>OW387135.1:17273391-19673391 GCA_936440205.1 Lepidonotus clava
GAGGAGGAGGAGCTGGAGGAGCTGGAAGAGGAGAAGGAAGCGGAGGAGGAGGAGGAGGAGGAGAAGGAGGAGGAGGAGGAGGAGAAGGAAGAGGAGGAAAAGGAGAAGGGAGAGGGAGAGGGAGAGGAAAAGGGAAAGGGACGAGAAGAACAAGAACAAGAGCAACTGTTTCGTCTTGGGGTGCCATACAACTGAATTTCCCCTTATAGTTTAGATGTTCAGAGGAAAAATTGGGGTGTGTGTGGGGGGGGCGGGGCGGAGGCAGTAGCCCTGGACCCCTCTGATCCCCTGCCAGGACCGTGTAATAGGGATGGGTCTGAAATTGTGCGTACGTACCTGGACAAATTCAATGCGTACCTTGGCCCCAGGAGTTGATGGGGGGAGTGCTCGGAAATTGCTCTTCTTTCTCAGCTCGTTAATCAACCAAACTACTTGCCACCTCGTAAAATACCACCTGCCCAATGTTATGTTTCTTTGTACTCATTAATAATTCATCAGAAGCGAACTCGGATTTTATAAGAGTTGTTGCCGAGAAAATGACTCTTCGCGCCGTTCTGCGAACTGTGTTACGGTGATAGTGATTAGCAGGCTGAGTTTCCTGCACTATACCCTCCAGGAACTGGTTTGTCGTCAGAAAAAAGGACAGGTCAAAGAAAAATCGTATGATAAATACCAGGAAAATGAACGATATTAATACCGCGAAATAATGATAATTGCACATTTTTTAGAATCCATCGGCAAAAAGTCACTCATACAGGACGCTAAAATGAGCCCGGGCGAGATTGAATTTTATGTTATCTGTGCAGTTCGCTGTAAGTGAAAGTTATTATCAACTTTCTATTGTCTGTTATTTTTCCTAGAAGAAGTGAGGTTACACTTTTAAAGTTTCAAATTACTATAATGCTATAATGCTTTGAATAAATAATGCTCCGATTGGTTATTTCTATTTCATGAAAAAATAGCTATAGTGAGTCAACAGCTTTATACCCAGCCAAGGTTATGATGTTCTAATAACGTTGCAGTAGCGTCCTGTATTTATTCTTGTTACGTCCTACGATAACGTTGCAGTGATGTTCTTTTGATTACTCCGAATAACTTTCTTTGATGATAACCATAAAGGATGACATATTTATTTTATTATTTTAAAGAGTGAAGCAGTTATTTAACGAGTTATTGGCTATCATGGAAACCTGTGAAATGTATTACCCCTATGGAACAAAACGCCGCTAGATTCTCTTCCCCAACATGTTTTGCCTATTCTTTCTGTGGTGAGCATAGTTTAAGATTCTTTGACAGATTTCATATTTCAATGATGCGAATAATTACAATAATTTAATCATTTAGCGATTTTGGGTTTTTAAATCTTAACAACCAATTTTCGAATTAAGTTCAGTATCAACCCAAAATCGCATCGTGGGTCACCCCCTTTCGGGATTAGAATAACTACCTATGGGGGTGGGGGTAGTGTAGAAAAGTTTGGAACCGGCAAATCCTAGAGGTTTTTAGTCAGGAGGGGGGGGGGGCATTGCATGCACGAAGAGCCTTTGTAGCATGCAAGGGTGCCTACATTGCATGCTGAGGGTCCTTAGAAAGGTCCAGGACTCATGAATAGTTCTAGGAACCTCTATTGTTATAGTGACCATGTTTCTGGGAACCGGGGAATCAATGCGCCACCTGCCGGCGTCGGCCGAGTTAATCTCTTAAGAAATCAATAACCTGGTGAGCAGCTCAAGGACAGGATGAGTGACTCATTCTGATAGACTCTGACTCACTATACCAAATTTTGTGACTCGTTTGTAGCGTCTTTAATTCGATTTAGTCCCCATTTGGTATGGTAAAGATCGGGTCGACATCATTTGTCTTATTTATCGATGGTTGACAAGCTGTTTATCTTATGAGAATCATGATTTTTGAGGAAAATGCCTATGCCCCTTTCAATATAGGAAAGATTTTTACATAATTGTTGGGCCACCCCAATGTACTTCAGAAACAAGTACTCAAGTATTTCGCACATACGGAAAAAGATACAATCATCAAGCTATGTTTCAAGGTATAACAACATTTGGTTTTCTATAGAGTCTTATTACAATTTAAAACGAGAATACATAATACATGTTGTAAACGTAGGGTTGCATAATGATTCAGTAGATTAAACAGATCCATAATGGAAAGCAAACGTTGCATAGGCTATAGAAAAAAAGTAGAGCGTGTATTCTATGGATTCTTGCTTACCGTTATGGCTAGAATAATACTATAGACAATTCATTTCCTATGGCATAATCTAAATGCGGGAACTCACTGAGCTATACAATTGAAATGCTGGTCGATTCTCGCCATTCAAGCGATCAAAAATGGTTGAAAACAACCAGAAATGGTGTTCCCATTGAGGGAAGCGACAGGAAATTGATCAGGCAATGGAAAATTACTTAAAAAATATACAATAATGCTAGATATTGGTCGCTTGTGATCTCCACATTCGACTAGAATCTTAGTCGCATCGCCCGGTGGGTTCCCACCCGTAGGATATAGAATCAACGAGATGCGTGACCTTTTTATCTATATCTAACCGTCCATTAGCGGGATGCAGGTAGTATGTTCATTCAAGTTTTTTCCGCTTTTTAGCCAGTTGATTTGGTAAATCATCTGGAATGTTTTTTTTCTAATCATGCATCTCTCAATAATATTGTGTGATACCAGCTCATCGTTACTCCTGTTGTTTACCTCAGTGTATAACGTTGTTGCAATCAAACATTGTATTGAATTTCATGATTTGACACCTTTCATTATCATGAATTAGCACATTTCATACGCAAATCCTATGGTAAAAAGAAATAAACAATACATGCAATTTTCTGTAGTAATTGGTAATTCGTTCTCTCTTATATAGGTAAGATCACATAGTCAAAGAGTCCCTTTTGCAAATATTATAACAGAAAATCTTCATTTCTATCACAACGTTGTTAGCCAAGTAAACATTCTGTATTGATTTAATGTTTTCAATTGACCGAAACATTGTCTCAGTGCTGATCAACCATTATTCTTTAAACTGATTTAATATTTGTATAGGATGTGAATTCAATATTGAATGATACTAAAGTCTTCTCTGTTGGTATTCTGTTTATAGAAAAAAAAACACAATTCGTCAGCTTATATTCTTTTGTTTTGGATTGCGTTGAGGGTTGCGTTGGGTCGCGTTGGGTCGCGTGTCAGATGCGTTGGGCAACACTACCCAACGCGATCCTAGACCCGTTGCTTAAAGGGGGGTACCCATTGAGCGATGCGACTAGGATTCTGGTCGATTGGGAGATCTCTAGCGACCAATATCTAACATTGTTAGATATTTTCTAATCGATTTGCTGATTTCAAGTGGATTTCTGGTCGAATCGCCTGGTGGGAACACCAATTCTGGTCGTTTTTGACTAGATCTGGTCATTTCAACCAGAACTGAGCGACCAGAACTGGTCACTTTGAGTGGTGTAATACATGCTGTACCTGCTTCACCTTCTAACTCAGGTGCATTATACCTGAAATGACATTACATTATTAGATTAATTCATAGAACTGTACGTAGCATACCGTTCTATGATTAATTATATTACATTACTAGATTAATTGCTTATCGTATGTACACGTGCATGCACGTATGTGTTATTTCTCAGAATTTCTCATGGGAATTTTCCAATTCCGGTGTATGTGAATGCAATGACCCACAGTCACAGAAAATCAGACTGCCATTTATTGGTCAACCTATTACAAAAAGGAGTTATTAAGGTCGGATGGTATTGCTGGTCAAAGTGTATACAAAAGTTACAAGTTAACTTTTCAGACACAAAATTGAATAATGATTTGATTATCACGTTTTCTTGAATATTTGTTGTTAATATTGCCTATAGAAATCGGGGACTGTGCCCCCAAACCCCCGTTTTTCTTTACTGTTTTCTATTTTTAAAATGTTCTTATAAATGCTCCATAAACAATGACTGGGAAAGCTGGTCAACCGACAGACCTAATACAAACACTATAGGGAACTATATCTTCAACCTACGCGTCCACTACTGAGGTGATCCCGAAACTTCACAACACTTGAAGTAAAAGTGGGAAGGGCTCTGTGTTACAGTATTGAAACCAGGAAAGTAGTAGTCAAATGTTCGTTTTCATAACGGATTTTGGCATTTCCCTTCAGTTATGCAACCGGAAATTGATCACTTTTTATATGCACATTTTCCAAAGCTTTAAGTAGTATGCATGTTCCTCTTCGATTGAAACCGATGAACAAGTTCAATGAAACTCTTCCCATTCAGCGATTTATAATAAAGCAGGGTTCAAATGGGGCTCAACAACTTCTAATTGAGTTTCCCAGTGCCAGTGTTGCCCATTGAGAGTTTTGAACATGCAATGGGCACCCTCTCAACTCATGCAACCTGCAAAATAGGGCCGACCACAAGTCGCACATAGGCTGACAATATCCCTACGACAGTCTCCCAATAAGGGTTATACACCCTTCTTTTTAAAGGTGGCACCCCCTCTTGGTAGAAATGTGAACCCTGGTGAGGGGATTGCAGTCTGCAGCACTGGTCACTTGGCTTGGCTTGGAGCAGAGTTGAGTGAGGATTGGTGCCTATTTAGACAGTCAAGGGTCTGTACTTGTTAGCAGTGTACAGAATGTATGTGTGGGAGAGGGGTGGGAAAGGGGTTAGCTGTGGTTGTTCACACCAGTTCAGTTCCACAGCCCAGGGTCTCTAAACACCCACTTTAGCTGAGGTACAAAACAATCCCTGTTGTTGAGTACCTGTCATTGCCTTGTATTTAGAGTTGACTCCTTTCAAAATAAAAGTCAAAGATTCCTTAATGTATCTAAACTGCATCTTTTATCATGAAACTAGGTTACTGGTAGTAAAAAACAGATATTTTTACATGCAGATATGAGTGCTAAAAATGATCAGTTTACTTTATTGTTAGTTTATTGATGGGATTTAGACAAAAGTTCAAAATTGTCCCTGTGTTAGTCTATATGAATGCTCTGGCCCGGATTGGAGGGTTCCCACCACCTTGGTCCACTACACGGTAGGTCTCCACTGCGCAGGGTCATACGAAAGGTGTATAGTGAGCCATTTTAATAGCCAGGATAATCTGAAATAACCCTTTGAAACCTGGTCGAAACAAGCAGACGTTTAGTTTAATCACTAAATGGGTAAAGCACCCCCCCCCCCAAAAAAAAAGTAAATAAATAAATAAAATAAAATAAAATAAATAAGTAAATACATAAAATAAGATAAGATAAAATAAAAAAACTTAATTAAAAAATTTAAATATAAACGGTACTTCTCATAGGCACTTGTCGGGCTGTGTGAAGAGGGCATCGCAAATGCAGGTGACATGTCAGCACTGAACCCACATCACAAACACCTGTCAGCACCGAACAGGCTGACACACTTACCTACTTGTGGCTTCCTAGAAATTATAATCAATGACTGATGTAATCTATATGACACTCAGGCACACCTGTTCATTTGAGGTGATAGTAATCAATCGCCATTATTGGGTTTTTTTCGGTGATGAGTAAGAATAAAGCATACTTTCATTTTCAGATGAACATGAACATGCACTTTCCACGTGGAAAGTATATATATATATACATTTATGAAATGGCACGTGTAAATCTGATATATTATAACCATTTTTCCTTTTGTAATGAACTGAAAAAACGAGGCAATTCTAATGTTTATTACTTAATAAAATGCACACTAAAAATAAAAAACGTTTCAACCTTTTGGCGTAAAGCTGATCGTTAATACACATTAATTCTAACATTAGATCATTTCATTTACGACGACACACGAAGGAATGGGGTTCATGTGCCCCGAACGCCTCAGATTCAACAATCAATGTAGGCCTATATACTTCAAATAAAAAATAGCAGAGAAAGCACTTTTAAATGATTCCCCTGAATGATTGATTTCTTTACATTCATTATCCTACTCCACCAATTTCTTCGCAGGGTAATAACAGTACGAGATGATAACGTTTTGTTTTATACATATCACAAATTTAGAGATCCAAGCAGCACCAAGCAGGTATAGGGGCGTTTTGACAGGTGACTAGTTAGAGCTTGTCGGCAGTCAACTGAAGCCCTGTTTCCACCAGCCGATTTTACTACCGATTTCAGAAATCGGCAGTGGGAATATTGGTTAATCATGAACATGTTATATATCATTAGAAAAGGTTTTTAATTCTCTCCCAAATGGTATAAAAGATATGTAATCCTTTGCCATATTACCAGTTAAAAGTGATAAATTACCAACAAATCGGTAGTAAAATCGGCTGGTGGAAATAGGGCTTGAATTGGCGGCCTAAAAAACAGCTTGTTGGCGCTGTTTTCACCGACAAAATCCAACATCCTTGTTTAGGTCCACAACCAACAATTGCAACTTGTAAACCAACAAATAGGCCAAAAAAGGCGTGTTCTTTTGTCAGGGGTGGTTGGTCCATCCTGGCATACCAACATGGCAACACTACTTTCAATCTACCGAAAACAATTAATTTTGGTCAGCCTTCAATGAAGTGTTTTTTTTACAATCGTCGACAGATGCTTATCGGTAGTCGACATGTTAAGTTCGTCGTCCCAGTGGGGAAGCAGCTTTGGACACAACAGATAGGAGCTGCCCTCTCTATAACGAGAGTAGATGCGCAATACGTCTCCCCCCTCCTCCTCCCTCCTCCTAGCCTGCCCTTCTCTACTTCTCGGAAAGCAATCTTCCTAGAAATAGCAAACAATGACCTGGAAAACTATTTCTCGGTGTTTAAATCAGCAGCTTGGCCAAAGAAAGTAGCTTTCATAAGTCGTTTTTTTCTAAACGACTAAAATGAACATAACAACCTGAAGCGGGAATTTTACAAAGGTATCCATAAAGATTTAACTATTCACTGAAAAAGATATTGAATAAAGGCAATACAAGTGGGTTAAAAAGGAATATCGAATAAGGAGGAAGACGCAGGGCAAACAATATCAAATAAGGACAAAGAAGGCACATAAGTATAATGCACACAGTCAAGGTATGATGACTAGCATTATTTCATAAGTAAAGAAACGCTGTAGTATCGTAGATATAACCTATATGCACATACATAGCTTCAATTAAATGGGGCCTTTACTTTACTTACTCACGGATGGCCTGTTTCTCGAGTTTTATCTGCAGGTTGCCTAAAACAGGATGTATGCTGGGTAATATGCAGACAAAACCTAAGGTGCCACCATAATGAATAATTTTCCTATTTCATTTGTACTTTCTAGTGATATTGAACTAGAAATGATCCTAGACACAATAACTCTATGATTATAAGCATGCACTAGAAAGGAATAATGTTAATCATTTTGAATGTACTTTGTGAAAACCATATTACATATGCGGGTATAGGGAGGCTGGAATCTCAGGGTCCTTTGAACTGTAGACTATCATATCTATGACAAACTTTAGTTTTAGGAAGGATAGGGGTCTACACATTGCCGGCCTGAATGTAAGAAGCCTTTTTAGCAAGGGAAAATTTGATATGCTTAAGCAACAAATTCTTATGAGTAACGTCCATATCTTCTGTATTACTGAAACATGGCTACGCAATGAACTGGACTCTGATCTTGTAGGGATTCCTGGATTTGACCTATACAGGCTAGACCGTTCATGGACTGATAATGGTAATTCTGTAAAAAAAGGTGGGGGGCTTTGCATTTATGCCGATAATAACATTACTTGTTCGGAATCAGACTTCAAACACTTAAATAAGAGCTCTCGTGATATTGAAATTCAATGTCTTTCCATAAGCCTCAAAGGAACACGACCAATTCTTGTATTCAACACTTACAGACCCCCACAAGGAGATCATAAGGTTTTTTGCAAGGCCCTTGAGGAGACAGTAACTGACAAATCTATAAAGAATAATGCGGAAATTTATATTATTGGGGACCTTAACATTAATTTTAAGGACAAATCATCTGCCCCTTGTAAAGAGCTCTTATTCATCACAAAAGCGCTCGGCCTGACCCAAGTAATTAAAGACAGTACAAGGAGAACAGCAACATCAGATAGTCTGTTGGATATGATATTTACTAACGCAGAATATATACTAGAGGCGGGTTGTATAGATCTAAATATCAGTGACCACCAAGCCATCTACTTAAGTCGTAAGAAGGTAAATGTTAGGGCAAAAAAGGTGTTTTTCGAGGGGAGATCATATAGAACGCATGTTAAGGAAGATTATCAAAGGGATCTAATTGAAAGTGATTGGGAAGCATTCTATAACTGCCGTGACCCATCATCCTGTTGGGATATAATGCTAGACAAATTTATATCAGTCCTAGATCAATACTGCCCCACAAAAAAGTTTCTAGTTAAAGAAGTACAGAACCCGTGGATTACAAGGGATGTACTAGAACTTATTAAGGATAAAGATAGAGCTCTCTCAAAAGCTAAAAGAACAAACAAAGAACTTGATTGGAAGGAAGCCAGATTCCAAAGGAACAGAGTAGGTAAAATTATTGAATCAATGAGAAGGGAATTTATTTTAGAGGAACAGAGAAACAATCTTGACGACCCCCAAAAATTTTGGAGAAATATTAAATCAGTGGTGCCTGGGAAAAAGAAGAATCAGAAGTTTATTCAACTAGTGAATGAGGGTTGTAGAGTGGAGCCTAGCAAAACTGCAGATTGTATTAACAAGTTCTTTGTTGGGATTGGTCCTAAGCTGGCTAGCAAGTTAGATGAACCCTGGTTTTTTGAAGGGAATGCATCTGAAGTTAAGATTGAAAATTGCAAGACAGACTTTGAACAAGTCCGTCAACTCATAGCTGAAATAAATGTAAACAAACCGTCAGGAATTGATAAGCTCTCTTCCAGAATACTTAAAGATGCCTGTCTGGTAACCATTCCTCAACTAGTTTACCTGTTTAATTTGTCCCTTGAGACTCAGAAATTCCCTGATAGCTGGAAGGTAGCAACAGTTATACCATTGTACAAGGGGGGAACCCGATCTGAAGTAGGAAATTACAGACCAATATCCTTGTTACCAGTACCGGGAATATTACTGGAAAAAGTTGTTCACAAGCGAATTTCAAATCACTTAGAGCGCAATAATTTGCTAACTGAGTTTCAAGGTGGATTTCGTAAAAATAGATCTACAGCTGACACAGTCACTTCTCTGACAGACGATATTCTTGAGGCAATTAATGAAAAAGAAGTTACTATTGCTGTTTTCATCGATCAAGCGAAAGCTTTTGACACTGTAAATCATTCAATTCTCCTTCGCAAACTAAATAATCTTGGTATTTCTGGTCAGCTCTTAGATTGGTGTAAGACCTATCTAAGTAGTAGGAAACAGCGCACTGTTGCAAATAACATTACCTCTAGTTGTGAGTCGGTCAAATGCGGGGTCCCCCAGGGGTCAATTCTCGGCCCGCTGTTCTTCCTCATCTATGTTAATGACATGGCAAATTCTGTGGGTGAGGCTAAGTTTAAGTTGTATGCAGATGATACTGTCCTATATGTCTCTGATAAGATTGGGACCAGAGCAGTGGCCACTTTGCAATGTAGCGTAAATAAATTTGTAAGATGGGCCGAATCAAACTTACTTACAATTAATACCGCAAAAACCAAACAGGTCAACTTTGGCACAAGACATAATCTGAAACTTTGCGCTAACTCGGACATCAATATTAAAGGCAAGGTGATTCAAAAGGTAAATAGTTTTAAGTATTTGGGAGTGACTCTTGATTCGACTATGACTTTTAAATGCCATATGGATTACATTCTGAATGTTGTTAGTCATAAGATGTTTATGCTTAGTAAAATAAGAAGATACCTTGATAACAAAGCAATGCTTGATGTTTATAGGGTTATGGTTTTGCCATATTTAGATTATGCGGATGTCGTAATAGCAGGCCTAAGTGTCACCCCACTTCAAAGACTTCAAAAACTTCAGGATAAATGCCTTAAAATTTGCCTGGGCATACAAGGCAAGACTGACTCTAATCTTCTTCATAACAAGGCAAAAGTAGCTAAATTGAAAGACCGCAGACAGGTTCATGTGCGCAATCTTATGTACAAACGCCATCAAGCAGGCCTCAGTGTTCCTTATAATCCTGATGTAAATATTGTCACCAGAACAAAGGCTGCTCCCAGTTTTCCTATAAAAAGGCCCAACAATGAAATTTATAAGAAAAGTCTGAATTATTTTGGTGCCAAGTCATGGAATGCACTCCCCCCTGAAATGAGACAACTTGACTCCTATCATTCCTTTAAGTCAAGACAAAAGTGTGATCTCAAAAAACTGGTCTACTAATCTAATGTCTGCCTCTTGTTATTGTACACTACCAGCAAAATCCCATATATACCAACAATATTTGTAATTTTGAACTTAAACAACTAGAATACTCTTACTTTAATTAAATTTAATTTGTTACCTAATATATTTTGTTGTTGATCGGTCAAACATATTAATGACATGGTAATTAAATCTGATTGATCACTTTTATGATTTTGATGTAATAATTCCTTTATTAATTTTATTACTTGTACTCCATGACTGATAACCTTCATTGCAGATTATGTGTTACTTTATCTTAAAATGCTTTAAATGTAATTACAAAGAACACAACCATAGTACACTTTATTGGCTCTCTGCCACACCTAGTGATAAGTTGTTACTGTTATTTGTACCGAACGCTGAAAATTGTGAACCAGAAAAAGTTAGAAATCTGGTAGGACTCGAAAACTAGTATACATGTACTAATGTTCAAGCCAGAATAAAGAACTTGATTGAAAAAAAATGATACATTTCAAAGCACAAATGTTTGGCTCCGTTTCATGCACAAAACAAAAAGTATACAAAATGCAGAATGTTTGCTATGGACCTCGAACATCGACACGAAAACAGAGAGATTTCGTAAATTCGATATTGGATTGGAGGCCTCGTCACATAGTGCGGATAAAGGTCTCATGACATAAAACCGATTAGGAGCCATCTATATTAGACATACAACGTAAGCATGTGCTATCGACAATGACACTCGATATTGTTGGTTCTTGTTATGCAAGGAAATGCGGTATACTAATGTCAAAAATCTCGGCGCCAATAACACGTTTTTTTTTAAATCAATGTATGTCCAAAATTACATGGCGCATATATAGTCCAGTTCTCTCCCAAGCGCCTCATCCACCCCCTTCCTGTCACTGGGTTACATATGTACGCCCTATTCAAGAACTTCCAGCTTGGATTGCATACTAAACTAATTGAAAAAAAAACTATAAATACGTATTTCCAAACAAAATGTTAACATCAAACAGCATTCTTCAGTCTCGGATATCGGTGGTTGGGTGGGGGGGGGGGGGGGCACACATCACCATTTTGGCCAAAATTTAGATTTTTTTTAAATTAAATGGTCCTGCCTGAAATTTTTCAAAATTGCACGCCTCCTTTTTGAAAATTCCTGGATCCACACCTGTACTTCGCGGTCCACCTGTAGTCCGCAAGGGAGACCCAGGGTTACCGTAACTGAAAGGGCGGATACTAAAACGGCGCACATAGTTATTCTCTCGCACGGGCACAGTATCCCCCCCCCCCCCCTTTGTGGAGTGTAGGTGTCCACCAGAAAGGGGCAGGTTAGAGAGGTTAGAATCTCCCATCCTCCGTGCCCCCATCCCCCCATCCCCCCAGGATCCACTCCTCCCCAGGCAACCCACCCTTGATCTTCAATAGGACGAGCTCTTCAATAGTCTAGCACAACACCTCTGAATAGAAGCCATCAGTCTCTCATCTCTGCCCATCACTTCATGCCGCTAACAGAGGAGACTCTGCATGCTATGAGAGTGGCATACGAAAACTCCGCCATGTCGGCCTGATCCTTGTTGCTGAGGCTCGGCGGCGGCGGCCTCGAATTAAATCAATTGGATTTCCTAGTAACTGGCCGAGATTAGTTTCCAGGAAACATTGAATAGGCTGTGCCACAGTCGCTAACAAAGCCGCCTTGTGCGCACGGCCCGCAGCAATCGACGGGCCAAAAACGGACGACGCCGACTGCGCAGACTCGCAAAAAGGGGTGATGATCGATGGCAGCATCTGCCAGTACTTTACATTCCTAGAAACTGAGAAGACATGATTGCTGGGCCTTTGGTTGTCAAGAACGGTGATGGATTCGAATGAGGGAGTGTTCTGCTGTGTTTGGTGATGCGCATTTCAGCAGCAGGCAGCTAGAGTATTATACTATAGCGCAGCTTCAAAATCTGAGGGGTTCAAGAAAATCTCAGGGGCCCAGGTAAATCTCAGGGGGTTTCAGTTGAAAATTCTTGCCACATTAGCTGTTAGTCATGCAGTGAGGGCGAATCCTGATTTTTAGGATTTCTATAAGAGATTTTCTTATGAACCACCTTTTTCAGAGATCCATTAGGCCCAGCAGAAAGTACCCAGACAAATTAAATAAACAAAATACTTGAAACGCTAGGGAATTGATAAGGCCCCTATGCAATTATGATCCTTCATCTAACATGGGTTGTGCTTCCTTTCTCTGTGAGTCTGTTTTAAAGCTAAGGGTGTCCTTTAGAATAGTCAACTTACGTTTTCAATCTCATTACACACATAACCAGGCAGTCACCCACCCCTAGATCAATCATAAAGCCTGTTCAGTAGCGCATGTAGAAAATCAGACATGGGATTGATATACCGACTATAATCTCATTTTCTCTATGATTTATTTTATGAAAT
Source organism: Lepidonotus clava (assembly GCA_936440205.1). Classification (NCBI taxonomy): domain Eukaryota; kingdom Metazoa; phylum Annelida; class Polychaeta; order Phyllodocida; family Polynoidae; genus Lepidonotus; species Lepidonotus clava. The sequence continues at coordinate 17,286,139 of OW387135.1, forward strand.
ATGACTTTTAGAATGGTTTCACAAAATATTTATATGGTCATTAACAATGTCGTTCCGGTTTCTGTGATTGGCTGACTCATGGGTCATAGAAGCTCAGCCATGAAAACATTTTCCATCATTTAGTTGGTTTTTTTTAGTTTTATGATTATCTATAATAAAAATATATTGCAAATAAACCCCATTATTTATATCAATCAATGCGATGCGGTGCTGATTTATCTTTTAAAATTCCAACTTTATAGATTCTCATAATAATTATCATTCTACAAAGAAGCCATCATGTCTGGTATATAGTCATATAGTGTAAGCTTGGATGTCCTGACATGCCCTCATAAACAGTCACAAAAGGTGTTTACTGCTGACACGGTTGTTATTAGCATGTGCCTCATAGAAGCAGGGGTTAAGGAGGGACACAGGCATAATATACATGGGTCAGATAACCAAGACTCCAGGTGGTGTACGCTTGGGGAGCCAAGTGACAGTGATGTATCTCTTAACGAGAGCTCCCTCAAAGCATAGAACTGTACGGAGCTACAGTTCTATGCTCAAGCACCGACTTCACCTGTCAGAGAGAGTCTATCTACAGACCTAGATCAACTAGCTTAAGCAAAATAGTCTTCAAGGAAAGCTTATCATAAGCTATATATTGCGATGTAAGTATGTGCAGTCAGAAAAGCAGGATGTTTTATGGGTTAATGCCATTTTGCTAGAACCATAAAGATAAGGTCTCATGCTAGAATTGCAGGAATATTGTATTTTGTAAATCAATTCCTTTTTTTTTGACTTTACAAAAATAACCATCAAAGCATAGACAATGCTCGTTGTAAATGAACGGAAAATTCATACTTTTGTTTAAGGGATAGTAAATCACCTATCCATTTCTTAACCAACTTGCTTATAACTGGTCGGTGCCTTCCACGCTCCTTTCAATAGAATATTAAGGGATCCTCTCAGAATATTTGTTGAACAATAATTTGGGCTGATAATATATCTGCAAAAGAACTCTTGGCAACTGCCAAGGAATATACACATATATATATACATACATACATATATTTCGGTTATCCTCCCGATTCTGAAAGTACTTACTAAGGCAGAGTGAAAACTCTCTGTGTGTTGGACGAACCAGACCATGACAACAAAAGCTCACACACAATAACACGGTAAATCAATTCCAACAAACACTTCTAACAGAGAGATCCAAGAAGTGTCACCTATTTAAACATGGTACTTTGTGGATGTTTATACGTACTTGTTGATGTTTCCTGGAAACTACAATAACTGTATCGGAAAAGTAGAATAGGATACGGATGAGTTCATGCTGTTCCCAGGCAAGCAGCGACGTAACGACAATGTTCTGTGACCATACTGTTTTGGTCAGTCTGTTACTTGCCCAATTTTCACCTAAAAGTTACATTCCTTCATGTTAGGTTGAGATTCTCCAAGACAGAGTGTTGTGCTAACATTATATTCTGGTGAAGTTAAGACCTTACCAAACAGAATGTTATGAGACTAATTTTATGTGAAATATTGTGACCAGAATGTTTAAAAAACGTAAAAATGCAATGTTGCAATGTTAGGCTCTAAAGATGTTATTTGCCATCAAAATAATGTAACTAGATCCCAACCAGAACCAAGAAGGTTATTGCAACGCTATAATTACGTTACATACTAACCTGGGTTTAGCCGATAGGGCCCTCGTGGGGATGCTGCGTTATTAGAATGTTGCAGATACATTCTGGTTAGTTCTGCATTTGGTTCTTGTTATATTATTTTGATGACTTCCAATTACGTCACTGCAACCTACAGACTTTGAACTGTGATGTTATTACAATGTTCTGGTTCAACCCAAACAGGATGTCCTATAATGTTCTATTTTGGTTTTGTCCTAACCTCACCCCAAAAAATAATGTTATGATAACATTCTGATTTGTTGAGGTTTCAACCTGACCATCAATAAGATAATTGTCAAGTGCCATCTTCATAAGTAACAAACTGACCAAAAATGTATGGTCGCAGAACATTTCTGTTACGTCACAAGCTGGCTGGGCAGCCCCTTGCTGTTTGTAGAAGGCTACAAATGGGGAGACTAGACTTGGTAGATCAATTGGTAGAGCGCCTGCTTCGAGTCTTGGAGGTCTTGGGATTTATCCCTGGCCAAGTCACAGCAAAGACTTTAACAATGGCAGTGGTCACTGCTTGCCTGGCATTCGGTATAAAGTAAGAACCATGAAACATGACTAGTCAGCCCGGTGTCAGTATAATGGGACTGGGTTGGGTATTGTGTGAGCCTATGATATGATATCGCAGTGTGGCAGCACTATAAAGAGGGCATTGGGTCCCAATGCTACAAATAGGCACCTCATTTCATAGATTCGGTTGCTGCCCCTCTGGCATAAAACTAGCTGCAAAGCTTTACCTTGTGCAGTCTGGTGATACAAAATTTAATGTTAAACATTTAAGCATCTGGATAGATGAGAAATTGGATTTCGATAAATGCCAAAAATAATTATAATTATAAATCAGTATACCAAAATATTTTCAAATTATAGAAATTACGAAAGTCATGAGTGCAAATATAGTTATACTTGTCTATTGGCAAACTATACACCCTTCTCACGAAGCTGCGCAGTGGAGACCTTCTAGCCAGCAGAACCAAGGTGGCGGGAGTCAACAGGCTGGGTCAACCCACTGCATATAGGCACACAGTGAAACAATTTAGACCTTTTTTTCTTTATCTCACAAATACACTAACAAGAAATTAAATGTGCAATTTTTAGCATTCATTTTAGCATGCACAAATATTTGTTCTTTGCTACAAGTAACTTAATTTCATGATACAAGATGCATTTTAGATACATTAAGGAATCTTTCAGCCAAACTGAATTTTATTCTGAAAGGAGCTCAACTCTAAAAACAAGTTGATTATTGGTACTCACCAACAGGGATTATTTTGCACCTCAACTTGAGTGGCTGTTTAGGGGTCCTGGGCTGTGGAACTGAACTGGTGTGAACAACCACAATTAACCCCTCTGCCACCCCAACTTCCATACAGACAAACTGTGATCTAACAATTACAGACCCTTGGCCATCTGAATGGTCACCAGTTCTCACTTCATTCTGCTTCAAGTATAGTGGTCAGTGCTGCAGACTGAATTGGACTGCACTCCCCTCACCAGGGTTCACATTTCTGCCAAGAGGGGGTGCCACCTTTAGTAAGAAGGGTGTAAACTATGCTATCTTATTTTGAATACTGCTATTTCCTACTTGATGCTTGTCGTAAAAGAAGTTTAGATTCGAAAAACTACAATACAAATAGGGTTTAACCTTAGCAGCCAAATGAACATATATGTGCGAAGTGATCTGCTTGAAAAGCTAGAATTCAGAAATTTGAAAATAAGACGGAAACCCTATCTAATGAGTCTAAAGTTTACACGAAAGGAGAAGAGACGTTATATGTGCAGAAGCAGAGCATTAATGTAAGAAAAAGAAATCAACAGATAACTCAATTCTTTCTTCCCAAACTAAGAACTGAGGAAGCTAAAATAATCGCTATTCTACCTTTGGTAAACCTGTTTTGAATATGGCTACAGTAGCTATGCTTAGCATCAGTCTAGAGCCGGGAACCCATTATGCGACGCAATTGATTTCTAGTCGAATCCAGTGACAAATATCAGATAATATTAGATATTATCAAATTGATTTACCATTATTTGATAACCTTCTGGTTGGATTGTAACCAATCTGTCCATAGGATCGGTACAGGAAGGCACAATTGTAACATGAGTGCATAAAGCATGAACTCATTTTTATCCTCTTCTCCTTTTCTGATACAATTGTTGTAGTTTCCAAGAAACATCAACAAGTACGCATAGTTTGCCAATAGACAGTTTGTAGATAAATTCACTGCACTCACAATTGTTAAAACAATGATATTGCCATACCTTGATATGGGCAATATCTACTTTACTAGCAGAACTGTATTAGAGAAGAATAAACTTAAGGTAATACTGAATACCGCTCTTAGATTATCATTCAGTATCAGACTTCCAACCGATGCTCATAAGCTTGACCTATAGAAAAAAGCAAATCTACTCCCACTGGAATATAGAAGGCGATATTTTCTTCGCACAATAATATATTAGACTAATTATTGCTAAAAATCGCATGTGCTTATCCAACCCGTTATAATACTAGGCTAAGCCAAGCACTTGTTGTAAAGGAACACACACCATTAAATGTCACCTTAGCAAAATCACCAGTTTTTATGACAAGTAACTGGGCGAACAAAATTGACGTAGATTCCAGAAATATAGAGGATATACATGTTTTTAAAAAATAAATTGAACAGAAATTGCAGCAGGAATATATGTGCAGTCTGAAATTGAGCGACTCTGCTATATAGCTGGGCAGGTGTACACACATACAAAGGAAGCATACATGTAAGATTGTATTCATTGATCCATTATCATCAACTCACACCGTCATCAATGAGATGTTACCAAATTTGTCAAAAGGAATTACATTATTTTTCAAAAAGAAGGGAAATTCGACCCATCAGAAAAATAAATAGTATGATATCATGATTACTGAGAACGATGTATTAGCTTAAGTTATGGCTTGCTATAATGAAAGGAATACCGGGTAAACCCAATCTCATGCCAGGATAATAAATCTGTTACAAAAAAATAAAAAAGCAACAGTTATGTACAATTTAAGTATTCAAGTACTAACTTCAATAGTGGATCATACAGATAAGATGTGTTTCTACATGCCATCAAGAAGAGAAAAGAGTGTTTCTACATGCGACAAATTGCAAGTAGAGAAAAGATGTGATTCTACATGGCATCAAGTACATTGTAACAAACAAATGTGGTTCTGCACACCATCAAATAATGAAAAGGTGTGATTCCACCTGCCGTGAAGTAGAGAAGACGTGTGGTTATACAGGCCAGCAAATAGCGAGAAGAGTTCCTTTTATTAGACCCGATCTGACCATGGCCAACGATGCTACGTATACATTTCCCCATAGCCCTATGTTCCAAAGTCAAGACCCCTACTACCACTGTCTGCCACTCTGCGGGATTGGGCAAAACTGTGGAGTCTAAAATAATTCCCAGAATCACCCATGCGGGGGTTCTGTCTACCTTTTAAAGTGGGTACCCATTTATGGTTCATGCCTGTGGATAAATAGTAATGAATGCTGACCATTACAATTATCTGGGAATGTGTATCGATCAATTTCTTGTTTTTGAAAAGTTGGTTTAATTTCAAAGGATAATTGTCATTGGACATTGGACATGTTAGAAGGAAGGAGAAGGAAATTAATTCTTCTCAAAATGATGTATAAAATGAGCTTGAAACCATATAATGTATTAAGAAGGGACGTGGGTAAAGAATTGAGAAGTAGTGGGAAAGTACTTTTAAATATAGAGGCTTCGGATAAAGAGAGAGTACGCAGGAGCCCATATTATAGAGGAGTTAGGCTTTGGAATGAACCTGCCAAAAATATACAAAAATCTGAAAATATAAGTGTATATAAAAAATGAATACAAGTGGTAATATGAGTACTAGAAAATATATTACTTATCTAGTTGTGTAGAGCAGGTGCCACACACTGTATATTCGTATCGTTCATCCATTGTATTTATCATAATGTATCTTCATGGACTTCAGAAGAACTTCTTGTAATTTGAAGAGATGTCAAATAATAATATTAATAACAAATAAAAGGATTTGATTGGGCCATTGAAAGCCATCAGACACTCAGGAACCCCTTTTTGATGGAAGCACCTTGCAATTGGATAGTGTTTGTGCTCACCAACAATAACAATTCCTAGAAGCAAGTAATTGGATTTGTCCTGCATCTAGCATCATTATTTACTTTCCAAGTGAAGAGCGCATTATGATCTTTTTAGTGATTGAAATGCATTGATTGAAGTACCTGTTACTGGTATTGGATTGAGTCTGACCCCGTTTTGATACACTCCTCAGAGAGACATACCATAACCCCATCGAGTACGCTTTCAGAGAAGAATATAAAGCCCTGTTTCCACCAACCGATTTTTACTACCGATTTGTTGGTAATTCATTACTTATCACTGGTAATATGGCAAAGGATTATATATCTTACATACCATTTGAAACAGCATTAGAAACCATTTATAATGGAATATAACATGTTCATAATTAACCAGTATTCCCACTGCCGATTTCTGAAATCTGTGGTAAAATCGGCTGGTGGAAACAGGGCTTAAAACAATGTCCAAAAATGGTTGGTCTCAATGGAGTCAAGAGAGTTCACCTGGATTTAAGTCAGCCTGTCAGATAAATTGGAATCATATAAATTGGTCTTACTTGAATTAAGCTTTTTCTGCATTTATAAGGCCATGCAAGTAGATCCGTTTTCTTTCCGGTTTTGATGAATAAGTCGTCTATCATGATAAATATTTAAAAATATTGAGTGTATTAAGTTGTGGGCCAGAAGAAACTTTGCATATTTTGTGGAATGTCTTTTAGATTGTAGCTATGCAATTATATTATAAAGAGCTCCTTATGGGGGTTATTTCTTTTAATTTGTATATCAAACTTTCTCAGTGACAGTGCTTGTCCCTCTGGTCACGTGTATTCGAGTAGCTTGTAGATCATTTTACATGTAATTTGTAAGCTTGTTTTTTAAACCCTTCCTTAAGAATCTATCCATTCTATCACATATCTATGAGGCATACCCGATCACAGGGAGCAATTTTTATGAAAACAACTACAATTCAGGGTAACTGTTGTTGCATGTATACTGTTTTCCATTGCCGGTTTTGTCGTCTTTGCTTTTAATTCCCTTAAGCTTTTTCAGCTAGGGAGAAATGAACTCTGGATCTTAAGAGCCTCTATTTAATTGCTGCTCCCAGCTCACTGGAGTTGATAGGGAGGCGAAGAAATAACATTTCAGGGAACTGTAGTCAATGGGGATTAGGGGGGAGGGGGGTGTTATGCAAACAGGCCTTTCTGGGAAACCTGTTTAAGACCCATACAGGTAACACATGCGTGCTTATTGTGAAGTGACAAGCTTCTGAGCCAGTTCCCTGAACCCATCGAGCCCAATCTCTGATCCCAAGGGGGTTGTGGTGAACAGGGGATGAGTATTCGCAGAAAACAGGGGTTGCCTTTGTATGGAGGGCATGGAGGGTGAGGGCCCAGGGGGTCACATGGTAACCATGGTGATAGTGGGGAACCACCCCATGGTAAAATGGTCCTTTTGTATCCCATCCTCGCATCCTTTACATTATCTTTTGTTGTAACAAGCTGGCGGCTGCAATAGAAAAAAACATGGCAATTGAAATGCATTTGAACTTTTCAACTTCCCTGAACTTTTGACAAAGGCAGAAATTCTCTGGAATTGAAGTACATATACATATCCATATATGGATGTGTTTTGCTAGCACACTGGAGTGCATTCAAGATAACAGTTTCAAGAAGCCACCCGAGCCAAGTTTTTTGATAGACTGATATTATTTGCAATGATAATTATCATAAATAAAACATTAATCAGGACATTATCCAAAGAAATGTGTCTGATATTGACAATCTCTTTAAAATACTACATAAATGCATTTTGAATTATAAGTCACCCACAATTAATGTAATCGCCAACAGTGTGAGCCTCATTCCTACTTCAACCTGAGCCAAAGTCCATACAGTATAGGGTTGATTCTCAATAGAGGGGACCACAACCCTAATTTTTTTTTACATTTTCTATAGGTAAAAATCATGAAGATAAGTATTAACTTTTAGATCAGAGACTTAATGGATTCACCATCACTTAACCCTCAATAGGAACTGATAAAATATGACATTTAGTGGACTGCCCTTGCTACACCCTTCTGCACGTCTCCCTGTGACAACGACAGCACCAGGGATATGAAAGGCCCCTGGGCCACCAGCTGTTGTGTGTAGGGCCCTGCCCATGCAACCCTACACATTAAAGAGCACCTGCCTCGGTAAAAGTGTAGGGGTAGAGTCTCTATGTCCTCATAGATATGATCATTTCGTAAATTTGATCATCAAAAAGACAAAAGTATCAAACACGTGTGCTCGATGTGATATAACCATAGATATTGATACGGCGTTGAACCTCAATAACCAACCAACCAAGCAGCACTCATACTAAATGGTGCTACAGGCCCAAATTAACATTATATCATATCTTTTATTTCTGATCTTTGCCTGGTTTATGGAGAAGAGTGCACTTTCAGAGTATTGAATGTCACCTCGACTTAAGGAGGAAACCCATGAGCAATAGTCCATGGTCGAATAAGACGTTGCCTGTGACGAATGGTTAACAATGTTAGATTTTTCCCAAACATGACCAACTATATAACAGATGACACTCTCGGGAGTTCACTTAGCACCTATTCCATGCTTGTTCTGAGCTGTCAATTCAGTTAGCCGTGTCAAAATTGGAATACTATGAAAAGAGTAAAGGAGTCCTAGAATAATTAGTTCAATTAATATTGGTGAGGTGCACCTGCCCTTGCGGAAGCTTGATACATTAGTCGTGCCATTTATACGTTACATCACTTTCCCAATAAGGAAATATTTGAATTGAATAACATGTGTTGATCAGTTCCAACGAATCCTAAACACAAAGTTGGCTAGTGTCGTTAGTTCCCATTTTCTCTGAGAGTTTACCCATATACTTCCAAGAACTAGATCCATAGATTAGAAGTAGGAAGCACTTAGTCCTTCTGGTCTCATTCTACATTTTGAAAATCAAAGCCCCATAACTTGATAAACAAAGAAAAGTAACACAATCAAAATACATCGAGTCAAGCATACACAACATGCACCTTGCAGTACATATAAGTCCTTCTGGTCTCATTTTACATTTTGAAAATCAACGCCTCATTACTTAATAAACAAATAAAAGTAACACAATCAAAATACATCGAGTCAAGCATACACAACATGCACCTTGCAGTACATATAAGTCCTTCTGGTCTCATTTTACATTTTGAAAATCTACGCCTCATTACTTAATAAACAAATAAAAGTAACACAATCAAAATACATCGAGTCAAGCATACACAACATGCACCTTGCAGTACATATAAGTCCTTCTGGTCTCATTTTACATTTTGAAAATCTACGCCTCATTACTTAATAAACTAATAAAAGTAACACAATCAAAATACATCGAGTCAAGCATACACAACATGCACCTTGCAGTACATATAAGTCCTTCTGGTCTCATTTTACATTTTGAAAATCAACGCCTCATTACTTAATAAACAAATAAAAGTAACACAATCAAAATACATCGAGTCAAGCATACACAACATGCACCTTGCAGTACATATAAGTCCTTCTGGTCTCATTTTACATTTTGAAAATCTACGCCTCATTACTTAATAAACAAAAAAAAGTAACACAATCAAAATACATCGAGTCAAGCATACACAACATGCACCTTGCAGTACATATAAGTCCTTCTGGTCTCATTCTACATTTTGAAAATCAACGCCCCATAACTTGATAAACAAAGCAAAGTAACACAATTAAAACCCATCGAGTCAAGCTTATACAACATGCACCTTGCAGTATAGGTATAGATTATCTATTGGACCTTATAATCTAACAAAGTACCTAATAACTAGTAAGCACGTTAGGCAAGCAATGGAGCCAATTACTAGGCATTTGCACGCCCACACGCCAAGTTTAATCCGACGGAGCCGCTTTTCCAGGAATCAATCAGAGTGGCTGATTCCATTGCCGGTCGGGGTGGATCAATAGGCAGACATTTCCTGGAATGTATCTGCGCCGCCCCAACTCAGCCCTCCCTTGTATGGCTTCAGAGCTAAGGACTTTTCGCATGCAAGAGGGGACAAACAATTCCAGGAAAGGTGGCGACAAATGATTTCTAAGACATGGATATTCGTTCTTACTCCGGCAATTACTGTAAAGTTTACAGTAATTCATGTGCTGTATTTGTACTGAGCCATTAGCCATGATAACAAATATTCCGTGAATCGATTATTGTGGGGAAATCATTATTCAGGTTTTGCAATTTATTATATGAAATGTAAGATATGGAAATATTGTCTGAAGATAAAGGTTTTAGAGACTTAAGATGTTGAGTAACAATGTACCAAATATTTTATTTGCATTTTGTTTTTCATATTTCTAGCAACACTTAAAGTAATTTGCTACGTTGTAACTCCCATACGCTGGTGCCAAATTCACAATGTGACCATTAACGTCGCTGGATTATGTTCTAACGCCGCAAAACACGTCGCCGGCCACGATGTCGTTAGGGTAAGGGGTGGATCCCCTAACGTTAGAAACACATGGATGATACTCCGGCTATAAAGCTGAGATAAAGATCATTATAACAAATTCAGAAAACCTCTTTGGATATCAAAAAAATGAATAGATTCTGTGTGGTGATGTGGCTTAACATGAATAGCTATAATTTTCAGAATTTCCCTTGCAGGTTAATTTGGAATCATTTTGTTAGCAGAAACACAAGAGTAACTACAGAGATTAGACAAAATATTTGCCATACTACTTTGTATTGGATGAGTTTCTCCAATGAACTTAGAAAATATCAAATATTATAGGAAAACATACAGAGCCTAAACTGAATACAAGGTTGGCATTGAAAAATTATTGCCTGATGCCGTTAGGCTGAGAGCTGTAATTTTTCTGATGTCCCATTGAGTTTTCAGGGTCATACTTCAACCAAGAATAGTTTTCCTTATGTTATATACCATATTTTGTAAGTTATAAGGAAAATAGAAAGGAAATTGTCAGTGCAGCAAAATTGGCAGTATCATAATGTCTTGACTATACACACACAATGACTGGTCTCAAACAGTTTGCCATATTATTAAGCGCAGATATAGAGTTGACAGGCCTGGACACGTGAGCCATAGACCACCGGTACCCCGGGCCTATTACATGTGTCCAACGTACAGATGCCTGTTAGTCAGAAATATTATGTAATAAAGATGAGATATTATACAGATTTTCAGGGTGCAATTACATATTTCTGTTAGCATGGGTTACAATGTCATGCATTTTCAAAGGTGACTCACAGCCATACATTTTCTAAATAGTCCTATAATCAAGGAGCCTATACCGACCAGCCCGGACAAAAGTGTTGATTCATGTTTTTTTCAGGATTAAACTTGAAGAAAGTATTAATTCATGTAATTTCAACAATAAACTTGAAAGAAGCGCTCGTTCAGTTAACTTCAGTAATAAATTGTAAGACATCACTTTCTTCTTTTGTAAATGATAACCTTACAAGAGGGTAATATTGTGATACTTAAGTTAGTCTTTTGGGGTGGACTTTACCGGTCAGCAAAATTAATATAGCTGTCAGCGGAACTGCCAGTGGTGTTGCATAATTGTTTCTTAAGATGAGAGACCAGAATTCTTGACGTGTGCTGGTTGGTGAAACGGATAGAGTGACCTCTGTTACGCGGATGGACCGTGTTCGAGCCCGGGCTTGGCTGACTATTCCCCTCGACATGTTTCACCTGCCTCCATAAATGTTTAGGGTACCTCCTCATAGGTTCGGCCATCAAAAAGACAGAATTGTCAAAACCTTGTTCTCGCCATGATATAACCTTAGATGTTGCTATGGTGATAAACAACAACCAACCAACAGCAATTCTTTAGGTCACTCCCTGCTCTAATCAAACTGAATAGCAATCTTGGATTTTACAGCAAAAAGGATCCTACACACACACGGCCTCAATTTATGATCCACCCTGGGAATAAAATCATGAAATAGGCCAGCTGGTCAAGATCCTTGAATTTTGAGAAAGTGATATCTGAAGAAATAGATTGGTCATTGTAGTACAGAGCTTTAGTCTATATGGATTATACATGTTCTTAGAACAAGACAGCTTACGATAATTATGAGGATTTCTCTAGTGATGTCTACCAAGAAACTATATATTTGAATCCCTTTCCTATCAAGACTGTCTGGACAGGTAGATTTGAGACAGGTGGTTGTTGAAATTAAACTCATACTGCTACCTATTTTATGTTACACTTTAAATAGAATGATGACACCACGAAGTTCTTATTTAGAAGTTTGCAGAATAGCTACATCAATATTCTATGGCTGATACCCAGTGACCAAGAAAAGTCGTTCTCCTTCTCATAATTAATTTTGTGTCACAGTATTTTTCTATCTCGAAAGGTTGCTTAACCATCGGTATGCCATGTAGGGATGACAGCCGTCGGTTTCTGCCTGGTATGTTATATATTATATATATGTGTGTGTGTGTGTGTGTGTGTGTGTGTGTGTGTGTGTGTGTGTGTGTGTGTGTGTGCGTGCGTGTGTGTGTGTGTGTGTGTGTGTGTGTGTGTGTGTGTGTGTGTGTGTGTGTGTGTGTGTGTGTGCGTGCGTGTGTGTGTGTGTGACTTATATATATATATATATATATATATATATATATATATATATATATATATATGAGGCATGCAGATGAGTAAACTTGGATTAATCAAAGTGAGACACTTAATTGAACTCCCTGGAGTTTGATTTTCATAATACTATTTGAGTGACGTTTTAGACTTCGAAGAATTGATTAGACAAAAAGAGAACCAAGAGAAAGACAAACTTAATCAAAATTTAAAGGTATACAGGCAACCTTTCCAACTGTTTCTAATGCAGTATTTATCTAAGAAGTATGAATTATTGTATAGTAATTCAACTTTTTGATGAACTATTTGGAACAAGAAAACAAAATAGAGTGATATCATTTGAATGTACAGTTCAATAGTTCAAGGATAAATCAATCAAACACACCCCTTTTATTCGACCTTTTGCCATAAACATCCCCATAAACTGCGAATATTGATGTTTTATTGACGTTGAACATATTTATAGTTCTCTCAACCGTTCAACGTACAATAATAATTGAATTTCCACATAACGTTGATAGTAATAATAAATACTAGTGACATTAATAGACTAAAACGCTTTTCCACGGAAAAGGTTTGATAAAGTCCAAAGCCCAAGACTTTATATACACCTAAGTTCTTAGCCTACAAGATTTACTTTCTCGGAAAACACATATAATATATGCCTAATCTAAAAAAATACTTATCGCACTTCCGCACACGTGAGTTATAGAAGTCCTCATAACGTCTTAATTCATTTTCACATTCACATTAATGAATGTTGGATGATTATTAGAATGTGCGCTAACACCAAGCATGAACGTCTGTTTGCGTGAGTGTTGATGCTTTACATGCTGTCTCCGAGGAATTACCTCGGTCCCTTTAATTAGAAAGAGGGCGGGGCACAGCCTAGCTCGAACCTCATTATGTATGCCTAAAGAAACACAGTTAACTTTAGTCCCTGAAGACTTTCTTCTTGAAAACATACCACCCCTTGGCCACAACACTGAAGCAGATGCAGTGCATGCTTAAAACAGAAAAAAGAAGCGTTTAGATTGCATGGAGTATTTTTCAAATATTCATACAAAGGTGTTTTCCTGTCCAGAAGAAAAAAATGCTAGTTACATGAACATCTGTTTGAAAAGTTGTTATTTTTCAAATGATTGTGATAATAAGCAAAATGATATCTATGTGTGAATATGGTTAGAATAGGCTAGCCCTAGAATGGAAATGAAGCAGAAAAGGTAAATCAGGGGTGTTATGTTGTGCGCAAAGCAACCCTCGGATTTCAAAGAGGCATATCTTGGCCACAAAATATGAATTCTTCAAAATTGTTTCTATCATATGAAAGGTAGGATCTAAATCCATATTCATCAGAGCGTCAAAGGTGTAAAAAAAATGTGTATATAAGTACAAAACTACCTTCATCCTTTTGTATAATTTTTATTTCTCCTAAGATTTATCACGTACCTAATGTTTATAACTTTGTGAGAACACAGTGAGCAAACGTTACCCTTTGATGTAAAGCTCATTCCCAAACTGGAAATGAAGCCAACACTGCCACATAATGGTTCATCCGTCTAAATAATCTATGCCTGCCCTCCACGCCTCTGTCTAACTGCACTTGAAGGTCAAAAATACCTTATAGACCTTGTGCAGACGTGGTCGCGGAAACAAATCCACGATGTATCAATGCTAACTGATCATGACAATGATTATTGATTAAGATAAAGTTACATTGTTTTGGATAAATGGGGCATAAATATTATTCTAGACAATTAGAAATTGCAAATGATATTGATTGTGTATTGATCACCAATACGGTGGACAGTTCATTTTGAGAGATGTGATGTCATTTACACAACGTCTATTGGTGTATGTTGTTTTGCTCGTATGCATGGATGTTATGTTTTTGATACACGATCCATGAATTACAAATTACCTTTATCCTTTAACATAAGTACTATTTCTTCTAAGATTAAGTTGACTTTAAAGACGTATCTAATTATATCATTATCATTATTACTTCAATTGTTCTTTTGTGTAAAACACCTAAACTAGTGACCCCATGTGGTGGAACATGGAACTAAGCCAAGTGTTTCCCACATTCTGGACTTAACTCCCTTGTTCCTGTCATTCTAACAGGTTCCACCAGTCCACTGCCAGTAGGAAAATAACCCTATGCATAATGATTGTTAGGGGCAATGTTTTCGTAACTGATTAGAGTGATACGATAATCATAAAACTTGTTATTAGTGTATGATTCATATATATACCATCTGTCAGTTAAAGTAACTACAGCTATCAATCCCTTTTCAATTTTATTTTGAAGTGATCTCCCTACTTTTGGTGACATACAGAATAAGGCATTGTGAGACACTCATCAAATTTCAGGTGATTCACCTAATCATGAAAATCAGTTACGAAGATATGCGCCCAGATTTATATAATATACTTACATAATCACCAGGCTGTTGGTATGAGTACTTTTATACTTGTATATTCGTTTATACAATCGTAGAAAAGAAGCAAGTGCCGCTAAACAATCCCCCTATTTGGTAACATGCACTTATACATAGGTGAAAGCTTATGATTAGAATTACCCGCCCCTTTCTCTTATTGAAGAGTTGATAAAAAAAAAATAGTTCTAAGAAGACGCATATTAGTGTTCCTACATTCTTCTTTAACATCTTGACATATTCCACGATGCGATTGACCATTACTGGCCTATAGATTATGTGGGACAATTCAACGTGTTGCTACACAATTATTCAAACCAGATCGAGATAGCATAACTATACTGGTAGAGTGATTAGAGTGTATCGTTCAACCCTTTGAGTCACATAATCATACTCTTCAGAGACTAGCCTTAATATGCGCGAAGAATGACATAGATACAGGCATCCTGTGCATTCCGTGGATAATCTGCAATATTAATAGGTATCACTACTAGTAAACTAGCTACCTCTAATACCAATAGATGTATAGCTGGTAATATTTACCTTTGTAGAACCTATGGCCAGTCAGCCAGTGTCCTCACCTGGTGGCGGTTTTGGCCAATAAGTGGAGCCACCTTGTGAGATGACCCACACTAATATGGCTCAACTGTAACGAGATGTGTGCTTTAAAATTGAAGAGTTGTTATAATATTACATTTTTTGCCAAAGTTATTTCCATTTTCAATTCTCCCAAAACTAATTGATAAAATGCTAGCATACTGCAGCGGCGGATCCAGAGGGGTCCAGGGGGTCCTGACCCCCTCCTTTTGGTGGACCCCTAAACTAGGGAAAGAGGGGAAAATGTTGCATGCATGTATGCGAATAAATGCATTTTTTGGAAATCCTGGATCTGCCTCTAGATCTGATACTGGTATAATGTTGTCATTCAATAATAAAGTTATTCTCATTATATAAAAGGATGGAAGAAATCTCGACTTTAAAACAATTATGGACCCGGGTTAGTTAACCTTTCTCATGTATTGTGTTCTCAAACGGGAATTTTCCATTCATAATTATGACGTCACTTCTGACATTAATTGAGAGGCCCTCTCCGTCCATTATCCCACAAATCTTAGGTTTAACTGATGATGCCAACTGTTTCTCCAAAGTTCTTGGCATAACTATATGATTTGTGACCTATTCTTTGTTCAAGTTCTTCTTTAAAATGCAGTGTACATCAGATGAGAAAGGTTCAAAATCTCTCTCACATGAAAAAGATAGTTGGTTTTAGGAAACTCCTTGATATTGGGTAAATCAATGACCCAAAAGTGGTCTAAAAAATTAGGAATTATCTCTCTAAGGGAATTATAGGTTTGATATAAGTGAGTAAAAGTTAAAACTACTAAATTTCTAGTTTTCATCGGACAAAGTGCACACTCATTCAGGGCACATTCTGATTACGTACTACGAAGAGTCCTATAAAATATTTCCCCAAATTCTGCCTATGACATAATCAAATGGTGATGTCAACTAATCAAAGGCAGAAATGGAAACTATGTAGGCGTAACCCAGTAAACACCCAGTGTTGAATCAATATTGAAAGTGGATTGAACCAGCAATCAATCATATCTAAATGCTGGCCAAATGTTGATTTCCCAATATTGATTCGATACTGGCAACTGATGTTGGTTCAATGTTGAGTTATCAATATTGAATAATTTAATGTTGATCCAATCCCTTTATGCTAACATTGCCTAGATGTTTGATAATCAATCCTGAATCAATCCTTTTTTACATTGATTTGCAATTGAGTTATCAATGTTGAAGTAATATTAGATTTTCAATTGCATATCAGTCCACCACCAGGGGTCGCTGTCTGCCAACTCTGTCAAAATGTTGACTATTTTAATATAAAAAGGAACCAAAGTCATAATTGTCAAAATGATTCAGAAACAACTGTTGGTATCTTAGACTATGTTTAACATAACAAATTCTATCACATGATAATAATTAACACACGTTTGTTAAGTTTTTTGTAATTCTGCAATTTTTGAAGTGTGTCATGTAAAAACACCTTTTTCGGCAAAAAGCAATAACATACAGGTTTGAACCACTGGAGTTCCTGTGTATCTCTTCCCATGCATTGTCAGACCACCTGACATTAATGCTACCTATCCATACAAAGGTTTTGGTTGGGGAAATACTAATCGATGACCTTAATCTTGGTATATTTGACCAAGAAAGGTTCAATAAATTATTACGATATAAGAATAATTTAGTTGAGGGGGAGGACTTTGCTTTTTAAATATTGTGAACCATTATTTCACCTTTCCCTTTATTTATAGAAGGGAAGTTTCAAGAACAGCAAATGAATATTTTCACAAATCAACATTGTATCAGTATTGAAAGTTGACATTGAATCAACATTAGCTTTTCATAGTTGAAAAAACTTCCAATATCAACCGATATAAAACGTTGATTCAATATTGATGGCAATCATTGATTCAATATTGAGTCAACATTAGTGTGTTTACTGTGAAACTAGCTCCATAAACTCTTGTTATTCAGGGAAGGATTTAGGTGGGGGCGCATGGGGCACCCCCTCCATGCACCCTCTCCCTTTTTTGACGACCAAAATTAATTTCGATTTTGTATGTAAAACTCAGGGTCATATGTTTATAAGAGTTCCATATTAAAGAAATATCAATAAGAAAGAGGAAATACACATAGACTTTGAGGTTTTGAAGGGTCATTAAAATATAGGCTGCAACATATTTAGAAATCTTTGCACGCCCTTAATTATGCTCCCGAGTAATTAAAGTTGAAAAAGAAATCCTACCCAACGCGTGCCATATGTCTCGTGCCTAATTATAGAGGGCTTAAGATCACAATTAAAGCAGTAGGCCTAAGTGGTTGTGGTAAAGTATACAGGGGCCACCTGTGCCACATGCAGATTATTTACCACCGTGGCTTCCTTCCGTCCACCACACTTTTGCTTTTGCTCCCTCGCGCTTCGTTTCTTTTCTGTGAGAAAAGCAATTGCAAATGATCATACCTTATAATATTTTGATTTAGCAAAACAGGTCTTTCCCAGTATATATGTGTAATTTTCCATAAGCGTGACGGGTTATGACCTTGATAATAATTGTGGTGAGATAAAAGAAAATTCTCTCACAAAACACGGATGCCCATCCATGTCCGGTGCTGCGTAGTTTCCTAGAGGAGGGGGTCTAAATCTTAGGATATGTACTGTAATATTTTAACAAAGAAAGGGGGTGACGAAAACCATTTTATGGGACTTTCCCGTGTATTTGACAAAGCATTCACAGACATTTGAGAAAACCCTAGTACGCTTAGCTCATTACTTTTCTCTATGCCTGGGTAGAAAGACGGACAATGTATAAGCGATGTCATAAGATTTTTATTTTTCAATGTTACATTACGACGGGGGCGAACACAGTTTATGTATATTGGTCTAATTGATAAGGATATGGTCAAATAGAGAAATAAAATACCTTAGCCAACCTAAGGCAGACATGTGATGTATGACTGTCCGTATTACCTTCATTCACTAGCAACATAGAGCACAGCAATAATTATTATTAGACCACTTTGACTTATGATGCTACACTTCATGATAAATAAAAAGTAACTCCATACATAGTGTCACAATAGCCTTTGTGAAGGAAAATTCCTATGTACATTTGTTTTATGGATGCTTATCACATAGATTATTCTTAAAAACCTTCCCCAAAAAACTGCTACCGCCGAACGCGTGTCGGTGAGGAGGAAGCCGGACCTCGTACCTCAGTCACAGAGGGGTAAATAATGAGCTACTTTCCGGTCACGGTTTGATATATAAAGATGTTCTTTGTGATTGTTTTTCTTTCCCTGTTTGCGAGGCAGATAATACCAAACAAATATCATTTTTGATTTCGATTTGCTAGTAAGTGTATACATTTTAAATAATTTCAGATACTGAAATTATCTTAGGTCAAAACCTAGTCTTCTGAATTATAAAGTTAATTGGAGCCTTTAGTGGGGTTTGTTAAGGTCATTTTTTTGAGAAATCGTTACGCGGCGGATAAAAGCACCAAATTTGGTATGAGGCACCTCTGGGGCATAACTATCAAATCTGGAAGGGGAGCCACGTTGAAATATCAATAGGACGGATGTGGGGGCCCAAAAACCAATATGGCCGACTTTTACTATGAAATTTCTTATATCTCAGCTTCTAAAAAGACTAAAGAGACATGGTTGGTGTCAAAATTGAGGGATTATGGGTCAGGGAATTCAATTATTTATGTTTCAAGTCAATGCGGAAATCCAAAATCCAAGATGGCTGACCAATTTTGAGAAATATTATGATTTTTAGCTACTAAGGCATAAGGCCAAGGGAAATGGTTCCAATATAAGTTGTTAAAAGCCTAGAGGGCTCAATTAATATGATATTCATCCAATACAATACCATAAATTTCAAAATTTATGTTTCATTAGCATGAGACCTTTGATAATTGGCTGGATTCCAAAATAATTCAAAAGAAAGGATATAGGCTTTACTCTTTTTCCTCAAGATTTCTCGATTTCATTTGGTATAATAATCCCCTGGGACCCCTTCATCGAATTTAAAAGGGGAGCCACCTTGAAATATCAATACAACCCGGACGGGGGCCAAAAATCCAATATGGCCAACTTTTATTGAAATAATCTTATATCTCAGCTTCTAAAATGCCTAGGAACACATTGCTATTGTCCAAATTGGTAGATTATAGGACAGGGAATTCAATTATACACCTTTCAAATCTATACAATAGGTCTAATCAAAGCTAGCCAAATGTTTTGGTTAAATACCTTAAATTTCAAATGCTAAAAACATACAAAATTTGTCAAAATTTCATTTTGGTATTTGAAGATGGCTCCCCTTCTAGATTCAATAGTTATGCCTCAGAGGTGCCTCATGCAAAATTTGGTGCTTTTATCCGCCGCGTAACGAAAATGTTGTTAACAGACCCCACTATTACTTGTAGAATTGGATATTTGATGTTTACAATATTTGAGAAAATATATTGCACAATGCTTTGCACATACATATATATAGTATATAGGAATAGGTATATATTTTAACAGATTCATGTCGGAAAAGAAACTGCTAAAGGATAAACAGTGTTATGATGTTTATTAATCCTTTTGCTGAGTTTTCATGTTGTTGTGATGGGAAATGGGGTTTGGTTATTTTTCCCTGTCAGGGTCAGCCTCTAGTCTTGGTCCAACCGTTCTCCGTGGTATGAGAGCATAGAGTGGACAGTTGGTACCAGCACTTACTCGAGTTCCAGGCTGGGTTGCAGGGCTGCAGACTGGGCATGGGGGCATTGAGAGAGTGGCCGTATGTCTCAGAGTCGTGCCTCACACACGAGGGTGGTTGGAAGTCAGGATGTTTCTAGGGTGTGCTTGGTATGGGTTCAATAGTTCGGGATCAAGACAGGTAGCAGGGTATCTGGGCATTCTTGGTTGTGCTAGGGAAGTGTCTTGTGCCTACTGGTGTTCTGGGCTTCTTGCTGTCACACTAATGGCTATTCAGGGTCCTACACTGAAGGATGACCATTGGGTTGATGCCGAAAATAAAGGGTGTGGTAGTGTGTCAGCCGGCTGCCCCCTGCATCATTCCCCGTGTTTGTCCTAATCGTGCTCTGGTCCTCATGTCCCTTTATTCCCATTTTTGTGCCTTATTTCACCTATTTCATTTAAGTCCAGTATCCCATTTAACCTAACAGTATCCCATTTAACCTAAGTTCTAATTCAGCTGCTTGTGCCTCGAGTACCAATTGATTAGGCTTTAATCATCAGATGTCAAGAGATGGTTCGTGCCTGAAAGAAAAAGGTGTGAGCGCAGTAAGTACCAAAAAGGGTCTGTTGATTTCATGCTACTCCACACTTTATATGGCCTTAAGCAGCTCCCTATTGGTCAGTTACAATCTTTGATCTTGTTGACTCTTACAGGGGTCATATCTGGATTAAATGTTACCTTAATTATTTGTACATTCGACATGTCATTTCTTGTGTTGTTATATATATTCCATTTGTACAGGCTAATTGACTATATCTTTCAACAATTCAGTCACAGGGATTAATTCTACATCTTTTACTAATAATCATGGCCATCTTACAGCCTTCTCAAATTCGTGCCTATAATCATGAAGTGGTTTACAATTCATCACATTATTCTCTAAATCAGTACTCTATTATAATGTTATACTACATATTTCCTATGTGCTCATGTATATGCAAGTTTCTACTAACAGTAGCATTATTTCATTTATTGTTATACTTAGGTAATTTACGGAGCACTTCAGTGCAGACGCTTTTGAAATTATATCCTCTACAAGTATATAGCATTTTAGAACTTCGTCCGACTTGTGTGTTTAGTCGATCACAATCTAAATCAAAGCGGCGAGCAAGCAGCAAGCACGCAGATGACCTGGTGAATCATAATTTGTACTGTAGTGCAATGAATTCACATGGCACTCATCTCCTCCTCACAACTTGTACATGTATACATATACAATCGAAAACGAAGATCATTTTCCCATGGAGGCATTTCCAACGCTATTTTAAACAGTCTTTCGTCAGTGCAAATTAAACATTTCACAACGCAACACTGGATTAGTTAATTTCAATAATCCATACGACTCAATCGTTATATATAGGTATATACAAATATATGCTGAGTCAGCGTAGGCGGATGTCACGGCCGGGTCCGTTCTGGGAGCCTGACTTACTGGAGGCCGGGGTCAGGAGACTTGGCTCTATACCTGAAGGGTTTACTTCCTGGATGTGGTTTTACACTGCGCGACTTGGGCTGCAAAATTGACGTGAGACATCGATACAGCCTCCCTCTTTAAAACCTTCGTCTGAAGGGTTCAACCTGTTTAAAGATGACCCACTTGTGATTGTCATCCCTTTTGCCATTCTTATCGGGATACCTTTACTAGGGCATATGATGATATTACAGACAATTCTTCTATTCCGATGTATTGTTTATCATGGAAGACTAGGGGAAACCCTGAATGATGTTTTCAAAATTATATATATATATATATGTGTGTGTGTGTGTGTGTGTGTGTGTGTGTGTGTGTGTGTCTGCAACATTGTAATATTGCAGCTCAAGTTATGTAGTGTAGTAGCGCCTTAAGGGTACCTGTACGTGCCGAAGCTACCCCGGATCTCTCACCTATAAGTTAAACGCACCTGTCACGGGCCTATAAGGTCATGAACCAGGAAAATAATTAACCAAATAATCTCAACATTATATTAGGCATAAATGAAGGACATTACACTCAAATTGCTACTTTGATAAAAGACTTGGCATTTAATGTATAATAAGTTGTGATAGGGTCTGTCAGTGTATTTTGTTCAGTGAATGACTCACGAACTGTAGAGGCAGAAAGAAATCTCAAGAAATGCCGATCCCATATCACGACCAAGAGACAGGTCTTTTATCTTGTGTGTTTGTAAACGTGTGACGTGAAGCATGATCTTGGAGGGACTTTAGCACTACACCCACACCATTATCCCAAAATGGTTCTCACAAGAACGTTAGAATGTGGGAAAAACGATAGTTTTTGAGGCAATATGTCAATGCACATAGTGATTTTCTGGTGGTTCATGATGCAAACTATAGGCGTGGTTCAGAAATAAACTAGCACACTATAGGCCTAATATCTGTACTCTGTAATTGCTTCATGGAGTTCTGGTTTGTGTGTGTGTTTGTATGCAATCTCTTTTTTTTTCCAATTGAGACAACTTCACGTACAGTTAATCAGTGTTCATGATCTTCCTAATGAGATAATAGTGATAATGTGCATTTTATATCTATAGGTATATATATATATATATATATATATATATATATATATATATATATATATATATGGGTTTTAGGCGAATAATGGAGATAGTAACCATTCGATAATAGCAGAATAATACAAAGTGTAAATAACTAGATCCAGTAAGATGCTCAATCCAGGAATAGTCATAATAATTATGTTATTGTAATTGTACATTTTAAATAATCAAGAGTGATCTATGCTACTTTTTTTTCATGAAATACTGCTTATGCATTTCAGTTGCAATTTGTATGCTAAGAAACGCCAAAGATTTAGGTCGTGGGTGTATTCTCCGTCTCCTTCGCTTACACTTTTTGTATTGGTGTTCACGTCTCTGACTCAGAAATCAGGCATCAGTCTTCCCCATTAATTTTTTGGTTAAATACCAGAGACACATCTATATGCCTTGGGATAAAGATACATTAGTCATCATCATCCATTTATAAACTGGCATAGCGTCGTAGTCAGGAACTTGGTACCACCCTCTCAAGATAATAACATTTCGTACTATACTTTTAATTTTCAGTCAAATTTGTTTGCTGAAATATTCCAGGAATTTGAGGGAAACTGAACCTATTTTGCTAATTGATGCAAACAGATGCTTAATGATGCGTTGTCAGCCATTGGTGTAAAATATCTTCATCGCTTTATAAATTGATATCAGAATGTCTTGCTAAACAACAAGGCAGTTGCTTTGGTAGCTGATGGTCAGTAGGACATAGCAACATATATAAATAGTAAAAGTATATAATAGGCCTACAACTTGACCGTCCTTTTCACCTGGACCCCCTGACGTCATCCAAGCGGAACGCTCTCTGAGTAGGCCGTCATGAAAAGGCCTAAAATAACCACGGTCTATTGTTTAACCCCTAACCCCTCCTCCCCATTTCTTAAGCCCCCCCCCCCCCCTCCCCCCACCGATCTATTCTCCCTCCAGCGGGCATTGTACAACAGTCCCCTTAGAGGACTAGGTCGCTATGACTAACCCTATGGCACGGCAGGTACAGCTTGTAGGTACATGGGAAAGCTAGCCCCAACCAAAACAACAGTTGGGAGGGAAAACAGAGGGCAACAGCAGGATTTGCACGAGCCGGGTTTGTTTTTAAACCCAGGTGTACTTGTCTGGGCAAAACGTTATTAGGCTTTTTTTACGGAACAGGATTTGCTTCGTACCTGCCGTGGCTAATTGGTCATTATTGCTAGGAATACCTTTCTGCTCGACACTCCACAGTTACTGCACTTGGCCTGCAAATCATTGGAGGGACATACAACACAGGGACCTTGTTATACTGTTATAATATCTCCACTAAGCATAACAATCTTTTCATACACGGACAACATGAGGGCTTTTGCGCTCTGGTCAATTTTCATTTTAACCTTCATTACCTGGAGTAATGCAAATCCACCACCCCCAAGGCGATCACCACCAGCACCTCCAAGAGACCGGCCCGAAGAAGACGACAGCTCTGCCTACTACTCGGACAATGATGACTCTGATCCCGACATGGATTGGGTCTATGACTGGTGGCGGCAGACAGATAGCCTATCGGAATACGATTATGACTCCTCCTCGTCCAGCCTATCTGGGAGTGTACCAGGTCCCTCCCAGATACGTCATACAGCCTCACCGTTTGACCCTCCACCACCGCCTAGAACCAATGGCAATGCAGATTTAGATGGGTAAGAATCTTCTTTTCTGTCACTCTCTGAATTGTTCAGCTTTATTTGGTTATTTACTTTTTGATATTCTAATTTTCATTTGTGTTTTCCCCCAAAGAAATGTTGATAATAGCATTCAATTATTCACAGATTCTTTTTGAGGTCTTTTTGAGGTTTTGACAAGAAAAATTAAATATTATAAAAAAAAATAGAATAATAGAATTGAAATAACTGCCTGGAAGAACATTACCTGTATTGAATGAAAACAAAACTTTGACAATGACAAGCGACGTTTGTATTTTCTTAGAAATATCCACATCAAGAACCGGGCCCCTTCTTTCCCTGTCAAGGCCCCAATTTATATATATCATGTGAATCAAGATATCACCAGGTAGACAGCAACACTCACAATATAGTATAAATATAGTGTATATTACTAAGAGTTTATGGCCTGCAGCTGCGTTCACCCCTTGGGTGTACTTTCTCTTTCTAACCTTCTACCAAGACTATTATGTATGAGACAGCTAAGATTATGACTTTAGGAAATACTACTTTTCCTTCCTTAGAAGTGTATCAGAAATGTTGTTAAAAGGGTAAAGTTATTCATGATTGTCTGTGTCGGTTTTTCCCTGCCCTACCCCGAACACCTGCCCCTGGTCTATTAGTTTTCTGTGTCAAAATGATGAATTGGATTAACAATACTTTGTTTGTTTGCCAATATATTATTATGTTTATTACCCCTTGGGGGTTCTGGGGAAGAATAAGCCCCCAGTAGCCCCTGCTCATCGTACAAGGCAACAATATCAATAGGGGGGACCCAGCACTGACCAAGTGGTTCTTTGAGTTCGATTCCCCAGTTGGTGCTCGGTTCACTAAGGGATGAGGTACAGCAAAAATGATTTCTAGGTTTGATCCCCTGCTGTTTGCCTGTCCTGTCACCTTCATCTCATAGATACAATCACCAAAGACAGAATTCATCCCAACCTGTTTTTGCCATGAATATGACCTTAGTTGTCAAAATGGGGTAAATCATCCATTACTTACTCCCTTATTGTGTTTGTTTGAATCCACTATGCACCCAGAAGGCATTATTTACATTTTATGTCTTCTTTTTCATCTCAAATTTGTGTGAGTGAATCATGTGACAATAGGTACGTTTCCCGTAGAAAGAGCTGTTTCTCTAGCTTTCTATTACCTAGGTAATCATTTTATGTATATTAATGAAATTTAATATCAAATGTTTTGAATAACGACAATTGTAGGTTAAGATTTTATACATTTATCACAGTTGTTATAAGCAGACTGGCAATAAATGTGTGATAAACATACATTATACAACTTTCTCATTAAAGTATGGTGCCCCCTGGTGAATTAAATTGAAAACATTTTTTAGGTCTTTTCCTATAGTTATTCCATATGCTTCACTTTATATAGGTTAACTATAGGAAAATACCTCAAAGATGTGTTTCACATATAATCCACCAGGGCGGCGCTACCTTAATGCAAAAGATGTAGGGGCCTGTGGAAAGAAATAATTGCATGCTGATCACCAATATGGTGTACATGGCATTTTAATGAGATACAACACCATCTGCACAACGTCTATGATTAAAGGGAGCCAAACGCAATATTGTGTCAAAATATGACAACATTTTCCAAACTCAAATAACTATGAAAATATATTCTAAGGGTCTAGCTTTAGCCATCGGTACAGTATAAATCGTGACAACTAGGTATAACTTCACTTAAATTCCATAATACTCATGCCATGTATGCCTGAAGACAGCAATGTTTGTAAACAAACCAATTTTGGTGGGTCACCAAAATTGACCTGGGATGAGTTTTAGTGTATGTTAATGTAGTTTAAGTCTGTATTCACAGTTTATATTTTACTGCAGGCCTAGGCTATGGCCATAGCATGTATTTCAATAGTTACCAGAGTTTTCAAAATTTTGACCATACGTTGCTTTTGGCTCCCTTTAAACTAACATATATAGGCCTAATGGCATCTTGACCTTGCAGGCCTCCAGGCTCGGTGTGCCCCCGGAGCGTCCTCCAGTCCGTCTCCAGGGTGGAGCGCATCCCCTACCCCTGCTTCCAGAAGCGGGAGGTCGACTGCCGCATGTGTGGCCGCAACTGCCGCAGGAAAAACGGACGATGCTACCAACAGACGTGAGTTAGAACTGCTGAGCTTAATTTTGGTTTTCTATTTAATTTCCAAACCCGTTTCACCACAATGCAGTGTTCTTACAAGCGGTATAAGGATAAGATTCTATATAGAGGCCTTACATGATTTATCAACATACATGTATGTATGTGTACGTGGTATGGTAAAATCGACTTTGTGCCATTTTTTAATCTTCAAATTTGAACAATATTCTGTGTGTCAACACTCAACTTATCCCATAACTCACAAGCCCTATAATATGGACAATTCAACATGATTGACAGTCTATAAGGTTATTACGTACTTTTATTCCTGTTTTCTCATACTTCCCTTGGATCTATTTAATATTATGGGGAATATGTTGTATTTTGAGGTACCATTTTATAATATTTGTCAGCTGATAAAGACCTTTAATTTCCCTTTCTCAGAGAGAGTACCTGTTTCCGAGAGGAGGTCCGGTGTAGGGAGATCTGGACGATAGAGACCTACTGCTGCGTCGGCTACGAGCAGGTTGGCAACGTGTGTGTGGGTAAGTATTGGATGTATACACCATTTTCAGGAGTCTGCGCAGAGCTCTGTTAATTGAGACGGATTGCTGGAACAGGGCAAACTGGGTCACTTGACTATGTTTACAATAGGCAAAGACCCTAATACACTGTTCGTAATTCCTGCTTGCAGAAGGTGCCACCTTTGATCAATAAGACGTGTATAAAGACTACATTCCATCGTTTAAAATATTCTTATAATTTAATGCCAATATATTATTATCGAAATGGCAGGACATTTATGATTATAGGCCTCACCATTAAATTTTATGGACAAGCTGGTAAAAGTTTCATTGTAATTATATACCAGTAGCCGAAATCAACAACATAGATTGTTAGCCCAATTTCTGCAGCTCTTTTACAACATTTTCATGACAATTTTACCATGAAAATGTTGCAAATGTGTCACAATAGCTTGGTGAACGTGCCATCAAAGTGATTCCAATATCGCATCCTCCTGTTTTGATTGAAACAAAATTGTTCTGTTTCCCCGTCACAGGTACGCAATCTTCAGTCTGCGGAGGTTGTGAACACATGTGTATAGGAGGAGTATGCGAATGTTTCCATGGTTACAGACTATTGTATGACGGTAGCTGTGAAGGTATGTAAAATTTGTATCCTCAATTTTACTATTTATTGTAGAAATATAGCTGTTTTTTAAGTTTGCCTGCGCTTTCGCGGCATTGTTCTCAATGATTTCAATCATTATAAAGGAGTTACAGTGAATTCCTTCCAATACTAATTTAGTAAGTCGGCAGGTCAATAAAAGTCTTATTACCAGCTGATTACAGGCATATTATATTACAGTCAAATAAAATGATAATCATTGGTCTGAAAGGCATTTAAATATAGCAGACATATTACAGACATTTGGGACGCTTGTAAAACTTAGCAGACTTGGCAGTCACCATAGTATCATTACAAGTTCTGGAAAAATAGACTATAGACTCAAGGAAAACATTGAAATATCTCATTTCATAAAGAAAACCATTTTTAATGCCTTCAAACCTTCTGGGGGGGGGGGACTCAAATCTCCTGCAGCTAACAGTGATATTTGTTCTCCTCAGATATCAACGAGTGCACCATGTCTAACGGTGGGTGTAACCAGGGCTGTAGGAACATGGACGGCGGCCACTTCTGTACGTGTAGGGACGGCTACCGGCTCACCGACAAAAACACCTGTACAGGTAACAAAACACACCTGACAATGATAGATGTAGTAATGATAAAGTATAATGATCTATAGTATAATTGTGTGGTATAATCATTATTATCATAAAAGTATATAATTATATTTGAGTTCATACATGTATGCATGCATTTGTATTGGAGGCCCTAAAGTGGCATCCCCTTGGCGGCAATTAGATTGTTCTTAAACCGTCATATGCTCCACATGTTCCCCCTGTGTTCTGAATTTTACCTCGTTTTCTGGGATCATTCATTTGTATAGTGCTTGCTATCTTTCACATACATGAACTTTCTATTGTTTTTCAAAAGTTCAATTAAGGGGGGGCGGGGGGGTCCCGACGTCACATGTTGAATGTAAGAAATAGCCATGTCTCCCTGTTGAATTTAAGAAATAGCCATGTCCCCCTGTCGAATTTAAGAAATTAACATATTATGTTGCCCTGTCGATTTTAAGAAATTGTCATGTCACCCTGTCGAATTTAAGAAAAGGCCATGTCCCATCTCCCTAGTGCCTAAAATCACCATGTCGCCACGCGATTTTAGGGGTCTAGGGCCATAATCTAGCTTTTACCTGATGATACCTGGCTTGAAAAACGCAAATACAAAATTAAAGAAAAAGGCTGATCATTTTAATAAATGCTGAATGATTTACATATTTACAGAGATTGATGAGTGTGCCACAGAGAACGGTGGTTGTGCCCATACCTGTCACAACACTGAAGGCGCCTTCTTCTGCGAGTGTGACAACGGCTTTACCCGCCTCAACGGGTTCGAGTGTGAAGGTACAGACTGTAATAGACCCTTTTCACTGAAGTGACGCATAGCGAGAAAGACCAGAACCAAATTGGCTGGTCATAAATTTGAATGAGGTCACTGAACAGAAACGTTTGAATCTTGTATTTTATCTCCCCCCCCCCAAAGAAAATGGGGGGGGGGGGGCATTATCATTTGTACAGTGCGATGCTTGTTCTTCTGAATAGCTAATTTGGTAAATTTTTCTACTATATAGAGTGATCTCAGAGATTCCTTAGCTTTACGAGTATTTCTTGAGGGGGATGGTGTATGGGGATTCCCTGATATAGGCCTAGACCCCATGAATTTATATCATATGAGGTTTAAGAACAACGGAAAGTTTGTAGAAATATAAATGACTTAAAGTAAATTTTAATATCAATTTGCAGATGTTGATGAATGTGCAGTAGGTACCCAGTGCAGCCACCACTGTGTGAACCTGCCCGGAGGTTTTGCCTGCGCCTGTCCCTTCGGTATGGACCTCAGTACGGACGATCGCACCACCTGTATAGGTAAGAAAGGAAGGATAGCGTTTCTAATCCATATGCACGGTCCTTTACAGCCGGCCTTTTGCTTAAAAAGGTCCATGTCTTTTTTGTTCCTTTTTTAGCCTTAATATAAAATGTGGACCCTTTGTCCTTCTTCGGGAAATCAAAGACATACTAAGTTACATATTCGTAAAATTGTACCCCTTTTCGGCAAAATTAAGGACATAGGTTAATGCATAATTATCCATATACTGCATGCGTAGAGTGGGCGCTTGTGTGCTGAACTAAGTGTGAGTAGTATATAAAAAGAGGAGTTTATCACTGAAGAAATCATATGCAATAGGATTTATCGGATCAATTAACATTTAAGACGACCTCATTTACGCAGTATTATTGTTTTAACACAACGACGTCTGTTAATTACCGGGGTTAATTACCAGTCGGGTCCAGGAACAATTAACTAGACCTCTTTGTGGTCTTCTTTTCTTCAGCCCAGAATGGAGCCTCTGGCTCTAGCCCCCCGTACACCACACCAAGGGGAGGACTTGCGGCTCCTGTGGCGTCATCTCCCATGTCCATAGAAACCATCATCATCGTCGGCAGTGTGGCCGGAGTAGCCATCATCTTGATAGCCATCGTCATAATTGTCTGTGTAGTCAGAAGGACGTCAACTGCTGGGGGGCAAACCTCAACGACACAACCATCCCCTGCTAGAGGTGGAGCCACCAACCCTGAGGCCGCTTACGAATCGACTCGGCGTGTGACGAAAGATGGCGGTGTTGTTAGCGGCCCGCCCCAGTACGACAATCATGCTTATGATAAGTTAGTGCATGAAGGAAAGAAACCTATGATTCCTCCCACACAGCAATATTTGCAGGCAGTTCCCACACTCCCGCCCTCTTACGTGGAAGCAACAGCGCCACCTTTGGGATCGATGAAAATGTCGTCTGCTCATCCGGAAAGCGCGGGAAACCACTCCCCTCCTTCTGCTAACGTGTATGAGGCAATGGACTATGGACAGCAAAACCAGAATGACATGCATACGTATCTGGAATTGATCTCAAGTGCGGAATATGATAACAATGCCACAGCTCCACCCCTTCCCGCCCCTAGGGGAAGCTCCCCGATGGTGAGGTCTAAGACGCCTACGCCACCTTCTATGTCCAAGCCGAGGGCCCCCAACACATCGTCCCCAGCTTCCAAATCCAAGATGGAGAAGGCTGCACTTGCCCCCTTGAACAACCAACAACTTGCTGCTGCCATGAAGGGTCTCAAGAAGGTATCAAAGTAAAAAATGATACAGTCAGATCTCAGATGTTGAACGTGAAACTATAGGAGAGATCAATTTCTTCTCAAATGATTATAATTATGAAGAGATGCAGACGCCTTCGTTTAACTTTAAGCACGAGTAGACCTACTAAACTTATTTCCGCCTGGATAGACCATTGTGTCAAATTGTCTTCCATCCTTTATCTTGCCATGTACCTTATGCTTGCAAGGGAAGAGCAAATTAAAGACAATGCTGAGGCTAATTCATTAGTCAGGTTGAGATGAGAATGAATTTGAATTCAAAGTCTGAGCTTAAGTGCATTTGCCTGAAAAGGTTTCGATTACAGGCGTCCATGCTTTAACATTAACAATGAGAGTGATGACTATTCCGACTGCTATATTGGGATATGGGAAGTATACACAATGTAATTATGATAGGCCTACTATTATTAGCAGTAAGTGCTCAACCTATAAAGTTAAGATCCTTCAAGGAAAACAGTTTTTATCCAGATGATTTTGGAATGAAGGGTTTCTCAGATAGTGAAAATCCTATTATGAGATAATTGTAAATATTAAAGGTTCAAATAACAATTACAGTGAATGTGCAGTGAGGAAAGAGGTAGGCCTACATGCAATTGTTTGCATTTACAGGGTATAATTGCATCTTTTATATGTAAAATGTTAAAAATAGAAACCACATACTCCTACACCTATGTTTTCCAAGATCCTTTCCCAACTTTGGTTTGTTGGTAAGATAATTGCATCCTAAAACTTTTGATCTTATCATCTTATATTATTTTCACATATCCTACATATTTGTAATCTTAACATAGGCAAAGTCATTAAAAGGAAAAAGGCCACAATAGAGCTTACTTTGGATATTTTATTACAAAACATGTACAGAGCCAATGCTTGATCCTGAAATAGGATTGTGATATGCAGTGTTGTACAGGCTACCCTCGCATTATGTATGTGTACATAACATTGTTTTAAACAGAAGTAATAAAACTTTATCAACTGGGACAGTGCAGATGCTATAAGGTGATTATGCTCCACATAAGTACATGTAAATAATGCTATTTGTATACATCTGTATATATATAATATTGTTCACAACATATATAGTCATTGTACATCTTGAAATTAAGAACCTGCTTGAGCGAACTGTTTTAAAACGCTTGTTTATTATATATATATATATATATATATATATATATATATATATATATATATTACAATGATTCGAGCAATAACAAATCAATATTTGCTAAAGACGAATTGTAATATTCTTATTTAGACGCGAACAGCAACAAAGAAGACACTCATAGTCCTTATTGCCACCGTTAAGTTCTCAGTTATAATTAGTTAGCACTCTCTGACAGGTTGCGTGTGTGGTTGGGGGGGGGGGCAGAACTCAATGAGTTGCAAGTTCAGGCCTTTATGTATTATGCTATACTAATTGGCTAATTTAACTATGAAGTAACATATTTATCCTTAACACGGATAATTTACAGTATTTTAAGCACCTTCAGATTAATGAGTACTAATTTGCACAGAAAAACTTTAGAAGCTATATATACAAATATATGCTAAATATCTATCTGTAATAAAAGGATTGTTAAACAATCATTCATGTAAGAATATTGAATGTATACCAATAAAACAACTGAAACAATATACAATGCTAAACCACATGTTAAACCACAATGAATTCCACGCTTAAAACCTGACATGCTTAGACTTTGTTACTTGTCTGTTACTTGCCAATATATTTGCCAGCATAAAATTACAGAAAATAAGCTATATTCGTGGTAGGGAGAAATTAACTTACAATCAGGGATAACTGATTTCCTGCATTTCAATCCACCTATAGATCAAATCAAATGGCATCCTTTGAAATTTGAGACAAGTCCATTTACCCACAAGCCTTGAGTTGAAGCAATTATTGTATTCTCGGCATTATAATGACCCTTGTTGGTTTTCTCCACCATCCTATGATAAAGCCAATCTATGATAAAACTCAAGTGTGTACAAAGGCAAAGCTAATGGAAAGCATAATAATTATATTGTTATAACCCAATAAGAATATAACATAATTGTAATATTGCAGGACTGTAATACTATTGTGACATTCTTTTTTATGTTTTTTCATAATTTTTCATGATAATGTTATGATAAGGTTATTGTAACATTCTTTATTAGTAACGTCTCAACTCCACTATTGTAATTATAACGGTCCCAACTTATATATTGTTATTATAACATTCTTTTCTAATTAATCTCAACTCTATCTAGAATATATAAAGTTACTGTTTCATGAAAATTGGGTAGGTTACAGACTGATCACAAATCAAAAAAGTATGGTAGCAGAACATGCTTGTTGAGTCGCTGCTTGCCTGGGAGACCATTCCAATTTATGCATTACTACTCTGCAAAAGCAAGTCTTGAACCCAACTCTATTGCCTAGCCTGAATGGACATCGATACACCGGTTATGATGAGATAATTAAGTATCAATTTCTTTTAAATTTCCATAGTATACATTATCCCTTTCAATGCCAGAGGCCTCGTATGTGGCCCTAAAGTAAAATACCATAGGAACACTATTGAAAGAATGCAATTTATGCTTTCAGAATCTGAAAGAATTTTTCAGAACAGCTGACTATCAATCATCCAAAAATATTAGAATTGTGATTCGAGAAACCATAAACAAGGTATTTACATTTTACATGTTAGAAGTATGTACGGACTTCACTCCACATCATCGGGGCAGCCATGGACAAGACCTTGAAGCTGTGGACAGCAGAACGCACGAGACCTCTGGGCAGGTTCCACCACGTTTCTTTCTGCACCGCCCTGTAGGCACTGTAGGTGGTGAGGGCGACGAGATGATACAACAACAGCGACGGCTGTGTTCTTGTACTGTAAGGAAGAGCAGCATTGTGGTGGTTTACACAACATTTTGGTAACATTTTGATTATATATCCATCATGGGCAGATCCAGAGATTGTTAAACGTGGGGCACTCTATATAATGTACAAACTTCCACTGGACCCTCCAGGTCTGAGAATTTTATATCAAAGAAGTTAATATTTCTTAAATTTTCATCTTATATAATGGCAGGAAACATTGTCACCTAACAAGGTACCAAGCATTTTGTTGAAATTAAGTCTTTAAAACGTTTTTTGTTCTCTGCACGGTGCACATCTACTCCTAAACCATCCCAAAGCTGGATTCCTCTATACAATGGACTATTATTTATTTTTGTAATCCGGGTGAAGCTTCTTTTAAACTTGATTTTATCATTTTTTTTAAAAACACGTTTACTATGCAAAGTTCTTGTTGGAGGTTTAGCATCAATAAATCTAGTATCGTTGCTATACCTATACATCAAACATGCATTTGAAGGTGAAATAGATTTAGAAAGTAGTGTCTTGGAATTTAGAAAATTGCTTAATAGATGATATTGTCATTAAGAAAAGAAAAAGAGTCTTCCGATTTGAAGTTACAACCAAACCTATGCTTACATTGCTATTATGTCCATAACATCTTTCGTGTTGTTGTCACCGTTGCCCACGTAGTCGAAAAAACTTGAGCGCAAAAATCGAATATCATCTACAAAGGAATAATTCAATTTTACAAGCTTACAATAATTTTACAAGTGATTAACATACATAAACAAATCAGCTCTCAAACTTATAGAATTATGCACATAAACTTGATCAGCATTCCTCTCTTAGAATAATTAAACCATGGTTAAATGACAATATTACTGATGGGTTGCTGGAACAAAGCTGATATTTCATGATGCGACAGGATAGAGATCCTACTTTAGGTAAATCAAAAGGTGGTGGTATCATATTTTACATGAAAAATTACATGAAAAATTATACTCGTATAATTACAGAAATTAGTAAATCTGAACGAAACATAGAACAGTTATGGATCAGAATAGAAGTCCCTCAGCATAAGAAGCTAACGGTAGGGTCTGTATACAGTCCTCCCTCAGCAAATTGTGATGAAGGATTGAATATGTTAAATAACAATATAGGCAAAATATTAGAAACTGAGAGAGGGGAATTAATTATGTTAGGTGATTTAAATGTAAATTTATTCGACAGACGTCACAAAGATGTCAAACGATTTAAGGACATTATTAAAGATAATGGACTAACACAGCTGATAAAAGATGGTACAAGAGTTACCCAAACATCATGTACGCTGATTGACGTAATTGTTACGAATATGGAAAACGTAAGTATGTGTGGCGTACAATCTTGTAGTATTAGCGACCATTATCCAATTTATGTCGTGAAGAAAAAGGAACGTTTATATATCAAAAAATCAAAAAATATAGGCCGTTGTTATAAAAATTATAATTTTGAAGACATGAAAGAAATAATTGGACATAACAATGGTTGGTTGGAGTTCTGGCATGAGAAGAACGATGTGAATGAATTATGGGAAATTATGTATAGGATATTTTTGCATGCTATCGATATATTATGCCCATTGCATGAGATATCATTTGAACATGACAAACCAGCATGGCTAACACGTGAAGTTCGAGAATCTATATCGGAAAAGAATTTGCTGTACAAAAGGCAAATTTGGCAAAATTACAAATCTAAAAAGAAATCTACTGAGAAGTTAATAAAGAATACAAAAAATGCTAGCATTAACAAGATGCTAAATGACAGCAAGGGCAATCCTAAAGTTTTTTTGAAAAACCTTAAAAATGCCACTGGTTGTCAAAAACAAACAGGAGGTATAGACTGTATAAATAATGTTGAAGGGACTTTACTCTATAACAAAGAGGCTGCTAATTACATGAACGAATACTTTGTGAATATTGGTGTCAAGTTAACAAAACAAATGGAGGTCGAATGGAATGAAGTGTATATGAGAAATGTTATTCCAATGATTTTTGAGTTGAAATTGATCAATGAAAAAGAAATTGCTGAATTACTGGAGGCTATTGATACACAGAAATCTTCGGGAATAGATGGAATCAACTCTCTAGTGTTACGAGACTGTTTAAAGATAAGTATAACTGAATTTACGTTCTTATTGAATGAAAGTATTAGATGCGGCAAATATCCTGATAGATGGAAGGAAAGTGTGGTTACTCCAATACCTAAAGGAGCTGATGTATTAATGATAGAGAAATGGCGTCCTATAAATTGCCTGCCCCTACCTGGCAAGTTATTTGAAAAGTGTGTCTATAAGCAACTGTATAACAGCATGAACAACAATGGTCTTTTGAGTATAAAACAACATGGTTTTAGAAATATGTTTAGCACTTCTACTGGTGTTATGGAATTACTGAACAAAATTTTTTATGGAATTCGAGATAATAGGAAAACATCATGTTGTTTCGTGGATTATAGCCGCGCCTTTGACATTATTGATCATGATATATTGCTAAAAAAATGTCATTATATGGTATAACGTCACATTCAATAGAATGGTTCAGATCATATTTAAGAAATAAAAAACAAAGAACCAAAGTTGGCCATCACGTATCAAATGAAATGTATGTCCAATGCGGCGTACCACAAGGGTCCTCGTTAGGACCACTTTTATTTATAATATATGTTAATGATTTGTTGAATTTGTATAAAGTAGATAACACATGTATTATCGCTTACGCTGATGACACTGTTATTGTGTGCTCTGGTAATACATATGATGAGGCAGATGTGATGCTGGGGCAACAAATAGATCAACTCTTGAAGTGGTGTTCTGTGAATAAGATGATAGTTAATAAGAAGAAAACAAAATGCATGAGGATAAATTGCATGGGGAAGAACTCAAGGGAGAAACTTGAGTTATGTGGGGCTGATTGGAAATTTGAAATTGTCAATGAGTATAATTATTTAGGGGTGCTTATTGATGAGAGACTGAATTTCAACCAACATGTAGATAATCTGATAAACAGAAGTAATAGGAAGATTTACATAATAAGTAAGACTAGGGATTATATGGATGAAAAAACTAGTTTAATGTTGTATAAGCAGATGGTGTTACCTATAATGGAATATGTTGGTATATTGTTGGATAGTGCTTCCCTGGTAAAAGTTAGAAAATTGGACAAACTTCAGATAAGAGCGCTTTCTTATATAACTAAACAGTCCAAAAGAGAGATCGAGGAGAATTTGACTCTTATATATGATAGGATGAAAATGACATCTCTTGAGGAGAGACGGAGAAGACAATTGCTACAGATAATGTTCAATTATAAATTAAAGGGACTGTATATAGACCCTGAAAAGCCTAATATTGCTTTAAGAACAAACGATAGAATCAAATTTAGAAGGAAATTTACTAGAAGTGAAAAAGTGATGAGGAGTCCATTTTACAGGGGCTGCTTATTGTGGGACAGTTTGCCTGTAGCACTACAAGAAATGGCCAATGAATATCAGTTCAAAATGGAACTAAGGAAACTACGGTTATGTGACCTGAGATGGAGATAAACATGTGTGGGGGACAATTCCCTTACATTTGTACACACCACATCAAGCGACATCAAGGTAAACATATGCATTTGTGGGGGACCATTCCCTGACAATTGTACTTATAGCATTAATAGTTCAATTGATATCAGATCTAAACACATCTGAGCCAGCATTCATCCCTGACAATTAACATATGAGTCGCAGACTGTTACAATCTAGGATGAACAAACACATAGTGAAATACCTCTTTATGCTGTGACATTGAAAATGTAAAGACAGACTGTATATATATAGAACACAATAATTCAACATTTGATAAACACCTTTACTGAATAGTAAATTGTACAAAGGCTTAAATGGGGGGGAACTTTCCCTGCCATAAGTGGCCTTATAAAATATGCTGTATTATAAACTATCACATATTTCATAATTTATCACTTATATTCATCCTTTCAATCATCACCGACCTCTATAGGAAGAGCACTGTAAAGTGATATAGTTTGATTCAATAAAAAAAAAAAATATATATATATATATAAGTTGGCAATTTCGATTCTGTCCATAGTCTTAATGTTTCCCTATTGCATAGCAAGTTGACAACCCTATCAATTACTATAGCTTAAAAGCACACCTTTCCCATGAACCTGCGCAGTGAACCCTCCCATAGAGACATTGTTCCCACAACCTTTAGCCTAGGCCCATTGGACTTCATAAACCAAAGCATAGGTTCATGCCCATACCGCTAGCAGGATGCCGCACAATTGAGAAAAGTATATAAAGAGTCTTAAGCCCTGTTTCCATCAGCCACATTTACTACCAAATTGGCAGTGGGAATATTGGTTAATCATGAACATGTTATATACCATAAGCAAGGGTTTTTAATTCCCTCTCAAATGGTATGTGTGATATATAATATTTTGTCATATTAAAAGTTAAAGTAATAAATTACCAAGTAATACGAATTGGAGGCGGTCAGAATCGGCTGGTGGAAACCAGGCATTATATGCGCCACTGCATATTATATTCTATATACCTGATTGTGGACAGATGACGCTGTAGTAGATGGAGGCAAATAGGTTGACCACAAACGAGTGACTTTTTCTTTGACGTTGGAACGTCCCAAGGGATGTCTTGAGGGCTTCTTCGTCGGCCAGACATGGGATGTCCTTGAGAAGTTTCCTCCAGAGGATGACGTCCCTGAGGGCCACGGTCATCCCTCCTCCAGTAATCGGGTGCCTCATGTTGAAGGCATCTCCAAGGGTTAAGACCCCAGGCCGGGAGGACGCCTTCGACGGAAAGTCGAAAGTGGGAGCAACGCGAATTGGATACTCCTCCATAGCCAGCAGAACTGCATCTCGTATGTGACCTAGAAAGTTAGGCAATGCAATAGGAATTATTGGGTTAAATGGATTAAAAGGAGGGGTTAAAGGAAGAACATCGGGTAAACTTGATTTCTGATTTCCGTCTACCAATGTAAGTTTGAGAAAATCCACCTGTCTAAATCAAAAATACAAGACTTGTGTTGTGAAATAGTCCCTTAAAATCTTTTTCAGAAAAAGAAGAGTTTTTGGGCAGTAGTATATGCTATATTTCAATCACAAACCAGCAATTTCAGTTGTCTAGAGAGAGATTTAAATTGCCCAAGAAGAAAAGATTTATGATGGAATGTACTGAAAACTTTGTTCTTCAATGTTACAAATTGATCCAGCAATTCTGATTTTTTTGCTTTTGAAATTTCGATATAAATCTAAGGAAAACTATTATGTGATTTGGTGAGGCTGTAATGGATTTTCAGTGCTTCAGAAATACTTGAGTAGAGCAAAGTTTTGATATTCCCATAGGCTCATATAGTTAAGGCCTTTCTCTTTCTCATCACTTACATTACAAAAGAACTTGGTGACTTATACTTTTTTGTTTCATTATGTTCTTATGGTCCAGGGATACTGATTAAAACCAACCTATTTCAGAGGTCTGTAATGGATTTTGAATTTTAAATAACCAGTCAGTAATCCCTTTATAAGAGAAAAATGGTACATTTTGTAAAATACTGAGAGTTGTGTCCCTCTCAACAGCATAACATGTCCTAGAGACAATGCAGTGTAAATTAAACATTATGCCTTGAAAGGAAAATCAAAATCTGTAGCACTTAAGATTTGGTGTTCTAAAATAGCAACCAAACTTGCATTCCAAATATTACCTTTAAAAGTTGGAACATAAAAAATGTTTCTGTCCTTAATAACTACTTAAAATGGATAATCTAGAAGATGGCAGTGCAATATGAATGACATGTACAAAGTGATTTGGTAAGTTTTTGTGTTTTTTTCCTAATTTCATTAAATAATTTTGCATGTTATTTCTTTATTCATGCATATCTGTATCACCTTGAATGTCTCATTATAAACTGGATATTAAACTCAATCGATATCACATGTAATGTGTCACATATTAGATAATTCTGATGCCATTCAATAGGGAGAGGTCTATATAATAATTATTATATAGGAAATGACTAGAAATTATATGAGCTGGAATTTGTCAAATAATAAGATTTTAGCTACTTTTAGATGAAAAGTAACATTTTTACAAAAACTGAGGGAAACTAAGGGGAAAAAAACTTACGTGGGAGGTCCTGAGACTGATCCCTCAGGTACTGCTTCAGGTCTTTTGGCATCGACCCGCATATATCAGTCATGATGCGGGTGGTGTCAGAGGTGATCTGGTAGAACATCAGGACATTGTCAGGGGTGGTGTAGAGCATCACATTGCCCGGTTTGTCAAGGGCCCCATGGTGCTCCAGGGCTATGAAATGCCCCCGGCTGGCCGGTTTGCCCTCCACACTGACCCCCCGCAGACGGGAGAAGCCGCCTTCAGCCACAATGGTCAGGTCGGCGCGCAGCTCCTATAGATATGTATCAATATGAAAGTAGTCGGTGGTGAATTTAGGAGAGGTTTGGTGGTCAAATTTAGTTTATTTCTAATGTATATTTCTGGAAAAATAGGGGGTGCGTCCTTACCTTTTCAAAAAAAAAGCTAGATCCGCCACTGGTAGTCTTAGTGGGTCATGTTTTTAGTGAAACCGTTACATGGTGGATAAAAGCATCAAATTTGGTATGAGACACCTCTGAGGGCATAACTCTCAAATCTGGAAGGGGAGCCACCTTGAAATATCGATAGGACGGATGTGGGGGCCAAAAAACCAATATGGCCGACTTTTGCTATAAACAATCTTATATCTCAGCTTCTAAAATGATTAAAGAGACATGGTTGGTGTCAAAATTGGGAGATTATGGGTCAGGGAATTCAATTATTTACATTTGAAGTCAATGCAGAAAGCCAAAATTCAATATAGCTGACCAATTTTGAGAAATAACATGATTTTCAGCTGCTAAAGTATCTATAGACAAGTGGAAATGGTTCCTATATCAATTGTTTATAACCTAGAGGGCTCAATAGATATTGTATTCATCCAATACAATACCACAGATTTCAAAATGCCTGAATTTTTTAGCATGAGACCTTTGACAATGACCACTGGATTCGAAAATAATTTAAAATAAAGGATATAGACTTTACTCTTTCACAACATGATTTCTTGATTTCATTTGGTATGATGATCCCACAGGACCCCTTTAATGATTTTCAAAGGGGAGCCACCTTGAAATATCAACACAACCCCAGTGGGGGCCAAAAATCCAATATGGCCGACTTTTATTGAAATAATCTTATATCTCAGCTTCTGAAATGTCTAGAAACACATTGTTAGTGTCAAAATTAGTAGATTATAGGACAGGGAATTCAATTATTTGCTTTTGGATCTATATAAAAGATCTAATTCAAGGTAGTCAATATATTTGGTTAAATACCTAAAATTTCAAATGCTAAAAACATACAAAATTTGTCAAAATTTCATTTTGGTATTTCACGGTGGCTCCCCTTCTAGATTTAATAGTTATGTCTCATAGGTGCCTCATGTAAAATTTGGTGTTTTTATCCGCTCTGTAATGAAAATGTTGTTAACAGACCCCACTATCTTGGGGTGAATCCAAGTGGGGGGAGGGGGGAGTCCAGGTGGGGGGCGGGGTTCCAGGGGGTCCTGAAACCTTCTCTCATGTGCAGGGACTAAAGCTTGAATTATACTGTAAGTTTTAGGCCCTTAATTTTGAGAGAAGTTAAGGGAATCCAATTTGGGGCTAAAGGTTAGCATGTTATGGGTGTATAAAGAGGGTTGGCCATAGAAGGTTAAGCCAAAGCAGGGGACTGTAGCAAATAGGTATCCATGGGTATAGGTGGGCAGTGTTAAGGTAGGGTCATGGCAGAGGTAGGTGGGGCCTGGCAGTGTTAGGGCTAGGTTAGGGGTTGTAAGTCATACAGCAGCAATGCATGTACACTGAAGCAAGGTTGGTGGCGAAGTGACGAACAGGGTGGGATCCCTAGTTTATTTCCAAAGCAAAGGCACAACAGGTCACAAATAGCTGGTTACAAAACAGTGAAAAACTATGTATATCTCCCCTCAGGGGGCACTCCACTACACTCTTGTGGGGGAGGCCAGGAATATATCATTTTCCCAGTGTGCACGGGGCCCACTGGATCAAAAGTCACATTGTTGTTCCCCCTTCCCCCCTTTTGCTATTATGGTTAAGCAGCCCCACTATTCCTGGTTGGTCACGTTGCCAACCCGTTGGTCCCATTGCTGCCATCAGTTTTGGATTTCTATTTCATTGAATTCTTGTATAACACAGCTAGACCTATTCTAGTGACATTGGTATGCATCAACAATTAACCAATTAATTCTTCTTTTGCTAATACATGGTAAGTCTCTTTCCTTTACCCAATTTATGCCCCTTACAGACCAGCCTCAAGATCCGTTCTGAAGGACAGTTCAATACAGACATAATGTACATTCTGGGCCCAGTCTGGAAAGGATATAAGACAACGTTAAATATTTAAATAATACTCTGTGAAGTACTTAGCAAACGACCATGACTTTGAAATGATTTGCCAAATCTGTTTGGTTTTGTTCAAGAGAGTAGGCCTATATGCTTACCTCGTTCTCTTCACTACCTTTGCATCGAAAAACGACCCCTTTAACAGACGTTTCCTCTTCAATCAGCGATAACACAGTACCCTCGATGTATGTGGTTCTACAAGTAAAACATGTTGATAATATAACGGCAATCTTTACTCAGTGACCTAAGGACAACTCTGAAAAAGACACTAGCAAATAAGACATTGAAGCCAGTGGCAGATCTAGGGCGTGAGGTCAGGGAGTCTGGCGAGGGGGTAGGTGGGGTTGTCATACCTAAAATGGGTATGGCATTTTAATATTTTTCTGAATATTAAAATGCCATACCCGTTACAGACCACAATCTAAAGGCCTTGTTGAAAGAAACAACAAAACCATTGATAATGCACTTCGATTGTACAGTATGAGCAACCAAGAAACATGGGACTTGTACTTGCCATCAATTGTATTCTCAATGAACAACACCGTAAATAGATCTACAGGTTATAGCCCTTTCTTCCTGACATATGGACGCAACCCAAAAACGGTGATTGATGCGACAATCAGAACCTGACTTGGGTCTCTTGTTCAACTTACACTACAACACTAAGGACTTAGTAACCTTTAGTACACAGGGATATAACTCAGAAACATTATAATTCATTCAAAACCTCTACCACTAGAAAGCTAGCTCACCCACCTTAATCATTAGAACCAACTTTTAGTTTGGGAAACTTAGTTTTGCAACACACAAAAGTAACTTTCCACAGAGTTATGGGGAGTCATAGACCCCAACTTTTGATGGTTACCTTAAGCAGAAGGAGGGGGGGAGAGGTATGCTGCATG
Source organism: Lepidonotus clava (assembly GCA_936440205.1). Taxonomy (NCBI): domain Eukaryota; kingdom Metazoa; phylum Annelida; class Polychaeta; order Phyllodocida; family Polynoidae; genus Lepidonotus; species Lepidonotus clava. Next base: position 17,329,287 of record OW387135.1, read on the forward strand.
CATGCAAATGCGTGACGCTTTAATACTTTGCCTTAAGCTTATTTCTGATAATTGTGTTAACATCTTCAGAAAGGTTTGATCTTCCAGACATTCTATCTTATATGTGCTGATCCCCGTGGTGTTGAAATTGTTAGTAATTGTATTTTTTTTATGACATTGGTGGAATAAACCCATCCAAATACATCAACATGAAATTTTACCATGAAATTATGTAACAATTTCTTCCAGATTTAATCCCCAAAGTAGAAGCGTAAATCAAAATGAACCATATTGATTTGGTTGACAAATTGCTCCTGAAATCTGTAAAATCCAGCTTTATATATGGCCTTTTTCCCATAGGAACCAATGTCAAAGCCAATCAGCCCAACCTATCATGCCCAACCCTATTTTGCCCTAAAATACAGCATTTTGATTGGGTGGCAAACCCACAAATCTGTCAATTGGCAAAATTTAAGAAATCATAACATCGTAATTGGTGACAAATGGCTTTCAAAGCAATAGAACGTACCAGTTTAGAACTGTCCTTACATCCAATTAGAATAATAGGCTATTGGCAGGTAATTCCAACCTGTGATAGATCTAAAGATTGGTTTACTATTTTACAGGTTTTATCTATCAGTAGGCCTACAAACCCTAGACATAGATGGAATTCATTTTACCTTTCTTCAGCTTGGGCCAATTTTCGCAACCCAGCAACAAATTCTCCATGATGGAATGAAATCCCTTTATTTCCAGGAGAAAAGGGAAGGTCCAGTTTGACGCCAGTTGTGAAATCATGAAGACCAAAGCCAAAACACTCTGCCCCGCCTGTTTCTGCAAGGCACTCTGTAGAGAAAGAAATATGTTTTTTTTAATCGACAAACCCTACAGCCTGTATTCCACATGCCGATTTTACTGCCGATTTTAAAAATCGGCAGTGGAAATAATGTTTAAATATGGACATATCATACATCACCAGAAACCTCTTATAATTCTCTTTCTAATGGTATATAGCATATCAAGATTAATATCTCATTCTCAGAGAAAATCAAACAAATACAAAATCGGTAGGATCAAAATCGGTATGTGGAATACGGCCTTACTTGTGGTTCATGGAAAGGACCTTCAGTATACTTGACACGGTAACATATAAAATGATAAAAAAAAGTAATATTTTGTGGTCAGACCGGAAAGAATAGGGAACACTTTTCTCATAGCACCTACAGGTTATTGTGTTTTTAGTGTGTGTTTTATTTTACCATCAATTCTTACAATGTAAGTTCTTTCGTGGTAGAGTAAACATTCATAATAACACAACAGTTTATAAATCATATTACTAATGAAATGAGGTGAATTAAGGTGAACATCATTGATACCAAATCGGCAAAAATAGATCTTAACAGTGTTCATTCCTTAGAGAAATATTTTTATCGCACTCTTGGAGGAACCAGCCCAATGTAAGATAATTATGTTGAAATAGTAAGTAGGCTCTAAGTAGTTGGAACAATATCAGTTATTCTACATTGTCCATAGTACAGAGTAGTGTACCCACCATCTAGACCCAGCTCCTCGAGGGCCTGAACCCCTCCTGGCTGTAGAACCTCTCCAACTATCCTGTAAGGGGGCGCTAGTGACCGCTCGATGACGGTCACATGACGTCCGTCACGTGCCAGCACGGCGGCCATTGCCGACCCTAGCACACCCGACCCCACGATGACGACTTCAGTGGACATGGTGGTGAGCCTTCAGTTAGTTCTCAATTAGTCAAACTGGAAAGGAAGACGTATACATATGTATAAACCAAGTGAGGGTAGGGCCTGCAGAGCCGCATGAAGGCTGATATCCCTGACACACCGAGGGTTGATAACCTACCTAGTTGGTCATGGATTTATCATGCCCTGGCAACATTTTAAAGTGAATTCTCAAAGCTTAGACTAACTTAACAAGGGGAACAATTTTCTATGTCAGGACTACTTTCCTGTATCACTCTGTAGGATGATAACACTTTGGTTATCACCCTGTTTTTATCAGTGATGCATAAAACTACTGAACCTTTATCACACTAAGGTATGATAAAATGCATTATTACACCTTAGGGTGATACAAGTTTAGTAGTTAAGAGTTTAACTCAGGGTGATACAAACCTGGGTGATAACCAGCCTTGTATCACACTGCAGTGTGATACAGAAACTTTTTATTTTTCTAAAATTCATGAAAAAATGAAATACTTAAATAATAAAAAATCTAATGTATGCATTATCTGTACAACGTTCATAGCTACATTTTACTGCTTACTATTTGTGGATTTGATGGATATCAAAAGAGTTATATGAAAAAATATAAAAAAATGTGCAGCATCACAGTCCCACCATCACTGATTGCCGTATACCCTTTCTTGGGAGCTCAGATCTTACAGAAAAGGTATAATAAATCCATAACCAACCTCGAAGGGAGTACTCGGGCAATTATCACCCCTCGCCGGGACCCCAATATCAGCCCTCGGCCGGCCCTTCGGGCCCTGGCCTCGGGCTGATATCGGGGTCCCGGCTCGGGGTGATAACCACCCTCGTACTACCTTCTTGGTTGGTTATATGTATTTACCATATTGTAACGAAAAACTCGTTTACAATCTATTTCGAAGGAATGTTAGGGCAGTAATGATCGGACTATAATAATATGTCGCTCAGTAATCTATAGAGACTTGTTGCATTGTCCCAGGCGGCCCACGGAAGTGGTTTATCTAAGACTTGTTGAAATCAGTAGGTCCCTCAACAAACCAGGACATACAAGTAGGGAAACAAACTATGCATTTTTATCTTTTTTATATATAGGCCTACTATAACTTTATGATATGGTCTATATTGTTCTACTGAAATACACCTGGCAAAGTTACACTATAATCAGAGAAAATTAATAAGAAAAGGGAGAGATATTCATGTTAGGTATTTCCATGTAATAATTATAGTTTAGTATGAAAAGCCCTTCCTCCTTGGCTAGACAGCAACTATGAAGTGCCATGTTATAATCATAATACTACAGCTTTGATACCTAATGTACAGAATATGAGACAAACGTCAATAGTAGGACAAAGAAACTCTGGAGGCACCGTCCAGAATCAACATTATTCAACACACACTTCAAAACTATTTCAAAGAAGCAATACCCATAGTATATATATATACAAATATATGTTTGGCAAATGAAAACTGTATCTGGCGGCTACAAACCCATGTATATGGTGTAGACAATGCAATATTATAGTGTCCCCATCGTTTTTCCCTATTCGCGGTCCTGCTAACGTTACATAACAAAAAAAGTATCACGTGATCTTATTAAAAGACTTGAACCCACTGAGCGATGCAACAAAAATTCTGGTCTAATGAGAGATTGCTAGCGACCAATATCTAACATTGATAGACCTATTCAATGCGGTTGACCTTTTTTGATAGATTTCTGGTCGCATCACTCGATGGGAACCCCATTTCCGGTCTTTTTCAACTATTTCCTTTCTTTAACTATAAACTGTAAAAAGTTACTGCTTTTTTGCAGTAGTTTTGCAAATATTTTGCATTTTTGGTTACAAATCTACTGTATGAATATAAATTAATATCGAGCTTTAGTTGAACAAACAAGATGCCGACATCGCTGATGATATGATGACATTGCTGTTGTCATTTGACATTGCCGTTGGTGTCTATTTTGGGATACATTGTTGACTTTTCAGGTCTGAATCCATTACATAAAATAAGGAAGACACTGTTAGATTGTATTCGGTCAGATATATTTACATGTAGGTCAATTTCGGTCAATTTACTTACAAGTAAATATAATTGACCTTTCACTCCATACTATACTTACCATGATAGCCTACGTCATTTTTCTATCACCCAAATTGGCATAGGCCTAGTTGGCTCTCAGTAACGTAATTCAGTGATAAAATATGTACTTATCAACTTATAATATGCAAATGTGTCAATCGTCATTGCCTCGCTTAGACTATAGCCCCCCCCCCCCCCCCCCCCCCACCCAGAAGTTTATAAATCTGGGTACGATATTATGATTTTTATATTTCCTCACTTTGAGGCATAGATAAATGCAATTTTGCCGTAAAATTCCAGTTCCTGAAAGAGGTGTCTCAGATATGTATAAAGGCCCCCCTCCGCCCTTTTGAAATCCCTAGATCCATCCCTGCTTTAATAAGGGAATCAGTGTCACAGGTTTAGAAGGGTTAGTTGTCAGGCTGTTTCTGGGAAAGTTTCCGCACATCTTAACAATAGGAGCTGCATTGCTCTATGTTACAGGTAATAAAGAATAATTGAAGTTATGGTACCTCCCCCCATAACTAGACACTTTACCACAAAGGTATTGCTGACATAAGGCTTCATGCGTATTTACAAACTTTTTATATATCTTTATGCAAAGATTCTAGTATGCTAAAACAGCCTGTATCATTCCAATTCCTATAGCCGTGTATTTACGATGGAACCCCCGCATCAGGCTTGGGCCAACCTGTCTTTCATTAACTATTTACCCAGTGAAATTACTTTCTTTCACTGTACACATAGTGGTAGGCCTATATGCAGTTGGCGTGTCAAATGTAAAGTTTTATTCGTGCGCCAGGCTCAAATCTTTCATCTGTGAAGGTGACATAGTCATGGACATGCTTCCCTCTAATATGCACCATAAAAAGCAATTTGATATTATATATGTGATACAAATTAAGCAGGGACACAAAATATTTACCTGTACAGCCGAACATGACCTACCTAAACTCCTCTGTTTCTCAGTCTGACAGCCGCCCTGGCCAAGTGCAGGTGTTCATATGGTGATGTTTGAAACTGGCCCGACCATGTGCTAAGTGAGAAGAAACCCGGTACACTCCCCGCCCCCAGAGTGGTTTCACACTTCATAAAAGGTTCTTTATAAGTTTTGATTGCTTCATTAAAGGTTATGGTTTATATTATCAAAGTCAGTCAGTATGAAAATGGAAAGAGTGACATTAAGAAGCTTGTGTTGCCTGGTCATCTTTAAAGAACCTAAAATATTATTGTTGTAGACCCCTCTCTCTCTTAAAAAAAAAGAACATTATTTTATATTTAAGAATATTTTTAGGTTGTGTAATTCATATGTACTGACACATTCCTGTTTTCTAATGATGACTTTGATATGGTCGTATTTTGTATGTATTTGACTGGCTACAAAAAGGCGTTTAACTTGAGATTATATCTTAATATCCCTTTAAGGACGCCAGTATCTCTGAAGCATCACCACCTCTTGACACCTGTATCTTTCAGGCATCACCGGGCCTAGACGACAGATGCCTGAGAGATACATAGCACATATGTCAGAATTGTCAATTCGTGCTTAATAAAATATAAAAAAACTTTTTTTCTATCTAAAAAGACTGAAATGAACCATATTATATTCTAGGAATTGCCATTTGGGATAATTATTCATGTCATGTTATTGCTTCTTATTGGTCTAATTTAAAATAATATGGTATCAGTGGCGTCTTTTGGGCAATTTCCCTCAGTTATTTGGTGTCCATTATGTAATACTTGAAAATATTTTGTCAGTCCTTCTCTCCCCTTATACTTAATGAAAGGCTCCTTATTTAGTGTTTGTATATAGTTCATCGTGCCATGGAAGTCATTGGCTAGGAAATCATTCCATGAAAAAGAATCCTTTTCAAACATAAGTTTTTTCTGATATATTGTATCAACAGTTCTTTTGAGCAGCTGCAGGTAATACTTGGCAGGAGTTTAAAAAGTAAAGTACATGTATATCTTTTGGTTTGCACGCATGGATATTACCAACTACTATCAGGTCTTATTTCAGCCCCAGACATGTTTATAAGTACACAGAAAAATGTTTACTGATATTGAAAAGTCACACTTGAACGTACTATGTGACATGTTAGTATGGAGAAGTAAAGAAATAGAACATCAATGCATGAGGTGAATGAAGATAGATATAAGTAATAATAGTTACTGAGATCGGTTTGAGTGTATAGAGTGGCAATTCCATTTTTTCATACATTTAGACTTTTGTTTGTCCCTATCTCTTTCATATAAGTCTAACCTACCAACTCTTAAAGCAACTCACAACCAATGTTTCCTCTTAATGTGACAAAATATTCAAAGTTCCATTAACTGTTTAATACATTGTAGGGGTATAGTTGAAGTTTTTGGAAAAGTATAAAGAGTGAAATCTTGCTCAAACTTCCTTAAAACAATTAATGTTATTGTCTTCCTTCTATTATTGTGGGTCCACACAACTTCTCAGTTGTTTACAACAAAAAGTGATGACATCACTATGATAGGATTTCTCCCTACCAACCACTTTAACTCAGTTCACACTATACACATTGTATTCATTTCAAACAGGGTTCTCTCTAAGTTTTCTAATAGATTAATACTATAGGATTACTAGTTAAATTGTTGGATTGGTTGTGGGTTGCTTTAATTTCCCCTTTCTCTCCTTCATCCCGTATCTTTATCTCCTGTACAGCCATTTCTCTCAATCTGTCCGACAATATTTTCTTTAACATGTGTCTTAATTCCATTATTACAAACAAAACTAGAATACCAGAATACCAACAAGTCTTCATTCCCACTTCCCAATCACTAATGGTAAGTCACACACTCGTCTCTGAGGGTAGGGATTTCAGTTAGGGGTTTAGGGGAGAGGGGAGGGGTTTCTGTTGTGGGGGTAGGGGGTTGGGGTTGGGGCACAAATAATTAGGGGCAGGGCTAAGATCTTTTTGGTATTCTGGTATAACCAGTATTTCTATATTTTTGTATTTGATTTAAGCAGTGTTTGAAAATACACTTTTTTGAGCATCAGCTATCGAGACTGACATTCCTTGAAAAATGTAAGCCCTGGTAGAAAACTGTCAGCCCAGGTTTTGTATCTTGATAAACTTTGAAATGTTTAAATTACAAGTGAATGATAATGGCAATGGGATATCAGTTAGATCAGTGGAAAAGTTGATACAAAAGAAAAGTTGAACCAAAATTGTATCTATGATTTTTCTAATTGCTGTCAGCCCTCCAGACAAATCGACAAGGACCTCTTTGTCTAGTCTGTTTTGAAAGAGTGATCACCTTTATTATCACACAAGATCTAGCCTCCTTTCCCAGCTATGTGTACATATATATGTCTATCAATTTAGATTTCAATCCTTTATTCGTTTCATTACTTAGCCTATAGCCTAGTTTTTACTTTATCATCATACACAATCTGGTCCCCTTTCCCAGATACAGTTTTGCTTATTTATGTCTTTAGCAAATTTTCTGTTTTCTGCAATCAATCACTGTAACTGGAAAAAAAACAACTATGAAGGGGTTTTGTTGAACTTGTTCACCCGTGACTCCCACTGATGTGGAGGGCAAGATTGGTGAATTCCATCACATATAATCAGGTATAAAGCTCAAGTCTACAGGGCGGAGGGCAGCTGTTTTCTTGACCTCTTTCAAGGAAAAGGTTTACACAATCCAGGGTCCCAGTGGCCTCTAAGAGTCACAAACCAAAAGAAAAAGATGAATAACACATGAAAAATTATATGCACAAGTGCATTTCATAAGAGTTTTTAGCTTCACCTTGTCATAGTTTTAGGTTGCTAAAAGGTTTACACAATCCAGGGTCCCAGTGGCCTCTAAGAGTCACAAACCAAAAGAAAAAGATGAATAACACATGAGAAAATATATGCACAAGTGCATTTCATAAGCGTTTTTAGCTTCACCTTGTCGTAGTTTGAGGTTGCTAAAGGTGATGGTTCACGAGAAGACGAAACTGCAGCTGAACCGATACTGGGTTGATTACAAAATCAGTCCAATAAATCTGCACCAAAAAAAAGCTTACTTTGAATACCAAGAAAACTAAGTTAATGTTCTTTGGGACAAATAACAAAATCAAGAGGGCTAAACATTCAAACATAGTTCTGAATGGAGACAAAATTCAGGTAGTACCATCATACAAGTACTTAGGGGTCCATTTGAATGCAACACTTAATTACAAGCATCATGTTTCAACAGTAATATGAAATGTCTCTCATAAACTTTATCTATTGAGCAAGATCAGAAAATTTATAGATAATGAAGGGGCTCTACTGATCTACAAAATAATGATCTTGCCATTCTTTGACTATGGTGATGTTCTATACATGCATTCAAAAATGCCTGAACTCGCAAAATTGGATAGACTCCACTTGAGAGGACTAAAGATTTCTCTTAGAGTTAACGACAATTTGACAGACAGTGACGTTTACAAAGCTGCAAGAGTCTCAAATCTCAGCAATCGGAGGTCTGCTCATCTTTGTAACTTTATGTTTCATAGGAAGCAAAATCCCAAGTATGTCAAGACCACTTCTGTATGTACAAGGGCAGCCAACGGCCCTCTATTGAAGACTAACAAACCATCCTGTGAAACATACAAGAGGAGCATTATCTACTCTGGGTCAATTTGCTGGAATAGCCTACCAGCAGGTCTAAGAAATGTGGAAGACCTTAACACTTTCAAATACAGACAGAAACAGTGGTTAAAATCAACATATTAATACCATTGAAATGCCAAAAGAATTAACTTGAACAGTATTTCATAGCATTATGCATGTCATACACTTAAGCTTATCTATAAGATCAATTTTGTTACATGTTCCAATAGTAACTATTAGCCTCAATCAGAGTTATCAAGTCATTTTGGTCATTTATAACCTAGTCTTACTTGAAATATCTAGTCTCAATACTTTAGTGTGTATTATGTAGTTAGAGTAGATCCATAGTATCTTCTAGATAATCTAGATAGTTGTACTTGGTTTTGAATATGGTATCTACAGCTTTGTGTACCATCTGGAATGTTTTATATTCAAGTCCAACATTGTATCTCACCATATCAATTTCTGTACTTGTTACTTGTCTCCTGGCTGTTGCTGAAAACCAGTGTAAACTGACATGATGCCAGGTTAAATAAAAGATCTAAAATAAATTGTCGGTCCTGAAATTGTTTTGGTCCAAAATCGGTTTGCAATTCTCTTGGGAATCGGCTCATGGATCATACCAACTGATTATTTATGGACCGATTTCTGAGCAGACAAATTAAATAGAAAATCATTCTAACCGATTTCAAAATGACAATGGACCGACGAAATTATTAATCATGTTGAATATTTTTTTATAAGTCCAAGCATGTCAATGTTATCTAATTAATTTTATTTTAGGTTCTATTAAAATTAATGGCAAAATACGCTGTGATGTATTACAATACATGTGCTTTGATATGACACATTTTTATGTTTTCCAGTGGGTATTTATTGTTTTCATTTAGTTTTATTTGTGTATACTTAATACATCATCTTTCAGGTTGTACTGATCGTATACATGTACACATGAAATGGAAAAAAATATGTACAATTTTGATAAATAAGACAATCGATTTTTTCACAGTCTTTCATACTAATTTCTATTTTAAGATACAAGAAAATAATTGGGTTTCAACTCCACCACGAATCAGGGGATTCTGGACCGATTTTAGAACCAACAGGTTCAATTCCCAGACTGATTATGGACCGACAAAAAAAACGTCTGTCCTGAATTCGGTTTGCTGGATCTTTAAAGGCGGTGATCCACTACACGACAAAAGTGAACCGACAGTGGGCCGATCTTAAAATCGGTCCAGAATCGGTCCAAAAAATGCATTGGTCCAAAATCGGTTGGGATTTAGAAAAATATCGGCACGTGGATCATATCAGCTGATATTTTCAGACCGATTTCCTAGCCGATCACATGAAATATGAAATATTCCTAACCGATTTCAAACCGAGAATGGCCCGACGAAATTATGAAGCATGTTTAATGTTTTTGGACTGATTCTGGACCGATTTTGGACCGATTTCATCATTTCTATGTATTTTCAATATCATTTCATTCGTTTTTGCATGCATCAGATTGTAAACTTCAAGGTAACTTAGGGAATTTGAAGCAAGTACATTTAATAATATATTTGGTGCTATCCGCTGGATATTTATCATTTTCAATTATTTCTGCTCGTACACATTTAATAGTACATGTTTCTGGTTGCATTAATGCTATTAATGCATTTAATGTAAAATTATTTGTTAAATTTCAATTATTAAACCATGCGATTTTTTCAACATACATTTAATACATCTTTCTAGTCTAAAAAAACAAGTAACCAGTCGGTTTTCAGCTTCACTGTGGATCATGGGTAGGGGACCGATTGTGGACCGATTTCTAGACCGAAGACTTTAATTACCAAACCGATTCAGGACCGACAAAAACCGTCGGTTCTAAAATCGGTTTGCTCTTATTTTTTTCGTCGGGTTAGAAAATGTCGCAACGTGGATCACTAGCTTTATTGTCGTGTTGGAAAAGGTCGTCTCATGAATCATCGGCTTTATGAGAGGAGAGAGGTTCGGGTACGTTTACCAGTGGCGTAGACAGGCCTCATATGAATTTTGGGAATGCAAGTAATATTGAGAGAATGTTAAGAAAATTTGGGGTAAATTAAAGGGGGTTCCATTGCAGATTCTTTACACAATTTCTTGTATTTCTTTATATTTTGGAAAATCAAAAGGAGCTCCAGACACCCAGGAATGTACCCAGCTACCCCAGCCAAAGATAAACCGTCTAATAAGGTTATAGAACGTCACAGATCGTCGCCCCTGGGACACCGCTTTGTGCGGTAGTTTGGGGGAATTGACGCGACAAGCAACAGCAGTTTCATTTTCTGTTTTGAGAGATTTAGTTCAGTTATACTACATCAAGGTGGCCTGTTTCATAAAGAACAGAGGCTAATCAGCAATTGGCGGTTTTTAAGATTTTAAGATTTTAATACGATTATTAAAATTTTGTTTTAAGATTCTTAGGCTACATGCCTAGCAATTAGCAATGTCTACTTTTCAGTTGACCTTAATTCGATTATTTGCTATAAGATACTTACTTGGCTAGCAATAAGCAATTTTTTTACTTTTTATTTATTCTTAATTCAGTTATTATTTCTCAAGATTTACGTGCTTTATTAAATGTTAAAGGGGACTTTAAAGACGGCCTTATGAAACCATCTTCTAACGTGACGTTTCTTATGAAACAGGTTACAGAATTTGAAGCAATTTACCCTTGCAATTGTCTTCTATTGCACTTGTCTTCCTTCAACAGAGGACACTTCCATTGATTAAGAACCTGTATCTATCGCTTGTGCTGTCTTATCCCTATTGATTAATATAATGTTGTATATTTGCCGAGGAATGAATGCACTATGCAGGGTCATAGGCGGCAAGGGCACCAGTGACAGAAGCAAAACGTTCAGGCTGTGATTACTGCCTGAAAATTGATAGGCGTGCCATTATAACAAATACTTACTTCTTGTGATATAATCATATATATGTTTGCTTTAGACGTATTTTTGCTTAAATATCACAGCCGAGAATATATGCAACGCAGTAGGACTACTTTCAATGTCCTGGGCCCATATCTTCATAACTGATTTGGCTGATCAGGGAAAATTTGATCAGAAAGTCTGTCTATCATGAATAGATTTTACACCTTATAATTCCTCTCTGACACTATTTTGCAGTAACACCATAAATTTTGGTAAAAGGCAAAATCATTAATCATGAGACCCTAATCAAATTTTCCCTGATCAGCCAAATCAGTTACGAAATACCTACGAAGATATGGGTCCTGTAAGTTCAAGGTCACTACGACCTTGGGGTATTTTCCAGGTAAATATACTAATTACACTAATTATACTAATTACTTTTATTTATTGTAAAGCTGTCAAATTTGAATTTTACCATTTCTATATTATCGACTACTAGCCACTACTGTAAGTACACAGTTCCCCTAGGCTTCCTCTTACTTTAGAAGCCTTCATGAGATTGGTTACAGGCCCGGACCTCGCGGTGCGACCGTAAATGGATACGCGGACCTTCGATATAAATACAGTTTTAATATCTGTTGATGATCAAATAATATACTTATATAATGTAATGTCCGCGTATACAAGGATCAGTGTATACATGCGGTGTCTCTAGTCCGCGTGTACAGTGTTGTTAAGCTACGCAGTCCGCACGTACAAGGGATGGCAAAAGACGCGGGTTAATCCGCGCATACAAACTTAGCCCACATTTATACATAAGTATCTATTAATGGGCCAAAACGTTGTAAACGTCTCGGTCTGGTTTCTGGGTGTCCGGATTCTGAATGGATTTTTGAAAATACAAAATCGGATGTTGGAACCCACTATATATTTACAAAGAACCTTCTGCGTTTTACTTGGAACCTCTCTGGATTTTTTTTGCGCTGGCTATGTCCTGAAAGGGTACCACTTTTGGCCTTTATCCCGTTTGTTGTACATAAGAAATGGCATGTATGTATACCGCGTTGTGTCGTGTTATTTAGAAGTTATGAAATTGAATAATGCAGTATAAACAGCAGCGACTTGGGAGCAATGCACTGAAACTGGGGAAGGAGACGTGAAGAGCCTTCTTGAATAACAATTTTTATTACCGTGTAGAACAATTGCATTGGGGCTATTTATCCAAAACATCACTTTTTGGTTAACGGTCATAACCCATGTTTTATGCAGGCGTTTGTTATGCTGTCTGCCATGTACAATTGGTTGATATTGTTCCGTCGCCATCTGCAATTGGTTAAAGTGGCTCTGACGCCGTTTACAATTGTATAAAGTGGCTCTGACGTCATCAACAAAAGTACAAGTGGTTAAAGTGGCCCTGACGCCATTGTCTTCACCTAGAAACGCAGCTTTATCCTGATACATAGAGTGAAGGGTGGATTCCACGTGGCAACCAAAATATAGCAAAAGTACAGCAACGGTCGAAAACAACTGCTCTGATTTGTTGCTGTTGTGTTGCCCATAAAATCTAGATTGCCTAGCTATTGCTGAAAGCGATAAATTTAATTAAACATGGTAAATCTAATGAAGGGCTTCAACACAGCAAGGATATCTTTGGTATTAGGTGGGCAATTGTGCAATTCTCTTGTGTTTCCCAGTGTTGCCAATTTATCCTTTTAAATCTGTCGCCACGTGGAATCTACAGTTAACAGAACCTTCCACATGGCAACAAAAACATGGCAATTGGCCAGCAATTGGCCAGCAGCAACTCTTGGGAATTGTTGCTGATTGTTGCCCAGGAAGGTTACATTTCACAGCTGTTGTTGAGGGCAACAAATGAATCAAACATGGTAAATCCAATGGAAGCACTTCAACAAAGCAATAATTTCTTTTAATGTTAGTTGGGTTATTCCCCTTTGTTACTCGGTGTTTCAAACGGAACTTTATAAATGTGTTGCCAAGAAATATCCTACCCTTTAAAGGGGGCATTCCAGATGGCACAAAAACATGGCGATGGGTCAGCTACAACTTTCGGAAATGTTGCTGATTGTTGCGTGGGAAAATCACATAGCCTGTTGTTGCTGCAGGTGACAGAGGGAATCATACATCGTAAATCTGATTGAAGCAGTTCAACATGGCGAAAATGATTTTTTGATTTTTTTTGATGGGCAATTACGCTGTTCATCTTTGTTGTCCAGTGTTGTCCATGGAATTATGCTTCGTTGCCACTTGGAACCCCACTTTAATCACATGCCCATCTTTCTACGGCGTTTAAAGTTGTTCAGGTTACCCGACCAACCCTAACGTTTGGCCTAATCCTAATTTCTTTTTTTGACAACAGGAATTGGCTCATATTTCATAAGGAAACGAATTTCAGATAATAGAAACTGTTGTAGCTAGAGGTAGCTATCTACCTTCTTATAGATTCGATCACCATCACCGCCCTTCATATGACTATGGCTGTTAATAAGCCCATCCCAATAAACATCAACGACACATTTTACCATGAAATAACATAGCAATTTCTTTCTGATTTAAACCCCAAAGATAGAAGTGTAAAACAAAATGAACCATGGTAGTGCAGTTGAAAAATCACTCCTACAATTTGTAAAATGCAGCTTCATATATTGGCCTTTTCCCCATAGGAACCAATGTTAAAGCCTGTCAGCCCAACCTATAATGTTCAACCCTATATTCCCTATAATGCAACATTTTGATTGGCTGCAAATCTGTGAAATGATACAATTTTAGAAATCATAACACTTTATCAGTACTTTGGGATATAGAAAAACACAATTCTTAATTATTCCACCAATTCCTACTCTAGGTGACAAGGATATCTTATGTGTCTATTTTGTCCAACCCTTGTTCAACCCTGGGATATACCCAGTATGGGATGTGCTTATTAGGGCATAAAGCAACCAATAACCAACCAACCAATATTATAAGTATATTGGGTAACAAAAGTCATTACTCAATTAAATCGACCTACTTTACAAAATATTTATGATCGTTGCTACCTGAATATGTTCGGCCTAAGCATACAAAATCACAGCTGGTAACGAGGAGAGTTTTGAAATGATTGTGAAACTAGCTTATATCTCAGCTTCCTCATTTTCATATCTAATAATTGTCTAAATTATTATGAACTAAGTCAGGTTTTTTCTGGATTCTTCTTCAGACTCTTTCCAGGGCCTCGGAGCCCTTTGCAACAGTTTCAGAGATATTTTGAGAGTCTCGCAATTCCGTTTCTACCCTGACGTCAAAGGCTTAATAAATCAGGAAGTGCCAGGAATACTTCAACAGATAATGACCGGCCCCTTGAAACATTTAATAAATTGTAGTAGTGGAAGCCCTGTAATTTTGATGTCATGAAACGCCGAAAGCCGTTAATAAACTACCATAAACCTTTTAGTATACAGGAAACTACTTTTGATCACATGCACAACTGTAAGAATGTTTTCCCATTACTTTCTGAGTGCATGTGATGTCATCTAGGCTCTGTTGGATCAGTAGGGCAAGCTGAACAGGTTCTTCCTATGGGGCACTGCACAAGCATAACCCTCTTGGCCCAAAGCCAAGATGATGTCACAGCCCTGTGAGATAAAATACGAGAATTATTCACACTCCTAACAAAAGCTTATTACCCTATTGTATTTACCGCTGTGTTGTTCGTTATTAAATAATTAGCTGCAATATAGGAAATAGCAAGTAACAAGTTTGGACATGGATAAATATGGGAAATATTAATTAAATCATCTTAAAACAATGAGCTATAATATAAAATTTGACGAGATTGTCTTGCCCTCCAACCCCATGGACCTTCATTTAATCAATACTTGAACTACACAACGAGGTTCATTGTAGTATGTGTGTGCTCTGGTTTGTATATTCTCCCTTATTTTTCCATTATCTCTTTCCATTGATAAAGTTCTTCCCGTGAATCGTAACGAAGCAATAGAAAGTAAATATGAGAAAATTACAACATGAAAACATATTAATGATGATAATAACGTAATTAAACATGGGAAAATGTTTAGAAAAATCTTCCATAATAGTGTGTATGGACACCTGATAGTAATACTAAACAAACTAATACAATCTTTTATCATACCCTAGGGTGATACAGGTTCAGTAGTTAAGAGTTTAGTGTGTCACTGATACAAACCCCTGTAATGTAAGTGTATGTTTTTGGTTTTGTTTTTTTTATTTATCTATTTAAACCACTTTCACATAAATGTGTTCTTCCAAGTAGGTACATAATAATTATAATGAAATAGATAATATTATTTACACATGTTACATAGTTGCAATGGCTTTCCCGAGACCAGTACTCGCCATAGATATAAATATAGTTCTAAAAGTTAGTTCAACAGTCACATTAATTCCTGTTTGTACATATATAATGGTTTTCACTTAAAAATATTGCCAGGGTATGATAAATCCATAAATAACAAGAGAGAAGGCCCTCGGTTATCAATCCTTAGTGTGTCTCTGATATCAGCCTTTGGCTGATATCCCTGACAGATCTTTGGTTGATAACCCATCTGTTCCTCCTCCCCAGTTGGACATATGTAGAAAGCTCGCAAATCAATCTTATTCAAACTTCTGAAGTTTCACAAGCCAAGGTCAACAGGGTGCAAAGGTATATACAAAGATAGTAAGGACTCTTAAGTAAGAGTTGTTTGCTTGAATATTGAAGATTCACCTTGACCTAATATATCGATTTCTTAGAACCGCGATACGTTTTCTCCTATCAACTAAACAGTCTATCAGCTTCTATTCCAATTCCAGGACTCAACTTCTAGAACCCAACTTTTCCAGGATGTTTAATCACAACAACGTTCAGCTTACTCTGACTGAGCACCGGCAATGAAAGCCCTTATGTATGAAATTACGATACACATCATAACCTAGACTCCTCCTTACTCCAAGACATTTGACAAGGAGTTACAGCTAAGGCGTGCACTGATGTAAACACTACACTAAGCTTACAGAGCATGGACTGACCATCCGCATCAGTACAGTATGATGGCCTGAATTGGCAGGAAAAGTCCTGTCTTTTTTTTAGATCATGCACAGGAGATAGGAAAGCGAAAAGATGGGACACTAATAGATAAAGAATGAATCCGAAACGATTGTAAGGGCACTGGTGAACTATTGTTAATGTTGATTTTAGACTGCGTGATGTTGGTGTATATCTAAGTCTCCATGAGTCGTTTGTCCAGAATGTCTGAGTCAATCAGACTGCGTTTAGCGTTTGCACATTCACTTCCCAATAGTTCAAAAGAAATGAACGATGAGGGAGCTTCTTAATATGAAAGGGTTTTTATTCAATAAACATCTCATCCCGAGTCAAAGCCACCATGTATAAGTCTTCATCAGTCCACCTCCCATCTCCTATCAGCAATCAACCACATTTAGAACACGAGTTGCTCCAACACCTTCTAGACCATTCTAGTACTCCGCTCTATCACAATCCTATGTCCGAGGTAGTTGATATTGGTAAACTCCAGTCTGTTACACGGGAGCCGATGTACTTACTCCAGGTAACTCCTTGGCTAAACTTACTTAGCTGATGTTCTCACTAAAACTAAGTGACTACTAACTCCCCCGCTCCCTACCTTGCAGCGCCTTTTATACTGCTTAACAGGTGGCGCTAGGAGCGCAAGATATTTCTTCTAGAAGTAGACTAGAAGTAGACTTGCTAAGCCTGATCCTTGATGGATTATATAACATGAGGATATATTAAAAGTGCTAAGCTATTAGTACACTGGACCAAAACCAAAGATTCAGGACAATCAAATGAATGGGGTCAAGGTGGACTTGTATGGCCCCAATGAAAACAGGCCTCCTGACTAACGTCCCCCAACATCAAATGGGTATGTATGTTGTGTTTCGCCAACAAGGTTTATAGGTCATAAGTATCAGACTATAACATCTGCGTCAGTACAATACCTTGCTTCCAAGAAGATCACATGAAACCGAAAGTATTGCTAACTCTAAAAATAATTCAATGTCTTTATATAAATGCTTCTATTGTATGGATGATTGAATGAAAATCTAAACTTTTTACATTGATTCACCAGTTCGCAATCATAACTTTGATGTTGAAATAAGATATGCTTTCAAAAATTATCATATCAATCCACTACCAGGGGGCTCTGTCTGACACACATTTACTGAATACAGATTGCATCAAATTCAAACAGAATGCACCGTACTCAGTATCGTTTAACCATGTCAAATATAGGCTAACATTTGTTCTAGGAGACTGGGCTTGCCATTGATATACATAACACTTAAAGGGAGTGTCTATATACTATTATACTGCCTTCATCCTAACCATCCATGAAATAATGATGCCAAATTTTATAATTCTATTGTTGCCCGATTTTTGTTTTATGTATTATGTTTTTGTGAATCAAATTCAGTCTTCCTGCCTGCAGCTGGTGGAGCCTGCATAGTGCTTTTCTCTGTGTGTTACATCACAAGCAGAATAGTTGAAAAATTGTAGAAACTGACAAAAAAAAACTGGATGAAACTTCCTGTGTGTTATTAAGTCTAACAGTGTTTAGAATTACAATATTAAATTATTCATGTCAAAAATATGAAAAAAAAGTGTTTAGTATGGATTTTATAACTTTGAAATTCAAATACATGTATAACTGCCATTTTGTGTGACGTCACACACAGACATCCTTCATCAGCTAGACAGGGGATTCAGTGTGTGATCTGATTTATAGACAAGGGTTTTTATACAGGATATCACTTTTTAGTTACTGAACCGACACATTTATGGTAGAGGATGAGAATTTAACAATTTTCACTGGCCCCTCTCTTTAACCCTAGCCTTTGCCTTCCCACACTTTTGGGCATTTACAAATTGACATGAAGAGGAAAAGTTTGGGATGACATTTTAAGGATGAGATTTCTTCATGATATTGATAAACTGTATATCAAATAAAAGCCCATTTTCTCAGGAATCATATTTTGAATCTGAATCTTAAATTTCTAAATCATGTGTCACGTGACCTAGGTCACGTGACATAGTACATGTGACCCACATTTTTTCATTGTTTTTAGTAAATTTTTGTCATTTTGAAGAAATTTAAGGAAAAAAAGGGTTAAATATTAATTCTAGAGAAAATCTTATTATTGATAATAGCAGACAAAACATGAAGGATTAAAATTACATGTATAGTGAAAATATATGTCAAAGAGACCATCCAGTTATAGTATGGGATTATTGGAGCATTTATGTCAAGATTTGCCAAAATAGGTCAAAATTCATCCAAAAAGTGAATATAGCATCCTTTCCAGGCATCATTCTACTTATATTAAATATGAATACATATTTTGTGGCACATGATCTTATGCAACTATGCTATAGGAGTTAATAAATCTATTCAAAGTTTTTGGAATACATTTTTCTCAAAGCAGCTATCATTTTATAAAGAAATGTAATTAATTAAATACTGAAAATGCATCTGCTGTAGGATTCTTGCATATTTTGCACAATTCAGTATAATAGATGTTAGTTTTCATTTTCACCTAGAACATTGGAATTTACAAATTTTTAAAATCCAATTAGTTCTTGGTCCCACGGGAACCTTCACATGTCAGAATATGTCACCACTATCTGAAAAATTGTAAGTAGATTTTAAGTTTATCAAATTTCTACTTACAATTTTTCAGATGATTTTAGGCCTAATAATTAAAAGAAATTCTATGACATTTTCATACTTTTCAACAAAATTGCCACATTTAGCTTTTCAAAGTCATCAGATCTTTATTTACTGACATTTTATAATCAATAAAAGTCCCCTTTTGTGTATGACAGGGCTCTAACTTCAAGTAGCACTGAAAAAAATATCCAAATTCTTTAAAGATAGGGGCCAGTGAAATTTAAGGTTCTTTCAATTTGTATTCTATATCTTAGATTTAATGCTAACAAAGACATACATACTGTGATGAATGTCTATTCATCAGTTATCAAGGTTGAAATATGAAAAGTAAGACGATGCGACAGATTAAAGTATATTTTGTAACGGGCACGAAAAGCCCGAAAAGCCCGAGAGCCCGAGAGCCCGAAAAGCCCGAAAAGCCCGAAAGGCCCGAAATTGTAAAAGCCCGAAACCCGAAAGACCCAAGAAATATGTAAACCAGAAGTGATAAATGTAAACCGGAAGTGACGTCATTTGTAACCACGTGATCAGAAACAGCCAATCAGGGCTGACCACTAGACTATAAAAGGGGCGGTGAGGCCCGAGAATAAAAAAGCTCCTTCACAGTACTCCTTGTGTCAACATGTGTCTTCTTCTTATGGTAACCGATAAGATGATCCAATACAGGCTAATTAACTAGAAAGTACAAATAAAATAGCGAAAGTTAGAGGAAATTAGGCAAAAGTTAGGACGGGGTCCCGAAGACCCGAGAGACCGCAACAGGGCACGAAGGCCCGAAATGGCCCGGATGGAGTCCCGAAAACGGAGGACCGAACTGGCACGAAGCCCCGAAATAGGGAGCGGAAACCCAGGGACCGGGGGTATGAAGGCGCGACCGGCTCGGCCCCACGCTACCAAACAATGGGCGACTGTCGGCCCGACCCCCCTGCTGGACGAGAACAAGGGTAGACCGTCCGCAGAGGGCCCCGAAGAGAGTGCCAGCACGAAGGAAACTGCCCGCACCCATCCCTACCATCTTTCCTCCTCCGCAATCCTCCACCCGCTAACAGAAGTGCCCGTACCCCGCGCCCGGTGGCTGAGGCCCCTCGGTCCAGCCCGGCCGATACACCCCTCCCCCGTCGACAAATACCGATTTCCTGATCGACCCGCTCAACCCCCCTCGTGCACGAGGCAGGACTCTAAATATCATATCTCGGCTTCTTGCTCGGACTCCCTGTCCGGCTGAGACCCGAAACAATCTCCACGTCCCTCTGTTGTAGGAATCGGAAACCCCGAACTACCGAGGAACGTCACAATACCATTTATATTGTTATAGATAAAGTATTTTGATAACTAATGAAGTTATCTTATCAGAAACCTCTTGGGTGTCCTGACAGCTTGATAATGGACGTCTGTGTATGACGTCTCACAGAAAAGCCATTTTTTTCAATTTTCAAAATTGTAAAATGCATGTAAATTACTTCAATTTCATTGTTTTGAACCATATTTGTCTCATTAAAACAGACTTACAAATTTGAATTAGATCATTTTTCGTGTTTTCTATTTTGCACTTTGTCTGTTTGTGACGTCACACTCAGAGAAATGTGCATGCTGCCCTAGATGCACAAAGGAACACTATCTTTGTATTACAAAATATTTTTTAAGATTTAAATTATAATAGATAATTTTGTGAAATTTGGTATGGTGATTGCGTGGATGGTGAGTATAATGGTACTATCAAAATCAGTATTCACTGGCTCCTCTCTTAGAATATGTTCAAAATAATGCAAATTTTAAAATACCAGTCATATATGACCGAAATTTCCATTGGAGAGAGGCAAAGCCACATATGAAAGATATAAGCGATTTGCTGTCCTAGACTTTCCCTGGTGATGATATGATCATAATCGGCAGCATTGCAAATAAAATTTACCGATATGTTGGTAATCATTAGCATATTAATATTAAGTTGAAAAATCAATATAGAAAAACAACATTCGATCAGATTTGTTCAAGTGTTGTCTGTATGTATCACTACTGGATCAACATTCACCTATCATACATCGTCTCCCCCTATATTCAACCAACACCAACCCCCATAATTCCTTCTTCATTCGCCCGTCTATGTTGGCACACGCCAGTTTCAACAATCTTAACCTGCCCACCCACACCTGTCAACCATCATTTCATTTCAACTCATATCATTAATAAAATGTATATACATATAATATATTATTATACATTTATCATACATAATTTTATATCTTATATATTTTATCACAGGGGGGGGGGCAGGTAATGAACATGATCATGATGAAATTCTTGTTTAAACAATAGACACTATTAGATCGATATCAAGTGTTCACTTGGGTGCGATGACACACAAACCTATGTTGCTCTCAGGATAGGATAGGAACACTGAGTCAGCCGCATGAGAGCTTTTATTCTACATCATATAAGCATGCTCTAGGCTTGTCCAAATTTTCTAGTACTAGACTAGCTCTACTTTTTATGGAAAATAGGGTGCAGAAACATATGGTTGGCACCACAGGAATGGGGGGAAAACAGTCTTAAGCTATCCATACAAAGAAGACTCCAGGATATGTACGTTCAAAACTTTCAAAGTTTCCTTTCCGATGATACAAACCAAAGAAAATGTTTAATAACAAATATATGTTTAAAAGAAGAATATAGTATGTGCAGTTACTTACAAGAGATATACTCTCCCAAAATACGTACCATTTTCACTAGACTACGGACAGACTACAACTGCTCTCTGGACTGTAGATATTGGAGCTTTAGAGGGAAAAAAGCTAGCAATGACCTTTGCAAACATTGTGATACACGTCAAGACATCCTTCATATATTCACCCAATGTAACCAACCAGAGATTAAATGTAAGAGAATGTCCTTTGTAGTAAAGTACAGTGATTATGTTGGCAACTTCGATGTACAGACTGCTGAAGAGAAAGTATGTGAAATCTTAAATGTTAATCCTAAGTGTACTAAAGATCTCAGGGAAAAAGCAACAAATGCAATCTGTGCATTTGTGTGTGATATATATAATATTGTATGTATGTTATCTTTGTCTGACTGACAACTTCACCTTGACATAAATGTACACTTATACGTTAGTCAATACACAATCTTGAATCTCTTGAATCTCTCTTGAATCTCATGCATTCTTTTGTATCATTGAAATTGTATGACATTTCTGAACTGATTTCAGAAATCGGGAAATTGGAAATCGGGATTCGGAAATATCAGAGATGAGAGCCACCTAATTTACATGCTAATATGTGTGCTAAAAAATGATAATTTCACTTTCTCTTTAGTGGATTGGAAAAAAAGAGAGAAAAAAGTTCAAAATGGTCCCAATGTAAGCCTATATGAAATGCACTGACAAAGCTTGGTGGCTCCTGCCACCTTGGTCTGATGGTCAGTAGGAGTACTCTGCTCAGGATTATGAGAAGGTGGTATATAATATTATAAAGAATCTTTCAAGAAAAACATTTGAGATGTTTTAAAGTTATTCCCTCCGACTGCACCCTTTTAAGAACATTCAGTAATATGTATCATGCCTACCTTTTTGAACTTCCCGGAGGATAAACTGGTCCTGGATCCCGGTACAGGTGTCTTTGGTGTGCGTGCCCTCTCTGACTGCGGCGACCTGGGGGAATGCCCCGTTTGGTGTTTATTGACGCCACAGCACCAACACCATGCCCATCTCGAGATTGTCTACTCCAATTGGTCTAGAAGCCGTGCGCCCGATGACGATTGGCTCACACTCGCCACTACCAAAGGACCGCAGGCTTTATGGAAGCTGTATATTAGTGTGTGTGTTATGTTATAATTTATGTTACGTAAATATTTATTTATTTGTTGGTTTATGTGTATATTTTATGACCATGCTACATGTGTCTAGTATATCTGGTATAATATGTAATATGTATTTTGGTCTATATACTTATATTATGTATATACTAAACATTTACCTTTCCTATTGCGTCACTATTTATATATAGACGTTGTGCAGATGACGTCACAATAGCCCAAAATTAACTTGGCGCCATTTTGGTGATCATTTTGGAATTCATATCATAAACATTTTATGAACATCCTGAACACTTATTTCTGTCTAATGTATCTAAAATATTCATATCATATCAAATTGGATCATATTGAATAGCCTTTATCTTACAGAATTTATCGTATATAGAGTTATGTAATGGCCATCTGGTCATTAAGAGCACATGGTAATCACCAAAAAGTGGTCACGTGACCACGTCTGCACAAGGTCTATATAATATTATATATATATGTGTGTGTGTGTGTGTGTTTGTGTGTGTGTGTGTGTGTGTGTGTGTGTGTGTGTGTGTGTAGCTTTAGGCAAATCCTATATATATATATATATATATATGTTCATTTACATACTTACAAACTTCATACGTACATACATACATACATACATACATACATACATACATACATACATACATACATACATACATACATACATACATAGAAAATACATACATACATACACACAATGAAATAGACAACACACACACACAATGGTAAGCACTACATTGATAAATCCATTGGTGCAAAGGTTAGTCACGTAGTAAATAGCTTTCATAGCCAACTTGATGGGGCCTGAGACAACTTACATTTCTGGTCACAGGTGACTATAGTGACTAACTTGGGTTAGTCTTAATCAAATGAGTTGTGACATACTATGCAAAGAGTGGCTAATGGTCTTAGTCACCTAAGACCAAGGTACAAGCATCTATATGAGCTGGCATATGTACCTATCCGTTTTACCTTCTGAGTATAATTGATAATCACAAATTAATGAAACTAATGCAGGATTTTATACATATGTCTAAGGGCCATGATTTTGTGCAGTCGCAGTCAGATGACCACATATAATTGGCGTTCAGCTATAGGCTCTTCAGGATAAGTGGAGATATTTGGCATAGTCATACAGCCTTCAGACTCACATCACAGCCTTGAGATACCCATCACTGCCCTCTTATGCAAACCGCGGCCATCAGACAAATATAAATGTATCATGGCTTTCAGATATATACCTTCCGACCCACTTCACAACCTTCAGAGACACCTCACGGCCTTCAGACATGCTTCAAAGCCTTCTGACTTACATCACCGCCTAAGTGTTACCAAATATATAGGAGGTAACATTACGGACATTTGATTCTGTATTTCAAAATTGCAGTATTACGGGAGTCTGAGGGTATTTTCTCATGATAAAAATTTGTATTTTCTATATGCAATTAGACAGGTTTTAAGGAAATTACGGAAGTTTTTTAGGGTTTCCCTGAAATTACGTAGGCGATAACCCGAGGGGGGCTTATTGCACTATAACTGCAGTGCGCCGTAACTAGGTTACCCCGTAACTTGGTTACCGCATCTTGCGTCACGGCGATGACGTCACAGCTCGCGTCAGTTACATTTGTATTCCACTCGGCGTAAGGCCTGGACATTGTTCGTCTAAAAAATTGTGGTAAAATGAAGAAAACTCCGGTAAAGAACTGTCGGAAGTGCCTCTCAGTGCACAGGTACCCTTGGGGGTCTAAGTGTGAGCGCAAAATGGAGGAATTCTACGCGATGAGCCGGAAAAGAAGACTTCTACCGCGTCGACGTCGAAACCGTCGGGAGCGAAACCTAAGGTCGTGACCCAATTGTTGAAATCGGGGTCGGACGGCGGTGACACGGCCAGACCGGATGAAATCGACGTAGCCGATCTTAACAGGAGGTTAAAACTTCTGGAGGAACGAGCTCGTGATAGCTATGACAGCTCCTCGTCATCATCCTCAGCGGTTACTCGGCCTGTCAAGCGGATTAAGCGGTCAACAAAGAGCCGCGGTTCGTCTAGACATCGCTCTTCGAAGCCGTCAAAGGGTCGTAGCGAGTCTGACAGCTCCCCTGACAGCAAGTCTACTAAATCTTCACGCTGCCAGGCAAACCGTAAGAGTTCTTCGCACAAGAAAAACACCTCACCCGAGGAGGACTCCGAGGAGGACTCAAACAGTGAGGATACCTACAGTTCTCAGAGCTCAACAACTTCCGACGAGTCGTCCCAGAGCGACAGAGAGGGGGCGTCAAGCCGTCACAAACGGCGCAAGCACCGAAAGTCAAAGTCAAAGTCCAAGAAGCGTTCAAGCCACGGTCACCGCATCACGAAGAAATACTGTCATTCGAAATTTCTTGAGAAAGGTGAAACTGTGAATTCATTTGAGCAACTTATGGTTGTGTCGATTAAGTCAATAAGACGCGCTTATCATTCAGGTAAAAATCTCGATGGAATTCTTAACCATGTAGAGCTTCTCGCCGATAAGGCAAATACCAAGGTGTATCGTGTTGACACTCTTATTGCTTACGACAACACTGTGAGGTTGGCAGCCAACACCATGGGTTTTGCCGAGTTCGGCAACGTTGACACAGCCAAAGTCCTGAAGCACTTTGCTTTTGATGGCACTACTGGCGCTTATAAGGGCCAGAAGAGAGATTATTCGATCAAATTCTGCTTCAAGCATAATAGCAGGGAAGGCTGTCCTAAGGAGGCAGTTTACTGTAACTACCGTCATGCATGTTCAAACTGTGGTGACCCAAGTCACATCAAGCAGTCTTGTCGTAAGCAAAAGGGAAGTCAGTCGGCCAAGAGCGACTCCCAGAAATGAGGAGTGTGTCCCAATGACCCTCCGGTTACAGTTCACTCGGATGTCCCCTCTAATAGGTCAGGAAATGTCACTTGTAATGACCTACCTGGTTCTGGTTACTTAACCCCTTCAACCCTCTATTCCTGAGGATAATAGATAAAAATGTGCGTGGACTACAGAAGAAATGCTTTCTAAAGCTGCAAACCATTTGGAAATATTCATTTTAGAAGCTTAGATATGGAAGTTTGAACTTCCCTACGTCTTGTACAATAGAAACCCTCCAGTTCTGATAGTCATCTTTGTTTCCATGTTATGATAACTTCATCTTGACCTTGTATATTTAGAATAAAAAGCATTTCTTATTCAGAAAAATGTTTAAAACTCAATAACTTTTGATTGACTTGGTCTTTTGACTAACCATTTGAAATATGAGGCAGAAAAAGATATTTCCTACATTACCAATGAAAATTGTTCCATTGACTCTAAATGTTCTTTTTTCCGTAACCATGGCAACCTAACAACCTTATTATATGAAGAATTTCTGTGAAAAAAACATTCCATTGCAAATTTCCCATAATGCATCATTTACAAAATATTTAATATTTCTATTTAAATCATTGAATTGTCAGGAAAATTCTATCTAAGTCAAACTTTTCCACAAAATTACATGAAAATATGGTTTTTCACCAATAATTCTTTAATAAATGCTTTCAAGAGGCTGATTTCCCAGATAAGGCAGGTTTGCCCTATATTGACCATAACGGTCTTTACTGGAACACATGTTCTAAAATATCTAAACATCATAGAACAATAATTCAAAAAGTGTAAGGTTCCTTGGAACTTTGGGAATATTTTGATATTTACCTCATGAGTGTAGGTGAAAAACCCATTTTATAATCAGAATAAAACGCTAAAAGTGGTGCCATTTTATGGGTAACACTCATGTGGTGGCCAAATATGGCCTTATGGGGTGGAAGGGGTTAAAGGGGGGCTCCTTTGATCACTCAACTGTAACAGAGAGTGACCCAGTTGATGTTAGCGTCCTTTGTGATGATTCTGTTAAAGCTAGTTGTAATTCAGTCAGCGGCACAGTTGAGTGTCCATTGTTTTCTGATGTTTTTTCTAGTATGAATGTTGAAAGGGATCTAACCTTCGTTGCTCCAGCGAGTAAAGATTGTAGGGTTATTGGTGTATTTGATGAGTGTGAGAGAGGTACATGTTGTTGTGAAAATATTATTGGTGGCACCCCCTCTCAGTTAAAGCCATGCCGTGTGGCAAGCCACTTATGGTCAGATGATTGCGACCTAAGTCTAAGTGACAAGGAATTTTTATGGAATGGTCTGTGCGACGGGTTCAAAATTGTAGATGAAACTTGTGAATCAGTGTACTCGTGCGTTAACTATGACTCGATAACTCAAGGCAAATTCAAATCAGAGATGGACTGCCTCTTGTCCAGGGAAATTAATGAGGGCAAAGTTGTTAAACCCACCTCAAGGCCTAGTTGCATCCATGCCTTGGGGGGTGTGGAAAAGAGTAATGGTAAGCTAAGACCGATAACAGACTGCAGTAAACCTGACGACATTAGCATTAATAATTTTATGTCAACTACCTGCAAGCAGTTCAGCTATAATTCTGTTGATAGTGTATCACAGATACTTGAGAGAGGGGATTTTATGGCTGTCGTCGATATTGAGAGCGCTTATCGCTCGGTTAATATTCACCCGGACCAGTATCGCTTCCAGGGTCTTAAGTGGGATTTTGGTGGGGGAGAGGAGACCATGGTGGATCATATGCTCTGCTTTGGTCTGAAATGTGCTCCGTACATTTTTGATAAAATCTCAAACTTGGTAGTGAGCCTAGCCAGGAGCAAGGGCGTAGACCGTATTGTGAATTACCTCGACGATTTTATCGTCGTTGCATCTAGCGAGGAGCAGTGTAATACTGCCCTAAGTACAACATTGTCGTGTTTAAGGTCAGTGGGTTTCAACATATCCTGGAAGAAGGTTTCATCCCCAGCCCAGAATTGCACTTTCCTGGGCATAGAAATCAACTCTATAGACATGACCTTAGCACTTCCAAAGTCGAAAATTGTGAAGCTGGTCGATACCATTGAGCAACTGGAGAGTAAGGGGTGGGCAAGTAAGAAAGACCTCGAGAAGATAGGTGGCCTAGTTTCTCATTGTTCTACTGTCATTCATGGCGGTCGAACTTTCAGTAGACGGATTTTCGACCTGGCTATGACCTGCAAAAGGGGTAGGAAAGTACTACTCACAGAGGAAATCCTTGATGATTTTCGCTGGTGGAAAAGGTTTTCCAGTGTGTTTAACGGCTCAGCTAACATCATCAAAAAGTCAAAATCAGTCACTATAGTCTCAGATGCTTCGAATTTCGGCTTTGCTGCGTGGTCAGGGGGGGACTGGCTATACGGTACCTGGACGGGTGAAAAAGTGTATGGTTTCGATATCGATGAACACGTCGTGGGTCCCCCTGTGTGTGAGAATCTTTCTGTAAACATAAATGTATATGAACTCTGGCCTATTGTAATCGGTTTAAAACGCTGGGTCCCAGCAAATAGGGATTCTTGTATTCACCTCATCACCGACAACACTCAGGTGATGCATCTGATTAACAGCGGACGCAGCGCCAATAGAATTTGCATGTCTTGGTTACGCGAGATATTTTGGTTATGTTTTGTGTACAACGTAGAAATTTATGCAACTTATGTGAGGTCTGAGGAAAATGTTTTAGCTGATGCGCTGTCCCGTTTAAGTGAGAGTCAGAAGAAGTCGGTGTCTGCAAAACTTATCATTGATTTTGATATGTGCTGTAACGTCCTTTTCAGACCTACAGATGGAGGATATAACCAGGAGAGTCAAGAGCCTGAGGCTTCACGCTGCATCGGACAGCACTAATCGGACAAGGACTTATCAAAAGAGATGTTATGTCAACTTCTGTGATAGTTTCGGACTCCCATCTCTCCCATATGGGGCGGACGTGATTGTTAAATTCATCGCCTTCCTGTCCCTGTTAGTGACTTACGCTTCGATCACGAGCTACTTGTCAGGCGTGTCTCATTATCTGAAATCCAAGGGTTCAATTGGAATCAACCTATCGGACTTCAAAATCAGCGAGGCACTCAAGGGTGCTAAACGACTGGCCAGATCTGGCAGGGGGCCAGCACCCCCCCTTTCGATCAAACACCTTCATGGAATTTACCGAACACTGAACTTACTCAATTATAATGATTTGGTTTTCTGGGGTGCCCTGACCCTAGGGTTCAGGCTTTTATTACGTTGTTCAAATTACTGTAATTCCAAGCACTCCCTCAAGGCGGGGGATATCGATACAAAAGATTGGGGGCTATCGGTGGTGATTGGCTCAACTAAGACCAAACAACTTCGGGATAATTCTATTGTTTTGCCTGTTGTCTCGAATGTTAATTCTAACCTTTGTCCAGTATACTGGGTCAGGGAAATTTTACGTCTGTCTAATCCAAATGATGTTGATGACCTGTTTAGATTAAGAGTACAGGGCAAGTTTGTCCCTTTAACCGCTGTTGGTTTCAATAACAAACTCAGGAAGTGCCTTAGTTCAGCGGGTTTCGACTCTTCGAAATTTTCATCTCACAGCGTTAGGAGAGGGGGTGCCACCCACATGTCCCACCATGGTTATTCACACCAGGACATTATGTCCAGGGGCCTGTGGCGTTCTAGTTGTGTTTTCAAGTATATATCGGAGTCGTCAGAGTCGAAAGTCTCTAAGGATAGAGTTTTTAGTAGTAGTCTAGCCTACTAGACGTGTTTGGGCATTTTTGGCATGTTTATGGTTCTCGTCAGCCCAAACCCGCCTTCTGTTCATTATTGTGTAGGGCCTGTCAGTTATGTAGGCGATAACCCGAGGGGGGCTTATTGCACTATAACTGCAGCGCGCCGTAACTAGGTTACCCCGTAACTTGGTTACCGCATCTTGCGTCACGGCGATGACGTCACAGCTCGCGTCAGTTACATTTGTATTCCACTCGGCGTAAGGCCTGGACATTGTTCGTCTAAAAAATTTTATGTAATTTTATGTAATTTGTAATTGTTGTATACTTATGCAATTGTTTGTTGTGTAATAAATGGCATGTTTATGGTTCTCGTCAGCCCAAACCCGCCTTCTGTTCATTATTGTGTAGGGCCTGTCAGTTATAGAGGTTTTCATCTTTTACTTGTGAAATTACGAGCGGTTGGCAACACTGTGCGGCCTTCAGATATACATCACAGCCTTGACATACACATCAAGACTCTCTGACACATACCATGGCCCTCTGACACACATCAAGACTCTCTGACACACAGCACAGCTCTCTGACACACATCACAGCCTTGACATACACATCAAGACTCTCTGACACACATCACGGCCCTCTGACACACATCACAGCCCTCTGACACACATCACAGCTCTCTGACACACATCAAGACTCTCTGACACACATCACAGCCCTCTGACACACCTCACAGCTCTCTGACACACATCAAGACTCTCTGACACACATCACAGCTATCTGACACATATCATGGCCCTCTGACACACATCACAGCTCTCTGACACACATCAAGACTCTCTGACACACATCACAGCCCTCTGACACACATCACAGCCCTCTGATACACATCACAGCCCTCTGACACATATCATGGCCCTCTGACACACAGCACAGCCCTCTGACACACATCATGGTCCTCTGATACGCATCAAGACTCTCTGACACACATCACAACTCTCTGATACGCATCAAGGCTCTCTGACACACATCACAGCCCTCTGATACACATCACAGCTCTCTGACACACATCATGGCCCTCTGATACACATCACAGTCCTCTGACACAGATAACGGCCTTCAGACACATTACATCCCTCTGACACACATCATTGCAATGTTTACATGCTTATCATTCTATATGATGTACACAGATCTAAGCCTAAGATTGGTTCAAATAAGTCTCTACTCACCTTGAAATGTTTATATTATGCTGCTAGAACCAATGGATAAGGCCTTAAACCCCAAAGGATACCCTAAACAGCATTATCCTGTTCATCAGGCTGGTGGGCTAAAGAAACGTCACTTCCTGTAACGTCATAATTATATGATCAGCATTGACTATGTTTTTGTGACTATGCCAAATATTTCTATAGTCACTATCACCATATATATATGCACATGACTATGGCAGCTTAATCACTATGAGACTAAAGGGAAGGCAGCCTATAGGTTATCAGTGTAAGACATCAGGCATTTAAGATCTATCACGTAGTTTGCTCATTGCTACCGACACTGGTGATAGGGCTTTTGCCCCCTGAACCTTTGCCCCTGGGATGTTTGCCCCTGAACCTTTACCCCCTGTATTTTTGCTCCCCGGACTGGTATTGGACTCCCTTGAAATAGAAAATCATAAATCAAGCAGGCCTATATAGGTACCATATAAGCAAGTGCATTTGATAATCATTCACCTGCACTGAGGTCAAAATTAAACTCTTGCACATGAAGCAGTGGGTGAATGAGTGTTAAGATGTCTTCCCTGTCCTCACCTGTCCCCCCTCCTGTCCACCCCTCTCCTGTCCCCTCTCCTGTCCACCCCTCTCCTGTCCCCTCTCCTGTACCTTCTCACCCCAGCCAGCTTGCGACGTAACAGAAACGTTCTGCAACTATACTTTTTTAGTCAGTTTGTTACTTTCTTAGATGGCATGTAACAATAATGTTATTGTTGGTGAGGTTGAAACCTCACCAAATTAGAACATTATTATAACATTATTTTTTGTTGAGGTTAGGATTAAACCAAAGCAGAACGTTATAAGAACATTCTGTTTAGGTCAAAGAACATAACCAGAACATTATAATAACGTCGCAGTGCAACGTTGCAGCAGTAGGTCGCAGCAACGTAATTGGGAGTCATCAAAAGAACATAACAAGAACCAAACCAGAACCAAACAGAACGTAACTGCAACGTTATTATAACGTCACACCTCTGGTTGGGCACGGCTGCCTCCTGTCCCCGCTTCTGATATCCTCCTATCCCCCTCCTGGCCCTCACTTGCCTACCTCCTTCGAAACGTTACTTAGGACCAATGTAATAATAAAAGAAATGCATGATAATCTTTGGGGGAGGGGCAAAAGACTGCTGGGCAAATGTCTTGTGCAGGGCGCAAAAGACCAAGAACCCCTAACAACCTTTATCTATGAAACTCGGCTTAAATACCTGTTTTAAATGTCTGAAGTTATGATGTGTCTGGAGTGATGTGTCTTGTGACGTGACTGGTCTAGCTCTCCGAGTGTCTATTCAAAACACTTGCAGCCCCCACCTTTTCCACCAATTTTGCCTCAAGTAACCTCAAGTAATTACCTATACTCTAATTATTAGAATCAGCGGTGGTTGAAATAGGATATTATGGAGGGGAATGATAATGTCATTTGGGGGTGTTCGGCTTAGAATCTAATTACCAATGCAACCTGCTGCAAAGTTGTACCTCTATATAGAGGAATATAGGAACAACATAAACAATATTTACTGTTTGTGATAAGAGTTAGAGCCTAATAAAGAACATCAATATTTACCATTGTTTCAATGGGAAAGATCATTTTTCTTTCTTTGCAAAAATACTACTTTCGGACGTCTGGAGCATTTTGCATTCGCATGATAGTAAATTGAAAATAAAAAGCGAAAAGTCACCAATGTATGTTATTCTGAACAACATTGAGAAATTGAGATATGCTGGTTATTTATACTCCCACTCCTACCTATTTACATATCATGTAATGAAGAAAGCATTGCTCCTTCAATCTAACAAAGTTTTGTTAAAATGTCTGATACTATCTTTTTATTTAGGCCTATATATAAATTATAATGCTATTTGCCATGATAAAGTGTTAGTGTAAGAAGTTTCCAAGAAGATTATTAGTTGTTAGCATACAGTCATAGGTCGATCGCACCCTATATTCTATTGCAAATCTTCTGGTACCCTCTACAGAACTGTTGCAGTCGGAAATGGTCTTTGGCAAGTTTGATATAGGATATTGTAATGTACATAATGAAGTGATGGATATAATATATATAACGTGTCATGAAATTGTTCATATAAGGTGGTGGACTATAGCTAGTTCGGGGACAAGCTAAGGGCCGGAATCGGGGGTGGGGCCAAGACTGGGTCTAGGGCCTGGGACAGGAAGTCAACATGTTTAGATGGCACTAACATGTTGTGATAAGGATGCACCCATAGAAGAGGGAAGAGAATAGAAGGGTGCAACATGATCCATCTAAAAAAGGTATGAGTCTAGTGGGTTATATCCACCTGACACCGACCTGTGAAAATATAAGCCAGCTAAATTCACAGACGCTTGACGGTCTGCTTTTTGTGTTTCTTTTCTTTTAACGTGAGAACATTTGGAGTTTTGGCTTTATGATGTATTTTATTTTATTGTGCTGTGCATCAACAAGGAATACACTGTCAGTTTTATCTTACATGTACCATCTGATGTTATTTTACAGTTTGTAAATGTGTTAAGAATACAGCTGTGTCGGAGTTAGGGGGGGGGGGGAGACACGGGGGCGGGAAACCCATCTTGTTAGGGCAAATTCAGATGTTTTTAATGTAAAAGTCTGAGAAAAGGGGAGTTCCCCACCTCCCCTTTCGTTTAGAGTGCCCCCACGTCCCGCCCCACGTTTTCAAAACGCTGGATCCGCCATTGTACAGGAATACTGCCAGGAGTACTGAACATGCCGGCGCTGTTTACAGGCGCGGATATAGGGGAAGCGTGCCAGGCGCACGCCCCCTCCCCTATTTTTGCCCAAATATTGATTTTTTTTAATGTAAAATTCATGGGCCTGGAGGGACCAGGGAAAATTTTTGCTATAACCCCCCTTTTAAAAATTCCTGGATCCGCCCCTGGTTTAGTGGAATGCTCCGCTAATGTATCAGAGACAACTTGAAGATTCCTCCCATTAAGTCATTAAGCCCAACCATTGGTCACAAAAATTGCAACATCTTTACAGGTTTTGGATGTTCAAATCAAAATCAGTTTCCTCGCCATGTTAAGGAAGATATTTCGATGTTATTTAGAATAACAAAAAGACATGTTCACCCTTCAGGGACTGCCAACACCCCCATGGGTCATTCACCGAAACACATGTCTTTATAGCAATAAAATGGCCGCGTAGATAATGACCACGTATTAATTACGACAGGGCGTCAAGTACATTGAGAGGCTTCTCTGGGAACCAGACGACACCTATATAATTAAAGTTGGTTTTTTCCGTATCTTTTAACCACACTCACTCATACATGAATCATTTTTCTAATAGGTACAAACCAAGTAAACATAATTATTAGAACAATATATCAAGGAACATAACAATTATTATCTAAGATATATCACCATACCATTATATCTAAGATCAAAGTTCGGGTAAACATCCTGTGCATCTTCACCGTGGGCTAAGCATGAAAATACCAGATACTTGAAACGAATTAATGGTAAAATGCGCCAATTATCCTTATAGAATTGGCCAAATTTAGCGCTGGTCGGTCTGCTGATCATGAGTTGATGAAAATCGTCTGGTGGGGCTTACGTGTCTAAGTAAGTGATAAAACGTGATAGAGACGACATATAACCTCTTCTGGTTCTTCATTATAGAATTTATCTGGCAAAAATCCAATGTCCTCATAAATCACATTCTCGGTGTTTTTCCGTTGTACATCATGAAGTTAGAAACAAAATTTACAAGTAACAGGAACATATATGTAGGCCCATGTACATGTTTTTTGGTGACTAGCTATAGCTATTTGGTGTCTAGGCCCATGTACATGTGTTTTGGTGTCTAACTATAATAACATAATGAGCTGAGACAAATATAGGCCTATATATATTTTTTTTATGTATATCAAGGCAACGATCCACAAGATGATGTTTTCATACTATTACAGTGTTCGTTTTCTCGCTCTTTTCTAGCCTTTCCCCAATATCTTTTCCTCCAAATATTCTTTTATCGTGTTAATGATCCCTTCAATAAGCAGTAATACCAGTAATACTAAGAGAAGAGTATGTTGCAATTCCATATTTTCGGACAAATAATTATAATAATGAATTTGTTTTTCATTGACTTTGCTGCTTCTGGAGTATCCACTGAATATACAGATGTCAAAAGTATGATGGTCTGAATTGTGTGTTGGTATCTTGGTTTTCTGGTAATACTGGTATTCTGGTGATACAAGTACTAATCGTGTTCTTATTTTGGGGCTAGAACTTAGACATGAAAGAAGAAACAGAATGATAAGTAAAAATAAAAAGTAAAATACCTGCAAGGATGTCTTGCGAGACATAATTACAGCAGGCTAACACGTGGCTGGGCTGGCGAAACTGTGACATCATGATAAGGTTAATAACAGCCAGTCCCGCATTTTGAACTTTTTACCTAGTTAGCATTGCTCTTCTTTGAAAGGGATGAACTATAGAGAGTTAATTATCCATTTATATTAGGTGTACTTAATTAGTCGTGTTAATTATGGATAATAGCTAGCTCCTAATGCAGTCTCCTCCATGTTCGACTGCAGTCGTCCAATACATAATCATAGTTCCACATCATATAAGACATAACACTCATGTGAAAGGATGTTCTTTATTTATTTATCTCATGTGTATTGTCGTTCCATGACAAGATCTCAATTGACAATGATCAGCTCCAAGAATGGAATCCCCTCAAACACACCCAGTCAATGCTACTGCCTTTCTACATAGTCTTTCTTCTTCTATTCCAAATCTAGGTCTCAGCTTCTAAGACTCAACCATTCCAGGATGGTAACTCACAGCAACGTTTAGCTAACTCTGATTGAGCTCGAGCACCGTGCGCCTCTTTAGTATGATACTTCACACATCGACTCCTCCTCTAACTCCCTCACATTGACAGAGAGTTACAGCTTAAGAATGCGCTGATGAAAACATGACGCTGCTAAGCCTAAAGAGCATGGGCTGGTCATCCGCGTCAATACAGGGACACACAATGCTTCTACTGTTTCATACAAAATTCAAACATGGATTCCCCAAAGAATTTCTCTTGTGTAAATTTCCTTGTGTCTACTTTTCTTTTTTTCCCGGTCATTGGAAGTCTTCCGTGACTACTCTCAGTCAATTAGCGGGCAATATCACACTATATCACACACCACTGGGCTAAACATTCTCCCAGAAAAAATACTTAATCAAGTTATAGCTATTTTGTAGCGTTTCTCATTTAGGCTATTACAGTTTGGTTGAAAATTAGGATGTCATACAAGATATCCTTGTCAGGCAATAAGAGAACCCATAGCGACAGGAGGCAAGCATTGAGACGGATCTACGGGAATACTTTGTGTTGGCTTATATTAACCGTTATATTAACAAGTTATTAATGCTGTTACAATATGGTAAAGTAGTCCAGAAATAGGCGCTATGTCGCTGATAGACCAGACCTTAATTATTAGCACAAAATCAGTTTACACCATACAACCATGTATATATACATACACAGCTTGCAAATGAAGCTATAGTAGTATATGAAAACAGGTGACAAGCAAATGCATTATAATTAGCCTATGTCTAAATGAGAAGAAGACATGCATCACAAATCATGGCCTCTAGTCTCAAAAATGAGTGCACTCACAGGGGCGGATCGGGGGGGGGGGTCCAGGGGGTCATGACCTTTTGTTAGACCCCTAAATTACAAAAAGAAGGGGAAATGTCACACGTGTATGCGCGAATGCACACCGTTTTAGTACATAGCCTTTATGCTGATTCCTTCCCCCTTTCAAAAATGCTGTATCCACCCCAGACTGAATCACATGCACTTGTGTCCTTCCTGTTGTACATTTGCTAAAATTGGGTATATACAATTGCACATTTTTCATGTTTTATCTTAAAAATGTGTAATACTTGCAGCTTTGAATGTATGCAGTTGATGTTGGCGCTGAGGGCCATGTAGCAAATTGAGGGGTCTAAACGAAAAATGCAGTATGCAAATTTAAAGGAAAGCTTGCACATAAATTCATGACCTGCTATTTTTTGAGTATTCTAAAAATATATCAAAAGTGAAAAATTGAAAATGTCGGGGTATTAGGGAAATATTCAAGAAAGGAATTTAATTTTGGGGATTCCCTGAATGCTGGACTGCTCAGTACTCCCCTTGCTACGTCACACCTATGGGAATTCCTTCTAAAGTTATTTTGGGATTAAAGAGAAAAGCACCGGGTTCCTCC
The DNA here is from genome assembly GCA_936440205.1 of Lepidonotus clava. Lineage (NCBI taxonomy): Eukaryota > Metazoa > Annelida > Polychaeta > Phyllodocida > Polynoidae > Lepidonotus > Lepidonotus clava. Next base: position 17,366,254 of record OW387135.1, read on the forward strand.
AGGGAAATCCCTCCAGGAACCAAAGTGGAGCTGCCACATGCTATCCTTACGGACGTTGTATTTCCGTTACGTCCACATCTGTTAGAACCCCACTCCAGGCGTGATCTCTGTGCAGAAGACCACATGTTCAACAACAACTTTGGCCTCAGACCCCTCGATGATTTGCCAAGTATGTATCTGTCTCTACAACAGAGGCAGGATGAGTTCTCTGGAAGTGGCTAGCTATCAGTCGGTAGAATATCCGATATTGTAAAGAAATCATTTAGCTCCTATAAAATTATTCTAAAATGGTATATTATCAATATGTTGAATTGCACAAGGTTAGGAGGTAAAGTGTTATTTACATTTAATTTATTCATATTTAAATAATCTAATTAATAATGAAATCAAAATTAATGAACAAATCAACTTCGACTAAACAACACTTTACATTTTATTAAGTCTGTTTTGTCAACAATGTTGAATCTTTATGTCTAATTTATATTTCTGTTCTTTGCTGATCTGTAGGTGAAGTCATTTGAGTGGCTCAATTGTTTTGTGTGTTTTTTCGTGACAGTTTCTTGTTGATGGTCATTTTTTCCTCCTGCTTTATCCTTTTTTTAATCTGCTGTTGTTGCCTTTGGGAAACTTCCATGGCATGGTCCATAACAGTATAATATCACTCTGATGAGGGATTTATGTGGTGATGACACTCCTTTGGGAAGGATGAACACACCGGACACGATTTGACGGGTCCTAGAGTTAGCGTAGGCATTTGTCTAAACAAATATTATCATTAGTAAATGAGGTATGTAGTATGTCAAATGGCCATAACTCAGGTTCTATGGTCTTAACTTAGGTCTTACCAATGCAAAGCGATCAGGGTACAAAGCGTCAGTTCCTTTTCACTGTAACACTGTAACACTGTATGCCTTTTTTTGCCCCTCTTTTGCCTATTTTTTCCTCTTAAATGTTAAATATAATGCATAATTCTGTTCAAGAATAACCTTTAAACCATTTCAAATACTTCTTAACCCTGTATTCGCCTCTGGTTCTCTAAAAGGCAAACAGTGTTACAGTGAAAAGGCAAACAGGCTGTGTAAATACAAATCATTTCATGCAAATCTCCCTGTGATCTCTTTTACATTATCTTATCACTTCAGTGGCAAATACAACTAATGTAATGCAATTCCATGTGTTTCCCCTTATAAACCCAACAAAAGAGATCAAAATCCTCCTCCTGTTATGAAAGGCTAAATAATTCCCCATGCCTGCACCAGTGGGAGGCAAAGGGAGATTTGCATGAAATGATTTGTATTTATACAGCCTGTTTTGCTTTTCACTGTAACACTGTTTTGCTCTTTTGGAAGAGTGGAGAAATAAGGAGTTAAGAAGTATTTGGAATGGTTTAAATGTTAATTATGAAAAGGATTATGTATTACATAGAACACTTAAGAGGGGAAATAAGGGAAAGTAGTGACAAAAAAAAGGCAAACAGTGTTACAGTGTTACAGTGAAAAGGAACTGACACTTCATACCCTGATCCAAAGCCCCAAAGCCCCTCTTATTTGCATATTCCCACTTGCACATGCTCAAGTAAGTGGCATCTTGAAGAATAAACGTTTTCATTGTCGTTTTTGTTTTTTGCAGCAGTGACTTTAAGATGTTTTTTACTGGATCCTCCAGTTCCACTGCAGCATCTTTGGGAGCAGGCGGGTGTTAAGGGGTAGGTGACCGTGCTAGGTATTGTTCTTCACTTACTTTTTTTTCTGATGCTTCTGTGATAGCAACAACTTGTTTGGACTCAATGACTTTCCTTTTACTTCTTCCTTACTGTCTCTTTTCTGTTCTCTTAAATGTAGCACACTTCTAATCTATGTTTGCTTTGGCTATCTTTGGTAATTGTCTATCCCTCTTTGTTTCTGCTTTTTCACATAAATTTCCATTCTTCTGGCTCTTTATTTTTATTTGTTTCCGAAAAAAGCTTCCTTATCAAGGCTTAAGGGAGATACTGGTTTCACCATCTAGTACATCTTTCCTTAAGGGAATAACCTACTTTTCACAGCTGTGCCCCCTGGTGGTAAAATTTCAAAATCCTTGAATCTTAAAATTTTACATCATAAATTGATTTCAGTTGACTTAGAATGAAAAACGAAAAAAATCTGAAAATGTGGATGATAGTTGAAAGGGTAATTTAATGTTAAATGAATCAGGCACACATGCGCCCCCTAGTGACAAAGATGAAATGCTTCAAAAAAAAAAAAAATTCTTTAAACATGAGGAGGGGTTGGTTTTGTAATAAAATTAATGAATATTAGCTTTTTCAGCAGCAAATTTGAGGGAATAGATTTATAAAGGATTATATAGAAATAATCACTTATTAAAGCTTTATCGGCCTCAAGTGATTAAATAACATCTGTGACCCCTACTTTTTCTGGCTTTAAAAATTTGGTATAGGCCGAAGGTATATATTCCTAAGATCTGGTATGGCTTTAATGGATTTTGAATATTCTACATTTGGTTGAATATCACTAAGCATCTTCTCCCCATAGACTTCTATAGTTAAGGACAATATCATTCTTATCATCTCATTCAGAAATAAGCATGGTGACATATATATTTTTTGTTTGAATGAGATTTACTTGCATTTGGCAAACATAAATTTCAGTTTGGGGGAACCTGTAATGGATTTAGAATCGTGGTTTAACAGTCCGTTTTCCCTTTAATTTGATTCTACAGAGCCCAGATATAACTTCTTTGGCATCTGTGTCAACATTGCTGATAACTGATTTGTTGTCTGTTGCATCCCTTTCTCCATGATTGGAGTTAATTGTACACGTTTTGAGCTATTAACAAATAACCAATGTTTGAATATGATAGGTGTAGCTAGGGGTTTCACGAGAAACGATTTCACACATGCCAGTGACAATTACCTCTTGCTATGATTGCTTTCTCAAGAAACAACATGAATAAGATGGTAAAGAGATCAAAATGGGAATTACTCCTGCTTATGGTGAGCAGGAGTAAGTGTAAAAATGTGCAGGTTTTATGAATAATTCTGATAAATGCCCCCTAAAGCCCAGCTCACCATTATTGTTCACATGTGCATATGTCAATATGAATTTCCGAAGTTTGGAACATTAATATAAACAATTCTTTGGGACGTTATGCATTTGTATGAATATATTCACAGTGAGCCGTTTAGTAGGGTGACACAATTATATTCATAATTAAATACAATGAAATACAATATCTATTTACAAAGAAGGCATATATACAACACCCTCATTAGCTTTGCAATAGTATGACAATTGCATTTGAGATCATTATACATTTAACACCTCTTTTCAAGATACCTTGGATGTTTCATTGCATAATGGCATGTGTACGTATAAGACATGAAAGGATATGTATGTATTATAGGTACAATGTTGGCCCTTATTTATTTGAACTATTATATCGATGTTATCATAAACATGTGAAAGAATGTATAAATGGAACGCATAACTGTATCAATATGTGATAGTTTCGAGGTAAATAATATATAACTGTACATGTACTCCAATGGAAGAATTATGTAAAATGTCATTCAATTTAACACAGTAATATGTGATGTCACCCTTCTTCGATCTTTTTTTATTGTTTCTAAGAGAAAGTGAACTATACACCTTTCCCATGAACCTGAGCAGTCCCATAGCATCTTAGAACTGGCTCAGGTTTTGGGAAAGGGTAAACAAACTGCGTCGCTTTACTACGTATAGTTTATAGAAAGACGTATTTGGAATCCAGTTCTGTAATACCACTGATCACTATCAAGCAGGTAAATTACATTACTAAACCTACAAATTACTGCGCATTAACATGTCACCTCAGGGGCGGATCCGGGGGGGGGGGGGGCCCGGGGGGTCCTGACCGCCGCCCCCCCCCCTTAGGGGGGAACCTAAACTTACCAAAGAGAAAAAAAGGCTTGTTACCAAAAAAGTATTTCCAGTCTAAAACACCAGGGCAGCGCTGCCCTAATGAAATATTGAGGTTTATTACTAGTTGATTACTATCTTTCATCTATATCAATATTAGGATGGACTCATAGATATTTCCCACCTCTATCCTTCAACTTGTTCCCTCAAGTAGTTCTTCCCAAAGGAACAACAGCTATTCACATATAATGGGCTTTGATGTTCATTCAATCCAAGGTCAACATTGTCACAATACCATTGAACTGATCAATACAAGATGTTTCAAATTCTCCTTCATACCATTAACAATGGTCTCCTCATACAATCGTTTTATTCAGTAATCCATTGTCATCCACCCAAGGCTTACTTATACATGGCAGTTTAGTCATATGGACTAATACATGCTCTCTGCTCTGGGTGAGCACTCTTCCCTACCTGCACAGTACATAAATTGTTTCAAAATAGAGATGGTGAAATCAACAGCACCTGTGCCCTGATGACCGGTTTACACTATGTCCTCACGCTTATAAATGCTGACCCTACCTTCACGTCGGTATCAGAGATTAAGCAATACACAGATTAATTGCATGATTATTTATGAGAAGTTTCATATCATATCTTCCCCAAATGATTTATTCTAACGGCTGGAGAAATTAATTTCCTGTAATGTGGAACTATAGAGGTTTAATATCCATTTATAAATAGGGTGCTCTTAATAATTAATTTATGACTTAGTTCCTACAGATAATAGCTAGCTCCGATAGCAGTCTAACTCCACTCAGACAGCAAGTCTATTCCATAATGTAATTCCCCATTACAGACGACATAACACTCATGTGGAAGGAATAAGTTTATTATGTCCAATGTGTAATACCAGTCACAGGAACTCCCATTGACAATGAATAGTCCAAGGGGTGTGTCCACTCAACCACCAAGCCAACACTCCTAACCTGACTACCAGTCTCCATAGACGCAAACTGCCCAAATATTTTTCTAGGAAGCTGATTTATGCTATTGAATTCCATTGAATAATCAGTTCCATGAAGAAATGCTATGATTTTGCAAAGAATTATCACATTTATGTTTTTTCCAATGGCCACAAGTAACGATTGGTACCTTCTTTAATTGTAATGGAATATAAGACGTCTCTATTTTTTTTTATTGAATATGATTCCTGTAAGTTACAAGTTCTTCCATCGAATATTTCAAATACAAAGTATAATACTTCGGATAATTATACATTAGATATACTTTACAAGTCACAATGACAATTAAACATAAATCAATACCATAGATTTATCACGCTGTGTAACAAAAGATCTAGACAAATAGTACATGAATTAAGATGTGACTCAGTAGCATTTCAGTCATAATATACAATAACAATAAAAGTATATATATATATATATATATATGTTTGGAGATATTCAGATCTCATTCCATTATTACAAATGACTACACACAATATACCGCAAGATAATCATGTCTCAATTTGCATACTTTTTATGAGATTTTTAAATCTCGTCCTGTCAGTTACACATTGTATGTCTTGATGTTATAGATCCCATTCTTTTAGCCCTCTAACATATGGGCTTTTCTGTATTTTTGTTAACCTAGTAAACTGATGTTTCATTTTAAACTTTGCTGTACTCCTAAATTTCTTCTTATGTTTAGGATCATAAATATTCACAGCCTCTCTACTTTGATCATACATGATCTTTAATAGACTCCTTTTCCTTCTGATTTTAAGAGGCTCCAGTTTATACTTGGTATATAAAACTGTTATATCCAAACGAAAATTGAAATTTTTACTGGACTCAATTAACCGTATAGCTCTGCAATGCAGCCGGTCTAGTTTATTAATTTTATCCTGATTACCAGAGTCTACCAAAAAATCACCATAATCGAAATGACACATTATCATAGTTTTATAGATTAACCCTTTCAGCGCGGGAAGCCACAAAAGTGGCTCTATAGCAAATTCCCATAGCAAATATATTTATAGAGGAGGAATTCAACTTTCAAAATCTGAAAGAATTTTTCAAAAATTCCCATTAGAACCGGAGATATGGTCATTTGCATATGCTAGCATCAATTCATTAGAAAATAGTAGAATTGTAATTACACAACCCTGTAACGATATACGTACAGATAATTTTGCTATCTTTTTTCAAGTTGATAGAAATTTGGTAGTTTTTGGAAAATGATATGATTTTCAAAATGTCATATCTTTGGTTTCAATTATGATAATCACAAACTGTTTTTTTTGTTCAAACACAATAAACCTTTAGGCCCCCTATTGTTCTCTTTGAAACAAATAATATCCATGTTTCAGCAATTAATGGTTACCATGGAAACCAATAATTGGAACATAGTGCAGAAATTACCAACATAGACAACTTTCGTGAATTGGCAGGGTGCCAACATTTGGAATTTTTTCATCAAACTTACATAAAAAGTAATTGTACCAGAAGAAACTAGAGAACATTTGAATTTTAGGCATTTTTAAGACTAATTTTCATATTTTGGCCAATATCTCTGTAATTATTAACTGTAGAATGACATATTCAGCAGTGAAAGGGTTAACAAAGCAGTTTTCTCACTAAGGAAACGTCGTAGCTTGGCAAAAACACAGAGTTTTCCCTAAACTTTTTTCGTTACATGCTCTATTTGTGTATTCATACTAAGCTTATTGTCCAGATAAATACCTAGGTATTCATAAGTAGTAACCTGTTTTAATTTTGCCTCACCTATACAGATTTTATGCATACAATCAATCGGCTTCTTTGTGAAATTTACAAACATATACTTAGTCTTATCCTCATTTATAGTGAGTTTATTTCTAGAACACCAATGGATCAACTTATCCAATTTACACTGGGCATCAAAAAATGATAACTCAGGAATACTTCCACTACCTATTAACAGAGTATCATCTGCATACATTACACATGAATTTCCCGCTACAGTTCTAAAGAAATCATTTACATAAATTATGAAAATCAACGGCCCCAGAATAGATCCTTGGGTGGTGCCATACGTTAGTGGTAGAATGTCCGATTGCATATCATTTATAGTAGTACACTGATACCTCGCTTTCACATATGATCTCATCAAGGATATAGCATTTGATTTAAAACCATATAATATTAATTTATCGATTAGTATAGTTTGATCAATAGAATCGAACGCGCAAGAAAAATCTATAAATACGCACGTACTATATATGTGGTTATTCCAATTATCATACAACTTCTTTAACAACTCAAATGTAGCTAATCAGGATACCACGCGTCTTTAAATTTATCAGCCAGTTTTGGACCTGCATTTATATAATATGCATTCATATAGTCCACTAAGTCTTTTCCCTTTAATGTTTCACCATTAAATTTTACTAATAATTCTGTTAGACCACTAGTTTTTGAATTTTTACCCAATCCAGAAACATTGTTCACTTCACGCCAGAATTTCCTAGAGTTTCCGTGACAGGATTCCAACTGCTCTTCTTTTTCCTGAAATTTTCCCAATCTTCAGGATCACCGGTTGATACTGATTTTTTAAATAATAGTTCCTTATGATGCAGTTCTTCTAATATTTCACGGTTAAACCACGAAGAACAGTCAGTCCTTACCTTAATATTAATTTCAGGGCAATGAACATCAACATTTTGTTTAATGATGTATTGTATAACATCCCACAAGTCGTCAGGGGTTAAGTTTTCTAACCAGAAATCCTCCCAAAAGGGGCTATTTACAATAGATTCTTGAAAGGCATCACAGTCATAATACTTATAGCTTCTACCTTTTATAAATTTAAAGTCCTTTATGACTCTATCCTTCTTTTTTATCATAAATACTAGCAGATGATCACTGATGGCTATGTCTAACTTACCCGAACAAGAAATATTGTCGAAATTTGTAAAAATTAAATCAATTCTGCTCTTAGAATTCTCAGTCACCCGGGTGTTGACAAGAATAATTTGTTTTAATAGATAGTCTCTTTCTAGGTCTTTAAGTAAGTCAAAAGATTGAGTGTGCCTTTTATTATAATCAATATTAAAGTCGCCAAGAATGGCTATTTTTGTCCGATTAATATTGTTCAACCCATCAAGGGTTTTCCGTAATTCGTTCAGACCCTCTTTGGCATTACCCATCGGAGGCCTATAGACACAACCTATTTACTTAGATTTTAAATTTGGCATTTTTAAATAAATCCATATTTGCTCTAAATTTGGCATAATCATATTACAATTCTGCATCATAGTTGTATGTAACCCATATCTATCTTTTATATAAATACACAGACCTCCCCCTCGTTTATCTCCCATGTTAACGCACCGGTCAAGTCTAAATTAAGTAAAACCCGGTATATTCACCATAGCATCGGTAATTGCATAGTTTAACCACGTTTCACAGAGGCATATTACATCATATTCATTGAAGTTATGTTTTACCTTGTCTATATTGGGCCAGAGGCTATTCAAATTCTGATGGATACCCAATAATCACATCAAATTTAAGAGTTTTTTTTAAATAATCTGTCTTGGACATTTAACAGTCTGCGACATTACAAAGGCTAAATATTGAACTGTCTGATAATATCATCAGCCTCTACGGATGCATACGTTTCTAAAGATATTATATCTGAATAGCTATATGACTCAGTAGAAGTCTTGGACATGAGTCCTACCTGGCTCCCATTACAAAAAAATTACAATAAAAAAAGTGAAACAGAATATTGTTATTTCTTTCACGTCTGTTACATTTGTATATACTGACCATATGTTGACCAGATGTTAATGGTACACAGGAGTGCGTACAGGATTTCCGAAACGGGAGGGGGTCAGCACGTTGGCCTTAAAGGGAGTCAAAAGCAATGTTGTGCTAAAATGTGACAAAATTCTGTAAACTTAGATAGCTATAGAAAAACATTCTAAGCATCTAACCTTAGCTAGTGATACAGTTTAAACCATGAAAACTGACTCGAATTTAAATTGAATGCCATAGAACTCATGTCTTTCCTGCATGTAGACTGTCTACATGCAGGAAAGACATGTCAGATAGCAATGTTTGTAAACAAACCAATTTTGGTGGGTCACCAAAATTAGTCAGGGACATGTTTCATTGTCTTTTGATGAAGTTAAAGCTTGTTTTCACAGTCTTTATTTCATCATGGGTCTCACCTAATGGTCATAGAATTTATTTCAATGGTTAATACATTTTGTCAAATTTTGCACCATTTATGATACAATTTAAATTTATTACCAGATTTTCGTGTAGGCATAGCTTTGAAAAAATGATATTATGGCGGTTGATATCTACAGTGAACCTATCCAACAGGCTCCTATCTACAAGCATCTAGGTTTGATTTTTAATGTATCCAACTCTTACTTTCAATTCACCCAGTATCCAAGTTGCAACGAACACTGTCAATTATGAAATTATATGAGATTCTTTTAATTATAACAAGTCATTGTTAAAAAGAATATGGTCTTACCTTACCTAGATTATTATTTTTCTACAAACACTAGTGTAAGAAGGCGGAAAAAAAATTTGAAGACTTAAGAACACTTTTTGAACCTTTGTCCTTCCCAAATAGAGCGTATTAAGTTAACAAGATCTTGCTACAGAAACATTTTAACTTGAATTTGCTTACTGACAAAAGAAAGGTATACATTAATAAGAAGGCCTATATGAATAATATATTTTACAATTGAACATATGAATTATGATAACGATGTGATAGGGCGAGATCAAAATCAACTAAAATACTCACCTGCTCACAGGAGCTGTAACAAAAATATTGAAGCTTATAGAAGAAACCAGTACCAGGTATTGGCTATAGACCTAATTGAGCTTCAAAATGGAAAAAGTTCCACTGGACATTAGATACTTCGGTATAACATTATTTGTGTTTTGCCAATTATTTTGAACATATGTAAATTACCTACTAGACGTCAGGTTATCATAAGAACGATTTTTTTCTGGAAATTAAACTTGCACACAAAAAGGAAAATAATTTTCCACAGATTTGTTCCAGATGTCGCCACCAATGTTATATTTTTAAAGTTCATATAAAAGACACTAGGCATCGCCACTGACTCCTTTCATGCTCTTTCTAAAATTCATCATTGATGAACAGCTTATCTATTGCATTGTACCTGCAGATTGGACTAGATCAAGATGCATGCTGGAAAATAACGTAGATATGTCGCAGGACTTCTGGAGGGAAAACTTATAATTTGTATCAACATATACACGTACTTCATAATAATTATCATTAGATCTATTAGGTTGGTTTGACAATGTATCCATTACCAATACAATTATGGCAAATAATTGTATTATTTTTTCTACAGATTTCCCTGTTTTGTCTATAAAAATTAATCAATCGAATTAAGGAAATGTAGAAGTGTTTATTAAAGCCTAAAAGCCGTGCTATTATGACGTTTTGTAATCTTTGAATGATAATCATTATGTATCCAGTCGCATGACGAACCAAAAAATAGGGCCTACTAGGTTTTCACCATCATGATTTTATTTTGAAGGAAGTGGAAATTGACCACATCAAATTCATAAAAATCAGCACTGAATATGTGCAACAAATCTATACCTATATACCGTGTGTGCTTTTTTGATCATTATGATTAGATAAACACTAATAAAATTCTCAAAATTGTGAACAAAATATTCCTAAGAAACACCCAAAATTAATTATGAAATCTTGCTTCATGAATAGACCTACATGACATAATTTGAGGAATAATAGATTAAATTATTTAATCTATAGGCCTAGACCTATTCAATAGACAGATCTATAGACCTACTGCCATGTATTATACAATACGGCCTATCATCGGATTATTTGATTATCATAGGAATTTTGAACAATGTGATGCAATTCGTTTTACGAATTTCTATGCCACAACAGATTATATAGGCCTAATATTATATCGCTTAATTCGATCCTAGCTAGTTTCAATGTCTAGTTTTCCTCAATAGGCTTTTTCCCTCATATAAATATTTAATTTTTTTTTTCATGCTTTTCTGTTTTTCATTGTTTAAGAATTCGAATAATATTTGGTCAAATATTGGTTCACTATGGATTTTGTCAATATGACATGAAGCCGCGGTCATAAACGGTCTGTGTGGAAACTAGGAACGTCCTTTGTTATTATGTGACACTCACTGGTCCAGAAAAGTCTTTTAATTCCTCCTAATTAAATTACAATGCAAGACAGTGATGTATGACATAAGCAATAATTGCAGAGTAAAAATATTGGCCTTTATTTTTCCTTATCTGTAGGACTACTGACATGTTTGTGAATTACCATCTGAAACCCATTTGTGCGTCTTATAATGACATTCTCTAATAAGAGCCAACATCAACGCGCGAAAAAATGTTATCCGGTCAATCCGGCCTCTGCAGGTGGCGCCGTCTGGTGTTGGGCGGCGGCGTGAGGAGCATGCGTGGTCGTTTAGTTCACGATGTAGGCTGGAAACATGGAGGATGATGTGAAGGAAATAGAGCTACAAAGGAGTGAGTCACTGGGCTTTGGTTTCTCCATCATTGGCGGTTTAGGATCGGAACTACCCCCGGTCATATGTGATATCGTTGAGGACTCGCCGGCTGACCATTGTGACGAGGTAAGCCCAAGAATCGGTCGGAGAAAAATGCAAAATCGCGGGCGGCGGTGATGTCGGCGGCGGCCGGGGGTTGTCTCTGGGAGGCTGGCTGCAACCCTCCCCGTGATGGTTCGGTCGGAGCTTCTAGTACTATAGAACTGGTAGTAGACCAACTTCTCCAGCCGTCACGATAACCCGACTACCATTTAACCCCCGGCGAACCCACATGGACGCCGCCACATTGATCTGAACGGGGAAATTGGGGCTTTATGGGGCGATAATAGAAGGTTTAAACGAGGGGCAGGGGAGGGTTTTAGAGGGGTGTTGTTCAACTTGTTGTTTGTTGGTTCTCTCTGGTCTGGAGGGTAGCTGTGGCCGGTGCAGCAGCTGGGGGGAGGCCGTGGTGAGGTGGTTGATCGATCGGGTCGTGGTGACAATGAAACAGCCCGAGCCAGCAGTTCCCACACCGCTGTTATTTGTTCCAGCAAGATCTAGACCCAGTGTTCAGTCTGGGACAAGGGCCCATGCATACAGACTCTGCTTTACAGTCTAGACTAGATAATATGTGTAATGGTTAGTGTGCTGAGCCAGTGTAGAAGTTTGGGTAACAAGGTATTATGTGTACACGTCAATGCAGAGTCAGATACCTCCCTGTGACACTGTCCTTACAGTTGCAATGCCAATAAGGACACATGCCAAGTCACCAGCAGATTCAGCCTTTCAGCCAATTCAGGGTAGATTTTATAGTCTAGACTAGATATGCTATGTGATAGTTGCTTGGCCGATTGAATTGCACATGGAGAAGTTTGGGTAACAATGTATTATTTACGTCAATGTATCTGTAGAGTCAGATATCTCCCTGTGACACTACCCTTACTGTTGCAATGCCAATGAGGACACATGCCAAGTCACCAGCAAATGCAGGGTCGATCTAGACTTCTACATCTTAGATTTAGAACCTACATTACATCTGCTGACAAGTGGGACAAAGGGGGCACCATGACTGAGTAATGTAAACAAAACTGGGTTTGTCGACTCGTAAATCTAGAGCTGCTGGGGAAGGGATAATGTAACTAAATGGAAAGGCAACGGATTGACCATATAACCACCAGATCTAATATAAGGTCTAGAAGCCTCTAATGGCTCTAGGCAATCCATACTGACAGAATACAGTTCTCAGTGTGTCAAGGCCCAAGGCTGTCTCTGAGTCTGATTGTATTCGGGACATGCCTGACCACCAGATCCAACAAATAGTATGTGTCCATTATTGTCTATAAAAAGCCAAGGTCATAAAATACTGGGGTGAAAGGACAGGTTTTCTTATTCGACGAATACCAAGAATGTTACTTTGCCAAAAATAGTTGTCTGGGCCATATTCCTGAATCCCAGATGGTTGGTAGACAACTGTAACTGCAGTCTGTGTGGAGAAGTCTAGGCGACAGTGAATAGGTTGTAATTGTGTAGATCTAAATGCAATAGTACACGTGCACTCCGTAGGCTGTGCTCCTACATACCGGTATATTTCTGCCTGGCACAATGAAGTAAATATGAGAAGGTGGCTTTTGCCTCAGCTGTTAGATCCGACATTTGTAGGAATAAATTTCAAATGCGCACAATGCACACTGAAAAGAAACATTAAATGTACAAAAAATCATTAATGTGTATATTATATATGTATCTAACTGGCAGGGGGTAAGTAGAGGTTAGGGGCCAGTAGAGGTCTCCTGATCTAGTGTGTCAAGTTGGAGATTATGTTCCTTGTCTAAGCCCATCTTGGAGTTCGGTGTATTCTCCGAAGCCTGGCCCTTCCCCCTCCCGTTGTGTATTGCTAGTTCGGAGTATGTAGTTACTATAGGTTTACTCTGAAAATCAGTCTCGTAGTTTCTCTTAACAGATAAAAAATAATTAAATGATCGTAGTATCTCAGACCATATACCTAGAGCTTTCATTTATAACTCATACTTTTGATTGTAACAACAGATTGTCATAACATGGCCGTCTGCAATAAGGAAGGGTGCCATAGATCCGATCTATAGGCCTAGCGTGAGTTCACTGCGAATGGGGGACAAGCTGCGCACGCATTACATAATATGTAGGGTGGGTTGGGGGGAACCTGCGCGACTGGGGTTCCTGTTAAACTAGGTCAAACTTTAAAAAATCAGGAATATTTATTTTATGACAGGAAAAATATGAGAAAATATTTGATATCAAGATTACTTCCCTAGCTATTCCTGTGCAAAATTTGAAAATTTTCCTTTCATTTATTGCATTTTGACATGTGCTATTAATCTAGCTTCTAGTCACCTTGACCCTTGTGTCCCCCGATAATGGCGGCCCCCATGGAGAAACTCACGCTCGGCCTATATTCAGTGTCCTTAATTTAAGAAAGTGAAAGTAAAGTGAAAATCTGCTCAAGTGTTCAACCACTTTAATTTTAGTAAGCAGCAAACGATCTCAAGGCATCTGTTTCAGTTTAAAAAATAATACTTTTCAAAATTGGTTCGGATCAGAGAAGCCAGCAAAGAGAAACTAGAAACAAAATATAGTTGTTCGTAAAGTTGACGCATTGTGTAGTAAAGAAGCAGTGTATGTGAGCATATATCTGTAGGACTTGGCTTGCTTTGTTGCTTTCCATGACCCAGGGGACGGGATTCTAGTCTTAAGTTTATTTATAAGTGGATAAATTTAAACAACCTAAAAAACAGACTGTACGTAGTATGAAAAAAAAACAGGTCTTACTATTACAATAATCGGAAAGTAGGTTAAATTTAGATCCATAACCGAAAGTAGCAGGCTTCATGTCACACGGCCTCAGGACCCTAAACGCTATGCACCCATCTTTATCTTTATCTGAGTAGGTTAAAGAAACATTTTCGATCTAATTTGTTTAGCTTCTGATAGTATCCGTTTTAACACTGGCTCCCCTAATTACCCGGGCTCGCTGTATTATCAAGTCATCTTCGAAATATGATCGATCAAATCGAATCTCGCCCGGGTATATTGACTTGAACATTTAGGCGGGAAACGCCATTGAACGATAGCGGGACCAGCGGAAACAAGATCGCAAATTTAGACCTACATCCGGTTGTAATGCTGTGCCTATGGAAAGTCTATGCTGGAGTTTGACCATTGACAAAGCATTAGCCGAGATCGGGCAGGAGAGTGAGACGGTCAAACTGTATAACATCGATCGACGCATCAGCATTGAAAAGCCTAGCGTCCCGGATTGCCGTGTAGTATAATTATGTTAATGAGGGTGATGACGGCGAAGATGGCGGCCCCCGGTTTCCGATCGGAAAGTCAGCCGGGAATGCTCGCCTATTTCGCATATTACCCGCGCGTTTCGGTCGACTTAACGCGCCATATAGGTCTATGCCGATCTTTTATTGATGATGCCGATGTGTTGGGAAGCTATATGTCGATATAAACCCAGAAAATCGCATTTCTTCACGAACTAGTTTTCATGCATATTCCCTTTCGGGACGAAGCGCATCTCGCGCAGTTAGACTTGTCAAACCACAGCGCATTGCATCAGAGGCCAAAATGGCGCGACCCGGTCAGGACACGTGTAGTTCTTCTCCGCGGGTAACCGCCTTTTACGCCTTAAATCGGCATCGTCCAGCAAAATGGAGTATATACTATGGATTACTAATATCAGGAGCTGGTCTGGGTCGATATATCGTGAAGAATTAGGTCGATATATTCGATCGGCATCGAAGAAAAGGTTAGTGTTCTCCTCGTGCAGGTGAACGATAATAGAGGACAATGGCGGGCGGCTCCACTCGCACTGGCATGTGCATCTTCTTGTTTAAAATCAATCGATAATTCGCTCGATAATTCGTATTCATATCCCCATATCTCATCATTCAAGCATTCCTTTCATATATAGAAAAAGAAGACGAATAACCCGGGTATTTTCGGTTTTGTAACCGATATTTTTCTCTCATACCTCAACCTGTGTCCTTGTTCTGTATAATATATGGTACCCAGAGTCATATTATATATATTGTGCATCAGGGGTTTTCCTTTCCACTAGTCCACGGGGCTAGCGGTCCTATCTTTGCACTAGCCTGCATCAAAGTTCCCCTTCAGACCATATTAAGTATATGATTGTAATTTTAAAGATTTCCACCGGCCAATCGGGCTAGTTGCTAACCATTGCACTAACCCAGCAGTATTTTCCACTAGTACCCAGTACTAGTATTAACTCAGTGTAATAAAACGTCCCTGCTGCATACATAGATACATGTGTAAGTAAAGGGTTAACTGTGACCAGTCAGACAGATTATCAACCTGATCCTACCACGCTCAGTGTCTGGCCTAGAGGGAAATGCTAGGAAGTACAGCACAATGAAAGATCTATATCGACAATAACTTGGTATTATATTGCACCGTTAATTCTTGGCCCCACAGTGTCGATCGTAGCTAAGGCGGTAGGTCTACTGATCTACTCTTGGTTTTCTGCCTCACTGGTTCACATTTCAGACGGCTCACGGGAGCACAAGGCGTATGAAAGGTACCTTTATGAAAGCTCAGTCATTCTAACAATATCGATAACATCGATGAACACCACTTTTAGCTAGGCTTAGTTCCTGTAGTGGAAATTCATAGGTAATTGGATACCTGAATGGATTTCACTAAGTCTGTGGTTTGAACTTGATCATATGAGCCTCTTAAGCACCTGACAATGCTGTGACAGTGGAAACTTAAGGTGCATACGAAATACCATCTATAAGTTCTGCCAATCATTCTACATATTAACACTCATTATCATTGCTTCTATACGAAGCATTTAAGTATATCAATATAGAAAACTTAATCAAGATTAAAGAACCATGCTGAACAGTTCGAAATCATTTTTTCTATTTGCCAGACGCCCTTAGCCACGTTCACGATATTAACAGTTCGAAATAATGTAATGCATTATGATTATGATTAAAGAAAATAAAGGCTTTGGTCAACATACTAATATCTATATCATATTTTGATGCCGTAATAATAGGCAATAATAGTAACGCTATCCAACATTAGTCAGCTGTTCACTAAACAACGCAGGTGCCTCAGTTAGGTAACATAATAGGGCGTGTAGGTAGGCCTTGTCACCACGCAGTGATAACCTCTCTCGTACCACCCAGACATGCTTGGTTATGTTGTCGGGTGCAGGTCGGCGGGGTTGTCAAGGTAACGTCAGATATTAGCGGGATCGGTCCATGGCTGACTCGGGGAATAATAATCACAAACAGTGGCCTAGTTTCCCTCACCCCCCCCCCCCTGCTGCCTCCCACCACCACCGACTGCCAACAGGAGGCATTTTTTGACCCTGGAGGAAGGGAGATCCAGGCCCGTGTAGGAGGAGGTATGGCGCGCCAGGTGGGAGGGGCAATGGTGCCAAGTGTCAAGTGATAACCTTTTTATTGAAGTAAACTATTTTTTCCTGTGTGGCTTAATTTTGCAATGTATGTGAGTGTGCAAACATTAGTCCGTCCTGACCTAAGAAGTGCTCACCAAATCCAGCATCCTGGGTGTCCTGCCCAGCCCTTAGAGGCACAGGACACCCTGACAGGACCCTCAGAGTGTCCTGTGGACACCCAAGAAATCATACCTCAATATCACTGTTGAGGCAATGGGACCCCCAGTTTTATGGTGCAGGACACCCACAATGCCCAGTGGGTGTCCCCAGGACACCTTGCCATTTTAAAATTCTGTGAGCCCTGACCTAATTACCGTAAAACCCCTAATTTAAGCCGCGGCTTAAATAAGGGTTAGTTTGTGAAATGAGAGCTTATTAGGCCTCCACTTTAAGGGTGCGGCTTAAATAAGGGGTTTACACAACCTTGAATTCAATGGTACATAATAGAAAATTATGAAAATAAATGTCCAAAGGTAAACCCCAAAGTTGGGGTGCGGCTTAAATTAGGGTGCGGCCTAAATTAGGGGTTTTACGGTAGCTTTATTCTCACCGTAACCAGAGGCCGAGACACTACTATTAGTAAATACACATAGTTACTGGCATAGGTATCACTTGAACATTCATAATTTGCCTAAAGGTGTTTGATTACCCCATCGAATTTCCTGGTTACACTGAACAAATGAAAAACCAAATCAGCCAACACTCGGCGCAGCGTAAGCAGGACTAGGGCGGCGGCCAGCGGGCGGAAGGAGCAGCAGCAGGAGGAGGGGTTAGCCTAGTTCTCTGATAGCCGTGAAGCGCTACCGTCCGCCGCCATGGCCTCGCCCGCTGCAGACGGCTGGGTCCCAGGACTAAACCACGCCGGGTTTTAGGAGGTGGGCGACTGGGTGTGGGCAATCTAATTTTAGATGATCCAGCGGTGTGTTCTGTACGTTGGGGAGTAGTAGGGGGGAGTGGGATCCGGGATGGAGTGGTGGGAGGGTAGGATTGAGAGGTAGGGGTGGTAGCGCCAGGCTTTTGGGGTCATCCGTCACTCGGAGGATCCAGGCTGTGGATCCACGGGGGGCCAGTGTCAGACACACCCAGCAGCCTACTGGAGGAGGTACCTCCAGTGTGTGTGTATGTATGTTGTAAGGTGTAGTGTGGGGCAGATGTGAGCTGCTCACCAAGATGCGGTAGGGTCCTGACATGAGCAGTTCAGTTAGAGTCCTGACATGAGTTTCTCATCAAGATGTGGTAGGGTCCCAACATGAGCAGCTCGTTGAGGTATTGTACTGAAGTGTCCTAACATGAGCAGTTTACAAAGAGGTGGTCTCTGAGGTGTGAAAGTATCTATCCCAACTTGAACAGTCTATCAAGATTTGAAAGGGTCCCGACTTTATCTGCTCATCAAGATGTGGTGAGGCAGTTATCAAGATGTGGTAGCGTCCTGACATGACCTGCTCATGAGCATGTGATAGGGTTAAGATATTATATGAGCTGCTCATCAGTGTCACATGTGTGATAGTGTCCTTTCATGAGTAGCTAACACAGGCAGAAGTGCACAGATGAATACTGAACCAAATTAATATTGAATTTGATGAAGTTATATATATGAAGTGAAGTTTTGGATGGATGGAGATACATTTGATAAAATTAATCATGAAATTGTAGACACTATGCAATCCAACACGAAGAGTTGAGAAGGTGAAAAGTGTTAGAAATTTTTTTCACTGACACGTTTCGCCTTTTGACAAGCTTCTTGGGGATCCATTTTATAAATCAATATTCCAAAGAGACCAGTAGTAAGAATCATAACAAAGAGCCATCACGTTGCCGTTTCACCTGCTCCATAACCTATTTAGTGCCTGTCTACCTATTTTCCAGGTGGCGCCTTATGATAATCATGTTGCAGGTCGTCGACACCAATTAAGGGGTAATATCTAGGTTTCATATCGGATTAGACCACTACTGGTCTTTTATCTGAAACTAAAGGGAAGGAAGAAGTGGCTCTTATCAACACGTAATGAGATTTCAGAATAAGATAACAAAGATTGTGACTGACATATTATTTAGCCTATAGATACATTTGAAGTACCTAGTGGAAGAAAATACTGTTAAACACGTCCTTATCATACATAACTACATGTATATTTGACAAGGGGACCGTATGTATGTGGGATGGCGAAAATTTGCGGTTTACCAAATTGTATAACTAAGGCACAGGAATTAAATAACTAAAGGAATTTTTTCCAAGATCCCATGTAAATGAGGTGTTAATAAGTTCAGTATCTTGTTATTGCAATTTCAATTACCGATAGGCTTTCTAAGAAGTATTATAGATAATTATAGAGTTCCCGCATACCATTTAGCATGCTCGGCGCTGGTTCCAGAGAGATAGGACTCGGCTGTTCAAACCTCTACGTGCAGTGGGTGTATCACGGCCCATATTTAATGTTTGATTATCTAACATAAAAGGCCGAATTCCTCACATAGTTTCTGAGACGTATGTAGTTACAAAACGACTTAGATCAATCTAAGGCACGTGTCATGCCATATGCGCACATCATTGGCACTTGTGTTGTGGCAACCTTCTTGATTTACAAGGCAATACTTCAAGCTAAATTAATTGGTTCATGCTGCAGTTTAAATGGAGGCCAAACGTTAATGTGGGAGAGTGTGGGGGAGTTTAAAAAAACAAACGAGGAAAGGGGGGGGGGGAAATAGAAGTGTGCCCCCCCTCCCCCCCCCCCCCCAAAAAAAAAAGAATAACATAAGAAATATAAAAATTCAGAGGGAGTTAAATAAAATAGGAAAGTGTGTGGAAATTCCTTAGTGTGTAACTTTGCTTGTAGAAGTGTCCGCCCTCCCCCCCCCCCCCCCCCCCCACACACACAACAAAACGGGGGTCTAAAATTCTATGATGATTTATGGACGGCCCTAACTTGATCAGCAAATTTAATAAACCTAGATATAAGTTTTTCCCTTTAAAAGAAAAATAGCAGTTGTCCAGTGCAAATGCTTTGCGTTGTCAGTACAGCTGAAAGGGTTGTATTTAGAATCTACATTGCCAGGGATAGACATGAAAGAATCAATCAAGGTCCGTCGAGTCTGTCAGATGTATACACAAGGAATTGCTATTTTTAAGTCGTGGCGTCTTTGAAGCCTGATTTCACTTTGGCAGAGTTCGAAGAAACTAGATTGATCATGGGCCGAAGAGATTGCTACCACCCACCCCACTTAGTCCATACTGTACGTTAGCTGTGTCGAAATAGATTTGTTGGTTTAGCATGATATGGATTGGCCGCCTAAGGTGCTCATACACACAGAACCAGAGTAGATAGTTTCTGTATATGAGGAGCATCTGATGTTCTATTACAGAGACAGTGTCGTAGGATGGGGTCATAGAGTGGTTTGGATTGGTAAACGGACATTTCTTTTCACACACGTAGCTTAATTATTAGGAAAAATGAAACAATAACCATGGCTGATACATGAAGGACAGACTGAATGTTTCCATAGAGTTTTCGCCAGGTCGACCTATCTTGTTAACTTGCCTCTAAACTTTCAATTCAGACTACAGTCTAATGGTAACCATGTCATTAAACCATAGTCAATTCATTTAGAAACAATAGGCCAATAAATAATGCATGTACTTGAAATGACAGATAGATGAAATGAAATTGTGAGATAAGAGATAAACATTGATTATTAACAAGTTGGTTTGATTTGGGTCAATCGCTCATGGGTAAAACATTCATTTTCCTTATTCCATGTATGCATCAAACGATGAAGGTTAATACGCATATTTTCTCATTTACTTCTCTGGAAATTTTAATCCTTAAATAGAAATATTTTGTACTATTACAAAGGGATACATTTAATCTTTTAATTCTATATGACCCAAGGTATTCATGGGTATGAACTATAAATATAATCATTGATGCAATAACACCAATCATATCTACCTTTATAAACACGGGCGCAGGTGTTCCATGTATAGACTATTAGTAGATACCTGACATACCTTGTAATACAAGCCACCAGAGACCCTGTTATCAGTGAATGGGAGTGATACAAGAGGTCCTCGAGGACTTAGAGGTGACTTATCTTGTGAGGGCTTCCATCAGATCCCCCTTGTTATGACACGCCTTATCTGACCCTACATACCGATTACAGCACTAAGCCGCGGATTATCCAATGAGATCAGTGGGATCGGCCTGTATCCTCTCCTCCAGGCATCACCTGCAGGCACCTGGCTGGGAGTCAAGGTTAGGGTTATCCAAATTTACAGGGATGTAAGTTTTCAGATTTTTTTCCCCAGATTTTAGATATTTCACGCCATCACCTCAAATAAATTATTGTCGCAATTATTTTCTTACATCGCGTTTCAGAGCATATTGAGATGATCTAAAACTTTCTTTCTGGTTTTTTTTTTCATTAACCTTAGTTCGTATCTCTGCCAAAAGAAAGAGGGTTAGGGTTGGTGAGTACTTTCGATGTATACGTTCGACTTATTAAAAATAACTTATTTTCTTTTATGAAGAAAGCGATAATTAGTACATGATTAGCATAGTAACATTTCTAAAATTAGGATAAGTGGCTTTGCATTATTGCTACATCACCTCAACCTCCCCATCAATAATCGTATACACTAACCCGCCCTGAGGTTGAGATGAAGGTTTTTGAATAGACCTACATGGGAATGTCACAGTATATTTAATCTATTATGAATATATCAGATACATGGCTCCATATCCCAGATGGTGAAAACTTTTACGATTGGGAGTTATCGATTTTTCTTGATTTTCGGTTGCCATATGCTGTAAATGTTGGCCAAAGTAGCCCATTTCCCATCGCATACCATCTGGTGGAAATATCTATAGTTATGAAGGATTGATAACAACTCACCTCCGATGACATTGATAGAGTAATCGTCACTGAAACCATAAAGAAACTTCAAGTTCAACCAGATATGACCTTAGTGACCTAATAACAGATGTATTAGGGTTTTTGGTAAAAGGAAGACCCTAGCTTCTCCCTCTTTTTGTTAGTACCCCTCCCTAGTAATAATAGACAGGGATACCATTTTCCCTTCCTTATCCGAATTTCCGGATTTTTGCCAGTTGAGTGAAAAAATGAAATTAACAAGTCTCTTAACCCAAATCAACAATTTTGCTTTTCAAATTATTCCTTTATGGTTTCTGAGGCATTTGAACCGTAAATTTTTGTTTTTTGATAAATATTTCCCCCTTTTTAGTTTATAAACTGAAAATCCGGAAATGTCCTTCCTATTTTTCCGGATCTTTCAACATTCCTGAGTGGCATCTCTGAATAGAGTAACACTTTTGAGGTAACTTCCATCGGTGTGTATTATGTATTACCTATTTTCGTGATTTTCATAAAATTGGTGGAAGAAAGGAGGGTAATGTATGTCAGAAAAAGTGTAGACAATGGGTAAAATGGGTCTGTAGAAATCTACCTGTAATCCACGTTCACTTTTCACTCTTTATAATTTGCAATGATATGTAAATGATTTTGCAGTGTAAACGTGAAACTATGTTTCAGTTAATGCTATGGGCTAAAGCTACGCATATTTTCATTGCTGCCCCCGCGAAATAATGTTCATTACTGTACATGTTTGTTTATGAGAACATGGATTAATTTTTGCTTTCAGCTTGTATTGCCTGTGTAGACCAATGCGGTCATAACATAACTGCCAGATTACTTACAGTTAATAAAAAAAAACTTAAAATAATGTAGGTAATAATGCATTGTTAATGCATTATCGCTGTGGCATTGCAAATGCATTCCCGATACCCAGCTCGGCCAACTAAGCCCTGGTTGTAACCTGGCGATGCTTTCTATGCTGCAGCTACAAGCAGGCGATGTAATAATCGCAGTAAACGACGTACAAGTCAGCACCTTCACAACCAAAGAGGGTAGGCCCCAGGAGCGGAGCGGACCACCAAGGGGGCGCCACCGGCAACGGGGCCTGTTTCTCGGGGCCACTGTTAATTTTTTATTTCTTTTTAATGGAAAATGAATTTCGGAAAGGAAAACCTACAGTACAAAATTTAGAGAGAAAAAAAAAGATTGTAAATAAAAAATTAAAAAATCTTAATTCAATAGTTTTGTAATAACATATACATATTTCTTTTAAATCACGTCCTGCCTCGACTCTGTAGAGCTTCGTTTATAACCTCCTAGAAGTCGGCCTTTTGCATTTTTCGGTATTTGGAATTATGGTTTTCTTTCTCAAATGTGACCTTTTGGAAACAGGCTTCGGGTGGCACCCTGAAAGCACCGCTTTTCTTCAGCCGCGCATTAGTGTCGTAAAACACGGGTTCAGTCCATGTCGCTTCCACGCACCAGCGGCATCACACTTTATGTCAACAGCTCGAGTTCCAAATAGGGGCAAAGTATTTAAAGAATGATAAATATATAACAAAAATGTGAAACATGAAAGTCAGAGGAGTTTAGTTTAGTGTATTGTAGTTTACCAATCTCATTGAAAAAAAATCGATGTAAAATTAACCCCTCAATCAATTATGTTGAAATTGCTCTCCTGGTCGTTTGTTGAATGGTATTTTGTGGTATGTAATAAATATATTTCGTATACATAAATATATGTATATTAAATGAGGAATGCATACATAGATAAGTTCTCCCCCAAATGGTCTTTATTTTCTTCAGGCTTGTTCTCTCTAGTTTTGTCCCCCTTCTCTCTTCTTCTCTTCTCGACCACCACTACCATTACGAGTACGACCCTTTGCTCGTGGTACGACCCTGAGCTCGTGGTACGTGCCAAAGCTCGCGGTACGACCCTGAGCTCGTGGTACGACCCCGATCACGTGGTACAACCCCGATCCTGTGGTATGACCCCGTGCTCATGGTCCCAAAGCTCTTGGTACGACCCCCAGCTCATGGTACGATCCAAGCTCATGGTACGAGTGGCTGCTGTGTGATGCCGGCTGTGTGTGGGCCTGTGTGATGAAACTGTTAGAGTCGGACTACTTGTTGCTCTACTTGCATGCTCTCTTGTCAGTGCCGTCATGATAGATGTCCTGTAATTAAGTAGACGTCGTGAGGAGGTGGTGCTGCCCGTCTCTCCCTGCCACTTAATGTCATGTTGTGATGTTTTCACAGATTGATCATTTCTCTAGGCCTACATCTGATCCCCAACAATTAGTTGTGGTCCTAATAGTAGTGATTTAGCTCATTACATGATTAAGGGCTCAAAGGATCCTTTCCGTCGTTTAGGCTGCATTTCGTGTCTGGAACCTATCTAGCTTTGTTTACATTCATACAAAAAGTAGCCTGTTATTAAAGGAAAATTGAACACCTCTTAATGAACTTAATGACGTATGATTAGTCATAGAATTATCGGCAAGCGGTCGTTTGAAATAATTGCTAGAGTGTCGTTGGCTCTTATACAATGTGACTTTACTACAGGCAAATGATCCTTTTTGTAGGCACATGAGTCCCGATAAAATAGTAACTGATTCAACATTTGGTTCATGAATAATTATGCAAAAAAGAAGTATAATATGGAAAAGTGAAGTTAGAAAACGGAATTACCCAAAACAGCAATTTAAAGCGACTGACTACAAGATAAAGTCTGAAAAGATTATGTCAATCCACGTATACAAATTGGGGTACTAGCCATTATAAACAAAATTTACACACAAAAACGTAGGCCTATTTATAAACCCGTTTATCAATGTACTGTTGTTCGTTTTCCTAAAGTGAGACCCGTCAGTAGTTGTACAGAGTAGAAAACTATAAAAGAAAAATAATTGTAGATCAGAAATAAAGTAGTTCCATCCTGTGTCTGTGGTGTCCGATACGATTCATTGTTTTTGGTAGAATCAGTGAGCACCTTAAACAGTGAGTGCAGTGATAGATGAGAAAATAGAATACAAATTGTCTATAATAGAGCACAATTTATAGTTGTTCAAGCATCCATTTAATCTGAACCGTGGTTTTTTTTTCTACTTCTAGAATGTTTCACATTGCATGACTAATGCGATGTAAAATCATAATCCTATGTGTTATGAACAACTATCATCTTTTCCTGGTTACTAAAATGTTCAAAGTTTCAGATTGGCTAAGGCTTGTCAATTAAATGTTGTAAAATGTGTACAATCAGCCAAACCTTAATGTAAAGTAGGCTGAAAAATCAAGTGATGCGTTTTCAGCCAAATCGATCTCGTACATTTCTTTCTCCTCCCTTAAAAGAAATTGACATGTGATTACAACAATTGCCGATTCAAAAACTTTGGGTCGGAATTAATTGGAATTTTGTAGGCTTAAGTCAGACATAACAATCTCGCTCCTGTTTTAGAAACATGATTTCCTCCCAGGAAATGGAATTCAAAGGGAGTGTTATTTAGTCTCTATCATGGAACTTTTAATGTGTGAAGCCAAAACTGTTTATACTTTCAAAATGTGACTGATCTTTTTCTTCATCCTTTTCTCCTTGCTTTGGTGTTGACTATTGCTTCGATATGGCTTCTGACTGACTTTTGTTTTATTATTACAGTAAGATCAGATATTATATGGAGAAACCTCTACCAATTTAATTGCGTTTCACCCAACAAATTGATTAGTATTGTTTGATGAATATGGGTGACAAACAGGCCATATAGCAAATTGTAATAACTAGACATTTTTAGATAAAGCTTCTAACCTAAATCTTTCTTTGTGGGAATCTGGACAGGGTATTAAAAAAATTGCCTTGTGTACTTTCTATTGTTATCTTTCTTCTTTAATTCACTGTCAATATTACCATGCACAATTTTGAGGCCTGGCTGACCATTTAATAGGGACATGAGAGCAGTCAGTTCTGACAGTTTACTGACTGTTAATCGGGTACATGTGAGTGGTCAGTTCTGACCGTTTACTGACCGTTAGCCAGTTGCTTGCGAGTGGTCAGTTCTGACTGCTTACTGTCCATTAACCAGGTACATGTGAGTGGTCAGTTCTGACCATTTACTGACTGTTAACCAGGTACATGTGAGTGGTCAGTTCTGACTGTTAACTAGGTACATGCGAGCGGTCAGTTCTGACCATTTACTGTTCGTTAACCAGGTACATGCGAGGGGTCAGTTCTAACTGTTAACCAGCTACATATGAGCGGTCAGTTCTGACCATTCACTGGCCGATAACCAGATGCATGTAGGCGCTCAGTGGGCCTTGAGGCCTGTCTGCTGGGCCCCAAAGCCTTGACCCAGGTGACCAGTGAGGCAGCACCCTGGAGGCGCAGGTCACCTGTGGTCAAGCGTCCAGCTCCCCCACCAAGGATGACCCCACTGATTGTCTGCCCTTGTTTCTTTCAGTATTGAGTACCCTACGACTGTCTGGACCAAGACTCAAACTCACCCTATCTCAAGGTAAGTACTGTAGGAAACATGTATTACTGAAAATAAAATAAAGAGTATTTAAAAGACCAGAAAAGATAAAATCAAAAACAACGTTAAAGCTCTGGTCTTGAGCCTGCTAATTAGGAGAGCACCGTTTAGGTGTGTGACAGAAGGTCTAGTTGTAGAGGGCATTTAGAAAAAAAGAATATTGCAGTAATGATTAAATATTAATATTTAATAGTTGCATTGTACGTACCTTTTTGGAGGAATTCTCCATTCGATTTTCTGTATTCGCTGCGAAAAAAAAGACTATAAAAGGCTCTGGTCTTGAGCCTGCATGCTAATTAGAAACGACATAAAAGAATAAATCGTTAAAAAAATTCAATATTCATTGTACAGAGATTTTGGTTAGGGGAAATATCTAATGATAAGAAGAGCTGTAAGCACTTGTACCCACATCTAGCTTAATTAATAGACTTTAGTTTTGACAAAGCTTGTCATTCACGAACATCCAAGACCAGAAAACCTTTAAATCTTAAGAACTCTCAACCTCTTTTTTCCCCAATTATTATAACAGTCATCGTTTTCAAGATACCTTGGATTACCTTGACTATGAGCTTTCTCAACATAAACGACCCTCTGATAGGAAAAAATGGCAGTATGCAAATCCGCGTTATTTAACCATGGAAATAGCTACTTAAAACGGCATTAATTATAATAAATACGGTACCTGTAATAAGTCACGCTCACGAATCCTGAGCCCTTGTATAGAATCTAACGTTACCAAGGAATCTAGGTGACCTTGATCAGACGTAGTCGGATTAGTTCGCCAATGAAAAGGACAGGGGGACTTTAAGAGGGTCTAAATCCTTTAATCAAGATGGTAATTAATTGAGATCACCTTGATGAGGTAGAAAGTGTCAATAGTGCTGACGGGGCAGGTTTGAGTCCCCTCACACCTAGATGCACCTGTGAGTGTGTATCGTTTTGCCAAACTTAATGACTGGGTACAGAGAGCAGAAATCAATACTCCCTCGTTAAAGGAAAAGAAAAAATAAAGGAAAACTTATTTTTACAGCCCACTAAGAACCCTTCGTATCGTTATTTCTAAAGTTATTGTGATCATAGCTTTATGTCAAGTTTAGAGTATATCTCTAGTCTGAACAAGCATGAAACCATATAATGCATTTCGAATCCAGTTTTTAGTTTCACCAACATTGACTTAAATTCCTGGCATCAAGTCAGCAACGTTTATCCTGTACTTGATACTCTTCTATATACTCAAGACAACCCAGTGCTATCCCTTAAGTAAGCAGAGATTTTCTGATCGGAAAGAGGATCATAGAAGGTATAGATTGTGCTTTAAGGAGACGACTAGTCTAGACGTTCTTTTTATTGTCATACATAGTAGACACGACATCAATATCTCTGACGTCACTGTTTGGTGTTAGTACTGCAACCAGAGATGAACTTGAAACTGAAACCTTTCAATTGACGCTTCTCTCAAAAGCCGTTCGAGATTTAGTTGATCCTAAAATCTTGAAAAATGTTGCTGTTTTCAGACCTTGGGGGTGAATTTAGTTTTATGACAGTGGCCACTCTTCTGAGGTGGCCAAAAGAGAGGCCAGAAAGCTGCTAAAATAGTGGCCATATTGAGGCCAGATGGGACATATATACCCTTAATAGTCACCAAATGTCGCTGCCTATATTGTGGCGAAAAGAAATTTGAAACCTTTGGAAATAATTTGCAAACGGATGCAATATTTAGCAGGCGAAGGTCGGATTGATAATCAAATCCAAGTGGTTCTACCAAAGGAAATGGATTTTGTTAGTTGAAGTGTGGTATTTGTTTCATTTTATGGAGCACTACATACATCCTCGTAAAATGAGGTCATACCATTTGGGAATCAAATACACATGTATTGTATCATGTTTGGCAAATAATATGTTCACGGTGGGAATTAAATAACCATCAATCACCCACTAACTCGGTGTTAGTAATACGTGGTGCCCTGGTTTTCCGAGCACACATTGTATTCCAGTCTGGATGAAATGACATTTCGTTTGGAAGTCACTAAGCAACATACATACCAAGCGGTTCTGTCGTAGAAGGAATCTTGGAAACCTGTACTGGTAAGATTAACTATTTAACTGATTAACTGATACCCACAAATATTATACCTAAATTCAAAAAAAGATTAATCAATGCGACAACTCCCACTTGACGAAACTCAGTTGAATTGTTCAGTTACCAGTCTGTAAATATTTTCATTGATGCAAGAGATTTCCTGGATGAGCGATCTTGAGAGAAGTAACAATTTCCCACTTTGCTTCGAGATTACTTTTGCAAGTATGTTGAATATAACTATTGCAATATTTTCTAGAAATTCAGTTTTATATGCTGATTAAATTCCTAGAACAAAAAGAATAAATGTCACAGTATAGAAGAGAAAATTTCTTATATCCAGGGCGATAGTCTTCACTAGTACATTATCCAGCCCGGCGATGGGTCGAGCTTTACTTTGAGCAGCTCTGAGCAGCTGGGGGAGGCTCAAGTGGGCTCGGGGCGGGGCGCTGACCTCTGTCATTGATCGTGACCCTAATACTCGGAGGGGTTTATCAGCGACGTGAGCTGCACGCCAAGCTGCTCATCCCGGCTACCATCTGCTGGCTGGTAACCAGTCTGTAGTTATTGGTTAGGTACGTGCATGCCGGGTACCAGTCTGAGGGGTTTATCAGCGACGTGAGCTGCACGCCAAGCAGCTCATCCTGCCTACCATCTGCTGGCTCGTAACCAGTCTGTAGCTGTTGGTTAGGTGTGTGCATGCCGCATACCAGTCTGAGGGGTTTATCGGCAACGTGAGGTACACGCCAAGCAGCTCATCCCATGCACCAACTGTTCGCTGGTTACCAGTTTGTAGCTATTGGTTAGGTATGTGCATATTATTACTAGCCTGATTGGTTTATCAGTGACGTGAGCTGCTCCATGTCAAGCTGTTCATCCCACGCACCAACCACCTAATGGTTACCAGTCTGTAGTAGTTGGTTAGGTACGGGCATACTAGGGATGAGTCTGAGGGGTTTATCAGCGACGTGAGCTGCTCATCAAGCTGCTTGTCCCATATATAGACCAACTGTTCACTGGTGACCAGTCTGTAGGTGTTGGTTAGGTACGATGTGAGCTGCACGTCAAGCTGCTCGTCCCTTAGACCAACTGCTCACTGATGTCCCGTATGTAGTTGTTGGTTAGGTATGTTCATGCCAGGTACCAGCCTGAGGGGGTTTATCGGCGACAAGAACTGCACACCAGTTAATCTGCTCACCACCCACCAACCACTCACTGGTTTCTAGTCTGTAGTTGTTGGATAGGTACGTGCATGCCAGGTACCGGGCTGCGTGGTTTATCAGCGACGTGAGCTGCACACTAACCTGCTCACCTCTTAGACCAACTGTTCGCTGGTTACCAGTTTGTAGTTGTTGGTTAGGTATGTGCATGTCAGGTACTAGTCTGAGAGGTTTATCGGCGACGTGAGCTGCACGTCAAGCTGCTCATCCCATATATATACCAACTGCTCACTGGTGACCAGTCTTTAGTTGTTGGTTAGGTAAGTGCATACCGGGTTCCAGTCAGAGTGCTGCTCATCTCATCAACCATTCGCTGGTTAATTACCAGGCTGGTTTGGTATGTGCACGCCAAGGACCCGGTTTATCAGCAATGTGAGCTGCAGTGCGAGTAGGAACCTGCAGTTGTTGGGTAGATACGTACACTCTGGGCACCACCTGCTGGCTGGGTATCTCATTAACCACTGTAGTTACTAATCAGTAGTTGTTGGTTGGGACGTGCACAGCAGGTACAGATCAACAATGGATCCAATGTGATCATAATTATTGTGAATGAAAGCTTTTGCGCCAGGTACCTAGGAACCATTTGATAATTGCCTTTCTGTTCTGCTAGCACATTGTGTAGTTAAAGTGTATGCAATTTCGTTGCAAGGAAAGTCTTATCATAGACCCATTTGCGGATAACGAGTAAAGATAACATGATAGTTTATCAATTAATGATACCGCAGTAACCATAATAGCTTTAGAACCATGCTCAGATATGCATCAAACTCCACAGAAACACCTGTAAAGTCCTAAAATTACAGTGCTAATGATTGTGTCAGTCATTGGAAAACCGAAACAGTATCAACTGTGGGTGAAAAAGTCTCCATGCTCTGGCGTCGGTGTGGCCTGTCGGTGTGTGCCTTGTGTAGGTAAGCAAAGCCCGACGTTTTTAGGGCTGACCCGGCCGAGGCCATTATGGAAAGTAGCTGATAAAACAGAATCGAGTTATTGGGACATTTACAATGGTTCCCAGGGGGTCGCCAGCGGCCCGGGTAGGCATTAGATTATAACGTTGGTAGGGTCCCTTAATGCGTTATGGCTAGACTGGTATTTTGATATTATAAAATGATTAACCCAGTTATTTTTAGGGTATCAGATTAAGAATCCAGAATGTTATTAGGATTTTGCATTGTTTTATGAACTTTGCAAATTATCAAACCCTTGATTGTTGCTCTCACGAGTAGCCACATTGGTACTTCTGTAGAATTCTGGCTCTATTCTTTACAATATTTTTGATCAATGGATTTTTAATATATTTTACATTATCATACAATGCATGGAATGAAAACGTTGTATTTTCACTACAATTCTGTTTCTATTCTATCAAAAATCACTAACGAAAAAGATATTTAGAACACATGTTATTCTAAACTACAGTGTATGAAAGCGAAACCTTTTGCTAGATTTAAAAGGGGTTGCGCTAGGCCAGTGGATGCTTGTGATCAACAACAAATAACATAAGAATTTAGGCGATGCCTGTGTTTCAGTGCATGGGATTGTGCTTCGTATGGGTCAGTGAATGTAGATTGGCAGGCATATCCAATTTTATTGGTTACTACTGAACCGTTATGTCACAGGAGGAATTTATGCGTCAAATATGAATAATTCAGTGATCCTCAAGTGGGAGCGTTGGGTAGGATGGAATCTAACGACATAAAAAGACAATCGCGGCGGCGGCGGCTGGTGCCATATTAATGATTTAAAATGAGCACATTACCGTGTTTCGATCGTTTCATAATCACTTAATCCTCTTTCCATAGTACTAGCATGACGTCACGGAAGTCTATGTAGATGAGCTAAATGACTATTCTAAAGGCCACGTAGAAGAAAGGTTCAAGTGTAAAATGATCATTCTAAAAACCAACAACAGAAGTGAAACCTATTATATTTTTCATGAATAAAACTTAAGGCCATCTGCATACCTGGTTATTGCACTAGAATTTAAGCCTATAATGGTGTAATTGTTTCATATATAAGGTGACATACGAAACTGCCAAAACCATGCGATGTGGTAAATTAAAAGTAACGGCAAAGTTACGCATACAGTGTCCAAAAGGGTGCACCCTGCACCCAAGGTGCATTTTTTGGCAGCCGGGTGCATGATTTGAGAGGATAAATAATCTTGTATCACTGAAGGTGCATGCATGCAGCCTCCACTTCAAAAGTGTGCACCCGGCGAGTGCACACATTTAAACCTTCGGACACTGGTGCCATAGGAATGCAACCTAATTTATGTCTATTACTCGTGTGAAGTCATCTCTGATATCTATTAAAATACGTTCTAGCTTCTTACATATTGGTGGCAATAGTCAGGTTCTGGTCGTTTAAAGTAATAGGAGCCAAGGTCTGGCTATTTATCAGACTGAACTGGGGCCCCTGACGTTATGACATACCGATATTTACACATTGATAGCAAATTCATTTGTTTTTATGTAGATAGATGCATAAATTCCTCCAGACAGGCGGAAGTTATAGGCACACTGCTTGCAGGTCCTGATAGAGGGAAATGTGCCCTCTTTCCTCTTATTGGTTCTCGCAAGCAGTATTCTTATTTATTGTAGCTGGCTTCAGCCTATAACTTCCACCTAATGAGAATACATTAGATTCACATAATGCTCATCCCCTATACGACTGTTAATATTTTTCGACAGAAGACGACCATACATTTTGTTGCTATAATTTTGTTACAATGTAGTTTTCGCTCTCAATAGTAAGCCAGGTCAGGTCATCTAATCATATAGCGAGTAAATGTACTATTTCGACCGCGAGCAGCTCAGTGGCCTATTGTAGAGGCTGGAACCAGCAGGGCCGGTACCGGCGGACACTGTTGATTGTGTTTGGGCCGGCGGGTAACCAGCGATCTGCTGTTCCCGGCGTGTGAGGGTGTCGGGGACAGACAGGGTTAGTCCGTCCCGCCCCACTTAGCTATTGCATAATGGGTCCGTACACCCACAAAGAGCCGATGGGCCTCACTGGCCACTTAAAAAATTAGCATATTATGGCAGGATTTTTCTAATTGGCTAATCTATATATAGCTGGGTAACACCTTCACTAGTGACATAACATCCTACTGTTTATGGCCCCCTCTTGCCATAAACCAGCGGCCGCAAAGCACACTGGGATGCAGGATGGAATTCCCACCTAAAATGGTTGCTGGTTTACAGTCCTAGTTTGAGCGCCTAGCGGAATTGGACGTTACTACAGTCTAAGACAGGGTTAGTCCGTCCCTGACCTACTTAGCTATTGCATAATGGGTCCGTACACCCACAACAGTCCATGGCTTTTATTGGCCACTTCAAATATGTGAAGAATTCTTTTATTGGCCCTCTATAAATAGTATGGGTAACCCCCTTGATGTTGTTCGGTTGCTGGCTTATTTATGGTCCTACTTGCCATAAAGCAGCGGCCCCAAAGCATGCTGGGATCCAGGGTGGAATTCCCACCCAAAATGGTTGCTGGTGTACAGACTCACTTTGGGAAACAGTGGGTCTGACTGCGACAGACTAAGACAGGTCGCCGGGGTGTACCTACGTGACTGTCAGCACTCATCTAGGCGACCAGGGCCCACATACGTTAGCACAGGAAATAGGGGCACCTATATTTATGGCACATGTATAGGGAAGGGGAGATAAACAGTGCAAAAACGGATGTTTTGAGGACGACACAGAAAAAACTCGCAGTAATCACTTTCCATGTTGCCAGACTGATGGCGATGGCACAGCTACTTCTCTTTCAAGTATTTCCATCTAGTCAGAATTGGAATATAAAGATTTAATTATGATGTACACATGTTGGGTATAACGATATAAAAAAAAACTTATTAGATTAGATATACTTGTGTACCAATGTTGTGGTCAATAGTCCTCAAATAGATGTAATAAGTGCACCCAGCCAGTGGCCTGTCTCGTTCAACCACCCTAGTGGTCATCCTCCAACCTCAGGGTTCTGCCTCTCCTGAGCAGAGTGCATGGTAACCTCAGTAGGAATCTTGGAGCCTTTCATATAAAAAAAAATTGACATGAATTTCAAAAATACAATGACATGTTTCATCAGCTTTTCTTAAACTGAGAATATTGAGCGACAAAGACACAGAGTATTGCTAATTTCGTAACAATACCAAAAGAAAAATCGTCATCAGAACCCCAATACAACAACCTTGACTGCATGGTGAAGATGGCTCGACACCATCCCCGCGTGCCTTTGACTCGCTGCTGCCACCACCACCACCGTCGGTGGGTCGTTACGCCCTCCCTGATCCCACCCAAGCCTCGCCCCACTGCAGGCCTCCTCCCGTCTGGGGCCGTCATTATAAGCCCCCTGCTGCATGGCGAGGCTTATCTCTAATTTAGACAGCAACCAAAGAGGCCCTAAACCCCAAAAATCTACAGGGCCACAGTTTTTTTTCTTGAATTCAACATGCGACATAAGCTTCAGTGATATGGGACATGGTTGTTTCTTTATGAAAGGTTGTGAATCTGAAACTGAATAGTGCGATGTCTGTCATTTTGTGGGGAATAAGCTGCTTGTGGGAATAAAGTTGGAAATTTTCAACCAAGGAGCAAATATATATAATTCATTGCGCAAGGCCGCCGAGCAGTGCGCAGTCAGTATTGACTGGCTGTACGTACCGCTCCTTGTATTGAAGGGTTTAAACATTAATTTGTATTTTGCTTGGGTGATAAAATATAAGAGAACCTTAGGAGGCGTCCTCGGATGTACGACCATGGGGATTGTACATACCGAGGGCGAAGAAGCCTGAGGTACGTACGATCCCCTATGGGTCGTACAAAACCCGAGGACGCCCCCTAATAAGTTCTTCTTATATCAATACACACACACAATGACTATCCTTGAATATTCCAGAGTCCTCCTAATAGACTAATAAGACTTATGAATTGATTACCGGTTCAATCCCGAGTGACCTTGGCAACCACATACCTAGAGATTAAACCTCGTGTCCCCTCTGACGTCCATGTGCGGCATTAATCGGAAGTGTAGAAGATTGAACCAGGCAGGGGAGCACCTGGCCAATTTAGGAATGTCATCGAAGGGCGTCCATAATAGAGAACAGATAGGTCTCTGCTGCATGCCCAAGTATATACAATTGTCTGTTAGTGGGGACATACATACGCCTATTAGGCGGGGGGGGGGGGGGGGGGGGGGGGCACAGAATAGTGTAGTGGTTAACGTCCTCGCCTTGCTCGTGGAAGACCTGGGCTTGAGTCTGGGCTGTGGCTGCTACACTACCTTGCATTACCGTCGTTTCCATCCCCATAGATTCGGTGAGCCAATTGGTAGTCAAAAACCGGAGTTGGTCTCGATATAGCTGAAAAATTGCTGAGCAGACCTTAAACTCCAACACATCATCATCATAAGCCTATTACTGGTTCAATACACAATATTTGTGTGCTGTATAATGTTTAGACGGTGGGGTGGGGGAGATAGTTTTGATGATTTTAAAAATTGTATGCCCACTATTTCTGGCGAAAGCCCATGTCTTGTGTAAATTTTCAGAATTGTCCATATCTCATGCATGTCACTCTCCCATGTCGCCCCGTCGAGTATAAGAAATACCCATGTCGCCCCGTCGATCTCAGGGCCCCGCACCCTTATTAGGAGGATTACTGACTATTGTGACTGACAGGGCATTAGCACTGAGCTGGTGATCCCCCGACACATACGGGCAAGCTTGTCGGTGGCTTAGGGATCGAATATACTATTTAATAGCATATCCATTGATAATTGGCCAATAACTTAGAAAGGGACAACGATTGTGGAACGTGTCAGACTTCACAACATACAATGATAATGATTATCTATTTTTCCAATACAAATTACTAAACTCTGAAGTCTTACGAAAGGGGAAAATGGGAAAATGTCAGAAGAAAAATCACTGTCGTTGTAGTACAAAGTACATTGCACAAATCTTAGCGCATAGTTTAAGTTATGGAAAATAACTTTTGCTGCCATGCATGATTTTGCACAACTTTAATTTCAAATAAATGTTAAAACCCATTCTATCATGTTGATAAGAAAAATCACACAATGAATCAACTTGTGCGTTCTGTTTGTACATAAAGCATTATTTCTGAAATAATCCCTGTGTGACGCGGAAAATATCGAATAGAACTAAGTTGCTGACCAAGCGCTATTCTAGATTTGTTAGTGGAGACGACACTGATTGGGATTGGGAGGGATCCCTGCAAGGTCGGGACAAGGCACAATGGTGGAAAGGGTGGGATTGGGATCAAGGCTAAGATCAGGCCATCCCATCATCGGATCACGTGGTACAGACACCCTCCTTCCGCTGGTACCGGAAGAGACGCCCATGTAACCAGCGCATCCAATCCGCTGGGTGTCTCGGGTAACCATAGCGACCAGCGAAAATCTGGGCCTGGTCTCGTAGAAAGGGGAATGGGTCAAAGCGATTATTCCGCATGTATTGTTGGATGGGGTTATTAGGAATAGGATGGAATAGGATTTACAATGTGTAACTGGAACATGGCTTAAGGTCGACGTGCTAGTTTCATTGTATGTTCATGTCATCAGATTATATGTCCATGTATGAAAATTGGTACATCTGTCTTAATGTATTTTATAGGAGAAATCTATGAATGTAACATGATGGAAGCAGTGGTAAAACGTTAATTGTAGGTTAGTGCACGTGCACTTAAATTATATAGGCCTCATGACTGCTTGAGTAATTGGCATTGTAGTATATACACAGTGTAAATGAAGAGATTGGAAAGATACAATTTGTACCTAAAGTCTACGGTCAGTTTCAGGTCACTGGATGGATCAAAATAGATTGAATGAATCGCAAGCTTAGAGGCTGGTCATCCTCAATATAATTTGGGATTGGGAATGTCTTGTACATTATGAATCCAGAGTGGGTCTTTCTCCATAATGGGAGGCTTAAATTTGATCCGTCCAAGGCCAGGTGGCACAATGGTAATGCATAACTCGCTTACCTCTGGCTTTCTATTCTTAACCGTACCGTGTTTTCTTTTTACCTTATCTCCATAGATGTTACAGTTCGCAGACTTACAGAACAAATGAAATTTAATAGCACAATATGGAATTCAATTTATGTAAAGCAACTCAACCACCATGAGCGTGCATGGGAGTTCGGAGGTTTTCGGAATCTTCTCAGCTTTCCCAAAGTGTGGATTACAAGACAAAAAAACGGATAAAGCTTTTCCAACATATCCGTCTCAAATCCCCCAGTTTCATAAAGAAACACTCAAATTTATTGAAACCCCTCTCAGTTTGTTTGCCAGGCTGTGTACATCCCTGAGACCATCAATATCAGTGGCGGATCCAGGATTTTGAAAAGGGGGGGGGGGCGCTATTCGGAAAATCTTCCTTAATGACTTTTTGGCAGAATTTTAGATTAAAAAATCTAAAATTGACCAAAAAAAGAAAAGGAGGGGGCGCGCGCCCCCACGTCCCCCCTCCCCCTAAATCCGCCACTGAATATGTATTCATAACCGTTTCCATGCCATCCACCCTGACCCACTCCAGCAAAGTTCTAGGCCCAGCAGCCTTATAACCCCACCTAGTTGCCTTTGTCTACATGACTCCATGTGTTGTTCTGTTCCCATTCCACTATTGTCTCTGTCCCCACGCCCTGGGCCGGTGTCCCCTACCCCGCCGATGGAGGCCAGGCCACCTCCCCACCCCATCAGTACCACCTCCCCACCCCCTCACTACCATCTGTCCCGCCATGGTCTATAATCCCCTGGCTCTGGAGTGAAGCACAAATCACAACAAGAGTTATGTTTCTGCAAAGAACTCAGGTCCGGAAGAATAGGCACTTAACACATTGAATGGCCATATTGCACAGGGAAACAATCCTTGTGAGGGAAAACATAGAGGACTTTGTCCAAACTCGATCAGGAGAGATCCAGGGAATTTTGTTTCAGTGGGATCTGGAATCCCTGATTCTAACTATTGAAGAATTTCTTACCTTTTGTTGAAGGATTTTCTTATACAATTCTGCGCTTCAAACATTTAAGTGTGAACGAATGGCCGAAAATTACACAGAGAAAAATTGTGACAGGACGGGGAAAACGGAGGGAATTTGACAATGAAATTTAAGTGGTTGCCCTGACTCAGGGCCTTCATGTTATCATTTACTGCTGTGCCACCCAACTGCTGGCACGTTCGAGTGGTCCATCAAGGCCAGAGTTCATTGCGCAATGTGACTGGGTGGAGTATTGTGTGGCCTATGACATGATATCTCAGAGGGTATTGGGTTCCACTGCTACAAATAGGCGCCTCATTTCAAAGATTTCAGAGGCTGAGTTGTCAAACCTTGTTCTCGCCATGACATGAGCATAGATGCTGCTCCATGCAGCGTCAGACCCTCATATCAATCAACTATAGCCGCAGAGCGTGAATGGTCTCTATGTATACAAGGTCTCTGGTCCCTTTCTGGGCCAGGGCTCGCGTCCATCTGGACTGGCTGGCAGCTTTTGGTGTCACGGCACTGTCACGACCGTCACAGTCCCTGCCTCCTGTCCCAGCTGCTGCTGTCAACTCACCGCCGCTGTCACAACCTTTTTCTTGATAAGAAATAGAGAAAGGAAAATCCGTTTTGTTGCAATATACAGATAGTGTTGAAATTGAAAGCTCTTTTCTGATTTGTCTTGACATGTTAATTACTTGATCTCCTTAGGGGATTAATGATCCAGATAAAAAGGTATTTTTTCATAACAGTGGCATACAAAATCGTTAGTTTCTCTCACGCTCACCATATTCATGCAATGTCAGATTTCATGACAAAAGCCATGCATATCATTTGAAACGAGCACCGCCAAATAAACCAAAGTATCGTGCTACATCCAATTTTTGGATCCTGAAATCTCTGATATGGATGTCAATGCAGTGGTTACAATATTCATGGGCGCGAGGCCTTTGAAAGAAATCAGGTCTCTAGGCCTGTAGGCCCTATTACTATATCCCTTAGATATTTACAGGTGAATGTTAGACTGTTTCCATACAAGTTGGAAATACCCTATAGGCCTTTTACAACTGTATATTATAACCATGTTTTAACAATGCATTAAGAGCACGGGACCCCTAGACCTAGCTCTCTCGTTCCCAACGCTAAAAACCTTATATCGACCCCTGCAGTATGGTGTTAAAGCATGACATAGCCTAGCTATGAGCTTGTGTTAGAAGGTGTTTATGTAGATGACATAAAAGTCCATGCCAGTACAGGGCGGAGTCTTATTTACTCTGTATCTTTTTAACCTTACAGGCGATACTTGTGACTACGTACCCGCTTCCCTTCTAGGACGTGTAACACTTATACCGTCGAGGCCGTTTAGGTTAGAGCCGTACTTTTTCTGCTCTACCTCTTCCAGTTGGTATAGAGGCAGAAGCATGTACAATATATATCAGACACAGTGTAACATATTAACATCCAACTTTTGTGATTAAATGATGCTTCACAATATAGCTTTAGATATATTGTCTGGCGTTTTGGACCTACAGTTCCTGTTTATTTTTTGACTTACGATGAACTTATTTCAGTCAAATATTTGTTCCAAAAAGACCAATGATGCATTAAAATTCCCAGTCAAATGCTGTGGAATATCCAACATGATGCTAGATGTTTGGGAAGTGTTGGAGACACTCTAGACTTAGCACATTGTTGTCTTAGTAACAAGACAAATACTATACAACGTACGTACCAGGCGACTTATACACAATGAATAGCATCCATAGTATTGTAACTTCGTGCTGTATTTTGTATTCATTAGAATAGATAACTTACACATTCATTGACTAAGGGGAGTACTTGACATCGACGATAAAACAAATTGAATAATAAAACTATAACAAATATTGATCGTTGGCCAACATATAGCCATAAAAGTGACACTGTGGCGCCATATTATGTTGTAGAGGCAGATGTGAATATTATGAGATTCGTGAACTACAAGTCTCGTCTATAAGCTACATTTGCATTGTATGGGCACCCACAAGGTAAAAAATACCATTGTTCATTTTGAATAATGATATAATATTTTACGTGGTGTACGTGCTGTCATATGAACTGTTGCCGTAGTATTCAAGCACTTTAACCTAGTTAGACCAGTGGTAAATGTTTCGATAGTTAGGTTCATCGTAAATCAATGCATAACACTACATGCCATTTCGCAGCAGGTCTCGATTCAGTCAATCAGAAAGACCAGGACCAGCATAGGCTTTTTATCTGAACTTATAGGGAAACACGAGGTGAATTTGGCCAATACATTCACTAATATAACCACTAGTAGGTGAATTTCTTTGCACAAACATTATTGAGAAAGATTGAATACAGTCAGTTTTCATTAAGTATTTGAGTATTCGAAGCATATTTCATCCATTTGATATTGCATAGAAAACAGAAAGAAACAACATTGAAATAATATGATGGAGCCCTCCTGGTTATACATAAACAAGCAAGTATAGTATCAAAATCATATTTCATCACTCTGAAATTCCATAGAAAAATACAGGAAAAAAAAACAACATTAAACATAATAATATGTTGGAACGCTCCTGGGCCGTACATAAAGTAGCAAGTAGTGGCTGGCATACATCCACGTTGGCGGTGCACCGTTCTGGTCGTTCAAACAGGTCGTGAGTAGTGGTGGCAGTCATCTTATGGGTCATTGGCTTATTTCAATATTGTAGTGTACTTGACCGGATCAGTACCATGTTTGTTGACCTCCGGCCACCGCCTCCGGGGAGTGGCCGTTTCCGAACGCCCCCGGTCCCTTAAGGGTTAAAGCCCCCATTGTGGCCATAGATGGGCTTGGTGTATTAAAAGGGCATGGGTGTATTAAGGGCATGCATTGTGACCAGTTATATTGGTCCTGGCGCGAGTGACCTCCCGTCTCGGAAGCATGGATAAAGATATTGAAGGGGGAGGCGAGGTTAATCTCATGATGCCTGTTTATAGATTTTAACGTCTGTTTTAGTCCTCTCAGCCTAATCGTTTGACCTCAAGCTTTTTGCAGGTGTATTTTTGTCAGGAACTCTGGCATGTGATAACAAGGAAAATGTATACTGATATAGATGAAGATTGGAAATTGTATTGATTAAGATGATTTATGGCCCGAGGATGAGAAATTCCTATGAGTAAGTTTTCCGTCCTTCAGTGATGTTAAACATAGTATTAACTTGTCACGTTCGTATCGTTTAACGAAAGGTTCCCTTCGCAGAGTGTTTAAGTTCCAGGTCTATTAATGGTCTAAATTTCAACACTCAGTGGTCGCAGAAATCCTCTTTGCAGTTGTATAACACTTATACCAATATAGATAGGGGCTTGAGCGAGCAATTCGAATACTGATATTTTAAACAGTTAGCATTTTGCAAATAGGTTAAATAATTCTCACCACCATATTGATAAATTAATAAATTTGATAAATATCATTAGGATAACCCTTTGATATAACTGGTCGCTGAGGATGTTAACACTTCTGAATCGGTCTATTTGTCTCTCCTGCACACAGTTACTGTATAATAATGCGCATATAACATGTAGTTGGAACTGTCCCCGGCCCGCTTTCAGGGAAATAGAGGCTGTAAGTCACCATGTCATGGCTCGTGTTTTGTCTGTAAAAAACAGTGGTCTGCATGCAAGGTTGATGTGTTTTACAGGGCCGTGTTCGCCATGTGCCATGCCCCCCAGCCACATGGACACCAGCCAGGGCCACGCTTTTCTTATGGCTCTCATATATTTTTTGATATTTTTATCATTTCTTGCAAAGTGTTACATAATTTTCCGCTATTTTTATGGGAACACCACAGTGCCAAGAAAGGATGAAACATATTGACATGATATGATGATAGACAGGAGAGGATATTATAAAAGTGGTGGGAGATAAAATCACATCCAAATCATGAAAATGGCTGGGTGTAGAGACTATTAAGATAAATTAGGTTACGTGTTGGTCCTCTTGCAATACTGTGCTATATTCTTGGTCGTATAAAGGTAAATCTACTTTTAAAGACCCTCACTCTTTCCCTCACACAAATTGCCTGTTCAGCTAAAAAGCTTATTTTACATCTCCGATATCTTAACGCATTTACCGTGAACAGTTCAGAACTCATCGCTGAAACTCTGAAATAAGAACGCAAATATTTGTGTTCCTCGCAGAAAAGTCAAATAAGCTCTGAACTGCTTCAGTTGGCCGCACGATTCTTGAAATAGATGGGAAAGTAAATATCACCCGTGAAAGTAAACTTACAGGTTTGACGTTATAATTTTAAGAGTAATAGGTATTATTTTCGTGATTGTAAGTTTTAGGTAAGTGGTTAATGACGAGAAAGTCATTAGAGGTAATGATTAAAATAAAAGGGCACTTTCTGTAGAAGCTCAAATGTCCCTTGACGGATTAACAATAAAGTTGTCAGAGATCGGATTGCCCTATATTAATTACACCATTAAGCCTATTCCACATGGACCCCAAGATGCAATTGAAATTGAACATGATGATTTTAGCTAAAAACAAAAAGCTCAGCTTGATAAATGGTAAGATATCAAAGTTAAACGGAGGAATGATTACTCTAAACATCATTTACAATGTCCGACATTGTATTGAGAAAAATAAGAAATTGTAAAACTTCGTCTTATACATATATTAGCCCGTGGGGGTTCCAAGGAAGAATAAGGCCCCCAGTAGCCCCTGCTGATCATATTAGGCAACAATAGGGGGGACCCAGCACCGATCAAGTGGTTCTTTGGGTTCAATTCCCGGTCGATGCTTGGTTCACTAAGGGATGAGGTACAGCAAAAATGATTTCCAGGTTTTGATCCCCTGCTGTTTGCCTGCCCTGTCACCTTCATCTCATAGATTCAATCACCGAAGACAGAATTTGTCCCAACTTGTTTTCACTGTGAAAATGACCCTGGCTGTCGGTACAGCAAAAAACACCCAACACTCACTCACTATACATATAATTATTACCTCAGTATAGAGAAACATTGTAATTTAGATCCACATAAAAAAAAAACACCTGATGAACTCTCATCACTGATATAGACCACTGATGATAAAGACGTTAATGTAAAGAAAACCTCATAACACACACTGTCGAACCAGGGTACCAACCACACAGGGAAAACGGAAAATGGCAAAAAAAGATTCCCTGACAGGGAAAACACAGGGAATCTGTAAATTTTGTCAAAACACAGGGGAAAAACATCTGAAATTCCCAATTCTGAGGATATTAAGGATTCCACTTTTTGTTTTCGGGTTATCCAAAAAAAATTCTGCGCGCAGAAACTTTTAAATTGGAAAAACTTTCTGGATATGACACAGGGAAAAGTTGCCATTTGACAGGGAAATATGAGGGAAAACAAAGGGAATTTGAAAATGGAATTTCGGTTGGTACCCTGTCGGACACAAAGGTCTGGGGCCCCAGGCTGACGTGGTGTATACATGTGTCGGTATTAGACACGCATCTTCTAGTCGTCGTCGGCTGTGTCGTCGACACTATTTGTCCACGTTGGTGGGCCACACAAAAAAGTGTCGAGTTGGCAGAATGAAGGTCTCCCTAACCTCTGCCAATCAGGGGGGAGACGGGGCATGGAGTACGGAGTGAGGGGATCAAAGAGAGCGAAGTGTGACTCAGTGAGATGGGCACACCAATGGGGCCGTTTAAATCGATTCAAAAATCTAAGCTAAAGATGTGAGCGACAGAAGAAACCTACTGAAATGAAGTCATATAGTTGAGTTTCCAACTTTTTTCCAATTCGGACATCTTAGCTGAAGAGTTGTGCGACAAAAGAAACCTACTGAAATGAAATCATGTAGTTGAGTTTCCAACTTATTTTCTGTTTAAAAATCTCAGCTGAAGACTTGAGCGACAGAAGAAACCTACTGAAGTGAAGTCATAGTTAAAGTTTTCAACTTAATGTTTGGGGGGAAAAAAAGTGGAAAGTCTTGTTGTAAGGCTCCACATTAGAGCAATATGCCCTTTTTTGTGAGTACGTGGATTTTGTCTTTTAAGTAACGTGGGTTGCGGGTTTAGTTCATATTCAGGGCCGGTATTGTAACTTACCTTTTACTTAACTTAATGGTAAAGTATTAGCTTTCTAATAAAGTGCATTAGAAATATGATAAAAGCAACCACAAAGTGGCAAAGTGAGCAATAGAGCCTGCATACGGAGCAACGTTAAACAAATGCAGGTTGGCCACAAGGTTGCTGAATCCTTGTCCTTTTGACCCCTTGGGCTGATAGCACTAAACCACAAATACCACAATAACATTAGGCCATCCTTAAAAAAATTTGATTCCGGTTCACCGCCCAGCTGTATCTCATAGGTCTGACTGAGAGGGTACATTTCTCTTTTTTTTCCTTTATTTGTTTTTCCAGAATATCCTGTTATCTTTTTACCCACCAAAGAAAAAAGAAGGGGAAAAAATCCCGACCGCCGGAATGGCTACTTTTTATCGCCACCAGCTGGACAGGAAAAAAAAATTGTATTTAAGTTGGCCTTATGATGACCCCACAACCGTTACCACTAAATGTAGCCACCGCTTCAGTCTAAGCAGGATGTTTCTCATTACAAACTTGATCCCCAATTAGCGAGACTCATCCTGTTTTTGCTTTAATTTCTCAAGGGACCTCAAACATAACTAGTTTCTTTTTCTTTTTATACATATATTAATTAATTTAAGGGTCAGGTGATACATATATAGACTTCTTCCTGTTTGTTCCTGGCCTATTTACCTGATTGTAGTCATTGTGATTTCCATAACACGTACGTGTAGGGACATGATCACCCCCTACCTCTGGTCCCTCCAGGGTCTGCCCGGATGTCATTATTCTACAGCCTGGTGATGTAGATAAAATGTTTTACTTGGCAGTTGTAGATATGTATAATGTTTCTCACAAAAAACGGAAAGATATATTACTTTAAAAACATTAAAACGTGATAGAATGGGTCAGCTCTTGTCAGCATGTATATTTGATATACACAGAACAATAGAAAAAATCTAAAAACAAAAATAATTAGGGGAGAAAAAGATTTGAGTATGTGCCAGAACATGTGGCGTTCACCACCTTGATTTTTACGGGAAATTGATTGATGAACGTCAGAAGTTGCGTTTTATTTCTTTGTGA
Source organism: Lepidonotus clava (assembly GCA_936440205.1). Taxonomy (NCBI): domain Eukaryota; kingdom Metazoa; phylum Annelida; class Polychaeta; order Phyllodocida; family Polynoidae; genus Lepidonotus; species Lepidonotus clava. The sequence goes on from OW387135.1 coordinate 17,411,084, forward strand.
GCAAAAAACTCGATTCAAATTTCTTTTTCTGGTGAGACATATTGCACCTGATGGATGATCAGGTTGCCATGGCAACTGACGTAGAGGCCAGATGTGGGTGTCAGTATTGATTGGCTTTTTGGATCTCAACTGGTCGGGGCTGGGAGGGACAGGGGACATCACTTGACGCCCAAGACCCGTAGAAACACATAAATCAGAAACCAATGTTCAAAATGACAGGACCGCTGGATCGTTTCTGTGTTAGAAAATCAATGGGCATTTCCGTTTGGAATCTATAGAAAATATTCAACCGGAATATTTCCGGCGAGATATTGTTGAGATTCTGAGAATTTACTTGAGATTAATTTCCATAAGGAAAGAGGGAAGGCTACTTTCTGAATTAAAAAAAAAACCACAGCCATAGCCAGTTCTATATACATTAGTCTCAATATAATAGCAATGTAAATTCAATCCTAATTAGGATGGGTTGATGCCCTTCTTGTTGTAGAATCGATAACGTTCGTTGATCAGTTTAGACTGAGCGTTAAATCTACTTTCTGTCTGCTAAATTGTTGTTTAATGGTTAGTGCGGTATAGTGAGAATGTCGTTTTTGGAAGTTCACTGCCACGAAGTAACATATATATGGATGTATACAAAGAGTGGTTCAGTGCAGCCATCTGGTGTCAACTCGAGACACCATACTGAAATGGGGCCATATTTGATATGGGTCGTATTATTTTGTGTGCACAAGCCCGCTAATGAGTCTAGTCCAGATGAGATTATTTTGTTTTCTCAATTTTCATCATCATAGATTGATGATATTAAAATGAAACAGAAAACAATATGCGGAAAAACTATGCTGAAAGAGTGGAATTTCAGAGTTTGTATGTATATATTGCAATAAATATATATATTGTAATTGAATAAGAGATGTTTACGGATAATTGATATACTCTTAACTTGTTCAGCCGAGCATATGAGTTATTTCTTACATCACCTCGCAATGTAACACTGTCTAGATCCCCGCTAATAACCAGCACTAATGATGTGAACTCTAATTAGATGGCGCCCTAATCGTACCCTGACCTAATTCCCGTCTTCTCCCGTTCCCCTTTCAGACCCTGCGGTGCGAGCTAAAGCCGAGCGCTACCTGAGCTGCTCGCCCGAGGACATCCACGTGCTGCGCGATGTCATCTCCCAGCAAGACCTGACAGGTGTGGACGAGTTGATCGTCAAGTGTGGGGCCTCGGGCAGTCCCCGCTCGAGCCCCAAGCGCGCACGGCCCGCCCAGGCATCGTCGGCGGGGGCCGGGCGCGCCGCTTCCGCTTCCGCCGCCGCTACCGCCATTTGCGCCGCCGCCTCCCCGACCATGCCGAACCGGCGTGACGAGGACGGGGGGCGCGGGGGAGGTGGTGGGGGTGGGGGTGGTGGTGGTCGTACTGCTACTTCCACAACGCATGCGCACTCACAAGGACACTCACACATCCCACGCATGCGCAATGACCCTCACCACGCTCCTGCGCACACCTTTTCCAAGGCTTACCACGAGAATGGGCTTGATTCCACCACCAGCTCGCACAACGGGCGGAACGCTGCTCGACCCGCCGAATCACATGATAATAACATGCCCCCTGCTAAGCAAAAAGAACGTGGCTTTGAGACATTCGTCATGACCGGCGACATGATTATAAGGACTACGAAAAAATCTGAGCCGGCCAGAAAGTCGGTAGTGACTGAGAAGGTGCCGAAGAAAGCGGCCTCCTCCCCGGTGAGAGAGCCGACGGCCCGGACCCCTACTGACTCGACCTCCTCCAAGGCCAAGTCCAAGGGGTCCCCGGCCAAAACACAACAAGGCTCGCCCTCCAAAACCCAGGGCTCGCCCTCAAAAAGCGGCCAAGGGTCTCCCTCCAAAAGCGGCGGCAGCAGTCAGCAGGGCTCGCCGTCAAAGACTGTAGCTCCGGGCTCCCCCGCCAAAACGGCGTCACAGGGGTCGCCGTCGAAAATCCCCGGCTCGCCCTCCAAGAGCAAAAAGCCGGAGAGTCGGATCCCCATGCCCTCAAAGAGTAGGATACCCAAGCCCCCGTCGCAACAGAGGGGGTCGCCCAAGCACACGGCAGCGACGCGCGAGTCGCCCAAACTGACGCGCGCGCCGCTGTCGTTCCCGAGAAACGAGCGCAATGCCACAAGCACTACAACCACTACGACCACTTCTGCCAACATTGCCAGTCCCGAGTCGATGGACATTGAGAACCTGGAGGCGGTCAACAACAATGTGATTCCGAACGTTGCCAAAAACCAACCCCAAGAAACTGTTGAAATCACAACGACGGCGATGGAGATTGAGCGCGAGGTGGGCGACCTTCGGGTGGAGATGGAGGCGTCGCTGGAGCCCTCCTCGGATGAGTACTCCTGTCCTCCTATACCCACAACGACCTCTGAGTCTGACTACCACCACCACCCAGCGGCTCCTGGGTCCTTACACCTCCACACAGACTACAGCGGGGGCGACGCCCGCCAGTTCCCGCTGTCTCCCCCAGAGCCTGTGTTCGACCTGGAGCTGTCGGTGGAGGAGAGCACAGACGCCGGGCTCGGCCCCATGGAGGAGGAGGTGGTGGAGGCGGAGATGCTGGAGGAACTCCCGGAGGACCCTGTGACGGCCGCCGTGGCCGCTCCGCCCCTGGAGGCCTGCGCGGCGGCGGGCGGTGTTGGAGGTCTGGGGGGCGGGGACCCTGGAGGACTCTTCCCTGGCCAAATGTCGCACTCCGCCCCCGTCTCCTCCCTGGGCTACATGTCCTTCGCCGGCTTCCGCTTCCCGGACGTGGACATGGCGCTGGACATCCCGCCCGACGACATCTCCAGCGAGGACGACAACTACAAGAACCTGGACATGGCGCTCGTCGACGTGGACGACCTGCCGCCGCCGCCCGACGAGCTGCTCGCCGACTTCACCGTGGAGAAGCCCCCCGAGTCGCACCCCCAGCCGCTCACCCCTTATCCAGTCTCGGCCATCATGCTGCGGGAGAACTACGTAGCGGCGGCCGGCGCGGCGTCGGGACACCCCCAGGCAAGTAGTGGCCCTCTAAGTTCGCCCAGTGACCACCAGGTGTATAATGGGAAGCATGGCTACGAGCCCACGACCCTGGAGACTGTTGTAGAGGCGGAGGTGGCCAATAACAGTAGTAGTGGTAGTCGGGAGGCCAGCTCGGCCATAGCCGTGCCGGGCACGCATGTTCGCAGTGTTAGCAAAAGTGCAGAGAAAATCGCGCATGGCCGCGGGCCGGGGGTGAAGTACCCCTCCCCCGGGGCAGGCGGCGTGCGCACGAGCCGCAGCCAGGAAAACTACTTTCAGAGCACCGCAGATGGCATGGCTTTGGTTGATATCGATTTTGACGAGAGCATGGCTTCCTCTGTGGACGCTTTACCTTATAGCTATTCCGAAAAGTCGAGTACCTCTCTGGACACTGTTTCTATGCCCGGGCATGTCCCCATGCACGACCACCACTCGCACGAGATGTCGAGGAGTCTCGATAACTCCCCGGAGCGGAATTACGATAAGTACATAGAGCGGGTGCACATGCCAACGTTCATTAGCCTAGACGACCCCCGGGGTGCTAAACTACCACCACACAAGTCCAAAGACCCCCAAGCCAAGCCCGCTGTTGTTGTTGACGATGATGTTCATGGTGTCTTTTCACAGGAGGGGCGGGAGACGCAGGAGGAGGAGGACACAGCCCAGGAGGAGAGAGACCTTCCCAAGACGGCCCTGGGTGGTGGTGACCAGCGGTCATCCCCCCGGCGGCAGGTGTCGTCGTCAGGGGGGCAGGGGGCCTCCCCCCGCCGCACCCCCCCTACCGCCTCCCCCAAACGGACATCCGGCAATGGGTCGCCATCGTCGTCCCCGGCGCACCGCGCGGCCGCCGCCGCCGACCGACAACAACCGCCGACGGACGCGGCCGTACTGAAACTACGCGGAGTAACTTTGACTACCAGCTCCGATAGTGGCGAGGAGATGGGGCCAAACGTATGCAAATCCACCTCCCTGGCCTCCGCCTCCTCCTCCAGCCCCTCCTCCAGCAAGCACAACAGCCCCAGCCGCCGGGTGGGCGCTGGAGGTGGAGGAGCGGGAGGAGGGGATGTGGGCGCGGGGGCGGCGTCCTCAGCCCCCGAGCAGCTCGCGTCAGAAGCCCCAGCGCGGAGTGCGAGCAGCTCGCCCGCTGCAGACCGACGCAGGGCGGCCCAGGAGGCGGAGGAGCAGGGCCAGGAGGATGGTGGGGGTAGTAGTAATAGTGACAGACCTACAGGAGGAGGTCATGGGACTGTTAACGGCCAGGAGGTACTCGATGATGACGACGACGGCGCGGTAGAGGCCGGCGAGCAGCTCGACATGGTGGCAGACACGACCTCCTCCAACTCCAGCGCCGGCCTGGATGGCGGCGAGTCGGACTCGGAGAGTGTTTACCACCAGCCCATCAAGGACGTCGACCGGCCGTCCGCCGCCCGCCTCGCCAAGCGACTCTTCCACAACGATGGCTTCAAGAAGCAAGATATCTCAAGGCACCTGCATAAAAAGTGAGTGCTCCAACTTTTCTTTGTATTTCTTTTTAAATATATTGAATTATTTAGAGTTATATTGCACGTCATGTATGACATTTTCTCTTCCAGGAAATTAGTTATTTTTATTGTTTCTATGTGTCGGATTACAGGAAATTATTATCTAATAAATTACGTATGAGTAGAGGATAGGGGTGAGTCGGTTTGGTGTCCCTCTGATTAGAGTTAGACTTCAATTTTTTTCCTTCAATTTTTTGTTACCCAGATTATAAAACTGTGTCTCTCTTGCACTTTGTGTATGTAATTTCCTGTTCGAGGAAGTTTTTCTCCTTCTGTTCCAGGAAGTTTTTCTCCTATTTGCGTATATGAGTCTGGAGAGAAAGGGGGTGAGTCGGGTTGGTCGGTGTACCTGAGAGTGGAGTCAGACCCTGTTTGTGAGCAGCTCGGGCTGAGCAGATAACAGATTGAATACCTCGCAGCTGAGGGAACAAGGCCGCTCCCGGGGCCGGCTAAAGGGGTCAGCTAGGTGCAAACCCTCCCCGAGCGTCCCCTCCCAGCGTATCCTGTTATGTAATAACCCCCACATTGCCAGTAATCCCACCTCCTGCTCGATAATGCCCTGAGCAGCTCGCCAGTCCCTATCTCTAATATCAGAAGGGTAGGACTGGACTGGAGTAGGATCCAGTCCGCAGTTAGAGAGTACAGGCGTACGGGGTAGGATTCTGGAAGGAGGGGTGTGTTTGTGTGTGGCTGGGAGAGGAGGAGAGTTGTGGTGGTGATGGTGGGCGGGCGGTGGAGATTTAGTGGGCTGTGAGCAGAACGTAAGGACGTGTGAGCAGCGGGAGAGCATTTGGCTCCAGCTCGGTCGAATGGGCGAAGGGTTCTTGTACGACTCTTACGCCAGCCACAGAAGAGATAACGCTATCTCCTGAACAAAACAGACAGTATGTAGCATCCAAGAAGACCTTGATACTTAATCAGTGGCTCGTCATACTCCTATGTGGGTTTATTTTCTATGGGAAAAAAAAAACTTGCACAAAATAGGTAGAATAGAAATCACCAACCGTCAGTATCAAAATATCAATACATTTTATATGATATAAGTACTATTTGCTCAGTCCAAAGCGACATAAACATAAACATTTACTTTAGATGTATTATGTATTCGGATGCATCGGCCCTCCCGAACGTTGTAGTAATAAACAAAGAGATGAGAAGCCTTTTAACTATGTTTAGTTTATAAGCACAACCTGCAGATCTGGATCGTTTGGCACTGGTTGTTGATATCATTTTACCTGTATTCTCCGTTTTCGTCCTGTGGATCACGTCGATAGTCCGATATATCGGAGTTATAGGTTGTCCCAAATCCCATAGAAGTCAGTGTTAAAAAATAGGGGGGGACACCGTGCTATTTCTGAAGTAGAGAAACTGCTTGGAGAGCGATGCTGTCCTCATAGGAAATGCCTTGAGAGTGTAGAAATTTGCATAAAAAAGGCGTTACCTGGAGATTGACGAGATAATGTCATAATAATATTCTAAAAAAAGAATTAAACTAGGTCGGGAACACCCCATTCCCCCATGGGGGTGGCCATATTGAAAATATGCTGGTTCTTCGAGCAAGTTGGGTTTTTTTTTCATTTGTCGGTTACTACTGTCGATCTGCTTGGAGAATGTGATATTCAATATAGAATCTCTATAGGGGGGAACTTTTTCGAAAAAAAGCCCTATTACGGTGAAGAGTGTATGGATGACGTCATTATATGGACTTCGGGATTCCGTCATTCTTATGAATAATTAATTAGTATAACTGTTTTTCTTCTTCAATGGTGGGAAACCTTTGGTGACTGCTTGGAGAGTGTGACTCGAACCATGTTGTATGGGGGTAAGGGGGTGAAGGGGTGTCATTGGGGTGTCATCGGCATGACATCCCGATGACATCGGCATGACATCCTGATGACATTGGCATGACATACTTGATACTCCGATAAATCTCTGTCTCTCTCTCTGTCTCTGTCTCTCTGTCTTTCTCTGTCTCTCTCTGTCTCCCTCTCTCTTTCCCTCCCTCCCTCCCTCCCTCCCTCCCTCCCCTCCCTCCCCTCCCTCCCCTCCCTCCCCTCTCTGTCTCCCTTTCAGCTATTTAACAAGGTGGATAAGACGGAGCTTTTGGGTTCTTTAGAACCCAGCATACTTGATCTTGTGTTGTTGATATAATGTATCCGTCTGTGATTACCTTCATTGTGATACATGTACACTTACGTGATAAAAAATCAGGGTTTTATCTTTCTCACCCACATGATGTTGACCAGGATGTTGACCATCACAAAATCATCTCGAGATTCTTTTCCTCAACAGTCTCCCTGACAAAGTCTTTTTGATTATGCAATGTTGAAATGTGTAACGTACATGATTGAGGCTTTGTCTTTGATGTTCATGATATTACAAATTAACGAACGGTTCACTGTCAATGAAAGATTTTGGCTGTCCTTGGTCATAACTCATGTACTGCATAAGCAGTAGGAAGGCAATAAAATAACTCAGGTCAAGGGCGATGGCTACGTGTCTGTTGGGAAGTTCCCTGCCCTTCTGTCACATAACTCATGCCTGTTTTGCTGACAACTGCCATATTTTGTATGGAGAATCACTGACTCCTACCCTCGAGAATCAGCGTGGGTTGGAAGTTCCAGTTGCGGTTTGTTTACAAACATCTTGGGCTAAATGTCGTCTGGTTGTAGGCCCACCAACACGGGCGAGTCACCGCACCGCCGCCTGGTGTTATGGAGGAGAACCATATTGTTCCCGCAAGTTCGGTCAATGTCACCACCAACCCAGGTTTAGATCATGATAGATTTTCTGAGACATGAAATTATAGGGAATTTTTAAAATATCCTTTTTCAAATTTATGTCTGTAATACTGTAAGTTTTTAAGTTGATGGAGATCTAGAACTTAAAGCAATAATTATCAAAATGGTTTAAATAACTTTAAAAAATAAAGTGATAACTCAGCTTTATTGACAATAACATACAATGTTTGACCTTGACAGAAAAAGATACTTTTATTGTAAAGATTTGTATTAAAATGATACTTGAAAAAGAATGGAGAAAGATATAGGCCTAGTGATAATGTCCCGACCACCACTTTGGGATAGTCCATAACCATGGTATTCTTGTCATTGATTCATTAAACAAATAGTGAGAGCATTCCAGATTAGTTACCACAAATAGGATTGCCCAGTATGCATGATAGGCTATTAATCATCGTAGGATAACATGTACGTGTTAAGTGAATTACATGGAACTTAAAAGTGTCATCTCCTTTTCATCACCAGCTCGTATTTTTTTTAATTTACCACAAAAGGAAAAAAAAAGTTCCTACGCAAATTAGAAACGGGATCTCCAAATGATATAAAAAAGCAAAGACGTCTTTCGCTTTGGCTGGAATATGATCTCGAATAAAAGCTGTATTCGTTCAATTACTGTAGCTGATACTCAAAGAATGCCGAAGCCGTTTTAGAACATTTGAGACAGGGGTAATTGCTTGTGATCCAGATAGGAATGTTCAACATTTAGAAATCTATTTTCAGTCAGTTGAAAAATGTGACATTTCTGATCTCAGAATACCTCGTTTTATATAGAGAGAGGGAATTACCACAGGAATCTGAAGTATATAGATCTATAATTACGTGTATAGGCGTTCCCGGTTTGTATAATTCATGGAGAATGTATGATCTGGTGATATTATAGTCAGTAGCACAGTCCATCCTTAAAACAGACTAATAATCAGGTGTAGGTGGTTGAAATAGCAATATGAATAACATTTACATTGTCCGAGATAATTCGACCCATGAGACTAACCACATCCGACAAGAGCGAACAGCAGGATCAAACATTATAGATCAACATAGGCCCTACTGAAAAGTCCTTGAAGAATGACAAAACCGGTAATGACGGATGATGTGTGGTAGTGAACACCATGTTATAGTCTACCACAAAGAACAAAGGTTGAAAAAAAGTCCTTAACCAGCATTAGACAGTTGACAAAGCTCTACTTCCTTTCTTTGGAAAGATTGTGAAATACATACAATAGGAAATCTCGAATGTTAAATTCAGGTTTGATGCTGGAAGAAAAGCACAAACCTATTGAGTCTGTTATCATAACAATTTAAGCTTTTGACCCTTCTCAGACAGTGGCGGAATTAGGGGGTGGAGGGGGCGGGGGGTCGGCCCCCCTCCCCTTCCCACACACCTCTTTTGGGCAAAATTTTGATATTTTTTTAATGTAAAATTCTGGAAAATAGCCTCCCTTTTCAATAGCACGCCCCCACCTTTCAAAAAGCTGGATGCACCACCGTAAGAATCTTAGATGTGATACTTTGATAGGTTACTATCTCCGAAATCCTAGAAATGCCAACTTGTACACATATCAAAATCGATAACCACTCACAAAGCCTCAGGACCCTGGCCCTCCGCCCTTGATCTACTCCAGGGTTTGCGTTAGCAGGTGCCAGTTCACCTAGCTGCGTTTCCGAACGCACCCCCTGTGACGTAAGGTCATGTCAATGACAGTCATTTTCCGTTGGTTGATTATTCGATGGATCAAACACGTCATAGACTGTACCTCTGGGACTATGTTGGCAAATATGATTCTTCGCAACCCCCCCAACCCCCTCCGGGACGGATCCAGAGATTCCCCCCCCCCCCCAAGGTGTTGGGGGGGGGGTCTATGCTATGTAAATCCATGGTCTAGGATTTTACATTTAAAATACTAAATTTGGCCAAAATACCCGTCCCTGACCCCCCGCCCCCCCTCACATCCCTCCTTCACCCATTAAATGATATATAAAAGCCCCCAGTGGACAGCTGACTCGGGAGCTGACTTCCCCAGTTCGCCACAAGTGCCCGCTACGCGTTGAACGTTTCCGAACGCACCCCCTGCAGGTGCCCGGTCCGTGTAGTTCATTTCCGAACGCGCGCCCCGGCCCGTGACGTCGACCTGACCCAGTTGCTGTCAGTGCTGTCAGCGCTCAGACGTGGTTTTCGATCCGCTCCCAACAACACCCAACAGGGAGCTCATACACTCGTGTATCGACAGGATCCGGCCGCAGACACCAGAAGGGATTGTCTGTGTTTGCCAGATGCTGGAGGACACCATGGAGCTATAAGTATTTTCGTGAAATCAGAGCCGGCAGCAAGGACGCTGCGCGGAAACAAGGCGGTGCTGACAGGGATTTTCGCCGTACTTTGTCACTGTCACAACATTCGCCATGGTCTACATAGGCTGCTGGTAGGCTGGATTCATTGATTAAGTTTACTGTTTTCTGGGGATTAAGTTCGAGTATGATCAATATGCCAGGAAGCCAGAAGTACCTGTGCTATTTGGTTGTCAATCTATAAAACTCAAAATTAGTGATAGCATCTGTAGATCTAGATGTAGACTGTCAGTGTAGAGGTGTGCTGAGTTTGTGGTAAATGTTACCTGGAAAAAACATGATGGCATGCCCATCCACAAATAACCCATGCCATGGTCCACATGGGTACATTTTGAACCAACCCTCAGTCTCACTCACTTGGTGAGTAAGCATAGCAGGTGATTTATTATGTGTCAGCGCATGGGAAGTTTTTCTAAATGCAGTCTGTTTTTTCAAGTGTTTATGTTTGTAAGTTTTATACAAAGCCAAAGTATAATGAAGCACATATTTCTTTCTATGCCTAATTGAGCATCAAACCTAAAATAGGCTAAATCAAATCATAGGTAACGTTATATTGCATCATTAATTACCCCTCACATTGTACAAAATATATAAACTTGAAGTTAAGACAACCTACGAACTTACAAAATGGTTAGTCACACTTCAAGTTCAGTACTTTACCAGACACTCTCGGCTACTCTCTCTAGTTTCCTAGAATTAAGAAAATTTGTTTGTAAACACATGCAATGGACCAGTGCTGACTTGATAGAAGTCTTGCTCAAGTCAAACTCAAATGTCAAAGCTATCATTTACTGTACCTGGTCCTGGTTATAGGCCTAAAATGGTATCGCCTCAGCCAATAGTAACTGTGTTACGTTTTAGGTCTACCTAGCTAGGCATGGACGTGTGCCACAGTAGTCTGAGAACGGCTCTGACTGTCTTACCTGACAGCCAGAGAGAACTTATGGCTATTCTCCATAGACTACTTTTTAACCTGCTTGAAAATACACGAAAACTCCATGCCTTGCCCCAAAATTGTGAAAGTATTTCTCCATAGATGTATTCTCCTTTCCTATGAAGTTAGAAATAGTCTTCCTGACATTATGGATGAGATTGAGTACTTTTGCTAAGCCCTTGTCAGTTGATTTTCAAACTGATGAGAGCTGGTTTCCAGCTAGCCAAATGATCGACTCTCTACTCCTAACCTCGTATGAGAGTCGAAAAGCTATCTATAATGCTGAGAATAAAATCCTTGATAACTTTCTTAGACCACCAGTCTAGGTGTATCTAAAGGAATTTCTATGACTACCAATAACATTTTCAGGTTTAGGCAATATTATTTTGTGCGTGGCAATGAGACAAAACCAAATGTGACAACTTTTAATGAATATTTCAAGTAAATCCAGCTCAAGACGTCGCCATTAATGCATCAATGCGCATGCGCATATTCCTGTCACAGGGGAAAGAAAGGGGGAATATTAAATATTATTCAATTTTTCGAAGTTCATATGTTTTCTAGCTCCCTAAAATATGTGAAGGATATGATGTAAGAGAAAAAAAACCATTTTATTTTGTTCTCAAACCTCCGAGATTCAAGAAAACGTCAAAGACGTGGTCCGCCATACCCGTTTCAACGGCCTGAACGTCGTATTTGTTGTAAAAAACCTCCTCAAATCGATTATTCCTCTGATATTTTCATAGCAAATGAAAGGTAGGATGAAAGATATAATAGTGATGATTTAATTGGGATAATTTTACTCTGGCCTCTTCAAATGTAATTTACACACTGATGGATTCTAATCTAGTCCATTCGAAATCCCAGGGATAGCTTCAGAGCCTTCGTACACAGCTTGCCGTGAGAGAAGGATCCACAGAGCTAGTTTCCAGCATGAGCCTCTGCTTAGGATGGTTACCAACAGACTGTCATGGTGGACAGGTTCAAGTTTTTCAGTGCAATCATGCTAAGCAAACTCTTGAATCCTTGATATTCAGAGGAGAATATCCATCAAAACATAAAATTTAGAAGCAAAGACATCAAACATTGTTACAAGACAAGACATAAAGTATTTACTGAGAAAAGTCTACTCAACCAAAATGGTCGAGTAGAATGCATAGGAATGATAGAAAACTACCCTGACTGTCAGGGGGAACTGACAGTCAGGGCCTCTCAGACTAGTGCCACAGATGTACACACGTTGTAATATAATTTTGAATTTATTGAACCTACATAGGCTACTCTATGAGTCTATGAAGATCTGAGATAAACTTCACCTGTACTTGCAGGCAGGTTAGGCCTAGATTTAGATCTGTCTTTATAAATAGGTATCATAGGTCTATATTGAGTATACATACATGTATATTGTAACTGGTTAGCAATACATAGATTTACATTACCCTAGGCCGATAAAATGTCTATAGATAGAGATTTGTTTGTTTGTTGGGGTTGTTTAACATCCGGCCAACCTTTCAGTGTTCTTTCCACACTGCACAAGGTAACGTCAATGCTTTTCAGCTTTGGGTGATTGTATCTATGATATGATTTAGGAGAAACCTGCCACTAGGTTCGATAGTCTACAGTACTCTTTTGCGAAGAGCGGCAAGGGGTCTTTTATGTGCAGTGTCCTATAACATTATAAAGGGCACTACACACCTGACCTTTGATGACCTTGTTGGGGGCAGAGAGTCCCCATTTGTCACCTCTTATGATCAGTAAGGGGGTGCTAGGAACCTATTCTTCCCAGGGAGATCCCAACGGGGGCTATAGATAGAGAAAAACAAGCAAGCATTGAATGTGAGCTTAGTTGAATAGTAGATCTATGCATATCTATGCCAGATTGAGTTTATTTTGAATAAAGTCTAGTTTAACATTGGTGATATTCCTCCAAGAGGTCGCTCGGTAGCTTTTGACTTTGTCAATTTTGGGCCTCGCCCATTTCTAAACTTTGCATCTAAAGTTAATTAGATTACACTACGCTACATAAATTGGCTTTGTGAGTATATCAGGATCATAGATCTATCTAGACGTTCAATTTGACTATCTGGACAGCGCAGAAAACCTCCATTTGAAGAGACTTGGTCCAGCCTTGAAGTTGAACTTAACAGGCTATACTAGAGTCTACTTGTTTTTCTGACCTCCTCGTGGCGGAAGTGGAACTACCCGAGATAACAGGAAATACGCCCCGTTTTATGAGAGCAGACTAGCTAGCATCCCTAGACGGTCTCTTAGTCTCGTAGATACCATGGACATTTCATGGTGGCACGAGCTTTCCAGGAAATATAGGTCAGGAAGTCAGGGAGGGTTGAGCACTGACTCATAGACCCAGACCTGTTCATATGAAAATATAATCGTATTTACTTATTTAGGTAACTTATACATTTTGGAATATGGATTATAATTTATAGAGCTATAGCCTATACAACTATTGAGATGCAAAACATTGACTTGTAATCATTAATCAATGTACGTATTGCTGAAACCACAAGGAGACATAAGAGGTTAGGTTCAATTTAAATATGTTTTAAGTAATTTTATATGGTGTGTATACTTGCAATGTATTTTTCTTAAGAATTAGATGCATTTTAGTCGTGTTCTGAACACGTTAAAAGTGGTTCGTGACGACGACAAGTAGTCCACGAAGGTCGACGAGTAGAAATGACTAGGTATTCTTATGAATTCCTTCGTATTTAATTATGTTGTTTAGGCGGTTAAGAGTTGTTTAATGCTTAAGCCTAGGGTTCTTTGACATTTTTCCTTGTTCAAGATTGTTTAAAATAAGAAATCTTTGTCAAACTTGTTCAACGCATAGATATAAAGATAGGGAATAAATATGAAGTGGAGTATTTCACAAATAGGTGTATGATGTAAGATCTATGTCTGACTTGATGAATTTGATAAGTTAATTGATATAAAACTAAAGTATTTGAAGTCGCATATATGTCCGGCGTAGGAAAAGGTTTTAGGTTTAGACTGGGAATAAATCGTGTGCTGAAGGACAGCATCCTACCTTAATACAAATAGCAAAATGAGTCAGCATGGAACTCCATGTAGTTAAAATTCAAATATTTTTTCGCGAGATTAGAGTAGAAGTAGAAGTAGGAAGTGGTGCAGGCGTTCAGGCCAGACTCGATGAGAGTTTTCAGCGTAGTTTGATCAGGATCCGGATACCCAGCTCTGTGTGTAATGTATAGGATGTAGGGTAGTCATGACTGTGTCATGACCACCCTACATCCTCACAGGCTGGTTACATCATTCACATAACCATCCAGTGTCACGTCACTGACTGTAATAGGGAAAAGATCAGGGGAATTGATATGTAACCTATGGTCTCGATGGAATTTAGATATCCGTGAGGACATTGATATGATTATTTTGTAGACGACTAGTATGTACTAGAGGGGGGAAACCCTAAATTTTATATGTAGTGAATACACCTGGGGTCATGGGGGGAAAACAAGGCATGTTTCATGCATCTTACTCTTGGAGTGGTCCACAATTTGTCAAAAGCTTTTGATGTATAACTGTCCCATATGCACAAATGAAATATATAAAAAATATCCAGATTCCAATTTGGATTTACAAGAGTAGGGGGCAACCCCTGAAATGTTTCCTCTCTCAACAATAGTAGTATATTACCCCAGGACATTGTGAAAGATGATCAGATCAGTCGACTGTTGAACTGTCAAAACGTAAAGTTCCTTATCAAATATATAATCCCCAATATATATTAATACCAGTCACAGAAACCGTCGATTTCAGTCCTTCAGCTCCGCAATATCCCTCCTTACGTGCTAGGAGAGTCAGTGGGAGAAATTTATACTGAACGCAAACTAATAATCATTAACACCTAAACAAAAAAAGAAAAGGCACTCTGATGAAAATGAACAAAAATATCCTGCGACCAAGTCTGCCTAGCCAGGCCCTATGGTGTCGGCGTTTCCCTCCCCGGGGTGGAGGTTTTATGGGTTGACGGTGCCAAACGCCAACAGATTGACTTAGTGCCAGCCCAGATTGCCCGCTGCCCGCGCCAGCCTCCCGGCGAGCGGCCAAATTAGCCTGATTAGAGGCGACCCACCGCCACATCAGGCCGAGGGGCCGGGGTTTGCAGGCCAACAGGCCGATCGGAGCTCGGCAAATGCGGGCCGCCACTTGATATAATGTTGTCATGTAGTGTCCTGGTCGCCTAGACTTGCCCGAGTCTAACTCTTTCACTGCATGGTTAGAGAAATAGTTTGGAAAGAAGGTTGTCCACTGGGCAACCACACAAATGTGTTGGTTGTCTAAGGCCTTTAGTTTGGTTGCTGAAATTTTTCTGGCCATCAATGACAATGTATCGTTTGACCATGACATGCCTAGGGGCAGGTGAACGTAGAAAATATACAAACGAAGTGGACAGCTAGGCGTAAACATTATCAAATATTTTGAAAATGAGCACAAAACATGGTAGTCCTCCGTGCAATTAGTCCAATAAATCTGATTGCGCGTCCCCGTTTTCTGGGTTGGCCTGGGTGTCCTGGGACCTAATTTGTCGAGCAGTGCACTGGTTTGATGATCTGGTGAGCAAAATACAGCTTGTTTTGATTTTGAATGGTTGGAACTCGGTGTTTTTAGGGTGTTGCATTACCTCACAACATGATATATAGTCCGTAACAAAGCACGATCCTTACGGAAAAAGCCGACTCCCTCAGTATTTATATTTCGTATTTACACAGAATATTTCTTCTTATATAACAAATACAACACAAAAACAATATATTAAGTATTTCAACCTTTTCTATTTTGCAGGAACGACTTTGCCCAGTTGGTGGGGGAGGAGTACCTGAAGTTCTTTGACTTCACCTCCGACACCCTGGAGCAGGCCCTACGCAAGTTCCTGCGCCACCTGACGCTGGCCGGGGAGACCCAGGAGAGGGAGCGCGTGCTCGCCCACTTCTCCAAACGCTATATGGAGTGTAACCCACAATCTTTCAAATCAGAAGGTAAGCTCAACAGGGATGGTGTTGGAATGATGGAATAGCTTCACAAAAGTTAAAAATAATCAGTGAATTGAAAAGATGAGTGAACTATGATCACAGTACTTTTTTCCCGAATATTCAGGCCATTCTATGAATTAAAAAAAAAGTTTCCTGTTCACCCATGGCCAAAAAAGTCTCTTTCTTTTCTTTTTTTGATAAAACAAAAAAAGGAAACTTTTGAAAGTTACTTAGTAGTAATAAACAAGTTTCTGGTTGCCATTTCATCAAGGTCTAGTTTAGTACTTAAGAAAAGGTAGGTTGAAAATATGATATTGGAAACGAGTTGTGTGTCAGAAATCAAAGCCCTAGGCCTTTATGCACTGCTACGCAATAATATCTAATATGGATCTATCAAATAATAACCTCGTCACTTTTTCTGATGGTTTCCTCTCTCCATTACAGATGCGTGTCACACGTTGACGTGCGCTTTAATGCTGCTGAACACTGACCTCCATGGACAGGTAGGATTTCTTTTTTGTTTTCCAACACACATAAAAGTAACAATTAGAATGGAAATTTAATATAATGTAAGTTCGACATGAAAATATCAAAACTGTACAGAAAAAAAGTTTAATTATTTCTAAGAATTCCAAGTCATATTTCTAAGAACAGGCACGTGACCTGTCAATTCTTTTTTTAGTCCAGCCAAATTGCTGCATACCATTAATAAGTATCAAAATGAGACAAACGACCTTGCATCTCTTTACCATGACCAACAAAACATTAAATAGCCTATGCGTCATGGCCTGCGTATCACTGTCTGTCATGGCTTGGATATTACTGTCTGTCACGATGATACCTAAAAAAAACTCTCAATTGTCATTCAGTGGGGAGCGAAAATAGATTCTTTTGCATATTTTAACGGTGTACATAACTAAACATTTGCCTTGCAGAATATCGGGAGAAAGATGACGTTGAATGAGTTCATTGATAACCTCGCTGAATTGAACGACGGTAACAACTTCCCAACAGAAACGCTGAAACAGTTATACAGTGCCATAAAGACGGAGCCTTTAGAGTGTGAAATGTAAGTACTTGATGTTAGCCTTCCCTGTTTAGGATAGCATGCTCAAAGTGCTGTTTAGTCCGTTTGCTGCCAGTTATAAATAAGTGTGCACCCACGAGAACGCGCCCATGTATTTTCACATGTTACTTATTTTTGTCCCTTGCCATTTTAGACGTTTCATTTCACCGAGTTTATAGATTTTTCTCGTTTTTGTGAATTTATGAAAAAGGGTAGAACTCAAACAGGTTTCAAGCTTATACATTTATTGCATATGCTAAATAGACAAGTTTGCTGTTTGAGTTTCCGCATCGGATTGTTCTTAATTAGAAATTCGTGTCAAATGAAATGGAAGGGTACTATAAGATATATTAAATATTAAATAAAATATCAAAAAGTGCCCGGAAATGTTCCCCCGTTGGCATACCAATGAATAGCCGAAATTAAATATTCTAATAGCTTTCCTGCTTGTAACGACTACTAAATTAATAAAAAATGATATGCATCTGATAGTAGAGCGGCCAAACTCAAAAAGAGCCTTATTTAAGGAAAAAACCCAACCGGAGGTATAACAAAGCATGCCATACCTCATTAGAAAGATAAATATCTCAACTTTATCGTCTGATAGTTTGTACTAAAAAAAGTGCGTCCCAGCATATCGTAAATCACTGGTTTCCATGGCAACCACCCAAAAATCAGGTAATTCTGAAATCAACACTATTTTTGATATATCTTCCTTAATTATCAAGGTAGAAGCACAAATGAGATATCAAAATTAAGCATTCCTAGAGTTCTATGGGATAGAAGGCTGAAATGGGTTGTCTTGGTTACTGGGTTGCCATGGTTACCAGAAATAACTCCAAAATTGACCATAATTTCAGTTTCTCTTCTCTTCTTGTTACCATGGCAACCGTAAATATGGGTTTAGCAAGGAACAACATATCTCATCTCAACAGTACATATCCCCTCTGAATGGAAACGAGTGTTTTTTGTCAAAACAATGATATGGAATGCAGTAAATGACTGGTTTCCATGGAAACAACTCAAAATACATGTTATTTCAAATTTAACAGTATTTGGACAGTATCTCCCTTAATATACAAGATAGAAACACAAATGATATGTCAAATTGATGCACTCTGAGAGTTACATTGGATAAGAAACTGAAATTGGTTGTTTCTGTCACTCGGTTGCCATGGTAACCCAAAATAACCTCAAAAATGACCATTTTTTCACTTTTTCTCTTATTCCCGTTACCATAGCAACCAAGAACATAGATTTTAAGGTATAACAGAGTACAGTCTATCTTATCTGAAGTGTATTAGTCTCTCGTGTGTATATTTAGGGTTTGTACTGAAATATCTTGAGCATAGAATATAATAGATGACTAGTTTCCATGGTAACCGCCTCAAAAAAATAAGGGTTTCTTAAAATAAAGACTAAAATGGCCATATCTTCCTTAATATTCAAGATAGAAGCACAAGTGAAACATCAAATTAAAGCACTCTCGGAGTTCTATTGAATGGCACATTGAAATTGGTTGTCTTGGATACTCAGTTGCCATGGTAACCACAAATAACCTCAAAATTTACCATAATTTCAGGTTTCCCTCCTATTTCTGTTACCATAGCAACCATGAATTTAAGGTATAACCAACCAACAA
Source organism: Lepidonotus clava (assembly GCA_936440205.1). Lineage (NCBI taxonomy): Eukaryota > Metazoa > Annelida > Polychaeta > Phyllodocida > Polynoidae > Lepidonotus > Lepidonotus clava. The sequence continues at coordinate 17,429,479 of OW387135.1, forward strand.
CTATCTCATCATAGGGGTAAATGCTCTTCCTTAAAGATTTGGATGAAATCATTTCAAAACCATGCTAGGAAATATAGTAAATGACTGGTTTCCATGGAAACCACCCAAAAATCAGGTTAGCTAAAATTCATCAATATTTGGGCCATATCTTCCTTAATATTCAAGATAGAAGCACAAGTGAAACATCAAATTAAAGCACTCTGGGAGTTCTATTGAATGGTATATTGAAATAAGTTGTCTTGGATACTCAGTTGCCATGGTAACCACAAATAACCTCAAAATTTACCATAATTTCAGGTTTCCCTCCTGTTTCTGTTACCATAGCAACCATGAATTTAAGGTATAACCAACCAACAACTTTCTCATCATAGGGGTAAATGCTCTTCCCTGAAGATTTGGATGAAGTCATTTCAAAACCATGCTAGGAAATATAGTAAATGACTGGTTTCCATGGAAACCACCCAAAAATCAGGTTAGCTAAAATTCATCAATATTTGGGCTGTATCTTTCTTAATATACATGATAGAAACACAAATGTCTTGTCAAATAGATGCACTCAAAACATTCTATGGCATAGAGGACTGAAATTAGTTGTCTTGGTTATCCAGTTGGTATAGAAACCAAAGATGACCTCAAAATTGATCATAATTTTGTTTTCCTTTTATTTCTTTCAAGATAGCAACCAGTAGTACAAGCTTTTCAAGTCCAAGAAATACAACGTATGACATCTATAAGGTGTACAGATTTCATCTATAGTCTCAAGAAACAGGCCTGAAGGATAGTCATCACAAGGTTCCAGTTAGATCTTATAGATTCACACATGGTTATAAAACCGAAAAACTCCGGTCTATTCATTTTTATTTTGAGCATATAATATCAAATCGATTAAATATGTGGACTATGAAAGGAGTTATTGGTGAAACAAGAAACAAAAAGATTTATGACCATGATGCTGATGCGGTCCTCCTGCCATCATCCATGTTGACATGCGGAGAGTACTAACCTTGCTGTCAATGCTGATCATGAATATTGACATAATTCTTCATTTCATATTGACCTGGACCAACTCTGAATATTAATAATCCATAATATATCCTCTATAATGCCTGTCAATACTGATTTAAAGGTGTACAAAGGGCTGAAATATGGAGGATTGAGACCACCGTACCAACCAGGACCACACCTTGTTGACATCAGCTGATGCTGTTTTGACAATACCAGTGAGCAGTCCGTGATCCGCCTAAGATGCCATTACCTTACCCATAAGGTGCAATTAAGGTGCATATAAGATTTGCCTATGACACACCAAAGATCACCGTATGATCCCAGAAAGATTCACCTGAGATGCATCTAAGGTTTTTCTGGGATCCAGAAGATGTACCTAAGATCAGAGATATCATTTTCCCTTTATTTTTTCAGAGATTTCCATATTTTTGCCAGTTCAGTATGAACATGAGTTTTTTCTCAACCCAAGTCACCAGTTCTGCTTTTCAATGTATACATCTGTTGTTTCTAATCCATTTAAACCATAGATGTACATTTCCTGGTGAATATGTCCACTTTTTTAGTTTCTGAACTAAAAATCTGGAAATATCCTCCCTAATTTCTGGATATTTCATACCTCCTGAATGGCAACAAGATTCAATAATAATTCCCTATGATGCACCTAAGATGTTTCAATGATGCACCTAAGATCACATAAAGATTCTCATAACATTTGCCCAATTTGCACTTGAGATTCCACAAAGATGCACCCTTAGATCAAAGATCTCCCAGAGATGCCCTAAAGATCATAAAACAGATCCTGCAAAATACCCTAAAGATGTACGTAAAATGTAGCCAAGATGTACCTGTAATGCCCAAGATGCACCTAAAATTCCACAAAGATCCACCCTAAGAACCAACAAAGATCTCCCTAAAAGATGCACCTAAGATCCCAAAATTGATCCCCTTAAGATACACCAAACATGCACCTAAAATGTTATATGATGGTCCCAAGATCCCCTTAGATATGCCTAAGATGCACTTGAGATAACATTAGGATGCCCCTTAGATCCCATAAAGATCCCCCTTAAGATGCATTTAAAATCTCTTTGAGATGTGCCAAGATGTGCCTAAGATTCCACCTAGATGCCCCAAAGGACCACCTAAGACACCAATAAGATGCCCCTAAGATGTGCCTCAAAATTCATAGACCCTGTAGCCTATGTTCTATATAAAACCACTAAGATCCCACAAGGATTCCCCTGGTAAATGCCTAAGATGTACCACAGGTGTGCCTAATAGATCCACTCAATAGCCTCCCAGATGTGCCTATTATGCACTCAAGTTGCCTATGATGCATCCAACCTCCCACAATTATGCCTGAAAGTCCCCCTAAGATGTCTAAGGTACGCTCTTTCCTTTTACCCCTTTATCCCTTCATTCCCTTCCTCCCCTAAATGCCCTACCGATGCCGACAGCTGGCCCCAACAGCAGCCAAATTTTGAAACATGCTTGATATGGATTCACATGGCCATCAGCAGCAGTGTCAGTGGTTGGCACCGATGGCTGTGGTAATACGCGTCTTTCGACCTACGGGTTCCCACAGTTTTAAGGGACTGGAGCTTGTTCCCAGCCTGTCTAGACACCAGAAGGGCGGACACCTATCCCCTCCCCACTATAGAAATGCATGGGAAACAGATTTCATTTCCAGTTTAGACAAGGAATATAATGTTTTTAGGGGTGGAAAATTATATATTTGGAAAAAGCAAATTCTCATCTGTCCATTGAATCTGATCAAAACACTGGAAATACTTCCATAAATGTGTAAAGTAATAATATACAAAACAAGTTGGGTAAATATAGGGAGAAATGCTCCATGGTTCCCTGAAAATAACCATCCCCACCCTATGGTGAGATCAGAGGGGTAGTTAGTGGTGGCATTAATTAGCACCCTCCTGTAGTCAGAGACCCCTACTGACTGATGACCATTTTGTACATAAACCTCTTGACCATGGGGACAAAATGACCCATTAACTGTATTGTCATGGCCTAAGATTACACCATTACCTTATTCTAAACTGCTCACATCCCCACAGGAGGTACCAGAACCAAGCTGCTCAGACTGAGGTCAATTCCCCCCTTATGTCTGACCAAGGAACTGTCCTCCCTTCCGGCTCTGAGACCCCCTGGGGGCACCGATATTACATCATCTTCCTGTATCTAGAAAGCCAAGCTAATTGTGCGTTGGTATGCCTTGTTCAGTCAGCGTCTATCAACGGCCGCTCCAATGGGTGGGCTGGTGGGAATGCTGATTCACCCTTCCACTGTCCCAAATCAGTTAATGGGCATGGGGCTTAATAAAAAATTCCCAGCACAAACCTGTCAGGCACTGAGTAAAAGCTATGTCGAAGCATTACCCTCTTCAGTCCCACATACCTGTGCAAAGGTATGTTTAAGGTAATTCTAATCCTTTATGGATTCCTCAAAATAAGACGTTTATGTAACCTCTGACTGCAAAATAAGACGTTTCTAATAGCCTGATAAATGACAACACCAAAATAAAACCTTATAAAACATGTGTGGGCACCCCATAGATGCATCTAATGGTAAGTACTCATGGGATTCTTGGGGATACTCGATTTCTTTTGGTATAACTGTTGGTATTAACAGGGAAACTAGTTATGACAGGTACATTTTGACTCATGAACTTCGTTCATGATCTTCATTAGACATTCATTTTTTTATTGTAAGAGAGATTGATTAGTTTTAGATGGTTGTCAATTCAAGCATCTATACTGGTCATCAGTCAAATCCTTTTTCTCCAGAAACGCAATGCTGTTGTCCTCTGGTCAAGCCCGAGAGATGAGTTGGTCATTTATGCTAAAGTCACCATTGAAATAAATAGGAAATTGCTGACAAATTCAGAATTTGGAATTTGGCAATCAAAAACCAGAAATACAGAGAAGATTGTAGGTTTAACATAGAGTTCCTATTAAATCTGGGTCCCCAATTCATCCTCTTAGAGATTGAAGGACTTCTATATATGGTCATATTTGGGGGTACACATACTCCACAAACTAGAAAACCTATACGGTCTAAGCTGCCATGCAGTGTGAAATAAATTATGAAAAGTAGGGTGAAGACTGCGAGCATGGCAGGTGCTAGTGGTCTAACCTGAGACTAGTTCAGGGATGCACACATATTTTCCAGGGCGGATCACAGACTGCTCACTTGTATTGTCAAAACAGCATCAGCTGATGTCAACATGTCCACATTTCAGCCCTTTGTACACCTTTAAATCAGTATTGACAGGCATTATAGAGGATATATTATGGATTATTAATATTTAGAGTTGGTCTAGGTCAATATGAAATGAAGAATTGTCAATATTCATGATCAGCATCGACAGCAAGGTTAGTACTCTCCGCATGTCAACATGGATGATGGCAGGAGGACCGCATCAGCATCATGGTCATAAATCTTTTTGTTTCTTGTTTCACCAATAACTCCTTTCATAGTCCACATATTTAATCGATTTGATATTATATGCTCAAAATAAAAATGAATAGACCGGAGTTTTTCGGTTTTATAACCATGTGTGAATCTATAAGATCTAACTGGAACCTTGTGATGACTATCCTTCAGGCCTGTTTCTTGAGATTATAGATGAAATCTGTACACCTTATAGATGTCATACGTTGTATTTCTTGGACTTGAAAAGCTTGTACTACTGGTTGCTATCTTGAAAGAAATAAAAGGAAAACAAAATTATGATCAATTTTGAGGTCATCTTTGGTTTCTATACCAACTGGATAACCAAGACAACTAATTTCAGTCCTCTATGCCATAGAATGTTTTGAGTGCATCTATTTGACAAGACATTTGTGTTTCTATCATGTATATTAAGAAAGATACAGCCCAAATATTGATGAATTTTAGCTAACCTGATTTTTGGGTGGTTTCCATGGAAACCAGTCATTAACTATATTTCCTAGCATGGTTTTGAAATGACTTCATCCAAATCTTCAGGGAAGAGCATTTACCCCTATGATGAGATAGTTGTTGGTTGGTTATACCTTAAATTAATGGTTGCTATGGTAACAGAAACAGGAGGGAAACCTGAAATTATGGTAAATTTTGAGGTTATTTGTGGTTACCATGGCAACTGAGTATCCAAGACAACTAATTTCAATATACCATTCAATAGAACTCCCAGAGTGCTTTAATTTGATGTTTCACTTGTGCTTCTATCTTGATTATTAAGGAAGATATGGCCCAAATATTGATGAATTTTAGCTAACCTGATTTTTGGGTGGTTTCCATGGAAACCAGTCATTTACTATATTTCCTAGCATGGTTTTGAAATGATTTCATCCAAATCTTTAAGGAAGAGCATTTACCCCTATGATGAGATAGTTGTTGGTTGGTTATACCTTAAATTCATGGTTGCTATGGTAACAGAAATAGGAGGGAAACCTGAAATTATGGTAAATTTTGAGGTTATTTGTGGTTACCATGGCAACTGAGTATCCAAGACAACCAATTTCAATGTGCCATTCAATAGAACTCCGAGAGTGCTTTAATTTGATGTTTCACTTGTGCTTCTATCTTGAATATTAAGGAAGATATGGCCATTTTAGTCTTTATTTTAAGAAACCCTTATTTTTTTGAGGCGGTTACCATGGAAACTAGTCATCTATTATATTCTATGCTCAAGATATTTCAGTACAAACCCTAAATATACACACGAGAGACTAATACATTTCAGATAAGATAGACTGTACTCTGTTATACCTTAAAATCTATGTTCTTGGTTGCTATGGTAACGGGAATAAGAGAAAAAGTGAAAAAATGGTCATTTTTGAGGTTATTTTGGGTTACCATGGCAACCGAGTGACAGAAACAACCAATTTCAGTTTCTTATCCAATGTAACTCTCAGAGTGCATCAATTTGACATATCATTTGTGTTTCTATCTTGTATATTAAGGGAGATACTGTCCAAATACTGTTAAATTTGAAATAACATGAATTTTGAGTTGTTTCCATGGAAACCAGTCATTTACTGCATTCCATATCATTGTTTTGACAAAAAACACTCGTTTCCATTTAGAGGGGATATGTACTGTTGAGATGAGATATGTTGTTCCTTGCTAAACCCATATTTACGGTTGCCATGGTAACAAGAAGAGAAGAGAAATTGAAATTATGGTCAATTTTGGAGTTATTTCTGGTAACCATGGCAACCCAGTAACCAAGACAACCCATTTCAGCCTTCTATCCCATAGAACTCTAGGAATGCTTAATTTTGATATCTCATTTGTGCTTCTACCTTGATAATTAAGGAAGATATATCAAAAATAGTGTTGATTTCAGAATTACCTGATTTTTGGGTGGTTGCCATGGAAACCAGTGATTTACGATATGCTGGGACGCACTTTTTTTAGTACAAACTATCAGGCAGGCTGCGGGACATGGTGTACAAATGGAAAAAATTGGTTTCAGCTTGTTATACCTCCGGTTGGGGTCAACTCCCAAAAAGCCTCCTTGGCCGCAGTACTATGACTTAACAATTATCTGCTTATTTGGTACCTTGGCAAATTCACTCTCCACCTTTTCCTGGCTTGAAAATATGCTCATCTTGTAATTTTATATAACCCTTAGTTTTCTACTCACGTCTTCTGAAAACGCTATGGTGAATGCTTTAGGCTAAATCATTAATATTTCCACTCTTTACTTTCAACAAGTGGAGTACTTTTATCTCAAATTTATGTTTACGTTGGACAGCTGTAATATTATTTCGTGTATTTTGTTTCTGTATTTTTATATCATTTTGTCTATTCAGACTTTCTTCTCTAGCCTTTACATATTTCTCTGTAAAATATTTTTGCCTACGTTTTCTCACCCGCCCCCCTCCACTTGTGGTCTTTTCTCTCTGCCATCCCTTCTTCTTCACCTCTTCACCTCTTTCTCCACTTTAGAAAAAGTCCCCACTTCTTGCCTATTCTCTCTTCCTCCCGTACTTTGCTCCCATAATGATGCCCGCCATACTAAGTGGCCTTCTCCGTTGTAGAGATGAGGAGGTAGAGAAAAGCGTGCTGCAAGCTATGACAGAGTCAGAAAGGTAACCGCACCACTGCCCGGTGGCGCGCCTCTCGCTGGCCACTGGTCTGCCTCTAACCGTGTTCGCATGCCCGCTTACTACCGGACCATGCGCCCGTTATTAACCGCCACCAATGCATGATGCCTCTCTAATGTAGTTACTGAGATATTAACCTGATAACCTACTAAACACCTACGTTGACATACTAGGTTACTGACAAAGAGAAGAAGTGTCTCAAATGCAGGGCTCAACATAAATAAGTAAGGGGTATTTTCCTGCTCATGGCAGGTAAAACCTGTAATGGAACATAAAAATCCCCAGGGGTTGGCAAAATTACTGTCCAGGCGTTATCCATATCACGAGACCAACTTGAAATCTTGGGCAAGAATATTTTTGTGGTTGTCAAATAAAAGTGGTTTTACGATCGGCAATGTGCATATTTCCATGCAAAGAAAAGTATTTAGAGTTTGACTGAATATTTGTTTAATATGTTACTTTAATTATAACTATTAAACCCTTAATGTTGAGCTCTGAATCAGTATCAAACTCAAACCTACTAAACGTTTTCTAGCTACTCATAAACCACATTATCGCGAACATTATTTGACACGAGACATCGTTTGCTTATTTGTAGTTGATATATAATTTAGATTCAGATTTCTATTTTAAGAAGAGAAAGGGAGGAAATAAGGTGAAATGGAAACAGTTTAGGTTTAGTTCACTCTAGGTTCGCTTTTAGATATTTGACATTTGCCGTTTGAGAAATACAACAAATGATAATAGGTCAGCACACACGCAGTCTGCAAACCTATCAAAAGATGCGCTTTATGCTAATGTATATAATATATATTGGCACTGTCTTGTTTGTTTGATTTCCAAATAGCCAAATAATTGTGATTTGATTTGATTAATCAATGATTGATCATTATTTCCAAGCGTTTGTTTGATTACGGGACGCTTTCTGATTGATTTAATCACTGTGGTCTTGCTCTCTTCTGCATTTTCCGGTTTCTGGAAAATGATTTGTTTTTCTTTTGTAAATATCGAATGGCTGCAGATACACAAACATATACATCATTGTAGGTTGATTAAACGGCTAAAATGGATCAACTCGGGGCATGTCCTACTAACTGTCATAGGAAGCATGGATCCAGACAAATGCTTGAGAATGTGTGTTTCTAAATCATTTTGATAGATCCATGGCATTCGTTGCATTTAAGCATGTTTTTACTTAAGTTTATTTATTTGACAGCATTCTCACATGCCATGTTGTTTCTCTAAGTACAAAACGTCGGATGGAAACTTGTGTGGCCTGAGCATAAATTTATCCAAAAAAATTACCGAGAGAAATACCCTTTCCCCGTTGAATACTATTAAAAACAAGTAGCAGAGACGTAAAACGAAAATGTTCATATGTGCCGTCAATTGCAGTCTGGTAATAGATCGTTTTTTTTCTCAAACCAAGTTCTTGATAAAGTCCGAAAAGAGACCAGAAGTTCATAAGATGGCCTCTCGTACTTCTTTTGCCATTTCTTGAATCGACAAATACATTGGCGCAAAAATAAACGTTAATCGATTGTAGATGCAGTTTTACCTTGAGGTGTGGCCAAGCCATTTATTAGTTAAGCATATATATGAGTAAATCTTCCAGTAGGTGCTAGTCGATTTAAAGGTGTGTAGATATGGGTGACGGGAAAACAAATTAGCGCAGAATTGAGCCGCTAGTAGTTTTAGCTGATAAGCCTGTAGTGGGTTTGTTGTTGAAGAATTTTGATAATTTTTCGAACTTTCCTACAATCAAAGACAGTGTGTTTTCCATATATGTAACCTCTATCAGGCAGAATGATTATGGAATCCAATTTTTCTTTTTCTTCCTTTTTTTTTCAATTGTTTGATTATACAGTTAATATACAAGAGTGCCCGCGTACCTGGAATTCGACGCGTTTTCTGTGCACGCAGAATGAGAAGAATCCCAACTGTTTATCAAACTATAATATGGTTCTAACCGTTCCAACTGGTAGTGAGTGATGATAGATTTCTTGTGTAGTATATTTATAGCGTTGAGGTACAAAAGAATAATTGCCCCTCCGTTTTATCTAATGTAATGTTGTAGGTCTTATGTTAAGGTATTGTGAGTAACTCGTGAGTTTGTTGTGTACTTGTAGTGAGCAGGACGTGGAGGACTTGGAGGCGCTTTCCGCAGCCGGACGGGCTCAGGCGGTTCCTCCACCAGAACAGCGGTTCATAGGACACAACCCCTTCCTTGATGTGAGTTGACAGATTCATGTGTTCAGGCTGCGGGGAAATCCTTTCCTTGTTCCGTTTTTCATATTTATAATCTAAGACACAGAATTAGAGTGTATAAATATGCCAACTGTTTGGTTATCACAACACGAAAAAAAGAAGAAGATATTTTAGGCCCAATAGCCTCAAAAAATTGTGCAATACAACTTTTGACAAAGAATGATTAATCATTGTTTGAGGTGTAACACGGTACCAAGTAGATTTCTTTGGTTAATCTTGGTACATACACCTCGAATTTTGCTGAAACAAAATGCGGGGGGGGGGGGGGGACTTCAGTATTAAATTTATTTACTGTCCTTCAATTAAAGGTTGCTTTTCCCATGTTCAGGTGCCAGACCCATCTAAAGCTACAGAGTACAAGAAGGGTTATGTCATGAGGAAATGCTGTCTGGATGCAGACGGCCGACGAAGTAAGTCAACAATTTTGTTGCTTGATTCATTCCTTCATTCAAATGAGCCGATAAATATTCTATAATCGCTGGTCAAATAGTGAAGAGAAACTATTCATCAAATTTAGACGAAGATGCTACGTCTACATCATTAACTTAACCATATTTTTTGTATGTTAGTTAATAGAATAAAATTGTCTATATGGCTATATACAGTGTCTATACACAATATCTGACTCTAATAGTTGACCCTTGTTCCCCCCGGAAATTAGACGGATTTTTTATTAGATAATTTCTTCCGGCATCACCGCCACTTACTAACCTGCCTGATTCCCTTCCCTCAGCACCTATTGGAAAGCGTGGGTGGAAGATGTTCTACGCCACGCTACGAGACATGGTGTTGTACCTGCACAAAGACGAACATGCGATGAAGAAGACCGGTACGTACGACAACATGTCCAACGCTATCCGCATCCACCACAGCCTGGCCACCAAGGCCACCGACTATACCAAGAAACAACACGTCTTCCGACTCCACGCAGCTGACGGCGCGCAGTACCTATTCCAAACAAGGTAGGTTAAGCAGTGATGCCATTTTTCCAACTTTTTTTTTTGGATTTTGTTTTTATATTTTCAGTAAATTAAATTATCTCTTTTCTATATCAATATTTTCACGTTTAAGATCACGCCTTTCATGTAACAATTCCAAGTTGTATGAATACGCAGTTCACCTTTTCTAAATATAGCTTCACTCCTTTAATTCAAAAAGTCAAAATCCAGACATGTCCTACTTAATTTCTCAGATATTAGTTATGTCTGTTTCGTTAGAAGTTAACGCTTAACATGTGAATTAAACGTGAGGAGAATTTTAATTTTCTTGGCAGGATTGTAAGCACGTCGTGATGTGATGGACGGGTTTGTAAAAGCACATTGTAATGTAATAATCATTAAATTTACTTTTCAGATTTTTTATCCAACCCTGACTTACATCCCTGATTCAAGGCTTGCCTTTCCACCTACCAGACATCATCCTGTAACCTTGCATTCTTTCTGTTGCAGTGATAGTAAAGAATGCCAGGAGTGGATAGACACCATTAACTTCGTGGCCGCCAGTTTCTCGGCGCCGCCTTTACCGGGAGGCGTGGGTTCACAGAAGAAGTTTCAGAGGCCGCTGATGCCCAGCTCCTACACCAAGTTAAACCTGGTAAAAAGATAATTACAAAATTGTGTTTAAACCAGAATGAAAGTTAACCTTTTTTTGTTTGGCATAAAGAGTCTTTCAGTTGCCATACCTTTTACTGGTTAGATTCAATATTGTGGCGAAATGAATGTCTCTGGAATGAGGCAGTAACGATTAAAATTGATATGAAATTGATTGAAAAATACGTATTTTACAAAGATGAAAAGCTATAAAGATATATGGAATCCGTGTACGTCGTCAGTGTATTATGTAACTGAAAAGTTATATAGTCGTCAAAAATTGTATAACAAATAAGTGTCATTTATTGAATTAGACCATGTGGTGCAACCCGTTTCAGCTGATTGCATATTCCTTTATCGCCAGTTTGAGCAAATCTATTAACTGAACTTTTGTGAAACATGTCGACGTTGTGTTCAATATCAGCGACCTCATTTGAAATGATCATCTAATATCTAAAATCTAATTTAAAAAAACAATGATTATGATGAAATGAATGTTAAGTTCTAACCTTACTTATTTGTGCCCGGTTCCTTCAGCGTGAGCAGCTCCTACACCACGAGCAGCAGGTTCAACAACGGGAGCAGGACCTCCACGAGCACCAACTCTACCCGCCCGAGAAGGGCGCCAAGTCACGCGTCATCCAGGACTACGTCGAGAAGGAAAGATTTCTACAATTTGAGGTAAGGCAGTGTTCAGAGTTTTAGACTCTTACGAAAGAGATACCTAATGAGGAGTATTGAGAGTTTTAGACTATCTGACAAAAGAGATACCTGATGAGGAAAGATCTGTGTGTGGCTTTATCAGGCAGTTGGAAAATGGTATTTTGGGAGATCTTTCTGTGTGCTTTTAGAAAAAATTCAAGAAGATTATTCAGAATCTGCATCTTATCAAAACGAATAGGGGTTGATAGGATTTATAATTTTTCAGGTTCACAAAGATTTTTTCCCTTCAAAAAGTTTTTGGAATCTTATAAATCGAAGTTGCAACTATAAGACATACTTAATTTTTTTTTTCCTTCATATCCTGCTGGCATCCCTGTACCAGATATTTTTAGTTGAAAAAAACTGAGATCCCACAATTAATTAATCCAAATCTATCTCAAATAAGTAATACTTTCCTTTGTCATTTCAGATGAAACGTTTTAAGACGTACCTCTTCCTGCTGCAAGCCAAGATTGCCTCCTTCCCAGAACTAGAGCCTTCGCTGGTCGAGGTCGCCATCGGGGAGGTGGACGAGCCTCTGCCCTCCCCGCAGTCGGCGCACACCACACGGGTCACCAAGCCCGGGTCGCCCGCTGCAAACGACGAAACACAAGACGGCCGGGCCAAGCCGGTGCAGCGCAGCATGTCTGATAGGTACAGTTACCGTGCTGCCATCTACCAGAAAGACGTAGAGTCGGATCATGACATGATGTTGTGAGGGCACCGCTCTAGTGCTTGGTAGCCCACTTCACAGCAGCCAAATCCAGGTCCCTGCCATCCCTGATCCCAAGCCTTTTTTTTTTTTAATAATTTTAAATACGTGAACTGAAACATAAGTGCTCTTTGATGCCAATCGCGAAATATGGGTGACCCAAGGTTGGCTGCATGTCAAATATGTCCGCGTATTTTTTTTTTTTAATTTTGGATAATGTTTATTTGAGGGACATACGTCATGTAAATTGCAAAGTGAGACTGTTAATACGAGTCCTTGTTGATAATCATCGGGTGATATTTGAACTACTGCCGTCGCACTTACTACCTCTTACTTAGGGGGTTCAACGAAGGCCTGCTGCCTGTGAGGTGGGGTGCATGCCGCTGCTATAATAATACCCATTTTTAATATGAATATATGTAATATAACAACGTCCTATCCCTCAGTATCTGAACGATTACTTGTATGCTTGTAAAGGTCCCTTCCATGTCCGGAATTATGATTGACGCTTTGCCATGATTACATTCAATCATTTACAATAAATGCATTAAATAGGCAAGCGCTTGTGTATTATCAGGGATGGCAGGATTCAACTTGAAAACAGTTAGCATTCTGGTATTGTATCTAGTGTGTGCGTGTGTACAGTACGTGAACAAACCTATCCAAATTAAATTGCAAGAACCCAAAATAATGGATGTGAATGCCGGGCTGGAGATTTTAACTCCCTTTGTGCTAGGCCGGAGAAATCTGCTGCTGGGTGCATGTGACCTTGTGTATATATGTAAATGCGCGTGCGAACTTGTTGATGGTTACTTGAAGAAAAGTGAGTAGAATGAGAGGAGTGAGTGCGTCCGAGGAGCAGCTCGCGAGCGGTTCCACTTCCCACGAGTCCGAGTAGAAGTTTAATATTTGTATTCAACCCTGAAAGTCCCAGTGTGTCGTACATACATATATAAATACATACAGACAAACAGATAGACATTTTGTACAGAGTCGCAGAGATGAATCTCGCATTTATATAATAACGTAGTTTTGATGAGTATTTATTATTCCATTTTGTGTTCACATCATAGTATTTGTCCCTTATTCTTTTTGTAAATTTATGAGTTGTTATCAATACAGGAATGGGTGTGGGTGCTTTCCAAACGCCTGGTGTATATATTGTAATAGAGAAGTCCAGGGCGGCTGAGCCTGGGTTTTAATGAGAGTAATAATCGGACACCACCATCTCTGCTAAAATAGGTTGGGCAGCCCAAACCGCACCTCCCAATAGTCACCCGGGAATGCCTTCAAAAGATAATACGTGCCCGGTATAATGGTCTCATATTAACCGTCAACATTTTATGAAACGTGTACATAGTAGACGACATACTTGCAAACAGTGGGGGAACTTTGAAATAAACAGGAAAAAAGGCGATGAAGGGGAAAAAATACTTGAAAGATTCCTGAACATCTGAAAGTTAGCTTACGGTTTAATCAATGCGTTGTTATGGATGAGATTTTGTAACCTGGCTGTTTTTATACAATAACCAGTTAAACCCATGTTGTCCAATATTGTCCTTATTGCTGGACAAAGTTATTGCAAACTTTTACTATGAACGAAATTGTTAACCATTCCTGGTTCTTGTTAAGGAGGAGGGCTGTTTTATAATGTTACACATTATGATGAAATAGGGTAAATTAAGCAATATTTGTCGGATTTATTAATGTATACATGTTATGAATGGAAATAACTGAAAAATAGTTTTTTGTGCCCCAGTATTTGCAAGTATGTTATGGTATTTATCTCAAAAAGGGTGGGATTAGAATTCAATGTATACACAGTATATGCAAAAATATAAGTGTTCTTATGAAGAATTTAATAGTTTTTAGAACCGGTCTTTTAGTTATGTATATAAAATATATTTTTTAGGAATTGCACGTTGGCATGTTTTGCTTGAAGAGGATCATAATTGTAGTATTGAAAGTGACAATGTATATCGAGCTTTTAAATTGTGCGAACCCTACTCATTGACTATTCATAGATATTACTTTTAATTATTCTAATTTTCCCATTTCATGGTATTTATTTCTAGAGTACTCAATAGACGCCATAGTATTTTTGCAGTCATATATGGTGGTGTCCTGTTGATGAATGGTTTTATTTCTTACCAGACCCTTTAAAGTTTTAAATGAGTAAATTATGTGAGCAACCAATGCTTGTGCATGAATGATAACTGCAAGTTCCCAAGCAAGACGTGCACTCCTCATAATCTATTGTCAACTTGCAAAAATATCTTGTGTTCGGAAAATGCATCGAATTGGTGTAAGTGCATATGTATCTTTTCACTCTTCCTTTGGCAGTAGCTGTCAGTTAATAACTCTAATGCCATTCCCACTTACTTTTTATAATTTTTTCTTTACACTCATCTTCACGTGCTTAGACGGAATTTGAGCTGGACAAGACTTTCTCTTATCTAGACCACCCGTAAGCTCACATTTGTTCTTTTACAGCTAGAAAACTTGCGAGAATTCTGTAGGGTTATCTGTTAATTACTTGTTAAGCTATCAGAAGCAACACAGTGTAGAGTTTTATACAAGAAGGAAAAAATATTTAATCATTTCATTTATTGATACCCAGGTAGAGTGTCAGAAAGAGATTCATTGAGTAACGGTTTGCTAATGCTCTGCCATCTTATGTGTCAATGTCTACACAGATGTGAATATATGGAATACTTGACAGTGAAAAAACAGACCTAATTTCCTAACATCACTGACATACAAGTGCGCTGGTTTTCAACTGGGAACCATAAACTTTGGTTTGAATCATGTAAAAAAAATCCCACTATATCTAGTCAATGCTTAACATGTAACACCGCTTTATTTAGAAAACTCTCCTTAGCCGGGAGGTGTGTGAGACAGTGTAAAACGCTTCCCATGGGGAATTCTTTATATAAAAAGTGATCACTTTGTGAACACGAGATTCACGCCTTATTCCTTGTGTGTCATATTCAGGCTAGAGACCAAACTCTGATCCTGGCTCTCGGTGAGTCTATACCTAACGCTAATCCGTTTTAATACAGCTATTCAGTTGTGTTGGTTTCACCCTAAGTTCCTTAGTTCTCACAGATGTTTGCTATTCAGCCGATGCTTTGCTAACAAAAATGACCATTTGTTATCAGTTATATATAACTCCTCAAGTTGATTCGTAAGTGAAATTTAATCCCAGGTTTTTTTACCCTAGGTTTGTGGTAAATACGATGGTGTCCGTGTGTGTGACTGATCGTTTTATCAATATTAAACTAAATTTGGAAGTTAACTTAATACCATTCAGAATCCGGAAATATTAGTGAAGTTAGATTTAAACTAAGAAAATCATATTGATCTGGATTAAGATGCCTTAGGTATACTCTCAATATACAATATAGCTCGATTGTAATACGGATTTATACCCTAGTGAGCTAATTCAAAATAAGATGAAATTTAAGGCCCTTTCTAAGAATAACATTAGAAAAGTTATAGTTTTAATACAATACCTGACAAGTTATGAACTAGAACGCTAGTCAATCCTTTGATGATAAAACAGTCCAATCGGTCAATGTTACACGTGTGGATGGTCCATTGGGCCACTATAAATGGAACTTTCCCCACATGTTTTGCGATAATTTTTCCCCCCAATAACTTTTTCGTGATACATTTCAGTGCGAATGCTGACCTAACCACCTATAACAAATTGAAACACAACCGAGTGCTCCAGTAATCTTTTTTGAAAACGAAAAATAAATTATAAGAAATGAAATGAACATTGGTGGTCTGTTGTTGCAGGGATGACCAACCACTCTTCCAGGGCAACCTAGAGTGGCCCCCCGAGACCCTGATGGACCCCTATATGTATGCTAGAGAAACCTGTGTGTGACAAACCCCAATACAGGGCACCAGGTGAACAATAAGAGTAATCACAATAATAATAAGTACGCCTTTGGGTGGCCTCTTCATTAACCAACTATAAACCCGCTTACCTAAAAGTAATTCCTGTGACGGGGAAAACTCTTTTTAAGGATTTTTTTTTTTTTTTTTTTAAAACGTGGCGCTAGAATTTTTCTTCTGTTTTTCTGAGACGTTTTTCTCATGACGTTGCTACGCGATTAAACGTCGCTACTTTTGCTTCCACTTTAATGTGGCTTACAAACTATGATTTACACAATGATCTCCTAGGGATAAGTCTGATGGCTCAAGCAGTCAAATCGTCACATACACACTACACAATAAGGCATGACTACACTCGCCGATACAATTATCAAGCAGGAAATGATTGACCTCAGCCACCAAGATCGACCTAAACAACACATCCTACAGTTGTAAGCCATAAGATTGATAAGAACACATAATAGTCTTAAATAAGATTACCCTTCATCTCTAAGTCACCAAAACAACCCAGGCTCGTTAAAATGTCATAATTATATGCTAGAAACACGGATAAAGTTGAAATTTGAGATTAAATCCCCAAAATAATTACAAAATCAGAGAGGTTCACGCGACTAATTGAAACCCATCAACTGCAAAAACACTGAACAACAACCGTCATCTTTGACGCTTACAACTAAACTCTGGTTCAAGGGACTTGAATTCCAGCTTTCTGTCGACGCCTATACTGACGCCACGTTGCTTGGTAGCGGATTCCTTATGCCCAATAACCTGTGCCTTAGGGTGCGCGTTTTATATTTTTCCTGAAACCGCCAATTGAATTTGCTCCATATGTGAATAATACTGCACTTAATCCTCCAAAGGGACCATAGGCTTGGGTGCTGGCTGTAAATATGTGGAGGAGCAGCCATTCTGATGTGACATTGGCGCGGCCTGTTGTTTAGTAACTCCTCAAGTTATTACCCGATTTCCTTAGTACCCCTGCTAGTTTCCCATTCCCCAAACCATCAGTTTACTCCATTCCCTGTGCATGACAAGGAGGAGCCATATCCAGCCGGAATAAGTGTTGTAAGATTATTCGCTAATAGATAAATCGTCGTTTCAACTTTAAAATAATATCCAATCCCAATGTTTCGAACAAGAGCTTGTTACAATTAATAGCTCAGCTTCTTTGACTAACCCTAGTGTACCTGCTATTTACTAAAGTCCATATATTTGAGACAACGTAAGAAACTTATATAATTTATACAACACGTTCTATTGGAATTAAACTTAATGTGAAAAGGAAAAAGCAGAAGTCAATAAGTTTCAAAGTGGATATTTTTCTGGTGCGACTGCTCAACAATTCATATTCGTAATTTATCATAAAGCGATAATATTTATAGTAATTTCAAATAATATATGTATATAGTCTTTGAAACATGACCGGTGATTGTTCATGCGCTCTGTTTTGTTTCCTAAAGGGACTAGCCTACTAGAAGTTCGGGACTCCACCCTTTAGACCATCCCTACTCTTCACTGCGGCACGGAGATTCGGCTATGTGTCTCGCCATACCTATAAATAGAACTCCAACCCACAACTGCCACAGTGGACTATGACAAAAAGACTTATTCTGTTCTCTATTCCAGTGGTTGTGATAGATGTACAAAAAAAAACTCGTGACATATTAATTAGGAAAAGCGCTTTGCCAAACGTACATACACAGGAATACTGAGAAACGATAGCGATGCATTGGAATTGAAGACGTTCACTATGAAATTACTGAGGAAGAGGTGGATATTTACATTGGATTTGTCTTCAAAAAGGAATTTATACTCCCACCTTTGGCATGGTGGACTAAGGAGAACAAAAAGTTACACTCAATTCTCTGAGGGAAATGCTTTATATTCACAGACCTATAACATTATATCTTGAATGCTAGGACCGGGAAATGACCAATACTACTACATAATAATGATATAAACCAGTGAGCTGCCATACATGGAAGAAATTATAGACTAGTTTTGTGGTATGGTTTCGTCTTTGGACTACGAAAACCAACATTTTTCATGACGTTCAATATTGGATAATCTAGAGTAATTTTTTAGCCCAAATTCAGTTGCGTAAAGGTGCCATTGTGCTATAGCAATCTTCTGTGGGGAAAATGTGTGTGCCAAGGAAGTCGTTTCCAAACCGGAGATGACTTGAGGATTAGTTTCTAATACACTTTCGTTATTGGAAATTGTGAAGAGGATCTTTTGCACAAAAGAATGTCACAACTATTTCGCAGCATTGCATGGTGAACTTTGGAGGCGAGAGATTCAGCAAATCGTCAATTATACGGACAAAGTCACGGAAAATGTTTGACAGTTTTGAGCTTGCAATGAGAAATCTCGCAAAAAAAATCATGCAAGCGATACCCAGAAATCCCTGAAAATTAGAAGACAATCGACGTCGTTGCGAACGGAGGAGAAAGTATTTCTCGTTTAAGTTATAAACACCACATCATAGTGGTAGTAACAGTGCAATCTTTGTAATTATTATATATGATAATGAGCGGCTATATATAGGAGATTGTAAATATATTTAGTTTTGTCTGTGATCCTATGGACAGCTGTAAAGCAGGAATTTCGATGTTCTTGACCGACGATGTAAAACCGATTAAACTGAAAGAGTTCATAAACTCACCAAAAACTGGCCTTTGGGTTTGTGTTAATTACAAGAATGCTATCCTTAATATTGTTTTAAATTTCAAGTAAAGTGATTTATGCCGAAAGTATCCATCGTTAAGATTCATTTATGAAGATAGGTGCTACTTTGATGTGAAAGGCGCTAAAACATACTTTAGGCCGCGGCTTAATGGTTAGTGTAAGGGAAATAGTAATATTGAGACCTCCCAAGTCCTTAATATGGGGTTTCCCAAATATTAGTCCATGAAAAATAGTACAAGTTAATTTTTTACATATACAAAATCTCAACAATTTGAGGCAAATGTGATAGATTATGAAAGTATTTGCATCGTTTAGATATTTCCACTGATAAACATATTGACCAATGTCACGTAAATAAATGAGATTCCAGACCACGCCACCTAGTGTGTTACTGAGGCTCAGAGCTGCTGGTCGGACAAGCTGGGGGTTATTTAGGCTGGTTCCCGCCCCTGTCCGCTATCGCTAATACTAGGGGCAGGTATGGAGATGCGATCTAGGTCAGCAGAGCGGTTTGAGTGAGCGGTGTCAGCTGTTACATAATGTGTCGCGCACCTTGTCCCTAACCTGCAAGCTCCCCCCCCCCCCTCCCCCCACTTTCCCACCTGACAGTTGACTTCAGAAGCCACCCTCAAAGTCGTTCAGCTTCTCATCCCCATACTTTGAAATAACTTCAGAAACCACCTGCAAAGTCGCACAGCCTGTCACACCTATCATTTTATGTACTTATTATTGTTTTTATTAGGCTGGTAGATATTTATTGATTGTTTACGTAGAGTGGTATCTCAAAAGGCCAAGGTCATATAATAGCTCAATACCAGTGGTATATGTAGAGAAGCGGAATTACCACGGGGAACCAGTGTAGGGGTTATTTTCTATTTGAGGCAATGTAAATTGGCCATTTTAAACCATCCAAAACTTTTTAGCTAAACAAGATAGAATAGTTCCATAACAATAAGCCAATAGTGCAAAACTTGATCTCTTTATTGACACCCAGCCCATTGAACTATTGTTAATGTTTGATTTTAGACTGCGTAAGATTCGTGTGTATCCAAGTCTTCATGAGTTGCTTTTCCAGAATGCCTGAGTAATTCAGACTGCGTTTAAAGTTTGTCCATTCACTTCCCAATAGTTCAAAAGAAATGAACGATGAGGGAGCTTCTTAATATGAAAGGGTTTTTATTCAGTACACATCTCATCCCGAGTCAAAGCCACCATGTATAAGTCTTCATCAGTCCACCTCCCATCTCCTATCAGCAATCAACCACATTTAGAACACGAGTTGCTCCAACACCTTCTAGACCATTCTAGTATTCAGCTCTAACACAATCCTATGTCCGAGGTAGTGGGTATTGGTAAACTCCAGTCTGTTACACGGAGTCGATGTACTTACTCCAGGTATAACTTCTTGGCTAAACATGTTTAGCTGATGTTCTCACTAAACTAAGTGACTACTAACTTCTAACCAACTAACTCACTAACTGACTGCTCCTCACTTTGCAGCACCTTTTATACTAGTTAGCAGGTGGCGCTAGGAGCGTAAAGTCTAGAGTAGACTAGAAGTAGACTTGCTAAGTCTGATCCTTGATGGGTTATATAACATGAAGAAATATTAAAAGTACTAAGCGATTAGTACACCATAATTGTGAAAAGATGTCTTGTATTTTAAAAACATTTTTCAATATTAAAAGTTTTGATTTAATTCTAGCCAATGGGAAGGGTCCCCAGAGGCCTTATCAGCATTATGTAATAATCTCCCACCAATCAGGTGTCGCGCAGTTCCCACCACATGGGTTTGTTTGTCCTACCTCCACTGGACCGTGACGGGTGAGCGAGGTCTGGAACAGACTCTATTATGAGAATGAAATTTGTTATTAAAACCAAAGGTCAAAACTATTTAGTGAATTCAAAAAAAGGTGCGGCTTGAGACGGCAAGTTTCTAAATGAAGCAGCATGTAGCAACAACACAATTTGTGAGGTTAGACCATTACTATAGGAATAAAGACATTGTCACCATGTTATTTTCCAATATAACAGTGCTGGAGAATCAGTTTTTACTGTATGTTTCTATGGAGAAAGAAGTTTTTCAACCCTTGAAAACTTAAGCAGCATAATTGAATCGTACATAATTGAATATCTTTTTTGGACATATGCGAATATATTTCAGCAAAGCAAATTAGGAGAATCACTGCTGAAATGAGATTTCTGTTCCACACAATACAATTTGGGAGTTCCTATAGACCTTGTGCAGACATGGTCACGTAACCACATTTTGGTGATCTCCATGTGCTTATCACAACCACAGAACTAAAAACGTCTACTTATAAAGTATGATTAATTAAAATAGATAATTATGACCTAATGTAATTATTTAAGATAAATTTTATATAAATTCTGTTCTATATGCTTCTAATATAGTAAAGTAATAATTTTAATTTTTGGAACAATTTAATTCTTTCCATGATTTCTGGCCCACTGAGGGTAGGGGCCTAGAATTGGGTTTTTTGGACAGAAAAAATTTTTTTTTGTCTGTCCAAAAAACCCAATTCTAGGCCCCTACCCTCAGTGGGCCAGAAATCATGGAAAGAATTAAATTGTTCCAATAATAATTCCCACAGGACACCAAACCGACCGGCTACTGTGACCATGCACTTCCCTTTTTTTGCAAAAAGACAAAAATAGGACTGTATCTGAGGTACCACTGTAAATACACCCACCTGTGTATGAATCCAAATAAACACCAACACATACTCCACCTGGAGGCAAAATCCAGACCCACTCTCATGGTCACTTGGATAAATATAATTTTTCAAACCTGGGCCAAAAATAACGCCTGATGAGACCCCCCAGTCGAAACCACAAGTTGTGAACCAAGAACAATATCCTAAAATAAAAAATAATGTAATCTAAAGTAAACAAAAGAAGGATCTCACCACTGTGAGATCCCCTGTCAGAACCCCACAGCAGGGGCTCTGAGCCAATCAGAAGCCTCATACCTTGGTTACACATAAACAAGACCCTAGTTACTACTAAGAACTACAGGTCACATGGTACCAAACAGAGGTAAGGGAGGGAAAATCAAACCTTACCTGGTCACTTGTGGTCGCGTTGCCCTTTCAGCCACGTCGGGTTACACCCACATACCAAAGTAATAATTTTAAATTAAATCACCAATATGGTGTCAAGTTCCTTTTTAGGGAGTTTGACCTCATCCGCACGTCTACACATATTCCTATGTAAAAAAAGTGTCCATTCAAATCTCATTTTCTCAATTTCTTTGTTAAAATTTGTGTGTTAGTTGCTTTTTCCTTAGATACAAAGTTAGTGAAACAAAATCTGTTAGGGTCCTAGGATTTTCACACCAGGTGGCACTGGTGTGGTTAGTTACAACTTTCTTTTAAGTATGCATATATGATATTATCCATCAAGGAATCTTCTAGTTTTCTGAAGTTTTTGAGCATCCACAGCCGTAGTGGCATTGCCGATTATTTGTTTATTCATAATTTATTAATTAATTTCTCCCTCATTCTGGCCTCTCACCCTCACGTGACATGTAGAGCACCAAACTTTCCTGAAAATTGGAAACAAGGAACCAAAGGCAACCCAAATTACTATGCATATCAATTTCATGAGCCCAACTTAGATCCACAGAAGCTGCCTTTGTTTAGACAATAAAAATATTGTTAGGCTCTCTGGACTCCAAAATCGGCATGGCGACATCGACATTTAAGTTAAACATCCGACAAAGGCATTAGTGACATGGGACCTTAAAATCAACATGGCCATTTCTTAAAGGTACACAATGCTGTTCAGGGCGCCACCTGGATGAAAAATTGTGAACTAAGGAAAAAATATTTTCCTACAATATTCTAAGATTAATTAAAATTACTAGGGCAAAACAAGAAGACTATTAATCATATTTTCCCTTAATTTGAATGATCCTTCTTCAAGTAATTAAGTGTTATGTAAGCAAAATCACCCTCTTTTTTAGTTTTCTTGTTATAACTTTTTTCAGAAACGGTCAATATTGTTTTTTTAGTGTTTAATAATTGTGTTCATAGCATAAGAACATGATGTCCAGGTTTCAAGAAAAACACATTGTTAGTTATTTCACTATGTGAATTTTAGTCATTTTTCCTTTTGAAACCAATGGTTAAGCATCAATATTTTAAAGGGTAATATCTTTTTTCACAAACGGTGAATGTTGATTTTTCTTTTTTATATGAACTCCTTTAGGTATAAGATAGGCAGAGTAAAGATATCTAAGATATCCTATTGTTCATTCTAAATCATGTTGAACAGCATCATGTACCTTTAAACTCGACTTGCGACATCAGGCCCCCCCCCCCCCCCCCCCATCAAGGACCGTCTTCATTACAAATATCTTACCAGTACTTTTTTTGTTATCATGAGAAAAGATAAAAGTAGGCTAACAGCCCGTTTTCATTGCCTACTCAGCATTGTACATCATTGCTGTAGTGGTATCATAACATATAACACTGAAGAGTTTATAAGATACAATACATTGCCATTAACCGGCCCGTCGGCCAGTGGCCAACAATTTGCATCAAAAATAGTGTAAAATTATTTGTCCTTGCCACTCATGAAAGCAGTTACAAAAAAACTGCCAGGGCCAACTGTATTCTGGATAAATTGGCCGTTGGCTGACAGCCGAAAGTTTCCAACACTACACTGACCACCGACTTCTGAACTAATTTCTAGTCGTGATCCGGTTTTCAAATAGTTGGTTTTGGAGATCTCTTAGAGTAAACTGGCTCAAAGTATAGAAATACCTACATCAATCCGCCTTCTGTTCATTTTAAGTTTCCCCCCTAAGAATTCGATGTCCACTCCAGGCCTACAAAAATCACGCTAATTCATCTTCAATAACAGGTCGCAATGTTTTGATATGAATGCGATTTTAGATTTTGGGATAACACTGTTCTGTGAAATGTGGCGGTTGTGAGTTGTCTAGAAACCTTTTAAAGGGGAGTACTAGTACAAGAAGACCCTTAGGTGAAGGCGGAGGGTAGCCGGACGGCCCTACACACAACAGCCCATTGCCTTTAGGCCTTCGATACCCCTGGTGTTGGTTCACGGAGAAATGCAGAGGTGGCAGCAAGCCCAAGCCCAGGGTCGAACTGGGGCCACTCACATGCTAACATTAAACTTCACCTCCCCACCTCTTCGATCTCGTTTTACAAACATCCTTTGCTCGATCTAATGCTTTTTATAATGCACAACCTGGAAACTAGTGTTCCAGCTAGTTCCTTAAACTAGTTAAATAAATAAGAAACGAAATAATTCTTCTTTGAGTGGTGTTTAATGTAACCTTTAGATCTTACAATATCAGGCAAGTTATTAATCTACAAACGGCGACCACGACGACCTCCCTTCCTGCGGGTGCTGTCGGACGGGATGGGTGTGACATCCTCTGCAAGGACAACGAGAACAGGTGAATAAGTGAATTATTTTTTTTAAGGAAGTCTGAAAGATGTTCGTACTGAAAGAAGTTCAATAAAAGCCCTTCACGTCAAAGTGCCACAGAAAGCTTCTTTTGGCAACTGCTGCTTACACAGTATTCTCATACAAAAAAAAAAAATTGTCATTATTATAACTTATCTTAACTCACATGATGATAATTATGACATCTTCTTGACATACACCGCTTATAAGTTAAGCGTTTTGTTTTGATTGATTGTTATGGGACTGTTTGATAGTATTACTCCTGCCGTCCTAAGGATAACCAAAGGACAGTCAGATCAGGGGAATGCTATCAGTTTATTCTGGCACCAACATGAAAGTCCATAATTACACGTCAAAATATGAACAGCAGGAGGGTGCGTAGTTTTGCGTTTTTATCTCTGAATACCTACCCATGATAACGAGTTCTTACTTTATTCTGCTACCAATATTGTCCGTAAATCAAACCCAGTTTTTTTTTAACATGGGCGTAATCTACCCAGGGATGCAAGTTTTGGACAGTAAAAAATATGGGAAATGCATAACCAAAACTTAATTCATTCTAAAAAGCTGATAACATTATATAAGCATTGAATTCTATTTATTTTTAGGGTTGTTGAAGTAAAAAAACAAATAAAATCAAATTCGACGAAAATCAAGAAATTTACATTCCTATCAAATACCTATTTTAAAATGACCTCGTTTGACAAGAAAATCTACCCAACTTACCAATGCGGCCGATCTTCATGCCAGAACGGGCAAGGGCACGGAGAGCGGACTGGGCTCCGGGTCCTGGAGTCTTCGTCTTGTTGCCACCGGTGGCCCTGAGCTTGATGTGCAGGGCGGTGATACCCAGGACCTTGCACCTCTCGGCGACATCCTGGGCGGCCAACATAGCGGCGTAGGGCGAAGCCTCATCACGGTCAGCCTTCACCTTCATCCCACCGGTAACGCGGACAATGGTTTCCCTGCAAGTAGTAAAGATTGAGTTACTCTGGTGTAAGACGTGGGTTATGAATGTCGTATTGGAATCTGGCAAGCATGTTTTAGGTACTCTCAACGACTAATGAATTGGTTTCTTTTCCCAGACAGATTTATCTTGGGAATTCTTTTTGCATAACATAGTCATTCAACTGAATCCTCAGAAGAAATCAAGGAAAAATGTGTGTATCCATCTTGTGACACCTACAAATGTTACCACCCACAAGGAATATCATCTTAATAGAGCTACATTGTACATGAACTATACAATTCTGCTTCCTCTTTAGGAGTATTTCAGAATTTATAACCTCTAAAAACTTTGACAACAGTGGTGGACGTAAGTTTAGAAATCCAGGGGCCAGTCGGGCCCCTAGCTTTCCAAATCTAGGGCCCTCATCTAAATCTAGGGTCCCTCACATATACTAGTCTTCTGTTACTTGTGACTTTATAGGGGCCAGTCGGGCCCCTAGCCCAGAAAATCTATGTGCCTGACCTTGACTCCACCCCTGGACAATATCATTTACCATTATCTAAAGCCAGTAACTAGTATATCGTCAGGTTTCTATAGAATTCTTTCCTCAGGCCTTAGGTAATAAACCCTCTATGTTTGAAAAAGTTCTTGAGTTCTGCAAACAGGTCAGACAGTACGAATACTTGCATTAGATCAGAGTCCCTTGGACTACCTGCAAATTGGTCATCATACCGGTTTATACGCAGTGTCAAGCACAGATCCCATCAGGGGCACAGAAACATAACCTACGGGAGTATTAATTACAGACTGACAGATTCCTAACTAAATACATGTGTAAACTGAGCTCCAGCTAATTCTGAATTCCTTACATCTTAGTTACAGTAATAGATAGCATTTTCATCATTTCCCTCCCCTATTTCAATATTTTGTTCGTTACTAGATTTTTTTCTTCTCCTTTTCAAATCATAAGGTCGCAGTTGATATTGTTAAGCTGTTTGGCATTCAGGAGATCTGAAATCGTGGGCAAGGAGTAAGAATATAGTTGGCTGGCTTTAAATTTGTACAGCAAATTGCCTTTGCCCTTAAAAACCGTTCAGGTACAACCCTCAACCTTCCCACTGAAAAAAAGTGATATGGTAGCCTAAGGCTAATTCTCTGCCTTGCATCAGGTCACGTAGTATCATCAGTGCTTGTAGCTATGAAGACCGTCGTGAAGGTTTCATCATGTGCAAGGGATTTTACTACTAAGGGCACTGAGTAACAGCCATGTAAAAGTACATTCTCAGATACTTGTCCAATCAGGGTAAGTGGTACCAACCCAAATTCCCCGTGTTTTCCCTGAGATCTCCCTATCTCGCAGCAATTTTTCCGTCTCATATCCAGCAAGTTGTTCAGATTTAAAAGCCTCTGCATCCCAAAAGATGCGGCAGAATAATGAAGACGTGTGTGTTTTATTGCGAAATAAAGCACTGCTCTAAAAAAAAAACTTGAAAAAAAGCCTCTGCAAGCAGAAAAAAAGATTTGGACAACCCAACAACTAAAGGTTGAATCCCTAATGTCTTGAGAATCAAGAACCTGGCCAACTGAAATTCCCTGTGTTCTCGCAAAATTAGCAAATTCCCTGTTTTCCCTGTGAGATGTAAACTAGAAACCTGAAATTTGCTCCAGCAGGGTTCCTCTCAAATTTCATGATCATATCTCGAAACATTAAAATATAATGACAATACAGAGTTATTTGAAAAGTTCCGGGGAGAAAACACCTGAAATTTAAATATTGGAAGAGTGCAATCTCCTTTTCAAAGTTGAGGACCTCAACTTTGAAAAGAACAAAAATCAGAAATTTGGCCTGTTCCATGCATGAATGTTGACGGTCTGATTTTGTCAAATTATTGGACGTCTCATGACAACCAGATATTTGGCAAAATTCTTAGCCTATTAATAGTTTTGTAAACAACCTGTAGACCTAGACCATCTATCTGTGCCATTTGCATTTGACTACTGAGAACGATTGTTATTTCCTCAATTGCTCAAAGTAACCCAGCAAAACACAACCATGACATTGTCCTGTTTGTCAAGTACAGCAACAAGTGCAAACACTCACATTCATCATTTTTCAATTACAGTACATAACTGACAGTTTTTACTCCTAAAAATAAGCGATCTGTCAAATTTGAGCAAAATATCCAACCATGTACTTACTTGCCGGAGAGATCAGTAATGTGGACGAATGTGTCGTTGAAGCTGGCGTAGATGTGAGCCACTCCGAAGACATTCTCACCCTCGACAGCCTGAGGTCCCAGCTGGACCTGTTCCTCCTGCTTGGTGGTCTTGCCTTTGCGTGGAGCCATTGTGCACTAAAAGGAAGTAAACCGATAAAATATTAGTATAAATCCGACATGGATGCATCGACCACACAAAATGACAGTCGGCAAGTGACAGTGTGGCTGAGCGATAATAGGGAAGTGACAAATTGCGAACACAAAATTTGCAAGTAATAATCAGTTTGAAAGGGCAATCATTTAGAAATGAACAACCGTCCATACATATATTGGATAGCCTGTCAAATATGACCATAGTAATTCTACTCACTAGATATTTATCAACAATTTACTTGACAGTTCGTGTCCCTTGCTCACACAGCCTGCATGACTTCACGGAGGGGACGTTTAGTAAACAAAGCAAATTTTAATACTAATAAGAAATAATTAGTACAAATATGCACCTATATGCATTTGTACATATGTTTTCTCAATCATTACATTCTTAAATAACTGTTTTAGCTGATAATAAAGGAGATGATAGGTGATTTTCAAATCGGTTTCAAGATTCTTACCGAATGGAAATATGGCTTCCGAAAAAGAGGTCAATCTCGCGGTGCGCGAGAACGGCGAGAAAGTCCGAGACTTCCGAGAAAACCCGGAGTGTGCCGAAGTTGGCCGAGCATCTTTTGTTATTGTTGTGTGGGAACCAGCATGTAGAGAGTACAGGTCCGGATTTTTACCCAGATCTCGGCCTGTTTCACCCAAAGCGACAAAATGACAAGGTATAATCCTAGTTAAATGCTTTAACTACCAACAAAACCGAGGATCCCGGATCCCCAGCTGAATTTTCAAGGAGAAAATCGGCTGAGACCGGTGACAGGCCTGGGTGTCGACTGTCCTCGGAGCAGTGTTGAAAATCTCGGATTCGCCTGTTGCAAATTCTCTTTGCCTGGCGACTACCTGTTGAAAAATGGACTTTATGTTTGACTGGGAAGCGGATGGAGATAGGTTTTCTTTCGATGATAGCGATCGATTCGAGGAGGATTCGCTGTGTTCATGGATTAGCGAGCCTGAAAGTCTCTGCAATAACTGGAGAGGCTGGAGAAAGCAAAATGGAGGCCCACCGGGCTCCTCTTCGACTGGCCGACACGGTAAGTTGGAGAATTTTCATTATCTCAGCCGGGGCTAATTTGTTCAATTTTCGGTTACCCCACTCAATCATAACTTCTCCCCAATTCCCATAAATACAGTGTATCCCAGTGTTTGATTTTATTCGACACGAATGAGGTCAGTTCTGACGTGCGCAGGCCAAACTAGCGCTCGCGGCGGCGCTTCGTGTACTTGACTTGAACTCGAGTGACTTGAAAAGCTCCGACATTCATTGTCTAAAACCAGGCCCACAGGTGCCCCTCGAGTCATCAAGTACATTTAATACATTCACAAAGGGAAATAAACCAAAACCCTTAACTCTAGGCGTGTTTTATTGAAAAGCGAGCCGGTTTTATTCGAAAATTGGTGGCCCTCCCAAAACGGAATCCCAGTGGGAGAGAGACGCAGGCCCGTTTCTGGGTTGATCACCCATTTTCGGCCAGCTGTGGCCCGTCCTTGTGAATCAGCTGATGGCCAACTGGTCGTCGCACTGGTTGACTCAAGGCTGGTTGACACACAAGGCCCTAGCGGACACACTGACACACTTTGTCACCGTGCTGCATGTTTCATTGTCTCGCTGGACACAAAGCCCAAGATTTTCCAGGTCAACATACAACGATGATAAATTATTTAACAGTTAACGTTATTGGTGTGTTTAATCATTTGTCTGTGCACCTTTTTTGACGTATCAAATCCTAACATAGTACTTATGTTGTATGTTCAGCAGAAAACAATTAACTTCTATGCTTAATTCATTTGAATTTTTAGAGCTTTTTGAAATAAATTGTAATTCTGATTATTCAATGACAATATTTATTACACTCAAGCAGATAATTATAACAATACATGTAGATCTACTAATAGTAATAGGCAGTGGTTATTCAGGAATAAAGTGTACGCTTTTCTATTTTTTAATCATTATTTAAATCTGAAAATGATATTCATGGTTTCCCATGGTCTTCTAAAAATGTACATTGAATTTTAATGACATGTAGAAGACTATCCAGAAGTTTTAAAATCTGTTTTAAGCTGCCTGGTTTAACTCCTAAAAATCTGTTTTAAAAACCCTGTATTTCTAACTGTTTTAGTTAAACCGTAACTAAGGACCTTAAAACAGATTTAAGGAGCTTAAACCAGATTTTAAAACTTTTCTCACCTCTCCTGATTTAAGTGGAGAGTTCTACTTAAAATGGTAAATGATACATTAGGCCAAATAAAGATTTAGAATAAGTTTATGATGCTATAATTTGTCAATTATATTAGTTAGACATGTTTTATTCTTTTACTGAGTTCAGTAGGTTGGGATAGACCAAATTATTTTTGGCTTAATGCTTAAACCAGTCTCTCAAGCTGGTTTAAGAAATCTGGTTTAAGACAGGCTTAAACCAGATTCGTCTTTTGGAAATACGCTCTTAAAACATCTAGCTAAAAATTTGGTTTAACTAACTCTAAACTTTTTGGAAATACTGGGCAAAGTCTAAATAGGGGATCTAGAATTTGGAAAATTTAAGTTATGAAACTATAGATTTCGATTCTCAAAAAGTAATGGTGCTTTTTCCAGCTTGATGAAAGGAAACGACTTGGAAAATTAGTCCAACTGAGTCTTAGACCTCCAATAATAGGTCCGAACAAATAGGTAAACTGGGAACATGACATTCACAGAACTTACAAAAAATGAATTAGAAGGACAGTTGTTGAGATATTCCTGGTGGAAAAGTGTCAGTGCCGGCCTAGTTCTAGAGGAATGGCCCCTTCATCAAAAGCCTTGTGGATCAATTCTATTCCCTAATCGCTCATATACTCTGATCTTTGATGATGGATAAGTGCAGTTATAAAATGCCCCTCAAAATTTTAATCACGTATTTTTTCTATTTTGAATTAACACTTTTAAAGAATTAAGGAGTCCACTACGTATCAATTGTTCATCTAGTTGACTTGAGCCTAATCGCAAAGTTAGGCCACCATGTACTTTTTGTGGGGCGAGTGTTAATGGCAATTCCTTTGTTGTAGTGTGATAGGAATTGTGGTTTAGATAACACTCAATCTCGACAGTTATCCATGTTGACACTCTGGTAAAGTCAACATGATAGCAGCACACGGCATCCCGGCCACTATACTACGAGTGGGTGGATAGTGGGTATCTGCTAGTGGTGGGTGGCCAGACTCGAGGCGAACACCTGCACAGGGAAAATGGCAAAAATAATCCCCGTTAGAGGAAAAACGATGGGAATGAGAATTATTTGAAATTTATCCAAAATGCAGGGAATTTGGTTTTCTTCATGTAAATTTAGAAGGGACTGAATAAGGGGGCCAGGGTATGAATAGTAAAGGTGGTAGATTGTAGTGATGCATTTTTCCTTTGTTTGAATGGTACTGTTTCTGGAACGAACGCTTTATACTTTAACACCTCAAGATCAAAATAAGTTAATTAAAAGCGGAATTAAGGGTGCAGTGTTCGAGACTAACGCCTGCCCGTCGGCCAATGGCCGAGAATTTTGGAACAGGGCCGACAAAATAGTGAGAAATCTTTTTTAAATCGGCCCGGATGGCCGACAAATTTTTCGGCCGTCATATATGCTTATTTTGGCCGTCATAAATGCTATTTTCGGCCGTCATTTTCAGTGTTTTTCTTGGCCTTTTTCGGCCGTCATATATGCTTTTTTTTGGCCGTCATTGATGCTATTTTCGGCCGTCATAAATGTTTATTTTTCGGCCGTCATAAATGCTTATTTTTCGGCCGTCATAAATGCTGTTTTCGGCCGTCATTTACACTAGGTTTTTGAGGACTGACTAAAATCTTTCAGGGCCGACACTTTTTTGACACAATCAGCCCTGATGGCCGAGAGCCTTAAAAGTTAAGCTCGAACAGCACCCTGTATGCACAGTTTGGCTGCCGGGTGCATACTCTTGAGGAGGACGCACCCGGCAAGTGCAAGCTTTTTCAACAAAATAAATGCCATTACATGTATATAAAGTAGTGTGTGCATCAGAAATATGCCGGGTGCATGATTTTATTTTAAAACATTATGCACGAAATAAATCCTCAATTTCGAACACTGCTAACTATATCATAGAAAACTATGAGTACACCATCAGGTTAGTTTCAAACACTGTACTATATAATAGAAAATCAGTTTATCAATTTAGTTCATTGAAACTGAACTAATATTTGGTACACTCTCCTAGCTTGAGTAACCTTTTAGGCCCTTTTGAATCAAATCACTGGACCAAAACATTCACTCAGTTTATCCATGCTCCTTGAGCCGCGAATAAGTAGAATGAGTCTTTCTGATATAACAACCTACAAACATACGTAAATTCATTCCCACCGCTCTTGACACCTCGTATCGTGAACAAGGCAAACCTCACAAGTCCTGGTTTGTGAACAAACTGACCTCACCCCTATGTCAACACATTCCCTCTTTCCTGTCCCAGCTTGTCCGACTCCCAGAGGTGTCCTGGCTCATCGACCTGACCGATCAGGCATGTGATAATCAATGATTCAACCAGCTGTCCCCGTCTAATTGGGTTAGACCAACAGAGATCGCTGCATTCTTTTCTATCCTCAATGTAATAGTAGAATATAACAGTTATCAAATTTGCTTCTTCGGTAATTGAAATTTAATGTCGAGAAATTATCTGCAGTCTGAGAGATTTTACTTGTATGTTTGTATAAGTCTGATAGTCGCGGGTACTCAAAGTGAAATGGCCTGGATAGTGCGAGCACATAATATATGTCACTTTTTTTGTAACATATGGGCAAATGCATAAATGTATGCTTTCTAACGCATAACCCAGAAAGCAGCACATGGCAATTTACTATCAATTTGTGTACCGTCAGGATGATAATGAATATGTCCGCCTGGGACAAGAGTAATGTGCACAAGATACACCATTATTACTTTGAAATTCGGCAAAGTTAAAAAAGAAAATCATGGCGACATCTGTAAATGTTTTTCTTATTTTGATTTTCAATTTATTGTGCTGAAATATACTATGCATCGTTCTTTGCAAATATTTGTATGGTACATCAGAATAGCAAAAATAGATCCGTATTTGCTAAGAGGGAAAAAAGGTCTTTCAAAAAAACGACATCAGGCAATCTATTTATGATAACAGTCCATTTAGTGACTGGATGCGGTCATATCTAAGAGGGGGACTTTAGGGACATGTAAATAGTATAACAGAAGATGGATGGCCCTGCCGTGGCGACCCGACTTACCCTGGGTTATATTACCGTTAACCCTTTCAAAGTGGAACTTTTCTAGTACTTCTTTCTAAAGCAGTTGTAAAACCCTTAATGTTTTAGGGAATTCCGAGAATCGTAATTCAATTTGATGAGTCTTTGTTTCCCTTGCAACCCATAATTTGTTTGGTGCACGTGCGTGCTTTCGTGCATTGTCTTTGCATCATGCATAAAATTGGGCTTGTTAGCACGAAGTGTGCAACACACAGAGGTCGCTGACGAATGAGTTCTGAGTCTGACATGCACATGTGACCTGGGTATCAAATAGGAGCGGAGGTTCCACCACTTGTGTAGGCTTTTCATTTCTGATGAGCTTTCAGGCTCCTATAAAGTACAAGAAAATGAAAGAGAAAAAAAAGAAAACTGTAAACAATATACTGAGTTTTCTCTTGGTGGGGCAGCTGTAATATTGGCAAAAGTTAGTACATGTAATAGGTACACATAATATTATGATAATTATGTTTGTAATGACCTTAAAGTAATCAAGTTAGTAATAGTAACACATATGTTTTGTAATGACCTCGCTGTTGCTAATAAATTACTTAGTAATCCTTAGCTAGAAGTCTTCAGGTTTATGAAAGACTTGTACTTGTTGGCCCACATGTTGATGAAACTCTACACAATGAATAGAATTGTGCATCAAGATATTTACAGTATACAAGGGGACTCAGGGCAATGAACTGGCTGCATTTTTGCCTCATTTGCACTCAGAAATGTGGCCCTTAAAATGATGAATGATCTGTCTTGTATGATGTATCTATCTGGGCTGTCGACTTATAACTGTCATAACTAATAGATAACAGTTAATTACAAAGTCAGCTGGATACATAGTGTGCCTTATTAAAGATCCTTTATACCTTCGCTGATGAGGCTGAGCTGTCGAATTTTCTGTCATGACGTATTTTAGTTGTCGGATAAATGCCCAGTCAGATGTTTAGTAAATTACATAAGTATCCTAATTCCCGGCCATCTCGTCTTTTGATTTGTTATGAGTTAAATGTCTAGTTAGGTGGCTACAGGGTATATCTGTCCTTATTGCATGTCCATTACTATTGCTGGTTGGGCCAGCAACTTAATGCTGTCTTGATGAATGTTTAAAAGATTTCTTATCAGTTCAGTGCCCAGTGAGCTAGTTACATTGTGTACCTGTACTTATGACAGGATTGATGCCGTAACTGGTTGGCTATCAATGTATTAACACTCTTGATGTATTTTTTAGTTTGTTGCCAGTAAAGATGCCCAGTCAGGTGGTTACATTCTGTACCTCTCCTTATTGCAGGCCCCGTTCAATCGCTGGTTGGCTGTCAATATGATATTACTCTATTGTGTGTATTTTGTGTTCTACTCTTTTTTTCCTTCCACAATGATTGAGGTTTTTGAATACTTTTAGACACTTTCCCTTTACCAGGAAAGGTTTCTTTGGAAACTTAAAGCACCCCTTTTGGGAACCGTGGTTTTCATGGAGAAGTCACTACAAATACCGGCTCCCCTAACAAACCGGCCCACTTACTTTTAGACACTTTCCCTTTACCAGGAAAGGTTTCTTTGGAAACTTAAAGCACCCCTTTTGGGAACCGTGGTTTTCATGGAGAAGTCACTACAAATACCGGCTCCCCTAACAAACCGGCCCACTTACTTTTAGACACTTTCCCTTTACCAGGAAAGGTTTCTTTGGAAACTTAAAGCACCCCTTTTGGGAACCGTGGTTTTCA
This sequence comes from Lepidonotus clava, assembly GCA_936440205.1. NCBI lineage: Eukaryota > Metazoa > Annelida > Polychaeta > Phyllodocida > Polynoidae > Lepidonotus > Lepidonotus clava. Next base: position 17,464,245 of record OW387135.1, read on the forward strand.
TGGAGAAGTCACTACAAATACCGGCTCCCCTAACAAACCGGCCCACTTACGCGGTAGCATCTTTGGCAGCAGCTCTCCGGTCATGTAAAAATAATATTACTGTCTTGATGTATTGTTTAGTTGTTATCAGAAGTAAAAATGCCCAGTCAGCTGATTACATGCTGTACCTGTTCTCATTCCAGGCCCGGTGCCGTCGCTGGTGGAGCTGGGCTCGCAGGCCGTAGCCTACCACATCCCCTTTGAGGTGGTCGAGCACTTCTACCCGCCCATCCCCGAGCAGCTCCAGCTGAGGATCGCCTTCTGGAGCTTTGCCGAGAATGAGGAAGACATCAGGTACGTACTTCTCCACCTGCAATTTGCAAAATAGCTAACAATTGAGAAAGGTTTTGGGGATATAACGACTTACCAAGGGGCCTTCCATTAAGTACGTACGCAACAAGGGGGGGTGGGGGGTCTAGAATTTTGGAAAATTTGCGTACGTTCCTGTACAAATCCATTGCGTACTTTAGCCTAAGGGTGTGGGGGGGGGGTCTAAAATTTTGGAAAATATGCGTACGTACTAAGTGGAAGGCCCCCAAGTTACCTGTCTCCTTTACCTCTGAGGCTCAGTTCAATGTTGGTAGTGCAGTGAATAACCCGGCTGGTAGCCAAATGATATTTTTGTAGGGGTGGGGGTAGAGGGGAGGGGGCATGTTGTTTATAATTAGGCAGATATGGTATTTTGTAGGGGTAGGGTGTTTCGTAAAACATCTTTAAATGCCCTAGGAGCCTAATTTGTTTTTGTATTTTTGGAGATAGATATGAAACATTTTTTCCTGTGGATGTCCATTGACCATCCTTAAAATTGTAATCAAAGTACCGAGTATGGGACAAAAGAAGATCTGTTTACTTTTCCTTTGAATCAACATCTTTATTTTCATGCTATCCCCTTATATAATTTTTCACAAGGTTAAACATGTCTTTTATGGTTGTTTCCAGGTTATACTCGTGCCTGTCCAATGGCAGCGCCGATGAGTTTAACAAGGGCGACCACCTGTACAAGGCGCGGGCTGTGCGCGATGCGCTCCAGATCGGTGAGTCCAACTTTATACATTACTTCATGGACCAGAGAGCGTCTTGGCAATTAACCTGTGATACCAAACTGAGCATAAATATAACATTTGAATGCCAAAGACTTCATGTATGTTACTATACAATATATGAATGTGGATATGTGAGTGTGTGATGCAAAAGAAAGCAACACCACTGTTCACATGATTTTAACAGCATGAAGAGTATCTATGCCTATACACATTGTAGTTATCCCTATACAGTTTATATTAGTTTTCACCGTCTCATTTTGATTTTGATTAAGAATATGACTGTAGTAAAGTAATTGATAATATTTGTCCAAATCGTAGGGAATTTAGGTGAAAAAATAAAGTAAAACATTTTTCAGTTATCAATTATCAGTTTGCTAAGCCTATACATGTTTTCAAAGTGAATAAGAACTGTCCAACAAAAGAACATGCAATTTATTTAATTGGAAAAGGGAGGCTTTTTCCCGTTTAATTGGCTTTTGATGGAAAATACCTACCACTGTTCCTGGAAATACTCAAACATGACGGTTACCTTTAGGGTTAATACTCTGTCAATTTTAACCACTCTAATCAGCGAATCATTAGCCAGAAAAAAAACAGATAGCCAGAAGGTTTTACTTTTAGCGACAACTGTGTCGACCCAAATAAAACGACCGGAGACTTTTACTGGTCATTTTTCGGAACCTTAACTAATAGACTGACATGGGGGCCTCGGGCCATAGGTCATTAGTGCAATGTCATTAGACACGTCACGTGCGACCGTTGACGACCGGGGGGAATTTATGTGCACCTGAAATGATCATAACTATTGGGTGGGCTGAAGAAAATCTGTATATATTTCTTTGCTCTTAAAATTAGAAATACAGGGATTTTCCTTTACATAAATTTACTAGGACCGGGTACTAGTAAAATCCTGCCAGGCTAGTGTATTCTGTTAGCACTAGCCTGGTGGGCAAGTGAAACTAATTGAAATAGCAAATATTAACCTGATAGGGATTTGTATAACTTTGATCTGTCCTAGTGCAAAGACTGGAGCACTAGCCCGGTGGACTAGTGGGAAAAATGTTAAGGAAAACCCCTGGTGTATATGCTGTTTGGGAATTTGCATAGGAGCTTAAAGCAGTTGGCATTTGTATCCCACGTTGGGTTCTTTATCTGAAAGATAATCTGAATTATTACAATCAAGGCCGATCGTGAAGTGCCCATTCCTCTTTTCTAAAAGAACCACAGTTTTGCGATAGATATGCCTTTAGATATTATGGAAATTGTCTTGAAAACGTTGCCTTTACTTAGATATGATAAAAATGGTCTTGAGAAACCCCTTGTGATTTTTCTACACCTCTCCTATTTTAAGAACAAATTAGACTTGACCACGCCTTTGTAACAATACGTCATACCTTGATGTGGTGGCAACCACGGCGATACCGTTTAGAGTATCCACATTATATAAGAGCTTCCCTCTGTTAATTACAAGCCATCCAAATTGATGATACAAAGTTTAGGTCGTGGGCCTATTTCTACATGTCTGTTTCTGCTGAAAAATATACGTACAAAAACTTTGTTGTTTTGAACAATCCAGAATATTATCTTTATTTACGTCACTCAGGCACATATTTGACCACTTTACCCCTCCTCTCTCTCCCTAGGCTTCCACCTCAGCGCCACGGTGGTGCCTCCACAGAGCCTGTCTCAGGCCAAGAGCGCCTTCAACGTGGCCGTCATGTTCGACCGGCGCCGCATCACCTCCTGTAGCTGCACCTGCGGCAACAACTCGTGGTGCGCGCACGTCGTCGCCCTCTGCCTCTTCAGGATCCACCAGGTAAGCAGATTTTATCAAAGTTGGTATGCATTGGTCCATACAGATATGATGATAATATCTTGTTCGTGAAAGTGGTGCCATCCTAGTGGATAGAATGTGATTTTTAATAATGTTTTTATTTTTAATTTGTTTATTCAATTTAATGTCTTTTTTGGGGTGGGGGCGGGTTTCCTTATATTAAACCAACATGAAGTGAAGTGACCCAAGTACCAGATTCCTGAAAAATGAGGCAAGTACTTGTGTTTATTATGTCGGAAATTGTTATGATATGTTTGTCATTTCAGAGGGTTCCTTTAGGAACAAATAAACTCGCTATAAGAGTATAAATGTGCTACGGTCATTCTCCATTAACAACAAAAAATGATAGAGGAAAATCCGAGATTTCCTTGATAATGAATAACGAACAAAGAACAAAGACTACCCTGTGATATGTGGGACAGTCACCTCAAAATAGGTTTGCCATTCCATTTACCTGAGATAGTTTATCAATACTCCTGGTTGAGTTCAATCTTTTAAAAAAACATCTTGTTTATTTCCTCACCCCCACAAAGTTCTCTTTTATCGCCATTTCCTCTTTCTGGGTGAGTCACATTCAGACACGAAGACCACTGACTGAAAGTAAAGGGTGACCAGTCATCCAGAGTGGTTTTCTGGGAGACAAACAATCCAACAATCTCATAAGGACATGATTTCTAATCATATTAACTTCCAATACAAAAATTCTTCAGTTTTGACGGGTAACCGTGGACGGGCCTCATTTTCAAAGGCCAATAAGCCAGAAAAGTGTTAAAAAATTTAATGGTCGATAAATTTCCGATTTTGATCTTCATTTCCATACTCTTATTTCTGCACAACTTCAAAGTAGTACAAAGTAGTATCGGCTGATGGTATAGACAGAAAATATAATGTTACGAGCCTACGTTATATAAAACGCTGAGCATTCTAAACGATAGCATCGTTCCACCAGCACGAATAGCCACAAATCTCTATAATGCAATCTAAATAATCAACCATACCTAATAGTAGTATGTTTATCACAAACTAGATCAGAATTATGTCCAATATGTTGGGCGTTCATTGTATGATCTCACTGCGGCGCCCAACTTAGACTGAACAAAGGGTTGCTTTAATTTCAGAAGTAATGGTCAGTCAAAAAAATAAAGAATACAATAGTCTGTACCTTTGAGCGTCAAAAACCAGAATCCACTGATGCACATACACGTGTACGACCAGTCCCCGTTCCAGTTGGGTGGACACAAAGAAAGGCAGATCATGCTCCATTGTAGACCAGTGGAGATAGTGAATTAATAAAAACGTAGATATTTTCGCGTTTTGGGAAAGTAACTCGGCGTGTATAGATTCTCGGGAAATTAACGCAAGACTTATTCTTGTGAATTTATTTTCACGATGTGATAAATCCTACTTCCTTTTTTATATGATTTTTGATATTTTCACGTCCCACAAATTCTCGCGGATATTTCACACATGTGAACGCGAAAATATAAACAGTCCCAAAATAAAAACACTCATATCATCCTATTATTCTTACCCGGTAACAAAGGTGTGCAGTTACAGGCGTCAGTACTAGCATACTCTTTGATACTCGTAGTAGTACTCATTATATCCCACTCCGCGCTGCCCTGGAGTTAACCTGGAGTTAACCCGGCTGACCGCGACCCGAGGAGGAGAGGTCGCCGCCCACATCTGGGTCAGGGCGGGTCAGTCCCGTGTAACCAACTGGAGACAAGGCCTGCTGCGTTGTGGTTGGTCAGGGCCAGGCTGTCTTTGTCTCCGCTCAGGTGATTCACCTCATTGTCCCAACACCTGTGGGATTTAGGTGTGGATTATTACAGGGGTTTTCTCTTAACTTTTTTTGTTCACTAGTCCACCGGGCTTGTGATCCTGTGTTTGCACTGGCCCGATTCAGAGTTCCTCTAGTCTATATACTGAATTATTACAGTAACTTCAAAGTTTTTACTGGCCCATCGGGATAGTTGCTCACACGTTTCACTAGCCCGGCCAGATTTTTACTAACACCCAGGACTAGAAACTATGCTAGAGTAAAACCCAGAATATTGTTTTCCTAGCAAAAGTAGTTTTAGGGGGAAAAGATCTGTTGTTTTCTATCAATTATACACATTTTGTGTGTGTTTTATATCAGTTATGTGCATCATTTTCTTTGTTCTTTGCATTTCTTGGATGTTAGTCGAGGGGGTTTAGGAGCGGAGGAATACAGTTATCCCAGATAAAAAGCCCTAATAAACGCACTCGATACATACCGATCTCAAGTAATTGGCCATTGGAGGCGCTAGAGTGGGATTTGGACCTCCACAGGTTGATTAGTTATCGATCCGTTGGCATGGTAAGGGCCGAGAGTGGTACATGCTTAGTGGGTAGTGGTCCGGGAAGGGGGTAGGCCAAACTAGATTTTTGTTTATGGTCCAGCAGCTGAGACACATGCAAAAACTAGCCAGTTGGGAGGTTGGGATTACTATTCATTCCAAATTCTTATTAATCAGATTTTCTTCTTCTTTTATTTAATTAATTAATTTTCTTTTTTGGGGGGAGGGGGGGGGGAAATCTTTGAATAAAAAATAAAAGTACCCACACGGGCGGCCTATAAGAAACAATCTTATTTAATGGGTGACCTGGAGATGGGCGGCGGTGGGAGGTGAGGTGAGGAGAGGAGGTGTCACCTGGCCCCGCCCTCCCCGAGTCAAGGTGTACTTATCAGGTGTACTCATCAGCCCCCCCTTCTACCGGCCGATGACCCCGTCACCCGTCACCTGTGTACCCTGCTGACACACCCTCTCTGGTGTCTTTGTTATTTCCCCCGTCAATTTAACACTACCCTCCCGGCCCTTTATGAGGTTACCAATACAATACAACCAATTAGCCTTATCTTTATAGTACTAAGAGTAATTCATTGTATCCTGTTTATAAATCTAAAAAAAAAAAAACATAGGGAAAAAGACAGTCATGCTAAAGCTCTGAAAATCCTATTCTTTATCAATGCAAAATTGAGGTTTTTCATTGGGTCCTGTATTGGGAAAGTGATCAGTGTTTGTGACTATACGCTTGTAACAGTTACAAGTGACCTAGTACCCTAGTGATCCTAGTGAAGCATCTGGCAAGTCCTCAGAAGCTGTTAAGAACTTCAAGTTTATTTCAGATTAAGTTCAGATTATATACAAAATCTGAAACCTGTAGAAGGCATGAATAAATATTGTCTCCCGATTGGTTGATATTACTATTAAAATTATAACTTCCCTGCGCACATGCAAAATGTATCTGACCCTCTGAGCATTAACTTTAGTTTTCAAATTATCTAGTCAACCCTTACTTACATCCCTGGTAACTTTACTTTTTAATGAACAGAAAAAAGTATGTACTATATCATCATATCCTCAAACTTGAATGTCCCTGGGGAGTCTGGGCTACCGCTAGATCATAGAAGAAACTTTCAAATATTTTTCTTATAGATAATGTTATTTTCAAAATTGTGAAAGCGATAACGTGACCCTTGCTTCCTAAAATCCTCATGAGATTCCCATCATTGTCTTCCCCGATTTTCTGAAGTACTTACATCCAGATCCTGCATTCACTGTTGCCACATGCCTACGTCCATGTAAGAACCATATAAACGGACATTAAGACCGTGACGTGTGGTGGGCAGTGGCAGTAGTCGGATGTGGGGTTTATATAACTACAACACACGACAAAGAGAAACAAACCTTTATTCCTCTGACCCACTGCCACATCTGTTCTAGGTCCTGGAGGTCTGAGGCCACAGCCTCACGTGTTTGTGGGCGAGTTTTTGTTCACGGTTCTAAGGGGCAGGCCGAGCGAACAGGTTTTTGTGCGTTTTCCTTTTCTTTCAAGTCGTGGGTCTTCATTGTGCAGGGGCGTTGGGGGGTGACCTTTGACCTTCCTGGTACATATTCATGGTCGTGGCCCGCCTCGCCCACGCTCACAATGGTGGTCCAGGAAATGCCGGGAAGTTCAGCCCCCCCAGGACCTCCCCCCAATCTCCAAACAATAGGTCCTCTTAATCATTATGTTCAGTTACGTAGGCATTAACACCGACTTATATATTAAGTAACAGGACCCGTTGGAGCCCAGTGGACCGAAACTTTGAAGTTATTTACTGTAAATGTATAAAAGAAAAATATATGGAAACAATCATAAAGAAATCACCAATGCCTAAGGATTGAGGTTTTCAGGTATAATTTCAGCTCGTTAGATGTAAGGGGTGAAAATACTGGGTCAACAAGATGACATTATTCACTTTATCAAGAAACGAGGATATTGTTAAAAAGTGGCGTTAAGGATATTTAATTCTTGCGAATGCGCATTCAGCTCTCCGGTTGTCTAAATCACGTATTTCAAAATGACATTCATAACTAGAGCCATAGTCACTGACTGAGTTAGGCGAAATTGAATGGAAACAGGGCCAGTTAGTTTCAAGACCACGTGTTGAAAATATCCTATAAAACGATAAGATTGAGTAAATCATATTATTTTAAAACCTCAATCATGAAAGCAGACATCTCTTTAAAATCGCATTCGTTACAGTCTCCAGTGATAGAAGGAACGGACGGATCCAACGACTGATAATGTGAAAGGTCTAAATTTAAAAACTCAGGAGTAGTTGTTCGGATGACCTTTCTCTAGCTACAAATCAAGCCACTGCAGTTTTTGATGGCGTGTAAGAACCCATACTGGTCCCTGGATTAACGTCGAAAGGAACAACCTCCTAGCTAAAATCCAATCTTTTTAAAATGTATTTGCTAGCTAACAAATATGTTCTTATCAAAATAGATACATAATCACACAAATAAATGAGTAGATAAAATGAGGAATAAGTAAAAGCTTAAAAATCGCACTGTGGTTTATGTATCAGGTTATATTTTGGGTAAGAATGCTCTTGGAGAAATGGAAAAAAATATTTTACTAGGATGCACAAAACACTTCAGCTATCATTGTTTCAAACGCATATTTTCCCTATCAATCAGCCATCTACAGCTTGATTTGATGGGTAAATACATGTATTACACCTTGTCTGTTTAGCTCGGGAGTTCAAGAAATAGTATCCACTGCGAAGTGAGAATTCTTGGTCATCTTGAACTCACTCATTTCAATCATTATCATTATCCTGGAATCAACTGCATTAACATTGATGAAAATGAAGTTGTGAAATAATCTTAAAAAGAATGGTTAATAATATACATGTAATATTTTGTTTTCAGGCGAACCAAGTTTGTCTGCGGGCCCCAGTGTCCGAGTCCCTGAACCGGCTGCACCGCGACCAGCTGCAGAAGTTTGCCCAATACCTGATAAGTGAACTACCTCAACAGGTGAGAACTGCCTACTGGAGCAGGACTTTTTGATGAGTTAATTAACCTCTGCACTCTAGCGGCCGACCCTGATTTCTACCCAGCGACGCTGCATTAGAATGGCGGTATTGAAGTGTTGTTCCTGGAGAGATTTTGAGAAAACGTGGGGAGTAGAGCGTTAATAGGCTCATGTCATAAGGATTAGACCAAATATGTATAGGTGTATGTACATATGTATGTACATATGTATGTTTTATATGGATAGTATATATATGGTTAGAAATAAAACTCCTCAAATGTCTTATTTTGTAATTTTCCACAGTATTTGGTATATACTTGTACAATTGTAGGATAATAAAATATCTTAGTATGTAACATACTTTTTGTATGTCCTGTGTTCTTCATAATGTACAGGCTTTATGGCATTGTTTGTATATTTTGTTCTTACAAATGAGTATTGACCGAGTTAAGTTATTTGCTACCAGATCCTGCCGACCGCCCAGCGTCTGTTGGACGAGCTGCTCTCCTCACAACATGCCGCCATCAACACCGTGTGCGGAGCCCCAGGTAAACAACTCTTACTTTGACAGTCTTTTACAAATAATAATATGAAAAATCGTTTAGATACACTTTTTTTTAGATAAATAAGAAAAAGATTTTATCAAAAGAATATTGAAGAAACTTATAATCATGTGAAGTCATGGTCGCTTGAACAATCCACTGATTGATCTTTTGATTTTATATAAAAATGTATTTTACTGCATATTATGATTTTACTTGATTTTTTTCTACGAAGCTTATGCTAATAAAAATACTTAAAATCTTTATTTGCATTCCAGATCCCACGGCAGGGGCATCGGCGAGCGAACAAACATGCTGGTGTTTGGACGAGGCCACCCTACATGACAACATCAAGAAAACGCTCATCAAATTCTGTGTTCCATCTCCCATCGTCTTCAGGTAGGGATAAGTACATATTAAGCAGAGACGGAAAAAGGATTTCCATTATGTTTTCAAATAAGGCAACTGTTTAGATTCATCACCAAAATAATAGTATGAAATAACAGTATGACTGCTATGATTCGTTTGTTTCAAACCTTGTTATGGTCCTTTGACGTATCATCGTTTCACTTTGCTTTTGTTATTTCAACACATTTTTCCTGAAGCGCACATCCAGCTGGTTTCTTAGGATATCTAATACACAAAATTCCATGATTTATAACGAAAACAACACAATTAGCTTGATCATTTCATTTCATTTGATAAATTTTGATCATAAAATTTTACTTACAATATCTCTTCAGTGACGTGAACTACCTGTCATCTACCGCTCCCCCGGCTGCGGCCGAGTGGCAAAGTCTGCTACGACCTCTGCGGGGACGAGAGCCGGAGGGCATGTGGAACCTGCTCTCCATCGTACGCGAAATGTTCCGGCGCAACGACAGTAATGCCATCCCTCTACTAGAAATCCTCACAGAGGAGGTTCTCACTTGTGAACAGGTAGGCCTAGGGTTCATTTGTCAATCGTAGATAAATATATTTGTATATAATATCCTACTTTTTCGATTACACATTTGCGTGTTGGTGTATAAGTAATACTTTCTCAAAGGAAAACTTGTATTTAGAAATATTCAAATACAAATAAGCAGAAACTTTCTAAATTGATTATCCTATTGATGATTTGTCGTTTGTTCTTTACTTCAATGCAAAGATTTGTTTAGAATTGATGAAGTTATTGCTCACTTTTCCATGAATGTGCAATATTACGCGTTTTTTGGCCATAACCTTCTGACCACATGATAAAGACTGACCCATTTCTGTTCTGCTCGCAGATCCTCGTGTGGTGGTTTAACACAAAGATCTCAGCTTCCCACAACAGCGCCAACAGTCACAGTAACCGAGGAAATCAGAACAGCAGCTCGTCGTCCCAGCACGCCGCCTCCAGCATGTGTGACGAGATAGTGACTCTGTGGCGCCTCTCCGCGCTCAACCCCTCCCTCTCCCCGATCCAGCGCGACGACCTATGCACACAGCTCAAGGACTGGCACATCAAGACCATCGACAAGGTCAGGAAAGCCAGGGGTAATGTGGCAGGTGGCAATTCAACCATTAAAAAGAGTGACATTGAGATCTTCTCCGGTTTCAAGGCAGGCATAGAGGGTACTCAGTTGGACTGGAAGGACTACCCGATCCCCGGGCTCACGTATATGGAGCGAGATCGGCCGCGGTGGAAGTTCTCGTTCGGTAAGGGTCAGGAGGAAGGCCGGCGGAGTGGCCGGGGAAAGTGCCACCCTATGTCGGCTGTATCGGCTAGCACGGCAGTACACAACGGTGTGCAGAAGCTCGGCCTGGAGGCAGCGCTGGCACACGCACAAGCGCACCATCACGCGCACAATGCTGCACACGCACACAAGCACCACCTGCCCATGCGGCCATCACAAGACTCCACAACATCTGACCTGGACCCCGGGTCGGCCGCTCAGACCGACGGGGCCTGTAGTTCCAGCTCCGAGGGCTTCTGCGAGAACGACAAGGACGAGCCCCACCAAGACTCAGACTCTGACCTGGGCGATGCTGATCTGCCCCCACACCACAAACTCTCCCTGCTGCCACCAGGGGCCAGCTCCAGCTCCAAGAAGGGGGGCAGATCACTTCCGGCCGGCCCCGTCACAGTCGCACCACCAGATGGCGCCTGTGTGGCCGGACCGTCAACATCCAACGGCATGAGCTGCTCGTCAGCTCACTCCAAGCAGGATGAGCTCGACTCGGACAGCTCGTTACCCGGACCATCGGGCTACGAGGCGGCTGGTGCAGCGGCCTCTGCCTCAGGCTCTGCAGCCGCAGCGGCCGCCCCTCTGCCCAAAGGGGACCAGTCCGAGTCGCAGCAGTCGAGTGATGAATACCAGGTCTACTTCTATGACCCCAAGGCTAAAGTCACTGATTCTGCCTCTGAGAAAAAGAAGAAATCAGATGAACCCAACTATTTCGCTGGAATTAGGAAGTTGGAAAACAAACAAGAGGTAAGTATTTTTTCTTTGATATATCTGCATTATAACAAGCAGTATTTCGATATTTCTGCTTTACAATTGATTTCAAGCACTCAAAATATCATGATATAAAGTATAAACACAATTAAAAAGTTATTGAATGCAAAACATAAACAATGATTTTAAAACGTTTCCTTTCTCCGTCGTTTTGAACTATTGTTAAAGTTTGATTTAAGACTGCGTAAGGTTCGTGTATATCCAAGTCTTCATGAGTTGTTTATCCAGAATGCCTGAGTAATTCAGACTGCGTTTAAAGTTTGTCTGTTCACTTCCCAATAGTTCAAAAGAAATGAACGATGAGGGAGCTTCTTAATATGAAAGGGTTTTTATTCAATAAACATCTCATCCCGAGTCAAAGCCACCATGTATAAGTCTTCATCAGTCCACCTCCCATCTCCTATCAGCAATCAACCACATTTAGAACACGAGTTGCTCCAACACCTTCTAGACCATTCTAGTACTCAGCTCTATCACAATCCTATGTCCGAGGTAATGGGTATTGGTAAACTCCAGTCTGTTACACGGAGCCGATGTACTTACTCCAAGTATAACTCCTTGGCTAAACTTACTTAGCTGACATTCTCACTAAAACTAACTGCTCCCCACTTTGCAACACCTTTTATACTGGTTAACAGGTGGCGCTAGGAGCGCAAGATATTTCTTTCTAAGAGTAGACTAGAAGTAGACTTGCTAAGCCTGATCCTTGTTGGATTATATAACATGACAATATATTAAAAGTACTAAGCCATTAGTACAGTTTTTCATTTGTATTTGTTGCAACAATAAAATGTTGACATATTACGATATCTCATTCACAGTCCACAAAAGGCTGTGCATAATATGTGGAATTTAATACAGTTACATCAAATAAGATCCCAATTTGTTGCAGATCCTATTTGCACGCGCTGAGGGTCTACACGCTCACGGCCATACACGTGAAGCATGTCTGCTCGCCAAGCAGCTGGCCGAGGACATGCTGAACAACCCGCCCGACCTCTCCCAAGAAACACCGCCCCAGACCGGCAAAGGTAAGACACAGCTTTACTGTGACGTTAGATTGATACAATGAGCTCAAATTATTCACATTCTGCTAATAAAAACACTTCAAAATGCTATATTACGCGTTCTCTCGTTACGCAAAATTTGCATGGTCAAATATGCCATCACGAATCATTCCCATTACTAAATTTTACTAATTTATTTTTTTACACATGTACTTTACCACGTCTTCAATATTTGAAGTTTTACTAATATGTTTATGAAAAAACGAGGATTTTTTGAGGATGTCTTTCTCATATTCAATCTGTTAGAATGCATCTAACCAAACACATGTTTTTTCTCCTCCTCCAGGTAAGAAGAAGAAGGCGCAAAACAACATCTCGTCCTTCGCCAGCACCACACTGGCCAAGGCGGCCTTCCTCTGCTCTGTACTACTGGAGGACAGCGAGTGTCACCACCTGGCCTTTAAGGTTGGCATGTTCGGGCTCGAGATGCCACGCCCGCCCGCCTCCAGTAAGGCGCTCGAGGTAAGCGCCCTGCGCTATCAATGATTTGCTTTTCATATGATCTTAAAATGCATTGATCTTTGTCAAAATGCATTGATTTTATTGTCATCTTATCTAATTGGGTGTCATGTAATAGTATTAAGGTGTAATTTGTGACCATCCCTACGTCTTTTGTAATTTTGTCACAATATTTGGGTAGACATAAAAACGTCGATGCCGAGACTAATTTTGGCCAAGTAAAAACAAGTGTATGTAACAGCGTTACTCCATAATGGACCTTTGCGTCATGCTTATCAATGGTTCCCCCCTCATGATAAGCAGATAGGTCCTGGTTAATACAAGAAATAATGTATTGCTTGTTCTGTCTCATTTTCATCAAACTGTTAAGATAAGTGCATCAAACTTGAAGTCAATTAAACAAAGCTTTATAACAACTGATTTTTACCAGTAATATGATCAATAATTGTGTTTCTCAGAGTAATGAATACTTTCATATTTTTGCAGGTCAAATTAGCTCATCAGGAGTCTGAGCTGGCAGCTTTGTTAAAGCGTATCCCACTGGGTCTAGCCGAGCTGAATGTTATCCGAGACCGAGCAGAACAGCTCCGGTCGGGTAAACTCAAGTCACGGGGCGAGGCGCTCCTCCCACTAACCCTTGCCAGCTTCATCTTCGACTCACTATGTCTACCAGGTAAGTCAAGTTCGACATTTTAGACATATTTGATCAGTGTATACCAAAACCACCTGACCTGTTTTTCAATCAGTGTCCAACGTTATGCACCTAATTTTAATGATCTTAATGACTAGTTCCACAATGTTATGTTCAAAAGTTGAAGGGATTAGTCCTCCAATTGTTGTTAGAATGAAGCAGTGTGAGAAGGCAGAAGTGTTTACAATACATGCCTTCTACAAAGTACAACCAGACATTTGAAAAAACAAACAAACGCAGAACCTCCCAACCGCCCTAAAGTATGGATTGGAGTTGTACAGTAACATATGGACATCGTAAACCTTGGAACATCTAATGGTTAACAACAGAATAGTAGAAAATTAGAAGAAATTAGCTACAGAATAAATATAATTTGCTGTTTCCATTGCAGTATGCAATCAAAATGGTTCCAATAACCGAGCCCCAACACGATCACCTCCCGCTGCAACACGGTCTCCGACTGACGAGAAACTTGGGTTTGAGGCTGCAGTCGCTGCACTAGGTAAGACAAATTAGATTACACTTAAATCTATAACAACTATTTGAATATTGAAACATGGCCTTCATGATATGATATATATTACCATAGCAACACAATACTATTAATAGTGATGTAACCTAGAGGATCCTGTTTTCGGTCAGTGAATATGAAATCTAGATTAAATTTGATACGGATAAGGAAATCAAGTTTAATGTTTTAGATTAACGCTTTCATAACATTGTTTTGGTTTTGAAATGTTTTTGTTTCTTTTACCAGACATAGTGCTTTACAAGTGAGCTAAATCCTCTCCTGATATGCTATTGAAAGAGTAAAGAACATTAAGCAATTAAGCTGCATAGACGATTCCAAGCACCGATATTAAAGCCCCACAAAAGTTAATTTGAAAAATAAGATAGTGTCACCGTCTCTGTCGCCCAGTGTCTCCCTTGTTGCGATTTATAGGTTTTTTATTAATGTGACATATTTTGAAACAAAGTATTTCCATTTCTCTGCTCAGGTTTGAAGGCCAACGTGTCGGAGGCGGACCACCCCCTGCTGTGTGAGGGCACCCGGCGCCAGCGGGGAGACCTGGCCATCGCCATGTTAGTCCACTACAAGGACGACCAGGTCAAGCTCAGCAAGGTGAGTGATGTTAACTTCTTGGATTTTAGGAAACGATTCTGGGAAAGAAACAAGATAAAGACAGCCAATGACATGGCAGAGGTGTAAACTGAAAGTTAAAAGAAATTATGATGTGACAACAAATATAATGGACAGAGAGATATGATTGTCTGGAAGGTCTGGATGTATAAAAGGAACAATAGTCGTTGGAAAAAAAAAAGAAATTTGGAAAAGGAGACATTCCAGGGGAGAAGGGGAGAACGGTAAAACACTCGTGCAAAATAGCACCGACTGGGTGACACAGTACTGAGGTAAAAATGCGGCAGGACGTCTTTACTCTAGGTGTAACATTCCTCTTGTTTGTATTGTATTTACACGTTTATAACTTCCAACGGGCGAGCAATTCTTCATACCCACTCCCTCATCATTACAGATCATGGACAAGTTGCTAGACAAAGCCGTACACCAGTTGTACAAGGCACCCTCTCTCACCACCTACCTGTCAGCCAGTCAGACCGCCTCGGCCAAGGCGGCAGCTGCAGCAGCCGCGGCAGCAGCTGCCGCATCCTCCTCCCGACAAGGTCAGGCCGCTACGCCCCCATCAGCCCCAGCCTCCAGCACGCCCCCAACCGCAGCCGGCACACGTCGCCCAATGCCCCACAAAGCCGACCCCAGCAAAGTGAGCTTCGGCTTCGAGAGCGATGACAGCGCCAAGGAGGACGGAGCCCGTGCGGCTCAAGCGGTTGCGACTGTCACCACCATTGCAGGCGACACGCATGTGTCCTCGGCCGCAGTGGAGTCTTCGCCCACCTGGCAGGAGCCCACGGAGGAGGTGGTTGAGGAGGCGGGACACAACCTGGACTACCTGAACCTGGAGCAGAACCTGGCCGGTATGAAGCTGGAGGCTGGAGGCAGCCCACGCGGGGCCACCAGCACGGTCTCAGGAGGGGCCCGGCCTAAGACGCGCCTTCTCGCCAGCTATAACAGGTGAGTCAGTGTACATCAGAATATACTGGATGATCTCTATGTCATATTGAGAAGTATGTCAGATTGAAAAAAAATAATGAAGATTTTAAAAAAGTTTGAGATTGCTCAATCAGTGAAGCTCTTGCTTTTTTCAGAAGTTTTTATCACACTCGTATTTCTAAAGGCACCACCGTAGAATGACGTGAAGATGATGATAATTTGTGGTCAGTTTGATCTCACACACCTTTATAGGAGAAAAAATGTTCTCCTTTGATGCGTAAAGAAATTTTTTTTTTCAGAAGATGTTGTGATAATTATGTCTCACCTGAGCATGTATTAATTTATTGTGTTTTTTTTTTGCAGCAAAGACACAGACAGCTCGGCCGTGGAGGAGGAGAACCACACCAGTGACTACAAAGCCTGGGAGGCCAAGTTTAGGTGTACAAACCTCAAGACTATCAAAAAGCATTCAGTCGGTAAGAAATCCAGAAAGTGACGATGACTCATGGTTTCATGCTATTTTTGCCCATAAATACTTGTTTGTTTCGCTTTCATTTCAAAGGCAAATAATGTGCAGTCAAAGATAAAAGTGGAATTTGAAAATCATTTTTGTCATGGTTAATTAACGTTAAGTTGCAAAATTACATGTAAGTATGAGTATGCATATGAATGCCCATGCATTGCTAGTAGTAGATTGATAAACATTGAAATAAAATGTTTTCCTTTTGTTTTTCTTTCAAAAACAGAGGGAGGTAAAGTACCCTACTTTCCATAGATCTGTTGATTTTTTTCTATCCTTTTCTTTAGATTGTTTTCCATTAACCAGGAACTTAACATTCAGCTCATATAGCTGATGTTACACATGGTCGTGTGGTATAAAACAATAGTGGTAACCAACTAACATAATACATAGTAGAGAATGAGTGATATCAAGGCTTTCCCTCATCCCCAGAATGATAACAAGTGAATGCATATAAAGTTTCTGTTACTGTAGGTATGGCAGCAATTGACAGCAGTGCCCCCGAGACCACGTCCAGCGACAACTCACCCACCCTAGTTCGGCGTAACTGGGCCAAACACCAAGGACCCGGAAGCGACAGCGGTAGCTCGGGTAAAAGCTCTGACTCGCTCGGCTCCTCCAGCTCAGGCGACAAAGGGGCAGCGGCAAAGTGCCGGGACAATGAAAGGTACTAGTAGTTTTGGTTACTACAACAAATAAGTGTTTTTTAACTGACTTACTATTCTCATAGGTGTAGGTTACTTAATCACAATGTTTCTTGTGATAAGATGAAGTTCCAACATTGCAGTAGCTCATGTTATATGTATATTGTCTTTGCTGTTATTCTATTCAACCTATAAATCCGTAAATATAAATCGAACATAAGATAAATTATTACCGGTCATAAGTTGCATCAATGTTTATAGCAAGTCCAGTTTGTAGGTTTATTTTTTTTGCATCTCCCTAAATGCGCCTTTTTTCGTCCACAGCCCACCGTGTGTATATGGCGGTGCCCGCTTCGCTCCTCACCTAGTGGTAGATTCCAGGAGTTCAACGCCCAACGTCAAGGGAGCCAGGTAGATTTTAATAATGGAATTTTAATGAATTTCACAAATCATATTTGAATATCAAGCTTTAGATCGGACGTTCATATTACTATGTTTAGCTTGCTCTTACATTCTAAAAAGAAGCAGATCATAATTATTGTTTTTCCGTAACCATTCATAACTTGTGAGTAATTTTGTCATTCGATACCCACGGATGCTTGAAATAGAGAAAGTCCTGAAAAAAGGATCAATACCTGAATACTCCCAATTGATAGCGTTTCAGACGACAAGGTTACTCCATGTGGTACCAATACTCATCAGTATTTTCGATTTAATAAAGCAAAACGATTCTGATTAACTGAAGTAAACATAAAAAAAAACCATTTCCTGTCACAATTTTTTCTAACAGTCCTGCTTCTTAACCACCCAGGTATAAAGGTAAAAATCGGATCATGCCGACGGTGCCCAACATGCCGAGTGAGGCCTCTGCGCACTTCATGTTCGAGCTGGCCAAGACGCTGCTCAACAAAGCAGGAGGCACGAGCTCCACATCGCTGTTCACGCAGCCGGCCGCCAACACCACGCACAATGGGCCGCACAGGAACCTCCACCTCTGCGCCTTCCAGGTGGGGCTGTACGCGCTTGGCCTGCACAACTGTGTCAGCCCCAACTGGCTCTCACGCACCTACAGCTCCCATGTGTCCTGGATCACAGGTGAGAGTTTGGGGGCTTTAAATGAGTTTTGATAGCAAAAAATAGGGGATGTAATAGAAATAATGTTTCTTCTTGGTTTATGTTGTCAGCTGATACATTTGTTGGTATGTCATTACATATAAAACTTTTTAAGTTTTAACTAGAATTGGAGGATTCAGTCAAAAGACTGCTTTATGAATGTATTTATTTGATGTTTGAAATCTTCAATTAAGACTAAATAAAGGAAAAGTACTTATACATGTCAACATCTAATTCTCTAGAAATGCCTAGATTTGATTAAATAATGAGATAAAATTATTTTGGCATATCGAATTAAGGGTTGATCATGTAGGTACCATCCGTGTTTGCATTCCTTATTACAATGATTTTTGTCAGACATTAATAACATTTGAATCTTCTCTCCAACCCACCCTCACCCAGGCCAAGCAATGGAGATCGGGAGTGCAGCAATCAACATTCTCATCGACACGTGGGAAGGGCACCTGACGCCCCCTGAGGTGGCCTCTCTGGCCGACCGTGCGTCCCGAGGTCGCGACCCCAACATGGTGCGAGCAGCGGCAGAGCTGGCGCTGTCGTGTCTGCCGCACGCGCACGCCTTGAACCCCAACGAAATCCAGCGGGCGTTGATCCAGTGTAAGGAGCAGAGTAGGGAGATGCTAGAGAGGGCTTGTCTGGCGGTTGAGTCGGCCGCTAAGGGTGGAGGGGTCTACCCAGAAGTCCTATTTGACGTGGCCAAGCGATGGTACGAGTTGTATGAGGAGGCCATGTTGGGCCACGCGGCACCATCGAGCGCTGCCATGGCGGCGGTGGTGACCCAGGCGCAACAGGTGCCCCAGGCCCTCGTACCAGTTAACATTGCCCCCGCCCAGCAGATGGTGGTGGAGAACAACAACAGCCCTCCCATGATGCAGTTGGTGCCCTGTCAGCAGATGGCGCCAGCTGCGGGGCCTGCTGCCGTGGCCGTTAGTGTCGCCCAGCCAGGCCAGGTGGCGCCACAGCAAGTGACAGCCGCGCCAGTGCAGGTGCCCGTGCCGCAGCTCCAGTACAACCTGCCCCCGCCGCCGGCCCACCCGCACCAGTTGGCGCACCAGTACATGGCCGCGCCGTACTCATACGTGCAGCCCATGGCGCCCAACTTTGGGCACCACTACTCCCAGCCCCACATCCCCCTACAGACCCACTCCATTCACCCCTCCTACCTGGCCACCTACCCCTACCAGAACCAGGCTGCCTTCAGCAATGTGCAGCATTTACAAAATATGCATGCCAACGCGGCTACCCTGTACCACGCCGGGCACCTCCGGGCACCCCCGCCCACCGCGGTCCAGGTGGCGTACACCACGCAGGCCTCCCCATTGGCCGCCATGCAGAACCGCCCCCAACACGCACACATGCAGAACAAGTTCAACCAGGTGCAGTTGGACACAGTGGCCGTGCCCACCACGCAGGTCATCGTGATGACCACGCAGTCCAACATTAACGCAGCCAACCCACAGTCGCAGCAACAACAGCAGCAGCAACCGCAGCAGCTGCAGCTCCAGCAGCATCAAGAGAGTCTGCCGGCTCAGAACTCAGCCCAGATGAACTACCTCCTCTCCGCCTACCGGGTGGGCATGCTGGCGATGGAAACATTGGCACGGCGAGTTCACGACGACCGGCCGCAAACAAAATACGCCCGCAACCCACCGTATGGCGAGGATGTCAAGTGGCTGCTTAGTATAGCAATGAAACTGGGTAAGGACAGTACTCGTGTATCTTGGTGTATGTTTGTGGTCTTATGTGAGAGCAAAGGTTACTTAAATGTCTTAGTGCAGTTCACTACCCACACCAGTATTGCTAATATAGGTGTAGAAACTAGAATGTAGATGTTAGTTAAACATGGGGCCTGCATGAAACCATGAGACATACTCTCACTATCAAAACATATACACATATTCTTTCCTGCTATCTGCTTTTCTATGTACGAAGTCTGAATTGTAACAAAAGCATATTAGTGAAGTGATGAATGCTACAGACCTGAGTACAAGGTAGACAGCTTCAAAGGGAGCCAAAAGCCAGGTAAAGCTAAAAAGTGCTAAAAATTGCAAAGACTAGATAAAAAAAATCAAATAAGAAATCAAAATAAATTACGTGAGCCTTAGTCATACTGTTAAGCAGATGCTTACAGTTAAAAAATCAACTATGAAAGTTAGCTTTAGTTATTGTCCTTTTCTATCAATATATATAATGTAAAAAGTGGCTGGGTTATCCATTTCTATTAATGTGGACCACAAAGATTCCAATTTGTTGACAAACAAATGAGAAATAACATTACTTTGATGGAATTCTGATATTGGTTAAGCTACTTCCTACTTTAAAAAAAAAATTCTTTCGGTCACTTTGGCAAACTATACAGCTTTTGGCTCCCTTTAACCTCCTAGCACTTTGTCTCTAAGCTGGCTTCATTCACACCCTAGATTTGGCTTCTCCAGGTACCACCCACCTCCAGCAGTTCTGTGCCAGTGCGGTGAACGCGGTGGTGAGCCCCTTCGTGCTGCAGGATATCGCCATCGAGTCGGCCCACTACCTGGCCCGCAACAACCCGGCCCAGGTCACCAACCAGCTGAGGTCACCAGCGCTCAATTCGGTAGTGCAGAAGTGCCTGCAGATGTGAGTGTTTTTTTTGGGTTTTTTTGCTATCTTTTGGGAGTGGCATAAATTTTAATATTGAGTATTTTTTCGGATTTCCAAAGTATTTTCTGTACCAGCCTTATTCAGGCGTCAGTAAGAACAAAGAATCGTATCTGTTTTCCGGCAATGAATAACGTTTCTAAAGTGTTTGTTTAATGGCAGAATGTACATGTTATTAGATTCTTGAAGTTGAATGCCTTGTTTTACAAATTTTCCGTATTGTTCCCGCTTACAGAGTGCCTAGGATCAACCTATTTGTAGCTATGAATTTAGATTTATATCACTCATTGACAGGAGAGAGTCTCACTGTATTTCAACCAGACTAACTAAAATAATAAAGTAGTACATGTATAGTAATTTGATATCAGTTACACCATGTTACAATAAATTCCATTCTCTTGTTAATTTAGGTTCATTCAGTGCACACACCAACGCATGCATCACATCACGCAGGCGGAATACGAAGAGTTCGTGGGAATTGTGTGCAGCGCGCGCGCTGCCTTCTACCTGACCCAGGGTGGCATGGTGCAGTTCAACGAGCTACTGCAGAGTCTTCGCCGCTCCAAGTCCTGCAAGAAGGACCTGTGGCAGCGAATAGTCAACGCGCTCGCCACCGGCAACATTTGATGTTGGCACTTCTCTAGCGAATTTCTCTATAACACTATTGTGACCTGTCAGGGATTGTGCGGCCGCGGGGCAGGCTCCTAAAGCATAGCACAGATACACACATATATACGTAACCCATGGCCAGCAACCGGTGGCGCACGGTCCACCGTATAGGCAGACCGAAGAAAAAAAGAACGGATGCCGTATAAGAAAAACAAAACAAAAATAGACACACAAGAGAGACTTGGCTGGAAAAAGCTGGCATCGGGCAGGGAAAATGCCGGCTACATCAAATTGTTGACGTCCATTCAAGACCGGAAAAGTCTTGCGTTTTGACTATTTCTTTTTTTACAGTTTTACGTGTTCAAGGAAAGCTCCCGTGTTTCGAGTGAGGAGGGACAGAGACGTGGTCGGCACCGTCTGGTTGTTATGTTAAGGAGTTGGAAAATATTTAAGGAAATTGATATTTAACAGATTGGTAATGTTGCGGCCGTTTTCCTTTCAGAGTTTACGACTGGCTGGTTTAAAAAGTACACATTGAGCATGATAATAGAGAGAAAGGAAAGGAAAGTTTTTTTTCACAAAATATTGTTATCGTTTTGATAGGATGAACATCTATAATCATTAAGGGACTTTGGTTTTGACTGCTAACGTAGTCCTATTGGTGTTGTGGATGTGATCGTCTTGATTAGTTAATAATTAAGTAGTAGAATCCTATCCCCCAAGCAGCCCCAATGTAAAATGTGAAGTAGTTACCCGAAGCACACCTACGCTCAGAGGTGCCTTCTCCCCTTTTTAACTTAGGTAGTTCGAGCCTACTTTGAAAAAAAAAAAGTATCTAGGAGCAATTCAGAATGGACAAATTATCGCAGCCTGTGTAGATGCAGCCCGACTTTGGGACTTGCCATTACCTGAATTTCAATGTTATTATCGACTACTAAGATCAGCAACTGGCCAGCCCTTAGAAGCTGATTTGCTGACTCCTTGTGCCTCGTTTGGTAGGAAGTTGTCCGCAGTGTGTGTAATTATTACCGTGTACATAAAGGAGGACTGGTCGATATCCTACCCAAGTCCTGCCAGTCTCCTCTAGATAGATATAGGTTCATTTCTGCACTCTGCATTGTATGCAATTGTAATCTCAAACTTATGGGATGCGTTTGGTAAGAGGAATTTGTGCACTTGTGTATTTGTACTACATGTCCGATTCGCGTTATGCTAGGTCAAATCCACGGATTTCTGAACGAGTACAAGACGATTGAAGGGAAGAAAATGGAAAAAAAATTATATTTGTATATAGTCATATTCAAGCCCGTCTGGAAAAGCACAAAGAAAAACAATGTTCGGCCCCTAAAGTATATTTCTAGGGATTTTACCGATGAGTAATATCAGCGACTAGCAATGTCACGAATTGTAATTGTACACAAATTCAGATTTTTAACAAAGTCATGTAGGACACGGTTGTTGCGGTGCGCTATGTAAATCACCGTTTCACTTCAGGGATGTTGCATGGACTTAGTCCATCTTATATATCTATGTACGTGTATATCTTTATTGTAAGATAATGAACATCTTGGGACTGCGGATGAAAATGGAGGGGTTGGGATGGAAGATACTAAAAATAATAGTAATTAAAAAAAGAAAAAAAGGTTGATGGTTTGATGTGAGATGGGCGTTTTGGTTAAACACAGCTCAATCAATCCCAGAATAAACACTCGCCAAGATGCCAACCTAATGATAAGAAAGGGGGAAAAGTGTATTTTTCTACAGTCCAACTCGATCTCATTAACCACCACTACCACGACCCCCGGGAGAGCGGTCCGCGGCCTCCCGCAGTCTGCTGCCACTTTGCTCAACAAGTAACGCGACTGACTCCGGCAGGATTAGGACTGCGCTGATCACTGTCGGTCGGAGCAGCGTGCGCAGTCACAAGAGACGTGTGCTTCACCAGTCACGGCTGGCCAGAGCACTTTGACCAGTTTGCTCCAAAGCTACCAAAGACCAGCGTTTGGCAATGGGCTACAAATAATACACACAAATACAAAATCAAAATGAACAGTAAAAAAATATAGTTTCTCAATTAGGTAATTATAATATGGGCGACAGACAGGAGTTTTTCTCTTAAAGATAAAGTGAGGGTGGGATGGTAGGGGGGATGTTGACATGGTGGAAACTTCCCTAGAAACATTACTTTTCCAAGGGGCTGTTTCTGAGGCCAGGTTCGAGCCAACTTGTTTATTATAATATGTCAATGTAGGACGTCTCACCAGGGATTCATCTCCGTCGGACAACTCTCATCCAGATACTTTACACGTGTATGTACGTACTACAAAAACAGCAGTAGTTGTGCTATTGGTGAGGTAGAAACCTTAGGACTAAAAACAGTATTGGCGTGTTAGTAAATGGTTTACCTGTGACATGAACAGACCTGTTGACTTAATAATAAGGTGTATGCTTTCTTGTGCCATGCGAATATACCTCTTTGTTTGCCCGAGATTGTTATTGTATTCCCAATATTTTTTCTCCCTAATTTCCCCCGCTATGGTATGCAAGTATAAAATATTTGTTCATGTTGATTTTTTTTTTCATTCGCTATCATCTGAATAAGGTGGTAATATTCACAGTTCATAAATACCTACCTGCCTTGGAAAATCCGGATGTAAGGTAGCCATTAGAGAAATGTCTTTGTAGAGAATGAAATTTTATTACGTGTTACCATGGCAGCCAGTGTTCATTTATGTTTTTTTGTCAGAGAACTGTCAAGATAGAAAGGAAAAGAAAAAGACTTATTTTCTGCTGGTGCACTTGTTTTACTCTTGTTATTTTATGATCATAACAATATAGTTTGATGCTGATGAAGACGTAACCGTCTGTTCATCTTTTTTTTCTTGAATGTTTGTGTACTTGTATCATCAGGTATGAAATTTATATATTTATTCATGTACAGACGAATATAGGGACAAAATAGCTGTCCGCTGAATTCCCTTAGGAAATAATCCCCTTGTTTCCCTTTTGGCTGAGCTTCATGAAATAGTGTTTGGTTGAATTGAAGTAGCAGAAAGATAGCGCAATTTTACTAGAGGAATAGAATTAATGACAACACGAATGAAAAGTTCCCAATTTGTATTGAATCCTTCCTGTGAGTACCAACGTGGGGCACCAGTCCATATCAGGGGTAGAGTGAACTAACTGTGGCGGTTGTTTAGCGCGCATTTTGTACGAGCGAAGATCAGTGATTTTTGTACCGCGAGCGCTTCAACAGGCCAGCCTGACCTTGACCTCACTTTGACCTCCATTGTGACCTTGACCTCGACGTAGATGGGTGTACAGGTGTTGGACGAAGCGCCCGGATGTAGAGTGGGAAAAGGGGAGGGGGGAAGTTTTTCGAAAAAATATAAATCAATCCGAGTCCCTGTAGTAGCCCGGAGAAGCTCTAGGCATAGGCGAACCCGCTCTGTGAATACCGCCCCGCTTGGTGTCCTCGTCATGTCTCCGAGGTCTAGGCCCTTCTATTTATAACACAGAGTAGCTCAAGTGTATTGAGGCTGGCAGTCATGAGCTGGTACACCCAGGTGGTATGTGGTACGACAGTTATGTCTACCACTGGTACGGGCGCACCGCCTCGCCAGTGACTCGCGAGCAGTTCACGAGTTGCTCAGAACAACAGGTCTTGTCTGCTGCCTGGTTTATATGCAATTCGACGTTTCTTTTGCTTTCATTTTATATCGAAATGTACATGTTAATTGTTGGGAATATCTTCCATCAGATTGAATTCAGTGGTGTAAAGTTTATACACTTTAAAAGTCAATATTGTCTATGAAATGCATAGCAAATGTGCTCCATTGTATATCGAAGAGAAACGAAAACATGTTGATATTCTTTGGGAAAAGGGGTGACTCCACAGGTTTAGGTGATTTCAAATTGATTGATATTCTCAAACTCTTCTTACACTTAACAGTGTTGATGTCTCAGGTTTAAACATATTTTCTATGCGAGAAAATCTACAAAAAACGGACAGTTTTGTCAAAAAAGGCTTTAGGTCATTATAGAATGGGAAAAAGTTGTACCCATAATTGTAACTAAAACGACAGTTGGTACTGAGAGCGATGTCGATTGATTGTTGAATATTACCCATTACATGTAGGATACAGGTTTTTAGACTTTATACTGTTATATGATTTAGGCAATTTCCAAAATGACGCGTCTATGCCATTAGTTTAAATAGGTTATAACGAGGATGGTGTATAGATAGATCACTATGAAAGTAGAATATACCGACAGCGAGACTGTGAGTTGGCGAGGTACCTCAAAAGGTTACCCTCGTCTCAGAAGAAATCATCATTAAAGATGATAATGTATTCAGGGTAAAGAAAAAAAGAATTTGACAAAAAAATCTTATAGAATGAACTGTAATTAACCATAATATAGGCCCGTGTGTATACTTATGTATGTATTCCCCCCAGGTAGAGTAGGAAACTAATTGTCGCATTATTTTGATGTCGACTTGAGATTGTCTTGTGTACATGATTGTTGCCGTGTGTTGTCAGGACTCTTGGGAGAGATCATCGCTTTGCGAGCAGTCATACTTTGTTATCTTTGATCATCGGAACTCCAACCCATTACTGAACTGATTGAGCATGAACAAGAAGAACATTTTAACACTAAGAGTTTGCAAGAAAGGGAGCACAAGAAGAGAAATTTGAGGGGAGATTTAAGCCTGCATTCCACTAGGCGATTTTGATTGATTTCCTTGAATTTGGTAATTTTTAATTCTTAAAATTGAATATAACAGGGACCTATGCATGTTACATATCATTTGAAAGAGAATTCAATATCCTTTCCAATGATATATAACACGTGCTTTATTGGCCCTTAATCCAACTTGCGATTTTTTCTGAAATCGCGATTAGAATCGGATAGTGGAATACAGCCTTCGGAATAATGGGACTAAGTGGAGTTTTCCCCATGGTCTGAGGCGAGAGAGTACCCGTTCGGGGACGAGAGGAGTTCTTTTCTGGCTTAAGGTTCGTCGCATGTTGTGCCGAGATTGCTCATATCATGCTCTTTGTAATATCATTGTTACATTTAACATAGTGAACATGATTGATAGAAACCCTTTACGAGTGGTGGCCTCATACATCCGAACTTTCTATATTCGCTTAGGTTGAACAAGATCATAAATCATTGTAAACATTTCTCATAATTTATTTGAAATCCTGTTTAGCACTGAGCTGTCATTCAGTGTCATTTGGTTGTTTGGTGAGTGACATACTTTACTGGTCATGTGACTTTTAGCAGGTCATGTGGTTTTAGAAACTTTTGTTTAATTTCAGACAAGTCAGTACGTTGAATTTTTAAGAAAATAAAACTATTCCGCAGCTGAAAACCCAGAACAAGTGTCGTTTCATTTCTCCAGTCTACTACCAATGGGCATTATGCTTACTGAAATATTTGTTGAGTGTTTAATTGAAATATAATTACAAGGTGCATTTCCACTCGATCAACTTTCAGAAAAGAATATATTATGTGAGCCCATATCTTCGCAACTAATTTGGCTAATCAGGTAAATTTTGATTTGCGTCTCATGATTAGAAATTCTGTCTATCATAAATAAATTTAACACCTAATAATGCCTCTTTTACGCTTTTTTGCAATAACACTATAAATTTTAGTAAAAGGCAAAATCGCTGATTGTGTGACCCTAATCAAATTTTACCTGATCAGGCAAATTAGTTACGAAGATATCGGTCCTGCACATTAGCACTACGTATACTTGTGTTGGCAGAGATAGAGTTAGATACGATAAAGTCCCATTAGCTTTACATACTGAAAAAAAACATTCATTAGGTAATTTAGAAACACTTAAGCACATTAACATCATACCTTGACCTTAGAAACATCTCTAATTTCTGATTCCTATTACACCAATTATTCCACCGACTGCTGGAAGATCTTACTTGAAAGAAGTGGTTTTCAATTAAGAATAAAAACAAAAGGAAACAAAGTAGGAATAGAAAACATCCAATAGTAACAAACAAGATGTAGACCTAAGTCCTTGGCTAAATTGAGAGAAAGTCATAGGGGAAATTAACTTCTTCAGGGTCCCCAAGGCGCAGGGAAAACGGCAAAAGAGAATTCCCTAACAGAGAAAACAGGGAATTTCAAAATTCTACCAAAATGCAGGGAAAACACAGGTAATTTCATTTACCAAAACACAGGAAATTTCATTTGGTCAGGTTCTAAGATTCCTAATTCTTAAAATAGTAAGGATTCTTTTTGTTATTGGGTTGTCCACTTCTTTTCTGCACACAAAGGCTTTTGAATTTGAACAACTTGCTGGATTGACACAGGAAAAAATTGTCGCAGGACAGGGAAATACAAGGTATTTGAAAATTAAATCTGAGTGGGGACCCTGCTTCTCAAAAGATCACGTAGATTCAGTAGGAAATAACACTTTCACACTGAAGATTTTAGACAAAGCATGTCATCATGCGAATTTATTGTGATATCAATACTTATTAATACATTTGTGTACAGAATGAGGTGGACATCGACATTCCATCAAGGCCACAATTTAAAGAAAATTGACAACTTTTAGCTGTAGTCAAGGCCGACAATTGAAAAGGCACAGAAATGAAAATGGAAAGTTTTGATAAGTGTAAATCTTACACATAAACTGACACTATATTGTTGTAAAACAATCTCTGAAATAAAGTACAATTTCTGACTATAGAATTCTCCCTTTTTGAGCGAGACAAAGTAATCTGTTGTGATATTTTTGTTTTATAGTTGTCTGTATCTTTGAATATGAGGTGTTTCTTTGACAAACAAAACACTACGTACTGAGCAACCACACAAGCCCGCATTACTGCACGAACATTGACAATCACTTGAAATATATGAATACGTTAAATTCTGAACGTTTTGATTAGATGCAGATTCTGTTAGCATCGGTATACATATGTACGTGGTTAACATTCTAATATTGTTTTTAATCATCCGTTTAGTTAAACATGCTTTTGGCTAGGTTAGTATACCTCATTTTGAAGCGTCTAAAACTATTAGCTGATATTCAAATTTCCTGAGATTTGTTTGGATTATAGCATGTTGTAATATACATGACACTCCAAAGCTTGGTAACCTGTGGGTAATTCTATCAGCAAGGAATACATCTATTTATACAGTCTATTAAAGGGGCTTTCGATCACTGTAGCACACTATTTTTTGTAAGGGGAAACTTCTCAATTAAGTAATGTATTATGTGCCTATATAATGTCTATATTCAGGATTGTGTATGACAACTTGTCACCAAAGTTAGACAAACATGATAATATTGAGACGGATCAGTATATGCATCAAGATTATGAAGGAAGATATATTAGATATTATTGAATAAATTAAATAAACATATGGAGCGGCCTCTGGGCCTAAGGACGTCGGATCTGATACGGTTTTGTATTTTGAAAAGCGATCCGACGATTACGACTCTGAAGTTTTGTTGGTTTTTATGCAAGATCAGCATATTGTAAACATTTTCAAATTAAGAAATAATCACGTCATGTAGCCAATGAGGAGCTCGTATGATCTATGACTATGTTGTTTATAAATGGTTCATTCCAGAGAAAATAAGATTGTGATATTTGATCTCGTTTTGTAAGTGGAAATCAACTAAATAAGCCAAACATGGCTTGTCTGAAGAGCGTAATTGAAAGATAAGTATTTGTTGACTTTATCCAAAAAATGTGATAACTAAGGGCGGTGAATTAGAAAGGCAAGATCTGGACTTGAGAAAGAGAGTTCCGCTGCCTTTGAAAAAGTCCATGCAAACGCATGCGATCAAGATGGAATGAAGGTTAGGTAGGTGAAAGGAAAATATGACTACAAAAATAACTAACATCAATGCATTGAAGAACGAGAAAAGTACACAGCAGTTATTAAAAGTTCAAAAATAATTTCAATTCAAGTGTGAATTCGGCACTGGGTGACAGTAGCATCGGGACATGACTGGTTGACTGAATCGTTACCGTTGGCGTAGTTAACAATGCATAGTCGTAGGATCCCCTGCATTTCAATGCGTATTTTTAGGTGATTTCATATAAGATATGGATGATATTTTGATATTTTGATATATATCGAAAATTGTAACACAGCTGTTTTTACAAGCACTTCTTAGGTCAGTACCCCGAACCCCAGATTGTCAATACCTAACAAAATAATTAGTTACAATGGCTGCCGAATTATTGAATTCCATTCGAAATCGTTTGATTGAACTGCGGAAAAGGAGAATTAAGAATACAGGATTCCTTTCCCTTTTTAGTAATGGCTGATTACAATATGCATAAAAGAAAATGTCGTTTTTCTGCATAACAATTTTTCTCGCTTAATTATGTTTACAATTCTAATTAAAAAAAGGCGCAAGTAAATAAATGTTAAATAAGTATAGAGCTTTAATTCAAACATCTGATTTGGCAACTATGCACAAGATACAAAAATAAAAGTATAATACAAAGTGAAACTAGGAATAATTTCCCCAAATCGTGAATACTCTATAGACATACCCCCTAACCCCATAGCCTTAAGGATCACAAGTCTTTACTTCTTGGATTTGAAGTAGAGCTCCCCGGTTAACATGCTGACTATACAGGGGATCTGTTTCTTCATCGTCATCTCGGGTTTGGAGGCGTTCGACTCGAAGTCGTAGGCCACGATACGGTTAACGCGGGTCATGATGGTCATGATCTCCAACTCTGTACCGCTCCGCTCGAGAACTTTGGCCAAGGCTTGGATGAACCATGAACCCTTCGTAGAGTTACGCCACGAGAAGTAGCCTGTAAGAGAAATATCGTTAGAGATATATTAATAATAGCTGACAAAATTTACAAAATTAGTTCTTAATAAACAACATTATGTCTATTAGACGGTCAGTTTGAGGAAACTTTTTTGTTAAACCATAGCATGCTAGAAGGTGGGATTTTCCAGTGACTGTTACTCCGATTTACCAGAAGACCTGGCCACTTTGCAACCCTGAGTATAAATGAAATTTGGGGGATGTGCCCATGTACCTAGTCCTCCTTAATTCAAATCATATATATACACATATATCCTATGAAAGAAAGTCGGCAAAGTCCTCCCTCTTCGTACTATAATGTAAATATATAAACATCTCCTTATATCTTTCTTTTCCCTTTTTTTCCCGCTGTTGAATGTATACCTTGCCACCTCCTCCGTCAAATTTATCTCCTTATATCATTGAGTTAAATCTGACATTGTACAGTAATCCTTACCGGGCACCGTGGAGTAGGCCAGGAGGAAGTCGGCCTCAGACGGGATGCGCTGTACACTCGGGGAGTCAGTGTCGTCGTCTCCGTCAGCCACCACCGCCCCGTGGTCCAACTGACTGCCGCGACACGCCTGGGGAA
This sequence comes from Lepidonotus clava, assembly GCA_936440205.1. Lineage (NCBI taxonomy): Eukaryota > Metazoa > Annelida > Polychaeta > Phyllodocida > Polynoidae > Lepidonotus > Lepidonotus clava. Next base: position 17,494,759 of record OW387135.1, read on the forward strand.
ACCAGAGACAAGTTTTAACATACCGAGAACATATAAAAGGGTCAGGGGAAATCATATTGACAGAGCACTCGGCCACTTCCAGGAAATCACAAATTTTTAAAGTTTTTCTTTCTGATAAATTTCCTCGATTGTTGCATAATCTGCTGAATATCATGTTTTTGTATGTCAACATTAAAACAAAGAACGGGAAATGTAACTCTCGTTGGTAACAAATCTAATGATTTTCGATTGTTGTCTGTGCTCGTTTCTGAAAACATTCTGCAAATTTCATCAGAATCTGGTGTATGCTCTCTCAAACAGATATAAATATATTACATAAACTTACATATATAGGTATTGAGGTAATATGCAATTTTCTACAATATATGAATTCAACACCTCGATGTTTGACCTAGCCTGAGTTCACCTGGGCCAACCCTCTCACATGAATGAAGATGACAACATTACATAACCGAACCACTCCCACCTGACTGAACACACAACAATAAAACTGCCATATAATATTCTGTCCTGAGGCGAACTTCCCTTACCGTAAAACCCCTAATTTAAACTGCACCCTTACTTTTGAGTTTGTCTTTGGGTATTTTTTTTTGTAAAAGAAAATGTTTATAAATGCCATTGGATTCAAGCTTATGTAAACCACTAATTTAAGCCACACCCTTAAAGTGGAGGCCTAACTGACTTTTATTCCTAAAACTGACTCTTATTTTTAGCCGCGGCTTAAATTAGGGGTTTTACAGTACCTGTATGAAGAAGAGTTTGGGTTTGCCGGCTAGTGTGGGGCACTGGTCGCCCCTGAAGGGTGTGGTGAGCAGCTCGTTCCGTATCGTGCCGTCCGTCCCGTACACCACGCCCTCGTCGCCGTGACTCAGGATGGCCGCCGCGAAACAGTCCGCGTCACTGTGGTTCTCCCGGGCCGCTGAAAAGGAAGAAATGTTGTTTAAGCAGTGAATATTTTTTTTTTTTTCCCAAAGCATCCATAGTGTGAGCATATCCTCGTTTTATCATTTAAGCAGTGAATATGTTAGGGCCGCGCCATACTCCTTTTGACACATTAAAAAATTAAATGCCACACTATATTTTGAAACAGTGCGCCAAGGGAGAATTTACAATTTTCTAGAATGTTAAAATGCATAAAAAGAGCGCATTTCCTTGAAAATCTCTCTCACTTAACTCAGTGAAGAGTGTGCCATTGTCGCATTGTATTTTTTTCTAATATTAACACGGTTTAGGTTGTTATTGATCATCAAATACATTGATGAATCTGTTCTTTTGGCTAATACAATTTGCGTAGAAATTTGAAGCATTCTACACCACATCGTATGTTGATGCTCATTATCTCTTACACACTATTAGTTCTAAAGACTACGTATACATATTAATATTTTAGAAACCTAAAATTGAAGATTAATTTTCGAATTCTAAATTGTCATTTATAACTCTAGAAAACTTATAATACTACTGTATAAATAAACATTTTTGAAATTTACCATAAAACTTCATGCGATCTGTCTAAGCTCTTGAGACTCTTTATTTAGAGTTATTATATGATTTTAAGTCTTCCTCAATGCCTCAAACATATGACGAATTGCAAGGTTCCCCCTTTGCTCACCGTGGCTGAGGATCCGCAGCATCTCGGTGGTGGTCTGGTTGTTGTACATGCGGACCTCAAAGCCCAGCCTCATAAACTGCTGGTACAGGTTGGCCGCGTCCACGTCCGTCCCGTTTCTGGGGGATACAGATAAAGAAGCCGAGTGACAAAGGTTCTTACTTGATCACAATAGAAATACATTTTTGCTACGCGGAGATACGAGTGAGGCACGAGAAAAAAACAAGATATTTTTTCAATATCAAAGATTGGTCTATAGGTATAATACTTTGGTTAATATTAGACGGTAACCTTTTAGAAATTGTACAGAAAGAAAAGAAAACTTGAAATTCTCTGAACACTGGCATTTTTTTCTACTGGGAATACTTTATGCACTACTTGTAGTCTAAAAATATTAATTGAGAGCAAAAGCAACAACAGCAAAATGGAATTTTCATTCTAATGGAGAGAGACTCAAATCGATGTCACATTCTATCAACTTATAACCTATTTACTTTTTGCAAATTGGCTTCTTTTTATTTGAAATCAAAATGTTGAATGTTGTGCTCTGAACCGTATACAGTCAAATCCTGTATGTTCCAACGATATGTACAACTCTTCCCGATGGGAAGGGAGAATATCTACAGTACAAGGGGAAGCCTTCCCCAAGATAACGGTATCTTGTTTCCTGTGTTTGACCCAAAAAGTTACAATGCTCCAATGACACGGACCTATTCTAGTTTTCAACCAATGTAACCGAAATACATCATTTCATTTCATTTGACCTAACTCAAAGCTCAGAACCATTATATCTCCGATTGAACCAAAATCTTTAGGCCTGTATTCCACGTACCGATTTTGATGCTGACGATTTTATATTTATTTGATTTTCTCTGGGAATATGACCTGATACCATGCATTCTATATACCATTAGGAAGAGAATTGTCAAAGCATTCCAGGGATGTCTACACTTAACCCTTTAAAATCAGCCGCAAAATCGGCATGTAGAATATAGGCTTTACAGCTATATTCCACATACCGATTTTGCAGCCGATTTTCAAAATCGGCAGTGGAAATAACAGTCAAATATAGGCATAGATATGTCATACATCAATAGAAATGTCTTACAATTCTCTTTAGAATCGTATATAAGATTTATGCCCTTATGTCATATTTTCATAGAAAATCAAACAAAAATAAAATCGGCAGCATCTAAATCGACATGTATAATAATAGGCTTTAGTAGTGCGCTCTCCCTACCTGTCGTTCATGCCCGTGCGCCGGTCGAAGGTCTTGTTGTTGAGGATGATGGCGAGCCCGCGCCGTGCGTGGTCCATGCGGTAGACGAAGTACCCGTCGTCCTTACTCAGATCAGGGTCCTTCATCTCCACATCTCGGTACATGGGCACATGGGGACGACCAATCCTGGAAGAGTATTAATGAAAATTGCTTTATTTTTTGGTAAAAAAAATTTGTATTAAGATTGATTGTCTGGGCTCAACATTAAGTTGCTGCCCGTCGGGCAGGTACAGGCCAAGTTTTTACCTGCCCAACCCGAAAAATTCACCTGCCCCTCTTTAATGTTTTATCATCATCTGACAGAAATTTTGCTTGACCTTCCGGCAGGTGAATTTCAAAATCCACCTGCCCAACCTCAATTCTTACCTGCCCCAAGCAGACGGGCAATGCTTAAAAATGTCGATCCCTGCATCATGTACTGTGTATTGTGATCAAAATGGGGCTCAGGTGCTGGTGTGCGCGTGAATAAAACTGAAATCACACAACGGGTTAAAATCGTGCCCAAGGATCTGAGGCCCGTAAAAAGGAACTTATACTTTCGGGTTATTTGGCCCTACTGGTCGGTAGAATCTTTTTCCCTATAGTATCTTAGCTTCTTCATAAAAAAAGCCAGGGTAACCGTTTGTCTCTGATTTGATTGTCTTATTCAATAAACGGGTTTTTCAAATAAGAACGGCACATTTATCGTATATTTCATAGGCTACTATAATACAACAAACATGGTTATACTATAGATCGTGATGAAGACTTTGACCAGTCGAAACATGTTAAACACGCCACACTTTTATTCATTTTCAATAAATATATAACAACATCTGTCCACCAGTCAGTTGTCGAGTTGGATATATTATCTTCCTTCACAAAAAGGAAGGATTATTATTGAAACATGTACAGGAAAAATTGTTTAACTGTATGCTCTAAGCTCAAATGCTAAGGCTACCTCGTCTAAAGTACATCTGATTGCAAAGTTTGCTTTAACATTATCTACAAAGGAGATTGATTTGACAGAAGGCGCCTGATAACGACATTTATAAGATTAAAATGTATTTGAAACTCAATAGATCAATGTCAGAATATGTTTTACTTCTACAGTAAAGTAGCTCTTTGCAAGACCAAAAGACAATTCTATTTGCGTTGCTTATCCTTTGATTTACTGTTCCAGAGCTTACTAAAAGTAGATGACTTGTGTATTATATAGGCAGATGCTTATCTAAAAGTAGCTTGGCACGCTACGAGCAAAGTGGGATTCAATCACAACCCGATGTTGGTTTATTGGGTCGCATGCAATACTAATCATCGTCATTTGGATATTTACTTTGAATTAGCAAGAAACCTATGCCGGCAGAATGATTACTTATGTTGAAACCAAGTGCCCCTACCCATGGAAGAACTTGTTCAGCTTATGCTTTTTTCCTTTTTCCTTTTTTTTTTTTTTGGGGGGGGGGGGGGAGGAGGGGATCTATTGATTTTGTAGAAATGAATACTTCTATGTCTCCTTTTCTATGTGACTAGGCAATAAAGTTCTTGGGAATATGCATGCGCCGCAAAGAGAGACAAATACACAAGTTAAAAAGGCAATAAATACAAACTTAGTAAATAGGTTAATTATTGCAATAATAAAAGCCTGGGCCCTGATGAAGTATAGAAAATTTCAAAGAAATCCTAGTTTTCAGTTGAGTGACTAGAAATGAGTACAAATCTCTGCAAAGTTTAAAGATTCGAAATTCGTAACTAATTCCTGGAGACCTACCTAATCATGAAAGAATAAAAAGTTTGAGAGGAAAATTTAGATTTAAAGATGTTACAGTACTAAGTACAAAAAGGCACTAAGTGATGAAATTATTGACGTTCATTTGCTGATTATTTATCATTAATTGATTATTATGTCGGTGTTCCTTTAACTACTAATTCGTTACTAGTTATCTTTTTGTGACTGATGTTTGCTGACTTAGTCCCTCTTAGTAAGTTTTTGTGGGTCATGTGGGTCATGTGGGTCATGTGGGTCATGTGGGTCATGTGGGTCATGTGGGTCATGGCATCCCCATGGCATCCCCATGGCATCCCCACGGCATCCCCACGGCATCCCCACGGCATCCCCACGGCATCCCCACGGCATCCCCACGGCATCCCCACGGCATCCCCACGGCATCCCCACGGCATCCCCACGGCATCCCCACGGCATCCCCACGGCATCCCCACGGCATCCCCACGGCATCCCCACGGCATCCCCACGGCATCCCCACGGCATCCCCACGGCATCCCCACGGCATCCCCACGGCATCCCCACGGCATCCCCACGGCATCCCCACGGCATCCCCACGGCATCCCCACGGCATCCCCACGGCATCCCCACGGCATCCCCACGGCATCCCCACGGCATCCCCACGGCATCCCCACGGCATCCCCACGGCATCCCCACGGCATCCCCACGGCATCCCCACGGCATCCCCACGGCATCCCCACGGCATCCCCACGGCATCCCCACGGCATCCCCACGGCATCCCCACGGCATCCCCACGGCATCCCCACGGCATCCCCACGGCATCCCCACGGCATCCCCACGGCATCCCCACGGCATCCCCACGGCATCCCCACGGCATCCCCTCACCCCTTCACCCCTTCACCCCTTCACCCCTTCACCCCTTCACCCCTTCACCCCTTCACCCCTTCACCCCTTCACCCCTTCACCCCTTCACCCCTTCACCCCTTCACCCCTTCACCCCTTCACCCCTTTACCCCTTTACCCCTTTACCCCTTTACCCCTTTACCCCTTTACCCCTTTACCCCTTTACCCCTTTACCCCTTTACCCCTTCACCCTCTTCACCCTCTTCACCCCCTTACCCCCATATGAAAATAAAAGGGTTGAGTGAGACCTATTGTGGCATTGATATATTCATTATGTTAATTAGACTTGCATTCCCACAACAGTGTCCGAAATTAAGGTTTTATTTCGTGCACTCGCCGGGTGCACAGGTTCCAAAATTGTGCACCCGGGACAAATCAGTGTGTACTTCACAATAATAACCTGTTTAAAAGAGTGAAAAAGCATGCACCATCCGGGTGCACAAGTTTAAAAACCCTGCACCCTGCTCCAGAATCATGCACGCCGGGTGCAGGGTGCACCCTTAATTTCGGACACTGCACAATGCTGTGAGACAACAATAATGCAACTTTCTTTTGTCTTTTGGGAGGAACTGGAAGCGGAAGTAGAAATGTTCTGAAAGCTGGTTCCCACAGTCATGCTAATGCATAGCACTTTGACAGTTTTAGGCTGACACCAGCAATCTCAAAACCAGTTCCTATCTGTGTCCGAATGACAAATTTTACAAGGTTCACCATCGGGGCCACTCCGGGCCCAGAATAAACCGACATTCCAATTGTGCCCCTTTGAGCCGAAACTATAAAGGAAATTAACCAATAAACTCATCTACAATCTTACAAATTGTATGAACAATTCTACCTTTTTTATTATTAAACATTATGTAGAAATCTAAAAAGGTCTTTAAAGCAATTACACGACCCTTGTACATCTAAACAAAAAATATCATATAATAAGCGTTGACTTACCCCCCTGAGCGGGCGTCAGGTGTGTCGCCCGCACTCTTATCGTTGTCCAACGCCTGCGCGTCAATCTGGTCTTCACTGCCTTGGTTCGCACTCATTTTGCCTCAGTAAAAAGTTTTCCAAATCTGTTAAATAGATACAGAATTACAGCGTTTAATAATATCATGAAACAAACACGAATATGAACGCAGCGTTTGAAATAACAGTTTATCTGACATCTGAGGTGCATGATTTTGCAGTCGGGTGCATAATGTTTGTGACTAAATGTGTATCACTTTTAATAGGGAATAAACATCTAATGAATGAGAGGGTGCAGGAATTTCCGGCCGGATACTCATTTTTGAGTACATGTACCGGGCACCGGGGATATACACCATAATTGTGCATTTGAGACTGGATCAACGGATAAAAGGTTGCTTATTTGTGTTAATCGTCATAACAACATCCACTAAAACATCACAGCAAGAACAACGTTTTGACTTGTTCTACGGATAAAGGTAATATTATGGATGGCATAACGTAACTCTTCGAAACAGCGTTGAATACCTGAAAAACTGTGTGATGTTTATAGCAAAGACCAAATACAAAATTTTGAAAATTGCCTTACTGCTGACCCAACTATAACTAATATATTCGTGTGTAACGCTAAACACTTCGCATAAAACCAATATTATATTATCGAAAATAGAATAATATTGTCTAATAAGAACAGAAAAAAAGACTTTCACATCCTATAGCTCAGATTTTTAAACACATCCATTTCAGAAGCTGAAAATAGAGATATAGCACTGCAAGAATACTCAGCATTTTATCACATTGACCATCCGGATAAGGGATCATTGACGTACCTCTCAATATCTAGGTTGACAGTCAAGCACATAAACCAAGACGTGGGTACTTCCTTTTTCGTAGTTCCTGGTTAAATAACACTATTTTCTCTTATTTATCCACTGATATTCCCGCTACGTTTTATCATGTCAAGAACCAGTGAGGAACTCATTCCACTGCCCAACTCCCAGTCCTCTATGCTCGATATATATACAAAAAGCAAGGACTGAAGGGGACATGTGGATCTGACCACTTAACTCTGGACCCCCTACGACCACCACTAGCATTGACCACTGGGTGGCGTAATAGACTTATTGGTCATCAAACACAACACGAGCTTATGTTGAGAGCCTCTTCCCAATGGGTCAGTCCAGTCCCCTGCCAAATAACTTGAGCTTCACCTGAGTTGACCTGCAGGCTTCGTAGAAGTAACGTTTTGGAGGCATTTAGTTGAGCAAATATACCGAACTCGGAGTGTATGATTAAGCCTATTAAATATTTATCGACACCTGAGGTGAATGATTATTGGCAAAACGAATAACAATTATCTATATAGATCATGGATTTCTTAGAAATACTGTTTTGGAGTCAATGAGCAAAATTTGCCAAATGTAATTAACTTGATGTAATCATGTTTATGACTATTATCACATGAAGCGTGTGAATATTGACAATTTGAACAAGTACATGTGTTACATGTTTTTTTGAAATGCATGAAGGTATGTATATGTATGTATTATACCTGTTTTACTTAGAACCTATTTTTCAACACCAAACTTAATACATCTGAAAAGCAATGGGAACACTTAACATGATGATATTATTACGAAATATAATCACTTACAAAAACAAGAACCTAGGAACTGGCATGATATCACAAAAGGGTTGATCCGCAGTCTGATCATTTCTATTTATATTTCCATTACCACCTCATATATCCCCTCCTAATACACTGATCGGGTCATAGTTGATACACCGAGTCGATTCAGTGTGGCATTGAACTGGAAGCATTGAGCCAATAATGACCGACTCAGGCCACACTAAGAAAAGTTCGTTTCCTGTCCCGCGGGTTTAGCCTTAGAAAAGGGGGCGTGGCAAAAACGTCGACATTTTTCCTTGTTGTTCCAGGGGAATAACTTTTTCTTATTCCCCTAACTCCAGTAGATAAGAGTTCAGAATGTGTTATTTTTTGCTATACCCCCGAGTGAAAAACGTGACGTTTGAATTGAAAATGTACGGAAACAACCTCACTTCTCATAAAATAAAATGGTCAGTCTGGCGGTCGGGAATCTTTTAATTTTTATTCTATCAATTTGTCAATACATTTATGTATTAAGGGCACCCACATGATACTAATATATTCAGTTTTATCTAATTCATTTATTTATCTTTTTTTTTTTTTTTTTGTGGGTGGGCAGGGGTGTAACAAGAGTATTTCAGAGAAAACAAATTCGAAAAAAAAAAAAAAAAAAAATAACAGAAAATTAAGTCGGGCGGTCAGTTAAAAACCAACCCTAATTCAGAGTGGCCTCGGCTCAGGCTGGTGAACTTTACCGCAGGCCGTCTGTATGTTGGAGGGTGTGGGTTAGTGTGGGTGTGACCTGCCGTTCACCTCACGGCCCACAAAGCCCCGACCAGCCCTCGGCCCTAACTCGGGGGCTGGGGTTAGGTAACGTTGGCCGGGCGCCCACTGCCTCAGCCTCCCCCTCGTTATTATAGACTGAGAACTGCCGAGCCTGTGTCACCGGCAGGTCGAGGTGGGGCTGTAGGTTGTGTGCGTAGATCAAGATCCGATCTTATCAGCAGGGGTTGCACTGAGGTCGACTATGTGTTTTTTTTAGGTATATATACGAAGTACATGGCGTACAGTTTTTGTATGAGTTTATCATATTCACCTCTCTAACTCACTTTTTTCCCATATGAATACTATAATGGGATAGAAATACTGTGACTTATCAATGTGGGCATTCTGAAAACTCTTTGTCCTACTAACCTGATAACAGGGACTGTCTTGAGTTTCCTCAATTACTTTCACAATCTGATGAACGGAAACGGAAATTCAAAAGTTGAATACAGGGTTTGACATAGTTTTTTTCCTCGCCAGTTACATAAGTCGACAAGACTCGGATTTATCATGTCTAATATCCTCAAAATTATCGCCAGATAATTTGCAGAGACACCACTATATGATCCTGAAAAATCCGGAAATTCGTGAAACACCTTCCGGATCTTAGGCAGGAAAACTTTCTGGATTTTAGGCAGGAAAAAACGAAAAGGAATTATATATTTTGTTCCTTCTGAGATTAAGAAGAGCTTTTAGAAAACACTATCTCTTGGCTGAATACAAATGTAATGTTTTTGTCTTAAATCTTTTTACTTGTCCAGAAATTATGGGAAAGACAAAGGTCCGGAAAAAGCAGGAAAACTGGCCCTGTTACTTGGCTGACTTTCAAATTTTCTCAAAATCACCACCCCCAGGCTAATGACGAATTGTTTGACTGATGGTGAATTCTAACCCTGTGATAAAGTGACTTTTTCTTGTCTTTTTTTGTTTCTTTTCTGTGATAGAACGAGTACTGCGACATTTGAATGTGTATTAGAACGTCGCATAAAATGTCAAATGATAATGTCGCCATTTCCCTGACGTGCCAGACCTATTTCCATCCAGTCCTTTATCTAACACTGGGTGGCTATGGAGTGTCTTGGTATGCGTAGCTCTATCAACTGTATCATTTTTGCACTGAGTTACCTTGTCAACAGTTGGCCAGGAAATCTCAAGAAAAATAGGTAAATAAAATGAAGTAATTGAAGTAATAAACAAATACCAAAAACTTTCCTGTCAGAGTAGGAGACCTATGGAACAGATTTTTATTTATTTATTTATTCATTCATTTATTTATTTTACTTTATTCTATTTTATTTAGGGTGGGGGTGGGGGAGGAAATCATGTCTGCTTTGTCAACCCATATGCTTTCCATTAAACTGGTTTGCCAATGAAAGCCTCTTGTCCATAAAAATAGACGAAAGCATGAACTTTCCTACTTTTTGTGACAGAGGTAATTTCTAATCATGAGCCACTAACAGCCATTATACACCTGAATGATATGGCTGACCAGTACAACAAAAACAGGGACCTTCCCAGAAATATTTTTTAAGTATCGAAAACCACCTTGTGCAAATTTCTAAGGGGCCATTTTCAGGATTCCCACTAAATTCCATTTTAAAATTCCCCGTGTTTTCCCTCAGATTTCCTCGTCCTTACTAATTTTTTCATTTTGTTCAAATTTAAAAGCCTTCCCATGTAGACACATTTGGACAACCCAACAAGAAGTCAAATTCTTTCTTTTTGAGAATCATGGATTTCAGAGCCAGGCCAAATGAAATTCCGTTTTCCATGTGTTTGGTAAATGAAATTCCCTGCGTTTCCCCTGTGTTTTGGTAAAATGAACAAAGTTCCTGTGTTTTCCTGTTTTCCCTGTGAGGGTTTTCTTTTTGCCATTTTCCCTGTTTCCCCAGTGCCGTGCGGACCCTGCAAGATCTTTACTTCCGTGGGTATGTTCAACATTATCTTGTTTCCCTTCACCCCCCCCCCCCCCCCCGAAAATTATTACTGCGGGAATGGCCCCTTCAAACGTTACCGAACGCGGAAATAAAATTCCTGACGCGGAAATGGCCTAGATCTATCCCGTAGGTCTGGGAATATCTCTGCAAAAATAAGGTCCCTTGTGGTTTTTCTGATGCATAAAAGTCCTTAGGCTCTGTGTGAATAGATAGGCCTACTCCCAACATGGAGAAGTCCTACACCCTAAGGAAATTAATAGATATTTAAAAGGTATGGCAATTTTTTCCTCGCAGGTTTGAAACAGAAAAGTTGGGACATATTTAATGACATAAGCTTTTAAAGGGAGCCTAAACCAATATGATTGACAACATTTTCAAAACTCCGATAAGTATAGAAATATATTGGATGAGTCCAGTTAAGGTCAGTGTTAAAGTATTAGTTGTAAAAACTAGCTCAAACTGAAGTAGAATGCCACAAGAGATGGTATTATTTGCATTTGTTTGTAAACAAACCCTATTTTTGCGGATCCACATTAATTGATTTGAGCAAGAAAAACATGTTTTAATAATTTTTTATCACATTTCATGGTTTAGATTTTGACATGGGCCAGGAATAGGCTCAAGGAATGGATTTCCATGATTATTTGAGTTTGGAAAATCTCATTAAATATATTGGTTTTGGCTCCCTTTAAGTCGACCATTTAAGACTTGCCTGGTCACCGGGGTTGGCGGCCCCGACACTTCACTCCTACCACCCTCCCCACCCCCCACACACAAACACCGGGCTGTGCCCAAGTTTTTTTTTACAGTTCTCCGTTTGTCAATTATCTAATGGTATATCCAAAACATATATACCCATAATTCACCTTTCACTCTGATTGTATGAACTAGCATGGCAGAATATAATATTGTGTTTACAGTTCCTAACATTCTCTGACACAGAGGGGAAAACACAGTGGCCATCAGTCCAAAGCCGACCCAGCAGAGAGGTCCTGAGCCTGAGGCAGTCCTGATATGCCCATATCTAACATGACAATTGACATTACTCACATTAGATCTAGAATACATCAGGGTGACACCAAAAATAGTATAGCTTCACATAAGTGAACCCACATAGGGGCGTAGGACGGATTTTTTTTTTAAATGTCCGTGAAATGGACTCAGATATTGTGAAAAATAAAGAAGCCTCTGGTTGAAAAATAAGTTACCAGCCGGGCTCTGGCTCTGCAGGGCCAAACCATCGATGGTCTGTGTTTACAATAGTCAATAGATCTACACTGCTTGCTGTGAGAGAAGAATCCACAGAGCTAGGCAAGTCGGTGCGATGAAGCCAGCCTCTTCGAAGATCTTGTAGACATCTATTGATCTATAGACTTACAATCTTTAACAAAGCTACGGGACCCTCCAATGAAAGTGTTGTACAGCGTGGACCAACTAAAACATCCTGCTGGTACAGCCTATACAAACATCAAAACTTTTCCTGGGTGAGTAACACCGACGCTACAGCCCGGGTCCTAGGCCCACACTCAGTGAGTCACTGTAGATCGAGTTGTTCCGCCCCAAACTAATCACTGTCAGGGTTCAAAGTTTGATCCTTGATTGGACAGGCATTAGTTATATTCTTACCTTCGCTGCCTAGTATAATATATATCACAACAAAGTAGATAATCCAAACAAGACAATGAACATTGTTCAACTCACCCTCCTCTTCGCAGCACTTGAAAATGGTGAACTAAGGACGCGCTGAAAATAGTTACAACGGGGAAAACCCAGCCGGAGCTGGTTCCCGCGGTACAAGGCCAGTCGTTAATAAACCAGCGAAGGGTTATGTTGTGAGAACAGTTTTGGATCTGAAGAATTATGTACAGAATTTGAATAGGATACAAACATATTTCAGTACTAATGATTCATAATTATAAATAAGGAAGTAAATTGAGGGCTCAGAGTTAGATAGTTGCGCGGGAACAAGCCTGTTCCGCTTATAAACCCACCGCCAACAGCCAGGGGGCGCTGTCACATCTGGAGAGTCGGCGAAGCTAAAGTCCGTATGATGCTTTATTACGCCGTCCGGGCGCTGTAAGCCCCGCCCCCTTTGGATAGGTGTGAAAGTCGCGCAGACGGTCCTAGTGCTCTTTAGTTCAAGGGGAGACTCTGGGGGATATATGGAAAAGCATCAGGTGGACCAATTTCGCTAAAATACATAGCCTTGGAGAGCCCACGGACATCGCCGTTTTGGTGCGCAAAAGTTGCGGGTTTCCCATCTGTTCCAAAAACATATTGTGTGTCTTGTGCAGTCTGCGTTAGGCACGCAATAATCACATTTTTGCAGAGCTTAATTTCGGAATGCAAGTTGTAGGGTTGGGATCGGCAAATGCTTTATTTATTATCAGATTTAGGGCCATTAAAAGTGATGGGAAATTGAAGTAGGTCTGACATCCCAATAAAGCCCATTTGATGGTCAGATTTAGTCATTGGTCCAATCACCTGGCCGTTTTAAGCATATAAAGAAAGAAAGAAAGAAAGAAAGAAAGAAAGAAAGAAAGAAAGAAAGAAAGAAAGAAAGAAAGAGAATAAAGCACAGCACCATAAGGAAAGCTCAATATATGAACATGAATATATGCATCACAAATGTATGGCATCAGAGACAGGAAGATTTTTTCATAGACAGATCCACATCTGCCCCGTATGCATCTTATTCCGTATTTTGATTGTTTTGCCTCTAACATTTAGTTATTTTTTTACCTTTTATCTTTATTTTTACCTATTTTGCTATAAAAAATTAATGAACTGATGAGGCATTATTTCTCTGTTTTATACATAAAGTCTGTAAAATTCTGAAAACACACAATTTTTCCCTTGGAATGAAATGAATGTTTTTTATCAATGATATATCAAATAAAGGTATTAGTTTAGCTGGTATTGTGTCGCGCATTACCTGTTGTTATATCGCACAGTTGAATGCAAATTATACATAGGTGACCCTAATTAGTCTTGTTTTATTATTTTCGAACTTAAATTCATATTTTAAAGATTTCTTAATACCACAGACATATCTCCATTTCATTTGACAAACTGATAATGTTAATGTTCATTTATCATGTAAAATACTAGATCAAAGAAAATACTAGATCAAAGAAAATCTGTCTTTTAATCAGAAATTGCTATTTTCCTAACTATCAAGAATAACAACGACTGCATTGTTAAATAATCATTTGCAGAATCATTTTGAGTTATTTCTTTATAATAATTCTTTTTATAAAAGAGAATATAAGTAAATATGAACCTATCACCATTATATTCTGGATCATCTCTTATTAAATCTTCTATCAAAGATGGATGTGTCTAATCTACGTTACAACACTTTGATGCGCGATATAAAAACAGACCATTGGTTATGATAAAAATTTGGCTTGTTGTTAGATATAATTAGATAATTTCCATGCACACACATCAATAATTCTCAGCTGTTATCCTCCCAAATTGAAATCAACATTGGATGATACGGGTTTTAACTCAATATTATAACTAAAATCAATCATTTCAAAAAGGTTGCTTATACGTATTAATTGTATGGTTGATGTCCAGGCCTTTGCCCAATTCCATTCCCTTAGCGACCCTTCAGCCTGGCAGGGGTTTGGGTTAGGCATGGAAATGAATGCTCTCATTGAATGTAAGAACAACGACTGGCTTATCTATAATCAGTTTTGAGGGTTCAGTTAGTCAATCAACGCTGCTGAGACAATGCCTTGTTATAACATAAAGGTGGCCCAAGTACCAAAAATAAAAATTGTATTAATGCCCCTCCCTTATCACATCTCTACCCACATACCCGAGTCGGGAGTTGTTGTAGGTGGATTAATAAGGGGTGGCTGGCAACCTGGCCCACCTGGGCCGTGCAGCTGGGCCTAGACAGGCGCCTGCCCTGTATCTACACAGGGGACCGGGGCCCTTATCGTAGGTGTTAAAACCAACGTGGTTGCACACACACAGCCACCTCGGCACTAGCTATGCGAATCATACTGCAGTATTTATCTTAGAAAAGTGAATTAAAGTTGCGTCTACAATTGAAGTGTTCGATCTCATTCTCTTTAATTCTATTAATTATAATTTCAAAGCCATATAACATGTGATATATGATTATACATTAGAAAATTTTATCAATTTATATAATGAACATAAGGGTTGCCCCTGGTTTTCATGATATCGCATGGAGGGGGGTGCAGGGAGGGATGAGGGGGGGGGACGGGGGGGGGGTATTGGGCCCACCCCGCCACCCCCTATATATATATATATATATATATATATATATATATATATATATATAGAGAGAGAGAGAGGCCTGGCTGACGGGGGACTTATTCTTTCCTATAGGGCCTACTGGTGTCAAGACAGATCCGATCCATGTCTGCCCTCTGTGGGTAGAGTCCACACAGGGAGCCAGGGGACCTTATCGGGGGTGCTATACTAACGTACCTCCACCCACACAGCCACAGTTGTGACATCTGTTGCTGTGTGGGTGGAGGTATGTTGGTTTTAACACCCCCGATAAGGTCCCCTGGCCGGTTCCCAATGTGGATGGTGACGACACGGGGCAGACAAGTAGGGATATTGAATGTGATGAGAGCCCTTTACTGCCTTCATAAACAAGAAAAAAATTAACTATTATGTTAGATATTTAAGTTTTACAAGATCGATCTTATGTTAACTATGCGAAAGAAAATATCTACAGAGAAATGGTCTCATAATTGGTAAGAAATCATAGAAATAATGAATTTAAAATAGTTTGTTTCTATCTAGTTCCTGTAACATCCGGTACTAAATCATGCAAATTCACTCTATGCCAAGTACTGGTGGTGGTACACCTTTATGCCAACAGCATCTGAACATTTACGTTGCAAATGATTAATCAACAATTTCTATGAAACTATCCCTAAAATATCCATAAATCATGACATGCTCCTCCCGTGGACATGCTTAAGCGACTCTTATCTTAGGCATGCCAGTCATTGAATGTCATTTGTGTGGAATTTTAAGAAAATGATTAAAAACATACATAAGTCTTATTTATATGAAGGAAATTAAAGTTTCAGTCTTCTTTTAAGGTCTAGTAGTCTATAAAACTCTTAGAAATAAGGAAAAAATATTCAATAACACTTTCAATAATTTTCATTTTCGCCTGTTTGGTAACCCCCTCCCCCTATAGCAAATATACTTTCTCCTCGGATTTGCACTGATCTCAAAAATGACCCAAAATTTTCCAAAAAGTGTGGAATTCCGCACTTGTGCGTAACTCTGGCATGCCTGTTATCTATAAACGTACATGCATGGGTGAAATATTGCACAAGGAAATTATATAGCGTAAACCAATCTATATAAAAAATAATGACATCACCTATATGCTGGATATGCTTCATGAAATAAACATATCATTTGTGATTTTTTTTTCTTTAAACAAGACATATTTTAAAACTTATTCACATGAGTTAAACTGTGTGATTCCGCTCTAGGCACGATAAATGCACGATATGTAATTAGCCTGACATGCGCGATACAATGCTTATAACTGGTATAATACACAACGTTTCCGTGGTTACTAAGGCTTAAGAATAGGGACAAAAAAGCAATATCAATATATACGCTTCATGGCGGCATATGACACAAAATAAAACCGGTTATTCCAAAAGCAAATGCTTATGAATCTAAGTATTTGCAAATTAAATATAATGTGTGTTATGCTCCCTTTTTGCCCTATTTCATTACCTTCTCCAGAATTTCACATGAATTTGATAAGATATTAATCTCAATGTTGTATCAATTACCCTTTAAGTGAGAAAATGTTATTTGTTAATTGTAGTCCTTTAGTGTATGACAATGCACATCCTAACCCCCCTCCCAACTCTATTTTCGTGCTGTGGTCCACCGTCCACTTCTCCCTGGCCTAGGGGCTGCCCCCCACTAAAATGTGGACCAGCACCGTCCAGGTTCTGATCAATGAGCGCGAAGCAGGTGCGATGACGTCACTGCGACCGGACGGCGTAATAAAGCTTCATACGGCCTCTTGCGTCGGCGAATGTGGAAAGTCGCCGATGAGCGATAATAGGCCTTTCACAGGAAGTTGCAGTATAATCTCGACATGTTCTTTTTCCACAAACTGTGGAATAGGGGCGAGTTAGCCGTTTAGGTATGAATCTCGAATATTTAAAAGATGTGAGGGATATATATTTAGCTTGCTACCCATTACAACCATAAAGAATTGATTGACAAAACATGGTTTGAGAGTAAGGACTTTTTCTACACGCATGCGCAGTGCTCATTTTAGCCATATTAGTAGTAGTACGGGAGATCCAGTTCGTGTCATCGTGCGAAATTCAAGATCCAGTTCGTGTCATCGTGCGAAATTCAAGATCCAGTTCGTGTCATCGTTCGAAATTCAAGATCCACTCCGTGACATCGTGCGAAATTCTAGATCCAGTCCGTGTCATCGCACGAAATTCTAGATCCAATACGTGTAATCGTGCGAAATTTTAGATCAAGTTCATGTCATCGTGCGAAATTCTAGATCAAGTTCATGTCATCGTGCTAAATTCTAGATCTACTCCGTGTCATCGTGCGAAAATTTAGATCCAGTTCATGTCATCGTGCTAAATTATAGATCCAGTCCGTGTCACCGTGCGAAATTCTAGATCTAGGGTGTATCATGGTGCGAAAATGGAGTTTCAGTTCTTATAATTTTAGGCTTTATTTATTTTAGTTCGGGGAAATGCATTTGAGATTACCAGGCTCATGAAAATATTAACCTTATAGGAATTTTACCTTTTGCTTATTTTGTAAGTAAAATTTTATTTTCTAAGTTTATGTTTATCTCAGAAGAGTTTCTCCTGCTGCTCATTTTCTAAGTCCAACTTTATCTCAGGGGAGTTTCTCCTGCCGCATATTTTCTAAGTCTGTCTTTATCTCAGGGGAGTTTCTCCTGCTGCTTATTTTCTAAGACCATTTTTATCTGAGGGAATTTCTGTTAGGAGTTTTACGGCGCGCTTCTGCAGACCTAGAAATACCCTTGTGATGAGTAACAGTTCAAAATAGGGAAAGCTTTTCCTGGAGAAGCCTATTCATCATTGACGCAGATTATTATTTGACGAAGCTTTACTTGAGTTCAAGAAATATGAGTGCTCAAGATTTTTGTCTTTTTTCTGATGAAATTTTATATTCTATTGCGGATAAGTTATATTGTGATTGGGAAAAACTAGCAATATATTTAGAATTAGACAGTAAGGAGTTCTTTAGAATTCGCGGTAGAGATAGAGCTTCGTTGTTACTCTCAAATATACTTCATATGTTGAATTTATGGTGGAGCAGAGTTGATAAAGATTATTATTTAAACGATTTACTTTCAGCTCTTACACAAATACATCGTGAAGACCTTAAGGAAATTGTTTTAAGTTTTATACTGGATCATGATAAAAATGTGTTGCTCATATCTAACGAAACTATTCAGATTTTATTTTTAAAGTTATCTGAAAGGCTATGTTCAGACTGGTTAGATTTAGCGGTTCATCTATCTATTTCTTTCACCGAAATAGATAGTATTGTTTATAGCGCAAATCAGCCCAGATTCCATCGCGCTTATGAAGTTTAAAAGGCTATTCAACTAAAATCTGATTCAGATTTAAATAACTTATTAAAAGTTTTAAGACTTATGCATAGATTAGACGTGGTTGAGTTTATTTTGAAACAAGAGAGGTCTTCTACTAGTGTTAAGAAATGCGCAGTTCTTGGAATAAGTGAACGCCTCGAGCTCGGAACGTGATGAGAGCAACTCACAAGCGTAGGAGGTAACTTCCCATCTTCGGTGTCCAGATGTCTATGTGTGTTGTGGGGCTGGAAAACTAGAATATTTTGAGAGAGTCCTATTTTTGTAAAACATACTTATATTGAAGGGATTTAGAAATCCATTAATACGGTACTCATTAGGTTTTATTCTTAAAATATATATAACATAATTCTACAAAGAATGAAATCTGCTGAGCAGTTTTCCACATCATTGCAAACATTTCATCAAAATTTCTTACCTATTTTGAGTAAAGTGACAAATTTCACACCTATTTTGCATGAAATTTTCTCACTCATTCCACGCGTTTAGAGCTGAAAACAGATCTATTTCTTTCACTTTTGGGACACACATCCAGACATGGTTGAGACCGAGTTACCCCCTAGGCTCTCAAGTTCCGCCTTAAATTATGAGCGTCCCTGATGTCAACAGCTGCACTTCATCGGTTTACTACTTTGTCCGAACGTGGTGATGTTGCGGTATTTAGGCCGGAAGTAACAGATGAACTGGTTTTTGGTCAGAGTTTCGAGGTTCTTTGTCGTCTATCCAAAAGCAGACGCTAATAAATCAGCTTGTCTTGCTTACTTCACAAAGGACTTTGTCTTTAGACTAAAAGTTTCCAGTTTTTGTAAAATGAAAGTGAATTCGAGATAATTTGAAAGTTTTATTCTTGAAGATAATTTAAATGTTATGCATAGTCTGATTTTGCTCGGAATTGGCAAGTTCAGCACAGTTTTCATTGCTTTATTTGAAATACTACGTTTTTATATTTAGTTTGTAAGAGGGAAATGCTTCATGTTTAATCTTTTTATTTTAATTTTATGCGTATTGGCGAATATGAATGTGTCTGTTTTATTCCTCTGGGTTAACCCTTTCCTGACGGCCCCATTGAAAATCGATCATATATGATCGATGGGCAATGATTAGGCTATAATACCTATAATTTATATATCCATATGTTCATTTTTGGAATAGTTATATTACATCTCATAACACAGCTACAGGGAAGCATGATTTTCTTAAAAATACTGAAATATCAATTTTGAGACATGATGAGACATGGTATATTTGACAAATTTGGCATCTTATTTATAGGGCCATATTTATTCATCATAAAAGATTATAATATTAATGATTAAAACGATGTTTTAATGATTCAAACTATTATTTTTGCCTTTAAATCAATTGTAACTTACACACCACTTTGTCATGTATCCATATTGTAAAGTTAAGTAATTTCAACATGCATTATCTTTAGACTGTTTTCAAAATAATGGAGCCACCTTGTTCTGATAAATCTCCAAAAATCAACCATTTTATTACAAATCCAAGATGGCCGCCCAAAAGATTGCACATTTTACTATTTTTAGAGTTTTGATCCTTTATTTTTAGGATTTGCTTTAGATTCACTACTTTGATAGTTTGATATAGTGTATGATCATTCAGTATACTGATTTAATGGAATTTATTGGATATTTTATTGTAATTATTTGCATTTTTACTACTTTGATAACATTAATTATCATTAATAACTGGAAATAATGGAAATTTCACAATTTTTAAAGCTCAACATGCCTCACTTCCTGTCTAGATGAAGTACTTGAAAATTAAGGACAACTATTAGAATATGGTATCAAATGATAGAGAATAACCTGGAGAACAACATTATAATTCAAAGTTTTCCTCTAAATTCAATATTTATTCTGATTTTGGGGTGTTTACAGGAAAATAGACTAAAAAATATGGAATTTCTGAAAAATTGATTGATTTTGAAAACATTCTATGGTAACCATGGCAACCAAAATCAAATATTCAAATATAATTTCTAAACCCTATAATACATAGTCATAATAATTACATACGACTTTGTGACCAAATTCTTGTCTAGAGGATCAAAAATTAGAAATAAAACAATTGTATGCTGATTTTTTTGATAAAATATGGTTTGGTGCCGTCAGGAAAGGGTTAAGCAATATATAGAACTTTGACACAGATCTAGATTTTCTAGGTCATCTGTCTGGGACGTGCAGACGATAATGTTCTGGAGTGACATTATTCGCAGGGGAAACACCCAGACACCGGTCCTGAACCCAGGGTACGAGAGTAAAATCCGCAGGCAAACTTTTGAATTTCTTTTCTAGTGCGAGCTTAACCGATTGGTTTAATACAAGAGATGTTCATATTTAAAAGCTAATCATTTTCATATTAAGTTGTAACAGATTGAGAAAGTTGAGACCAAATCTGCGCTACTGTTACTATGTCTATCATGCTCAAGTGGGGAAATGTGAAATACGCAATACGGAATATACCGGTGAGCAGAGCGTCCTAGTTAGGGTTAACCTACCCTGGATGGCCAGGGTCCTGCCTGCATGTGTTAGGAGGTGCTTGTTGCATCTTTGTTGGTGTGAGTGTCTTTGTCACATTTGATGGCTTTTCTATATTTGGGATGTGTAGCCGCCGCGAAGTTCGCAGCGTGAGCGATAATACAGCATTTGGCAAACCAACTCGAAATTCTAAGTTTCAGCCTACCTGTAAGAAGTCTGAACTATCTTGCAGTTTCTGGACCTATCTTGCAGATATCATATGGATATCATAATGCTGTAACTGTGTCATATTTACAGTGTTAGTCCTGTATTTCAGAGTAATCAGGTTTTTGAAACTTTGCCAAATCCTAAGAAATGAATCAGCTGACATGTTTACAAAAGGAGGTGTCCCAAGGAATGTTTGTACTAAAAAGTTTGAGATACTTTATGACTTTCTCTAAAGAGTTTGATGTTTGTCATGGTTTTGACTTGTTGTAAAATCATGATTATATATTATATGAATAAGTACACGGTCAGTATTATCTGTGTTTACATGATAAGAGAATTAGACACAACATGTTGTGTGGTAGAACTTTCTGATGACATCGGGAGATGATTTTGCAGAAAACTAAAAGATGAAGCCTCCTGTTTTTGTCCAAAAGAAGACCAAGTTTAAGAACTTTTGAACAAGCATTGTTGGGTTTGGACAAGCCAAAAGGTATGAGTGAATATCTTGAGAGTTGTGTGGACCATATTTTGTATCATGACATGCAAGATCTAAGTAGTTAAAGACAGTTTTGTACAAGACCATGTGCTCTGTAAACTGGGCCATATGACAAAGTCCTAGAAGAATCTATGTAGGCTTTATGCCTAAGAATTCATGATTTATGTACAAGTAAGCCTAAATAAGGCCAAAGGTTATTATGGTGTGTCAGTAGTATTGACATTATAGTCTAAGTATGTACTTTGAGTAGTATTCTAAAGAACTACAGAGTAAAGGATTAATGTAGGCTTTGATCCTGATCTCATGAATATTGTAATGAGTCAGTGTAAGAACCATGAAAGACTAAAGACTGTGTGTATTATTATACACTTTTATGGATAAAGTAACCGTAGAATTATGAATATAGATCCATGTCTAAGATTGTCTGAAACTATTATTTAGACACAAATATCCTTTTTGTCTATTTCAGTTTTCGACGGTATTTTATTGCTACTATAAGAACTGAGAACTACAAAGTTATTTGTTACTACAAAGAATTAGAACGAAAGTTATTTATTCACTACTAAGAACTACGAAGAATTTGTATGAAGTTATAAGAAATACGAACTAAGAACAAAGAATTAAGACCAAAGTTGTACGAAGAAACTGGAATTTGTGAACCTTTATATACCGAAAGACCTGAAGAATTTTCCCAAAGAACTGTACATATTGTTTCATCATTTTCCATATTTATCCAAGAAGTAGTAATAAATATCAGTTACGAAACCACGGTTTATGTCTCAAATGCCATCGAGCCCAACAGCTGCTACAGGATGCATTATGTGCACAAGCATTATTAGCATGAATATCTCTTATGCGATTCGTTCTTTTCTAGGTGACTTCAGTTGACCATTTAAAATATTCATATTAGCATTATTTAGAATAGTTACATGCATATTTTGGGAGGTTCTGAGGGGTGCTTTTTCTTAGTTCGTATGTTCTGAGTGTGCTTGTGACAAATATAACCTTTCAGTACCTCTAGGACGCCTTCAGATTAATATGCGCTCTTCTTTAAATGTGTTTTCTTATTGGGCAACAGCTAATTCGGTTCGCACTATATAAGCTTTGCGGTTTTCATTGTGCGCACACTTTGCCTTCAGCTCATCTACTAAGTTCGCTTTCTAGTGCGGACTTAGAAAATATCTTTCAATCGCGGGCAGCATATTGCAAGGGAGTAAGGATTCAGATTATTTCAAGGTAAATTTTTAAAAATGAATGCAGGAAAATGATTTCTTCCTGAATTTATTATAAGAGCTTGCTTTGGGATTATACACGATACATTTAAATAGTATTTATATAGTTCTAAGTGAGTAAATGATGATCGTGTGTTATTTTTAGTTCTGCTGGTCAGTGTTCATATGATAGAGTCTAGTTCCAAGCTTGATATGCTGGTTGTTGTTCGTCTATATATTGGATTATTTTGCATAGAGAGTTTCTTCTTGCGTCGTAAGTAGAGGCAGATGATAGCGATGATAAGCATTATTGAAGTCAAAGCCAGGACTACGATTACAGCGTCTCGCCATGGTTTTTCACTTTCCCTGAAATGAGAAATTCATCTTATTACTTTTAAGTCGAGTGTAGAGGAAATAGAAGAATTTCTGGACGAGGTTTCTTGGTAATTAATTTTAAATGAGACTCTCGACTAAAACTTCTTTTGTTTGAATGAAGTTTATTTTGTATTACAACTTCGTTCAGCTGTGTTCTATTAGTTATTATTTTATGAATTAAATTATTGAGCCTGTTAGTTAAATCGTGAAAAATTAATCTTACTCGTTTTCAGGTTCTGTAGTCAGACTTGAACTTGTTTCTTCCCAGCTAGCAGTAGCGGCTTCTGATGTGAGGAGCTCACCCTCAGTAGTTAAGCTTATGTTTCTTGTGCTGTTTCAAAAGAAACATTAAGAGTTCAGTTACTTTTATTTATTTCAAAGTTTTGGTGAAAGCTTCATGTATTTGAAATTTTCATCGTGTTTATTTTCTGTATTTTCTTTTGGATGTTAGTAGTTAAGCAAATAATAAATTTTAAGTATTTCAGGTACGCACGTGCTTTTTTCTTGTAGCTCAATTATCGTTAGGCTTGTTTCTTCTGCGGGCGTGTTAGTATACTGAGGGGTGTTTTGTGTTGTTTCAATATTTTGTGTTAATGGAGGGTTAGTATTGCTGGCCCCAACAGTTTCTCTTTCGTTTCCAATATAAGGGTTACTAGTTGTGATTTGAGTAGTATGTGCAGATGTTTGGATCGATTTTATTATATTTTCGCTCGAGGTTATGTCAGTGGGTGCGCTGCTTGTAGTAGAGTTTTCATTAACCGTATTTTTATTAGTTTCAGTGCTAACGATAAGCGGAGCTAAGCTAGTTTCTGGTTGCATGGTTGTGCTTTCAGTATTATAGTTTAATTTTCTTTCTGTAGAGTAATTTTTAAGAGGATTTTCAGTCGAGGTTTGTTCAAATGTTAGCTTTGAGGTTGATTCTGGTTCGGTTAGTGTTGACATGTATTTTTCCTTATGATTCAGTTTTTCTGAGGTAAAGTAATCTGTTAGTGTATGTGTTGAAAAGTGTTTATTAGAACTCATATATGTTTGCGTAGTGATGGGATTTGAACTATCAGTACTATCTGTTAGTGTCTGGGTGCTAAAATGTGCCTGCGTAGTGAAGGGATCTGAACTATCACTAGTATCTGTTAGTGTTTGGGTGCTAAAGTGATTACTTGTTAAATGGGTCTGCGTAGTGAAGGGATCTGAACTAATCTTTTGGTAAGCGGAGTATGTGGTTATTTTAATGTACGCCTGTGTTGTTTGTATTGCTGATTTAGCTAACTTTTCTGTTTGGAGATTTCTGTTAGTAAGAAGGCGCCCAGTAGTGACAGTAGACAGCTTCGTTTCATCACTACGTCTTTGGATTTTTATTCTTGATTTCCTAAAATTAAGTTAAGTCAGAGAATTAGGATATGAACACGATCGGATCCAGAAAATCTTAAAATCTATTTTGGAACTGAAAATAGTAGGAGCGCGCGCCTGGGTCGCGCCATCTCAATCTGTCGCTGATGAAGTTGTTTTAACTTTCAATTTTAAGCCGATATAAAACTACAATTTAGATTTAATAAGTTCATATCAAAGTTCAAACTTACCTGCAAATTCCACTTTCACAAAGGAAGACAAAGCTTCCTTTTTCTATCGTCTTCAGATATGGGAATACTCCAATGTTATAGCGAATTTCTGTATCCGGATCAGTATCTGGGACAATTCCAAAAGCGTTCAGGTCTAGGTGAACAGTACTAATAGTCGCCATATCCACGTTTTGTTGGACGCAATCGCATCCCAGTGTTGCTGGTGTCGAGGTTTTTGTACAGTCTTCTTCTACTGTACAGCCAGATGAGAATTGGAGGTGAATAAGCAGGTAAAAGTAAAGTACCATCAGATACATTGTGCTTCGTCTTCCAGACATGACTGAGCTCCCTTCAAGCAATTCTCTGAGTTTCGTTCTTTTTCCCTCTGGGTTTCGTGAAGTGAAATTGATTGGCGTAGTTGTAAACAGAGATTGACTTATCTTCTAATGCTTTCCGCCCGATTAATTTTACACGGTACTACTATCAACTGCAAGATTAGCGAACATGACGCTGTTTCAGTGTTAGGTCTAACTACAAGTTTGCTTATTTTCAGTTATTTTCAGATTCAGATACTCGGTAAGTTTTCAAATGTCAGTAACACTTTATTTTGAGAAAGTTTTAGATTCGCAGCTATATTGTTCTTGTTTTTTTTGTTCAGCAATAAATAGAACTCTCGAGGATACAGTTTCTATGAAATTGTTACGTTCGGCTTGTCCTTCGCGCACTTTTATAACTTTAGAAGAGATTGATAAAGCCGTTTCGTTCGTTCGAGAATTGATTTTAAAATTAGATGAGTTTACTTTAAAAGATTTATGCATAGAGACTATTTTAAATTTAAATAGAAAAATAACAAGTGAAGATATCATCAGTTTAGATATTCCAGAAACTCTGAAAGAGGAAATCTTATCTTTTGAACACGCTCAATATTCTGATTTTACCAAGTCCGCTTTTCTGACTTCTTTTGTTCTGTTGCTTAGACATCATATTGGTTTCTTTGTTATTTATGAGGAGGAGATAGCGAATTTAGATTAGATTGATACAAATCCGATATCTCTTCCTCTAAGTATAAAGAAATATCATATTTCTACTGCACAATGTAAAATGAAAAGGAGATTCTATTTCTATAAGTATTTTAAAGCAAATGGGAATGAAGCTCCTAGGAGGTGGATGTGTAGATGTAGAGATTGCGTAGTTTACCTACCAAAATTTCGCTACAAGAGGGGTTATAGCGTTTTCTTCAAATATGGGCATATGATTACGAGGCGCCAAATACAGAATTTAACTAGAAGGATATTGGATTATTGCGATATTACACCTTGGCAGTTCTTGTCAGAACCAACTGAATTTTTGGCTTCATATGCAGAATTTTTCATAAATGTTTCTCAGATATACCTTATACTAATGAGACACCCTTCTTTCAGATTAGGGGTTATGCGAGCTTAGCATCTTATTTGATTTTGTTTGTCGCTTAAATAGGGTTTGGTGTGATTTTTATATTAACTCATATACTATTATATAAAGTAAATGCAGATCAGTTATAGTGTGAATTTGGCTATTTTTGGTTTGATATATACTCCTAAGATTAATTTCGATTTGAACAAAATTCATGCTTACACAAGAGATTCGGGTTCTTATCTGTATAGAGGATCTTTAACATATAAGAAAGGAGCTTATACTATAAAGTTAACAAGAAATGGTTTTTGTTCGATTTATTTGAGGAGGAATTTTTTATTTTTTTTCAGAAATCTTACATTATTAGCTGAAGAAGTTTGTGAATTTATAAAACAATTTTGTGTCGAGGATTTGCTTTCAGTTTATATGTTTCCAAAGAATATTCAAATTACTTTTCAAATATTGGTGCAGAAGAAGATCAGTTTTAAAGTATTTAGCTTAAAGATTATAGAAACATTTTCGAACATATACGACTTTGAAATAAAAGAATCAAATTCTTCCGATTCAGTGTGGTTACCTTTTGTGAATTCAGATTTTTATTTTTCTAGTTTGCGTATTAAGATAAAGGGTGAAAGTACTGTTTTCACTTTTTCTCATACTTTTAGAGGAAGTTGCTTGACTAGCAACGTTTCTGACTTTTGCAACTTTTGTGACAATATCAGGTTATGCTATCTTGATAATTTTCAAACATGACTTCTGTGCTAGACAACTTGATTAAAACTATAGTTAGTTTCTTAACAACTGCTCATTCTGAAAACAGCGAGTTTTGGGAGAGTGTTAAGACAAATTTCGAACATCCCTTTCATTTCAGTTATATCTCTCTGAAAGATAGCTCTAAGGATAGCCAATTTACTATTTTCAGAGAGGAGTTGAAGGCCGCTCTTCTTTCAGTTTTGAAAGGAAACTCTTCTACTAGGAATTATGCTTATTTTATTTTGTCAAATGATGATGAGAGATTACGGCTCGATCTTCGATCGCATCAAAGTACTCTATTGCAGAATCTTGTTGATATTCTCAAGATTGGCATTCTAGTTTATACTGGAGATGGGAGATCATGTCATTTTTCTCCTTGTACGAGTCTTTTTAAACACGGTACGCCTTTAGTAATTCAGTGGTCTAAGAGCGAGAATAAGTTTATTGAAACTGACTTGAAATATCACAAATTAACTAAATTTCATGATTCTTATAAAAGTAGTAAGGGAACTAAAACAGTAAGCAGATTTAATGGTACTTTATCTAAGAAAAGAAAATTAGACAGAAAGTTTAAAAGTAATGAAGTTATCACTTCAACCGACTCTTCAGATTCTGAAGCTGAGTTAACAGATTCACGGCGCACATTACCCTCTAAAAGAAAAAAGCGTCCTTCAGTAGTTAAAAAACCATCTGCTAGTAGTGTAAACAGTTCAGTGAAACAGGTTAGTGATTATAGCCTCTCTAGGGATCTCTCTTTATCGGACACAGATGAATATGAGGAAAAAATTGATGAAAATAAAGCAAAGGATAGTAACGATTTTCTAACGGAATTAAATAGGCTAAAGGAAACTCTGAAGGTTTCTTCAGATCACGCATCTGCTTCAAATAAAGGTTCTTTTGTAAATGATGCACATTGTTCATCAAATAAGTCAGAGAAGAACATCGAAGTAAATATTTCAGAAAGTGGTAAAAAACTAAAAGATTTTTCTCCTTACTCGATAAGATATCAGGATCAAACTGATAAAATAGAAGCAAATTTTAAAAAATTTATTGAAATTTCAGATAGATTGAGGAAGCATGCAGAAGTGCTTCAGAATAATCTGCTTCCATCGAATATGGAATCCTGTTCAAGCTGTCCTTTGCATTGTGCACAAGCTCTTTCTAAAGCAACAAAAGACAAAAGAGGACCGAAAGCAAAAAACTAGTTATTTGTTCTTATTGTCGTAAAGGGTTTTCAACTTTAGCTGTTTCACGTTTGCATATTCTGAGAAAACATTCTGATTATGATCCTAAAAGGCACATTTTTATTCCTCCACCTATAAGGTCTTATTCTATCATTTCTAGGAAATATCAAGCTTAGACGACAATAAGAACATGTTCAACTTATTGCATTTCTTTATTAATTTTGTTGAAAAATTATTTATCTTATAGGATTCAATTCGGATCTGTGAGTATTTGAATATTTAGTCGCAGTTAAACCATGATGAAGCTAGATGAGGGTTTTCGCTTGCTTATGATGAGATGTCTCTATTTTTCGGCTATGGTGTCTTTTTATTCTGGAGATATTGAAATTCCTCTTACAATTGAAATTCCTGCACAACCTTATTTGAGTGAAGAAGACGCGCTGAACTTGATAGAACTAATGTCAGATGATGAGAAAACTTCGCACCAAATCAAGAAGGGGTTTAAGACTTATGATTATGGTTCACTTATTTTTTTCGCCTCTTTTTTTCATTGTAATATGATTTTAGAATATATTTTGGAAAATATGTGGAGTGATAGGAAAAGTTTAATGAAAGCTTTAAGAATGGGAGTTTTGTATTTCGGTATTCATGATGTTTTTACAAAGTCTATTATAAGATCAATATCTGATTATATTATTTCTTCTGATCATGATGTAATTAAGTTGGGTAACCTAACAAATTTTCATGAGGGAAGAAGTTTAAGAGCTCTAGCTAAGAAAATTCGCGATGTTTCTCGCTATCGCAATCTGATTTTTTCTGAGTACAATCTGCCTTGTATAGTTTGTCAAACTTCAATAAGGTTTAATTATAAAGGACCCGATACTCCAGTTGTTTATTTGAGATGTTGCGCACGTCCTATTCATGATGAAACATGTTTCAGTGATTTCTTTGCTCGATCTATGCGACGCTATACTCCTTGTCCGCATTGCAAGACTCTTTGGTTTGAAGGAAACCCTTTAATAAACCCTTTGAGTCGAGCAGCATGCAAGAGAGAATTTTTATCACATGCTGAGTATTATAAGAGTCGCAATGGGAGTTTAAATTCTTAAATAATCACCTGCATGAATTAATATTCTTGTGATTGAGTGCTTTTTCACGAGTTGATTTGATTTTGATAAGAATGGCAGCTGACAGAAAGTCAAGCGGTTTTTTATATACGCTAGTTTCTAATGTTCCTCATCCAAATAGAGAAAATAAGACAAGCTCTTTTGTTACCCAACTTCCTATTCCTTTAGAATGCAAAGGTTATTGGGAGGTAGCTTTAGCAGAAGTTGATTTTCCTAAATCGTGGTACAATGTTAATAAGCATCCTGAGCAAGATAGGACTATTGTTTTAGTTAGAGAAATTTTTCGGTTTAAGGATCCTTCTCTCAAACAAATTACTAATGCTTATGAACAGGTTTATCGAGATTCGTATAAAACTGCTACAAGAGTTTTTGTACACAAATTTGGTAATTATAGAATGCAAGATTTAATTAAAGAAATAAACGATCGTTTCAGTGATATAGACCAGGATCTGATTAAGAATTATCCTGGTTATATTAACTATAAAAGACACACTCATATTAAAACAGATGAGCAAAATTTGATATGCACTTTATATCTTGGAGCTGGTGATAGAGTATTTATATCAGAATATTTAGCCAGAGTTCTTCGTTTAAGTAATTGCGAGGGCATTATAAATCATGAAAATAATGTAATTGAATTTCAAGGACCTCGCTTGTTTAAAAAGCAACCTTATGATTCTATTGAAGGTGTTAATGCAGTTTTGAGTTTAAATGATCATGGATCTTATGATAATCTCTTACGACCTCAGTTTGGAATAGAATATATCGGGCATGGAGTTCCAGTTTTTCCAACAGAAACTTCAAATCTGTATATATATTCGAATATTGTAGATTTTGAATACGTAGGCAATATTACAACTAAGCTGCTGCGAACCGTTAGAGCTCGAGGTAAATTTGGAGATTATATAAAGATGACTTATACTAATCCTCTGTATAAGAAATTGGCTTATGATAAGTTACAGGAAATAGAAATTAGTATTAGAACCGATGATGGAAATCTTGTTCGCTTTGAATATGGCGTAGTTATACTTATTTTACATTTCAGGAAGGTTTCTGAGGAATGAAGAAACTTTTTCCAAAGAAACAGAAGGCACTAGGTGATCTAGTTGTCTATTATGATTTGATTCCTGATGACTGTATAGATGCTGAGTTATTCCTGCATTTAAAGTCTAAAGTTTTGATTAGAAAAATAAGTAAAGCGCTTTCTGTTCATGGCGGTATTAAATTTCAATTATCTCTACATGTTTTACTTGGTAAATTTCATATGGAGAGAGAGACCTATTTTGAAACTAAACCTTGGTTTCATAGTCCAATGATTCAAGTTTTAACTTTTCATTCTATTAAGAGAGATTTAGCCCATGCTAAGAGAGTAGTTTTAGCTTTTTTCGATTGTTTTATTCAAATGGGATCAGGTTGGTTTTTGAAAGAGATTATTTCTTTACGTTTATCTATTTTTAAGTGTAATCCTTTTGGGGGCTGCTCTTCTTTAAAACTTCCGATTTCTTTGAAGCATTCTATCTTAAATATACCTTGTAAGGATCAAAGATGCTTTTTATATTCTGTTATGGCTGCTTTTAAGAGATGTTCAAATCCTAGAAGGTTCACTTCTTATCTTGATTTGGTGCAAAGTTTTGATTTGAAAGGTATTTCTTTTCCTACAAAGTTAAGTGAGGTAGTTAAGTTCGAGAAAAATAATGATTTAACTATTAATGTTTTCGGGCTTTTCCAAGATAAGCATGGCAAGTTTTTACCTTACCCTATGTATATTTCTACTAATTTTAATGAAAATCATCATCGCAAACACGTTAATCTTCTTTTATACGAGAGTCATTATATGTTGATAAGAAATCTTGATTCTTTTATTACTCCATTTTTCTGGAAGAGATCGAGGTTTTTTTGTCCTAAATGTCTAGTTTCCTTCAATTCTAAGATTTCACATCAGCTTCATCAGACTCTAAATTGTACTAGTAATATATATACTGGACAGTCTTACCGATTACCTCTCAGAGGATCTAAACTAAAGTTTAATAATATTTCTAAACAAATTAAAAATCATTTTATTATTTATGCTGATTTCGAGACTTACAATGAAACTTTGAATACACCCAAGGGCAAGAGCACATTGAAAACAAAGCATACTTTAAATGCAGTAGGAGCTATCCTACTATCTAAATATAGCGAATATTCAAGACCGCCTTTTCTTTATGTAGGACCATTAGTCATCCAGAGATTTCTAGCTTATATATATAATATGAGAGCTGAAATATCTTATATTTTTGATAATAACAGATCACCTCTTGAGTTAACTTCAAGAGACATAGCTCATCTTAGTTCGCAACATTCATGCTACCTCTGCGGCACCTCATTCAGAGATGTTAATGTGAGAAAAGTTATTGATCATTCACACTTGGGAAGAGAGGGGAAGGGAAGAGATGTTAACTACTGTTGCAATACATGCAATCTTGTTTATAGTTCAATTGTTTTTTCCAAATTTAAAATACCTATAGTTATGCATAATGCAATGAATTATGATTTGCATTTTATTGTCAAGTTTATACATAGATATCTCAAAGAGTTAGATATTCATGTAATACCAAGAACATCAGAAAAGTTTTTATCGATCTTTCTTGATAACTTCGTGTTTATTGATTCTTTTCAGTTTCTACCAAATTCTTTATCAAATTTAGCTAACTTATTAGCAAAGAAAAATCAAAACGATTTAAAAGAAACTAGAAAGTTTTTCCCAAATAAAGAGCTTTTGCCTTATGTTATTCGGAAAGGCGTTATGTGCTACGATTATATAGATTCTTGGTCAAAACTAAAGGAGAAGAGACTTCCGCCTCGAGAGGATTTTTTTAATTCTATAGCTAATAAGAATATAACTATGTCAGAATATGAACATGCTTTATCAATGTTTTTAAAATTTAACTGTAAAAGTATTAAGGACTATTTGCAACTTTATTTAAAGATAGATGTTTTATTGCTAGCAGATGTGTTCGAATCTTTCAGGGAAAAAGCATTAGAATATTACGGTTTAGATCCTGCAAAATATCTAACAGCTCCTGCTCTCAGTTATGATGCTATGTTGAAACATACTAAAGTTCATCTTGAATTGATCCATGAAATTGATATGTTTAATTTTTTTGAGAATGGTATACGAGGCGGTATGACAAATGTAGTTCATAGATATGCCAAAGTTGAGAATAAAGATCAGCATATAGTTTACTATGACTGTAATAATTTGTACGGTTATGCTATGATTCAGCCCCTACCTTTCAAAGATTTCTGTTGGGTGAACCCACAAGAATATTCATCTTTTGACGTTTCTAAGATTTCTGATGATGCTCCTGTGGGTTATATTTTAGAAGTTACTTTAGATTATCCATCTTACTTGCATGATTATCATGACATGTTTCCTTTAGGTCCCGAGAAAATATCTATACAATACAACCAACTTTCTCCATATGCTAAATTTGTGTTGAGAGAATTTGAGATGAAATATAAAGAAAGTCCACTTAAATTAATTTCAACTGTGACTAGGAAGGAGAAATATATCATCCACTATAGAACTTTAAAACTTTATCTTCAATTAGGTTTAATAATACTCGAGATTCACCGCGTTGTCTCTTTCAAACAGGCTTGTTGGATGAAACCATATATAGAATTCAATAATCAAAAAAGAAAGGAAGCTACTTCTGATTTCGATAAAGAATTCTTTAAGCTTATGAACAACTCTACTTTCGGTAAATGCATGGAAAATGTTAAGAGGCGGATGAAGATGGTTTTGACATCAAGTGAAGCTAGGTGTGCTTCATTAATAAAAAAACCAACTTTTCATTCTTTACACGCTTTTGATCCTAATTTTGTCGGTATACAGTATAAGAACCCTATAGTTGATTTGGATAAACCTGTTTATATAGGCTTTACTATTCTAGATTTATCTAAGATGCACATGTTTAATTTTCATTATAATGTTATGTTGGAAACATTCGACTTGAAATCAATTCAACTTTTATATAGTGATACCGATTCTTTGATTTATTTTATAGATAACAAACGTTTTTCAGATCTCCTTTACAAGATAAGACATTATTTTGATTTTTCTAATTTAGATGAGAAAAACGAATTTTATTCTTTGGATAATTTGAAAGTTTTAGGAAAATTCAAAGACGAAGCTGCAGGAAATAGAATATTAGAATTTATTGCATTAAGACCTAAAATGTATTCCTTTGTACTGAGTTCAGGAGAAGTTATTAAAAGGGTTAAAGGAATTAAGAGAACAACTGTTCAGAACCTCCATCATGATCAGTTTAAAGAATGCTTATTTCATTGTTCGAGATCTTTTGTAAAATATGATACTATCCGAAGTTTCAAACATCAGGTATATACAGTTAGAGAAAACAAATTGGCTTTATCTCCTTTTGAAGACAAACGCTGGCTTTGTTCTGATGGAATAAGCTCTTTTGCTTATGGAAATTACGAAATAGATTTAATAAATAAAAGAAATAAACGTAAAAGATTATTTCAAGATACCTGACTTAAGCAGACGACTAATTCGAGTTTCACGAAGAAATTAGCCTGTGATTGGATCAGAACTATAAGCTGCTACGATAAGTTCCTGTATTCAGTGATCAGTGTTAACTTAAGATGGAGAAGTTTGCGAAGATGTCTCACCGTCATTATACACTCGCTTTTGGAAGAAGAAAGAGAATTGATATTACAGTTTTCAGAGGTCAGATCTACCTTCATTTTAATGATATGCTAAAGTCTAAGAATTTCACATTGAGTAAACAAGAGTTCACAGAATTATTTTCTATAAAAAACAAACTAGACAGAAGAATTAGGAAGATAGACAGTCAATTAGAAAAGGAAAAAAATACCTCGATTTCAAGTGAGAGTTGTAGTGAAGAAGAATCAAGTAAGAAGAAAAATCCTTCTAAGAATAAGAAAGCTTGTATGGATAAGCGTCTTCTTTCTAGCGATGATGATGATGATACGCAAGAACTTTAATGATTCAAGATTAGGTTGTTAGCTGAAAAATATCTCTGAGATTAGGTTCTTTATCAAGCCCTCGAAGAAGTCGGAATATATAGCTAGCTTAAATATCCATGTGATAAGGATTTATTTAAAATAGTACTGAGCGGGTTTAAATTGAACTAATAATAACCATTTCACTTTTTCTATTATTAATAATGTCACTTCCATGCTGCTGGTGCGGGGGTGTAGATGATCCCCTAGTAGAAGGTAAAAAATACTGTTTACCATGCGGAAAATCAATGTTTCGTGAATGTATTCGATGCCACAAACCATATGAAAAGGCACAAGCTTTTACCGAAGATCAGCTTAGATGTAAATCTTGTCATAAAAAGCATTTAAAGGAGAAAGAGAAATACGCACAGAATAGCATATCTAAATATCTTGCACAGGAAGATAGTTGTAATGATAATAACGCACTTTCTGGGGAAGATGATGATAAGAGTAGTGTTAAGGTAATAACATCTGGGGAGGAAGATATAGTTTCGAGTGATGATAATCTTTTTCTGCAAAAGCCGCCATCTACTTCAGTTCCAAAAGTAAATATGGAGGAAGCTAATATTAAGAACTGCAAAGATAATAAGACAGTTCGAAGATCTAGAGCAAAAGTACAGATTAAAGATAAGATTTCCAAGCCAAGAGTTCAAAAAACTAAACAGAAACTGAAACCTGCTACCAGCAGACAGACAAGAAATAGAAATTCAATTAGAGCTAAAAACAAATCTACAAATTCTGAGTTAACTAGTTTAGGTTTGCTTTTACCGCTTAAGTTGATAGCTAATGAGGCAGAGTTAAAGACTTTGTTCATTTCTAACTAGTTTGATTATGACATATTATATTCAATGCGAGAATATTAGTCTACTAATATTTAGGTTTATTTATAAAATAAACTAAGCGTATTGAGAGAAGCGAGAATATTAAGCTTTATTTAATTTACTTACTTACTTTATATTTATATTTATTTACTAAGTCGATATTGAGAATTTTATTTCTCTGTATTGCTGCTTCTGGATAACCGAAGTAATTACCTCAAATTCTAGGTTTAATAATATTGAATGCGAGTGTTTATTGCGATTACATGCTACGGATAACCGGTTTGTATGAAGCTTAGATAAGCACTCTATTTCAAGTTGTTGCTTTTTGAATTCGAGTTGTTTATAATGTGCATATATAGATTAGGGATTTAACGCGTTTGTTTCATAGTTACAGCATGGGTTTATTTCATTTGATGTGTGATTGCTTTATTTGCTCGTGTTTGCAGTTTAGTAGTCTTGAATCTAAGTTGTGTTGAGGTTTTCTGTGTGGATCTAGTGTTTCTGTTAACGATATTGTGTGTGTGTGTGTTGTTTTCAAGATTTTCTGTGTGTTGTTTTTATAGTTGAAGTTGATCATTTCTTGTGATTACTAGTATCATGTCTACTCCGAAGAGAAGCATTTATGATCTTTTGATATCTATTTATTTTAATCCTAAACATCCAGCATCTTTTTCTTCTATAGATAAATTATACCAGGCTGCTAAGTTGATCAATGCTAAAACTACTTTGAAGGATGTTAAAACATTTCTCCAGAATAGTAAAATTTACACTTCTTTCAAGCCGGTTCAAAAGAATTTTGTTCGTAGAAAAATAATTGTACGAGGATTAAATGATCAGTGGCAGATAGATCTCATGGTATTACCTCAATTAAGAGATTATAATGAAGGTTATACCAATATTCTAGCTGTAATTGATTGTTTCTCAAGATATGCTTATGTTGAACCTATGAAAACCAAGATGGCTTCTGAAACCATTAAGGCCTTCACTAAGATATTGAAGAGAGCTAAAACAAAACCTAGATTACTTCAGTGTGATTTAGGTTCTGAATTCAAAGGAATATTCGCACAATATTTAAAGAAAAATGGAATTCACCAATTTTCAACTTCACAGGATCCGAAATGCGCCATTGTAGAAAGGTTTATAAGAACTTACAAAAATAAGTTATTTAAGTATATGAAAGCTAGTAATACAAAGAAATATTATAATGTTCTTCAGGACATAGTTTATAGTTATAATCGTTCAAAACATCGCTCATTGGGTTTAAGTCCTTCTGAAGTAAATAAAAGTAACGAGGCTGATTTATGGCAGAAACAATATAAAGATTTCCTTTTCACAAATAAGTTAGATTCAAAATTAAAAGTAGGAGATAAAGTTAGATTAACTAAATATAGAAAAACTTTTAACAGAGGTTTCTTATCCAATTGGAAACAAGAAGTTTTTCAAATAGCTTTTGTGCTCCATACTAAACCATTTACTTACGTTTTGCTGGATAAAGATAATGAAATATTACGTGGCGGAGCTTATGCTAAAGAGTTAGCGAGAGTTATTTAAACTTAGAAATAGTGTTAAGATTCATGATATTTATTTTTGACATGACTTATTTATAGCTAATATAACAGTGCTCAGACATGACAAGCGAAGAACAATTTAAGGTCTTCGATGCTAGACTGAAGACACCTTTTTCCTCTATTATAGCAGGACCTAGTAATTCAGGGAAAACCTCTTTTGTAATTGATCTTTTGAAAAATAGCGATAGAGTAATTGACAATAATTTTGATTATATTCTTTGGTTCTATGGCGAGACTTTTCCTCGCGATCCATTTTTATCAACTAAGAATGTAAAATTTCACCAAGGATTGCCAGAATCCTTCGATGATTTAATCGATCCTAGCAAGTGCGGGCTTGCAGTTTTTGATGATTTAATGCATGAGTGTGGTAATAATAAGTTGATAACTGAATTTTTTTACTAAACGCACTCATCATGAAAACATAAGTATTATTTTTATTTCTCAGAATTTATTTCATGAAGGTAAGGAGCGCAAGAATTTTACAAAAAATGCTACTTATCTTTGCATTTTTAATTCTCCTTTAGATCAAACTATAGCTTATACTCTAGGAAGAAGATTAATGCCTAAGAATCAACGCTGTTTTGTGAATATATTTTCGCATGCTGTTGATAGACCTCATGGTTATTTGTTTATTGATGGTCACCAACAAACTCCTAGAAATGCCATGTTCCGCTCAAATTTATTCGGCAATGTTCAACACGTTTTCATACCTCAGAACGTTAAGTAAATTAAGCATTTAAATATTCCTGAGATAAGACTAGTAATCATGGTAATATTATTTTACTAGCGTAAAAATGGAATATAATAAAGAAGTTAACCGGAAAAAAACTCAGAATTCAGGTTCTGAACGAGCTCCTAATAAGAAGAAGAAAATTTCTAAGAAAAAATATGCTCACAGACATAAGCATTTCTTAGCTTTATTGTGCAATTCAAAAAATAATGCTAAGAAACGTAACAGACTTTTGGAATCAGCAAGTCCAGATGAAATATATGCTATTTGCGATTCAGTTTATAATGTATTAAGGGGTAATGTTTCATTAAAGAAAGCTGAATTTGATAAACTGAAGAAATATAAAGATACTTTAAGAAAGATTGTGAAGCCGAAAATAACTGTGAAGGAACGAAAATCAGTTTTGAAGCAGAATGGAGGTTTTCTTCCATTCCTCATCCCAGCATTGGGGGCTATTATTCAGAATTTATTGTAGTGCTGATGTAGTGAAGCTAATTTCTTTAAGATAAACAAGCATTTTCAGTTTGCAGTTAGTTTTTGGAATTAAACGTATTTACTAACATGGCTTCTTTTAAAGAATCGGTTATTATTCCATTATCCATGTTTAAAAGTTGTAATTTCAGCGAGGATGGAGGTAAAGACAATCCTATTCTATCAAGACAGAAAGAATTATTGCAAGAACGCATGTTTAATAAACAACCATACCCAATTTTCAATACCGATGTTCCTCCTCCTCCTCCTCCTTCTCGTTCTTCACTACAAAATTTAGATATTAATTCTACTCATAATGATTCTTCGATGATATCACCAATTTTAAAAAGTATTTCTGTTTCACAGAAACCATATGCTAAGTTTATTTTAGATAAAGTTTTGAAAAATGGAGGTTATTGGGATAATAGAGGACAACTCATATTGAAAGGAAAAACTATTCCAGGTTCTAATATTAAAGATCTTATGATGTTCTTATCAAAATCTAAATCCTATAAAGAAGAACCTCTTGGACTTTATGAGTTCTGGAATTTTTTAAACGATATAAAGATACCTAAAACTTGGATAAAAGGTAAACCGTTCCGACTTCGACGCGATTTTGTTCATCAGAAGTCTTTAGATGAATTTCTGAAACCTAAAAAGTATCCTCTTGAAGACATCGATGCGATGAAGATAAAGGAAGCATTATCTTCATCACCTTTACTTCAACCAGAAAAGCAGAAGGCACACAATTGGATTAAAGAAAAGTTGAAATCTGGTGATGATGTTGATGATGATTGGATTAAAGGTAAGATGAAATCGGATGAAACCAATGATGATGATGATGATGAAAATTCAAAATTAGATTTTGCAGGAGCATTTGACGAAGAAAATAAAACTCCTAAATTGGTTAGCCCCTTCAAAAGAGGGAGTATAGATGTGGGTGAAATAGAAGAGAAAACCCCTGTGAAATTCAGCGCCAATGTTGAAGATTCCGAAGATGAGGGAGATATTTTTGGTGACAAACCTAAACCAAAGAAACAAAAGAAAACTCGTCGTAAACCTCGAGAGAGGTCCCCAGAAAGAGAAGAAACTGTTCAGCGACAATCTTCATTTGGAAGGATACTGAAACCTAATCGAAAATGGGATAGTTGGGATCCTTATAAGTAACCTTTTTAATAGACGAAAATTGATGTAAGATAAGCATTGCTTATAATGTTAATTATTTAAATCAAAATTAAAAATGACGAAAGATTGTCAAAGTCAGCATATGAAACTGTATTGCAGCAATGACCATGTTAAGCATTTTCGAGATTTTTTTCAAGAGTCAAGACCTGAGCAGAAAGGGGATGGTTTCTATTATAACCCTTATATCGGAAATCAACACCAGAGAGGTTATGGTATAGGTGCTGTTTTTGGATCACTTTTTAAGGGCTTACTTCGCACTCTACCCCGAATAGTTAAACCTGTTCTTAAGACTGGCTTGAGAAGCGTTAAGCAGCAGGTTATGAAGAGAGGGCTACAAGCAGGAAAAAGCGCAGTGAAGGGTTTGCTAGAAGGAAAAAATCCTCAGCAAGTATTAAAAGATGAGGCCAAGGCGCAAATGAGAGAGATCGGTAAAGACGCATTTAAATTTGCTCAATCTAAACTAGAAGAAATGTCAGATGATGACGAGGATTCAAAGAATGAAAAGAAGCCGAATAAAAGGATTTCAAAATCAACTAGTTCAGGCCCAAAGAGAAAAAGGAGAAGGAGGAATAGACAAAATGTAAAATATAAAGATATTTTTGATGATTAATCTGACATAAGAAATAAGCGTAAGATTACTGTATTTTGAGATTGGATCTATTCGATCTAAGAAGTTTACATCATGGCAATGCATAAAGATTCTTGCCCTTGCGTGGACGGAAGTTTAGATTACTTCACTGTCCCTCCAACAGAAGTTTCTTCACGCGCAAGTTTCTATTCTAAAGAATATCCTATTACAAATTTAAGCCAGGGAGGACCTCTCGAGTTTATTATAAAATCAAATAAAAATGATTTTATTGATTTAAGTAATACTTATCTTCAGTTAACGATGAAAATTTTAAAATCTGATGGTGTACCTCCTGCACCTCCAGTAGCAAATCAAGATGGGGTTTTAGGGGCCATTCACAACGAATCAAAGGTTTTCCCTGTGAATTATTTATCTGGGGCTATGTTTAAAGATGTACAATTATATTTAGGAGGTAAGTTTTTAACGAGCAGTAATAACTTGTATGCTTACAAGTCTTACTTGGAAATACTTCTAAATTACGATAGAGCCTTCTTAGATTCTTTTGGTAAAGTCTCCATGTTTTATAGAGATACTGGTAATTTTGAGGCGGTTGATCGGTTTGATGCCGAGACTAATCATGGAAGTATGGAGAGATTTTTAAAGACACAATATGGTTCAAGCTTTCAAATGATTTGCAAGATTCATAATGATATTTTTAATCAAGAAAGGAAGTTTCCTGGAGATGTTGGTTTGAAAGTAAGATTTATTAGAAATGAAGAAAATTTTTGTTTAATGTCCGCTCGAGATGTTCAGTATAAAATTGAAATTGAAGAGGCTGTGCTTATGGTGAAAAGATCAACTATGGACGAAGTTTTTGTGAATGAAATGGAGAAAGCGCGTTTACCAGGCAAATTTTTGAAATTTCCTTTTAAACGGATAGGAATGGCTTATTCTACTGTGATGAACGGCTATTCAGCCAAAATACATAGAGGTTAAAATAATAGAAATAAGGTAATAATAGAAATAGATGTAAAGGAACGAATATGTAATAATGAACGAAAGTATAGAAAGCCTGAAAAAGAGGCACGAATATGTAAAGAACGAATATGTAAAGAACGAATAACGAATATGTAAGGAACGAAAACGTAAAGGAACGAAACCCGGAAATATGTAAACCGGAAGTGAAATGTAAACCGGAAACGAGATATATAAACCGGAAGTGACGTCAGTTGTAGGTCACGTGACCGAAGGCAGCCAATCAGGGCTGACCTCTCTAGTATATAAAGGGGCGGTGAGGCCCGAATAAACAGAGTTCTTTGACAGTTCTCCTGGTGTCCAGACGTGTCCTCTTTCCTGAAACAACCGCTAAAGATGAGCCGATCAGAGTAATTAAGCCGAAGTTAGGACAAAACAGTCGAAGTTCGAGATAGGTAGTAGAAACATAGGGTAAGGGGCCCGATGGCCCGAAGAACGAGGAACGAGGGAACGGAGTAGGGCACGAAGGCCCGAAGTAGTACCGGAAACCGAGGCGTAGTATGGTACGAAGACATGGGGAGCGGAACGAGGGAGCGAAGTCCGCGGGGACGAGGGCGCGGCATGCTCGGCCCCACGCTACCAAACAATAGGCGACCGCCGGCCCGTCGCCCCCGCGGACCGGAACTCAGGGGTGGACCGCCCCCCGGCCGACCCGTACCCCTACCATAATTTCCCTCCCCCGCAGTCCTCCGTCGACATCGAGTGCCGATTCCCGATCGATTCGCTCAGCCCCCCCTCGTGCGCGAGGCACGACTCTAGAAACACATCTCGGTTCTTGGCCCGGATTCCCCGTCCGCCCCGAGACCCGAACAACCCCCACGTTCCTCTGTTGTAAGAATCGGCAACCCCGACTTACCAGAGAACGTCACACTGGTGGCAGCGGTGGTGCTGAAATAGGCACATACTGACTTGTGGATCTTGGGTGTTTCGTCGGTATTGGATACTCATGGCGACCGCGGCAGTCTTCGAGCAGATGGATTCTGACGTCGCCTTCAAGGAAGGTGGGGAGGAGAAAGGAGGTGCGAAAACCGAGACCAAAGGGGAGGACACGACCATCATGGGTAGGCAGTTTAATTTTATGGGAACGTCCACCCCGACGGATGAGCAGAATGTGCGGGCTCAACAACAACAGACCGGTCAGGAAGGAGCGAGTTTGAAGAAGTTCAGTTTACGACCAGAGAAGTATGACGGTAAACCGGATTTCGAGGGATGGATCAACCAGTTTGAGGAGTACGCAACGTTGGGACGCTGGACGGCCGAGGAAAAAGCGGCGATGCTTTTTCTCTCGCTGACGGGAATGGCACGAATGTACTTTGTCGGACTCCCGGACAGGGAACGACTCCGTTACTCAGCGAGGGTGGATGCGTTGCGCCGGAGGTTCGGTCAGGAGAAGGACACGTGTAATGCTCTGCAAGAGTTGGCGGGATTGAAACGTGTAAAGAACCAGACAGCGAAGGAGTTGGCTGATAATGCCCGGCGACTGGCATCGAGAGCCTACTTCTCCAACGACTACGCTAGCCAGGAAAAAGCAGCATTACATGCGTTCCAGGCTGCAGTTGGGGAAGACCTTCAGCTGAAGTGTGCAGAGAAAGGATGCAAGACACTAGAGGAGGCGGTAGAGGTGGTAGAAATACAGGAACGATACTCACGCCGCCTCCTGCGGGCAGTGAAGCCCGAGGAGGACGCCAATACACAGATCATGGCCTTGAACGGTAAGTTGGAGGAGATGATGAAAGAATTGGCAGAAGAACGGGAAGCTAGAAGACAAGCAACGGCCCGGAGGGAGGCGTTTAAGAAGCGAAAAGAAGATTTAGAGTGTCATCAATGTCACCAGAAGGGCCATTTCGCAAGAGAGTGTTCTCAGCGTCAGGGAAACGGACAGTCGCCGTCGCAGTAAGCGCGGGGCCCCCTTCGGGCGCGGCGAGAGAAGTAGTAGGCATGGGAGAATGTGGACTTTATGTGGCCGGGATGGTGGGAGAGAGTGTCGTCCGTTTTTTGGTTGATACCGGATCTATGATCAGTCTGCTGTCGGAACGCCTCTGGAGAGAGTGGGGACGAAAATGGGAAGAACTGGATGGATATGAAGGACGTCTCTGCTCGGTGGATGGTAGTCCGTTGCGGTGCTACGGATGCACGAACTTGCCAGTAAAATTGGGAACGCGCGTGTTGAAGTGGACGTTCATGGTGGCAGACATCGGTAGAGATGAAGGGATCCTGGGAAACGACTTCGCGGTGAAATACCGGCTGACAGTTAAGCCCCACGCGAGTGCTATCTTCCTGCCCGCCGAGGGGGAGGGAGAGGGGGAACGAATCCCGGGAGTAGAACAAAGAACGGATGGGATTCGGGCAGTTACCGTCGGAGGACAGGTCGTGCGAATCGAGGAAACGACGGAAATACCCCCACTCCAAGTGACCCGAGTAACAGTAGTAGCGAGAATAGACATAGGACAGAGTGGACAGCTGGCTGTCATCACCGGCGCTGGATTACCTATGGGACTAGAGGTGATCCCAGGAACGGTGACATTGGGAGAAGAAAATGAAGTTTGGGTGGCCAACCGAGGGACCGAGAGTGCGAAATTGGAAACCGGCGGGGTACTCGGAGAAGCCACCTTCGTACAAGAGGTACGAGGAATAGGAAGTGAAGCAAAAGAACCCCCTGGAGCGCTCGTTGAAATGATAGGGGAGGCTAAGAAAGACCTGACCACGAAGGAAGGCGAAGAGCTGGAGAAAGCCATCATGGCCCGGGAACAAATGTTTGCGACCTCGAAACATGAGTTAGGACGGACAGATTTAGTACAACATCGAATTAAAACGGGGGATCAGATGCCGATCAAGCAGAGGGTCAGACGGTATCCGGCCACCAGGAGAGAGGAAGAACGAGCACTGGTGGAGGATATGTTAAATCTAGGGATTATCCAGGAGAGCGGGAGTGCGTGGAGTAGCCCGACCGTTCTAGTCAAAAAGAAGGACGGAGGAACGAGGTTCTGTATCGACTATCGAAAACTGAACCAGGCTACGAAAGTGGACGCCTATCCGCTCCCACGGATAGAGGACAGCCTCAACACCTTGGGAGGAAGCCTATTCTTCTGCAGTCTGGATCTCGCAAGCGGATATTGGCAGGTGGAGATGGCACCGGAGGATCAAGAAAAGACGGCCTTCGTGACTCAAGGAGGATTGTATGAGTTCAAAGTGATGCCATTCGGGCTAGTGAACGCCCCAGCCACCTTCGAGAGACTGATGGAAAGAATCCTCAGAGGAATCGTGTGGGAGGAGTGTCTGGTATACTTGGATGACATACTGGTCTTTGGACCAACGTTTAAAGTGACTCTGGAAAGATTGGTACGGGTTCTGGACCGATTGAACGCTGCAGGACTGAAGTTAAAGGCGCGAAAATGCAAGCTGTTCCAGAAGAAGATTCTGTTCTTGGGGCACGTTGTCTCATTCAACGGGATCGAACCCGACCCCGAAAAGTGTCGGCAAGTAACCGAGTGGCCGGTCCCGCGGGATCTCCACGAGGTACGAGCCTTCGTGGGATTATGTTCGTACTATAGAAGGCATATAAACGGCTTCACGGAGTTGGCTGCCCC
Source organism: Lepidonotus clava (assembly GCA_936440205.1). Lineage (NCBI taxonomy): Eukaryota > Metazoa > Annelida > Polychaeta > Phyllodocida > Polynoidae > Lepidonotus > Lepidonotus clava. Next base: position 17,539,047 of record OW387135.1, read on the forward strand.
CTTGTATGAATTGGCAACGAAGGAGGAACCATTCGTGTGGAGCACGAGACGACAAGAGGCATTTGATGCGATGAGGAAGGCGCTAACGGAGGCCCCGGTGTTGGGATTCCCGGAGGAAGATGGACAATGGTGGCTTGACACAGACGCCAGTGACGTGGGAACGGGAGCCGTGCTATCACAGGAGCAGAGAGGGGAGGAACGGGTGATAGCTTACACGAGCAAAACCCTGGAGTCAAACGAACGAAAGTATTGCACCACGCGGAAAGAACTGTTGGCGGTGGTGCGAGCTTTGAAGCATTTTCGGTGCTACATCTATGGTCAACGCGTGATAGTCCGGACGGATAATAGCGCGGTCAGTTGGCTGCAGAGAAGTAAGGAACCGATGGGGCAGGCTGCTCGGTGGATTGAGATTATCGACTCGCATGATGTGTCGTTCCAACACCGACCGGGCAGGAAGCATGGGAACGCTGACGCGTTGTCCCGGTATCCGTGCAAACAATGTGGAGAGGAGCACGAGAATACCGAAAAAGTGAGAGTAGTGACGCGGGCCCGGGGGTACGAGCCCGGATGGTCCCCGCAGGAGATGAGAGCAGCGCAGAGGAGGGATCGAGATATAGGGCCGATTGTCGCACGGATGGAAAAGGATGCGGACCGGCCAGGTTGGGAGGCCATATCTCCGGAATCCCGGGAAACAAAGATCCTATGGAGGCAATGGGAACGATTAAGCCTCAGGGATGGCGTGCTGCATCGGAAGTACTGGGAACTAGAAGGACATGGTTGGAGGAACCAGTTGGTCGTTCCCCGAGGGGAACGGCCAAGTTGGTAAGGGAATACCATGGAGGCGCGGCAGGAGCGCATTTAGGAGTCGCCAGGACGACGGCCCTGTTGGAACAAGGGTTTTACTGGCCGGGACTCCGGGAAGACGTGCGGAAGGAATGTCGAGAATGTGATTGCGCGTTGCTGAAAAAAGGACGAGGAAGACGGGAACCGCTACATCAGTACATAGTGGGGGAGCCGATGGAACGGCTGGCCATGGATGTTTCGGGCCCGTATCCAGTCACCAAACGAGGAAATAAGTATTGCCTGATGGTGGGATGCTATTTCACCAAATGGTTGGAGTGTTTCCCGATCCCGGATCAAAAGGCAACGACAGTGGCGAACAAACTGGTTGAAGAAGTAGTAGCACGGTACGGCGCGTTTCGGGAACTACACTCGGATCAAGGCACGAATTTCGAATCCGAGGTGGTGGCTCAGGTCTGTGCACTATTCGGAATACACAAAACAAGAACGACGCCGTACCACCCCAGGAGTGACGGGTACATAGAACGAAGTTTCCGTACTTTGGGGTGTTGTTTGAAAGCCAGCTGCCGAGCGACAGGCCGGGAATGGGACGAGATGGTCCCGCTCGTGATGATGAGTTATAGAGCAACGCCGCAAGCCAGCACGGGAGTGACACCGAATATGATGATGCTGGGCCGACAGACCATGATGCCGCGACAGGCGATTTATGGGAGACCTCTAGGACCAGAGGAGGAACCCCGACGGGTAGGCGACTATGTGGAAAGCCTGGAGGAAGGGCTAGTCGCGGCCTATCGGGAGGCCTGGACGGGGCTGAAACGAGCCGCCATCCATCAGAAACACGAGTACGATGGGAAGGTGACTCGGCGGGAATACCACGCCGGAGAACTGGTCTGGGTGCACGATACGGTAGTGGATAGGGACAAAGGAACGAAGTTGCGATTTCCATGGATGGGCCCTGCACTGATCGTCAAGGTGCTTGACCGAGGACGGGTGGTAGTACGGAAGAAACGAGGGAAACCGGGGGGGGTGGTCCATGTGGACCGCCTGGAACCCTACCGAGGACACGCTGCGCCAGCCTGGATGGTAGCTGACCAGCAAGGATACGAGGCTGCACAGTAAATGCTTGGGGTGGGGCGCGCTAGGGCACGTAAGGAAACGGGGCACCCCTTTTTGTGATGAAGTCGTTTTCGTGTCTCGATTCCGCAGGTGGAAGAGGACCAAGGGAACGACCAAATCGGCGCTACACAAAAAGGCTTTGGCCAAAAAGGACTGATCAACCTGGGGCCATTGAGTCGGGGCGGTGCGTTGACCACTACAGTAGGAGTGCAGGTCGTTAGGCTGTAGAGATTTGCTACCTAGCTGAAGATTGGTTCTCTTGCGGATGTAATATAGGTGGGAAATGCGGGGTTGGAACGAAAAACGGCGTTCGGGAGCCACGACGGCCCGAATGTCTAAAGTAGTCCCACGGAGCCGCTTTCCGGTCAGTTCGGAGGAACCACAGCGTGGAAAAGATGGTTGGATTACAACAGAAGACAGACCCGGTGGCAAGCTGGTGAAGACTTCTGAAGTAATGCCGACTTGGTAATACCGCTTTACAGCGTCCAGGAGACCGGAGGAGAGTAGATGCGGCACTCTCGGGAACGCCGGAGGAACGAACGGACGGCTGTAAAAGGCGAGGCCTGAAACGAGGACGGGCTTTAAAGTAGGTCGTAAAAGGAGTAAAAGAGGACAAAGAGAACGGGGCGGCGGCGAGGAGATGATAACGTCGAGCCCCTGTGTTCTCCGAGAAGTGTGCGGAAGCACTGTGAGGGCCAAGATGAAAAAGGCAAGAGAAGGCGACGAGGGATGAAAAGACCGAGGGCGTCCGGTGGGGCAATAAAAGGCCTAGGAAAAACGCGTGGACGGGCGAAGGGCCGCGAGGTAAAAAGCAGGCGAGGCGGTGACCAGCGGCGGGCCCCGGGGACCGGAAAATCGTAGGGGGCGCCACCGAAGAAGTGGATGGTGAGTCTGACGCTAGGGGTCGCTAGTGCAGGCCACGCCCACTTCCGCCTGCGGCGGCTATAAAAGGCAGAGCGCTCGCCGGAGCAGGTCATTCTGGTCAGCCGATCAGGATTCATCGAATCGCAGACGAGCAGACTGAGCTAAGGAGAAGAAAACAAGAGGAAAAGCAGAGAAGCGAGACGAGCAGCATCACCACGAGACAAAAACGGAAACGGCTGACGGGACGAGCTTCAGGATTGGAACGAGCCCCGAAAGCCCGGAAAACGGACACGATGAGCGGACAGTGCTGGGAAGGACATTGTCACGGAAAGGAGTTTAAGCACTTGGCCAAGCATATTAAAGGGCAGCACGATGGATTACGGAAGCAGTACTACATGTGCCCGGTGTGTTCGAATCGAGCCTATTCGACACACCAGGACTGGAAGAAGCATATGACGGACTCACACGAAGGGAACCTGCAGAGGGGGATGCCGAAGCAAGACCCCCTTCTGAGGCTGGAGTATGCTGCGGCGTTCGCCTTGGACCCGAAAGGACGACCGCCGTACACCAGTTTCGCTGCTGGGGATGAAACGGCGGCCCGGGTAGCCAACATGGAACGGGACTACGCGGTGCGCCATCCGGAGGGGTTTCAACCCCCTGAGAGGGCGGTGGATAAGGAGGCACCGGAGAGGCCGCGACGGCATATCCGCATACCTTACTACCCGAGGGCGTCGAGAGGATCCGAGGACAGCGACGCCGAGCAGCTGGAGCAGGTAGCAACCGAAGAAGGATCAGAGGCCGACGAGGCCGGCGAGGGAGCCCAAGCAGCCAAAGCAGCAGGGAAGGGACCCCTGGCCGAGGTGGCGGAACGATCGACACCCACGCGTCGTTCCCCTCGGAGGGCCGCGAAAGGAGTACGGAAGGAAGACACCGAGTCGCCGCGAAGCGCGAGCCGAGCCGTGGTCAACCCGAAGCCACTCCTGACACCAGACCAAATATCAGGGTTAGTACAGAGCCGAATTAAGAAGTTAAACGCCCAGGGAGAACCACGGGAACCGAGAGGACGAGGACTCCCGGGCAGAGGAAAAGGACGGACATCCACACCCACCCCGAAGCCGGGTTGCTCAGGAATACCACCGGGGGCTGAGGTGGTGGAATTGGTGAGCTCGTCCGACGACCAACGACCGAAAGTCAAAGAGGAAGAGGAGCCGCTCGCTTTCAAGAGGCCCCCGACGCAGGGATGCCCGGCGGAGGAGCCGTCGCGAAAGAAGAAGTGGAAAAAGGTCAAGAAAGTCCCGAGAGAATTGGAGGAGGGAACGAGTTCGGACCAGTCGGAGTCAGGCAGGAGTATGTCGGCCCGAAGCGATCGGTCTTTGATTATTGCTGAGTCTAGTAGCACGGGAGAGCTGGGACCATCGCAGCCTGAGACCTCGACAGGAGTCAGACGGACCACGGGACTAGAACCACCTTGTAGCGACGCACAATTTACTATGATGACAGTTCATAAGAAATCAGTGATATACGAATCACGACACCCGAGGTACCCCGGATATTTAAAAGGAACAATGAACCGGGAGGGATCGTTCAGGGGTTACCACGAGGCGAGATCCGACCGGGAGCTGGAGGACAGCATTCGGGAAGCACAGGGAGGCCGGCTGGTGGAAAGAGAAGCATTGTACCTAGGGAGGTTTCTACGCGAGATGGCAGAAAGGCAGGGACTCAAACCGTCGGGGCGAGTGGAGAAAGTAAAGTATGTTCGGCATGCGGCCAGGCCGGAGGACACGGCGTCGATGGCCTCGACACAACCGCTGTTCTCTACCCCTACCCCGACGAAAGCGGATTCACCCCTGGAGAAGATGGTATGTAAGCAGCCGATAGTGCCGCCCCCAGGATTGAAACGAATGAGAGACATTACGGTAGCACCAGACACGCCAGAGACACGGGCGGCGGTTGACAACCTGACTCGAGCCAGCTTGGGGAGCTCGTTTTTCGGGTCGCAAGGATCGGAAGAGACCCCGGGACCACCGTCGCCCGAACGTATGGGATCGCCGCCAGGACCAGATACCCCACTCAAGGACGAGGATAAACACGGGCGGGCGCTACAACCGCGGGTTGTGATACACAGATTACAAATACCGGCTGCCCAGTCCATGGACGCGGAGGTGGAAGACTCAGAGGACATGGAGTTGGGGCAGGCCGAGACCAGAGGATACGAGCCGGAGAAGCAAGAATTGGACGAGTCGGGAGCGGATTCAGTGTTCGGGTCTATAGGAACGGAGATACCGACGGCAGGACCATCTAGGGAAACACCGAGACTCAAGTTATTACGGACACAGGCCATTCACCAGGTCTTACAGGGACACTTTCCGGTGACGGCGCGAGCGGTACGAGACTGGGACGCGGAAAAGGCCATTCGGGTGCAACTGGTGTGGCCCCCGAGGGAGGTGCGAGGAATGACGGCCAAGACAAGAGCAATGGCTTCGGCGTCTATGGCGTTCCTGATGGCACTAGAAACGGGCCGCAAGCCAGAGACATTTGAAGAAGCGATGGCGCAGTTCCCGACGGCGGCACTGGGGCCGTTGACCGGGGAGTTCCCGGGGGTCGACCGGCTAGTTAACGAACACAACCGGACCGTCCAATTGGCTCAGACCCTAGTGATGTACAAAAACGAGGATCAACTGGATGACTTGTTGAAGGCGACAAGAGAGGCGGAAAAACAGAGCGGAATGGTGGATCAGCTTCTCGAGCTCCCCGCTAGGGAGGAGAGACTGTTGCCACCGATCCGGCGCCAAGAAGAAGGGTGAGGTAGATGCTGCTCGAGGTCTTGCACGGAAGGAAAACAGCGCGACGGAACCAGAGGCGGAAGATGGCGCGTCGCGAGTCGGGTGGGGAGGGATTACGGGGCGTTGGCTCCTCACCCATAGTGTCAAACCCCCAGGGAGAGAACCGGGCCGAGGCGGAGGTACCTGAGCCGCACAGGAGGCCGAAGCCTGGATAAAAGACTCTCCTGGAGACCGCTGGACGGGCCCGAAAACTTTACTTAAACTCATCGGGAACGGACTGGCGGGCTCGAACATTCTTATCTTAATTTATTCTTATTAGTTTCTTTATGGGAATCTTCTTGCGGAAGTGAACGAAACCACATGTGTTAGGAGGTGTTGAGTGTAATCAGCGAGCTGGAGGGTCCATGACTGGAATGAACTTACCAAGCCTGCGGGGCGAATACGGGACGGAAGGAGGCGCTAGGAGGAAAAACAAGTTTGTAGCTGTTCCTCTTCTTCCCTGGAGCCCGCTGCGTTGGTTGGGACCGAGCAGGTGGAACGGGATCGTCCGGTCGCGGAAATCAAATGGATAGCGGGCCGGGCGGCCCGGGAGCGAGAGTGAAAGTTGGGAGGCGGAATCGAAGAAAGGAAATCAGAATGGACAGATAGTGTTGTCATTGTAGTCTTTGAGTCGACGGTCGTGCCGGGGTAAATAAGGTACCGGTGGGCCGGCGACTCGCCGCTGGAGGAAAGGCTGGCGCGGGCCAAGACTGAAAACCCTTCTCCCGCGCTGCCTTGAGCGATCTGGAGGCGAGGAGGAAACGACCTCTGTCCTCTAGCGGCACTTCTACTCCCTGCAACTTTGTCTTCTTGATCTTGGATGGATCGATCAGAATGTGGATGAGCCCGGATTCATGTACCATCATCTTCTGAGTTTCCTTGTCTTCAGCCTCTTACCGCATACGAAGAGCGGCAAAATGGAATTTTTCGACCTGAATGCTGGTTTTATCGTGCCAGAGTTGATGCAGCGAGTCGTGAAAGGATTGCGGCGAGTCGTAGATGTCTCCCGGAGGACCAAGGCACGAGCAGGGACGATAACTTAGGGGCCCTGGCTCGTGACCGACCGAAGCAATACATGAACAAGAAACGAAAATTAATAGACTTACTAAAAACTTATATTAATATCTTACCTGCAGTAACGACAGTGACTGCTTCCATGTCGTATTTCCTGATGTCTTCTTCTCGAGGAACGAACCAAAATAGTCTTTGAAACATATAGGGAAGTAGTCTTTGAAATATACAGGGAGGTGGTGCTTGGAACGTCGGCCGCGGATGCCTCGATGGACGCCTCAAGAGGTCTGCAAAGAGCGACGAGGAGCGATCCTTCTTGGAGTTCGACATCGGATGAGTTCTCTATATATGCTATTTTTTTGAGAATGGGCCCGTTCCGGATCTCAGAGGTTGACGTTGGGTGCAGATCCCAGTTGATGTCGTCCATCTTCACTTTCTACGGCTTCTTCCTCTCCTTCTCACTAATATCTTCAACTTACCAACTTCGAACCGTCGTACCTAGGAGCAGCCCGGAACGGCTCGGAGCTGTTGTCTCGGCGTTCGTCATAGGCATAGTGGCTTCATGCAATGTGACATGGCACCGTGGACGACTGTGGCCTTACTCCAAAATCAAACCAGACCGGATCTTAAACTTACTTCTATTAACGAACTATTGTTGGTATTACAGTCTCACGAAAATCGTCTAAAAGCACGGTCCTCCGGGAGGACGAAGAGAAAAACTTAGTAAACAGAGCGAGGCCCGAGAGCCTAGGAAACGAACGAGGGCCCGAGAGCCCGAAACAGGAATCCTCTTCTTAGGAAAATCATCTCATCAGTAGAACGAAGGAGCCTCCCTCTCGCCCCAAAGAGGACTGTCTTCCTGCCGTTGCTTACGGAGGGGGGGAGGGATGAGAGGCACCGGCTCCTGTCATCAAAAAGAAACTTCATCAAAATTATCGGGTCTCCGTTCCGGTTGTTGTCATGCCACTTGGGCCCGGAACGGTGACGGAAATACTTTACTATGGTGGACTCTCTCCGACATCTCTTTCTGAAATCCTGAAATCTTCGAGTGTGTCGACGTGGTCGAAGACTGAACGTCTTGGTGCTGGGTTAACCACGAGGACATGTGCCGTAAAAGTCAAACTTCAGTTCCTGTACGGAAAACGGACACCTCATCGATAATTAATGATTCTAATCTTCTCAGTCTTACCTTCACCCGGACTCCATCTCAAAGTTTCACTGTGACAAATAGCACGAAACCCGCGACGTCGTCTGCTGAAGCTTCCACTCTAGGCTTTAATGCATGAAGTTAAGTTCCTTTCCACATACAACGCCATCTTCTTCTTTGGGTACCTCGGCCTTTGGCTCGAACATGTTGTCCTTGCCAAACGTGAAAAAGTCACTGGAGGGCTCTGAATGCCGAGGCGACCGAGGGTGCGAAGTCCAAAAAGAACATTCTATCTACAAATAACTTCAGTCTTTCTTCTTCAACTCATCCTTAAAATCATCATCATCACCTAAGAGAACGCAGAGAAGAGTAATAGTTACGGAAGAACGAGGGGTCACGACCGACCGGGTGGGAGAATCACGACCGATTCTCTACCCAAAAACAACGGAGAACGTCTGGACGACGGATCAAGGGTCGAGAGGACTAAGGGTCACGACCGGCCCTGGCCTCTGGGTGGGAGAGTCGCGACCGATTCTCCACCCGAACTAGGGGAGAACGTCTGGACGACGAAAAACGAAGGGAACGGGGGCACTGCGGGTCACGACCGACCCATGGCCCCGGGCAGGAGGACCACGACCGGTCCCTCTGTCCTAATGAGGGTAAAAAGGCGAGGAAAAACGCGCCGAGGGGCTAAGTAAATAGAGCCCAGAGGAGAGGAGCGGGGGCGACGGGGTCACGACCGATCCCCAGTCCCGGGTGGGAGAGCCACGACCGGCTCGCTCATCCTAAAGACGAGAAAAAGAGGAGGTGTAAAACGGGTCCTAATAGATCCAGGATAGAGAACTCTGACGAAGATAAAAAGAGACTAAGATATATAAAACGAATTATATGAACTTTCATTAAGAAGAGAGAAAAACGAAGAACGAAAAACGAAGAAAGAAGAGAAATAATAATTAGCCGGATAGGCCCCGGGGGCCCTCCGAAGTAGACCGGGGAGGACAGAGGGTGACACCTCCTCCTCTGCCGATAAGGAGCGTAGGATTGAAATGTTTCTGGTTCTAGAGTATGTTCTGTTGTCGTTGCTGTATGAACTGTTTTGAAATTTTGTAAGACGTGTTTTCCCACCTTTCAAGAAGGTGCGGGAGGGTGTGATGAACGGCTATTCAGCCAAAATACATAGAGGTTAAAATAATAGAAATAAGGTAATAATAGAAATAGATGTAAAGGAACGAATATGTAATAATGAACGAAAGTATAGAAAGCCTGAAAAAGAGGCACGAATATGTAAAGAACGAATATGTAAAGAACGAATAACGAATATGTAAGGAACGAAAACGTAAAGGAACGAAACCCGGAAATATGTAAACCGGAAGTGAAATGTAAACCGGAAACGAGATATATAAACCGGAAGTGACGTCAGTTGTAGGTCACGTGACCGAAGGCAGCCAATCAGGGCTGACCTCTCTAGTATATAAAGGGGCGGTGAGGCCCGAATAAACAGAGTTCTTTGACAGTTCTCCTGGTGTCCAGACGTGTCCTCTTTCCTGAAACAACCGCTAAAGATGAGCCGATCAGAGTAATTAAGCCGAAGTTAGGACAAAACAGTCGAAGTTCGAGATAGGTAGTAGAAACATAGGGTAAGGGGCCCGATGGCCCGAAGAACGAGGAACGAGGGAACGGAGTAGGGCACGAAGGCCCGAAGTAGTACCGGAAACCGAGGCGTAGTATGGTACGAAGACATGGGGAGCGGAACGAGGGAGCGAAGTCCGCGGGGACGAGGGCGCGGCATGCTCGGCCCCACGCTACCAAACAATAGGCGACCGTCGGCCCGTCGCCCCCGCGGACCGGAACTCAGGGGTGGACCGCCCCCCGGCCGACCCGTACCCCTACCATAATTTCCCTCCCCCGCAGTCCTCCGTCGACATCGAGTGCCGATTCCCGATCGATTCGCTCAGCCCCCCCCTAGTGCGCGAGGCACGACTCTAGAAACACATCTCGGTTCTTGGCCCGGATTCCCCGTCCGCCCCGAGACCTGAACAACCCCCACGTTCCTCTGTTGTAAGAATCGGCAACCCCGACTTACCAGAGAACGTCACACTACTCACGGACCGAATAAATCAGTTTTACAGGAACAACGTTTGGTTTCAAATACTGAAACACCTAAGAGAATTATAGTTGGTTTAGTAGATTCTCGCGCTTTTGATGGTAGCCATAATTTCAATCCATTCAATTTTCAAAATTTTGGCGTTACTGAAATGAAAATACAAAGGGATAATGAGATTTCTCCTTTTTATGAGATGAAAGTAGATTTTACTACTTCAAAGTACTATGAAGCTTACCTTTCTCTTATATACGGCACTGGAAGGATTTTCTCTAGTAATTCACTTGCTATAAATCCTATTGAGTTCAGGAATGGTTTTACCCTATATTGCTTTGATTTGAGTAAAAATAGTCCAAATTCGCCCACTTTCGAATTAAGCGAGAGCGGAACTATTAATGTAATAGCTACCTTGAGAGCTCCTCTGGATCATGGAGTTGTTATGATATTTTATTTAGAATATGATAGCATGCTAGCAATTGGAGATACCAATTTACCTGAAGTCGTAAGAACTATTTAAAATGTATGGTTCTGAGATTCAAGAAGTTCTTTTGTCACAGAGTGCATCTTCTAATATTTTCCAGGGCATATTTTCAAGTAACAATTTACCTAAATTAACAAATCAACATTACCCTGCAGCTTTCATTGCAAATACTCATGAAAGTCGAAAACCTGGTGAACACTGGGTTGCGTTTTTCTTTAAGTCGAGAGCAGCTCTGCCAGAGTATTTTGATTCTTTTGGACTCCCTCCTTTGAAAAAAGGTTTTATTAATTTTTTGAAACAGAGCAAAAAATCTGAATTCAGATATTCTTCTAAGACTATTCAAAATTTATTTTCCACATTGTGTGGACAATACACTATATATTATGTTTTAGAGAAATGTAAAGGAAAGTCTTTAACTCAGATACTTTCCGCTTTTTCAAGCAATACTGTAAAGAATGATGAGTTGGTAACCAATTATGTGAAAAAATTAAGAAAGGTTAAACGAATTCATTCTAGAAAAAAGGGGAGAGGGGTTATACATTTTACCCCCATATTAAGATCGCAGTATTCCAAGTCTATGCATGATGTATTATCTAAAGAAAACTACCTTAAGAAAAGCTGCATGAACTGAAATGTTAATTGTGTTTGTATTAAGTTCGAATACATTGTAATATGAAACATGGATGTTATAAAACCTACACCTACAAAGCTTAGTATAGGCGGTTTATATGTATCATTATTTATAAGCCTTATTGTCATCGGCTTAGAATTAAAGAAGCCAAGCATGTCATCTACTTCACCTCGTGATTATTATTTTAGTTGTCTCCTGAACGGGGTAGGAAGAGACAAAAAAGTGAAGAGGTATTTTTTTAGATGTGAAAATGATCAAAGACTATTCCAGCCAGTTATTGATAAAGATTTTAACGAAAATCAACAGAAGTTACTTAAATCAGATAATGATAAACATATTACTTTTTCAAAAAAACATGTAAGTTCAACCAACTATACTGCTCGAGCCAGTGCGCGAAGTTTATACAATTATACTATTCAAGATGACCTTCCTTAAATTTCTCCTTGAGTAGAAGTTAACATTTCCTCAGCTGTTCACCATGTATATATTTTAAGAGAAATGATGAAAGCGAGTTTTGTGACATAGGATAAAGAATAACTTTGGTTAGGAAACCGATATTACCATTGTATGTAACAGTCAAGAGATAATAACTTATTTTTCATTAGGGAATAATAATTTGATGTAACAATTAACGCCTCATCTAAGTAGAGCGTTGATTTGTACCAGTTTATTGTAATCCCTATATTTGTAAGTAAGCTCGATGTTTATACACTATGGAGCTAAGCTTCACATTCGGGACAAAGTTTAAAGAAAGCTGACAATTTGTATGCAAATCACAAGTTAAGTTCAGTTATAGAAATTGAATTCAATTTGATGGTTTGTTTAGTATAGAACTAAGCTTCAGAAGGAAGTTTGCGAATTGTCACAATGTTTCTAATATTTATTTTCAAGCTTTCTTTTTTCTTTCTGTCTCGTATTATAAAAGTAACATGTTTCCTTTCTTTCAAGATTTTAACGTGTATTATGATCTTGAATATATTTTCATTGTTACGAATTATATAATGAATACAATCCGGTGGAGAAGCGTTATTATACTACAAAGACGACTCTAGACAATCTACTCGAAGAAGTAAGCGAAAGTGCTCGACTGGAAGAAATAAACCTTCTCGTGATTCCGCTAGGAAGATACTCAGTTCGAGTTGGCACCATCGAGTAGAAGAGGTCCTACGTGGCACTGACATAGAGAGAGTTACTACTGGGAAAAACGAGCTCCTGAAGACCGGTATAAGTGAAGGATGTCCTCCGCGAAGTTATGTTAATAAGTTCGAGCTCGACGTTGATCTACTGCGGGGAAACACGAGCTCCTGGAGACGAGTCTAAGAGAAGAATGTTCTCCAAGAAGTTATGTTAATAAGATCGAGCATGATTTACGCTCTTTAAAGAGTACAATTGTAACACTGTAAGATGAGACCCGACTGAATATGCTCCCCTCATTTTATTAACTTAGTTGTTTACTCTTGACTGTTACTAACCTGATCATGCTGTTTTTCCTGCATATTTAAATTTGTTACTTTCTTAATGTACATCAAGGTCTTGACTGTTACTATCCTATCATGTTGTTTTCCCTGCTTATTTAAATTTGTTACTTTCTTAATGTACATCAAGGAAGTTTTATGAAAATGTATACGAGTTCAGCTGAGGTTGTGTTAACTTTATTGGTTTAGTTAGGTTTAATAAAACATAAGTTAAAAGGTTATTATGCTTCTTGACTCGGAAGAGATGTGTATCTTGATTGAAGCGATTTTAATCAATACTTATAGATGTGTTTTTCCATTGCTTTATTGGTTTAGTTACCACGAGTGACAATGTTTTTAACCAATGCTTTTGGTTTAGTTAACTTTAAAATTGGTTATTATGCTTTCACACTCGGAAGAGATATGTATCATGCGAGAGTTGAATTTATTCAATTTATGTCATTATTTCTAATGAGTGAAAATGTATTTTACCAGTGCTTATTTGTTTAGTTAGATAGAGTGAAAAGTGTTTTACCAGCGCTTTATTGGTTTAGTGAGCTTTAGAACATAAGTCAAAAATGGTTAATATGCTTTCATACTCGCAAGAGATGTGTATCTTGAATGAGGAGAATTTATTCAATAGATCTTATCATTTCTATCGAGTGAAAAATGGCTCACCATCTGTCATATGCGTTTGTAAGAAAATCCGCCAACAAAACCCAAGAAGATTGAAATGTGAACGTATACTGTAATAAAAAGCATTAACCACATTTATTTTGTTTCTTTTCTATAAAAAATTAAACTCGTCTACTGATTTAGATATTGCTTGAATTAATATATATACATAGACTTTACTATAGAAATGAAACTCGTCTACTGAAATAGATCTCGATTGAATTGAATTATATACATAAACTTAAGTCACGACTATTGAAACTATTATACAATTCTGATTTCGAATATGAAATGAAGTTACTATTGGCACACGCGTTGGTATTATGCATAAACATATACCTAGACCATTATTTCGTGAGCTAGGAAAAACGAAGATTGAGTTCAACTCGTTAGCGCGAAAATGCGCATTTTCACGACTATTGAAACTATTATACAATTCTGATTTCGATTATGAAATGAAGTTACTATTGGCACACGCATTGGTATTATGCATAAACATATACCTAGACCATTATTTCGTGAGCTAGGAAAAAACGAAGATTGAGTTCAACTCGTTGGCGCGAAAATGCGTAAACGCCTGACATGCACATTTTCGCGCCACGAGTTGAACTCGATCTTCGTTTTTACTACTCATATTATCGCCCACCGCCGACTTTCCACATGAGCCGACTCTCCAGATGTGACAGCGCCACTGCTTTGCATTTCGGTGACGTCACGCCCCTAACGGCAAAAAATTAAGCCGGGAAACTTTTATGTGATATAGTCTTCTTTATTTAAAAAAAATGTGTCGTTTAGAACTACACCAAAAAGGATTTTAACAAAGAAAATGGGCATACAAAATTACGTTTCTTTGGACCCAGAAACTTGGAGGTGGGGGGGGGGGGGGGGCGTTGGCATTGGCCTAGGTGGGCGCGCAGTCCTAATTGAAATGTGACTCTTCAGACAGGCCTATGCGTCCAGGCTAGGGTGGCGTGTTTTCTTTTTTTAATCTATTCCATCATCTCGATAAAGTCGTTCCTATACCGGTAGTCTAATTCATAGTTGACACAAACACAACATGCATTGTCCCTACCCTCTATGCACAGTAATAAAACAAAACTAATCATATAAATTGTTTTTCTTTTTCAAATTAAACTGTAAAACAAGACCAATGTACTATAGATCTATTGTTTATTTCACTTCCATGTTACCCTGCTGGGAAGAATTATATCAATACACGGACCCGTCAAGATAACGTACAGTTATTACAATCTGCTGCCTTTACATTTCACTAGCTAATGAGTATCGCATCAAATTAATAATCACAATCCATATTCCCTATCACAAATTGTGTCCCTGTCAAGTCATTTGAATCATCGATCAATTATATCTGTACTATCGCACATCTAGTACCGTCAAATATCGAAGTTACAATATTTAAGACGCAATTATTCAAGGAGAAATCCCATATATTCACACTGACTCTTCCTTCTTTCTTTCATTCGTCTTATATTCCGAAGACTCACCAATTTTGTAATTAGAAATACAATGGAGGAATTGTAGACATGTGATTATTTAAAGAGGACAGGCACATTCACTTCGACACTTTATAATGTTAGTCTTTCAGACTTTACCGGTACGCATGCAAAAGACATTAGATACACATTTCTATTATAAGGATTCCTGAGTTGGCTATGTATCGGTTTGGTGATTCAGAGTTCCATCACATCACAAAGTTTTTGCCTGCTCGCCATAAGATTCCTGTGGTAGATTTCCAGCTGAAACGAACAAGACCGATATTCCTTATTCTACTACTTAACAAGCCCGTCTTTGAAATTAACTGTAAAAAATTCAGGTCCCTCCTAGATCTACATAATTCATCCTTCAATTCCAAAACTACGCAACTGATTCCTGCAAATTCCTTATTCAAGCTTATTGAATTCATAACAAAATGATGTTGTATAACTAAAATGTTTAATTATTGTTATTTTTTGTTATCAGCAAGGGCTTCTCTCTATGAATACATTTACTACAAAACAATTGCGTCAGATAGCAAAAAGGTATAAGGTATCAAATGTTATTATGAAATATTACAAACATGAAGTTGAATTGTCCTTCTCAAAACATTTTCTGATGGAAGAACTTGTAACTACAAAAATTCAGAAAAAAAAGAAGAAAAAACAACAACAAATGTATTCACCTTTTCAAGCAGAGCGGTGTAGTTTTCCTGCATGGCCTCCATCAGTTTCTCGTGGTTCACCACGTCCTCCTGCTCCTCCCCATCTTTGGCCCTCTGGGCCTGAGCCAGGGCGTCTTTCTGGGCAGCGTCTTCGGTGTGCTGGGTCCGTATGATCTCTCGTTCTCTGATAGAAAAGTAAAAGAAAGGATATTCTGGTTTATTTTTTTCCCTTTTTGAAATTACATATGGAATATACTTGTGAAGGAACTGAACTCATTCAACTAATATGAAGTAAGGTTTAAAAAAAGACTGAGGCTTCCACATCTAATGTAAATGTAACTTGGGTAAGACATTTTTTTAAAACCTTACTTCATATCAGTTTAGCTGTGGAAGCCTCTGTTAAGCTGTGCTAGAGTTCTAGGGCTACATTTACATGTTTCGTGTCACTGGTGGCACACGATATCATTTTTGCTGGTTAATTACGTGATGCGTGGCGAGGTGTAAAAGAATATTACGTGATATAACCTCTGTTTAATTTATAGAGAGGTAAAGACTAAAAATCACACATACTCTCTCAGTAGTTGTAGCGCATTTTCTAGGGACTGCTTTTTGTTGTTTTGGCTAAGACTGATCTTGCTAAACTTCTCTTGCTTGCTTGCAATCATTCGTTGGACTTGTTGTTCCTTAGCCTCGAGATCCTGAAGCTCGTCCCGTTTTTCTATGAGTTTGTCCCTCATTACTTGAATCTGTCGCCTCTGTTCTCTTTTGACACAAAACAGGCATAATGGATGAGTAATTAAATACCAGAATGTGTGACTTGCAAAGAATACTAGCTTCTGGAATTGCTATGAGCTAAGCATATATGTATGCCAAAAATTCAGTTGATACGAAGCTATGAAGTGCACATTACGAAAAAAAAACACAAAAAAACACAAAAAATTAATTGTGATGAAAATTAGTGTTTAATGTTAACAAAATCCATACGACATAATAATATAATAACTCATAGAACATGTACTACAGTAGGTTTACTACGACACATATGCTAAGTCGATTCTAACATAATAACATTGATCAATTCTCTTACTTTTGTTGCTCGACTTCAGCCTTGATTTTGTTGACGTGGTCCAGGGCCTGTTCACAGTTAGTTTCTATCTGGGCCAGGTTCTCCTTCATCTGCTGAAGCTCCAAGAGTCGCGCTCGTCTGTCCTCTTTGACCACTCTCAGCTGCTCCAGCTGACGTCCCATGCGCTCCATGTTCTCGCGAAGCCGATCAGGGGACGACACAATCTGCCGCGATAAGCGGGCACCTTGTTCTCGGGCTTCGGCTAACTTTGCCTTCATCTCTGCCTAGAAAATAGAATCAAACTTTGATTTTCTCACTTTGTATTTTTATGAATTTTGTTTAATACTTTAAATCTCCAACAAAATAATGCATATAAATTTCTGACATATTCTTAATTTCTTTGATATTAAAGTAACTAATAAATATTTACAGGCTAAAGAAATTAAAGATGCCTGTTTAAATAGATTCTGAATAGATATATATTTTGGGGAGCTACATACTAGTTTTGACCTCTTTTCTGCGATGCGTTCATTCGTCTCGTGTAATGCCTTCTTTTTTTGAGTTGTCACTTCTCCCATATTTTCCAGGTATTGATGTAATTCTTCGATTTTTCTCTGGAGCTGGAAAAGGCACATGTGGTTATGAATTAACAATACATTCATTGCACTACTCCATGGCGGACAGTTCGCAAAGAACGATCAAACCTCATAAATCATCCGAACCATTACATCAAAAGGCTGGTAACATGTCACCTACTATAAATTGGGGTCAACATAAAATTCGGAAAACGTATTATGAAAAACAGAATATCTAAAATACATGATGTTGCCTACTTAAAAATGTCTGAGAGTTGTCCCTCAGTGCCTCACCTCATTGTTCCGAGGCTCTTGTTCTGCACGTTCCGAACGTATTCGGTTGATTTCTGTCCGTATTTCCATGTTGCTCTTTAACATGGCATCTCGCGTCTTCAACTGTGCAGACTGTTATGAAAAAAACAATCGTGAACTTGACAAAGAAAAAGTAGAAAACACTTTTCCTATTTTTTTCCTAGAAGCAATTAGGAGGGAAATAACCTTTAGGAATAGAGATCTGACACTGTATTTGTATTTGAACAGTTTGAAACTAACACAAAAATACTCTAAAATAGATATTACAGTGAACTAGGAAAAATGGGTTGTGCAATATGAAGTCGCCAAAAAGTAGGAAATCCTACAAAAGTAGGAAAAATTTCAACTCTGCATGAGACTATTTTTCATACATAATGTTCCTCTTCATGAATGTGAATAATTGACTTTGAATTAAGAACTTACGTTTTCTTCTTTGATTGCCTCGTATTTGTCTAATCGGTCCGTCCGAAAGTAGAGGAAGTTGAGAATTGCACTCATATTCCGCTGCAAACGCTTGCAACCTTTATGAAAAGAGATATTTTAGAAGAATCATTTGCTGTTTCATACGACAGAAAATAACACTGGTTTATCTTATTTGTCTCTATACCCCTATACATTATTTCATATATGAATAGGTTTTATTAAGAAAAAGAATTAATGGCACAAATTTCAGTATTGTGAAACAGTGAACTTTTAAAATTGAAATAGCACATACCAAAAGTGTTGCAAAGTTATCTTAATGATATGGAACAACTTACTTGGATCTGTCAAATCTCCCATACTGAAGTCATCTATGTCACATGCACTCATGATCTTTTGCCTAACAACAATAAACATAAGTTACATGTATTTATAATAACATAGACTACATAGCATCCTATGTCTATGGTCGTTAATCTAATTAGCCTGGACGCATTTCAGTATTTTTCCGTATATTTTGCACCTGAAGCCTCAGATTAACTACATTGTCAAAAAAGAGGGGGTGATTGAAATACAGTTTTTTTTCATATACCGAAATAGAAACATGATGCAAATAAATCCATATAAAATGAAGAAAAGTGAAGTTTACACTGACATAAAATCAATAAATCATAAATATTTATAAAGGGAGAAAGCTCCTTACATGTATCGACATAACTTGAAAAGTGGCATTGAATCCTCGAAGAGTTCTGGATGTTCGATATGGGCAGTCGTCTCAAAGTTGTGCTAGAAGTGAAGAAATGGTAAATGTAAAAACAAAACACAATATTCCGCATTTATGACTATACAGTCGTTTTCTTGGTATATCAAGTCAGATTGCTATCTTACAATTTGTTTTATTTTGTAGAATTAGTCAGTGTCCTTGAAGTTCAGTATACAGTGGGAAAAACACTACCACAAAAGGATATGCCTGTACGTACTGGTTCTAAGTTTAGCTTTATACGGTCAGGCCACTATTAAAAATGTGTCTGCTTCACTGCCTGGTTTGCGGTTTAATGACTTTCTATTTTTTTCCAGTTTTTGTTTTCCTTTCAGAACTTTTTTCCTCTCAAAAGTGTCTGTTATCTTCTTACCAAAAGAAAAAATAGAAAAAAAAATTCCGACCTCTTCAATGGCCATTTTATTTTTTGTGGCCAAGCGGTACATAGGAAACCAACTTTTTTAAAGGAGTGGACTAGGATGTATCAAATGGGAAGTAACCTGCATAAGCTGCTCGGGTGATACGTCCGCTATGATTTCTAACAGCATGGTATAAAGCATCTGCCATCTCTCGACCTAAAAGGGAATAAACGGAGAGCAACAAGACAATAAATTCCACTGAAGTCTAATATTTGTAGTTGGTGTATACAATACAAGTGGTGGAAGCAGGTAGGTTAGATTCTATGCTTTGACCAGAGCGCTTAGTTACAACCAACATTATCAAAAGTACGAACAAAAAAGACTTAATTAAATAGCTATGTAACCTTGTATTAGTCTAGGATTAAATCTGGACTGTCCTACTTGTTACACCCCAGTATATATATTCACTTGTCATGCATCATATTTTATTTTGAAACAACTTAAAAAAAGAGAGAACTTACTTTTGGATTTTTGAAATCAGCCTCGGTCAAGCCTATTTCGGGCAGCTGCTTGACCAACTCCCCAATATCAAGGAAGGGGAAACGAAACTGGGAACTCGCCATTTTGTCCGCTGAAAGTAACAAACTGCACACTGCACTTCTATTACAAATTGGGTGGTTCATTTCTATTCAACCAGAATTAACATATCTGCAAAATTTCTCTGGGGAATGAGCGAAAGTCGTCCCTCAATAAGGCCACCCTTAAAAAAATTGATTCCTGTCCAGCGGGTGGGCTGGGGGGAAAAACCAGTCAGGAGGTTGGGAAATAATTTTTTTGGGGGTAAGGTTTTAACTATAACTTTCGAAAATCTGGAAAAAAAACTCTAGTCGGCCCTCACTAGCTGCTTTCAGAAAATGAAAAATACCCAATAATTTCTAGCTATTTTTGTATATAAACTCACTGTAAATGTCAGTGCTATAGATAAAATTATGTAATGATTTCAATTCTAATGACATAGTCTGATACAGCAAGGGTGCTAGGTGATTCATTTCATTTAGAAAATCTTTTCAATTCATCTACTTTTCACAGGGAGTGAAACATTCATCTATTTCCTATAATTATCAAATATATGCTAAATTAGCCGATACCATTTGTGCATTTAGTAGTCACGAGTGACATTTTCTATTAGAGTAGCTATCGGTTTGAAAAAATGATTCCTAAAAATAATTTCACTGCATATGTGAGCTGCTCCATGACTAATTATATAATTGTATCATGAATAACATTATTTTTTATGATATCTTATATCAATAACTGGTCTGAATACTCCGTAAGCGGGTTTGGGGCGTCTGTATCTACGAGGCAAGAATGACGCTCTGCAGCGCAGGGAAACTCGCGTACATTCACATGTGAAAAAAAGATGCTCGGCGGAGATTGGTGACGCAATTCCACCCAACTTCCGGTCATTTTGACGTCGGAGATTTCCAATCGCTTGCTCGGTATACATGCTTTATGAAATCTACCCCACAAGTTTTGGTCAATTTTGGAAGTTTTATGTAAACAAGAAACCCATGAAGGTAGATCGTAAACGATCTAGAGTGAAAAAAATGCACACACACACACCCTCACCTACCCCACACTGTGCCCCAGACCCACGCTGGCCTGTGGTCAGCCACGGCCAGAACTGGGTCAGCCACCCCCCTGCTGCGTCCACTCCCCACCTACACCTGGCCTGTCCCCCCCCCCCCCCCCCCCCCCACACACACACACACACAGCCTCAACTACCCCACGTGCCCAGACCAGAGGGGGCAGGCCTATAGTCTGGTTCCTCTGCCCTCACCTGTCAATCAGGGCCAACCAGAGGGGACTGCCTTGAACAATCAGGGGTGGAGGAGCAGGGGCAGGGATAGGGTGGACGGCACTCGGCCCTGTGGTCACTACCCGTGAAGGTGCGACCAAATGGTGATTGGCATACAAGTTAAAATAGAGTCAACTATCGGCCCAACACAATGAACAGGTTAACTACTACACAACTTTCCGTTATGTACTCAACTGAACACAAAGGATTGACATTCGACCCTTACTAGTGAAAAAAATGGTATCCATTCACGCAAATACACCAATACAAATCCATTTTTTTCACTAAAAATGACCAAATTAACCAAATTATTTTTATGGGATCTACTAAGCTTACATTTTCAAAACGTACAGTTTTTCAATTCTAGTTTCACTGGCTACATTTTACCTAATAACCTTTTCTCACCGATTGATTTTTGGTTCATTTTTTCACAAATTTCTTGAAAATTGCCAAATATTCACCTAAAATATTGAAAAATCAAGGGTCACATGACCCAGGTCACATGACCCAACAATTGATTTTAATTTTTTTTATCAGCACTGAAATAATCCTTGAATCATAAGCTTTCAAATGATATATAGATTTCCATACATCATTTAAAGCTTTCTGAGTAATTCCATTATGCATACTGAGGTCTGAAATTCTGAGGGGATTTGCCAAAATTGCGGAACAGCAAAGGGTTAATTAGCCTAAGCCTAAGGTCAATAATTTTGGATTTTGAACACAAACAAAAATTTCCTAAAAAAACAGTTAGGGTAGGGCCAAAAATTTAGGGTAGGTAGGGTTACCTGAACACAACAATTTATTTCTTTGCCTAATGTAACCCCCCCCCCCCCAAAAAAAAAAAAAAAAAAAAATAAATAAATAAATAAATAAATAAATAAAAATAAATAAATAAATAAATAAAATAATAAATAAAAAATAAACAAAATTAATTGAAAAAATTAAAAAAAAATAAAAAAATACAGGCACAACACCACCACCCCCAACTCTGGGAATTCCGTGAACCACCTCCGATTTGCTGACTCAGTCTGGGATCTATCAAAAACAGGGGCACAAAAAAGTCACTGGATTTTCCCGCCAAACATTTCATGGCACCAAAAAGTTAAAGGCCACTTTGAGCAATGTCTGCAGATGACTGTGGGATAACAAATAACATAGACTGACATCACGTGGACTGTTTAAGTGTGTACTTCATGTGTTATTGACTTGAACTTCGTGGAATACCAGGAAAATCAGGAAAAACACCAAAAGGCAAGCTGTCGGTGGTTGTTTACCTAAATCTCCCAGCAGATTGAAAGTCCAAAGAATCCGCTTGGTGAGTTTTGACATGTGTTCTAAGAAATAGTCAAGCTCATAATTTCTATACTGTTTTACCTTAGCCGAAGATGTGATTTATAAAAATAAATTACAGAAATTAAAAGTAATATTATCTCAATAAATACTCTGGGCAAAGATATCAGACAGATGTCATACTAAAAATTTCTTTGCTAATATATTTGGGTCAAGTACTTCATGCGACACTCTGTTTTTATTTAGCATTTGGCGGTAGAGACTCACACAATAAATGTAAGATCTCGGGGTTATGCAGAGTTCAACAACCGATCAATGCTAGGTAGGTGCCAGCTTTGTTGAGCATTGCAGTCATTTAAGGTGACTACTTCCTCATAATACTTGTTAGTTGTCCGTTGCAGGTTGATTCCCAATATTTACATGGACTTTGCACCGCGACAACTCTGGTCGGATTGTCCACCGTGCGTTAGGGTAGGCCTTTTGTGCACGGACTTTCCCACTTCCGTATACGCCAACTGAACTTTTACAGATATAACCATAACTATATCCATATTGCAGTTGAGTCAGCACTTCCTTGTTTCATTATCAACAAGTACCATCCACTTTACATGAGCTTGCATCTTGTAAAATATGGATAACCTGGCTTCATGCACTGTTTGTCAAGTGACAGGTTTAGACTTCAGGGTGTGATTTTGATTTGTGGGTGCCTGGCAGGTGCGTGGCCTGGATGTTTTAGAAGATGACATCAGCTTGTCTGATGCATCAGCCTGTCTGATGCCATTTAAGCGAAGGTTCTCATAATAAAACCAATGTCAGCTTTGACACGCCATGCATGGTTTTCAGTGACAAATTTTGGATTATTTTGGCCAACCCAAACAATGATTGATTCTCAGTCAGAGTCAGACACTGAAATAGAACTTGATTGAACAGTTAGGAGATCTATAGATCCAGCAGGACTCATGGAGTCATCCACACAGTCAATACTAGAGGAGTCAGAACAGGTAAATCTTCACAGGATATCTTTATCTTATTCAAGACCCCCCGTGGGGTCACCGGAGTTGGGCTTCTGCTCCTGGGAAGAATATAGGCTCCCAGTACGGCAGTAGCCCCTGCTGATTGTAAAAGGGACAATAGGGGGGACCCTGAATAAGTGCTTCATTGGGTTTGATTCCCAGTTAGTATCTGGGTTCACTAAGGGATGAGGTACAGCAAAAATGATTTCCAGGTTTTGTTTCCCTGCTTTTTGCCTGCCCTGTCACCTTCATCTCATAGATACGATCACCAAAGACTGACCAAGTCAAAACACATGTCTGGAAAGTCAGAAATTGACCTAACTTGTTTTCAACGTGAAATTGACCCTGGCTGTTGGTACAGCATAAAACATCCATCACTCACTCATGCTTTGTCAGGGCAGGTAAATCTTTATCTTCACTGAACTCTATTCTCTAGACCCTAGATCTATATATAGGCGTGCGGGGTGGTGAAGTGGTTAACATGACCACTTGCTGTATGGGCAGCCGGGGTTCAATCCTGGGCCTGGGCTGGGCTGCTGCACCACTCTGCACCACTCTGCACGTCTCCCTGTGCCAACAACAGGGATATCAAAGGCCTTGTTCCACTGGCTGTTGTGTGTATGGCCCTGCCTATGGGACCATGCACATTAAGAACACCTACCTCAGTAAATGTGTAGGGGTATGGTCTCTACCTTCTCGTAGATTTGATCATCCCAGACAGAATTGTCAAACATTGTTCTCGCCATGATATGACCTTAGATGTTGATATGGCATTAAATACCAATAACCAGCCAACCAACCCTAGATCTATATAGATCTAAGGTTTTGATTTTGGAGGTTTAGGGTGATAATTTAGATTAACCAAGAGTCAACTTGGCTCAAGACCATTTTTGGCTTCACTAGAGATTGGTCGCTTCATCACATGTTTCACGTTACTGACATTAGACAATCTCTTGATCAGTGAGTGCAGTTATAATGTAGACTACGAGGAATGATAATTGCGTCTGTGCAGAAAATGCCTAGTGATTTTTGGGTCTGGTTTAATAGATACTGGTTTAATAAATCTCTATAATTACAATACACAAATCAATCTATCAATTAGCCTATTCATTTCAACCACGAAAAAATGGGCCTGCTGGTTTAGTCGCCAGAAAAAACACACATTTAAACAGTAGTCTATGCTGTATGATGAGGGAGTGGGTGTCAAATGTTGCATTCCTCTTCTAGTATTCTAAAATCTGCATTTTAGCAGGGAATTCTCAATATTTTCAGCCGACAATTCAAGAAAAAATTATAATCTTATATCTTTTATTAATGTGATGAGAGCTCAGATTAGAGTAGAGTGCACAAGAACTTCTTACTTCTGATTTCTGAAAATTTCTTACATGAAGCTAGACTTTGAAATTTGTCTGTGTGTAGGACAGTAGCTGTTATTTCTTTTGTTAATATTTCTAGGGACCACGCTTTAAGATGGCAGAAATTAGCGAGGAAGAGATCCAGATGTCAGAGAGACTGACAAGGCCAGACGGTCCAGAAGATGACATCAGGACTAGGGTGCGCCAGCCGGGTGAGACTTCGTGCTGGCAGAGTTTTTCGAAGTAAGTTGAAAATTTTCATGATTTGTGATATCATCCCTTATCTCCTGTATTATAAACCCTCTCATTTGCATGAATGGAAAAAAGAGTGCTAAGTTTTCGCGCACCTGCAATTTGAGGCATTTTCACACCAATAAGAATGTCCGCAACTGATAATTAATGCAATTTGTTCCATAATATTCTGCAATTTCATATAGATAATATTTACCCGCATTTACAATAATATTTTTTTTTATTTACCAGAAAAGAGTAGTGTTATGGGTAAAACTCCCCAGAATATGTATGCCATAAAAACATCATATAAACATTTCTTTTTATAAATTCCTCTTTTTCACACCAGCTCCCTTGCCAGCTTCTGTGGACTTGTTGATGAGGAGCAGGAGGCCAGGGCCAAATGGCAGGCCCGGTTAGAGGACCTCCAGAAAGACTCCGTGATCGGTCATGGCAAGAAGCCCGATGAAGACGAGACTGATGCCGCCCCCCACATCAGGTGCTCACCGCGTATGCCCATCTCACTCAGCTCCACCAGTAAGCGATGTCGCCGCATCACACTCCGGGAGGCCAAACAGGCCGGGCTCTTCTCAACCGCCATCGATGGGTTCAAGGACTTAATGGCAAGTATTCTATATTTAATGTGTAAAACGTATATGAATTTGATACATCATGTACATGAATTTGTTCTTTGAAGATTAATTAAAGAATATAAGCAAAAGTTTCTTGGGACAGCTTAATTTCAAAATGGTCCGGGATTTAAAGCTTTGAAGTTTTGTCATTTAAAGCTTTAAATCGAAGCAGAAGAAGCTTAAGTCTACAGAAGGCACTGCTCCCAACCCTAAGGATTAAGAGGCTTTTGATAATTGCAGCCCGTTCCTTCCGTGCAAATGGTAGAACGACCTCCTGAGGTATGGGGAAATGAGCACCTGATATGCTCCCTGTCGATGACTGCGAATTGTATATTGGCCTTGCCTTTTAATTTGGTCTTGTCAGAACCCAATTGCTGCGTAACTAATATGTTTCAATTATTTCAAAATTACTTGTTCCATCGTATCCCTAAATCAATGCATGTGACATTAAGGCCAAATAAAAAAAATTGTTGTGTTCAGGTAACCCTACCTTCCCTAAATTTTTGGCCCCACCCTAACTTTTTTTAAGGAAATTTTTAATCATTTTTTGTTCAAAATCAAAAGAATTGACCTAAAATAGCATGGGAAACAAAAGAACAGGACATGGATGCTCAGGGCATGTATTTTAGATGCTAAAAATGGTTTTGGAGGATATTTGGAATATCTTTTTTATTTCCAACACTGGCCGGGTCTCTTTGGCAAGTTAAAAAAAAAGCCAAAAAAAAAAGAGAATTTTTTTTGACCTACCTACCCTATTTTTTTCGACCTATGTTACCTGAACACAACAATTTTGTTTGTTTGACCTAATTTCCTGTGGACGAGACACTCACTCGATCAGGGCGACCATGGCGAAGGGAATACAGGAAAATAAGAACAAATATTCCTTGTAAGAGAAAAAAGGAAATTTGACCGAAACAAGGATAAAACATTTGAATTTTTTGTTGTTCATTTCCTTCATGTAAAAAATGCAGAACCATACAGTTTTAAAAAAAGTTTATCCATATCCCCTGAAATCTCATACTTTATTAACATTTCTGTATTGTACACATTAAAGTCCGATTAGATCACCCAAAAAAATCGTGCTAGACGAAAAATGGGACTGCGAAAACTGAGGGAGAACTCAGAGATTTTGAAAGTAAACGCTAAAATCATTCTGCGTTTGTTTTATGGTTGTACCTGGAAATTTCCTGCGTTTATTTCTTCCAGTATTTGACGTTTTGTTTGAGGGTTGAACAAGCTTTATTGAATAATACCGACCGCTTTTTCACATTGCCTCCTGCCACACAGTTAAAAAGACCTCCCGTGTTTTGCAGAGGCCGCCTTGGCTATCAAGTTGTGCTAGTATCTTGTCTTCATAATTACTTACCTAGTTTTGGTGTTCAATACCCAGTAAAAGAAGTATGAAGTGTTTATCTTTTAAACATACTGAATGAATCATACCTGCATACTTGATTGTTTTATTAACCAGGTACACTCTGTGGGAACATTGTTATTCAACCAGGCTCTTTTGCAGCCAACAGAGGGCGTGGCACGGATCTTGGGGTCAGATCCTGACAAGTGTCTCCGTACACTACATAAAATTACAAAAGCGTACGCAGCCTGAACCACTTTTTGTTTTTAAAATCAAATAAGGCTTAAAAAGAGATAAAAAGTAGGTAATGGATGAGATATTATCTTTAGCCTAAATTTTGAAACTTTCTCTGCATGTATAGGCAAAACCAAAGAAATCCTTACGGAAACCCACAATGAGAAGCCGAAGTTTCACACCAGCTGCTATCCGGGAGTTTGGGCAGCCACAGCCTTACTCCGACTACGGGGATGAGGTGGACGTTGGACAGGTAACAACCATAATGTATATGTTTCTGCAAAATATTGATACATTCCATCCCCCAAATATGTAGCTTTGGTTGCTCTTTTTCGTCTTTTTTTAATGGATAATTACGTTATTTTATTAATCTATTGACTTTTAAATTAGAGTTAAACTTGGAGTTAGGAGAGACTAATAGATGTTACTTTTCCTCACTGATTTATTTCCACTTTTCTGCCAAAGAGATATAATTATATCGTCTTTGAATTTGTTCATATGATGTGGAATTTGAAATATCCATATTCAATTTACCTTTATCAATATCTTCTTTTGCAGTCGAAAAATATATATGTCTGTAATGATATTGCAGTTTAAGAGCAAAGATGGAGCTGGTATGACATCACCCATGACCCTGAACGACAACTTCTTCTCGGAGCCCGTGGGTACGAGTGTCATATACCGACGTAAGAGTCGCATGCAGCCGGACGGGGCGGGTGGGGAGCAGCGCGCGCAGTTTTCAGTTGATGAAGATGAGGTGGACTTCGGTCGAGCCCAAAGAAATTGGTGAGTTTTTTTAAATTGCTCTACAAGGCTGTAGATTTACTTGTAGTTAGTTTGGTGTCCAGTAGATTATGAGATCTACTTGCAAAGGATTCAGGTGTTGGCTGTAAATTGATTTGACGTTTTGAATATTTTGCTTCTAAGCAACACGTTTCCTTTAAGAACCCAAGTGTGAGACTGATATATTTTTCTATTCAACTTTCCAACAAATAGCCAGCAAAATAAAAACAGAAAATATTATTGCACTACTAGATTATGAACTTGTATTCGTTCATATGCATGTATATTACTAATATATATCCTGCAAGCCATATTCTGACGGGCTTTGGGCAAGGAAGGTTGTGCTTTTGCTACAAAGGCCTTTTAGTACAAAGCATTTTTGCACCTTTCTTCATATTCTCAATTTAGAAGGATTACTCTGAACGTGCCAAAATAAATATATATACCTTTAAATGAGATTGTGCTGTTGAAGGAAGGAAGGACCCATTTAATTAATTAGTGAATCATAAAATGTTCAAGGTGTCAAAAGTCGATATGGGATAGAATAACGACTGTGATGAAAACAAATTATCTAATGACTCGGCCAAGTTATGAGTGAATGAAAATAAATCCAGTGAACCTTACTTCATACCAAGGTATGTTTAATCGAGGCTAGATTATCTAGCAAAAATACTTAAAATTAAATGTTGAGCGTATATTTTGATAGGACGGAAAAATGAAAAGAATTAAACCTAAAAAGGAAGGCTAGGATGGGAGAAACTTTGAACATCCAGAAATTTCCCACTTCTAACTGATATCGTTAACTTTAAGGGACATAAATGAGGCTGTGCTGTGTGGTATTTCAGAACTACCTTTCCACTCCCGCTAAACCTCCACCCCCGCCACCAGTAAGGGACCCCTAAGGACACCTCCATAGTCACTTAAGTATTACATCATATCCCTAATGCTTTGCTGGCGCTATTGATGGATGCTAGGGTTGCATTGGCTTGAATTCTTAAGGAAAGTAATAAATTTCATTATAATTAAAAAAAAGATAATATAGCTGCACGTCATGGAAAGTCCTACAGCAAATTAGTTGTTTTTCTGAAAAGTTTTCGACATGCATCGAGACTCCGCATATCTTATATGTTTCTAGATTTGTTCACGTATTTCGCAGATTCCACTTGCACTCCTTCGTATCATACCGTCAACCTTCCTACTGTTGCACTTTAGCTTTTTCAATTTTAGATACACTTTAGGGGAGGAGGGGTGAGGGATGAAGCCTAGTATTTTGAGCAATCAAGCATGCCCATGGAACCCATTTAATTTACATGTACTTTCCCTGCTAAGTTGCTGCTCTGTTCCCCTTCCAATTTTAGCATCGTAATACATGTATTTCAGTGTTAACATGGTAATACATGTAGTACGTAGGTTCGTTACGTGACACTGTCATTATTACTTTGTGCTGTTCCTGCTTAAGTGATTATTTGTCGGAAATATTCTAATTTTTAAAAAGCAAGCATACAGTACTCTTTCTGTGTTGACAAATATTTGTTTTGAAATAACAAACGATGGCTCAAATCTATACCGCAGTCGGCACCTCAGAAACTTGCTTTCTTCACCTGTGCATACTACTTGTTAATACACTCTAGATTTGAATACATTTATTTTAACAGAAAAATGTATATATTTTAGGAAAATATTCAAGTTGGTGCATAGAATTTTAGAAATATCCTCATTTCGAACGCCAAGTATCGTTCCATTCTTCATTCATAGTATACAAATTTACAATTCTATTATAACAAATGGTAATATGTTATACTGTATACCATATTATCTTTTGAAGAATTGCTTGTACAACTGGAATCAGAAATTAAAGAAAAATGTCATCTCTAATTTCAGGGAGGAGAGGGGTAACTGGAGGATCCAGGGCCGGTACGGTGAGGCGAGGCGCATCCCGCCCGAGGCGTTGGGGTTTGAGGCGGGGTTTGGGGACGACGAGGCCGACATCCAACAACAGGAGGAGCAGAGGCGGAGGGACAGGCAGAGAGACAGGGAGAGGATCGGTCAACTGGGGGACAACACTAACCGACAGAAGGTCAACCAGGGCTGGTTCGGAAAGCTCGTCGACCAGGGCCTCCTCGCCAGGTGCTTCAAGTTCAGACTGACCGACGAGGCCCGAATTCACAAACATAGGTGAGTGTTCATAATTGAATACTTTTCAGTTTGTTAAGAAAATTGCTAAGATAGGGCAGGATGATTAGTAAGGTCTCAAAATGGAAAGCTTTTTGTTGTTGTTGCAGATTTTTACCGTGGAGAAAGTCTTGACTTAAAATACAAATTTTACATTTTAGATAGAGATTTTCACATAGTATTTTACTGTTCAGCATCCCGTCATGTTGCTTCCTTAATGATGCAGTTGATAGATTTTATTATGAAGCTTGATACTTTTATAACTGTGTGATAAATGTAGGAGAGGGAAAAGTAAAAAAAAATTCTCAATGTTAATTTTACATCTCCTAAGAATTCAGTTGGTTTTGAACCCTCCTTTTCAGGCCCCTTTTCTCCATCTGGATGACGTTCGTCCAGGTGTTGATCTTCATCGTGTCTATATCCGTGTATGGTATAGCTCCGTGGGGCTATGACCAGTCGATAGTCAGCAAAGAGATCATTCAGCCCAACTTAGCGCTCAAACTGGAGTCCTATGTTGAAAAGGATAACTTATGGATCGGCCCTAGGCAGGTTAGTGCTTATGTTTTACCATTGATATTTAATGTACAATGATATTTGGTATAATAGGCATACTGATTATTCAATTCAGATACCTACTATTTGGGAGTAAACTAATCCAGAAACATGTCCAACATACGGATATATTCTTATTTGATTCCATCTGAAACAATGCTCTTGTGAATTACACTTGAACTACAATACAATCCAGGGATGTGAGTTTTCAGATTTTAGTCTGATTTCAGATTTTTTTCACATCACCTCAAATGATAATTTTCAAACTGAATTCCTTACATAACGTTATATAGCATTTAAGTATTTTAAATTTTCTTCCTGACAATCTCATAGACAAATTTTATTTTTACACATACAGAAAGACCTGATTACCCTGGGGGCCAAGTTCTCGCCGTGTATGCGGAGAGACACCAACGTGTTCACGGCCATTGGTAATGATAGAGTGGAGGAGAATAAGACGGCGTGTTGCGTCTACAACGATGGGTCGGGCTGTGTCCAGACACGCGAGGAGGACTGCTCGGTACGTCAGGGGGTTTTGGTTTGTTTTGGGTAAAAATTCTTAACTTTTTTTATATGAAAAAAAAACCTATCGAAATTTCCAAAATAACTTGCAGCAAACTTTTTTAAAAAAATAAAGAAATTACGAGAGGGAGCGATTTTCTCTTTATTTTTGGGGGAAAAATTCCCCATCGAAATTTCCCAGTAAACTTGCAACGGTCTTTTAAAAGATACTTAAGTTTAGAGAGGAAGCGTTTGTTCCCAAGGCAGAGTGTCAATTCTTTGTTTAAGGAATTATGTTTATGTGCAGTTTAGTATTAACTTTTTTTTTAAATTATTGTCCTAGGATACCCTAGCCATGTGGCATAAGTGGTCCAAGAAGAATCCAGGCGGTCCGGAGAAGACTCGTGTTAGCGGCTCGGTGTGTGGGCAGGACCCGAAGACGTGCAGGAAGCCCGCGTCTCTGTCTCCATTCGTCTGGGCAGACGACATCACCAAGTGGCCAGTAAGGAATGCCTATCTAATGTACCTAATATTTAGGGTGATTCTATCTATATTATGTTCATAGCTTACTGTGTGTAAGGAAATCTAGCCTTATAATGGTTAACAATTCACAGGTGTAAGTTTTCAGATTTTTGTCTGATTTCAGATTTTTTCACATCATCACCTCAAATAACGATTTTCAAAATTAATTTCTTTCAAGATGATTTCGGATTTTCTTTGTGGGGTTTCAGATTTTTTCATGGACCCTGACTTATATCCCTGAAAATTGGAAATGGCGTTAAAAAAATGGAATGAAGTCATTGTGAAGAACAATATAAACTATTGCAAAGTTATTGACAATAAACGTATTGATTTATATCCAAATCATTTATGATATGCCCTAGTTGACCTCTGTACTAAAATATATTTAAAAAAAGATTTCGAAATCACCGCAATCTTCCGAAAGTAAGATATGAAAATAAGAATAAGAATTGAGCAAGAATAAAATACGAATTAAAGAAATTATGAAATATATTTAAATGATAATAGAATAATAAAAACGAATTGGAGAAAATTTAGATGTAAAAAAAAACCCCAATATTTTGTTCATTTGTAGATCTGTGACGAATCTATCAACTCGTCGAACACGAAGGAGAACCGTCACCTGAACTGTGAGGTGGTGGGCCGGCCATGCTGCATGAGGACCCAGGGAGAGTGTCTCATCACCACCAGGGACCACTGTGACTTCTACAGGGGACACTTCCACGAGGAGGCCACCCTCTGCTCCCAGGTGACACATTTGTGAAATATTAAAAAATAACTAATGTTTAAGTAGTGGCAAGATTGAAAATTATCGCCAACTGTCAGTCATTCTTTGATCACTTTCAACCCTAGCTTTTAGGGAATGTCATGATAAAATCTTGGTTTGCTGGAACCTCTTTTGGTATGGATAGTGCTGTCAATCCGGATGGCTTATAGGAAAAAAAACGTAAGCTTCCTACCATGCACTGATTAGTTCATTATCTCCTGTTTAGATTAATTCTAGATACGAAAAAAACTCATAAAGTGTGACTTTGCCTGATTATTGACATTCTCGTTATCTTGTGTTTCAGGTGAATTGCATGGCGGATATTTGTGGAATGCTGCCGTTTGGAAACCCTCAAGTTCCGGACCAGTTTTACCGACTCTGGACTTGCCTCTTCCTACATGCAGGGTAACTTCATCTCAGTATATACGTGTATCAATAGTAGACGGAATTTATAGATAGCCTAGAATATCAATTATGATTTTATTGAGTATTTTATTTTAAATGTTTGAAAGTGTGTAAAATGAACAAATAACAAGTAATATCCTCATGGTGCCCGCTGAATCTGTCCTTGTGCATCACGACGCAATCTTAGAAATATATATAAATTTTATGTTTCGAAATTGTTTGTCATCAATAAATCAGTAATTTCTTTATTATGCCTGCTGTATCTGTCCTTTTGCAACACTGACTCTTTGATGTTACCTAAGTTTAAACACCAGTTTAATATTTTATCTCTCTCTTTTATTTTCTCCGCAGTTTGATCCACCTGCTGATCACGGTGCTCTTTAACGTCTTCGTCATGGTGTCCATAGAGCAGACTATCGGCTGGATCCGTGTCGTCGTCATCTACATGGGTAGCGGCGTCTGCGGCTCGCTCGCCTCGGCCATCTTTGTCCCCTATCACGTCGAGGTAAGACCTATAACCTATAGCATAAATGTCTTATGTACTGTGCACAGGGATATTCCTAGAAAAAAAATTAAGTATCAAAAGCCTCATTGGAAAAATTTCTAAGAGGCCATTTTCTGAAAATATGTGGGCATTTGGAACATTATTTTCCATTTTTGAAAAATGTTTTTGCGGGAATGGCCCCTTCAATGTTAACACAGTGCGGGAATGGCCCATCCCGCAGGCCTAGGGAGATCCCTGTGCGCAGAACTCTCTGTTTACAATGCCGAGGTCGTATTGATTTTTTTCCAGATATCAACATTCTTAATTTGCTTGATTTAAAACGTAGGATTGACAAACTCAACGGTACCATTTTCCTGTAGTGCTTGATATGGCCAGAATATTTTATACCGGCTAATTACGACAGTTTTATTGTGCATTCAGCTGCTTTATTTCTGGCCGAAATTGAACCATATCTTAGAACAAAAGCAAATAACAAAGGTGTAACGCCCCTCGTATCCATCAACACGATTACTACTTGCTATTCTAAAGTCTGTACCACATATGCTACCATTCTTTGCAATATCAACTCATTTCGTGCAGTCCTGGTTTTATACGGCAGATCATTTTACTGTAAAATGAGTGGTTAATAAAAATAACTCTACAACACCCACGAAAATCAAGATTTCTTCACCAAAATCATATCTCAGGACCAAAATTAATATCAACTGTTTCTCTTACCCCTACAGGCTGGTGCGTCAGGCTCTCAGTTCGGCCTGCTGGCCACTCAGCTGGTGCTGGTCATCTTGTTCACTGACGAGCCCTTAAAGCCGTCCTTAAAGATCATGGGCCTCCTCCTGGGTCTGCTCGTCATCGGCCTGCTGCCCATGGTGGACAACTACGCCCACTTGTTCGGCTTCGTCTTCGGCCTGCTGCTGTCCTTCGCCATCCTACCCTTCACCAGGATCAAAATGGGTCAGATGACGGTCAAACAGCAGCGGATCATAGCCATGGTAGTCTGCTCCATATTGGCTACTGGATTAGCAGCGTTGCTGATCATTTTGTTTTACGTGGCGCCTTTGTATAATTGCCCCGGCTGTCAGTATTTCAATTGCATCCCGTTCACGCCCACTTTCTGTGACACGATGGAGGTCAAGATTCGTGGAGTGAGCACGGCGTAATTGGTTTACATTGTGGTGACTGTTGTAATCTGTAGATAGGTGTGAAAATGTTGGTTGTTTGTACGGGAAATCGACGATCATACACTTCTATGTGATGCTGGTATGAATTGATCAGAGCAGTCGAATTTCAATATGTCTGTAATGTAAAGTGTTTCAATGTAAAACTAAACCATGTAAATACTACTAGATGTAACGTATGCTCCATAGAAGTAAATAAGTTGCTACATATTTGTTAGTGCCTACACTTGAAAAAAATCAGGCAACAATGGGAATGAAACTGCGCAGTGTGGAATGAGTGGTTCTTAAGTAAACCCTTTCGTTACAGTTCTTAATGAAGCTTGAAAAAATAATTTTGGGGCGTAGCCTTCGTTTAAGTGTGATATAAATAGTGCACTTAAATTATCTTTGCAATCGATGTATTGTTCTATTAATTGCGTACCAAGAACTACATCGCCTACGGTGTGCATATTCTACTTATGTCACACGTTTATATTCAGTTCACTGAATGATACTAGAAATAAGTATTATCAAAAACGACTACGCTTACATGTGTGATAGTAGTTTGTTATGTTTATATTTTCAGTATAGCCTATGTTTGATTAATAGAATAAGATGACAAGGAAATATTGTATACACTGCCTATCTATTTTCATAAGGTACTTATCTATATGTTTTGATATACTTGACATTGTGTGTTGATCTAAAATCAAGCGTTTGTGATTGATATTGCTAATAAGAAAGCTGCTACACATAAAAAAATAACTCATATATGCCAAATGATTAGGCTGATAGTTGCAACTCAGTTTTGTAGACATCTTTGATTTGCCTATGCGTAGTTCTTTTCTATCGTTACTGAATTCAATTTCACCAAGACTTGAGAAAACCACTAGAGAAGCTAATATACATAAGGCGTAACACACAATCCAAAGATATGTAAGAGGGAAAACCGGGAAACATAATTTGGCCCTCTAATTAATACTGGATTGTTGTATCCGAATACATTATTTGAAACTGAAACACTGTATCTACTACACTAATCTTGAATGAATGTCCCCACGTAGTATGTTTCTAAATCACTAGACGAAAGTGTAAGTGTATAATAAGCTGTTTTCGATATGCAAGATGTCAAATGATAAATCTTATTCTTCCAAGAATGTATATAAAAAAATGTATTCAAATAGTTTTGTGTGAATTTAGCTTGATCCCAGGGATAGTTCTGTATCATCCTTTCTGAATTAATCTCAGAATTGAATATCTGAATGGACGCTGTTTTCCCTTCCATGAACACTTGTTTATATTGATTTATAAAATCTTGTATACTGTTAGTAAGACATCTTTAATGTTGCTATTCTTGTCAATTTGTCTCGTCGTTATTGTGGCAGCTCTTGTTTCAATGTTAGGTATACTTTGGTTAGGATTGACGCGATCCTTGTTTTTTTCTCCTATATCGCACATAACCTTTCTGCTTTGTCTCAGTGTAAAATACATGTTTTGTTCTTAGAACTTTAGCTTCCTTTCTGAATCGTCAGTAAACAAATATGATTTGCTTTTTCTCATAAAAGCTTAAGTCTCGTTGGCGTTGCAAGAACACCACCGTTAAAATGGTTCAGTTGGTGCAGTGTTTTACCCTTTTAGAATATCTTCATATAACGTCATGGCTTACATGAGGTATAACCGTTTCAAATTTCAACATTATCATCGCCGAGACTGACGCTTTTATGACGTGTGCTTCGATTAGAATCTATGATGTGTAGGATGTTTCTACTTCCCAGCATTGTTGTTGCCATTCTTGCAGATACGTTTTTCCCCTTTTACAAAAAAAGAGTTTTTTTTCAGTTTTTTTCATGTCATTAGATTAAGGTCGAAGTGACTAAATGTATGTACATTTACTCTCGGAAGATAGAGAGGCATAATATATTTGAATGATATATCCGGGGGTATAGTATATTTGAATGATATACCTCAGAGTATACATAATTAGTGTATTTATATTTCTTATTCCGATCTCTCGCTCTTTGATTCTCAGTCCTGGATTTTCGCAAGATTCTCATAACATTTTCACATCGATTTACTCCTGTCCAGTCGTTCCTATTGAATGTAGATGGAATTAAATGGAGCAACACAGACATGACTTTCAATTTAGCGGGATTAATAGTAAGGGTATTAATAGCATAACAGTTTGTAGAAACTTCAAAATTACCGCCGTGACTTCCATTGAGAAAGGCCGTATTCTATTTTCTATCAGTATTGACTTGTTTTCATATACTAGTATATGGATCATATTGAAGGTCGAAGCTTTGTCTTGAGACAAAATAGTGAAAACTCACAACTATGCATTAATGGAAAGTCCAGAGGTCGATCACACAAACTGACACCAATAAAACCTTGAATTGAATATTTTTGAGGTGTACGCATTCAAGCAAAAAAGGTAAGGGGATTGAATTTAAATGCAACTGTTCATTTTATGAACACGAGTGATATTTTTTGCATAGTGCCTTTATATAAGAAATAGCAAATTTGTTTTCTCTATATAAATATGATATATTGTAATGATAATCAAGACATAACCTGTAACGAACTCAGGAAATCGTGTACAATCAGCTGTCAAGTCAGTGGGATAAGACTGTCAAACATCTATCTTGAAGATATCCAAGATAATAAAAAAGCAATTTACATTTTTTTAAACTACATTGCATTGCTTTGCAGAGATACATAACATTGGCATATTTTATATAGTAAGTTTATTTTATTCTGTTGATTTTTATTTTTCTATAACGTTGATGTTTATGTTCTCTTTTTCAATGAGGATTATTGAGATAACCCTAATTTTGTGATGCGTAGTTGTGCCTCCAGGGCCTCGGATTGTGTATTTATAACATGGCATGAATTGCTTGGTTATCTCTACCCAATGCTGGTTATTCCACAAGTATTATAATGAATCTGATTAGTTTTTTTTCTCACTTTTCTTGGATTTCATAGAATGATATTAATACCTACTAATTTCTTCTTGCCAAGTCATCTCTGGTGAATTATAATTTTCTCAACTTGATTGTTCTATACCTGGTTGATTTCTAATAAAGAAAAATGATTAAACCATGTGTTTGTTCTTGCACAGTTTTGATATTCTATAGATCTAACTAACAATTTTACTGCTGTTTATCTTTTTATTCCATACTGGTTGATTTTGGCTAAAGCGTCCTTAAATGGTTATTGTTTCTGTGCAGATACGGCTCATATTCTTAGGTATAGATCTAATAATATCAAAAATTTTGTCTTAAAATAAATTACACATTGTGATAAACCGAATCAAGAACAATTTAACCCAACTCATACTGGCAACTTAAATTTTTCGATTCGGCATTCCAAGTAGACATCATGTATGTTGATTGTATTTAAGATATTGGTATAATATCTGAAGAAAGGACCATTTTTATCGCAGTTTTACCTTAAGGTTAGACTACTCTGGTGAGGGACCATTTCGCAGCTAATGCAAAAATGTATAATAATCATTTTGCTACTATCTATATTGATACTTATTTCATATTATTAGAAACATGTTGGAATTAACTATCTTATGATAAGAATTATATAACTGTGGGTCATAAAATAGAAATAAAAATTGATAGGAAATGTGAAAATCATTATATTTATTTTTTTTGAATTAAAAATGGCGGGAACTTCATAATATTTCATATGCATATATACAATGACCATATGGAGGGAACCATGTCTCAGATTTATTGTTTAGGTCCTAGTTTTGATTTTAGGAAACCTAGAAAATCTAGTTGTAAAAAATGACCAAAAAATACAAAAAGTTTCCCGATTTTTGTCATAAAATCAAAACTAAGGCCTAAATAAAAAATGTGAGACACGGCTCCCTCCAGACAAATATTATTGACAATATTGCCAAGTCTCAAAACTATAAAAATGATATTAAATAAGAAATTTTAGTTCAAAAAATAAAAGTGAAGAAATACAATTTTGATAATTATTTTCTCGAATTTGAATCTACAAACACAGTTCGATATGCCATAATATGGAGGGAAATATTAGCTTTTAAATGATGCATAACATGTTTGAATATCACCAGTGACCCCAGAGATATGGCAGTTTTAATGAATCTGGTGCTTATCACCGTAGTCTAACCGTAAAGATCGTAATCAAAGACCATCGGTCGATTTCATTGTGTATCTATTCTGTCTTGCCTAATTTGTTATATCTACAAGATGGCTGAATTGGAATATTTCTTTTCAATTGACTCGCTAAAATGAAAAAAAAATTGTTCCCGACTTCGCACACATGCAATGTATTTTGATTGTGTATTTCAGATATTGGTAGAATATCTGAAGAAAGCATAATTATTTCATTGCAGTTTTACCATAAAGATCTTAATATCCCTTCTACTATCGGTCGATTTCATTGTGTATCTATTCTATCTTGCCTAATTAATTAATTATGATATCTACAAGATGGCTTTATGGAAATATTTCTTTTCCATTGACTCACAAAAATGGGGGAAAAAAATTGTTCCCGACTTCGCGCACCTGCAACGGGCACCTGCCGCGGGCACCTGCTACTTTAGACCATTTCCACATACTACTCATTCCCTAATTAATAACGCCACCCCTCACTAGGTGGCGCCTCAGTGAGATGGGCGATAAAGGAGGAAGTCGGCACGAACCACGGAGACTCAGAACAGCCGCAACAAGCGTGATATTTGGGCGCTTTCTCCAGAAAGAACAGGTATAAAGACGCACCCGGATGCAATATACCATGCCTTATTACCAGTAGGAAGGAATTAGTACGGAAAAAAGGTTGAGAGTATTTGTGGAAGATTGTAAACAAGACCTAACTCAAGCTTGTCCTGTGTTGGGCCGTGCCTGGACGGCCTGTGGGCGGCCCATCCCTCTCTGGCCGACGGTATCGGACGTCCAGATAATTCCATAGTCTACACCTAACTGAGAGGCATTTGATTGATCTTTCAGACTGCCTAATAACACTCATACTTTAACGTCCCCTTCAGAAGTTCAAGTTGAGGGATCCATCACAACCTGACAACATGGCATCAACTTTTAGGGTCGTCTTTCTTGGATTTATAGCATCCTTTTTTGTCCTGGGAATTTACGAGATGTTCACCAACATTGAAGATAATGGATGCGAAATGACTTACATGTACCAGTTGCCGGAATATTTCGTAAGTATGAGGCCTATAGAAATAAGATTTTTAGTTAAACTTTATCAGTGCATGATTAGTATTTCGATTTCCCTGTAGCAAAATTAAGGGGACAAGATAACCAGTGGCAACTGGACAATCTTGAACAAGTTGAAGGGTAGACAAGCCACAATGATATTTTTATTTAACTACTGTTTAGATATAATATCTAATCAAGTTATATATCATCTAAATCTATATAGATCTATGTAGTGATAGAGTCTAGATCTACTCAGTTCCCCTAAACTGAGTAGATCTATTCTAACCAGAGCTAGATAAACAACTTTCGGAGCACGTATTCTTTTCTTTTTTTCATGTGGGCCTAGAGTCTAGACTGGATTTTAGATGCCGGTATTAGATCTAGATCTACAAATGTAAGAAATGTCGGCTCTTGTCGACTTGTGAATCGCACGCGCCCCTTCCTTGATATCCCTTTCCTTAAGCTAAGGCCCCCAGTCCCATCTCCATAGGATCCCCATAGACTACCAAGGCCCTACAGCTTTCAGAAGTCAGCCCTTAACCCTCCAACTCATGAGTCCTAGATCTACTTTAACTTAAGATATCCCCGAGGTCCCTGATGTCATATTTAGCCCCCACCCCACCCCCGCCCCTCTTTTGGGATATCCACAAGACCTTCCACTAAGTTCCAGCCCTCAGAAGTAGATCTACGACAGAATTGTAAGATTAATTCATCTCTAATTAGCGCATCTACAAGGATCCTTGTAGCCTATCTAGTTTTTCTGATGTCTCGCTCCTCATTTCCTGCAAGGCCCTGCAACAAGCAGTTCCAAGTCGCTACTATTCTCCAAGATGTTTTCCACCAGCACGACCTTTACCAGCCCCTAGAAGTCGCCCCCTACTCTAAGGTGTCTAAAAGGCGTCCTCCTCTGAAGACCCACACTCTTCTAAACTCACCCTCCTCTTCCCTGTGAAATCCTCAAAGTTCTTTGCCCTTCAGAACTCGGCCCCCACCCTCCAGTAGATACCCTCAAGGCCCGCTAAACCTCAGAAGTTGCCCCCTGTCCTCTGAGGTATCTATAACTTACAAGGTCCCCTACCCTACAAATTTAGTTCCCCCCAGCCCCGACCATAGTAGATCTACAGGATCTAAACTCACCCCATTTCCAACAATGGGCCTTGCGAAGTTTATTTCAATGTGAACTCTATGTATGTTTCACTGAGGCCAGTCTAAAAAAAAGAATTGTTTACGGTGGACCGACTTGCTCTTGAAATGGTGATTTCTTTTGGTAGGGCGAGTTCTAAAGATTTTCTGGAAAAAGAAAAGAAAAAGAAAATTACAAAAAAGGGAAAAAAATGCCTTGCCGTCGGCTATTAGGGGCCTATATATGAAAACAACATACAGTCTTTTCCTTTTGTCCTTAACATATTTCTGGAATGTGCTGTTGATAATCATTACATTGTCTTCGGTTCCTTTTTGCTCAATAAATCCATTCTGGTTACAAAGGCACACTATGTGACTGATGATATGATAATTAGCCGTCGCCTGTAATTACTCCTTTAATTACTCTCATGAGAAATTGCGTGCTACCCATGAGAAACCCCTTGTATGTGATCTCATGTCTTTTTACTAACTACACTGAGTATTACTATTGAAAATAAGTAGATATCATGTTGGTTCATAATAATTGACGCAACACCTCCGGGGATTGAATTGCATTTCATGGTATACGTATTTAGTTTACTAGTCTACGTGTCTTTCATCCTTTTTTAAGCCGTCTGAATAACAATCCCACAGCTAGGTGACGTTATTTGGTCTAAGTAGCGACATCTATTATATCGCGGTAATGTTATATATAATTTATAAATGGAAATAGGTTTACAGAATGAAGACCCAAACTGTATCATATTGATACATGATGCAGCAAGTATGAAAAGCCGACGGACGTCCCGACATTTCCAATATATCCAGTACATGCACAAATCGTTTGACATAATGGCCAGCAAAAAATATAGAAAAAATGGTGAAACTATGAATAATGTACAAGGTAAGATATTATGTCCGGGGTTTCAAAATACACTTTATCACGCTGCTTCTGTATGTAAGCACAAAATTAATTATGTTAACTGTTAGAAAAAATTGACCTAGACTTGTTTCTATTTTGTAGGAGGTACCATTGAAAAGTGCGGTGCGAAAGGAGTTTCCTCGTTACAGTCTTCACCTCTATGGAGAAGGGTAAGAACTTGTATCATGCATACACAGTATACATACAACCGTGATATAAGTAATATTACTTATGGAGATATTCCAAATGATATGATTATAGCCGTACATTCTGATTGGTATGAGCATATTTTGCGAAATGAGAAATTGATGGTTCGTGCAATCCGAGGCTAGTCGGACAATGAGAACAGTGTATTGCCCATTACATTATCAGTCATGTGATCCCGATTATATAAATGAGTCGCTCATAAATGATTGATACATCGGTGCATCATGAAATATAGAAACAGATCACTGTCGGACTGATACGAAAGATACAATCGGTTGTTTCATAAATAACACTTTTTGTTATCCTAGTAGGGCTCTAAAACATATTGAGCAATTTATAGGTTTTAAACTGGTGCG
The DNA here is from genome assembly GCA_936440205.1 of Lepidonotus clava. NCBI lineage: Eukaryota > Metazoa > Annelida > Polychaeta > Phyllodocida > Polynoidae > Lepidonotus > Lepidonotus clava. The sequence continues at coordinate 17,580,930 of OW387135.1, forward strand.
CATCGTGTAGCATTTATAAATGCTAAATATGGATAGAGATCTGCGGAATAAAAGATGATTATCCGAATCCTGGGGTCCCCATCCAGTCAACGTGCACTTTGTTTAGAAATATATCAAGAGGCTTAGGCTCTATTCAGATCATAATATAAATGAATATCTTTTCTTTTATGATGGATTTGCGTAAGTAAAAATATGGTCTGTATGTAACATTGAAACCCATAGTAGGACGTTCCTATAGTCAGTTTATTTCATTTTCAGGGGCCTGGGTGGGTCACTATGAAGCCAAAGCAAACTTTGGTGCCCCACTCCCTAGTTAAGTCCCTGGGGTCTGTGGGCCCGTGGTTGGGGCTGGCAATAAACTATTGTATCGTATTGTATTGTTATTTCCATCCCTAGTGATCTACAGGTCTGAGGGGAGTTACACCATGAGCGTCGCCATTGTTGTTCTTGTCCCTCCAGTTCTCCCCTGTGCCAGGCCTGTTGGGGGACTACGTATGTACCCATCCCACACAGTTTGCCTAACAAAATACCACTACCATAGATGCAATTTTACATAGCAGCTCCCCCTCTCCTCATCTTTGCACTTTGATATTCAAGAGTCATTTGCAGTTGCCCAACATGAAAATGTTTCTGTTTTTTTTCCACCATGTGATGTAATGTGAGTGAAAATTGTCTGTTTCAAATTTGTTTTGAAAATAGAAATGAATTCCCTAGCTCCGAACAAGAGGTCCAGTGACGCAGTATTAGATAAGTAAGGGTACTATATGGGCTCCTATGTACTCCGTCTCGGGTGACTGGTTTGTCTGAGTGTTTCTATGGTGACCAACTCGTTGAAACGACTCTATTTAAAACCCCTGTGACCACTGATGATTGAATGTTAACGCCGTCCCCGATGTGTGTGTGTGTGTGGGGGGGGGGGGGGTCTGTATGTGTGTGTTAGTGTGCAAGTGGGCGTGAAGGGGGTGGGGGTGAGTTCAATTTGTCGGGAGGCCATTAGTGGGGGTGGGACCTCATTTATAATGGACGAAGTGACTCATCAGGCCACCAGTAACAGGAGCCTACCAGTGACAGGTGACATGGCCTCCTGGTAGCCACCACCGGCCTGAGGCCAGAGGATACTAAATGTTTGATTCCAGGGGGCTGCCCGACTGGGAATTACATTGGGTCAAGAAAGAGAAATAAATAGTTGTGTTCAGGTAATATAGGTCGTAAATTTAGGGTAGTAGGTCCAAATATCCTCCAAAAACATTTTAATCTTCACAAATAGATCCTTTAATTATCTATGTGCTGTTTTATGGTTTTCCATGTATTTTTAGGTCAATTCTTTTAGATTTTGATTTGAAAAAAAAATCCTAAAAGAAAGAGTTAGGGTATGGCCAAAATGTAGGATAGGTCGGGTCACCTAAACACAACAATTTCGTTGTTGTTGACCTTTTAAACCTTTTTGACATTCTGTTTTTCGCAATTCCTTTTTTCATGATCAGCTCCTGGTCTACTCTACTTAGAAAAATAATTTAAAAAAAACAAGTTTTTTCCCGGTCTCCCATCTGGACATAATAGTATTCACTCGCAGGACAATAAACAAACAATTTCGTTTAGGGTTTGGCCTCAGCCTCCAGTGCTGTTTGAAGCCCCAATAGGTTCAGGCGCACGTTGTCATGGACACTCAAAACAAATCTAAATGGAATTGACCGCTCCCTCTATTGACCTAGGCAGTCCGACTCAGGCTTTCCATTTGTAGGTCAATACAGTAAACGGACGGGCGATTCATGAAGCCCCAGGTTTTAGTCCTAGATAGAAATCGGCCGGCATGTAATTTAAATTATTGCGGCTATGTAAAGTAGAATCGTGTGCTTTCGGATCAGATATTTTTTTGGAAAGAGAATCTGGCAAAGTGATATTTTTGTGTAACATTTTATGAAATCGACGAAGATTCTAAAGATAATGATTGTATTGGATGATGTAGAGTTTTAGCTACTCAATGAATGATGCAAAGAACTTTTAGTATACGTTAAATTTCCCTCAGAACAAAAAGGAGCCCATGTGATTTATAGAGTAGGTGCTATGGCCGTTCAATTTCATGTTCGTGGTAGAAAGTACACGGACATGTAATCAAAACCCATGTATTGAGCAAGAAATTGAAATGGTATCAAATGCACACAGCGAGTAGTCCACCTGACATTTGCAAAGATATGCCATGTACATTTGTGTGTCAGAGTTCAGCACTGGTAAAACCGTCAGCTGAAATATTAATATGGTTTTTCATAGTTTTTAAAATCGAGATGTTGAAGCTCAAACATGCCAGTCACCAGGCCTGATCACAGCAACCGGCTGTTGGGGAAAAAAGCTTGAATGTTAATGTATTAAAACTTGGAAATTGAATTGTTGACTAAGACAAATTGGATGTGTGAAAAATTATTTATTTTTATTTTTCCAGGCGGTACGCTATGGATTCTAGGTAAGTTGATGCTGTACATCAGTTGTAGGAACAAATCAATCACTGTATTAAAGTAATAAGTAGATATATGCCTGTTACGCATCGGCTTATCTTTTTAGGTTGATGGAGATATCATCAGGTTATAACGTAAAATTCTTCTAGATATTGATACACTAGAGCTCAAGAGAAACTTGACCCAAGTCAAAGTTCACTTCTCTAGATTAGAACTCCAGACATGTAAATCAAAGCCTACAATTTATAACCCAGCTTGAGTATACAGATTGCACGTATTTTAATTCAATGGGGATTGGATGTAGCTGAGTTAATTCAATATTGTATTGCCATTGTAAGGTGCAAAAGGTATAAAGGGCATGTAAATGAATATGTAGATGGATACACAATATAGCAAATTTGCAGCGTTTCATTATTCAATGTAATTAATCCTGTAATGTATCCCAGATTGTATCCCTGGTTATAAACCATGCCTTTCTACTCATCTCAGTCGAAAAGATTAAAGTTTATTCCATACCTATCTTATTAATAATACATGAGATTGTGAGTACCGGGCAGTGTGTCCTCGGTAGATGGGGTCGGTAGGGGGTCATAAAGTACTGTAAAAACCCTAATTTAAGCCGCACACAATTCAACCGGATCCCCTGACATTGAACCCAATTTTAGCAATTTTTCATTTAGATGAAAAAAAACAAAATACCATAACATTAAAGATGTATACACTTAATTAATTTGATCATTCCCGGCATTGAACAGTATTATAGAATATCGGGATATAGAACAATTATTATAAATGCAATAGAAGAGTAAAATCTTCATTTCCAAACGTCAACGTCATATCTAATTTTCAAAATTGGGGCGTGGCTTAGATTACTGGTTTGACAAACCTATGCATATTTTCGCACATTTCGCGCACCACCATTAATACGCGAAAATGTGAGTCGAGTAACAAAAAAAAGAAAAAGAAAAAATTACCATTGATCAAATTGAAATAACCCCAAAGTACGTGAACCTATCAAAGCATGACAAAAGCCTTTAGTGCTGATTGCATGAAAATTTAGCAGCGCGAAATTATACACCTTTACAGTAGTTATGTTGGGTGGTGTAACAGAGGTTTGATTGTTGATCCACAGAAGCCTGAAGCTGACCGGCATCCCCGTACTCTTCATCCCGGGCAACGCGGGCAGCCACAAACAAGGTACACAGCGGGTCGGGGGGAGTCGGGGAGGCCAACCCAAAAAGTGTTTCTTGTCCATCAGACAGTATTGGACATAAGTTTAAAAATCTGGGGGCCCTCACCTAAATGTAGGGGCCCGCACACAGTCTTTAAAAACACACGTCTTATAATAAGCATTTTTTTTATAGTTTGTTTAGTACAAAGAGAAAATATTATGAATTAAAAACCATGTTATCAGCTACTTGACAGATTTTCTATTCTAGAATTTTTAGGATTTCTAGGGGCCAGTCGGGCACCTAGACCAGAACATCTAGGGGCCCGACCTGCTTTTTAAGGGCATCGGGTCCCCGGGCCCCCAGTTATGTCCACCCCTGTCAGATAGAAAAATCGAAGTCAAAAGAAAATCACGAGGCCCGAATTTTGTTCCCCCTTCCCCCTAAGTCCATATAATTTGAATGAAAATAATTAAAAAAAAACAACAACAAAGAATAGGGGAAGGGGGGCGGGCGGGGGGAGGAGGGAGGTACTTTTCAGTGGGCTTAAAATACCAGGGGGCCATAGGAAACAAACATATTGTAGGGTGGCCTAATGGAGGTATCCCACGATAGGCTGGCTGTTGATTTGTGCGTGTGTGATGGGAGGATTGGGAGTTTTAGCGACCACAACGCACCATTATCGATACAATAACTGCATAAATCATGAAACATTCAATGGACACTGTGAACCTAGATATTTTCGCTTGTACGAAATATATACTATATTAATACAGTCGAGATGCATTTGCAGTAAATGAAAAATCTATCCCAATATGATAATATACCTCCGATGACATTATTCGAAATAGCTGCGATTAAAGCAAATAATTATACCATTACATTACCAGTAGGTGATGCGTCACAATTACTGAACCTCGAACTTATTTCAAATGTAAACATGTTTCTGCCCGGGACGACGGTTGATGTAAATGTGTTCCAATTTAATTGGAAAACCAACTTGTGTCTACTTGTCAACCAAACAGACAATAGTATGAATATAAACACACCTAAATGCTATGAAGTATGATATGTTGCAATAATAATCTAATATTTTTTCAAAGTAGAACAGAATTCATGGAATGATTGAAATCTCTCAACTTTTGAAACTCTCGAAATATTATCCTAAGTAAAGAAATAAATGTCAAATCTTAATGCTTATTTTTTGTTGGACTTGCCTTCCGAGAATTAGATTTAGTAAACTTGTGATTTTCATATATTTAATGGTATTTTATTTTTATTTTTTTAACACTTGCCTTAATGGCAGTGAGATCCCTAGGCTCGGTGGCTCTGAAAATGGCAGAATCCAGGAACACAAAATTCCATTTCAACTTCTTCTCGTTGAATCTGAACGAGGTGAGCTTCTATGAACATACATTCAGTCGTGACGAATACTCATAATTATTACATAAAAATATGAAATATTTTGTTTACATTGTAGTTACCGATAGTGACTATGAAATTACACATATTCTCATTTTTGATAAAAATGTAAATTGAAACTAAAATTAAACTTTTTCTTATTTTATTGAATATAAATATATATATGCAATGTACATTTACTTTTGGTATGATCATCTTGTGGTAATATGTAAATGATCACAGTACTGGGTTCATGATAGCAAGTTTAATTTTGGCACTCCTAATTATATACATAAACCTAGCCTGGGTCCAAGTCTCTGACTAATAACTCCATCTGTTGTAGGAGTTGTCGGGCCTGTTCGGGGGTGTCCTGTGGAAGCAGAGTCGGTTCGCCCATGAGTGTATCAAACACATCCTTACCCTGTATGGAGGCACCAAGACGCCCAAGTCGGTGGTCATCGTCGGACATTCTATGGTGAGTTTCTTCAACTAAGAGATCTGGTGTACAGCAAACGGTGGTGCCCCCTAGTAGAAGATTTGAGGTCTAACCTGAACATTATTGTATCACTGTCTAGAGTTGGCACACGTATGAACGACATATTTCTGTATTAAAAAATAGATGTATGTGTATTGGAACAATGCAGGTCAGGGCTCAACATTAATGGTTTGAACTTGGCTGCCCATCGGGCAGGTCTAGGTTAAACTTTACCTGCCCGACCCTCGATTTCACCTGCCCAGCTTTAATAGATTATTATTATATCAAAGAAATTTTGCCTGCCCTTCGGGCAGGTAGGTATCAAAATCTACCTGCCCCACCTCAGGTTTTACCTGCCCCGGACAGGCGGGCAATGCTTAATGTTGAGCCCTGCAGGTTTAATTCGCAACAAACTGATACATGTACTTTAAGTCGTTGAAGATCTCTAATAACAATTAATCTATTTGACCATAATGATGAGATAGTTCATTGTTTGGATGTATATGCACATGATTTGATAACTTTTACATATTTTTGTATTGTTCTTTGTTTGACGCCCCTAGCCTTGCCTTCTCCATTTTAGTATAACTCATTTTTCCTTTACATCCTTCATAAAAGGAAGCTGAGGGTGGCCCTATCTGACTTTGCTTTAAATCTAAGTCGGTCATTTATAGTGACCCATTGTAAAGATGATCCTGTCCAACTGGAACTATACATCATAATCATTATTCTCTACTCTTTTACCCATATATAACACTATAATCTCCCTCTGTAGGGAGGAGTGGTGGCCTGTTCCCTCTTCACCTTTACACCATTCTGACCCAGACTGTTTACATTATAATGTTACTTGTGGTGGCCTACGCCCTCTTCACCTTACCGGGCCTTAACTCGGCCCTGGTGTCCACCATTCTGACCTAGATTGTTTACATTATAAAATTACCCATATATAACATTATACTCTCCCTTTGTAGGGAGGTGTGGTGGCCCGCGCCCTCTTCACCTTACCAGTTTTTAACTCGGCCCTGGTGTCTACCATTCTGACCCAGATTATTTACATTATAATGTTACCCATATATAACAATGTTATCTCCACCATTCTGACCCAGACTGTTTACATTATAATATAACCCATATATATTTCCTTGTAGGGAGGCGTGGTGGCCCGTGCCCTCTTCACCTTACCGGGGTTCAACTCGGCCCTGATGCCACCATACTGACCCAGACTGTTTACATTATAATGTTACCCATATATAACACTGTTATCTCCACCATACTGACCCAGATTGTTTACATTATGATGTTACCCATATATATCCTTGTAGGGAGGCGTGGTGGCCCGTGCCCTCTTCACCTTACCGGGGTTCAACTCGGCCCTGGTGTCCACCATACTGACCCAGACTGTTTACATTATAATGTCACCCATATATATATGTATCCTTGTGGAGAGGCGTGGTGGCCCGTGCCCTCTTCACCTTTCCAGGCTTTAACTCAGCCCTGGTGTCCACCATTCTGACCCAGGCTGTTTATAACCCGTATATATTTCCTTGTAGGGAGGTGTTGTGGCCCGTGCCCTCTTCACTTTACCGGACTTCAACTCGGCCCTGGTATCCACCATTCTGACCCAGGCGACCCCACACCAGGCGCCTGTGGTCAGTCTCGATCCGGAGATGGCCTCCTTCTACGCGACTGTTAACGACTACTGGAGGCAGAACGTCAACACCTCCCTGAAGTACGTCAGCGTCTTCTCCACAGGTGGAGGGTTCCGTGATGTTACTGTCAGCAACACACTTGTTACCATGAAGGGAGTAAGTACTGTTTCTTTTCCTTTTGTTTAAGTTTATCTAACTTGTCTCAATTTTATTTTTGGATACTATATGCAATTTTCAATGTTAAACAGCTGACATGGGGCAACAAAAACGTAAAGATTATTGCTTAAAAAAACGCATATTTGACTGCACTAAGTTTCCAAAAGCCTCTAATACCGGTAGACTAGTAGGCCTTAGAATTAGACTTGAACTGTAGTTCTATGTTAGTTTCGTAGTATGGCTGGTGATAATATTTCCTCACATTGACATATTTACTAGTAATCCATTTTCTCGTGCTTTTATTGTAGCTGACAGCAGAGGGCAGACAACACAGTACATCCGTGAGTAACTTATTCCCCATATGATATTTCATATTAGGTCATCAAAAAGAAAATCTAATTATAGCTATTACCCTAATGTTACTTTTTCGCTATATTAGGCCCTACCGAAAATTCCCTTAATTGCTTTTGATTTTTAATCTTGTCTCATGTATTTTTTCGCAGACAATGTCTGTTCCAAGAGGCTGGGTTTCCACCGACCATCTTTGCCACGTATGGTAAGTAAAGCTGAAAATAAATAAGTACATATGGGGATAATAGTTACACCACCCGAACAAACTAAAATCCCAGATAAAGTGATCTTTAAAAGAATTGATCAGAAATAACTGTGTATGCTAATCAAGATGTGAGTGGATCTTTCTTCATCGTCGCAAAACCGTTAAATTAAGTTCATCAGAAAGTATATTTGATAGATAACTTTCAGAAATGTTTTAAATGTGTTTGCAGGTGTAAGCAGATTGTCACGGCCACTGTCCGGGCCTTGTTTGATATGGTGGATAAGAATACACAACAGGTAAGTCTCGCTTTGCTACATGTAAAAGAATATGGATATAATGAATTTGATTAATTTGATATATATATATTTCTTATGGTTTCAAATGACAATACGTTTTACAGTATCTGGAATATATCAAGGAAACAACCTGAAAACATTTCAATTAGGGAAAAAAACGTTTTTCCTGATTGAATATTTTTAATAGAATTTCTTTCTGATTGTTTTTCACATTTTATATCCTCTACCTATTGACAAATTACATCAAAATTTAGTCTTGCCACGAATCTTAATACCTATATCATTGGGCATTTCAGTTGAATAAGTCGTCATGGGAGCCCTCACTCTTCATTAACTAATCATTATCATGTACACGTCTATATGCTATATAGCCCTAATGATCTCTGTACATTTATCTTTCAATCCATTGTGTTTTCTCATCCCTTGTAGTTGGCCCAGGGTCCTATGTACCGTCTGAAGGTGTGGAGGCACCACTTTGAGAGTAACTCGGGTTCTAAGACGTACCGACCCGTCTACGACAACGTCATCAAAGTGGACCAGGGCATCAAATGGGAGCTGCGCAAACGGCAGTCGTGGACATTTACGCGAGATTCGGTATGATAGCAATAACTAATCTCTATCTGTCAAACTTTGGTACAGTAACAAGAACTTAAAGGGAGTCAAAAGCATTGTTGTGTCAAAACATGATAAAATTGCCCAAACTCAAATAACTGAGTGTAACTTTAACACTGGTACAGTATAAATCATGATAACTAGCTATAACTTTACTTGGAATTCCATGATACTCATGTCATTTATGCCTGAAGACAGCAATGTTTGTCTATATTAACCACAGGCCTAGGTTACGGCCGTAGAATATATTTCAATAGTTACCAGAATTTGCAAACTATGACCCTACATTGCTTTTGGCTCCCTTTAAAGTTCTATACTTTTCAAGATTCGGCACAGTAACTGATATTTCTTTAACTTTCAAGATTCATTAAAGTAACAAATAGATCTATCAATTTCAAGATTCGGTATAATAACAAGAATTGATAGACCTATGATTGTAATGGTATTTGTCTATTATACTTCCTATAAAGTCTTATTTATTATTTGTGAATGTATATCTGAAAACGGTCATAGTTGAAATGCTCTCTTGCAGGTGGCCAGTGACAGATACTCCGTGGTGGTACTCCCACGAGACAGCTTCCACTCTTTTGTGGCCATCTCAAACATTGTAAGTTTATATTACATCATGTATTCCTAACTACTAATTGATGTTCATCATGTGTCTACGCCAGCACAACATCCCAAATATACTGAAACTCTTCAGACTGAGTTTGTAGCTGTTTTTTAATTTGTATTTGTACCGTTGACACATAAGTCAGTTTTGACTTCCTGATTCTGTCAATAAAAGTTACTACTACTACTACTACTACTACTACTTTAATAATCATATTTAGCGTTATTCAGTCCCTTTCCTGTTCTTTCGATTTAATTTCATGAAATTTGATGGTTATCTTTCCTTATTCTTTGTTACAGGACTCACTGAACTGGTTAGGAGTTTGTATGAAGAAACCCACGGAAGGAAACTGGTAAAAATATCATTATACATTTTTTTATCTCACTAAAATGCATGCAACCATACTTGAATATATAAGATAAATATTCAATTGTATTTGGTAAATTGTCTTTCGTTATCTGAATTTAGACATCGTAGTCTTAAAGTAGTACCTGAAAATTCAGAATTGATTGTAAACATAGAAATGAAAATCAGAATCAAACCAGTTTATACATAAAATTCTTCCCAGATAAATATATTGGAGACAATTGTCTCGAATTCTGAAGTACTGTTTTATCATAGGTAAAGACATATTTAGTTTTTCACACGTTATTCGTGAAAGAAATGTAGTGTTCAGTTCTTTCTTCAACAGTTCGCAACTGGAAAATTTGGGCCAAGACTCAAAGCTCATACCACCGACTGGAAAGAAGGTTTGTACATATCTTTGTTATAGAAATTCATTCAAACTTGTTTATTGACAAGGTTTATTTTTAAGGCTGATGAAGGGGAAAGGCCATTTCGTTTTCGCGTCTCGGTAAGGCTGATAACTGTACAAGATGTATTGGTGAGCAACCATAGACATATATTTGTTGTTGGCGTATCATATAAAAGAGTGTTTGTAGAATCGGTGTGTTCCGATATATTGCGAAATGAACTATTGTTCTGTGATAACATCTAGTAATCCAGATAATTTACTCGAATATGATATATTTCCATTCTAGAAAAAAATGGCATTGTACACTTAACTCCTCTGACCCCCCCCCCCCCCGTACAACCTAGAATATAAGAGATTTATTGTGCATTTATACAAGTCTTTATATAGTTGTAAGTTGTATCCTTGTATGTCTATGTGTCAGTTCAGTTAACAATGTGTCCCCCTCCCACTAGGTGGTGCACGTGTCAGCTGAGCGGCTCACTGAGAAGCTCTACACCCACCTGGTCGTCGCCCTGCCCAAGTCACGGTCACAGGTGAGTTTTAAATACTTTTTCCTTGTTGGGATGCAACCCACTTTTTTATTCAATTATGAGTAGTTTGCAAAGCTTTGATATTATCAATAAAATTTGATTATCAACAGGGCTCAACACTTAGGATATCGAGATAACCGCAACTCGGGCAGAAGTTTCTCAAATTTTTGACAAATTCACCTGCTCTTAATATATCAAATGTATTGTAGAGATTTCATGGGCAGACGTAATAATATGGGTACACATGTTATCTGCTGAATCAGGCAGCTGGTTCTCAGCATTTACCAGCTCCACTCAAAGGTTAACCTACCCTGGGCAGGCGCGCATTCACTTATTGCATGCATCCGCCATATTGGGGAAACCCCGGGAATTCCGTGTCTCAAAATGAGGCTAAGTGCTACTAGAGGTGTTACCCACTACTAAGCCTACATGCGATAATAGGGCAAGAATTGGCTCCCTATGCAGTTAAAAACTAAATACATATTCTTTTTATTTGAAATTGAGAAGCAATTGTCAGTGGACCCATGATCAAATTTTTTAAACAAATTCTGGGTTATTTAAGAATATAGAGTTGATTCTGTTACATTAGATTATACAGGAAAACGTCATGCATAGTTTGAAGCCACAACACAGAGTGCTTTTTCCTTCTATTCTCAATAATTTTACAGCAAAAATGTATTCTGTTTATAGTAATGTTCCTGGGATATAGTACAACAGCATGGACTCTGTGTCATTTGCGAATTTTTAACACATACATGTGTTATTGTCTATTTTTACTGTGGCATTCACACCTGTCAGAGAACTTCGCCTCGTTTTGAGGTGTCAGCGACGGTGGCGCCCCAGCCCCGTGCAATAGGTGAATCCAGCTTGACAATAAATGCATTCCATGTACACCCAAAGTTAACCGTTTCTTTATTGATAATATAATGATTAAAATGACATGATAAAACGTTAAACAGGGGGGCGGGACAGTGTAGTAGGTAACCTCATGGCCTCACATGTGGCTGGACTGGGTTCAAGCCTACAGTGGGGAATTTGCCTGCAATACTGCCTTGCCTTGCCATCGTTCTCACCGCCATAGATTCGATCACAGTACATTGTACAGGCCAAAATCTGTGAGTTGGTCCTAATACGGCTGAAAAATTGCTGATGGACCTTAAACTCCAACAATCATCATAATAAAACATAAACACTTTACCTGTTTTTAAAAATTCGTAGGACGTGGCGAAGTGTTGTGTTCAGAGCAAAAAAAAAAAAAAAAAATTTACCTGTTTTTACTCTGTTTTTAGGTGGAGGTGATGGCGGAGGTGTACAACGTGACGCGGCGTAAGGTGCACTACAACATCCCGCACCTGTTCACCTTCATGACGACCAACAGCTCCCTCAGTCCCGAGGTGGTCCTCAACCAGACTGAGCCCGACGCCATCTACTACAACATCACCATCGGCAACTACGGCTCGCTGCTCGACGCCTACACCGCCCACCTCATCGTCGACAGCTGCAAGGACGTGCAGGCCGGTAGGGCATGTTCCTGTGTTTGGATGCCCTTGTCTAAATGTGCAGGGTAGTCCGTATTTACCTGCTCTTACTATAGGAAATTGCTGATAATTTGACTAATTTTCTGTTACTAAATTGCTCATATCATCTGAAAGGCTAATCAAATAAAACTGGAAATCTTAGAATCATCAAAGCCTTTGGAAAATATTGGTTTAAAGTTGATAGATCTCAATCTGTATTTTCGTCTGGCACTGCTATTAGTTGTAGGGGATGTTTCTGAGTTTGGATGCCCTTGTCTAAACGTGCAGGCTGGTAGGGAATTTCCTGAGTTTGGATGACTTTGCCTATATGTGCAGGCCAATATGGGATATTTCTGTGTTTGTACACCCTTGTCTAATTGTGCAGGGCTGTAGGCATTGTTCCTGAGTTTAGATGCCCTTGTCTAATTGTGCCTGGCTGTAGGCAATATTTCTGAGTTTTGATGTTTTTGTCTAAATTGTACAGAGCAGTAGGGGATGTTTCTGAGTTTTGATGCCCTTGTCAAAATATGCAGGCCAGTGTGGAATGTTTCTGAGTCTGGATGCCCTTGTCTAAATATGCAGGCCAGTAGGGGATGTTCCTGAGTTTGGGTGCCCTTGTCTAAATGTGCAGGCTGGTAGGCAATGTTTCTGTGTTTGTACGACCACATCTATATGTGCAGGCCAGTAGGCAATGTTCCCAAGTTTGGATGCCTTTGTCGAAATGTGCAGGCTGGTAGGGAATGTTCCTGTGTTTGGAGAATGAGTGAGTGAGTGTTGGGTGTTTTACGCTGTACCAACAGCCATGGTCATTTTCACAGCGAAAATAAGTTGGGACGAATTCTTCTTTGGTGATCAAATCTATGAGATGAAGGTGACAGGGTGGGCAAACAGCAGGGGATCAAAACCTGGAAATCATGTTTGCTGTACCTCACCCCTTAGTGAACCAAGCATCGACTAGGAATTGAACTCAAAGAACCACTTGGTCGGTGCTGGGTCCCCCCTATCGTCGCCTTATATGATCGGCAGGGGCTACTGGGGGCCTATTCTTCCCCGGAACCCCCACGGGGTGTCCTGAGTTTGGATGCCCTTGTCTAAATGTGTTCCTGAGTTTGTACCTCATCACTGAATGCGCAGGCTGTGTTATGGAATGTTCTATCTAAAATCTTAAAGAAAAGTGCGAGTACCCTGAATAAATGAATTATAACTTCAGTTTCCCTAGAAGGCTACAGTTTGTTAGCTTGAATGAATATATTAACGTAGGGCTTTATTACGTAGCCCTTTTATTTTACCTTTTATTTTACCTTTACTGTTATTTCACAGCGTTATCTCGTTGTCTTTGTCATTGTTAATTTTGTATCATATTTTCCTTCAAACAGGAAGAAATGCAGGGAGCCTCATGAAGTTACATGTGCCTTGGAGCAATGAAGACACCTATTCATTCATCAAGTAAGGTTCTAGAAGCATTATGTGTCCGTTTGTATTGTTTTAGTAACTTTTACACCATTAGAAACTCATCAAAATTACGAATTTTTGATAGTTTTCAGTGAATGGTAAAAGTGGCCTGGTTACAATCGACCACAGTTGTAACATTTTGTGCTAAATGTACTGTTCGATCATTTCCTTACCTTTTCTATTTTTTGATTTAATAATGCTAGCTATAAATAGTGAGCCCTACTTTCAGTAGGAGTCGGTCACACTACATTAACCAGTTCCTATGAAAATGATCTAATTATTCTGTAGGCTCAAGAAAAAAATGAAATGAAAAAAAGAAACAAAAAGATCATCCTTTGAAATAAAACTAAGAAATAGAACATCAAGGCACATTTTGTACTAAATGTGCCTATTGATCATTTCCTTACCTTTTCTTTTTTTTGATTTAATAAAGCTACCAGTAATCAAAGTCCTATATCTAATCAGAGTCGTTCGTCCTATCTGTACTTGTTCCTGTCCAAATTAATGAGAGTTACTCATACCCCTGTAGGCTTAAGAAGAACGGTAACATCACGTTGAGACTGCAGACCCCCCGGCCGCCCGGTGCCTACCAGGCCGAGCTGCACCTCTACCTGCACCCCGCCTGCCGCTACAAGGTGGTCGTCACCCGCGACTGGCTCGCCATCCTCGGACAGGTAAGGAACTATACAAATTTCTACTCTCAAGCAAAAGAACCCTTATCGGGCTACAACTGGGGGTGACACCAACTCCCAGCAACCAGTGTAAGCCTCCGGGGAGGGAGGGCGGAAAAATGAGAGGTTCCAATGACTTAAATCATTGCCGATTTGGCCAGGATTGCCAGCTGGAACCCCCTCAGAATTACTTGGAACAACTTCAGATTTACCTGAAACCTCCTCACATTTTCCAGGAACCCCCTCATATCTTAGACTGAGTTAAAGCTGAGTACAGCCCTGACTAACATTAGTATCCAACATGTTTTCGAGCAATATAGAGTCAGTTTGATTGATGACGTATGACGTACAGATGGTCGGCGTTGCTGGAGTAAACAGGGGGTATTGACATCTTGATGCAGAGGGGTTCTTTACGCGACTCTTATTTCCATCTTGTTCATAAGTATCAAACAAGTTTCTTCAGAAAAGACTAAGAACATGGCAGTAACTTGCCAATAGCAAGTTAAAACAGCAAAACTGTATACAGGAAACCGATAAAGTGTCCAGAATAATGCCATTAAGTAGACCCACGCCATTGAGTTTGTTTGTTACCTAGACGACAAAGAGTCTATGGATCAGTCCTAAATCTGTGACTGTACAGATGGAGATGTTGGCAGTAATGTAGAGTTCAGCCTTTTGTCAGTAAATCTACAAACCAGAGGCCGGCCCATCGACCATCCAATCTCCCCCTGATGCCATGCTATTGATCACTGAGGAGTGCTGGAGGGGATGATATAATGTGTATGCCCTTAAGCCTCGACCACACTGAACGACTCAAGTTGTCGATCGAGTTGAGCTGAGTTAGGGTTAGTCCTTCAAACTGGTATTACACTACACGACTTGAGGTGTGATGTGATTTTACAGACATACTCGCAGATAGGAATAATATAATTGTTTAAAAATTGGCGATTTGGAGCATTTCACATAATGTGAAACAAAGAGTTGTATCTCTAATAATTATGTGGCGTTTATCGTCGACAGGGTCATATCGCAGCTCAAGTCGTGAAGTGTGATAGGGCCTTTAGTGTGGCATAGGATTACGATATGAGATTTAGCTTTTTCTACTACGGAATAGTCGAATCATATGTGCTGAGATGATCAAGATGTAAGACTGGATGGTTGTGTCTTAGGGATGTGTGCCTATGGTTAAGCTAGTGTTGTATTGTTTGGCCGCGTCTACGACCATGGGTTCATACCTATGGCCAGGGAGAGATTTTGTTTTGACCATAGACATACATGACTTATGTATCTCTATGTTTTGACAGAGACTAAATAGTCGTAGGTGCTGGCGCCATATAGTAGTTTCAGGAGCTACGACGGTCGAGTTGAGTTGAGTTAGTGAGTGTAACTGGGCCTTATTAAGGCCACCACAGACGAGCCACTGGCCGCCCAGTCGGCAGAGTCAACGACTTCAAGGGTGTTAAAGTGTACATGAAGTTGTTTGCTTCCCTCTATTGATTAAGACGGATCGTGTTGTTTTAACATTTGTTTATAGCGTATCGCTTGGTTCAAGTCTTGACAAATGTTGTTTCTACCACGAAGAAAAATAATGACGGAGTGTATTGTATAATGGATATTAGCACTACCTTTATAATTATATTTTTTTCGGGATCTCATGGATCTATATAGGTATTCTCTGTCTGAATTTACTAAATTGATAAAAGATTATGAAATTATTATAGGTCCATTGTGGGGACAAGTTGACACAATTCTTATATCTTTGCCAAATCATGAAAAATATATACATATACTCCCTTATAGTAACTACTTAGTTGTTTGGTAGAATAGTGGAAGTTTATGAGTACGCACATATGACGTTTTTCTTTACATGATAAAGATTTCGTAGATACAATGGCATTTTAAGAATGAATTTGTGAGTGTTTAGATATTACAACAATGATTTCTTAGAAAGGACCAAAGAGAAAAGTGAATTTTGCTACGGTTACTCGACCTCTCTTAATCTTTATTAACAACTCACATTTGCTGTATCTGTTCATATCTATAAAAAAAAATGCTGAATCCGCATTCTCTTTTTACCGCCCGTACCTGCACGTTGTCCGTACAGTATAAAATGTATCAATCAGGAATTTAGTTGTGACAGATACGTAAATTCGACGATGAAAAAAAGACATGGCATAGTGAGTAACTATAGCAACACATCTATATTGGAAATTTATTATTTTACATATACATGGAAAGAAAAGAGACGTTGACCAAAACTGAGATATAAACCACTAGGAATATTTATAGACATCCTGTTTACATTTGAAAAGTTTCATTCTGTATTTGAGAGGAATTCTATTCTAAGAAATTGAAAATTTTGTAGAAGTTTAGAGAACACGATTACGAAGATTTAGTCACAACGTTTCCTGATAACATTTGCAGACCATTTATAATACGACTGAAATCTTAACATTTCTCATATTTAATAACTTTCTTCTAATAACTTCACCGCAGATATCCTTATATTTTCAAGTAAATACTGAAAATATACAAATGCAATTCATTCATATTATTTTAAATACTATTGGAATAATACATGCATTAATATTGGTACCTACCAGCTTACTTTGAAAGACATTTCCACTTCAATATAGTTAACATGTATGTATATTTATGGACGAGTTCTTTGCACATACCCTCATTAGATTCCTATAGAGTACACATAAATAAAAAAGAGTATCACAGATTGAAATGTTTCGTGCCGCTGGCAGCATATATTTTGCCTTTCATTGAGGCACCGTGATGTCACTAAGTTTTCTCACACCCAGAATAGATAACAACTAGACAGTAGCTCTCAATGAATTAGAATTGAGTCATTAAGCTTCCTTATGAATCCTTATCTATTTTGTAATGTTTGATCAACCAAAGGTGGAGGAAATTATATGGTTATCCTTTCATTCGATATATTGGATGTTAAAAACACAGAATCATTCACTGAGAAATTCCAAAGCTTTCAAATCACTGCATTTACTTTGGTTTGTCCCTCTTCTCCTTGGTTGCGTTAATGCCCTCCAGGGTCAATGTTTTTGAGAGTCCACCAAAGGTAGGTGGACCTAATTGAGAATGTTCTTTCAGTTGATATATCACATCTTAAAAACGCAGAATTATTGTTTACTGAGAAATCCCAAATCAGTGCCAAACCACCAGTGGTAATCCAGATTGTCCCTGCCTGGTTGTATCATTTAGAACCTACAGAAGTTTGGACGGTTCCTGTTGAATTACAGTTCAGGGATGTAAGTTTTCCGATATTTGTCGGCTTTCCGATTTTCTCACCCCAGCATCCAAAAAGTCTGTTTCAAAATGTGTTATTTAGAACACATTTAACATCATTTTGGGACACTTTCAGATTTTCTTAAGGCTCTTTCCGATTTGTTTCACTGTCCCCAACTTACATCCCTGATTACTTAATCGCCTCCAGGGCCGGTGCCGACCTGGTCAGTGGAGGCGGTGACCACCGACCCCTGGAGGGTGTCCGTCTCCCCGCCCGCCGTGGAGGTCGGCCCGGTCACCGCGCTCCGCTTGTCCTCATCCAGCTCCATCAGCATCTCCAGGAAGCTGTCGGAGCGGTGGGGGCCTCTGGGGGCTTCCTCCAGGGTCCCTCCAGGGTCCCTGACCCCTCCTCCTCCAGGGTGTGTCGGGTCGTCATCGTCGGCCGTTTCCGGGCGGGGCGCGGCCGGCGCCGGTCTCCGCCGCGCCGTGTCGGGCTGCTCCATGGAGCGCGGCCCGCGGTAGGTGGAGGACCGTGGAGGAGTAACACTCCCAGGCCGCTGCTGCCCCCCTCCTCCGTCGCTACCCCCCATACTGTTCACACTGTTCATGCTGCCCAGGCGCGACCGCGGCAGGATGATCTCGTCGTCGATCCACTTGTGCAGCGTCTCGTTGCGCTTCCGGAAGCGCGAGGACTCTGGGCGGCCGTTGGGGGTGTGGGGGTGTTGCCCCGGGTAGGCGCCGCTCGGGGGGCTCCTCCTGGGTTTGGTTGACCTCCTGAAGAGCCCAGTTCGCGCCGTGTTGTTGACCACTTCAGTAGTGGTCAGGATGGTGCGCATGGCTTTGGTGAGTGCTTCATTGTCGTTGTTGCACACCAGGTCGCTTCCGCCGCCCTGGAGGTGCTCCAGGTAGGCCTCGTCGTCGAAGGACGTCTCCCGCGACCCTCCTCCAGGGCTGTAGCGCCCGGTGGACGCGCCAGCATAGCGCCGCTGACTCCTCCTGGTGCGCGGCGTCGCGTCCACGTCCGCGTCGTCGCCTGCCTCCGACGCCGACTCCATAGCGCGGCGCGGGTTTGGGAAAGTCTCCAGGGTGTAGGCCAGCTCGGCCTTGGCCGTGGCCCAGGCCTCGGGCCCGCCGTGCCCCAGCGCCAGCCGCGTCCGGTAGCGCGCCATGCAGTCGTCGATGGTGAAACAGTTGAGGAGGCGGTTGGACGTGGAACGCCGCGTCCACTTGCCGTTGAACACCAACGGGTCGGCGGGGGTCCTGGGGGTCGCGACCACTGCAGACCGGCCGCCACTCCCAGCCGCGCGCCTCCTCCCTCTGAACTTATTATTGTTATTTACATTATGTTTATTGTTATTATTACTAACCGACCGGTCGCTGCTGGCCCCGCCGGCGGATGACCCATCCTTAAAATCCAGGGACACATTCCCCACGTCCACAGATAGGGATATAACGTCCAGGTCACTGTCCTGAGAGGCCCTTCCAGCCGTAAGGCCCTTTCCTAAAGCCCTCCGCCACTGCCCGGGCCCTGCCGCGGCCGACGGCGGCGGGCTGTCCCTGAGGTACACCAGGCGGGTACGGGGCTGTTTCCTCTTTGAATCATCCCTACCACTCCCCGGAGTGTCCGTGTCCGTCATGGTCCTCCGGGCGGACCCTGGAGTAGGTTGGGGTTCAGGGGTCAGTTCCCCTCCTGCCGCCTACCACCACGACCACCAGAGGCCACCACCAAGCCCCAGCCCTCCGTCCGACCCCTGAAAAAATAAATTTAAGTTAAATAGATATTAGGAAATATAATCACTCTAATATTTGAATTTGGAATAAGAAAAACATTATTCATATTCAAGTATTTGGGAGGAAAATGTAAAGAATGTCCCTGGCATCCCGTCGGAGATGAAGCGGTAGTACATACACATACATACACACATACCAAAAGAAAGAATTTATGAACATGTACCTATAAATGCCACCTATATATTATATGATTGAAATTAGACTGAAACTATGATCGAAAAGTTCCAAATGTTCATTTGTGAAATAATACCGTCAGGATGACCTTCTCGCGATCAAAAGCGAAGGAACCAAAGTTGTTCCCATAGGATTTAACGCTTAAAGCTGGGATATCGAAGGGTATGGATTCCATTAAAAATTCACATGAACGCCAATACCTAGCGATGTAATGTGTATGGACGGTATGGCATAAACAGAGTCCGACCAATCACACCCTGCAAAACAACACTATATGGGTTCAGTGAACCGAGTCCGTCTCGCTCTGCTTGGCTGAGTGATTTGATTAGGCCAGTCCTTCAATACCTCCTACAGCTATATTAACCCCCGCCACCCAATGCCTACACTTTTCAGATACAATGTATTGACATTTAGAGGACCCAGTCTTGATGCTTCTCTCACGTATGAATACAAATATGGTCCCTTCTATCCAATATGTGATCATCTTTCTACAGTTCCTGAAAATTAACAAAGGTTCCCGTTTCTTTAGATGAAGACCTTATCATTTAGAAGTAGAAATGTTAAGTTCAACTTATTTTCTACGATTATGTGACCTAGGGCTACGGCGTTTCGCCCGTGTGATAAAAATACATACTCCTGTCCAAATTTGATCCAATCAGTAACCTATCAGGTACAATAAGTATATAACCAGACAATCAGTGTCGCACCAGACCCTTACTAACCAACATACCATTTACCTTATCGAGTTATCCAGCGGCACCCCGATCCTATATAATCCCAGCCTATAATCCGTCCCCGATCCGACTCCTCACTCCTCACACCTTCACCTATCAGAGATCAGAGTGGTGTCAGAGTTGTGTTGATGGGTCGACCCCCGACTACTGGGCCGGTAACCTACACATGTAGCCGTGTGTAGACGGGCCGGTACCGTCTGTAGATGGGCCCGGTAACACGGTGTAGCGCCCTGACAACGCCCACCCCGCCCCATCAAGTATTCATGGCCCCCATCGACGGACGGCAGGTCGGCCAGGCTCAGTTAGTCAGCGTCCCGCTATGGGGCGCTGTATGGTAATCAGGCTAGGAAAATCTGCGTCTCCGCGTGTCCTCGACAACCAGAAAATGCCTATGGACGACCAGAATGTGATTTCTGGCCGTCCTCATGACGACCAGATATTCTGGATTAATCACTAAAATATTTACCTCTATAATATTGTTTTCCGTCTATTTTGATAGCTTGTTAAAATATAAGAAATAGTCTCTATATTGTGGACAACAAAAAGCTATGTGTGGACAACCAGATTTTTGAAATTGGTCGTCCTATGACGACCAGAATTTTGGTCGAATTTTCCTAGCCTGGTAATTTATATATTTTTAACGTTGTTTCTTTGTAACTATATTCTGAATAGTTTCGAAGTGATGAAATGTGATTCTGGTATCTGAATTCTTAGCAAAGACGATAAAGATATTTGCCCAATATCTATCAAAATAACAATGTTATATTGCATGTGTTTCCTACCAGTTGCTGTTAGCAACTCTGGTTTCTCTGATAGTCTGAATCATATGGCATATTGATTAGAAGAAATCATTGATGTGATTTATCTGTAGTTTAAAACCCCGCCAAAATGAGGGGTGGGGGGAGGCAGGACCCCATGCATCAACCGGACTCACCCTGGATCCACCCCTACAGTATAATCCCTACAGTACAATTAGAGATTTTACAATTTGAATCAGTGGAAACACTGACGATTACAAGGAAGTATTAGACACAAAAAAAACACATTTGGATCCCCACAATCATATGGTCGGGTGGCTTTGGGCCCCTGTTGCAGCCAATCTCTCCTGCCTACACCCAGTCAGGCCCCTATTGATCGCCGTCTTACATGGGGCGTGCATGTCGACCTCGGCCTGTACACGCAGGGCAGCTGAGACTGTTGTAAAGTTCTTGAACCCAACAAGTACCCCTATAGATCTAGTCAGCAAGAAACAGCTCATTTTGGGTTTTGCAGCATGGAGATAGTTAAGAGTTCTTGCTAGATATTATAAATGTTATTCTATATGAAGTGTTGGACATTAAGAGCACACATATTGTCATTGTACTTTGGATGTTCTACTAGCAAAAATATTCTAGCTACACATTTTGGAGGCTCGTTGCTATTAGAGTCGCATTTTGGTGAATTTATGAGAACATAGGAATGGACGAATTAACAGGAGGTGCCAGAAAATGCTTAGTTTTTTTTTAGTTGTTTCTTGTGTCCCAGATCTATAGACCTACGGCCCAGACTGTTTGCCAGAGGTCATACAAAGTTTGCTAAATAACACAATATGATATGTGTACGCCTATTTGTTTGATATACTATATCCGTTAGATATACATGTGTACATGATACTTTATATTTGTATACGTGGGGCCTACTGATGTTTGATTTGTCAATATGTTGGTGCATAATATGAGTAGGTACAAAGTAACTGTATGGTCTACATTCTGAGGGTCATGTATGGTAAGAATGACAGCATTCATGTTCAGGTTATTCACATTTCAACGTCTGTCGTGTGGTTGATAGTAAATCAAGGTAATGATATAGGCCTAAAATATTTCCAGAGTCAAGATCTTGCACAAGGATTATTAACCTGAAGGCTAAAGTGTTCGTCTCTTTATCAAAGCAGCTTTTTTCATTAATGAAGTTCTTAAGCTGGCAATTAACGGATTTTTTCCTTTTTCTTTTAAATTGTTATTCTCGACATCTTTTCTAGAAAGCACCCCTAAGCTTGTATCCTTCAACAGCAGACAAAAGTAAACAGAAGCAGTCACATCTGCAGAGCCCACCAGACAGACAAATACTAGGCAGGTGAAGTTCAGGTCTCAAGCAGTAATTAAACCAGTCGAGGGCACCCTTAACTACTGTGTCCTACACAACTACAACTTCCCCCCATACCTGCACACCTCATAATAGACTCCATGCATACAACGGGCGAGCAAACTCTACACGTACTAATGGGCCACCGTTACATCAGCCTACGGTGGCCCGACAAAGGCAACTGATTGCCCCAACAAAGCCGTCTTAGATCCCGCCAAACAGTAGCTTTCTCGGATAATATTGACACAGTGTGAATGAAGTTTACCCTGGACTGTACTGACCGGAACCCCGGCGTCCCCCGACCGGTAGCGCCCCCACGCGAGCACCGGCCGAGTCTGTGTATCCAAGTTGTCGGCGTGTGGAATAATGGAAATGAAAATACCTCACGGCGCTTTTGAAGTGTTGGGTCGGGGGTACTGGGGAGTGGAGGTCGGCGGATACGAGTTAATGTTATGGGGAGTAATGAGGGTTGGCTTGTAGTGCCTAATAATGTGAAGTCTGTGGTGGTTGGGCAGGGTGGGTTGGGGGTTTGGAGGGAGGGGGGTTTATACAGCTTAGGCTGGTTATTCCATCTTGTTAGTTTTTTTGTTAGTTTAGTTATATCTATATAGTATTGTAGCTAAAGGTGAGGACTCCCTCAATCAGTCATGTCTTTAGTCATTTAATTCTCTTTGTTCTCAATGACCGGTTACATAATCTCATGTTCAGCAGTTGAAGGGTATTATCCTCAAATTGTTGTTAGAATCAGACTGTGAGAAGCTAGAAGGTTTTCAGTTTACTTCTTGTCAATAATTGTTCTTTGTAATATTGTAATGCTGGAGTTGAGCTTTAACCCTCAACTTAAACATGAAGACATAATCCTATATAAGAATACATAAAACATGAGGACATATCCTGTATATGAACACATATCCTAATTTTATCTTAACATTTATTTTCCCAATGTAGTTCCGGTCAAAACTACCTATTTCCGGTCCTTGTGAATGACTGATTTGAAAACGAATATGTCGTACATTGGTATAGCCAGAGCCTGAGGGTTGGAACCTTTGCTCAAATTGCCCACCTATTTCCGGTCCTCATGATTGGCAAAATCGGAACACTCATAGTTGGTATAGCCGGAGGGGTTGGAACACAGCAGGTGTTCCTTACCTAAAACTGCTATACAACATATATTCTATAGGTCGGTGGCTAGGTGCTAGGCCTTATAAGGCTGAACAGTTACATTATAAAGATGTTTATCTTGAGTAATGTGCTATGGCTATATTGGGTTGGCACGGTTGGTCGGTCGGTCAAAGCTGTCTGAGTTATCCATTAACATGTCGTTCATCCCGATAAAGTACAGGATCAGGATTTTGGCATGGATCAAAACGATCTGTGCCCAAATGTTGGAAGGGGTATACTTTTCCAATTTCTATTACTTGATCTGACATTTCTGACGACTACCATAACTTGTTAGTTGTCTTGTATTTTTTTAATTGTGACTTGTGTAGACTGGGACTTGCAGAGACTCTTTAAATTACGCTGCACTACATTGACCAGCGATGTACTTTTTCTGATTTTAGTCAGATTTAAGATAGTTTGACTTCAAAGTCCCCGATGATAACTTTCAAGAATGAGGGCATGCATGAGGTCTAATGATATTCTAGGATAATACTTGCAGATTTTCTTCGTGCAATACCAGATTTTTTTCATTGACCGTGACCTTACATCCCTAATCACTTTAGATGGCTAAAATATATATAGCTAGGTTCAGAGCACTTCTTGTGATACCTGTTCCCAATATTATTTTAAATCAATATGAAATTAACTTACAGTTAGTTAGGTGAATTCACAGTAAAATGTGTTGATCATCACATTTGGACATCATAAGCTTCTACAAACTTTTCTGATGCGGGAAAAAAAATTGCAAATCATGATACTGCACGTACATGGACTATTCATATTGAAAAGAGAGGTAACTATAGAGGCAGATATTGTCTGTCTATTCTTTACACATTCGATTCAAATCTATCGATATATATGGAGAAATATTGATGATACAAGAGGGCAACTGCCGCTGAAAAAAATGGCATCCTTAACATTGAAAATCCAATTATTATTGCCTAAAATGGCGCGGTGCGTTTATCCCTTACCGTGATTTGACTGCTCCTTCACACGTATATATCCATTCAGAGAGCATCAGAAGGTGTAATAGACTATCACAAAACGTATACCCACCCTTCGAATAGAGATCCCGGTCAGTATGACCTGAAGTGACGGCGTCTTATTCCCCCTTGACGTATTATGTATGTGATATGCCTCCCGCCGGGCTGATTGTATTTCCCCTGTCTCACACACATGCTAGACCTCTCAAACCCTGGAGAACACTAGAGGCAATTTGGATAAGCTCATATGAGAGGTGGAGATATTATATATAGAGAAGCCATGTATTATATATAATGCTGGAGTAGTGGAGTATTATAGGCTATAGGCGGCGGTGGTTTGTGTGAGGATTTAGGCCTCGGGTTTAAGCCTAACACCACTCACTGGAGGCTCGATGACCGCTGATCCTCACCTGAGCCGTTCTCCCTCCTGATCCGGGCTGATCACCTGTTAACGGCCCGCCTCCACATGCACCCCCTCCTCCTGGTCCCTCCTACAACCACTCCAGGGGGAGTCCACACAGGAGGAAGACACAGGAGGAAATAAAATATGAAAAAGTCGCCTTTTTCACGCACACTTGGACCCCCAGGATCAGTACTTTTTTAACTATGAGTAAAAGATTTGCAGCCGGTTAAACGGTTAAGAAATCCGGCGGTTCTTGTTAGTCCTTTAAGTACTGGCCCTAGTGGTTTAAGTAGGCGCCACCAGGTGGAGTGTGTAGTCTACTAACGCCCCCTCGCGGATGGGCGAGGGAACTACTGGTTGCCAGGCAGGCCGACTTGTCGTAGATGTGTGAAAAAATGGAATTAGGGTCGGGGGCCTGGTGATTCAGCTATGTTGTTTCATTGTGGCACTCGAGTGGGACAACAAGAGCACTTGTGTAGATTGAGATCTAGCGGCGGGTGCCGTCGGGACGGCATGATTGGTGTATTAATAAATTTGTGGAGAATGAAAAATAAATATTTCTTGAGTAAACTGCTACTGGTCCACTTACCATACTTGTGTTGGCTAGAGGTTCAACAGGGCACTTGGAACCTGTAGTGTTTGGTATATATGTCTCTTGTAGATCTACAAATTCAAGTGCAATTCTTTAATCGCATATATTATATGTAAGGATCGTCTATGAGATTTTCCATTTCCTACTAGAATTGCTGCCCATGACTTTACAACTAGATCTAGATCTGTATAGTCTGCCTGTCCAGATTATACAATGATTTATAAAATGATTTGTTTAATCGGTTCTGAAGATAATCCAGAGAGAGGATGTAGATCTACATGTATGTATGTAGACCGAATTTTAGCTATAAAAATGCC
This sequence comes from Lepidonotus clava, assembly GCA_936440205.1. Lineage (NCBI taxonomy): Eukaryota > Metazoa > Annelida > Polychaeta > Phyllodocida > Polynoidae > Lepidonotus > Lepidonotus clava. The sequence goes on from OW387135.1 coordinate 17,606,759, forward strand.
GTGTCAACATGTATCAGTTGGGTTATTTCGCAGTCATGCAACTTCTACTTTGGGCTGCATTGTGTGCCGAAAACAATAGACATACGAATACTAGCCGTATAGTCAGGATGAGTCATTCAGGTGGCTTGTGACTTTCAAGGCTGTTATATATGTGATTAAATAACCCTAGAGAATAGTTCTGCACCCACAAGTGGTTGGGCGGGGGGTGTCAGAAACCCCCTCAAAATTTGAAACAACACATTTAATCTATAGATAAATTCCACCAGATTCACTAAGAAATCTCTCAGATTAGTTTGAAGTCCTCTCAGATTTACCTAGAATCCTCTCAGATTTACCAAGGTCTCCCTTATATTTGCTTGGATTTACCTATAGACGTTGTGCAGATGACGTCACACCTCACAAAAATGTGATGGGTGCCATATTAGTGATCAATTCAAAGTTGTTATTATTCAAAATCAGAAACCTCCATATCACATTTTCACTCCCAAATTATCTAAGACAAACTCACTAAAGCATTAACAACAATTATTGTAAGTTAGAAATTGATTATTATGGATCAAGTCCATAAGCACATGGCCATGATCATCACTTGGTGATCACCTAAAAGTGGTCATGTGACCATGTCTGCACAAGGTCTATAGATGCTTTTGAAATTTCTCAGATTGGTTGAACGCCCTGAACTTTGGCTTGTTACAACCCAATTGAGACCTTTGATCATGAAGTCCAACCATGCAATAATAAATGTTTTTCCTTTCCTTTTCAGTTTGTCCGTCACTACTGGGCCTATCTACCCGCCTTCATTGTGATCCAAGTATTCATGGGACTGTCATGGCAGTTCAAGCAGATCGACGAAGAAGGTAAAGATCGTCATTGATTTTTCAAGTTTTATCGTCTTAAAAGTAGATAGCTATGCAGTGTATGAATTCATCGCTGCTTACCCTGGGACCCCAGCTTTAAGCTTATGTAGGGATAACTTCGGGGGTGTGGTGTGGGGGTCCACAATCCTGTAGTTTGTACTCTTTCATTAAGATTAGTAAGATCGTCGTGCTCTGTTAATTCGTAATGCTGTTCCATACGCATGTTTCTTTAAAAAAAATCTTAAAACTGAATCTCATGTTTACTTCTATAGATAAAAAATAGATCAAAGTTTGGGCTCATCTAGGATGCGGTTTGAATTAAGTTCTTACGGTAAAGAGATATTGTTAATGTTATTGAAGTAAGAAATAAAATAATGACTTATTGTTCATGGGATTTCATTCATACAGGAGTAGCGCCCAGTTTCCCTGCAGCCCATGCACGCTGGGCCCAGCCATGGAGGGTGGTACCTGTGGCCCTTCTGCTACGCTTCATGCTTACGTGAGTACTATTATACGTTCAGAACTAGACCTGAAGCCACGCCATAATATTTAATGTATACAAAGATATTTAAAAGAAAGTGATTGTAATTTGATTAGTGTTTATTCTAAAGATCTTTCAAAGTGCTCGCATTTTTCATTTTCCAACGCGTAGGAGGACAACCAAAAACATGTCTACCCTATTAAGTATCTTGATCACAGAGTTGTCATTTTTCCGATTTTTGTAGGATTTCCTACTTTCTGGTTATTTTGGAATGCACAACCGATCTTTCCTATGTCATTTTAATATCTTTTTTAGAGTGTTTTTGTGTTAGTTTCAAGCTATTCGAATCCAAACTGAGTGGCAGGACTCTATTCGTTCAGTTTATTTTTCTCATCTGTTGCTTCTTGAAAAAAAAAGGTAAATGTTTTCTACTTTTCCTACCTTTTTCTGCCTGAACATAATCATCAGTATTTGCTGATTTGCTGACTCATCACAGGTACCCGGAGGAGGCGAGTATCGCTAATAAGTTGGGGCTGTGGCAGGACGATGGCTCGCTGCTGACCGCGCGGGGCGTCTGGCTACCCGCGCTACCCATCTTCCTCTACCTCACCTCATACGCCTTCGTCGAGCTATACGCCTATCTCTTTGAGATGCTCCTCATTGTATATGCCAGAGTCATTGGCTACATATGTAGAAGGTAACATACTGTTTAATCTTCTGTAGCCTTATACTTTGTTTTATTACTTGATATAGTCTTATAATTCGTTTCATTACTTATCTCATATGGGTAAAACTAAGTATGCCCCAAAAAGGATGATCAGGATAGGAATGGAAATAGTAAATTAATGTAGAAATAGATGAAGAAGGATATAACATCATGGTATATTCCGACGCGTAATATCTTTCCTGTTTGAGTAGAATGAAAAAGTGAATATTTTAGTGACCGAGGAAGAGAAAAAGTCTTTCTAAAATATTCTAAAATGGAAAGAATCTTTTCCATGTGGAACGCTACTTGGTTAAATTGTACTGTTGATGCCATAGATATCCATGGACATCAATAAAACAACCTGAAAACCCCTAACACCAATAAAGCAAAGGAAGTCCCTCACACACAAAAACCCAGCTTATTATTTTACCATGGCGACATGGCCCTGGTATAATATGCACCTATCAATGTCAATTTCTTTTGATATCATAAATGTAATTCCCAATACATTAAAGAAATAAAAAAGATGAAAAGTATATGAACCAGATACACTTATGTAAAACTAGTGAGTCAGGCGCTGTGTAAACGTCATAGTCCGCCTTAGTGTATTAGTCACTGGGTCACCAGCTAATACTGACTGTAACAACTATAGCCACTCTACGTCAATGGGCTTCATTAGGAGCTGGATTAAAGGCACCTCAGTGAACATGACGCAACTAGGTGTTTAGACCCTGTGCTATGTATAATTCTAAATGGATTTCTCCTTTTAAGTTTACTGAAATTGATATGTAAACAAACCTTAATTGCTTGGTACGGTGCGTATTTAGGAGCTTGAAATCTTGTAAAATCATATACATTTGAGAGGTAAGAAAACGAAAGGTGACGTTGAGCAAGAAAATATGTTCCCAAATAAGTATCGGGAAAATTTCTGAGCGAGACCGTGCATGTGCAATTCCGTATTCCTGTGTCTATAAGATAAAGTTATATTTTTGGAGTAGGACAATTCATGCACATTTGTATAATCACAAGTTCCGCCAACTTATAATCCATCGACTACACTTTCACTACTGAGAAGACATCTTATCATCATCATAATTATATACTTGCACGCAGAACATACCTTTAGTTCCCTATCCTGTGTAATGAAGGGGTCATTTTACTTTCCTTTCTGCTGATACCTGATAGCCAGTTGTCTGACCAACTACACAGTTCCTTGAAGATTTTATACAGAACATACTCCTTCATGTCCATTTTAGTTGTAAGCAAGCATGTTTATGTAGAGCACACGCCTTAATATATATCCCATACAAGTGTATTCACACTCCTTATTTTGCATAGAACATCCTATATGATTGTACGCAAAACATAATCCTACATCCTATATATAATTGCATGCAGGCTCCACAATGTACGCAGAACATACTCCTAAATCCTATATGATTGTACACAAGTTCCACAATGTACACAGAACATACACCTACATCCTATATGATTGTACACAAGTTCCACAATGTACACACACCATACTCCTACATCCTTTACAATTGCACTGAGCCTCCACAATGTACGCAGAACATACTTCCTAATCCTATGTTATTGTACGCAGGTGCTGCATGTCGCTGCGCGTGCTGCGGGCGGCCGTGTTCCTGGAGTACGTGGCCCTGGTCGGGGCGGCCGGGCTGTGTGTGACCACCTGCGGCACGCTGGGCCTGCTCCTCGTCGTCCTCGTCTACATCATCAAGGTGGGGCTGCACGCGTGTTGAAGTCCCCTAACTCCCCGGTTATTTCCTAACTGACCTCAACTCGAGTTGGGTTGGGCTCAGTCATACAGTGTAGTTGGGGAAGTCGTAGTCACCTATTGTTTGCAATAGTTTTTTTACATTTTGTTCAAATAATGTGCTGTGGGGAGGTGCTGTCTTACTGCAGCATAATTCATTTCCTGACCAGCGGGCGAGATTTCCTTACCTTTAGCTTATGCTAATATCAACTTAAACTAACTCTTGGAGTATCGTAGAATGTCTTAATGATATTTCTCAAGAATGTTTTTGACGGGTTGTGCTTTCAATTAGTGAAAGAAGAGAGTAAAGTAGATTCTCTTTGGTTAGACTTAGAGACATACAGTTAATGTGGAATTGGCATATCCTTAGCAAGTTGAGGCAGAGCAATTGGGTATCATTTGGATAAGGAGAGATAATCGGTTTTAGTGTCCAATAATCCACTTACGAATCCACTATAGATTACCTCAGCAGGCAGCTTAGACCAATATTAACGTGTCCTATATAGTGGATTATTTTGCAAAAGGCAAAGTAGACACGTACAATGTTTGAAGAATCTGTTCATTTCCCACATCACCAAATGCATATCTATTTGGGCATTAAAAGAAGACTTTCAGTTCACCAAGCAATATTTAATATCCTTTTATAAAAACAAAATGTAATTCAGTTTCCCTGTTTTAATAAAAAATCTACGATTGTTTGAATTAAAATGTTTGCACTAGCTAGTAAGATTACAATTTAGGTAATAGTTATCCAGCTGAATGTGTTTCTTACTCTGTTGCAGACGTGCACTCATTACATCTGGGCGCGGGAAACAGAGTCGGCCGTGGGCGAACGTGCCTGGAACCGGTTCAGGGTCAACTCCTCCATCCTCCTCCTCTTCATTGTCACATTCGTCTTAAACGCGCCTTCACTTATCATCTGGGCCAAGAACCTGCCGTAAGTACATCTTGCTTTGTTCTATCATGTGTTTTAGACTCTCACTGAACAAAATAAGAGATGGAGTGATTCCTACTTTCTGAGTTTTTCCTACTTCTTTGCGATTTCCTTTTAAAATTTTCCGTTTACATTTTTTCTCTTGAATTATTCATATTCGGGTATTTCTTTATTGAGTCTCAGTTATTAAAATGTAAATTGAGAAAGGGGCTCGATATCTGAATGTTATTTAGGTTGCTTTTCTTTTCTTTTTTTTTACTTTTACTATTAACCTTTTTATCTGTTTGGTGTGGCAAAAACATACCCCCGAGTTCATGGGAAGTATCACCTCATAAACCACATGTGTATTCTTTCTGTACGTGTTCGTTTCATTCAAGTTAGACATCTCTCGGAGTTGAAAATAGCACAGGGAAAACCAAACAGATTACTTTGAGTTGACCCTCACTTCAACTACATCTAAAATCAACTTTCATCCATTGCCTACTACTGTCATAATTATAAGGAAAGACCGGGAAGGAAGTTGAAGGTTAATACAATAATAAACATAACAACTATAATATGGTGCCATTGAGATTTGTGTGGATCTCGTGAATTGTTCCTTAAATTCTCTGGAGATCCTACTTGAATAGATATTTAATATGGTTTAATTATGGTTCAAAAGACAAAGTGAGGTAATTAGCAAATTAAATCCTTGTCCTTTTTTACCATAGAACCTGGCTGCAGGATTTTCAATCCTTAGCTTCGTATAAGGCAGTTTCTGTCAGTGCTTGTCCTGACTTAACTTTGTTTACCTTTGGTGCCTCCTGGGGAATTATAACAGTCTATTCTACCTTACTTCAAGTCGCTTACATAACCCACCGGAGGCCTTATTGGTTTTCGGGAGATCAGTGAACCAGAACGCAGGGAGTAGGAGGATTTAGTTGTGGGACTCAACTTCTGAATAGTCGTACTCACCTGAGAGTGAGAAGAGTGTGCCCGCATACAGGTTGTACTGACAGCTTTTACATGGATATTTTCATGTAAACATCCTGTGGGGTTTGTCACGTTTAGCTGGATTAATTGAAGAGTGACGAAGAACTTTTTGAAGTTTTTTTGTTTTTTTTAAAAAACTGGAATCACTTTCACATTGGAGAAATGAGCCACATTGGACATGTCTGGACAGCTTGGATCGGAATGGACAATAGGCCATACCTAACGTTAAGTTAATTCGACCTAATTTTAAAAAACAATATTGGTTGTTCAATCATACGTACTACGATTTCGGCAAGTATGTGGCACCAAATACCTATAAATACAGCTTTCTCAGCTGACGTGGATCTTAAGAAAATGAAAGTATGTCAGGTCCTGTTTCATGAATAGTAGGACCCAAACGTACGTGATCCAGTCCCATAAGAAAATATGCCGAGTTCGGAGTCAGAAATCAACATTGGTCTGGTGGGACTGCCTGAAACTGGGAAATTTGAATTAGTAAATAGTTTTCTTGACGACTGGCGACATGGGCACGGAAGCCGCGTCGTGAGCCTGGACGGTCGGACATACCGACTTCACGTCTGGGACGTCACCCCCGCCCCTGGATGCGGGGGCGGCATGGGCGGGGGCGGGGGCGGCATGGGTGGGGGTGGAGGCGGCATGGACTGGATCATGGGCGACAACTATGAAGAAATGAACAACAGTCACTCTGCAGAAGTATGGACCTACCCCCGGCAAAACGCACCCTTCTCAGAATACATCCACCACATGGATGGCCTCCTAATCATCTACAGTGTACACCAAATGGACACATTCACTACAGCCAAAGTGCAGCTCAGAAAACTACACCATAACTCCACAGCAGTGCTTGTAGGCGTTGTTGCTGACCTCTCTCACTCACCCCAGGTTGTGCCCTACCAGTCAGCCCTGGAGGCTGGTCGGCAGGCCGGGGTACCGGTACTTGAGGCCTGCCCGGAGATGGGCACCAACGTGGAGCATGTGTTTCTCTTGTCCCTGGCTCGGGCCCTTAGGGCAAGGGCGGGAACGGGAGGCAAAGGGCAACAGGACAATCAGCAAGGACTTATTGGATGCACGATATCATGACGGATATAGTGATCAGCTGTTGATTCTTTTGTTTTTTATGTGTGAGGTAAAGCATAATCCTTTTTAATTTTGGTGATCAAGTGACGCTTTGATTTAGAGATATATTGAAAATATTCATAAAGGGGGAAAACATGATTGCATTAGTTTTCAAGCAGCAGAATGTACATACCATGAGATTCTCTCGATTTTAACTTTTCCTACTTTGTGCTTATAGATTAGCATCTCTGAGTGCCTAATCCGTAATCAGGTGTGGGTGTTGTTATAGGGGCCATGCTACTTCTCAGAAAATGCCAGCGACTACAGCGCAAATATGTGAAAACTACTGCAGTCTTCTAATACAATACCTTCTCCCCTTTATCATACCTTAAGCCACATGGACCATTATCGGTTCAGAGAAGGCAAGATTAACAGTGGCATGGGGAGCAGCCCGCTGATCAGTTCTGTGTAGAGTAACTTATGTTAACCCTAATCGATCGATTTATTTTAAAGTGCAAATATTCTGCGCAGGACATAAAACTTTTTCTCAGGAGTCCGATTGTTGTGACTTAATAAATGCAAGTTATTCCTGTATTGGTCCAAAACACCAAAGGCTGTGGATATGGAGGATTCTGTCTCCTATGCACAAGAAAAAAAAATCCCAGATTCCTATTCAGATAAATAAGAGTAGGGAGCAAGGATTATTGCTCTGGCTTCTCAACGGAAGATAGCATATTCCTAAAAGACAGTGCGGTAGACGAGTTGAACAAACTGAACGGTTGCAAATGGTGGTAAAATATGTGTACTTAAATTGCATGCATTGTGATGTAATAAATCTAATCTTTACACTTTCACCCCACAGGTTTGAGCTGAGTCTGGAGGTGGACCCGTCCCGCTGGACCAGCTTCGCCATTGCCGTCTCGGCCATTCTCCTCACCTTCGCCGACATCCCAGCAACAATCACGTGAGTCTACGCTTTTTTGTATCCAATGAAACCAAATGTACGACGTGTTTTGAGCAATGTGCCTGACTAAAAGGTTAAAAAAGTACATTAAAGTAATAAACTTTGGACAAATGTCAGACAAAGAGTCAAAAATTTCCTCTTGAAAGAGAAATCTTCCTTGATCCTTAACCTTTTTTGTGTTTGAAAAATTGAAAACTCGAAAATGATAAAGAGAAAAAAAAGTAATTGTGCATTTAAAAAAAGGGGGCGGGGATAGGGTGGAGTAGCCATGAAAAACAATGTCAAAATAGCCAATAGGGTGAACATGAAGATAACAAAGTGACTGTTCGTGAATTCGATTCGATAGAATAGCATTTCAAGACCTTATGCTTATTGTACGTACCAGTATAATTTCTATATTAGCCAACTATTCTGTCGATTAAAGTCTTGCCCTTTTACAAAAAGAAATGCCTTTAGCACCAGAAAATGTGTATTAAAAACATACTGTTAAGGCCGTATTCCACATACCGATTTTAATTCTGCCTATTTTGCATTTGGTTGATTTTCTTTGCTAATATGGCATTAATCCTTATATACTATATATCATTTGAAAGAGAATCATAAGACCTTTCCAATGATGTATAACATTTCTATTTTTGACCTTTATTCCAACAAAATCGGTATGTGGAATACGGCCTTTAGATATCTCGACAGTTCTGATTGGCATTCCTGAATAACAGTTATAGAAATACTCACTCATGACGTTTTGTTGCTTCCGTTACCTATAGCGCATGTGAATTATAAAAAAAACTTTCCCCTTTCGTCTCTACAGAGACTTTTACAGCGTGTCATCAGGCCTGCTCTACCTCAGCTCGGTGGGCCTTATACTGTACGCCATGCAAAGTGCTCATTGCCTGCCCTACAACACTGATATCAGACTACTTTTTATGCTCATTCTGTCTCCACAGCAGATTAATTGTTATGTAATTTCCATCCCCACAGAGACTTTTACAGCGTGTCGTCAGGCCTGCTCTACCTCAGCTCGGTGGGCCTCATTCTGTACACCATGCAGAGCGCCCATCGCCTGCCCTACAACACTGATATCAGACTAATTTTATGTTCATTCTCTCCCCCACAGAGACTTTTACAGCGTGTCGTTGGGCCTGCTCTACCTCAGCTCGGTGGGCCTCATTCTGTACACCTTGCAGAGCGCCCATCGCCTGCCCTACAACACGGATACCAGACTACATTTTATGCTCATTCTGTCTCCACAGCAGATTAATTCTTATGTAATTTCCATCCCCACAGAGACTTTTACAGTGTGTCGTCGGGCCTACTCTACCTCAGCTCGGTGGGCCTCGTACTGTACACCATACAGAGCGCCCATCGCCTGCCCTACGTGGTGGCCGCCAACCTGCTGCTGCTCGCTGCGCCCGTGTCCCTGCTCGTCCTGTCCGCCTCCCTCCACTGCGCACCGCCCAAAGCCACGCCCACCCGGGAACCAGAGCAAGAGGAGGAAAAAAAGACAAAATAACCTCTTAATAGTATTAAGTAGAATCAAAATATTAGAATTTATCTCTATGAAATTATTTCCTTTGAATTTATCTCTATGAAATTATTTTCTTTAATTTCTTTGCATGTATCGTTTGTTGTAAAACAAAACAATACTGGATTTTTTTTTCTGTTTGGTAGGTGAATCTGATGCTAGATTAATTGTTTGAATTTCCTTTGTGTGAGATTATTTTTTCCAATTTTGTGTTGTATGCGTATTTGTGTTTTATTTCATATAAATGTAGCTGTATAACTGGAACGCTTGATCTCGCGGTAGGGCGGCTGAATCAAGAACAAATTACTTACTATGAAGAAGAGTTTGTCACCCGATTTTAAACGTCGGCGAAATTGTGGAATATATTATTATGTGGACTGCAGGATGGTCGTCTTGCAGTAGGACCTTCTGTGTAAAACTACAGCCAAGTTGAATATATTTAGAACCGTACAATTCTGCCGCCTAGAATTATTGTGAACTTACACTTACAGAAACGCTGTTCAATGGATTCTAATAGCTCGACCGCGAAGCCAGATATCTCGAAAATTATAACAATTATGATGTACATATTTCAAATGCGTATCAAAGTAAGCAGGTGTTTAACTGATAATGATTGGAATTTTGTGGGGTGAAAACAATAAGATAACGACGACGGGAAGTGTTGTGACATGAAAGGTCTGGCTAGGTAATTTTGTGGGTTTTCTCTTTATCTTTTCCCTCATGATAAAGGCAAATGTACATTATTACAAGTTTGACATGCCCAGAATATAATTGAACAATAAGATAACATTCTATTTGTATCTTAAGTATCTATATATGGATTATAACTTTATCAATTACCAATATATCCATGACTTATTGTTCAACTATTCATATTCATGGATATGTAAAATTGTATTTACAATACACCGAATGGGACCACCAAGTGGGTATGCCTATGGTAATGATAAACGAGTACTTGATATATAAAGAAATGAACCAAATTAAGACGTCATAAATGTGTGTATATTTGATTTATCACTTCGTGATCCTATGATATAGCCACGACAATGTCCCTGAAATGAATACATAGCCATCGTCCCTATCTAAATAGTCATCTTTTCTCGCGACCAATTGTTGTGATAAAATATCATACATCTTTCAGCATTATTGTTATAGGTTATTGATAGTTTTACATTGAATTGCATTCCCATAGAAGGATCCTTTTCATTCCTTGCTGTGAGTGAATAATGATTACATGACAATTTTAGTACCCTCATTGTTTACCTCGATTGTAAATATCGGAGTCGCTTTTACATGTTAGGAAATACTATTGTGAGTTTTCGTGTGTTAGTCTAGTGATTGTATGATTGTGTGGGAGGTAAGGTCAATATTTACAAGTCCTGTCTTACCTACATTAATTTTGAGTTAAATACTTAATTGATAGAGCGGTTTTTTATTTTTCATTTTCACAAGATTTCAGGAGTATTCCAAACGGCTCATGACAAAAAAAAGGAGCACTGCTGTGTCTTTTCACACACGTTCACTGTTTATCTAGGCAATTTAATCCTGTGTAAAATCCTGAACACATTCTTCTAATCCTTTAATAATCCAAGTGGTACTTGTATTTTGCGCTTTGCATTAGTAGACATCAAATTATATTATCATATTTATATCTAGATGATTTATATGAGCCTAGGATATTGATGGTACTTGGAAATCTTTACTAAAGTCTTATAAGTTAAAGTGCACACGTTATCACAAGCTTATGTGCTATAAAGATACATCTACAAATCAATGTTATAACTTGGGTGATACTACTAAACAAAATGTCCGTGCTAGTAGCCAAAGTCACATTTAAAAGTTTAGATCTTTGTAACAACTTTTATAAATCACTAGTCACACTTTGTACTAACAGAAGGTATACCTCATAACAATAATTAAAGGAAAGGGTTTATATTTTTTTTTTCAATTTGTGGGTTATTCTTTGGTGTTTGTAGTTCTTGAAATTGTGGAAAATCTTCAAATATTTTGATGTTATGGATGTAGACACCGCAGCTTGTAGTCGTTGTCGTTCTGATATTCAGATTTGCTAATTTGCAACACATTGAAAACTCTTTATACAATCACGATCTCTGCAGCTGAATAAAAACAAATTTTATAATTCTCTTATAAACTGGTTGAAGTCTGGTTCTTTTTATGATCGGTTGACTAACTCATACCAGATAAGTTCGACTACGGTGAAAAGGGAATGGGAACAGGGATCTAATTATGAATTCCTAGATCCGCCCCTGATTAGTACGTAGGTCTAGGCCTAGCTAGACTACTATAAGTTGTAATAGTTATGATCTTATTGATATAAAACCTTCATGAAAGTTACGTTTAGAATTTCAATTCGTTTTCAATTAAACTAGCTTTCACGGTAAAGGGGAGCCGAATAATTGAAAGGAAAAATTCCATTCAGTCTAGGGCAACCCGTCGAACCCCCCCCCCCCCCCCCCACCTCACCGGACCCACCACTGGGAATAACTCTTGATGGTTAAAGGGAACCAAAAGCAATGTTCTTTCAAAATACCAAAATATTTTGCAAACTCAAATAAATATGAAAATACATTCTATAGCTAAGAGTCTAACTTAAGCCGTTGGTACAGGATAAATGAGGATAAGTAATTTCAACTTGAATCCTTGGTCGGGGAAGAGTTTTATTGCATTTTAAATAAAGTTTTAGTCTCTATTCACAGTCTGTATTTTGCCATAGGCTTTATTTATGGCCATAGAATATATTTCAATGGTAAACAGAATTTGCAAAATTGTGATCTTTCATTGCTTTTGGCTCCCTTTATTTACAATAATGTGAAATGACCACGCCCACTTTTGAGCTTTGCCCCGTGGCGCCCCCTGGCGGGTCGGCCGCACACCACACTTTGGTTCCCCGCCAACCACCGAGCGCGCACCTGGCACACCACTTCCGGTTCGTCTTCTTCCCCTTCTGTGTTTACATCCATTATGATAATCAAAACATCTCACCGCTCCAAAGTTCAGATTTTATAGACGCCCAGGGCTCGCCAGGAGCCCCTCGAACTGTCCGAGATGTATTTGAAGTCGGGGATAGTGGTGACAATCCTGCTGGTGGTTTTATGCGAGGAAAATCAGGGCCATGTTGGCCTGAAATCGGCGAAACCACACCACAGACACCACAAGACGAACCAGATCACTTCTTGGCAAGAGGAGCAAGGAGCCGTGGAATCCGTGGACCACAGACACAAACAAGCGAGTCCGGACAAAAGCAATGCGGGAGAAATACACGGTATTTATTTCGTGGTCAACCTGGATGAAAGCCCACCAAAGAAAGGGAGAGCCAAGAGGGATGCAGAGGGGGAGGCCGGGGATGAGGTGGTCCAGGGGGCGGGGCCGGAGAGGAGGGGGGCTTCTTCCCTGCCTACCATCACCACGTTAGAGATTCAGTCAGACATCAATAACCGCTTCTCTACCACTAAAGTGAAGAGTGTCATCTCCAACCCTGATTCTGAAGATAAGGAGGCCAATTTCGTTGTGCAACTACCAGAAAAGGCCTTCATTTCCAACTTTACCATGTTGATCAGGGAGAAACTTTACATTGGGGAAGTCAAGGAGAAAGAACTAGCTGAGAAGGAATACGAGGAGGCAAAACGGAGAAAGGAAACTGCCGGTAAAGTGAGCAGTGTCCCAAGAACTGTTGATAATCCTACGAGAGGAATGGAGATGTTTTCTGTGCTTGTGAACGTGGCAAAGAGGAGTTCTGTAGAATTCTTGCTAACCTACCAGCAACTTCTGGAGAGAAAACTTGGTGTCTACACCCAAGTTATCAGTGTGCGTCCAAACCAAATTGTGAAAGATCTCAAGATTGCTGTCAACATCGCAGAAATTCAACCAATTAAGTTTGCCAACATCTCAATAGATGGTGCCCCTCTGAATGGAGCTGTTGTACAACCTGTGGATGATAAGACCAAGAAAATCACATATTCCCCAAGTGAAGAAACGCAAATAGAAATGGACCCAAAGAAAGGATTCAATGGAAATGTAAAGATCATGTACGACGTCGCCCATGCCTCCCAAGATGCTGGAATGGTTTGTGTAGATGGGGATTACTTCATACATTATTTCTCCCCAACCGGCCTGGACCCTTTGAACAAAAACGTCGTGTTTGTAATAGACGTGAGTGGATCCATGGGAGGGAACAAAATCCAACAAACCCACAAAGCAATGTTAGCCATTCTGGATATCTTACGGTCGGGAGACCGTTTTCAGTTCATCTTATTCAGCACGACCCTGAGCTTCTGGCCAAAATCACGAGAACTCATCCCAGCTTACTTGGAGAACATCAACAAAGCCAAAGAATTCCTGGACACTGGACTTAATGCACGAGGTAGCACCAACATAAACGATGCTTTAGTTGAGGCCTGTCGCACTCTGAATAGTAACCCACAGTGGGGGTCGAACATCATCGTCTTCCTAACCGACGGCCAGCCAACCCACGGGGAGGTCAACCCAGATAACATCGTCCAGAACGTGGTCACAGAAGCCAACAACCGAGTCTCGATCTTTTCATTAGGATTCGGCAACAAGTACGAACTGGACTTCAACCTCTTGAAACGAATCTCCTACAGAACGGGAGTGACAGAGGGAGCAGTTCGGATCTACCCGGGCCTGGAGGCTGAGGAGCAACTCAAGCAGTTCTTCGCCCTGGTGAACACCCCTCTGTTATACGACGTCAAGGTCCAGTACCCAGTCGACCTGGTCATCATAGACGCCGTCACCCAAAAGGACTTCGCCCAGTACTTCAACGGCTCAGAACTGGTCATCGCAGGCAAGCTCAACCCGAACAGAATCGAAAAGCAGATGGTCATAAAAGTAGGAGCCGTCTCGACTTTACAAGTGGAGTTCGAGAAAGAAATAGATCTGGAATCCTCCTGTCCTGTGATCACCAAGGGATACGCTCAGAAACTCTATGCTTATATGATGATCAAATATCTCCTGATGCAGACTGAGAAAACCGACAACAAGGCCACGCAGCAGCAAATTAAACAGGACGCTTTGAGGCTGGCCCTGGACTACAACTTGGTCACCCCCCTTACCTCCATGGTCATCACCCAGCGAGCGTCGGAGCCTGGGAGCTTTTACGCCGAGGAAAATAGTTTCGTGGAGACACGGTCTAAAGCTGTCTATAGCAGCGCCAGTGGGAATGCTCCCATCAAAGTTAGCCTAATTTCAACGATGAGGATTCTATTCATGGCTGTGGTGAGTTTAACAGCAGCCAGGCGGTTATTATAAAAGAAACGTGCGCAGAATCTTGCTGCTTGACGGAGAAGCAACAGTTAATCATACTACAACTTGGTCACCCCCCTTACCTCCATGGTCATCACCCAGCGAGCGTTGGAGCAGGGGAGCTTTTACGCCGAGGAAAATAGCTTCGTGGAGACGAGGTCTAAAGCTGTCCATAGCAGCGCCAGTGGGAATGCTCCCATCAAAGTTAGCCTAATTTCAACGATGAGGATTCTATTCATGGCTGTGGTGAGTTTAACAGCAGCCAGGCGGTTATTATAAAAGAAAGAAACGTGCGCAGAATCTTGCTGCTTTGACAGAGAAGCAACGGTTAATCATCTTTTAAATCAATGAATGCTTTCGATAATCACAGGAAAAGTAAAGGTTAATCAATCCTAATCAAAACCCTGAACATGATAGAGTGTATTGAAGAGTGACCTCAATGGCATAATTTTACTTTTACAAGCATATGTTGTTCTTGATATTTTTCAGGAATTATTCTTGCCCTTACAATGTGAAACTGGTATCACAATTCCTAACTTGGTTGAATAACTGAAAATACAATTATTTTATTAATATATGTCTAAAATTTGAGAAGAATCTGTTGATACTCTTTGATTTTCAGTACAAAGAGAAATGATAAGAGTAGGGAGAAGATAATTATACATATAATTTAACAGTAACGTGTTATACATCAACTACAGGTTGTTGAAAGAGTTAGTTATTACTGCACAATTAGCCTTTACTATTATTGATGTTATTCATATGCCCTGTATACGACCGTATATTTTACACGGCCAGGAAGTAGCACAACAAAATGTTGTTTCTTGCGAGCCATTACCATGACACTATTGCATTTACATTATAGGTGGTAATCTTAAGTCTATAGACAGAAGTGTTTATAACAATATAAGAAAAAAAATGTACCGGTTAGGTGGTATAAGAAATTCACATGCTACTTGTCGAGAATTTCAAGTCATTTGGTATGAATGATAGAATAATATGTGAAGATACAAGTTGATAGGGTACAGACGTATGTGGTATCGGTTCTAGGTGCTTTGCATATTGTGTTTTTATATACTAAATCACCAGAAGATTGTTTTGAAAAGTGTAGGAAAACTTGTTGAAAATTCAAATTCTTCGCAGATTTCATGTATCTTATTTTAAGGTCTTTCTCCCAAATGGTCTTGATTATAACAAACATTAATAATGTCGATTACAGACTACCGTTCTTCCCAGTATTTTGTATTAAATAAGATACAGGGTATTGGCACTATAAAACTGGATAATGTGATATAACTCCATCTAATCTAGAATCCCAAATGGCAAATAACTTGTTTAATCTATACATTTCATCTGTTCTGTTTTCGTTTTCAGATTTTATTATATATTATTGTAAATGACGTATTTTATATATTTCTTGCAAAGTGAAAGAATTTATTTACAATTACTAACCGTGACGCGTTCTGATATCTGTAGCATGCAGGTATATATGAAGATAGATCAAGTGATTATCATTTAGTAGTAGCTAGGTTAAAGTTATAGGACATTAGTGTAAGCGTAATGTAATGCAATAACTGTATGTAGCATATCCAAATTGTCGGTTTAACTCTCGCACCTTTTGGCATTGTTAACCCAACACGCTCAGAAAATGAGGTGCTTTTATATTCCCTATTTCATACGGTTCTAGAATAAGCTACCATATATGTGTAACATTCAATATTTCGTCAAATTAAGTACACAGAATGAGATGGTGCCTATAGATACTACTTTAAAAAGTGACACATGCAAGGGTATCAAGTCCTTACAAAAAACTGAAACGTCTGAATGATGTTTCTTTAGCTTCAAAATGATGGACTCTATTTTTAAAGGCCATCCTTAAATAATGAATTGTTCCCTGTCCAGTGGGCGCGAAAAATTGCCAGTCGGGCACTCGGGATGTGTTTAATTTTGTGTAATATCCCAGTCAGGGGGGTTAAAAAAACCAGTCGGACAAACTGCTCACTTCGCGTCTCCAGAGACATCGATAATAGCCAAATCGAAGAGAACAAACTTAAACTCTTCTTGCAAAAACCTAAGCAGTAGAGCATGCCATTGGAAACATAATGGTAAGAATAATCAAGATTAGTTGTTCGTTATCAGGCTATTATTGGTTTTATTTAAGGATGGCCTAAACTCTAGATCTAGAAAGACCAATTCCAATCAGTTATTAATTGAATACCTCTTCTCTGTCATCCCCTACTTTATTTATTTTTGAAAATAATAACATGCTGAAAGCTTTGAACATGCCTCAGATTCATGTGCTTCCCGTTCTCCTGCGGCCAGGCTCACTAGACCAGTCAGCTCCCGTCTGGTTTGAGTATAACCAACCGTTAAAGGTAACATCCCACCAGTCCACCGAGTTTACAAACCGCAGACTTTAAGAACACCAGCCAGGCGGAACCAGTCGCCCCTGTTCCTAGTCGGCCGCAGCAAATGCATCTCTTCCTTCAACCTAGGGGTGTGTTTTCACACTGTACCCTGAATTCACAAAAAAGTATTGGGAGCCTTGACTTACCTCTATTGATAAAATATCAAGAAATGTGAATGCACAATTGATTAGAATTCTCCATAAAATCCACCTGTTACCATAAGCGTCAGTCAGACTGGCAAGGAAAGGAATCTGTGTATTACTACGTTTTTTGGTTAGGAAGGTTCCTTTATCACCTAAAATATAAGTTTACAGCAACTGTGGAATATTCAGTTAGGATCTGATAGAATTATTCGAGTTAATTTATGTCCTGATAGGTTATGTATATTGAATTAATACTTCTTTCTTGCCTATAATGGTATGACAACTGTCAATATTTAAGTATTTTTTGCGCTTTAACAAGTGTAGTCGAGGTTATAAATAGGCCTCAGGGAGCTTGACCCCCCACAACTTAGCGATGTTCCCACACAATAGTCTATGTATAATCACGTATTAGGTGACTCCCTACCTGGACGTTCTAACCTTGCCACCGCAACTATTTTTTTTGGCAGTGTCCCATATTCTGCCCCACCCTGTGTAAATGAGATTCAATGCATTTATCTCCACCTAGCCGCCATCAGTGTTGTCGGTGTTATAATTTGTACAGAGAAGTTTTATGGTATACGTTTGTTTATGTGCAAAAAAACATGTGTAAAAAATTGTTCGATACGATCACAAAATAGCTTTGAGTGAACAGATGCATTTCTAATAGCTGCCAAATATTTAGGTTGATATGAGACAATTTTGCCCACGATAAGTAATTTCTTTTAGCCAAGAAAAATGCTGTAAACGTGCTTAGTTAAAGAAATTATGGTACTCTGTGATATATATTTGAGTTATTTGGTAGAGTTTAAGGTTTTACTTATGTGCATCATCCTGGGAAAGAAGAAACATTCTCTGGCCATCATACATTTGACATGTATTCAATCAATGTGCACAAGTAGATGAAGTAGTAAATATATGTATATGTTTCATCCCAGGGACGATGTAATTATATGTTATACATGTTGTCTTGCCTGTAAAACTGTGTAGACAACATATCAAGCTAATTATTTAAAAAGAGCTTTCAGAACTCAATAGCTAATAAACAGTTTCTAAAAAAAGCCACAGAACTGGTATGAAAAAAGATGTTGTGCTGTCATTAGTCTTTAAGATACCAGCACAAAAATGGTCTGCGAGTGTTTATGTGAATATCTTTGAATGTTAGCAACTGTAAATCTTTGTTTTTAGGTGATATGCCTCAATACCGTTGAGCTACAAGATATGCTAAATGTAAAACCAACCTTTGTTAGGGGAAAGTAATAGCCTTTAATTGTGTCATACCTAAGTTTAGGCATCCACACAAAACCCTAAGTTCACAATTGGAACATTGCAGTTCTACTTCAAAAAAATCTTCCGTAGTATTAGGTACATTTTCAATGCAAAAGGATTGGTAATCCAATGTGAATCTATCAAATGTAAAGAGAAGAGTATGGGCATACAATTTCCAGTGACCTTTAATCAAAGAGTCCTGGAACTTGAAAATTCTCCTCTTCTTAATAGTTTTCAGTTTGCTCACATAAAACCGCGAAAGACTTTGTCTTGTTGTACTGTAGCTTAGCATTTTAAATACTTGTAAGTAGAACAATTCAGAAATCTGTTCATACATACCCTTGTCTATGTGAATAGATGGCGAAGCAGGGGTTTTACATACAAATGTTCTAGCTTGTTTATTCACTACATATTAGCATATCGGTGTAAAAGAATGACATGGTTTAAGCACATTTTATGTGTATTAAATCCAAACGGGAAAATTATTTATATTTTTGTAAATTAGCAGATAACGTAGAAGAATAGTTTCATGTTTGTACGATTGTATACACGTCACAAATACATGAGTCAGTGGTGCACATAAACACGTACTAAGGAACGTGGGTACTAGAACACATGAGTAGGGGCCTACCGCATTAGGATAGCTATTTACAAATAATTATGTAAGTTTAAAGCTTAGTTTTTGTACAAATCTTGCAATGGTATCACGCAAGCTTCTACCGCAAAAATATTGTTGCGTTGATATTGGAGATTCAAAATTTATTTCTCGTAGTATTCATAAGGAATTATAGAAATTGTACACATTTAGACACAAATGGGTAGCATGAAGTAAAAGTAATTGTTCGGCTTTGTTTTGATACCAAAAGTAAGTTGCATATTAGACAATTATTTCTTCATCACCCTGTATGCTCTGCTTGGTTTCTGTGCCCTGCTTGTAAGTCAAAAGATGTCCAGTCTGTGTGACTTTCAGAGTATCATAGGTGTTATTTCGATGTCATTTTTGTCACCTAAATATATTAAATGTAGAAAGAGTTGTTCAGTTTAAGCTATAACGCTTGATACACGTATAACACTTTACAAGTAAAACGAATGATATTCACATGCGCATTGTAATCAGTTGAAAATATTGTAGACATTGAATGAGAAAATGGGAGCGCTACTGTTGTACATCGAAAGATTTGCGTATACTAATTCTGTGGTACTGTTGTGAAAACCATACGATAAGTGTATTGCCAAAATAATTAGATTAAAAACACAGCATATTTTACATTCAACAGATTATTTGATTATAAAAAGCATTTGCTATGATCTTTATTTCATGGCTTTGATATTAAAATATTGTTATTGATTTATTATTCCGCTTACTTTTACAAATGGTTATTGAATGAGTTAATATGTAGGTATTTGTTTTCATCAAACTATTCCAGCAGTTCCAGCAAAACTTGCATAGTTAGGAGTTTCCTCTAATATTCTCACCGTTAGGGTGAGTTGTGTTTAAGATATTTTTTAAACACAAGATGTTGAATATAACTGTCGTAATCTTGAAGGATTCTGTAACCTGATAGCAATTTTTAATGAAAAATAAACACATCATGTAATTAACTGTTAAAATGAGTTCAATGTGCTATTTTGTTAAAGGCGTTTAGGGCGTTTCCTTAACAATTTAACAAGTATTATAGTATTCTCTTGCTGCTTCCCTTGTCGGGGCCAAATTAAACATAAGCAGATCAATCAAATCCTGTATTTCACTAGGTGATTCTACTGCCGGTAATTTGGTAGACTGTCTCAAAATAATACGGTAAAATACCATCCATCATACATATAATTTAAAAGAGATTTGAAACGCCTTTTGCTTTCTAATGATATATAGAATGTAATTGAAAAATATTTTACCAACGTTTCTATTATGGTTTTTAGAAGTGTTTGAACTCGTATTCTTTTTATATCAGTTGCATGATTCAGCGTTCATAATTATCATTACCCAATTTTAAATCATGTTGATGATAAAGTAAGAGAAAATCGTAACTTAAAAGATATTTGAAAAATGAGAAAATGAATGTTATTTCAGTATGATCTTTATTTTTCTATAGACAACAGCACCCAGTTTCTTTTAAGGATTGACACGGGAGGTTGAGCCACCATTTGCGTTTTTGCAGATAAAATAACATCTATATTAGCTGAAGTAATATATTATATATCATATGAAAGCTAAACATTTTCTCTATCTTTTGGTATTACGATGAACATTTTAAGATGGAAATTTAAGACATTACTAGTTTTAAACTGTTTTTTTCACTTTATTTTTTTGAACATCGATAGCTCAATAACTATAAGACCTATCACACTGAGATTTTTAAAACACCTTCTTAACATTCTCTTCGAGAGAAGGGTGTCTCAGATTATTAATATAGGCCTTAGTTTTCATTTTATGTGAAAAAACGGGTAACTTTTAAGACATTTTTTCAACATTTTTTTCTACATGACATAAAATAAAAACTAAGCTCTAAATGAAAAATCTGAGACACGCTTCCCTCGTCACGAGTCTCATGAAGCTTTATACAAAATTTCAGCTCCTTATGTTCAGTGGTTACTGAGATATCCTTGTTCAAAAAATGTTAGCAAAAAATTGAATTTTTGTGTGTTTGGCTTCATATATCAGTCCCTAAACATTTAATTATTACATATTTTATATTGCCTGATAGACCATATATTCAAATACTATATGTTTTACATTATGTGGATGTCCTGCTGCAATTGTGCAACATAATGACTAAAAACTGGAGGTACTGGGAATCATGCATCAACACCCAGTGTCAATCCTTAACAGATTTTTTCCATTTCCAACTCCACTCTTGAGATCCATTTGGCACAAACACTGACTTGATAAATGAGAGGAAGACGTGTCTATATACAAAAATATGATATATACAAAGAAAACATTGAAGGACAAATAAAACAGTGTTAAACAATAAATAAATTGGGACACTTGTAATTTTGAAAATACATAACAGTAGCATATGAATGTCAGCATATTGATATGAACAAAAAAAAGTAGAAAACCTACATGCATCCCATAACACGTAACCACGCACACACAAAATAATCTTAAAATGCTTTGCTACGTGATATAAGAACTAAATTTGAAAATTATTGTTAAAGGTGATGACGTAAACAAATCTGAAATCAGACAAAACTGAAAACTTATATCCTTACATGACTGTGTCCATGTACATTTGTCAAAACCCACAAAATGAACCTGGGTATAAGAGCATGAGACAAAGATGGATCATCCCTAAGACTATACTCACTTTCCTGCTTTCAATAATACCACATACCACAACCTCATAACATATCATTTCACATTAATATCAACTGTTTTGTAAATATACCCTAAATTGATGGTATAAACCCTAACATCATTTAACAAGCTGAAAAAGCTGAAAAGGTCCGGAAAGAAGAGTGCATGTATTTGTGTACATCCACGAGATTCAGAAAACTTTAAATGCTTTAAAAGTAGAGAATAATGTAATGTAGCTCACTTAAGCATAGATTAATTCATATAATTATTGCGAAATCCTATTACATCACAGACATTTTTAGTTTTGATTATATATCTAACAAGCTGCAGAATATAGAAACCCACTTTACCCTAAACGCCAAATTTCTCCTTGCAATTCATCTCCGAACGACGTAAATAACATATATTTTGAAATAAATTATTTATTCCCCTTTAAAGAAAAATTAAAACCTAATAAACAAGTTTTCTTTATGGTCGGCTATCTCTCATTCCATGTCTCCAGAGACGTCGATAATAGCTATGTCGAAGAGAACAAGATTAAACTCTTCTTGCAAAAACCTAAGCAATAGAGCATGCCATTGGAAACATAATGGTAAGAATAATTGAGATTAGTTGTTGGTTATCAGGCTATTATTGCTTATATCCTGCTTAAATCTAAATCTTTCTAATGTGACTACCCACTAATCTCAAAACATTCAAGGACTCACCCGCCCTTTAAGAACGACTAAGAATTTAAATCAACAAAATAACCAATAACAGCTACAAATAAATAACAATGAACGCAAACAGCCATTTGCAGTTAAACGGCTCAATCAATGAGCCATCACCGAGTGAGGGGCACAGATGTGAGTCGATCATCTGTTGAGTAGAGCAGCTCAGTGAGTAGCTCGCATGAGCAGCTCCCAGTCCCACAACCCCGAATCACCGAATGTTTTTGCGAAGGCGGCACAGAGCCGGTCCAGGTAGGAGACCTATAATGAGTCGATCATCTGGTGAGTGGAGCTGCTCGTGGAGCAGCTCGCAGGTAAGCGGGTATGAGCTTGTCCCAGTCCCAGGACTCGTCGTCACCGAAGGTGTCGGAGAAGGCGGCGCGGGCCCGGAGCCGGTCCAGGTAGGAGAGGAGGGAGGGGTAGGCGGTGAGTAGACTGCCCTGCTGGATGGTGTATGCCCACCACAGGGTGAAACCCACCACGCAGTCCGCCGCCGTGAACCTAGTAAAGTTCCATGAAAGAAAAAAATATGTATTGCTATTCTAGAAATAGAGATCATATTTCCAAGAAGGAATCAACCATTCCATTTTGTATTTCGTATTTAAAACGAGAAAGGAGAGAGTATCCATCATTCTGACTTACAGAAACAATTTTATGACTTAACATTTAGAAAATCACATCAAAATTCAAAAGACAAAAAAAAACAACTTCGTATTTGTATATGGAAGGAAAAAATATTTTCTATATTACATGTATAGGAAAACATCTATCATATTGACTTACAGGACCGATTCTAAAATTCAAAGGTAAATGGGAGAAAAATGGCGATTTTCTTTTAAAGGAATATATATGATAATCCCATACATACGTTTCTCCACAGACGTATTCAGAGGTGTCGAGCAGGTCCTCCAGGGCGCGGGCGAAGGCGTGGAAGCCACGGTAGGCTGCCCGCAGGGTGTCTTGGTCCTGGTGGATGAGCGGTGTGTTGACCAACTCCCGGTGTAACGTCTTGACGATGTTGTCAAACGTGGACGCCGTGTACACGATCCACCTGATGAAATGAAGAGTGAAAGTCAGGCTCGGATTTTAAGGTTATTTTATGCTGTTGCCATAAACGTGAAACGTAGTTTAACACAAAAGGGGTTTCATCAGCTGGTTTTGTTACCAACACTATACATTTAGAGGACCCCTAGTTCAAAAAATGCGTTGTCTCCCTAAACACTGTGAGCGTCCATAGTTCTAGACATGGAGAATAAAATGCAGAACTCTGAAATAAGCTAATTAAAATTATATAGTTATAAGGGCAGAAGGTTCCTGACATCAAAGTCTTTATCGTGGCACCTAACAAACATTCAAACAGACAGGAAATACAGCAAAACTTGTTTTCACTGTATTTGTTTGAAATTACCAGTGCAATACATAGTATTAGTTAAGACTTTTAAGTACATTTCTGGATATTTATTGGGACTTACTGGATTCTGACAATGAAATACCTAAATGCCAAATATACAATTCATTAGTTATGCCTTATGTGTAAAAAAAAAAACAATATATATTAGTTAGGACTTACCGGTAGTACTCAGCCTTGTACTCGGGCTCAGGTAGGAGTCGGTCATACATGTCGGCCAGGTACATACAGATGGCCGCCCCCTCTATCATAGTGAACTCATTAGTTAGGACTTACCGGTAGTACTCAGCCTTGTACTCGGGCTCAGGTAGGAGTCGGTCATACATGTTGGCCAAGTACATACAGATGGCCGCCCCCTCTATCATAGTGAACTCATTAGTTAGGACTTACCGGTAGTACTCAGCCTTATACTCGGGCTCAGGTAGGAGTCGATCATACATGTCGGCCAGGTACATACAGATGGCCGCCCCCTCTATCATAGTGAACTCATTAGTTAGGACTTACCGGTAGTACTCAGCCTTGTACTCGGGCTCAGGTAGGAGTCGGTCATACATGTTGGCCAAGTACATACAGATGGCCGCCCCCTCTATCATAGTGAACTCATTAGTTAGGACTTACCGGTAGTACTCGGCCTTGTACTCGGGCTCAGGTAGGAGTCGGTCATACATGTCGGCCAGGTACATACAGATGGCCGCCCCCTCTATCATAGTGAACTCGTCATTGACGACCAGAGCTGGCACGGCGTCAGGCGACATGTCATAGTCTGTAACGTCGTCACCCATGGGTCGCAACTTCTGACCCGGCACAGCCACTGGACAGTGGTTGGGATTAGCGAAGTGAGCTGGTATATTAAAAAAAGATAGTGTCTGTTTTCAAATGCTGGAAATTGATATACTTTAGATAATGTCATGAACATTTAAAATTTATGATTACAAGGAGAGTATTCTTTCTTTTCTTTTTTTCAACCTTTTTTTTTTATTTAAATAAAATACATATCTATTCACAAGTATACATTTAAAGCAAAATGATGCTTCCAGTCAGTCTTTATACTCAACGGTATCTTTTTGTCCCAAACCTCTTGCAGAATAGAAAAAAAAATCTCTTGCAGAATTATTTTAAATATTCATACATGTATAGCATTACCCTAAGTGGCAACAGAAGGTCTAACATATTTCTGAAAAGTGTTAAGGAATAAGTCAGACACGCTGTCGTTTTAGTAAAAAGTCGGACAAAGTGTCCACCATTTCAGAAACCTTTTAGGATACACTACTGTAGTATTTATAAATGTTGCTTGATCATAACAGTGGAGTTTGCGTGATGACTAAACTTAGAATGTTCACTGACCCAAAGAAGGTTCTTGGTGGCCAAGTAGGTCGGCAGTAGTTTGTACTTTCAAGCCAGACGTCACCCATTTGCTGGGAAGATTCTCATTTAGAACTTCCACATCTGACTCCACGCCCAATTCTGTAGAGGAAAGGTAGAAGAACAATCTTTATTTAGAAACCCCTGAATTACGAAAAATTGTCAAAGACAGCAGCCACCGACAGAGTCTGAGAAACCTTAAGTGTGGTGGTCAGGATGATGGCCAGTGTGCCAACTATATTATGATAAGTTGAAGTGTACTGCAGACCGGGACTGCAGAGCGTTAATATGATATGTCCATGTGAAAGGAGCTTTATGTGGTACAGCAAGAACTATAAAACCCTGTTGTAGCATTGGGAATCTGAGAATCTAAGAGAAAGTTCGAGGAACACGTGAAAAATAAAGGAGATATGAAGCAGGGTAGAAATGTAATGAGCAATGGTGGATAATGTAACATGGGATAAGGTACTGGGAGAAAAATGCATATGGATAAAGCCATTAACTGATTAAAAAGAAGACAGACCTCGGGGAAGGAAGCCATGGCAGGGGGAGGCGGGGGGGGGGGGGGGCAGACATGGAGGAAACAACTGAATGAAAGAAAGATCAGGAAGAAACTAGTGATGAAAATGAGTGATGAAGCCACTGAGGAGACGGAGACATGAGGGAAATCACTGAGGGGAAAGAGATATGACAGAAGCCACTGAGGGAAAGACGCATGAAAGAAGCCACTGAACGGAAAGAGACATGGGGGAAGCCACTGAGGGAAAAGAGAAATGGGGGTAACCATTAAGGGGAAAGAGACATGAGAGGAGCCACTGGGAGGAAGGAGACATGAGGGAAGTCACTGAGGGGAAAGAGACATGGGGGAAGCCATTGAGGGGGAAGAGACATGCGAGAAGGCACTGAGGGAAGGAGACATGAAGAAAGCCACTGAGTGGAAAAAGACATGGGCAAAGCCACTTAGGGGAAAGAGACATGAGCAAAGCCACAGAGGGAAAAAAGACAGTTGGAAGCCACTGAGGGGAAAGAGATGTGGTGGAAGCCACTTAGAGGAAGGGACATGGAGGAAACCACTAAGGGAAAGTGACATGAGAGAAATCACTGAGGGGAAGGAGATATGGGGGAAGCCACTGAGGGGAAAGAGACATGGGCAAAGCCACTGTGGGGAATGAGTCATGAGGATAGCCACTGAGAGGAAAAGAGACATGGTGGAAGCCACTGAGAGGGAAGATATATGGGGGAAGCCACTGAGGGGAAATAGGCATTGGGGAAGCCCTGAGGGGAAGAGGAATGGGGGAAGCACTGAGGGGAAAGAGACATGGGGGAAGCCACTGAGGGGAAGAGACATGGGGGAAACCACTTAAGGGAAAGAGACATGGAGGAAGCGACTAAGGGAAAGAGACATGCGAGAAGTCATTGAGGGGAAGGAGACATGGGGGGAAGCCACTGAGGAGAAAGAGACATGGACAAAGCCACTGAGGGGATTGAGGCATGGGGGCAGCCGTTGAGGGGAAAGAGCCATGAGAGAAGCCACTGAGGGGAAGGAGACAAGAGAGAAGTCACTGAAGGGAAGGAGACATGGAGGAAGCCACTGAGAGGGAAGAGACATGGGGGAAGTCACTGAGGGGAAGGAGAAATGTGAGAAGCCACTAAGGGGAAAAGAGACAAGGTGGAAGCCACTGAGGGGGAAGAGAAATGGGGAAGTCACTGAGGGAAAGGAGACATGGTGGAAGCCACTAGGGGGAAAGAGACATGGGGGAAGCCCCTGAGGGGAAGGAGACAAGAAAAGCCACTGAGGGGAATGTGACATGGGGGAAGCCACTGAGGGGAAAGAGACATGGTGGAAGCCACTGAGAGAGAAGAGACATGGTTGGAAGCCACTGAGGGGAAGGAGAAAGAAGCCACCGAGGGGAAAGAGACATAGGGGAAGCCACTGAGAATGACAAGACATGGGGAAGCCACTGAGGGGAAAGATAAATGGGGG
Organism: Lepidonotus clava; assembly: GCA_936440205.1. NCBI lineage: Eukaryota > Metazoa > Annelida > Polychaeta > Phyllodocida > Polynoidae > Lepidonotus > Lepidonotus clava. The sequence continues at coordinate 17,633,914 of OW387135.1, forward strand.
AAGCCACTTGGGGGAAGGAGAAATGGGGGAAGCCATTGGGGGAAGGAGACCAGAGAGAAACTACTGAGGGGAATGAGAGATGGGGGTAGCCCGTTGGGGGGGGGGGAGAGAGACATGACAGGCCACTGGGGGAAAGAGACATGGGGGAAGCCATTCAGGGGAAAGAGATATGGGTGTAGCCACTGAGGGGAAAGAGACATGAGGGTAGCCACAGAGGGAAAAGAGACATGAGGGAAGCCACTGAGGGGAAAGAGACATGGGGGAAGCCCTGAGGAGAAAGAGACATGGGGGAAGCCATTCAGGGGAAAGAGACATGGGGGTAGCCATGGAGGGAAAAGAGACATGAGGGAAGCCACTGAGGGGAAAGAGACATAGGGGGAAGCCACTGAGAGGGAAGAGACACGGGGGAAGCCACTGGGGGGAAGGACAAGTGGGGGAAGCCACTGAGGGAAAGGAAACTAGCGAGAAGCTGCTGAGGGGAATGAGAGATGGGGGTAGCCACTGGGGGGGAAGCCATGAGAGAAGCCACTGAGGGGAAGGAGAAATGGGAGAAGCCACTGAGAGGAAGGAGACAAGAGAGAATCCACTGAGGGGAAAAGAGAGATAGGGGTAGCCACTGGTAGGAAAAGAGACATGAGTGAAGCCACTGGGGGAAAAGAGACATGGCGAAGCCAAAGGGAACAAATGAGACAAGTTGGAAGCCATTGAGGGGAAAGAGACATGAGAGAGCCACTGGGAGGAAAGAGACATGGGGGAAGTCACTGAGGGGAAAGAGACATGAGAGAAGCCACTGGAGGGAGGAGACATGGGGGAGGCCACTTAGGGGAAAGAGACATGGTCTGAAGCCATTGAGGGAAAGGAGACAAAAGAGAAGCCAGTGGGCGGAAATAGGCATAGGGGAAGCCACTGAGTGGGAAGTGACATAGGCGAAGCCACAGAGGGAAAGACACATGAAAGAAGCTATTGAGGGGAAGGAGACATGGGGGAAGCCACTTAGGGGAAGGAGACAAGAGAGAAGTCACTGAGAGAAAGAGACATGGAGGAAGCCACTGAGGGGAAGAGACATGGGGGAAGCCACTGAGGGGAATGAGACATGGGGGAAGCAACTTAGGGGAAAGAGACATGATAGAAGCTACTGGGCCAATTATTGGGGGGAAGGAGACATGAGGGTAGCCATTGAGGGGAAAGGCACATGAGAGAAGCCACTGAGGGGAAGGAGACATGGGGGAAGCCACTGGGGATAAAGAGACATGGGGGAAGCCACTTAGGGGAAAGAGACACGGGGAAGCCACTGAGGGGAAGGAGACATGCCAGTTTATTACACTTCATATTTTTCAGTATAAATAATTATGATTTCATATATTTTTGCTGAATTGGTCTACGTTACTGCATAATACTGGTCTAGATCTAGATTCTAGGAGAAAGCCACTAGCACTAGTGATTACATCAGAAAAGTAATGAAAAACAAACAAGGAAAGCTGGCTTAGCCTTACTGTCTTAACTCGTATTCTCATAAAATGGGTTTCTGGTTTAAGTGGTGTATCTAGATGATATTTATAAAAACAGCAATATCAGAAATGTATGATATTCTAAATACATAGATTTAGAAAATACCTCTGATCATCCAGGTACACCGTGTTGACAGGTGAAGGTGGTTATTGAAAAGTTTCATTTTGGGCTTCTTTTTCAAGAGGCTCTTGAATCTGCTGGCAATCAAGAACCCTGCAGCCGTGGCCACGATCCCCGCACCAGCTGACAGTGCAAGAGAAAAGAGTCTGTCGGTCATGATAGCGTGTCATGTCCAAATAACCAGCCCTACGCTTTCAATGACGAACATGGAGTTGCTCCATGTTGTAAACAGTCTCCGTTGCATCGGGTTCTCACGTCGCGACTTCCGGTCTTTGCAGCCGGTGACCTCTCAGCGACGGAGCGTGACGTCACATCGCGGGAACTGATAAAACTTCCCCGTCAACAAATTTCAAGAACCCACTCTATTTACTGGAAAATTAATCAATATTAAGCATGGGTGACATTGCCAACCAGTCCTGTGGGTTCTTAACATCTGCTGGGATCGGGGCATTAGTTGCTGTCATTGGTTTAACCCTGTGGAATCGACGTAAACAGCGGATGAAGAACCAAAACAGAGCCAGACCGTGGGGGAGCCAGGCCAAACTCTACCACACACCTTCGTTCCGGTCGGCCCGGTGTACCTGGCTGATTCAAGGTAGGTCAGTCAACTAGGGCAACCTTTCCACGGGCAGATATCCGTGAAGTGCAGGTGTCGAGTCTTGTGTGCTTATTCAGGTGGCCCAGCTTAGTGCATAGACACCAGCACAGAAGCTGTCAAGCTGCAATAAAACTACACTCTACAGCCTAGACGTTAGATCAGTCTGCCTCAGTCAGGGTCTGCCTATTCAAAGTGAAAGTGTGATGTACTGTTTGACCCCTGCTCTGTTCAGGAAGCTCACATCAGTTTTCTGAAGTGTAATTTACAGGCTAGGGATAGCCTCATAAGTAACAGATGTGCTATCATATCGTAACTATGTCAGCAGGGAACTAGGCCCATTTTGTAGGCCTCAAAGTGCAACATGTTTGAAAATCATCCTTTTTTAAAATTTAGAAATCTTTAAAAGCCCATTCATTTGTAAAAACATGCATCATTACATGTCAGTCTGGATCAAACATCACGTTATGGTAACAGATTTACCCTTCGTAATGTATCAATTCGGAACCAGACATGATATTTGAAATTGAATATTAAAGGCATATATTGCCTCAGCAGCGAATACCTGTAAATTTAGCACCCTGTGGCCTGTTACTCCTACAAAATATCTTCATCCTTCCTGTTTAATGCTTCGATCGAAGGGTTAATCAGATGCACTAAAGTGTTGAACCCATTTATGAATCTGTGACCATGCTGTAGTAATACACATCTATGTATCAGATACTTTTTGATCCAATTATCCACTGGGACAACTATGATTTATTCTACCGCTACTTAGCAGTAAAAGGCCTTTTTGTTATCATATCAATTACTCATGTTTAATTTTTCACATTTATAACTCTGAAAACCAAGGAAAAACTTGAAGATTATTACTAATAAAAACCTTAAAAAACACACACTTTATGACCAAGTATTCCATGACCGTCCTAGTTCATACTAGTTTATTTAGACATTTACATGGGATGATTGGTTTAAGATGGCCTGTGTAATACATTGAAAGGCATATCGGTTGTAAAATTTGATATTGTAACAGAACTGCCTTTCTGTTGTGCCTTTTTACTAATGTGTTGTGGTGTGTGCTCTGTGCGCACCGTGCACACTGTGCGCACTGTGCACGGTGTGCACGGTGTGCGTGCACACCATGCACACTGTGTACACCGTGCACACTGCACACTGTGTACACCATGCACACTGCACACCGTGTGCACTGTGCACACTGTGTGCACCGTGCACACACTCTGCACATTCTGGGACACTATATAAGGAGCTGCGCCGCAGCCATTCGTTGTCATTTGGCCAATAAACTTCGCCGAGTACACATCTAAGAGCACCTGTCTCTCTCCTTCTTTGGCACTTGACCCTGCCCTTAAGGCAGCCACAGCCACCACCCCCACCTGGTGGGCTCACTGGTGAAGTACAGCCTGTGGACTACTACCCTGCTTCCTCCCTGCTCCTACCAGCAGCCTACGGGTCGCAGCTTATAGTAGATCTTTTAATGACGAACTAGATTGAATACGACACGCTACCAATATAACGCCGTATAATATCAGTTAATCAGCTCAGAGTCGTAACAGGTGCGCCGACCCTATTATAATACACCAATTCCTGTTACAATATATATTTCTCTGCCGGTACGTCCAGTGGTTCTACTTGTTCTCCAAATTATCTAACTATATATCATTTACAGTGAGAACGCACAGTCCCCTTTCATGTTTGATTTTGCTAAATATGTACCCGTGAATTGATCCATTCATATTACTCTTGAACTAAGATACTTTTTTTGGACAAATGTGAGTGACATTAATAAAAGCAATGTGGATTGGCTCCCTGCCATGTACATCGTCTATGGGTTCACGTCCCTAAATCACTAACCAGAGCCTCAGCAGGGGGCATAGTTAGTAACGACCTCCATGAACTTTCCTGATAACTTCTAAGGGTACTATGCCCCGGTCATGGTCCGCCGAGTTTACAGCCCTGCTGTAATCTATGTTTCAAACAAGCAAAAGCCGGATTTATGGTTTTGTACTTAACTGTAAAAATCCTTTCCTTTCATGTTGGAGATCCTGCCATGGAAGGTCTTAACTTTAAACCCTTTCCATTCATGGTCCTGTCATAGAAATTTTCGGTGATAAGTCTTAACCTTCCTTCCTACCTCGTCTTAAAAAGTCCGACGAATTAAAAGAAGCAGAGCACACAGATACTGAATCGCAAAGTTCCGTTTATAAGCCGAGCCAGAGTATATTATTACCGTCACTTTCAAGCCTTGAGGTCTCTTTCCCTAAACTTTATATAACTAAAAAGCCACACTGTTGGTTAGGTACAACATGTATTCCGAACCTTTACGATGATTGACAGCAACTTTAAGGATAGACTTCTGTGATTTGGGAAATGTGCATGGTATAAATTTTACTAAATAGAATATTGCCTTGTCACCTATATCTTTGTCCCCCTGTGACAACAACAGGGTTATCAAAGGTCCCCAGAGACCACCAGCCGTTGTGTGTAGGGCCCTGTCTATGGGACCCTGCACATTAAAGAACACCTGCCTCGGTAAAAGTGTAGGGGTATGGTCTCTACCTTCTCATAGATTCGATCACCATCACCACCCTTGATATGACCCTGGCAGTTAATTAGGGTGTAAAGCAACCAATATTAAACCAACCAACCAACCTATATCATTGAATGTACCTTCAGGTAAAAGTTACAGTTTATGATACTTTCAATCATAAGACGAGGTTTACAAACGTAATTTTCCAAAACTTTCTTTTTTAACAGAAAAATTACCATGATATTTGTAAAGCAAAATAAGTAGAATAAATCACACTAGACTTCTATTGACAGGCGTGCCAGCCGGCCGCCTGTCTATGCTAACCACTTCAGACCTACCCTGTGACGTCAGCCTCCCCAGTTTTCTCTGTTAGTAACCATAGTGAAGACCTGTGGGGAGGGCACACTTTTCATCCAATTCTGAGTATTGTTCCCAAGACCCTATATCCTTAAAATGGCCCTAAATACATGTGAAAATCCCTGAATGGTATTAGTTTAGCGTACCTACACTCAAATAGTAGTATTAATATGTGATATAGTCTTCTTTTTGAAACTTTTTTCACCAGGGAGTCCAGGCTAAACTGCCTGGATGCTTTCAGTAATGAGGCCCCTGAAGAGTAAAATTATTATATGGACATTACCTATTTTAGAAAATGGCCATCTAGTGTGTAATAGATATTTTCTGTGCTCATTTTGTCACCAATGGAGAGGTCTATTCATATATTAATCATCACATGTAGTGCCAGTATTATTTGGTGAAATAAGTGATAAATATATTATTACTCTTTATTTTGAAAAATGAAAAGTGACAGTTTGAAATTATCCTTCTGAGGCCCCATGTGGTCTCCCCTCCCCTCCCTCTGGTAGGTGGCCCTTCACAGAGATTATCAGATAAGGCCTGTGGTCAGCCCTTAATGACCCTGTTGACACTTACTCCAGTATACAGGGCCTGGAACTTGGCTCTGTTACTATGGTAACCGAATGGTGTCAGGGAGGTGCACAACCAACAGAGACTTGTAATGGAAAAAGTGGGCTAGTGCATTTTATTTTTGCATAAAAAAAGTGAAAATCATTTCTGGAGACAAACCATTAAAATGAAAGCCTTGGCCGGGTCGCCTGTCAATTTAGGGGGCTTAGCTCTCTAAATGCCGGGATTGCCAGCTTCTTGTAATTATTCACTGATGCATTTTTCTGTTTTCAGAGCTAGGAGTGAGTCAACATTTTGATATCCAGCCTTATAACCCGTACCTGGCGTCAGAGACTGAGAGGGAGTGGTACAAGTCTAACGTGCACCCGACGGGTAAGATACCTGCCCTCCAGGTGGACGGGGAGGTGATGACGGAGAGTGCTGCCATCTGCCTGTACCTGGCCGCAGCTTACGACGCCTTACTCCCACCCCAGGACAAGGAACACGTTTATTATAAGTGAGTGATTAAAGTCGCAGATATAAAAAATATATATGATGTAAAAATATGTTAATATAACATGGTAAAGAAGAAAAAGACATAAAAAAATTCTGTCCACCGGTTTTGTGAAATCTAAAGTTAATTGGATATACATATATTCTTCTGAAAATATATTATGACATGTATTTTTAAATATTTAAATGTAGCCTTATTATGAACGGTCTACCCCTTAGTTAGATCACATACGTGGCGGTGGTGCTAGACCTAATATGTCATATACCTTTTATAAATTTAACCTTACGTTAAATATTTTCCTATAGTTAGATCCCACATATGGTAGTCAAGCTGGACCAATATGCCCCATACTTGTCTTGTGTTTAACTCTACATCAAATCTATCCCTACAGTTGGATCATGCCTGTGGTGGTTATATTAGCCTCATATGCCCCATGCTTCTCTTATCATGTTTAACTTTATGTTAAATATATCCCTACAGTTGAATCATGCATGCAGTGGTATTGCTGGACCTCATGTGTCTCACACCTCTTATATGTTGAACTCTACATTAAATATTTCCCCAGAGTTTGGTCACACATACAGTAGTCAGGCTGGCCCCATATTCCCAATGCTTTTTTTGCATTTTACTCTACATTAAATATTTCCCTACAGTTGGATCACCCATGCGGTAGTGGTGCTTGACTCATGTGCTGTATGCCTCTTATATGGTATATATTATACTCTGTTTTATATATTCACCTTCAGTTGGATCACCCATGCGGTAGTGGTGCTGGACCCGATGTGCCGCACGCTGTACCGCCAGCTGCAGAAGACCCCGGCCGACCAGCAGGACGGGGCGCTCATCACCAGCGCCCTGCAGACCTACGCCACCTTCGCCAACAAACTCAACAACCACCTGGAGACAGACGCCTTCCTCTGTGGCAAAGAGTAGGTTTTCATTTTTTATATGTGTTTGGGGCATAAATCTATCATTTTTATAGGTCGGCTACGGTCCCTAAGTCGATAAAGTCTTAGATCCCGTAGCGACCTATTCTACTCCTCGACAACCTTTCTTAGATCTGTGACGGTGATTTCGCGTTATGCCTCGCGTTATGTCTGTAACGCGGCAAAGTGACGATGTCCCAAATCGATTCTGAGCTAAAATAACCACATTTTGGGGCTTATTTGACCTTACATGGCAGAGATTTGGATATATAGAATGCAAATAAATCGTTTAAATCGTCCGAAATCGTTATATGACCAAATAAAACCAGAAATCCGTGCAGCGTTACAGGGCGCGTTGGGCGTGAGGCGCGTCAAATGCCGCGTTATGCCTGTAACGCGGCAAAGTGACGATGTCCCAAATCGATTCTGAGCTAAAATAACCACATTTTGGGGCTTATTTGACCTTACATGGCAGAGATTTGGATATATAGAATACAAATAAATCGTTGCAATCGTCCAAAATGGGGCAAATTAGACATTTTTAAGTCTGGAATCGTTACGGTGACGATGTCCCAGCGCGTAATGCCGCGTTATGCCTGTAACACCCACCAGCCTCGCTTTCGATCGGGGAGGAAGGTATCTGGGTCAAACTCTAAATATTCATCACATTTGCATGCCTATTTCACCATGAAATCTGTCGTTCTTATGGGTCAAATAAATATACATGGGTAGATTTGGATACAAAGATCATCATGTCAAAGTCCAGGAGGAGATATTTTGCGAAATAACGCGTCTAAACGCGTAAACGCATCGCGCTATTTTTCTTGGTAATCCTTCGGCCTCCGCCCGACCACTTCACTCTGTCAGTGTCACATCACACGGCTGGGAGCAGTCGTCCCAGCCGGTCGGTTGTTACCGGGGGCTGCGCCTTCTCCGCCTGGATTACGGCGGTATCTGATGCTTTCAATATATATATTTTGGACGTCTGGACTCCCGTAAACGCATACAACGCATTGACAATTCATGCGTGAATCATGCGTTCGTATCGAAGGCAAAACATTGGATCGATCGGACACGTGGAAGCACACTGTCAGACCGTCAACATGGCGTCAATTCTTCGCCGGGTTCTCTCCCCGCACGCCTGCACCGATACATTAATTGAACTCAGGAAACCAGGATGACATTAAACGCATCAATTGTGGAGGATATACCCATTCAGATGCATTCAGGACTCAGGCTATACAGGTAGGTACATATATCTTTTCCAGCAGTTCAAATGATAGGCCTAGACAAGTCTCAGCCTCTCGGGCATTCGACACTGGCAATCTGAAAAATAATTATTTTAGGCCCTATCAACCCTACCAAAATGAAAATGATGTAAATATCTATGATCTGATATATCTTAGGGTCCTACACATCATATAGTATGGTCATTTTAGGCCTAGAAACGCTTGCAAGAATATTTTACAGATGGTATGAAAAAATTACTGGACTCAGGCTCAGAAAGGCTAGGCTTAAACCCCCTCCAACACTGCCAATGTATTATTGCGGCTCCGAAAGCAATTATTTATGATCCAAACATTAAAAGATTTGTGAAATTGTCACTATAGTGTCATTCTTTCAGACCTACCATCAAAATATTAAATCTCAGTTCTAATATGTCTAGGCCTAAGTCACTGTCACTGTCTGAATCATTCCCATTCAATGTTAAAACATAGGTGTCACACTGTCAATAAGTTCTCCGTTGCTGTCAGTGTCAGTGTCGGACAGATTCAAAGATTAAATGATTTGTGAATTTGTCACTATAGTGTCATTGTTCCCTACCTACCATCAAAATATCTTATCTAAAAAATAATAGATATTGTACTAATAGCCTAGTACTTTTAATATATTATCATACTTTATAATTTAGTTAGGATCAGGCCCAACAATACTACTTCTGAGAAGAGACATTTTACGCTCCTAGCGCCACCTGTTAACCAGTATAAAAGGTGTTGCAAGGTAGGGAGCGAGTTAGTTTTTAGTGAGAAAGTCAGTTGAGTAAGTTCAGCTAGAAGAGCTGCTCGGAGCTATGCCTACCAGCTCCTGCGCAGTATACTGGAGTTTACCTATACCAACTACCTCGGACAAAGGATTGTGATAGAGCTAAGCGCTAGGGTGGTCTAGGATGTGCTGGAACAACTTGTATTCTAATGTGGTTGATCACTGAGTAGGAGATGGGAAGGTGGACAGATTGAGACTTATTCACCGTGGCTTTGACTCGGGATGAGATGTTTACTTCAATAAAAACCCTTCATTTTAAGAGCTCCCTCATCGTCCATTTCTTTTGAACTATTGGGGGATGGATGAATTAACTTTGAGCGCAGTCTGATTGGCTCAATAACTTGGATGAACGACTCATGGATAAATCAATTATACACATCACGCAGTCTTAAATCAAACACTAACAATAGTTCAATATCTAGGCCTAAGTCACTGTCAGTGTCAGAATCATTACTTCTCAATGTTGAAACATAGGCGTCACACTGTCAATAAGTTTTTTGTTGCTGCTGTCAGTGTCTAGGCTTCCAAGTTTAATTTTTTTTTTCAGATTGTCACTATAGTGCCAGTTCACACCTACCACAATAAATCATAATATTGTTCTTCATAACTCATTAAAGATTAAAATGGGCCGACCTATCTCTATCAAATGCTTTTGCCTTTGATAGTAAATCATGTGTCGTTTTGTCTTGTTTACTCCAGAGTTTGAAGGAGATGTAAAAGGGCAGTACACTGATTTTCCAGATTAAAAACTAAAATCATGACATGAATAAATGGTATTTTGTATTGCTAGAGTGGAGGTTCGACCGATAACGTTAACGCTTTTTATGAAGTATTTTACATCCTGTGCCTGAATTTGACACTCCATGCTATCTTGACAAAATTGTAACTGCTAAGTTGATGAAATTATGAACGACATGTATATTCAAAGTTAACCAGAAAAAAAACATTTCAAAGAAAAATCAAAATTGTTTTTTCAACTGCCAAAACTTTTCAAAGAGTGAATATGATAAAAATTGCCAACTACTTATCTTTTTAAACCTGCATATTTCTGGCACTACCTGGGTCCTTAAAGTTTAAGGAAACGTTTAAATGTTACTTTATATTTTGACTGATAAACCCCTTTATCCCACAGACTGACTGCTGCTGACGTTGTTGTGGGTTACAACGTTATGTGGATCTCCACCATCAAAGGTGGGCTGCTCCTACAGGACTACACTAACGTTAAGGACTACCTGGGCCGACTTAAGGCCCGCAAGGCCTTCACCGCTGGTATGGGGTCACTCCGCGACTGGCTCAACGTACCGCAGTGGGAGGCCACACCGACCGAGAAGTGAAACTATGTGTAAACTATGTGTATTAGTATTAGATATATGTGCCATATATATTTTTTGTTGCAAAATCAGAGATGCCATTTTTCCTACTTTGTAGGATTTCCTACTTTTTAGTGATTTTGGATCCCGTAAACAATTTTTCCTACATTGCCTTAAATACAAATTCAGAGTTAGATTTCTATTCCTAAAGGTTATTCCCCTCCTAGTTGCTTCTGTAAAAAACAGTAGGGAAAGTGTTTCCTACTTTTCCTACTTTTTCATCAGTCAGGAGTGGCATCTCTGAAAATGTGTATAAACGCGGTCACTAAAAGTTCAACATTCCGGTTCACTGTCTTGTGAAATCCATATAACAGGAACAGAGCTCTGTAAGGCCTTACCTCTGGAATATACATTTTTCCTGTCTACCGTTTTGTGAAATCCACATAAGAAGAGCCGATCCCTGTTATGCTTAATTCTGGATCAAACAGGCATGTCATTGCCGGTCTCATATTTCATGTCTGATTTTCTATACATTGTTATTGGATTTTGTGAAGATTGATTTATATACACTTGCATACGTTATTTTGGAAAGTACAAAGAGTTTATTGGTGACCGAGGGATTTACATAGGAATATATTAGATTTTCAAATTTGTTCTGTGTAGGATTTTACAGTAATTTTTCACGGGCCACTTTCATCCCTGTAGTATGGTAATCAGTAGATGTATATATTGTACGTACAGAACTCACCTTGCCTTTACAATTCTCCCTACCACGGATAGCTGATTTTCCGTGTTTTAGTAACCTGCAGGCTAATTTGGCCTAATTTTGTCGACAAAAACACAGGCAACCCTATAGAAAATACACAATAACCTGCTATATATCCAGCTAGAGTGAATGGATATTCAAACCAACTTCAAAAATAGTGAACATATACTGATTTAAAATGAAAATTAGAGAATAAAAGTTGTCTATGATATTGAACCAAAAATGATGCCATGATTAATGAAAATTTCTATAGTTAAGCGTTGAGACTTGTCGACATTTCCCTGCATGCAGTGTAATTTAGGCTTGTGTGCAGGTAAAACTCAATAAAACAGCTATCCCTGGTAGAGTGAAATGCAGGCAAAGTCGACATATCGACAGGTAACTATTTTACTTTTAGTTTTGCATATTATTTCCATAGTTCTTTTTTGTCAAATGGCTAGGAGAGAAAGTTATGTAAGTGCAATATATGTGAAATTGTTGGCGTTATCAGAGATTCATGAACCGTATATTTGAATGTTTTATATTTTTATTATCAAAATTAAGGTATTTACATTGTTTATGTATGTAAGGTCTTAGGAATGAAATACACATTCCACAAAATGATATCAGAACAGTTTAATGATGAACTGGCCCTCCAAACGGCCAAATTGTGATAGATGACATATTATCGTGTGACGGTAACACGACTTTTGTGTGGGATACATCACCAAAATATGAATCAATCTACTTTTGTACGTAACTTTCAGCATTCCCTGTAAGAGTTTATATTTACCTTATCCAATATGAGAAAAAGAAATTGTAAAATGTGGACATATCAGTTTATTTGAATATGAAGATTAATTTTTTTACATTATTGATACTTGTCATGTAATCTACACACACGTTTTATGTCGTCCGTTGAAACGTTATTAACGTTGGCCATGGATCTATAGACAGTCTATAGTTAAACTATTAACCATTTAATGGTACTAATGTCTAACCTAATGCATGACAAACTGAACATTTTCCTGTAAAACGTTTGTGGATGTGTAAATTTTACTGAAAAAATAATATTATTGACTTTACTTGTTAATAAAATTGATGCAAGTTCATCCAGTAAAAACATATACATTTATTGCATTGTCTGTCAACAGAGTTAAAGCAACGTCACAGTGTCGTATTTCAAAGTTAAGAAATGACTCTTGCCCTGAGGTTGTCGAATTTAGGAAATAGCCCTGCAACTCTGTCGAATTTAAGAAAAGGCCATGTCCCATGTCACTAATGTCTAAAACGGCCATGTCGATATGTTGAATCTAGAGTTCACTAAAATTTACACTGTACTAAGCCACCATCATGCCGGCATCGCAAATCTGGATCTTTAATTTGATCGATACGACTTTCAGGATTTTTGCCTTCATCGTTTTAGTAATAACACAGTAAAATCAAATAGTCGGCACTTTTGGGTTTTCTAACCCTATTTTAGTTATATAAAAGGACACCTGGGTCCTTGTACTTATATGAATTCATTTGGGAAAAGTAGTTCTCCTATTTTTTCTGTGTTAGAAGAGGATTGCCAGCCATATTTGACAAGACTACATTACCTGTAACCTTTAAAATATATCAAAACATAAAACAGTGCAAAAAGTGTTCATTTTGGTCTCAATGGCCCATATAATATTGAAGGAATCAGTCTGAAATTTGCCATTTTTATTAAATTATGAGAGGAAAACGAGGAATAACGGTTTTATTTAAGATAATGTGATCTCCCCTTTACTCCTGGGGGCGCGTGGTGGTCTAGTGGTTAGCATGGTCGTCTCGCTTGCGGGCGGCCGGGGTTCAACTCCCAGCTAGGGCTGGAGTGCTACACCACTCTGTGTCTCCCCCTGTGCCAACAACAGGGATATCAAAGGCCTTGTGCCACCGGCTGTTGTGTGTCTGGCCCTGCCTATGGGACCAGGCACATTAAAGAACACCTACCTCGGTAAATGTGTAGGGGTATGGTCTCTATCTTCACATAGATTCGTTCATGCCATAGATTCGATCACCACAAGTCAGAATTGTCAAACCTTGTTCTCGCCGTGATATGACCTTAGATGTTGCTACGGCGTTAAACCTCAATAACCAACCAACCCCTTTACTCCTACAGAGATAACCTTTGAGATGTTAAAGTCACATTGTGAAAAAATGCTTCGATTAATCAACATAATCTCTGATCATTTTAAACTTAAGAATCTGCTTGATTAAATGCCATTAAAGCAACTTTATTTTTTCTTTGGTATCCTCTTTAAAGGTTTCCCATGTTACAAATATGTGACTATTATGGCAAGGCAATCCAGTGTTCTGAGACACATAGCGGGACAGGAAATGAAACCGCACCAATATTACAGGACGGACAGTTTCCCCATGTTGCCCACACCGAGAAGTAGCGACAGAGAGAGTTTCATGTGTTGTACATGATGAATGATAGCCTACTGCCCAAAAAAGTTAGAATTCGGAATAGTATAATTATGTAAATCGGGCTTCAGTACTAGTCATAAATCTCTCAAAATAAGCATGCAATGGGTGTGAACCAAGGCCTAGAAAGGGCATTATAAAAAATATTGGTAGATAACTAGGCTTAATCACACCAAAAACATTTTGATTGATTTCAAAGTTATTGTATGCGAATGACTAAATGAGATAATAATAGTATTTCAAGAGGATTTATCACATCTTAATCATACCCATAGGAATATTAAAGAAATGGTACCAATAAATTTCGATTAATGTCAGCTTATGAGTTGTTCTTAAATGTTGGGAAATTGCCATAGTAGCCATTATTATGTAATTACTGTCAGGTTACTTAAACCAAGTGGTGCATTTTTTCAAATAATCTATGTGTTACCATAAAATTGTTTTACAACGACTCCTTTTATTGGAGTATATTTGAAGGTTAATTATTGATCATAGTTGAAGCAATACTTGACATAATCAAAAAGTATTTTTCGACACTTTTTATTTCTTGTTGTAGGTGCGTGCGAATTCAAAAGTGCAATGTTTTCCCACCACGATAAGGTATATATAATTGAGAGTGAAGAAATATAAAATGAAAAAATATATCTCTATCATTCTAATCTATTAGAACGAATTTCCAATATTTCCCTAGTTGTAAAATCAAAGCCTTGTCATAACTATTTTCTTATAGAATTATAGATATAAAGTGAATAAAGAAAGCAACCTGTTTAAGCGTGCTATGTGCATGACTTGCATAACTTGAAAAATGTTAAATATAAGCAAACATGAACACATTTCGTTTACTTTCATTGTGTTTGTATCAAATAAGATATTGGTATATCAATTTTTGTTTTGGGGGTCCATCGATTTTGCAGTTTTTATAACATGTTATGTTTGTGAAATGTATTTATGACAGGTATGAAAAATAAATACGAATATACAAATACAGAATTAAATCTTATATACAAGGCCTGTGTTATGCTTTCCACCAGAGATACCAAGAATGAGATAACTATGAATCATTACAAAAACTGATTACCTTCTTAGCTCTTAAAATTACCTCAAAAATGAGTAGTTTGACAAATGGACTTAAAGGGAGCCAAAACCAATAAAATTGACAAAATTTTCAAAACTCAGATAAGTGTAGAAATATGTTAGATGAGTCCAATTAAGGTCAGTTGTAAAGTATTAGTTGTGAAAACTAGCTCAAACTGAAGTAGAATGCCACAAGAGATGGTAATATTTACATTTGTTGGTAAACAAATCCTGTTTTTGCGGATCCACATTAATTGATTTGAGCAAGGAAAACGTGTTTTTAATGATATTTTACCATAATTTCATGGTTTAGATTTTAACATGGGCCAGAAATAGGCTGAAGGAATGGATTTCCATTATTATTTGAGTTTGGAAAATTTCATTGAATTTATTGGTTTTGGCTCCCTTTAACATGGTGAAACAAAAATTTGATAGATGGAAGATAAAATCTTAATTGTCACTTTTACAAGAAGATGAGCTAAGACCACTTTGTCTCAAGGATACATAACTGCATGGATCATGATATCATTTCTGTGTATAAAACAACTTAGACATCAGTGGTCTAGACAAAGGACTTCAAGTCAGCTTCTTCTTGGTTTCTTCTGTGTCAGGGAGAAATGAAGGGACTCACACTCCATGTTTGCATTGTAGTCGCTGTAATCTGCACAGCTGCTGCACAGTGGCCTCCTGAAGGTAAGATTCTAGATTCCTATTTCTTTGGCTGATCTCTTTTGATAATAAGTATCTATGTTCTTTATATACAGAGCTTAAACATTATTATCATTGTTAGTTATTCTATGTTTCTGGGTTGGTGAGGTCCTTGTTGTAGATTACAGTTGCAGGCTTATATACGCTCTTTTAACATTAAACCTGCCAACATTTGAATATAAAATCACCCCTCAAAAGTTGATTCTCAGAGTCACTTTATATGTGAAAAATGATCTTATTTGGTTTCTGGGGCATTACTGTTTCAGAGGGCAAACACCGTCATGGGTACTCATATTACAACGACAAAAAGGTAGGCCGTTACCATACAAACTTTGTTTCAAATGACTAAATCACAGAATCAGAATAATTATACAGCCTGATCATCTCTTGCAATCAAGCAATACAATACTTCATTTTATTCAGACTATGAAACTTGTGACTTTGAGTTCATCGCCCTATCATCCAGTGCATTGTTTGTAGGGAAAGAAAAGTAATTCCTTTATTAGTTTCATTGTGCATGGCAAACTGATAATTGAAGTCTTTTCCCCTTAATATTGATATCAGTTCTCAATATCATGTTAGTTGTATTAATAATTATTGTATTGACTATGGGGGAGTTTCACACCAGTCATAACTTTAAGATCGTACTTTAAGTTAAGATATTTGGACTTTTTCATGGTTGAGTTTCAGACTTTATGATCTTATATTCCTATGATCTATATATTATCAGAGTTAAGATCATTTATTATGAAGAACATCTTATAAATCTTAAATTTTGTGAGATGTGAGAAATGCATTTCCGATTCCCCTAGTGTGAAACGCGCCCTTATTGGTGTAAAATCTTTCCTCAAAATGAAATATTGAAGCTTCTTCTACAAAGTACACAAGCTACTTTTCAAAATTAGGGATGCATCACTGATTATTACAGAAACAAAATGTCTACATCATGAGGTATAACATATATAATCAGTATTAGGATGTTATATTATGTAACGCCGTCATGATATATAGAGGCAATTTGACATCTGCTAAATAAATTGAAAGAAGACAGCAGCTCCTATATTTTGTGACTGAGGTACTTCAATTTTCTTTTCTTTTTTTTTATTTAACCACATTCATACATAATGATCTTCCATGTAGGTTGGATGTAACATATAATATATCTATACATTTATCACAAATTTTAACTGACATATTCATAAATTGAACAGGAAGGTATCAATTATGAAGACCTATTGTTGCCATGCCTTGATTGCATGAGTTTATGCTATCTTGGCACTGCTTATGATAGAGGGTAAATTCTGTCGTCAAATAACATCTAGGATTGCATGAGTTTATGCTATCCCACAGTATCTAATCAACATAGACCTTACTTATAACAAATACATGACATATCATTGGTGTTTTCTTCTACAATATAGACAGGAAACATTGTACAAGATAGTCTTATCAGTAATTTACAATCCTCTTATCCAGGTATTCACGGCTAATTTAAATGTGTTCTTGTCATCAATATTCTTTATACTTTCTGGCAGATTTTGCCATAGCTCAGCCCCAGCATAATATGGACTTTTTCTGTATATATTGAGATTTGGCCTTGCTAGTGGAAACTTTAGATCATTACTTGATCGTGTTACCCGATAGCCTAATCCTTTTGCTGCCCATATATCTTTTAAACCAAACATATTATTAAAGGGAGCCAAAAGCAATGTTTTGCAAAAATGTGACAAAATTATGAAAACTGAAATAGCTATGGAAATACATTCTAAGAGTCTAACCTTAGCTGATGGTACAGTTTAAACCATGAAAACTAACTTGAATGTACATTGAATTCCATAAAACTCTGTTTTTCCTGTCTGTAGACAGCAATGTTTGTAAACAAACCAATTTTGGTGGGTCACCAAAATTGGCCAGTGACATGTTTTATTGTATTTTGATGGAGTTAAATCCTGTTTTCATAATATATATTTTATTATGGGCCTCAGTTATGGCCATAGAATGTATTTCAATAGTTATTACATTTTGCAAAATTTTCACCCAATATTGGTTTTGGCTTCCTTTAAGCAAATGGATTTTACGCCTAACATCCAATGTATCAATTTTGGCAACAGAGTGTAATTCACTGGTACTTAGGCTTTGTGGATCATATATATCCATACAAATGCGATAAAATAATGTATTTTTGTTTCATTTACACAGTATTGTCCCCTTGATGCTTACTATGAGAAAGTAACAAAGAAGATTGCTTATGGAGCCACTTATAAGGTTTGCTATGGCAAGGCAGTAAGACACCGATGCTATGGGCAATGCCACTACTCCCAGGGTAGCTATGGTCAGAAAAATGATGCTTACTATGATCACTATGGCTACATCCACCACAACCCCTTCTATCATCATGGTAAATACTACAAGAGCTATGGCTACAACAAATGCTGCGCCCCCAGCGATTATGTATGGCAGACCCAGAACATCAAGTTCCGCTGTGGCCATTATGGATACAAGATCCTTGCATACAAGACCAAGGAGCCTGGATCCTGCAAATGTTCCTACTGTCATGGCGAACGCCACTAGTATAGGATAGCCCAACTACACGTGCCTAGACCCTGATCAGATCCCTTCAATTCCTAATAAAAACACATAGTACTGCAAAGAAAATACCCTGGTTGTCATTCAATGTTTCATATGATAGGTAATATTTGTGCTCATTTTGGGTCAGGAACCAGAAAGAGCAGGCAGGTATATATGATTTAGACCATAAGCAGGCAATTTTGGGTTAGGAACCAGAAAGAGCAGGCAGGTATATATGATTTAGACCATAAGCAGGCAATTTTGGGTTAGGAACCAGAAAGAGCAGGCAGGTATATATGATTTAGACCATAAGCAGGCAATTTTGGGTTAGGAACCAGAAAGAGCAGGCAGGTAAATATGATTTAGACCATAAGCAGGCAATTTTGGGTTAGGAACCAGAAAGAGCAGGCAGGTAAATATGATTTAGACCATAAGCAGGCAATGTCTAGTCACACAAGCATTGTCTTAAAGTGTATATCAAGAGGATTGTATTTCATAAGAATGAATTCTATTACATTGAAATAGAAATGATGTTTAGAGTTTTCAAATATATAATACATAGTAGTAATTAACCCTTGCATGGATGGCAGCTATTTTCTTCCAAAATTAATTTATTTGACCTAAACACAACGTCCCTGTTGTAGCTGTTCAGAATAGAGATGTGCTGTCTTATGTTAGACCCATGGTTGCAGAAGATTGACTACTCCTCTATAGATCTGTACTGAGACAATACTCATTTATCCATAATGCACCATGGTACATGAATCCAAGAACTCCCCTATGCTCATCCCTTATTCTTTAGTATTAATATTGTAGAGAGGGGGCGACATTTTAGTCCCATATGAAAAGTCCTTTAGGATGAAAATTTCCCTTCAGCCCTTCTAATTCCGCAAAAGCAACCCAATATATAACTGAAACCAGCGACCTGCAGGTGGTGCAAAAGTAAAGTCGTGCTTTACCATGAAACCCCTGAGTATCCAGTCTGTGCATAGATATATTGTATGGACATTGACCAAAATTTAAATGTAAAAGTGCAATTTGGAATCAATAGACAATATCAGGTAATCGAGATAATGGAACTGTTGATGTAAAATATAGTACTCAATACTGTGGGCGTAGTAAGAAAAACAAATTGAAAGTACTTTTAGGACTACAGTGAAAGTGATTATACGCTAATGATGAAATATATTACATGAAATTGTACTTTCAGAACTAAATAGCAAATGCACCCAGGAAAATGTCCAAATGATTAAGCTTTAATGATAGTTTCTTTCTCTTGTATCATTAATTTTGCTGTTCTTTCTTTTTACTTAAAGGGAGCCAAAAGCAATGTAGGGTCAAAATTTTGCAAATCCAGTAAACTATTGAAATATGTTCTATGGCCATAACCTAGGCCTGTAGTAAAATATAGAATGTGAATACAGACTTAAACTTTATCTAAATACATCAAAACTCATCCCCAGTCAATTTTGGTGACCCACCAAAATTGGTTTGTTTAAAAACATTGCTGTCTCCAGGCATAAATGACATGAGTATTATGGAATTCAAGTAAAGTTAGAGCTAGTTATCATGATTTATACTGTACCAACGGCTAAAGTTAGACTCTTAGAATATATTTTCACAGTTATTTGAGTCTGCCAAATTTTGTCATATTTTGACACAACATTGCTTTTGCCTCCCTTTAAATAGGCAACCATTCTAACATTAAGTTCCTTCTTTTGTTTGCTCTTCCATCTTATACTAGGAATTGAGGCATGACAATGCACATCTCATGACAATAGATATTTACTTAATTAATTTGGCAAAGTAATGTCAAAATTAGAATGCATCTATTTTGAATTACCTAATCATGAAAGTGAAATGATTTCTGTTAATTATGTTACTGTAACAATAGGTAATTCTGTAACTGTGAAGTACTTTAAGTTTTAGGGTGAGTAGTACCTCCAGTGTATGGATGTTGAGGGGAGTAATGAAGAGTTGAAGACAGGAGTAGTGGTTGATGATAATGTATTGTTCTTCAGTCACAGGTTATTAACCATAGGCCTAAGCCTAGGCTGTTACACAATGAACATGTGCTCGCCTTGGTGTTCAGACTCCCACTGCCATCACAGCAGGGGTGCACTTCCTCACCTCACCTTTGGCCTTTGACCTAATTACATTAATTAGGCCAGCTGACCACTAGGGAGAGGGGGAGTGCTAACAGAGGTTTTACCATAAACTCTATGATTTATTATGAATACATTTTGATATGTCTTTTAATTATTGTTTATGAAATTATGATATTTATATATTTTAGGTGAATACTTGTAATTATTAGAGGGAGGATATGCCATGCCTAAACTTAGGTATGACAACTGTAACAAGTAAATGCAGTTCTTGACAAGGCACATAACCTCGTAGAATATTTTGCTATTATGGGATGATTCTTACGGGGTGTAAATAACTGTTCTGATTGCTGAATAGGTATTGAAGGATGAAATATTGGCAAAGATGTCTTCATCCTTTTGGATGGCATTTCCTTAAGGATGTTTATCGATAAACCCTAGAAAATGAGAAATGTTTATACAAGATTCTTTCACAAACAATAAATATTTAAGGCAAGTGATCCATGACAAAGTCTACTCTGCCATGAGCTGGGGGAGCGTGTCCAGGCACAGTATAGAATCAGAGAGGCTTACTAAAGATAACTTTTGAATGTAGGCTAATCTTAAAGGGACCAAAAACCAATAATTATAATTGAAGTTTCTAAAATCAGATAACTATAGACATATGTATCAAGAGTTTAACTATGTTCAGTGGTAAAGTATGACAACTGGCATAAACCTCAGTAACGTCTTTTAATGTTGTGCTGGCTTTCATTGTTTGGTTTTTATGGCTGAGTTAGGCTGATGTTATGTTTTTACATAGGTATATAAGTTTGAAAATGTTCGACTATAAATTGCTTTTAGTGTCCCTTAAGCAATCGTTGTATTCCCAAGCCCCTTACAAGTTTAATTCCTCTATTTCCCCCGTTTTCCTTTATTCATAACCAAGATCAAAACAAAATTATTGGAATAACAGGCAAACCCATCCTTAAGTCATTCCGACTACAAAACACAGAAGATTAATAATATCCAATATGTTTGTTATATGACATGCTGCAAAAGGAATGACAATATTGATTTAAATTCTGAATTGTCACCGTGTACAAAATAGAACTAGAAGAGTATATTACACTTTTTTAAGAGAGAGAATAGCATAGAAGTAAAAATGTTGAAAAACAACTTTTACAATAAAAAGTACACACATAATCTATGGTTGATTATTTATTTAAACTAGGATAAAACCAAACGCTTTTTTAGTTTGAATAACACATCATGTCTCAAAATGCCATATTTCTGTACTCACTTCTACCGCTATCAGTATACCTGTCATAGGTGTGTTATCAGGGCATGTCAACACACCTTAGTGGGTATGTGGCACCTGTCCAGTCAACAGGGTCGCTCCAGGGGTTTAATGCTACCTGCCTTCCCCTCCATGTCTGTCAACAGCACCCACCATGCACCCTCACGGCCACCCTCCATACACACGCACAAACCAAGCACAGCGACATGCTGCCTGGAAAATTGATAAGCTATCAATAGCGAGTGCTTTTTTGTTAATGATGTTTATTCCAGGCGGCAACCCTGCCTCCGCTTGTTTTCGGAATCGATTAATGACTCAGTGTAACTTCAAAGTATCATGTGCATGTTATCTGTAAATATATTGTATTTCACTTCTCAAAACATTTAGGAGATGTAAATCCTTTGAAAAAAGGGGAGGATCTAAGACTTTTTTGAAATGCCAGGTGAATTTGGATTTGAGACAAAAGTCAACGGCGCAGGAGGGACAAGACAAAGTTACATGGGCCTCATCTAAGGATACAAAATAGTGTTAGAATAAAATTGAGGTTCTGAATATTTTCTTTCCTGTCCGAAAACATAATATAAACATCACAACAGGTGACCATCCCTCTACACCATGACTATCCTCCATACACACGTGCAATCTCAGCATGGCAATATGCCATCTGGAAAATTGATAAGCTATCAATATCAAGGTTTTTTGTCAATGATGTTTATTCCAAGAGGCAACCCTGCTCTGCTTGTTTTCAGAATCGATTATCTGATTATTGACTCAGTGTAACTTAGCAAAAGTGCCATCCACCTGTTATCTGTACACATAGATCCAACTTCACTTATCAAAACATTTGGGATAAGGGGAAATTCTTTGAAAAAGAGTGTTAGTTTAAAATGTTATCAATGAAATACCAGATGAAATTTCATTCAAGAAGACAGAGATGCGCACAGACAAGACATCATTCGGATGTTAATTTTAGGTGAAAAGTTTAGCGGGTCTCATTCTAAGTCCAAAGCATTGGTCTAAGAATAAACTTATCAATAGCAAGCTATTGATTAATAACTCAGAATAAGTTCAAAGTGTCATATGTACGTTATCTGTAAATTTACATATCACAGTTCATATCTCATAACGTTGGTGACATGGCAAATGCCTTTGCAAAAACAACATTGGAAGTTGATTTGAAAGGCTTCGAACTTTTTGATTTACCAGATACATTTGTAGTGGGAGTTTATTCATGCGGTCAATGCATTCTGTGACAGCCAATTCAGATGGAAAATTAGACTGGCTCAATTTAAGGATACGCAATGCTTCTTCGCTGTTCACATTAGAGCATCTTTCCCTATAAACAGACCGTTAGAAATCTAGTTTTTCCAAACCCCCATGTAAATAGTAAGTTCACCAAATCTAACATTTCCATTTCATAGACTCATTTGTATCATCATATCATAATTGCTCTTGAAAAGGTTCATTAGCACGCTTATAAATCATTTTGTGATTCTAAAAGTGTATTCTTTACCAGAGGGATAAAAAAAAGCATAATTGTTGCTGAAGCTGTTTATATCATTGCTTTAACTTGAATTACAAACATCTGAAATCGTTGTACAAATTCTTCTACGGACACAGACTGCTGGAATGATTAAGCTATCAAACAGTACATTTAAAAAGCATTATACAGCCATAAACTCTGTTTATACTATAAGCTCAGAAAATCATAATTATTTTCTAAAGATGGATTTAACGTTATCTACCTTGTTATCGGAACGTTGTGGTCTTCATAATCACCTGTTATTTACAGAAAACAGAAAAACAAGAATCATGACTGTAAACAGATATGCAACTGCCTTTCACATCACAAGGCCCGGAGCAAGACCCAATATCTACCCTTAATTCCCCCCGTCTGGCCCATTATTGTCGAACCCCTCATCGATTGAGTGGACATTGGTGGGGCTGGCTTCTCCTTCACTTGTCACGCCCCTGCTTTGAATGGGCCAGCGCGGACAATGGCGACTGATAAAGTATGGCTAGATTCAAT
The DNA here is from genome assembly GCA_936440205.1 of Lepidonotus clava. Classification (NCBI taxonomy): domain Eukaryota; kingdom Metazoa; phylum Annelida; class Polychaeta; order Phyllodocida; family Polynoidae; genus Lepidonotus; species Lepidonotus clava. The sequence continues at coordinate 17,657,347 of OW387135.1, forward strand.
AGCACTCCAAAAACCCTGCCTCTGGCCTGTTTCGCCGGCCCCCAACACCTTCAGGCTTACTCCAGGTTTACGTGCTGGAGGTGCCAACGGCTTCTAGGATTCTACGGTCTAGATTCTAGGAATGGACGCAGGGATTAGGCTTAAGGAGATGCTGGTGGTGCTGGTGGTGCACGGCCTGGTTCTCACCTGTCAGGTGAGGCTGGGGGGAGGCACACCGCAGGAGGTCCGCATAGGTAGGTGCTCTTGAACGATAATCTGTAAGTATTGTATACTGTTTTTTTAATAAAAAGTTGATACATTGTGAAATTGAAATTATATGTCAGAAAAGGTTGAAAATGGCTAATTTCATATTAAAATATTGTGGAGAACATCTAACTCAACGACGGCTTGTTGTAGATTTATTATAGACATTCAAAGTTGGTCAATTTCATATTATATTAGTTAAGTGCTGTGATTTGTACTTTTGAATGACCTGCACTTGAATAGATCTATCTTCAACACTCAAGTATTTGTAATTCTGCCAAAGTGTTACAATGATAATAGAATAAACTCCAAATCATTGTAGATTCGTATCGAAACATCCTTAATGGAATCCAGCTTTTCTGTCCATTCAGGAATGCTTGGTTGCCCTGACAAATTCAGATATAACTTAAAGGACACAAGAATCCCGAAAAGGAAAGATCAACATACGTGTAAAGAATATAAAAAAGAAAGTGCATTTGCTTATATATATATGCCGGTCATTTCCCCCTATTTGAATAGTTTGGGTGCGCACCAAAAGAGCAGGGGTCAAAACACCCTGGCTCCGCCCCCTGGACTCTTCGGATGGCTCCGAGGATAGCAGTAGTCGCGATTACCTATCCATTGCCCGTGTTTTATGCTGAATTGATCCTTTTTTCTATTACTCTCCAGGAGTACTACTCGACCCTACCCAGATGGATGAGCAGTTGGTGGCCGCGGCTACGGACTTTATCCAACATGACGTGGACGTGTTTAAGGACGTCACCGTTAACGTCACCACAGTCAGGACGACCAACTCAGATGGGGACCTGCTCGACCTCTCCCTCACACGTTGGTATAACCTTCATCATCTTTTAAAGTTAACTGTTTTATGTGTTATCACTGCCACTATATGTGCTGTGATATTATCAACGATGTTCATTGTTCTATATTATAATGAATTTATTACGTTTTATGTACATAACCCATACTATTGCAATATTCTAAAAACCCGGGGAGATCCTCATGTTTATTGCAAAAATAACTATATCATAACTGTGATTAAATTCTATTCTTATTGAGAATAGACCTAAGGTATAACTGGGCGAGGTTGATTGTTAACCATATGCTTTATTTAAGCTCGCCAACCATTTTGCGAGAGAGTCTTGAACCACCTGAAAATTGCAAATGACATTGTTTGTATAAATATTTCTTTTGAAGCATTATAGTTACAGGGGGGGATACAGGATTTCCTAAAGGGGGTCAGCATCAAAGCAAAGTACTAAAATGGCGTGCATTTGTGTCCTTTTGCGGTTTAGGGGTACACCCAAATGGGAGGGGGCGGGGGGTTAAGGACCCCCTAGGCCCCCCTGGATCTGCCCCTGGGATAAATATTAATATATCAGGATCGACAGCAATGCATCAGAGGGTACCGCTCACAAGAACGATGATAAGTCCTCATACATTTAAGATTTGTTCTCAGATGCAAATATGTACATTCAATGGGATAGGCTATTATTCATGCAAAGGTGACGAATCATGTTGAATCTAAATCTTATCGTTCCAAGAAGACTTTGTATGATTAAAGGACAAAGTATCTAATACGGATGACACATCGTTTTACCAAAAAGCAAAGCAAGCACTTTTTCAAATCAAGTGACAATGATGCATGATGAGCAATGACACTACAGGTGGTACCATGCATGGTATGAGCAGTCATATCACTATAGGTCTGCAGGGCAAGAAAGGGCTGGTTTTGTTTTTCAGCTCTATTTTCAGTTCTAGTTTCCAAAGATTTGTAGTAAGTTTTTTTATATTAATCATATAAGTTTCCTTGTGAGGGAGCGCATTATTGATGACTTTTTGAATTTTCTAAACATATTTTGCATGTCATTTGTGGCCATTTATCATCTGAACATATTCTATATTTTTTCCCTTAGTTCCTATTAATTATTATATTCATTAGCAATGTCACATGGGAAGATGCTCATATTTTGAAAATTTGTGCCATATTTTTTCAGATTCTACTCCTATTTCTCCTATTAATTGTGCCTGACAGACAAATTTGGTATTGAATGATAGAAAAAAATATAGTGAATCTAAATATACCACTTTTATTTCTATCATAACATTATTAATGGCGTTATGTTTTTCAGACAGGTAGAAGGACCAGATATTTCAAGTTTTTCAGTCCTTTCTTGCCCTGCAGACCTATAGAGGTGGTGCCATGCATGATATGAGCAATGACACTAAAGGTGATGCCATGCATGGTTATGAGCAATGACACTAGGAGTTGTTCCATTACCAACCCTAAAGAGAACAACTTATTATATCAATGTTTAGAATTGATTTAAATTTACAATTTATAACGGACATGCAGTAAACTGGTAAAAAGGAAACTGTTCCCCGTGCCCGACTGGTATTCATACTCTTGGGAACGTTGAAGCGTTTTTTAGGTAAAGTGATAACTATCATGTCTATATACTGGGAACATCATACTTGAAATTCTATAGAGATTCATTGAAATAAAAGTAACATGTGAACCAAGTGGAATAATCAGTCACGGCCCTGTACTTGACTGGTAGCGAATTCTTAAAGATGAAAAATGCGACTGTAAGTGCGTGCAACTAAGGTTATGCAGTTGTAAAACCTATAGATCAGAGGAAAATTGTTATAATTGTAAAATTGATTCCTAATGGTCAATGGAGTTGTAAATATTTTAGAAATTACAACTAACTGACGTCATATAGTTGTAATAAAATGGAAAAGAGGTTAGAATCCATAAAATTACACTAGTGAGCTGGAAAACCATTCCTAATGGTGAAGTTACACATGAAAATGAAGTTGTAACTGAAAAAATTACAACTAAATCCTACACTTGCTCTAGGCATGTGTAACTTTTGATCATATCACATATTTCAGCATTTTTCTTGTATTTTTGTTGCTTGAATTACAATAGTTAGAACAATTAATCACTATCAATTGTCAGCCAATGTTTGAATCCATTTGGAAGGGTGAAAATAGTGTTGCTTAAACATGAGTTTTGAAACATGCAACTGTAACAATATTTACAACCAGTTGTAGCACTAGAAAATTAGGAATGGGTATTTGTGCAAGTTTTATTTGCATAGTTGTAAATACTGGTGAGTTATGAGGGAGAATTGTTTTTTCTTAGTTTTTCAAGATTTATTAAAAATCTATTACTTAGTTCAAGTTTTACAGCTAATATTCTATTATTTGTCATTAGATCAAGCACTAAAATGTCCCAGATTAAGAGAAAATAACATTTTTTACCTATTTTCATTGTTGTAGGGGCCTATGACACTAACTTACAACTGAGATGTTTACCAGTCATATAATTACATTCCACTTTAGGAATGACACTTGAAATTTACAACTGGCATACATGGCTGTTGTAGGCAAAGTTATAAATTTTCCTTAAATCGTTATTTATTTTTAGGAATTTGGTGCCGGTACGTACTGCATTGAGACAATTAGGAAACATTAATAAACCACAATCCTCTCATAAATGAATCACTGTATTTGTTTGAGGCAAAACTCCCTTATCAGATGCATAAATGGAAGACGAGAAGACTTATAATTTCAATTAAGACATCAAATTTAATTAACAAAGACCATAATAGACATGTAATCGTTGTACTAACCTGAATCCCCACTTCAGTCCCAATGTCACATTATCGTTTTCAGTGTCCGATATGCTCCAAGTAAGCATCCACAGTGTAGTGGGTCATGTGGACTACCCTCGGCCCATGTGGTGGCCAACTTCCTAATCTTAGACTCTTATTGTTCTATTGCTTTTAGTGTGTGATATCCTCCAAGAATGTACCCACCGTGTGGACTGAGACTTGGCCTATGTGATGGCCGACTTCCTAATATTACGCTATTAGTGTTCTATTGTTTTCAGTGTGTGATTTGCTCTAGGAAGGCACCCGCGATGTGGTGGGTCATGTGGCCTGCCCCTTGGACCACGTGGTGGCTGACTTCCTTATCTTACACTATCATTGTTCTATTGTTTTCAGTGTGTGATTTGATCCAAGAAGGCACCCACGGTGTGGTGGGTCATGTGGACTGTCCCTCGGCCAAGGTGGTGGCTAACTTCCTTATCTTACACTATCATTGTTCTATTGTTTTCAGTGTGTGATATGCTCACAGAAGGCACCCACGGTGTGGTGGGTCATGTGGACTGTCCCTCGGCCCACGTGGTGGCTGACTTCCTTATCTTATACTATCATTGTTCTATTGTTTTCAGTGTGTGATATGCTCACAGAAGGCACCCACGGTGTGGTGGGTCATGTGGACTGTCCCTCGGCCCACGTGGTGGCTGACTTCCTTATCTTACACTATCATTGTTCAATGTTTTCAGTGTGTGATATGCTCACAGAAGGCACCCATGGTGTGGTGGGTCATGTGGACTGTCCCTCGGCCCACGTGGTGGCTGACTTCCTTATCTTACACTATCATTGCTCTATTGTTTTCAGTGTGTGATATGCTCACAGAAGGCACCCACGGTGTGATGGGTCATGTAGACTGCCACTTGGGCCACGTGGTGGCTGACTTCCCTATCTTACACTATTATCGTTCTATTGTTTTCAGTGTGCGATATGCTCCAAGGAGGCACCCATGGTGTGGTGGGTCATGTGGACTGTCCCTCGGCCCACGTGGTGGCTGACTTCCTGTCGTCTCACGGGGTGCCCGCCCTCCTGGTGGCACCACCTGACTGTGACCTCACACTCCCTAAGGGCATCTTCCGGATGAGGACCAAGTCGTCGCACTTTAACAGGGCCCTGCAGGCCATCCTAAGCTCCGAGGGGGTCACCACCCAGGTCACCTTCTATGACAGGTTCACAGGTAAGGTAGATGGCTATAGGGAGTTTCAGATACTCGGAAGCATTATTTAACGTATACGTAATGTATCTTGTATATCTCAGATTTAAGATATACTTGCTGAAATGATTCATTATGAAAATACTGTTGTTCCTGTATCATGGACAATTATTTTGATTTATTTCCCAAACTTTTGCACTTGTATTATGTATGTCCAGAATATTTGAAATACCTTCTCTCTATTTCTGAAGCAAGTTAACAAATTGTTATTGAATATAATGCTTTTCAATGATAATAAACTATCAATATATAATTATTATAATTAGCTTTGACTTAAACTATTTGACAATTTTTGCCTATGTCTTAAAACACCTAATATAAGATACATGGTCGTATTGGTTCAGTTTAACCGTCTGCAATATAAGCTGTTGTTTATTTTGTTTTACAACTGTTTTATATCAATCATATCATCGTTTTATATCAATCATACATAATAATAGCTTGCTCTTGCCTTGGTGTAAGGGGTGTCGTTTTATGCTGCCCTAGCTGCCATCACCCAAATAGGTGCAGCTACAGGGCATTTATATTCAGAAGGGATAAACAGTGTACATCCAGTTACTAATCTTCCTTTATGTTTCAGAGCTGGTCTTCCTGTCGCGGCTGCTGGAGCAACATGTGGGCATTAAGATGACGTCGGTCCTCCTGGGGTCCCACCTGGAGAGGCCTCAGCGTGAGCTACTCACCGACCTGGCCCGGTCAGGGGAAAAGGCTGTCTTCATGGTGTTCCTCAGACCCCAGGCCGTGGCACGACTACTGAAAATGGTGAGTCTTTAAGCTATGTATCTTTATAGACGTTTATGGTTGGTGAGTATCCCTAGTGTGAGCTGCTCAGGGAAGAAGGACGTCTTCTTGATATTGCTCAGACCGCAGACAGTGACACGACTACTCGAAATGGTGACTTAGGACTGCACGCTATATAGGCATGGTTTTAATAGCTTTTCAAAATGGTGAATTAAAGACTGCATGTTAGGTATCTTTATAGGTATGTATAGTTGGTGAGAAGTCTCAGCATGAGCTGCTCACAGACCTGGTCAGGGGGGAAGGACATCTTCAATGTGTTCACCATGCAGTGGCACTACTATTCAAGATGATGAATTCAATACTGGTCTCTTTACATTAAGTATATGGTTACATAGAGCTAGCTGCTCGCCAACCTGAATAGGTCAGGCGTGCAGGCTTTTTACTTGGTGTTTCTCAGACCTCAAGCAATACAATGATTACATAAGATGTTCAGTTTATGTAATTAGTTTCTGCTGTCCTGAACTTTATTATTAACATGAACGAGTTAAGATCAATGTAAGTGGTTATTGTTGTTGTAGATTACATTGTTGCCACTGTTGTTTTTGTTGCTATACTGATCAGAGAGCGCTCTGAGAATATCCAGACGTAGAAGATTTTATGTATAACATTGTTAAACATCTCTCCTTTCACCAGGCGGTGACACTGAACACCCCCTTTTAGACATGGTAGGTGATGTATGAGGACCCCTTCGGCGACGACGATGCCACATACAATATAATACGTACATAACAGTGTCCATGGAGACACCAATCCGGGTTTAAAGGATTGAATACAGCATTATGAATATTATGATAAATTCATTATCTTCTCTTAAGCAGTGACCCTGCGTCTGATCACCTCATTCCATACATGGATGGTGTTGTAAGAGGACCCCTTCTGCTTTGACAATGTCATTTACAATATGATGTATATTTAGATACATAACATTATTCTACCTTTCCCAGGCTGTTACGCTCCATCTAAACACCCCGTTCCAGACGTGGAGACCCCTTCTGATTCGACAATACCATATACAATATAATAAGTATATTTAATATAGCATTATCCTACCTTTCCCCAGGCTATGAACCTATGTCTAAACACCCCGTACCAGACCTGGATAGTGCTGTATGAGGACCCCTTCTGCTGTGACAATATCATATATAATATAACAAGCATAATAATATAACATTATCCTACCTTTTCCCAGGCGGTGACCCTCCGTCTGAACACCCCGTTCCAGACGTGGATAGTGTTGTATGAGGACCCCTTCTGCTGTGACAATATCATATATACAATATGATGTATATTTATATCTAACATTATCCTACCTTTCCCCAGGCTGTGACCCTACGTCTGAACACCCCGTTCCAGACGTGGATAGTGCTGTATGAGGACCCCTTCTGCTGTGAGGTCTTCTCAACCAGGGACTGGGAGGACGGTAACCTGCTGGTGGTCAGCACCCACTACACCCCCCTCAGCCAGCTGCCCTGTCCTCAGGAACTCTTCCATCTCCAGGCGCACATCCCCCTCAATATCACGGTAAACAGGCTACTTTGTATGTAGCTTTCCTTCTCTGATTTTTGGAGCATTAAATAGCAATTGAATATGAAATCACATATGAGAAATATTGAATCACCTATGGATTAGTTAAAAAATTGTGTCTTAAAAAAGAAAGGGGAGTTTCCTAACAAAGATTAGGCATGTCGTACCTGTTTGTAGGCTTATGACTCTTAATTTAGAATAACCTGAGAGAAGGCAAGTCAGACTAGGATCTTAGTTCTCTCTGCTTTACTGTCCTTTTATACACTTGTAGTTCTGCATTAAAACACCAGAGGCTTCCAACCACAAAACTTCTTCCAAGAGTAGGATCATGATTCCCCACCAACAACTACATTATTTATGTACTCTATTACTAGTATTACATACAATATGCTTATATCAAGAGTCATTATGCCTATAGAGTTATGGCAGAACCTGCTTACCCCCTGCCCCCATTGAACCACTATCCAGTGAAAATAAGCCAGCATAATGAAACTTTTAATTACAACATGAAGACAATTGTCATTGAGAAAGAGGTATTACAGGTCACCAACCACTAAAAGCCACATACAACTACATAGAAGCATCTGTGAGCTGATTTGCTATAGGCTGCTGTGACTTCTGTTGCAAAGCACAAAAAAAAATTCACCATCTCTTGGTTGTATGAAATTAGTTAGTCTTGGATGATTGCTGTGGGACGTGGACTGAAGTCATTCCAGTGTAACAACGCCTCCTTTTTCATCCCCTGAAGAAAGTTGACGGGAACAAAATGATAATTCTTATGTAAATGTATGAAGCATAGGCACCTTGAATGATGATGTGTACAATGTGCTTGATGGTGCTTGACAAGTTTTAGATATTGTCATTGTCATAGACTGAATGTTTATTGAAATTTGCATAAAATGAGCCATATACAAGAGGCTATAGTGACACTGGTAATATGTCTTCTTCTAGTTGGACGACGCCTTCATGCTGGACGCCATTGTGTTACTGGTGAACTCCATCCTTAAGACAGAGACCAACTCCAGCCTGCCTTCACCTCCGGCTACCTCCTGCACGTCGGGCGGGGAGGGGGGCTGGGCGCAGGGGGCTCAGATTACAGAACAGATCAAACAGGTCAGTAAAGGCCGAAGATAACAATATCTTTTTATTTGATTACTGTATGACAGTTGTAATATCCCTGAGAGCATAGATATGATTCGAGATGATAAATCAATCGGTATCGATATCTATTCATTGCTCATAAATTATGGAACATTTATCTGAAATTTTGGCAGAAACGTGCCTCAGATGGTTTCTTATCCACGGCTTAATTTTGATTTTATGTCAAAAAGCGGATAACGTGTTGTTAATTTTCCAAAGCAATTCTCTTTACTTCATAACACCATAACTAGGACAATTATAGAACATGTTAATTCGATATACGTACAAGGTCGTTAAATTAGGATAATCTTATAATATGAGGAGGAATACTATAGTGAAAAGTTGAGTAATCTCATCCTTGGATTGATATGTATTCCACAAGCATTATGTAAGTTGCATTTTGTAAAACATTTAATTGTATAACTATATTGTCCTAAAATTGAGCTTTTAATGGAAAAAAGGATATGAAAATATTTGCTTTAGCTCATTTCTTTGGTTTCAGAGCCATTTCCGAGGCGCTAGCGGAGAGACCCACTTCGGGCCTGACGGGTACAACGAGGGGGGTTCCATCAACCTGTGGGCGGTGGACGCCCGCTCCTCCAGGGGGCACTCGTTACGAGCTCACTGGACCCCTCGTTACGAGCTGGTCGAGCACCACGAGCCGCTCATCACCAACTCACCCAACAACTTCCGCAACAAGACACTCAGAGTCGGCGTCGTACAGGTATATAGCATTGTTATTTGGCTTTGTGTTATAGTTGTAGCTCCTTTCTCTTTTGTAATTGGATAAAATAAAATTGAGTTGTGGAATTTTCTGTTTGAAAAAGCGTTATTATGTAAGTAATAACTTCGTCTTAAAGGAACGATGTGAAAATCATAACACCACTGGATATTGTTTTAAAGATTTATCATATAAGTATCATTAATAGATTAAAACTTAATGTGTGACAGTAAATTCCATGAAATCAGTGTATCTATATAATAGGGAACTCAGGCAGAATTCTCTAATAGGCTAATATCTATCTAAGGTTGTGAAAATTTATATGTGAAACAAGCCGAGTCCGCTACAATGATTGATTCTTTTATCAACTTCCTCGTGGTGTTATGAGACGTAGGAAAACTACAATACAAGTATTATAAACTGTATAAATTATAATACCTGGGATAACTCACCAGTTGGCGCTGATGTGGCATCTGGAGGTCATACAAACGCCATCTTAAGTGTCATATACCTTTCTGTCACGAGGTAAAGGAAGTGACTGTCTCTGATTGGCAGATAATGAAATAAGTAAAACTGACAGAACTGAAAGAAAATTCTTTATCTTTTCTAGTCTGCGCCGTATGTCTTTGTCGTGTACGATGACAATAACATTGCGAAGTATAGTGGTTTCTGCATAGAAATAGTAGAAGTCCTTGCAAAAGTTCTCAACTTCAGGTAGGACATTGCCGTTTACTGAATTACCTTGTCATTGCTTTCAAATTGAACCTGGGTTCGTTTTGTTAAGATTTATTGATATTCTATGCATTAATATAGAGTTAATATAAAGTCAAGTAGTGGGTATAGATTTACAAGATAGGCCTATAGATAGAACATGATTCACAAAAATGTAGACAAATTGTTAAAAGAAGGCACATGATATTTGTAATCCTATAGTGAAATATCCGATTTACCTTCTTTGTATTGCAGTATCTATTATTCTAGTTATATAGAGTAGGTCTTTTCCTAGAAGTTGCTAAGAGAACTAGTCTTTATGTGTGCTTTTTTAATACACACAGGGTAGAGTATGTCGACGGTGGAGAGGACTATGGGACTCGTGATGATTCAGGGGACCGATGGACTGGTATGATTGGTAAAGTTATGAGAAAGGTAACCGATGACAGGATAATAAACATTAAATTTTAGCATTGTGCGATGAAATATAGGTGGCAAAGCCAGCAATACACTAATTAGGCCTAATGACTTTTGGACTCGAGTAAAACGTTATTCGATGGGTTTTGGCTGGGTCACGTAATATAAGTACTCGAAAAACTAAGTAGGCCTATCACACCATCGGACAACTATTTACAAAGAACCAAAGTATGAGACTTACCCAAATGCTTGCCCAATTCTCCCTACCACGGATAGCATATTTACTGGGTCTTACCTGCAGACTAGCCTAGATCAAGGTGTATCATGGGAAATAATTATGTCGACAAACTACAAGTCTTAAGTACTGACATTTTCACAAATCATGGCATAATTAGGGTTTCAAAATGACTGAAAACCATGAATGGCTATTTTTCATGTTGTATGTGTATATGTTTATTATTTTTGAAGTTGGCTTGAAATTTCATTCATTACAGATAGATTTAGAGCAAATATTTGCATATTTTCTATACATTTATCTGTGGTTTTGTCGACAAAATTTCTCAAAATTAGCCTGCAGGTGCCTAGAATACTGAAAATCCTCTATCTGTGGTAGCAAGAATTGGTCATCCTATACAGCGACACAGTAAAAGCCATAGGGATTTGACCATATTTCATCCTCTGGAAATGCTTCAAAAATGCTTTCAAATCATACATAAATTCCCTCACTTTTTTTTCAAGGAGGTTGACTTCGCTGCGGCAGCCTTCAGTGTGACAGAGGAGAGGGAGTCGGCCGTCGACTTCACCATACCCTTCTACCAGGACAGCTCGTCCTTCCTCCTAAAACGGCCCCACGAGGGCCCAAAGATCGCGCGGGTCTTCTTGCCTTACCACCCCACTGTATGGACGGCCATCTTCGCTACTGTGGCCGTGGTGGGCTCTCTCCTGTTTGCTGTTCGCTTCTGTTTTGCTGATACTGGGACCCAGATAACAGACCCGGCGACTGTCCCTGCAGCCCCCGGCCTCCTTAAGCCATACCTGGACAACCTGTGGTTCGCCTATGGTACTTATGTGGAACAAAGTAAGTATTTAAGGGAATAGTATGGAGGTTCAGAGATAATGATGGTGGGACTTTTAAACTGGGGATAAAATGAAATGGAGAGAAGGGGGTGTCCAATTCTGGTTCTCTAAGAGAGGGGAAGGGTCACTTCCAGGTGAGCACCTTTAATGAACAATAAACCATAAGAACGGAGCCTTCATACACTCTGACTCAATATGGGCTGGCTGCAATCACAATCTTACCTTCATATTGTCTGACTCCAGCTGGCCTTATTCACAGTCTTACCTTCATATTTTCCTACTCTATATGGCCGTACTCAAATTCTTACCTTCATTTTGTCTGACTCTACAACCAACTGGTGTACATATCCTTTATGATATCTGACTATAATGAGGCAGTACTCACAGTACTTAACTTCATAGTATGATATCATTGTCTAACTCTAGGTGGCCTCCCTTACAGTCCTACCTTCATATTGTCTGACTCGAGGTGGCCTCACTTGCAGTCCTGTCTTCATATTATCTGACTATATATGTGGCCTTACTCAATCTTGCCATCATATTATCTGACTCAAGGAAGCCTTACTCACAGTCCTACCCCCAGATTGTCCTTACCATCATAATTGGCTGACTTCTTCTTTTATTTCCCCAGGGTATAGAACATTACTCCGTGTGTCAATTGGGGCATGTCCCAGCCAAACATGTAACATTATTATAACATTACAGCAACGGTCTGTTTGGTTTTGTATTGGTTCTTGTAACATTATTTTTATGGCTCTTAATAACATTGCTGCAATGTACTGCTGTGATGTTGCACTACAATGTTATTATAACATTCTGATTATGTTCTTCAACTTAAACAGCATGTTCTTATAATGTTCTGTTTTGGTTTTGTCCTAACCTCACCAGAAAATAACATCATTCTAACGTTCTGATTTGGTGAAGTTCCAACCTCACCATCAATAAGTTATTGTTACATGCCATCTTAGTAAGTAACAGACTGACTAAAAAAGTATGGTTGCAGAACGTTTGTGTTACTTTGCAACTTGGCTGGGATGCTGGTTGTTTCCTGGTGGCTATTCACCATTATCATATATGCTTCCTGGGTCCCTCCCTCACAGTCTCACCTTCCTATTGTTTGGCTCCAGATGGCCTCACTCACACTTCTACCGTCATATTGTCTGACCTTAATCCCCAAAATTGTACATTAAAATAAATCTAAATTTGGCTAAAAAAAAAAAAAAGGATTAAGGGGCGCGCCACCCCCTTTAATCTGTCACTGCACCCTTCCATTTTGTTTACAATCTTGGGTCTGCGCCTGGGTGTCATTATGAAAGGAAAAATTTCTTGTGAGGGCAAAGAGCAATTGAAATAAAACACTTATATTGGCCTTCTTCACAGTCTTAACTTCCTATCGTCTGACTCTAATCCCCATGTCCCCTCTTCCCCTAGGTATGGAGCATTACCCAGTGTGTCAGTCGGGCAGTGTGCTGGTCGTCTTCTGGTGGTTATTCACCATTATCATGTCGGCTACCTATACACAGCTAACCTGGTGGCCTCCCTCACAGTCTTAACTTCTTATTGTCTGACTCTAACACTCATTTACCTTTTTGCCCCAGGTATGGAGCATTACCCCGTGTGTCAGTCGGGGCGTGTGCTGGTCGTCTTTTGGTGGTTATTCACCATTATCATGTCAGCTACCTACACGGCCAACCTGGTGGCCTCCCTCACAGTGACCATCTCCGAGAAGCCCATCTCCACGCTGAACGAACTGGCCGATGACCCCAATGTCCTACCACTGGTTGTTCCTGGTAACAGTCTCAATGATCTATTTCGTGTGAGTACCACCTTAGAAGTTTTCTATTAGCTGATCTTTCTATGGGACAAAAGTTGTGCCATCCGAACAGTAAAAAAAGATGGGGCAAATATGATACAATATTTTAGTAATATTTTGGAATGAACCAAATTGGTAGAAATGGTTAGATGTACAAACATTAATTACAGGAAATAACTTATTTCCTCATTCTTACATCCAACTGGATGAACTAACAACTTTCATATAATCTATGTTTAAACGTACTGTTATCATTACATTACTGTGTTCCAAGAAAAAATGTTGAAATGAAAAATACTATAGAATTTCTGCGTGTGAAAGTGCGTGTGTGTACTTATATCACTTAATGGACAAAACCCATCTAAATTCCTATAGAGTTCTTACAATAATTATTGTTTCCCTTAGTTTCTTTGGTATCCCCAGTTTCACACCATAGTTTGTAAATGGATAAGTGAATCTGTTTAGCTCAGACGACGTACATATTTTTTGCCTAAGAACCTTTCAAACAAAAAAGTGTAGGTAAGACAAAACTACCCGTTTTCTTCCAGTTGTTATACTGTGAATATAAACCTTTCGAGTAAACATAGCAACATGACCTTGTCTTAAATTCGGTATGTGACATAGAGCTTATGCCCTTTACACACTAGCCTCAGAATAAGCATAACTTGACAGTTCAAAACAGATAAAATGCGCATTCTGAGTCTGTAAAGAGTATTGTTAAATGACCATTCTTTAATTTGTTTCGACATGTAGTATCATCGATTATTAACAATAATTACAGGTCAATTTGTGTGACTCACATACACAACTTATTATGTTATGCAAACATTGAACACATTTTGTTATTGTTAAACACAACAAAGGTGAAAATTTAGAAAATTTAACAAAATTGACAAAATAATCCTAAAAACCCATACTATAGGGCAATACACGAATGTAATGAATATGTGATAGTAAACCGCCGCGGAGGCGGAGGTTATGCTATATAACCTCCAAGGCGGTTTACAAGCTTATACTACATCCCATAACCACAAGATGCATGCTTTGAGGTGATAAAAAGCTTAGTTTTTTTTTCAATTATATATATTTCTGAATATATATATATATATATATTATATATATATATGTATATTGGTACGTGTACAAGAGAGAGGAGAGAAGGGAGTTGTTACCAGCAGTCTCTATAGCCTGGTGGTCAAGGTGAAGGATTTACATGCAAAAGGTCCCGGGTTAAATCCCAGGTAGACTACAGTGAATACGATTTTTCATTCATGTGGATTCAAGTTCTCTTTTTTTAAGAAGAAGAATTCTTTTAAATTTTAATGATTAGTAAGTTTTTTCTAAAAAATAATGTGCATGTGTATTTTCTAAGTTGTTTCATTTTAAAGTTATCTGTTTTAGAAAAATGTCACAAACGGCCACACTGGATCAAAAGGGGCTAGGGGGGGGGCTGTCCACATGGGTAAGCAGAACCCTGTATGCCTATATCATCTGCCACAATAGAGTAGTGGTTAGCCTCTTGGACTCTCAATCCAAAGGTATGGGTTTCGAGACTCACCAATGTAGATGTAAAGTAAAACTTTTCAAAAATTCGAAATTGAACATAGAAATTGTGGTGGATACTTCCCACATAACCTCCGGAGGTTTATCACATAACCTCCGGAGGTTTATCACATAACCTCCGGAGGTTTAGCAAATAACCTCCGGAGGTTTAGCAAATAACATCCGACAGAAGCTTGCTGACAGGGAAACTGTAGGTTACGCCCAGAAATCTACGGGAAGAACAATAGAGAAGTGTCCCGGGAGTAGTATAAATATCATATAACTTTGATTGTATAAAAGATACTGCAACATGTATTATGTTTAAAGATATCTGATGGAAAAACTTGTACCGCAGGAATCAGATTAAAAAAGATTATACAAAATATTTCCTTCAGCAAGCGGCCCCTGACTCGGTGTACGGCCGCCTGTGGACCCAGCTGCAGCAGGTGAAGGCGGCGGGGCCCCTGCCCAACACCACCCGGGAGGCCCTGACCATGGTGGCCACGGGCCAGTACGCCCTCATCAACGACCGCGGGATCATCGGCTACTCGGCCAGCGAGCGCTGCGACGAGTTCGTCGTCAGCGCAGGGAAGTTCAGGCCGATGGGACTGGCCTTAGCCCTCCACAAAGGGTCCGAAATCAAGAGTATTTTTGACATTAAGTAAGTATTGTGGATGAGGATGCTTTAGTATAAGTAGATATGTATGGTATGGTCATGAAGGCCATAATGTTATATTATCTTGATTGCAACACCTTTGCATACTTGAAAGGTCACATTAAAAGGTCTGATTAATATTTTGTAAAGGTCACATTTTCATTACCTTCATAGGCCTATATATATGTGATGTTCTCAATCGTCAATCACACTAGATAATAGTATCCACAAATTTAAGACACTTAATTCATGTCATATAGAGAAGTTCAGGCCGATGGGTCTAGCCTTAGCCCTCCACAAACGCTCCGAGATCAAGAGTATTTTTGACATTAAGTAAGTGTTGCTGATAAAGCTGGATAAAACAAAAACCAAAAGCCTAAAATAATTCAATATATCCAGCGCTATCCACCCATGATAGTTTAACCCAAACTACCTGCCCTTCATCATGTCACGGCCTTTCCGCAGACTCGATTACTCATACCCTATCTCATTCCATCTTATACCTCACCTTTTTATTCCTTGTATATATTTCCTTGTTAATTCCAATTAACTTACCTCAGGGTTAAAATCAAACTTTGTCTCGCGAAAGATTTTAGATTTGTTCTATTTACGTTTTCTTGTTAATTCAGTGTTAAATAACGTTACCGTACAAACATGTAAGGCCTGAGACTGGCAATCACTGGAAGACCGGCTAGTAATCAAACTGCCGAAGTGTTGTATGTGCTTTTGAAAAAAAAAAAAAAAATAAAATAAAATAAATAAATTAAGCATGGTAAACGCCTAGGACATTGTGCTATAAAACTTTAATGACCATTGGATTTTGTAAGGTTATTAAAGGTGAAGGTTATATTATCAACACCTTTTCAGAATAGTCAACCCGGAAAGGTCTTGTAATGGTCTTGTAAAGGTCGTCTTTCCATCACACTTATTCATTTAACATCAATTGTAACATCTTATTGACTCCTGTCAAAGACCAACCACAATAATCTTCATTAATTTCTTCCATTTCCCTCCAGCATTGCCAAGATGCAGGAATCAGGGCTGATACAGAAGTGGCACGCTCGTTGGTGGGTTCCGACGCCTTCCGGCTGTGGCGCTGCGAGCGGCCTGACGTCCAGCTGGCAGTGCATGGGCCTGGAGAGTCTGGCAGGAGCCTTCCTAGTGTTAGCAGGGGCCGTGGGTGTGGCGCTCATGGCCCTGGCCCTGGAGCGGCTCCTGGTCAACTCACGGAGGGGAAAGGCCTGGGCACCAGCGGACCGAAGGGTGGAGAACAGTGACACAGCATAGTTTGTGTGTATATAATGATATTATATATGTATTGTAATATAGGCCTATTATGTGTGGGACATTGCACTTGGTAGTGCTAGGATGGCACATGGATTGCACTGGGTTCCTCAGTTTGTATTCACAAAGTCGCTTACAATCACACCTCAGTTTGTACTCACAAAGGCGCTTACAATCACACATAAGCCATATCACACACTCTTACACATAAGAAACATGTTCTCTTACAAAGTCTCATACCCTCACACATAGCCCTAGAGCAGCTTCCTGGTGTTAGCAGGGGCCGTGGGTGTGGCCCTCATGGTCCTAGCCTTGGAGTGGCTCCTGGTCAGCTCAAGGAGGGGAAAGGCCTGGGCACCAGCGGACCGAAGGGCGGAGAGTAGTGACACAGCATAGTGTGTGTATAATCATATATTATAGTTATAATACATTTTGGAGAGTTACATCACTAGAAAGTTTATATGTTTGGCATTAATGCATTGAGGGAAAACGGGAGAAATCAATTTATGAACAGGAGATCGGGAAATAACCCTAGGAAGGTCACAAAAACGGGAGATCTCCCGCTGAAACGGGAGATCTGGCACCTCTGCATATGTTTCATGTGTGGGACACTGCACTTGGTAGTGTTAGGATGGCAGTGGGATGGCACTGGGTTCCTCAATTTATACTCACAAAGTCACTCACGGTCATACACCCATACCCTCATTCAAAGGTCCCTAGCACCTTCCTGGTGCTGACTGGGGCTGTGGGTGTGGCGCTCATGGCTCCAGCCCTGGAGCAGCTCCTGGTCAGCTCATGCAGGGGAAAGGCCTGGACACTGGTGGACTGAAGGGCAGAGAGTAGTGACACTATGTAGTGTTTATGTATATAATGATATGTTATAACATCATATATGTATTGTAATATAGGCCTATTTTGTGTGGGAAATTGCACTTGGTAGTGCTAGGATGACACTGGGATGGCACTGGGTTCCTCAGTTTGTACTTTTAAACAAAGTCATTTACAATCACACAAAATCCATGTCACACACTCTTACACAAACAATACTTTTACAAAGACTTATACCCTCATACATAGCCCCAGAGCAGCTTCCTGGTCCTTGCCGGGACCGTGGGTGTGGCACTCACTGACGTAGCCCTGGAGCAGCTCCGGGCCAGCTCATGGAGGGAAAAGGCCTGGGCACCAGTAGACAGAAGGGTGGAAAGCAGAAACACTGTTTTTGTGAGAAAATCATAATTATGTTATTTGCACTAGCTGGGTTCCTTGGTTGGTACATTTACAGAAAGCAATTTACTACCACAATAAAGACATATATACTCAATCACACACTCTTACATAAAAAAACATGTTCTTTTGTAAAGTATCAAACCCTCACATATAGGACCCCAGGTATTCCCAGTGCAGGCTGTTTCTTGGGTGTGGCCCTCATGGCCCTAGCCCTGAAGTGGCTCCTGGTAAGGTCACAGAGGGGAAAGGCCTGGGCAGTGGACCAAAGGGGGGAGAACAGCGACAGTGCATAGCTTGTGTAGGCTTATATATGGTAGAAGGTAACCACACATGGTTGGCATTGGGATGGGACTGGGTTCCTCAGTTTGTACTCTTATACAAAGTCACTTACTTTTACACTAAAGGGTGGGGAGCGGTGACACAACATATACTGGGAAAAGGAATCCATACTAGGTTAGTACTGGGATGGAAATGGGAAATGTTGCAATGGATTCGCTTGTCTCTATTAATACTCAAAGACACGTTCACTTATGTAGAAAATAGTGCAAATGTAAATCTTCATTAGAAATAAAAGGGTTCCTGGGAAATGAGCGGCGGAATGTATATTTTTGGTCTTGCAGTATCAGCATGAATGTAACTTCCAATTGTGATGTTAACCACAGGTATTGGTCATGATTAATATATTTTGTAATGTAACTTAAAAAAAGTTCTTGACCAGTTAACTGAAATGATCTCAATCGTTTTCGTGTATTTAGACAGAATGCAGGGAATGTTTAAGGCGAAGCCAAGCCCAAAACAACTGGGGGGATTCCTTGAAAATCTGAGGGAGTTCCAGGTAAATCCAAAGGGGTTCCAAGTAAATCAGAAGGGTCTCAAGTGGACAATCCTGAGCAAATTTGTTATGTTTAAGATGTGTGACGTAAACCTTTCGAAATTTGACATAGTTCCAGACTCCTTTGGAACATGTAATTGCATGAAGATTCCAAATGAAATTTGAAAATTTGACCCCCCCCCACCATGGACATGTTAGTTTCAGGGGTTAACATGTTTAGAAGGTGCGAATGGATAACTTTCTATCAAACAGAAATGTGGCAAAGGATGAGGAGTTATAACGAGACAGATCATGCTTTTCACACAGAAATGATTACCAGATGGGAAAGGTTAGTATGATGTATATACTTGAGACACAAAAAATACCTATTAAATTGGGCACTATCAACATTTGGTTAATGCTAGGAACAAACCAATTTACAGCTATCAAAAACCTTATAAACTATATCAACTCTTTCATTTTTCACTTCACACTCATGTCACTTATCCACATCAGTTACTTTCCTCGGAATAGAGTGTGGGTCAAATAATTTACGACTGAGTTTGCTCCTATCTAAAAAGAACTTCCTAGGCTAAAGTACTTCATGCTGTGTACATACGACTTGCTGGGATTTACGTCTGGCAGACTCATTGATGCAACCTTATAACATGGCTAGCACCTCCGGGCAGGAACCTAGGGCCTAATTCAGAAGTTTGTGAGAGACTGCTTGTAATCTTACTATGGCATGCATTTGGAAAGTTGTTTTTATGATGAAAATATAAGCCATCATTACCTATCATGCAATGATTGTATTTTATTGTTACTTGTTGAAAAAATAAGTGTTATGACAATGGTGGCAATACGTCAGTGCACCAATAACAATATCATCATGTTCATTCAGAAATGAGAACTACAGATAAATGGCAATGCTAAAAATCGCAAAAGGTTATCTCAAGAAAATATAGTTTCCAGTGCACTGTTTCATCAATCTTTTCAAACTTTAATCCGTTCAGATGGTGACAAAAAAAAACAAAGAATGCAAATCTCAGCAAATTGTCGCTGAAGCCAAAAACATGTAAAAGTATATTTCCAATAGGAAACAATGCAACACAGCCTGTCAACTAATCATACTCTGTCCATGGGATACTGGATTATAAGTGACTGCTAAGACCTGTAATCCATTTGTTAAAGTCAATAAGTAAAAACCTGTAATCCATTTGATTAATCAGATCAAGCTATGATGAATCCAGCCTTAACGTTGAAGTATATCAAGTTAAATTGTTCTATGCATTTTATTGTGATATACCAGGATATGTATTTGTTATTGTACATACAGTTTGTCAAACCTCAATGGCATAATGTCTAAAGGGCTTATTAGTGCAGTTAGTACTGTGCCTCAAATCAAATCCCAAGGTAACCTTCCCCCTCAGTCTAAATAAGGCCCAGCCTACAGAGAGCAATCCCAGACGTCGACTGACTGCTACATTTACTAAATGCTCCCAGAAAAAGAACAACACGTGAAGTTTAAAAAACTGGTAGAATAAATAAATAATCAGACCCTTTTGTAAGAAACCCCGCTGGCGGAATGCGGTTGCTTGGGGGATCCAGTTCTGCCTGTTTCTCCCGCTGGCTGACGATGGGTTCCTATGGTTTTTGGTGGGTGGTACTATTAACCCTGAGGAGGAAGTCCATGATTGGGAGCAGGTGTACCTGAGGGCTTACTTAACTAGGGACAAACCCAGGTCTACCTTCGGCCTCCTTCGGCTGTGGTCTGGTACCAAGAAAAAGATCAGAGAAAAAGCCGAAAGTTGAAATATGTTTTACTTACTCAGACTCTTGTAAATAACCGGAGGTAAGGCGGTTGGATTTTCAATTAGTTATTTACACGTTTAACAGCCCCTGAAGCTATTTGTGTCAGTGTTGAAAATCTGAGTTGCAAAGGTAGCTTTATGTTTTATTCGTTATCGTTTAATCAAGAATATGTGAATAGCTAATAAAGATGATATCTAATAATGAATAGTTGTTTTCATCTTTTGTTGAAATCGTTATATGTATACATGGGAATTTATATCAATTAAAGCAAGAGAACCAATACTGCTCATCAAATCAACAAATTTATGATACCCTCAGTGCATGGTGAAGATAATAATTACAAGCAGAATAAAAAATCAATTAAGAAAAAGGAAATCTCAAATTTTCGGTAATCTCATTTGTAATTCATTTAATAGCTTGAACCAAATCATTTTGGAGACATCAGCCTGTATGCAATTGGCTATACTCGGCCATACAATATCTCCCTTATATAAAGCCCTAGCAAAAAGAAATACTTTTCTGCTACCTTCTCTATCATTTAAGTACGGCTAACTAGAGTTGTTACAACTCCGCACAACAGACAGCTTTGACAGCTTTGTCTCTTAACATTTTCCCTGTTTTTCTCCTTGTGGTTGGAATCCTAGGTCGGCCATCATTAGCACGGGGAGGCGTG
Organism: Lepidonotus clava; assembly: GCA_936440205.1. Lineage (NCBI taxonomy): Eukaryota > Metazoa > Annelida > Polychaeta > Phyllodocida > Polynoidae > Lepidonotus > Lepidonotus clava. The sequence continues at coordinate 17,678,679 of OW387135.1, forward strand.
TAGAGGGTAACGTTTCCGCGACAACTGAACCCCTATTCTTTTTAACAGAAGGCCTATAGTATGCTGACTGTTGAAACATTGCAAACACAAAAGTGCAAAAGTAGCAGTATTGAATAATCATTAGCATGCTGAAACATGTATACGGCTTATATGATATCAAGGGCCTGAGTGGTGCCACCTATTAAAGGAGATGTGAAGGTATAGGTACACAGTAATGATTTCATTTGGGGATTTCTTTCTTTTCAAAGGATGGAAGCGCTATTGGAAATGCTTTTAATAACATGTTGGTCAAATTCCAGGTCAAAAATTCATATTTCCTATAACAAAATATATGGAGGTGTAAATAAACCTTGCGAATGGTACAAAATACGGTCGCTAAATATTATGCCTATAGACCTTGTGCAGACATGGTCACGTGACCACTTTTGGGTGATCACCATGACCATGTGCTCTTTATGACATAATTGGCTATGACATCTATATAGAAATAATAAATTACATATGATATAAGTGTTCCATTATGATAGGATATGATTATTTCAGATACATTTAATTAAAATAATTGTTCAAGATGTTTGTTAATATCAAAAATAAGAATTCTAAATTGATCACCAAGATGGCGCCTGGCCCCTATCTTGTTGTTGTGACGTCATCTGCACAACGTCCATGCCTCTTTAATACTGTATCAGACACATGGAAGCGCTATTGGAAATGCTTTTAATAACATGTTGGTCAAATTCCAGGTAAAAAAATTCCTATTTCCTATAACAAAATATATGGAGGTGTGAATTATTTCTATATAGATATGGAGGTGTGCACTCTTCAATATTTCCTTGGGCAGGCTCGAAATATGGGGGTTTACACTCCTGCCTGTATGAGCTTGCACTTGAAGCCAGCACCCTGAGACTGAGTGCTTGACACCAAGATAAACGGTGTGTCAGCCCAGCATGTGGTAACCAAGTTGGGCGGCCCTAACAACCGATGGCCGCACCTTGTGGAGTGCCGCCACACGTCAAACAGGGCCTGAATAAAGAGTGGATGGAGGAATATATGTGTCTGATATAGTTAGTTATAGCAACGTTTATGCAAGTATATTATCAAGATGGGACAGTTTCTCTCTGGTGCTTGGTAAATGGGTCAAAATTTTGCTATAGAATTTTTTAACCCTTTCAAGACGCCACAACATTTTCAAATATATCATAATGGACACCAAATAACTGAGGGAATATGCCCAAAAGACACCATTGATACCATAATAGTTTAAATCATACCAATAAGAACCTCAAACATGAAAATAAATAATTATTTCTCAAGTGGCAATTCTTAGATAGGTTATAGTATGGTTCATTTCAGTTTTTTTTTTTAAAAAGAAAAAAGGTTTTATATATATATATATATATATATTAAGCATCAAATTGACAATTCTGACATATGTGCTATCTATCTCTCAGGCTTCTGGCGTCTAGGCCTGGTGATGCCTGAGAGATACAGGTGTCAAGAGGTGGTGATGTCTGAGAGATACTGGCGTCCTTAAAGGGTTAAAAGGCTGCTAGGGTATTGATTTGTCAGGCCTTAAAGGGGAAATTTGAACAATCCAACTAAAACTCTGACCGAAGTTGTTATTGAATTCCAAGTAAGCATATTTTTCATGCCTTGTTAAATATTCTTCAATGTTTTCTCTCCATATACGCCTCCAAAATGTGAATTGATGGGAATTTCTGCCATTCTAATTGTTGTGTAGGCAATAGATAGCATGTAATAGTGCTTATATGTTGATCATATGTATACAGCTTTATTTTTCTTGCAACATCTCCCTATCATACGTAAAGTTCTTAAGATGTGGGTAATGTAGACATGTTATACTATAATAACGACCAGCGTGGTAAATAAAAATAATGATTGTAAAAGATGTTAATTTTGCTGACCATGTTAGTCGCATAATAGCTGAAACAAAACTAAAAGTTGAAAGGTGCATGGTGCGTATTTCCCAACACAGGGGCTTAAAGATAAAGGACTATTATTTGCCCCATCGCCATCAGTTGTTGCCCAAACGTCTTCAATTGCACATCTCGTGGGATTAATTTTCTGGTTTACTAATTTTTCTCAGATGATCATCTCTAATGTTGCACATACTGCTAGTAACATAGATTAATGCCATGATGTCACAGTGTCGCGACTATGAGTGGGCCTTAAATCTTATGTCTATTTTTTTACCGTCCATTCGAAATACGATATGAAAGACGTTCTATGTAAGTTCCCACGTTATTCCATACAAAGTTAACCCAGTGTCACGTTCCGTCGTTAGGTCTGCCCCTTACGTCTGACCCCCTGGCCCTATATATATCGTAAAAACCATTTATCATACAGGGTACCAAAATAAAAAAGATAATGTTTTCATGTTATTTTATAAAGAGCGTGATAGTTATTTTATAAATTTTTGGTTACCATGGTAACCTGCAAAGTACGCGACCAATTACTCCTTGTGAGAAATTTGCCTTATTGGCACTGTGCCAACATTTGGAATGTTTTAATCAAAATTATTGAAAAAAGCTTTTCATCTGAAGAATCTGAAATAAATTTGAGTTTTAGGGAATTTATCCACTAATTTTTGTATTTGGGCAATATTTCAGTATATATCAATTATATTGTGATATATCTGGCAGTGAAAGGGTTAAATGTAAACCAAGCAAAATTGGTACGGCATTATTATAATTATTTTCCTAGCTTAATTAAATTGTGCATCTTTGCTAAAACAGATTTGTTTACAAACAAATGGAAATATCTTCATCTGATCTCGAATTCTACTGAGGTTAAAGGTAGCTTTCATAGCTAATACACTACTACTGACCAATATAGTTAGATAACTATAGACTGCTGGGTACATTTCTTTAATTTTTTCGGTTTCCAAAACATTATCAATCATTTTGGGTTAGGGCCCCTTTAACAGGTCATACCCCATATGCTTGGCAGGAATACAATCATGTAGAAAACGGGGGGAAAGTAGGAGACGGAATGAGGTGTGACCTCTAATAGCAATAATTATATTCGGTGGATTCTGCACCTGCAATGAGTTATCCATTAATTGCTTGACCTATTATGGCCAACCTGACCTTTTAATGAAACCAGTATCTAATCACCCATTCAAGATAGTGATGAACAGTTCATAAAAATGATTGATTTCTACTCAACTATCAGACGGAGAATTACTTTAAAATTGCATCTTAAACAATTACCTACAGGGACATATCATGTTAAGTTTGGTGAAGATAATATGATAGTTACGAACCACAATAAATTCACAAGAGTTAATTGGTTATAGGCCTATTTCTTTTTCTTGCTTTTTTATCATTCATCATTAATGTTTACTGAGTTACAAGTTCTTACAGCAGTCTCACCTAACATATTCGGACATTCATGTTCAAACTAAAACTATGCTCGAAAACTTAAGTTCAGGCTAAAACTATGCTTGACTATATAAGAGAGAAAATTGATATTTGAAAAGGGCGTACCACCTGACTAGGCCTGTTGGAATGCGGTCAGTGGTAAAACTACAACATCCAGGTATCTTAAATCACCCACCCACTGCATGCACTCCTCCCTTTGTATTTTACAAGGAACCCTGCGGTTGCAAAATCATTAAGAATTCAACACCTAACGTTTTTACCAAAAAGATAAGTGAAAAGATAAGTACCAAAAAGACAACCAAAAAGATAAGACCAAAAAATAAGCAAATACCGACGGATTGGTTTTCATGCAGAACCCCAGGCTTGACAGCAGAATCGTAAATGATTATTAACCTTTGTGTTTTTTTCTTTCTTTCACAACAAAGTTGGGATCACCTCCGAACGTTGCTCCAGGGCTGTTGAGAGCTCAAGCAAAACACTAGGTGAATATTACACACAGTTAGTAAAATGATCTAATGTTTTGTGAAATAGAAGTAATGTAGGTTTCCGGCTGGTTCAGTTGGAGGGGGTGGCTGGTGTATAAATCTAGGTAAAAACATATTATTCCGACGGACTTTTTGGCTGCTTAAAGCATTATAAGCGAGACATAGATTGCTCTAACGAAAAAGATATAAATTTAGAAAATTCCTTGAAGTGAGAAGGAGAATTACTACTGCTTGACACCATTGAGTAATTAGGAGGGGTGAAATGCATTAAAATTTAGATACTGTACTTAAAATCATACAATTACAGGAGGCATAAACTTCAAACCGAATAAAAGAGATAGCAATATTCATCCGTTAGTTTAATTATAAGGATGTGACCTACAAATTCTTTGAATAACCGATAGAATTTGTAAAGGGTACCATTGTTCTTTAATCATTACCAAGTTGGAGGTTATATCGCCATTCTATATCTTAAACTCTAAGGGCCTATACCTGTTCCTGAACCCCAGCGAAAAGGTATTTAAAAAGATCATTGCTAAGCCTAATGGGTATGGGGCATAGAAATATACAATGTGAATCAGTATTTGAGTTTACAGAATCATAAAGTCTTTGAAAGGTTTAGGAAGGTGACCTTTCCACTTAGTTTAATTCCTTCAAATGGATTCATCTTTGGTCAAATTTTGTGCAGTGATAATAGCATCATACCTTTCTCATCCCCCATTACTAATATATTCTAATAATATTTCCCAATGAAAGTGGTCCTATGAAGTCAATACAATTCAACAAAGGAGATTCCACTCCTCTGCCACGTGAAACAGCCTCCTGTTCCAGCAGCCTCTCAGGTTCATGATGCTCCAGAACTAGGGCAAAAATTATTTACATTCTACTTTCCCCGCCAATTTCTTATCCCCTGCTATTCATGAACATTGCCTGGTTGGGGCATTTCTTCATTTGGCGGGGTTTCCCATTTATCAGACTGAGACCAGGCCGTTATTTTATTGGGTAAAAAAACGTCCCGGCGACAGGCCACGTGTGTTTAGACAAGAGTCCCCCTTCACCCCAGCCTTGTGTAGTCTCCCTGCTCGCCCAGAAAGAGTCACAAGTATGTGATAGACGTGAAGATATCTCAGCATTCCCCAGTCCGTATAATGCCACAGAATTTCAGCAGCTCGTAAAGCAGACAACGTTTACAGAGGCGCCGGGTTTAATCGCCGGGTATTCGAGTTTAGTGGGCATCTGTTGGAAGATTGGAAGCAGTGGTGGTTAGCTGGCCGATGAGAGAAGGGAACACTTAAAGAGCCATTGTGAATTCTACGCTCGGTGCGTCGGCCTGTTCTGAATCTGGTTCATCCTTTCTGGGGCGTTTTTAGTTTGGTGATTGGATAGTAGCAGCTGTTTTTGTGAGCTATATCAACAATGGGGTGTTGACACTTTGGTTACACAGGCGTCCTGCTTCGAAAATGAGTCCCGCATGATTGTACCTGCATGGATCCTGTGTTAAGAATTGCTTAACCCTTAATAAGTATCCCAGGGTTGGAAATGGGTTGGACACAATACCATCTAAGCCATCCTTGTCTCCTAGAGATAGGGTTATTGAAATAAGCAATTGCAATGATTGTATTTTTCTATATCCTGAAGTACTGATAAAACATTATGATTTTAAAAATTTTTACTAATTGACAAATTTTTCAGGTTTGTCAGGCAATCTAAGTGTTGTATTACAGGGCAAAATAGGATTGGACATAATAGGTTGGGCTGATGGGCTTCAACATTGGGTCGTATGGGAAAAAGGCCAATATAAAGCTGCATTTTACAAATTTTAGTAGAATTTTTCAACAATATTGCTTTGTTCAATATTACTTTTGAACAACTGTCTTCATGGAATAAGCATGGAGGCAATTTTGAAAATAATATTATTTTATGGTAAACTTTAATGTTGGTGTAAATTGGGATAGGCTTATTCCAAGAACATTTCCTATCACTTGCTGTGCGTGATAGAGGATATGCAAGGATAAGTAAGGCCATGATTGTGGGTAAAATATTATCTCAATGTAGGCCCGTGATACATTCATTTGAGGATATAGATACCATGAGGATATATAAGGTTGATGTAGTGTTGAACTGAAGGCACCCAGACATTGACACACACTACATAGGACACATAGGCACAGACAAACATGAAGACACACACGCCCCACAGACACACACGTAAACACAGCCACAGACACATACACACACATAAAAGTACACATACTCGTACAGGCCGACACACAACACATATTGCAGAACAGTTCCTCAAAATTCATCTTAACGAGAAATTTTGAAAACAACACATACCTATGCACTCCTTTTTAGTAAATAGTTGTAATTGAAGTATTGTTCAACACCGCAGAACCTCCTCACTGTTATCAAATCATTAAGTAAGTCTTAAGATATAACAATTCAGTCTATCATACATATTTATTCACACAGCAGCCATAAACATTAGACACTCATTATTACTTTACAGATTGCATAGTCAACAAAACGCTGACATATATGGCACTCTACAGGCGGTATGGAATACCATCTCTTTATAACAATCTTGATATGTAGCAGCACTTAAACTTTACTTTACATTTTCTGTGAAGTCAGCAATGGACTGACGATAAGTCACTATACTTTATTTATATTATATTCATATTCGATTCTAGTTCACAGACTACCAAAATGCAGTCAAAGAAGAAGTTTGTGTTATGCGTAGTGTAAAAACTCATGTTGTCAAAAAAGGTAGATGTTTGCCATGAAAAATTACTTGAGATGATTTTTGTGCGCCTTGATGGGTTATGGTGGATTGATATGATGTATCCATTCGCACTCTTACTCAATGAAGAATTCTTTGTAGAAATATGCACGCATTTAGTATTATGGTTCCCTACAACCTGATTTGATGACATTGTGTGCGTCTTCAGTGTTGAGGCATTTTGTTATTCCTTGATAAGTTCTCTGTTGATCAGGAGATAAGGGAATGTCCTATTTGAAGTTGTGCTTATGAATTCCAAGACATTGCGCTTGGGCATGGGCGGCTGCAAGGGGTATTTGCTGGACCTCTAGTCTGTTGAAGACATAAATATAGTATACTTACATCCATTCACCCCTACTTAGGTAAGGCACAGGAGGGAGACTTAAATTTGATCTTGTCAGAAATGTCACATATATAGCAGTACTCTTTGAAATCCTCATTCAAAATACCCTGACGATTACCCCCCTTCCCTTCCCTATAGTGTTCATCCCGCTAAAATCTGTAATATTGAGTCCATTGGGTGCGTCTTCGGGAGGTTGTTGTGCATGAACGCTTGATGGTTCCTGAGCAGCATTTATAAGATGCAGCATCGTAGGCGGTTGACCCACAGCATGCAGGCTGTGTGCCCAACTTCCGCCTGATGACATTGAAGCAACACATGTAATAGGTGACGTCATATGGCTGGTCATTGCAGATGGCCTCTCGTTGCGGTCGCTGTTGGCCATTGTAACTGGAAGGGTAGGTCTGTAGGGCAGTGGAGGAGGAGGAATCGGCTTTGATATCAGATGCGCTGCAACAGTCGGCATAGACACCTGCTAGGCGTAGCGCATTCCTGCAACACTGGTAGAAGTATTGGGATTGGCAGCAGGAGAGGCGCGCCCATCCCGGACCACCTGACTTATCCCTATCACTGGTTACAGACGACTGACCAATGGGTCGTGCAAGAACAGGTGGCGGTTGTAGGGGGTTCTGTCCATTGAGCTGACAGGAGTAGCAGCGGTGCTCTGGGGGAAGCGTGGTGGTTGTGGTTATGGGGGCAATGTAGTTGCTGGTACTGCAACACATAGGTTTGGAGCCATCGGGGGAGCGTGCGCAGCAACGTGCATGTCGACTGTACTCTCGGATTCTGCAGCATGTGTATCGGTACGTGCAGCACTTGGTCTTACTCACACTTGACGACGCACCAGGATAATGATCAGGGATGCGATTGGTATCCCGATCAGGTGCTGGCTGGAGGGCCTTGCAGCAAGAAGACTGTGGGTAACGGCTGAAGCAACAGGAACCAGAATCAGGCAATGGTGTAGGGTGCACAGGTATAAGGTGGTGTGGGGGTCGCGCAGTTGTAGGTCGGTAAGGGTAATAACTCTGTTGACTACTGCTTTGGCAGCACCTTGGTGGGCCATATGTCGACCGACAACACATGAAAGAAGTGGAGCTGGTTCGACAGCATGTCGGCCTGGTTCGGTCGGTATCACAACACGAAGGCATGACCCCAGCCTTCTGCGTTATCTGGCTACAACACTGCGATTTGGCAATCATAGAAGCAATCTCACAGCAAGCCGGCCGAAAACCAGGTACATCCATACTTCCGGTATCCTGACTTCCGCCGTTATAACTTCCGCTATCTTGATTTCCGGCGTAGTAACCCCCAGCGTCATAACTTCCGGCGGTGTAACTTCCGCTGGAGCAGCAGCCCACCCCGTGACTACAGCAGCGCCATTGGTTGTTGCGGCGGCAGCACGTACTTCCGGGCCGACGTTGCGGCCGGATGTGGCCTTCCTGGCACATCGACGATCGCGTGTCGTAGGTGCGCTGGCCGCAGCAGCGTCCGAAGCCCGTCTTCCGGCGGATGCGGCCGTTGCAGCAGTAGCTGTAGAAGGCGTCGTAGGCGACGTTGCCGCAGCAGGCAGGGTTGATTCCCGACCGGATGTAGATGAGTCCCGAGCAGCACAGCGTCTTCCGGGGGTCGACGGTGGCCCAGCCGCACTTTATACCTGAAAAGGGTCAGATATGGAATGGTAAGTAAGTGATCTCTTTACCTGAAAAGGGTCAGATATGGAATGGTAAGTAAGTGATCTCTTTACCTGAAAAGGGTCAGATATGGAATGGTAAGTAAGTGATGTGAGTATGAAGTCTTTGTGTTAGTCTTGTCATGGTTGCCTCTTTCTATTATCAATATTAAACAATCATAAGTTGAATAAAGGGGTGATCCACGGTGCAACTACGGACCAATTCTGAATCGATTTAGAAATCGGTTTGACCAATAGCCATAATTTCTATGACATTTGCGCCAGACTACTAATTGTAATAACTCCAAAGGAATTTTGACCCGTAATTAAGTACGTTTTCGGTAATCGCTTTGTCGCATCTTGGACCACTGGCTTTAAAGGTATATGAAGTATGTCGTTTTCACTTCTATAGACAGATCCTTTTTTTTCTTTCGAAAAAATCAATTCATATAAATGGTTCACACATTTGCATTCAAGATGGACGGTCCCTTGAGGCACAGGCTCTCGAATGATGTAAGTATAAGCAGACACAGGATACGCTCACTGCATTTTTATTCATAAGGGACGACTGGCCCATGCTTCCTGCAGGCATAGGAATATGTCTGCCATATTATTTAACGATTTTCTCAGCTTACCGTCATAAAGTCTAACAAACAGCCAAAATCCTCATATCAGTTCACAAGAAATACATTCTATAATACCAGGAAAGACACAAGAGAATTGCTAAAGCATTAAAGCTATCGTATGTAGTTTTACATAAGCATAATAAAGAAAGATATTGTTTGACAAATTCAAAGTGAGTCGGTTATAGAAAAAAGGGAGAAATATAGCACCTCGAAACTTGACGAAAGTAAGCCAATTGAACTAACCCAAACCACATTGCATCATTCAAACAAAAAACATACATCATTCTATTCTAAACCCCCTACCTAACGATCATTTTGCTTGTGACCAATTTGCCCGAAAACAGATTTATGGAGACAATCCCTTGTTTTTATTAGATTTAGTATGTGAGGTCGAGGGCGCAGCTAGTTTTTCTTCAGGGGTGCCAGTCGAGATGGGGTGGCGATCTCCAACCCAGATGTGCATGGCCCTTTTAGTGTGTCATTAGCACCGTCTATAGGGTGTAAGGTCTCTATAAGGGGTCGGCACACCCGTCCTTCTTCTCCAGGGCGACGCACCCACTCACACCAGTGCACCCCGTTTATAACTGCTGCCATATGCTTCCCGCCAACATGATTGTCTGGGGATTCTTATGAGAACCTTGCAGCAATGATGAATTTAATAATGTTTACCGTTTCTATGGAGATTGTTGACTAGATTTCTATATATGACTATGTTGTAAAAGGAAAAAGGATATGAATGAGCAAGGGGAAATGTGGATGCAAACTCAAACCACCCCACCACATCCCCTCCATCGAAATGAAACAGTTCATTTTCTTATCCTTATATTTCATTATGAATATTACCACACACATTTGCCTGACTGACTCAGCCTCCGTTTCCTGATATACTGCAAACTAAAGAGGCATAGGTTATTAGATACAAATAAATCATATGGAGAATCTTCGTGGGAGCCCGTCTATCCGGATGTTGAAAGGTTAACCGTAAAGAAAAACTGAAATCTACGTCAAACGCTCCCTTAAACTAGATCCCCAAAGTCTAATCACTCAATCCATATACTATGGCATATTTCATGCATCTAACTCCTTGATTTGTCCACAAATTATCAATGACCATGGGTGCACCGTTTTTGATTCTGTCCCCTATCAACAGAATTGTTGTTCTAATAACGAATCTATGACCATCAATAGATTCCTTATCAGTATAACAGGCGGAAACTTTTTTTCCCCCCACGGTCGACGGGCGGTGCATATTGGAAGTGAATATTGCGAGGCTGTTTGTGCTGCTCCTCATCTTACCTTTTTTCTCCCCAAAATTGTTTAGTATATTGCTTGGATGATAAAAAATGGAAGAATCATTTGGGATGTCCTAGGGTGAAGGTATGACCAATGGTGATATTACAAACCTGGGGCTTTGCCCTTGATTCGTGACGATCCCATACAGGTCGCACAGCCACCCTCAGATGCCCTCCCCCATTCTTTTATTAGTATGAATTCATGTAATATGCCCATCCCAGTTTACACAAACATTCAAATTGACCATAAAATATTTTCAAAATTGCATCTGTGCTTATTCCATGAGTTTCATAATACAAAGTTAACCAAAGCAATTTGTTTGAGGAATTGCTCCTAAAATTGGTAAATTGTAGCTTTATATATTTGCCTTTTCCCCATAGGAACCAATGTTAAAGTGTGTCAGCCCAGCCTATAATGTCCAACTCTATTTTTACCTTAACATACTGCATTTTGATTGGCTGGCAAACCTGCAAATCTATCAATTGATGAAATTTAAGAAATCATAATGTTTTAATAAGCAACACTTGGGGACATAGAAAAATATAATTGTTCCTTATTTCAGTAACTCAACATCTGGGAGACAAGGATGGCTCATACTGTAATTTTGTCCAACCCCTGTCCAACCCTGGGATATACCCAATGTGGAATGGGCATATTAGGATGGTAAAATAGATATTCATGTAGTAGCTAATGCGCTACCTCAGGAGCATGTGTAAGATCAGCCCACGATGTTGAGCGCGATATTCTTAGTTGAATTATCCAGAATAGAAAAAAAAGAGAAAAACAGTTATGGAAAAAACTACACCACTCCCCCGCCCACAACTTTTCAAAAAGAAAAATGGAGTAATCATAAAAAGACAGATCCCACCAAAGGGCCGCCCGACCCAGTGCCCACAGTCTCAATAAAAGAAAAAAAAAACGAAACAAAAAAGTAAAAAGTCCCCTCCCAGCAGCCGTTTTGATCTGTCCCATCTGGGGGTCGTTCACTGGCGGAGCCCTGTCTCACTTCTCAAAGTCAGATCCAGTGACCCACAGTACTATTTTTCTTCCACGTGTAACCATGGTATCCAAACATGTAGCTGGTTGTTAACATGGCCGATAAAAGAAGACCACGCCCTCCGCGAGATAACGCGAGATAACGGAGGCAGGGTCACGTGACATGCAGAGAAGTCAGACGTGGTCAGCGCGCACGCGCAACCATGGGGATGGTCATTTGGAGTGGATATATGAATATAACCCTGTCCGGTTGCCCATGGTGGCGGTTTTCTTGTATGACAACCTTGTCAGCCTAAAGTTCTCAATCAGCTGTGACAACTATGGGGTCGTTACTTCAGCATGTAATGGAGACCTTCTAAGGTTGTCATAGGATCAGCTAACTTCAAAAGATAAAATCCTGATAGTGACAATTTATGTCAACATTTTGACAGCTTTTAAGGGGGTCTCTGACGACTTTGTGTTTTCTGTATGGTAGCCGATTTTTCAGGAAGCTACAGTATGGTTCTATTGATATAGATGTTTGTCATTATTAGGATTCCTTAACTATAACATAGGAGTGCGATGCGTATCTGTGGTGTTTAATTGAAGCTACAGTATCTAAGCCAGATCTATGAAGCTGAGTCTATGAGGTAGCAATTAATGGAACCACTAAACCAAACTGTACTGAAGAGCTCCTTTCCGCACCATCTGACTACCGTGAAACCATGATTTTGAAGGAATCAGATGCTACGGGTAGTGTGCCACTAAACACGATAGTCCATTGAAAACGAATTCTACTGCAACTGCAAGCTCCGCATAAGACCTGATTTTAGGTCAATATCCATAATTATGTCGCCATGCACATGGAAATCGTCTTCAATCAGGTCGTTAACGACTGAATCCTTTAACTCATAATGAACAAAAGTATAAGTAAAATCATACGTAAAGTACTATAAGTAAAATATGTTCATATAATTGCCTTATTAGTTCTGGATATCATTATATACAAAGTATGATTGTGTTAATGCTGTAGGTACGAAATAGATATGACCTGATGCTCATAGAGTACAATCTTATGTCGATCGCCATAAGATTGTACTCTATGAGCATCGGGTCCTATCCAGTTCATACCTACAGCATTAGCACAATCATACTTTGTATATTGGCCTAATGATATCCAGTACTAATAAGGCCTCTGAAGATGAATACACAATTACTTTAGAATCATTACTGAATATCAGTTTGAACTAAATGATAAAATACAACTGTTACCCTTTATTGTTTGTTAATTTTATATTCACTTAACCGTTAGATCTGGAATTGCAGGTGGTACCAATAGCTTAAACGGCATGAGTCAATGTAGGCCTATATATATCAACACCAACATTTTATTGCTTCATAATTGTTTTTACAAAAATGTTTGAAAGGGAAATAAAAGCTGAGCGCTCAGACACACACAGACATACGTGCAGACTGCGAAGCCAGTCACAAAGTACTTTGAATGTGAGGCGGTGTGTGGGTTCGATTTACTCCTTCCAGGGCACGCCGCTATTGACAATGACAGGTCGTTTGGGTCCCATAATACTTGGTCAATCATAAAACCGAACCATTCCTTTTTGCATCTTACCTTCATGTTAGCTTCTATGTTTACGGATATTCCGCCAACATTAATATAAGTCTATATGTGCAGAAGGTTAGCTGATACAGATCAATTACATCTTTTTAGCATTTCAAGGGGAGCGTTGAGTTTACTACACAAACATTAGAAGGTTCCCTCCACTACTCCATTCCCTATAGCAAACATGATTATGTTACTGACTCTTTAACCCATAGAGATTCGAGACAGCGAGAGGGTCATGGTACTCTACTTTGCAAAGGGTAATAGTCCAAGGTGACGTCCCTCAGTCAACAATCTAAAGCATATTAATTTCCATATCCACTAAATATTGGTGATTTTTTCAACACCCTGTATATATTGCGCTCAGTTGTAAGTCCCCTTTTTTCGTCAAAATCATTTTTGTGTGTCGCGCCCCTTCTCTCACGTTCGTCCACGTAATACTATCAAAACAGGAACACCTGCATCCGTTACCTTGGCAGCTCGAGTTTTTCTTTAGCAGACCCTCTCAAGATTTACTTACCATCCCTCGTGCCACGTCACCTTATCCATAAATAGTAAATATTCTCCACTTCTAATATTTTTTCATTCCCTCATTTTTGGTGCCAGAACTGGGTTTCTTTTAAACAAATGCACGTGTCCGACTTACAAAAAAAAGAAGAATTATTGTTGCCGTGAAAACCCACATTGCCTCTGAAAGAGATAACTCTTCATCAGAATCCTGCTTAAAGTCACAGCTTTTCTCCATTATCCCAATGACTAAGTATGTGCTGGAGAGTGATTTCGACGCTCCTTGGCGTGCACCTGTGGGCTACCTCCTTAAAATTAGGGAGCCGTAAAAAGGGTGAACCGATTGGCCAATTCTACAGGAATTAGGCCTATAACCAACTGATAGCCAGTTCTACAGGCATTAGAGTCAACTCATGGCCAATTCTACAGGCATACATCAACTCATGGCCAATTCTACAGGCATACAGCAACTCATGGCCAATTCTACAGGCATTACAGGCAACTGATGGCCGATTCTACAGGCATTATGGCCAACTGATAGCCAATTCTACAGGCATTACAGCCGACGTTGGGGTACATACCGCGGCATAATTGATGAACAATTTTAGAGAAACAGAGTTCTTTAATTATAACCAAAGAGAGTAGTTTTCCGTCGTTGTTAGCTACTGGAGTTTGGTTTCGCACTGGATCATTAGAGTTAACTTAACAGAGGTATCGGGCCTCTCACGGAGGTTTTCTCACGCTTTTTCTAAACATATACATAATGTTTCGGTTAAGGATGCATGGAACCTGTTTCTTTTCTATTTTCAAGGAACAGGCAATTCATTTGCCACCCGGATCTTCATTGAAAAGTATTCTCTCCAGAAACTACGAGGAACCCGGCGATGGAAATGTACACCCGTGTGTACATCACAATTTTGATAGGCCTATAGTGAACCATATGGCAACAATGTAACGAATCAATGACAATTAAATATTCAACTTGTTGTATCTGATTTTGTGGTGTGTGGGAGCTCAAGGAAGATGTCTTTTTCAATTCAGAGGGAACTTTGTTACAAAGTGTGAAAGTTTCCCCAAGTGAGATATAGGCCTATACTCCCCCTGCTTGTTAAGATGTTATTTTTCAGTCTGATGCTTATTAGCAAAAGAAAATCATAGCTAAAGTCACATAAGGCGAATAGGACTTTACTTTTGACCCTGGAGTGAAACCATTCTGCATGGGGCTTACTCTGAGTGTCTGACAGGACGTTGATGTAGTTGAGTGGCGGGCCGTCACTCGTAGACATCAGGGGAAAACGGGTTACGAGCGATTAGCAGAAAACGCCTGACACGTTGAGGTGGAGGAACAGGTATGCCAGGTGAGCACCTCAAGGCCCCTCGGGTACGCTAACGCTATCAAGGTGGGAGCAATTCACCTTGGAGGGAGTGGGGAGGTACTTTAGGAGAGCACCTCAGGTCTACTCATGGTATGCTCACATGAGGATGGGAGCAGCTTATCGCAAAGTGGGGAGGGGGGGAGGGGGGGGAGGGGTGAGGTCCTAGCCAAACATGTGACGTTGTTACAGCATTGCAGCAACATTCTGGTTTGGTTCTTGTTACGTTATTTTGATTGCTCCCAATACTGTCGCTGCAATGTACTGCTGTGACATTGTATTAAACGTTATTATACAGTCTGGGTATGTTCTTCAACCTAAACAGATTGTTCTTATAATGTTCTGTTTGGGTTTTGTCCTAACCTCACCAAAAAATAATGACATAACAATGTTCTGATTTGGTGTGGTTTCAACCTCACCATCAATAACGTAATTGTTACATGCCAGCTTAGTAAGGAACCAACTGACTAAAAAAAATATGGTTGCAGAATGTTTCTGTTGGATCGCAAGTTGGCTGGGGTACGCCGGTGAGGGCCATGGCCACTCAGGTACATTTACATCAAAACATGAGCAGCTCACCTCAGGGTGGGGGGAGGGGGCAGGTATACTAAGTGAGCACCTCAGGGCCACTCAGGTACTCTAACATCAAGGAATGAGCAGCTCACCTCAGAGTGGGGGAGGGGCAGGTATACTAAATAAGCGCCTCAGGGTCTCAGGTACTCTTACATCCAAATATGAGCAGCTCACCTCAGGTTGGGGGGAGGGGGCAGGTATACTAGGTGAGCACCACAGGGTATGCTCCTCAGGGTGGGAGCAGCTCACCTTAGTGGAGGGAGGGGGCAGGTGTGAACTCAACTCTTAAAGATTACAAGTGGTCCATCAAAAACACATGTCGCTTTGTAAATCATTATTTTGATGCACAACCCAAACTTCAATACGTGCACTAAAAATCTGGGGAATTCCCTACACTTCCAAACTTAAAAATAAGTGATATCAGGTGCGCCTTTTTACCAGAAACAGCCCAATAGATTTGCTTGCCACGTCTGGTTTCCGTGTGAAGCCAGCCGTAGCTGTCCATGACGGGCACGGGAGTGTACAGTTTCCACATCAAGCAGATTCCACTGACCGTTGGTGACCTCGGCGCATTGGGCTGGTAGATTGGTTGTCTGAGTCCATAACGCACAGTACACCAACAACCAGCAACTTCAGTCGACCCACGTGACACGCTGGGATGCGCGCGCAAACCCAAAACGTGTGGCCGGGACGAGCACGACAGTTTTTTTTATGTAAGGGGTGGGGGTGCGATGGGCAGGCAACAGGGCAGGCAACATGTTCTGAGCATACATTAGTCCTTCCCTGAACTATTTAGCTTTTACATAATAAATCCGCACACCCACTCAGAGCTGATGGGCCTCACTGGTCAGTTAACAATTTACATATTATGGCAGAATTATTTCCTTTGGGTTGTATAGCCTTATATCCTGGACTATCCCTTCGCTGGTGATGTAACTGCTGGCTCTTTAGGACCCCTCTTGTCAGATTCAAATGGCTCCATAGCACTCGGAAATCTCACCTAAAATGGTTGTACTGGTTTACAGCCACTGACTCACTGTCCTACTTTGAACTATTTGCAGACTGTAGACTACAGTCTATGGCCATAATTATGGTTAATAACTTATAATTGAGACCTAAAATGAGCTTATCATTGAAACTTTAAATGGGATGTGGACTTAGTTTTCAGCATAACTTTGCACATTAAAGGTGCTCAACAACGGATATTAAAATAGTTGTGTTCCAAAATATCTTCGTTTCAATCTTATATCATTGCATAGACCTATAACAAGTAATACCTTGTTCACTGTACCTGTCAGTTTAATCATCTCCGCTTATATCAATTGTACCTACATCTTCTAAAGATGGAGGTAGTTTAATACAACACATTTCTGATTATTTTCGTCCATCAACAAAATTCAAAGGCAACACTTCCCGCAGACTTTCTGAAACTACACCTTTGCTCCATTTGATGAATATCACGTATCAAAGGGATGTGATATCTTCGTTCAGTAAATAATAATTACATGTGCTAAACTAGATTCGAAGCTATAGAATTAACCTGAATATAACCTAACCATTATGGATAGCCCCTCCCTAGTAATTGGTTTTTGTTTAACCCCATGCAGATGAAAGATGAAAGCTAAAATACACTATGACAAAGGCAAAGGGAGTGAATCTAGCTCGTATATGATACTGTTACATTAATGGGCACACTAAATAACTCCATGTCAGTGGAATGTATCTAGTTAACTACACCGTGTTTAATATCACTTCTGAGAAACACTATTGGGTAGGAAAAGAATTCATGACATGTCATTTAGAATTTTGGCCAAGAAAATCACAAAAGATATAACTCTGCATCACATGTATTTGTTATATGCATCGAATTCAATGTAATTGGTATGCTTTATTGTTTATGTTTTACCAGCTATCAGTGTCTTTCATATCCAATTACATGTGAGATGGTCATAAATACCAGATCTAAGGCCCATACTATGAATTATATGGGTAGAATGGTGAAGATTATCATTTAGTCCTAGCCTGAGCATGGAGTACAGTCCCTGGGGGGTACTTGGTCTAGAGATGGGTAACAACTGCGGTCGGACCATCAAGTGGCTGTAGCTGTCGATCGCCAATTTCGCACTAAAAAAGGGGGCTGTCAAATCATCGAACTACCTTTTAGGATAGCTGTCAATAATAGATTATATTTGATACTAGATTAGAAGTCAATTGTAGGTTATCAAATTCTTTCATAATAGATCTCAGACAAATCGTAACCTTCTTGAACTGGATTGTGACCAAGAAATGTTTAGGTTAATGCATATTTGCAGGGGCTGTCCATGAGGTATGCTGAAAAAGGGGGGCTGTCAGAGTATTCCAGTTCTTCTGGGGACTGTAAAATCCCTCCCCCCCCAAAAAAAAATAAAATAAAATAAAATAAAAATAAATAAATAAATAAAATAAAATAATAATAATAATAAAAAAATCAAATCAAATCAAATCAAATCAAATAAAAATCTAATCAAATCAAATCAAGTAGGGGTGGCTGTAGTTTCGCAGTTGGTACCTACCCTCATACATTGAGTACCCCCCCCCCCCCCAATACAGTACAGACCTGTATGACCCTAGCCTGACGTCCTCCCTGACACTGACACACGCTGATACCTCCCTCCAGGGTGTAGTCCTCCAGGGTGGGGGTATGCAGAGTATGGGGCTCTGTTACTGGAGGAGACATAACACAATTCGCCTTTGTTTAAAGCTAACTGTGAAATAGACGATTTCTTAAGTAATCACATCCATAACCCAGACAGGTTATAACAAGTTCGGCTAGATGATTTATGGGCCAAAATATCATCTGAATAGTCTGGTGACCTGTGAGTTTGTGTCCAACTGTGTATGATTAGTATTCCTTTATCATGCCCTTAAAGTTTACAAAAAAATACCATCAATCTCTGTGTAGCATATTACAATGAAAAACAATTGAAAAATCAAGTTAGTGAGGGCTGTTATTATTTATGCTGTAATTACTTATTGATGATAACAAATAATTGTATATATCAATCACATAGAACCTTTGATGTTTTGTGGGACTCCTGGAATAATGTCCAACATGTTTATGCCGCATGATGTTAATTTGAGAGAAAGCTAAGAAATAAAGATTGGAACTTGTGTTCTATTAATAAATTATGTGTCTCCCCACAAAGAAAGGACGTTCTTGTTTTTTTTTATCGTAAGCTCTACAGCTAATAATAAGGGAGATATAGGTAGATTTGTAAAAAAATAGGAATGAAAATTTGTTAGACAAACTTTTTGTGTAGAGTCCAGTTATTTGACTCTAAACATTCCATAAAATTTGGAAAACATTCTATTTGGAATGCTAATGGAATGTTTTCCCCCATAAATTTCCTAACATTAGATGTTTGGTTACCATGGAAACAACAACATTTGTGGATTTTGTCAGACATTGTAACCCATTTGGATAAGCATGACTTCATTATATTATCAGTCCAAACCAAAATAGATTATCTTTTCTAGATCAAAAGTTATTCACATAAAAGCTTTTTAAGGATTTTTGTTCATTTATGGGTAAATTTGATTTTATTACTATTTAGATAAATATTCAAAATCCAGTCTTTTTGCCATTTAAGAAATACTGACAGTCCTGTGTTCAACAACCTGTAACTTGATATGCTTGGTATCATTTGAAAGCTTAAAACATCCTCTGTAATGCTTAATTCCCGCATGGAGCATCCTTTCTGTGTGGGGAGACACTTATATCTCGTACTTTCCTGTCCCCCTTCTGTCCCTGCTGAAGGGAACTTCTTATCTCAAGATTGTATTCTTTCTGTTCGTGAAAGGTACCTCTTACCTAAAACTATATAGCAGGTAAAACATGTTATGAAAAGAACTGAAGCTATATTCCAGGACTCAAGCAAACTTAGAAACTATGTTTTGTCTAACCTAGACTCATTTGTTAAGGCTGTACACACAATTCCCTTAAGAAGATCCCAAGTGTCGAGGTTTCTTACATCAAACATTAATCTATAAATCAGTGTGAGACTTAATGTTTTGAATTTTGTTTTTCAAAGTATAATTAGCAAGTGAAAATGAAACAGAATACACAAGACAACAGATAGACTATATCATTTCATATGAACCCCCATACATTTACAGAGGGGTTGAAGAGGACTTCACCAACCCTACCAAGTGTGTGTATGGAAAAGAAGGGACCACGTAACACCATACCACTCGTCACTTCCCTGATAAGCCAGTAAGTTAAACCAAGATAACCTCCTCCAGAGGCTACAGATAGCGCTAATCTCTAGGGTGTCTTAAAAATGAAGTCTCATCCCAAACTTTGATGCAGCAGAAAGCAGAACTGATAGACCAAACAGGCTGAAGCTATTAAATCCAAGCTGGCGGGATACCCAGCGATGTTTAAATCACAGGATCCAGTGTATGTTTTTATTGTATCTCATGACCAGGCACAGACAGACAGATGATGCACTGCTTCACTGTTTTTATACCATGACTATATCGCAGAGAAAATCTTTTCATGAAAAAACTAGATTATAAGAGATAAATAATCTCCTCCCTATAGAAGACAGTTGACAGAGTATACCTTGGCTTATTTTCTCGTTCTTTTGAGAAAGAATAATATTTCTGGTTGTATTTGTGTAATTTAGGAAAGCATCCACTCTAATTTGTTTAAAGAAGGAAGGGAGATAGGACCTTGGCGTCAACTCACGTAGACTGGGGGGTTGCGTTTTCTGACCTTTGGGATCATCCACGTGCTGTCAATGCTTTAACCGTTGACAAATACCAAAATAACCAACTTATCATTGTTAATGTTATGCTTGTTCTCCCCGCTCTCCTGTTTCCTCCCTTAGGCTAACTTTTCACGACGGGAGCATTTCCCAAGGACAAACTAACCTCAGTGAATGCTGAAGGAAAAAGCTTGTTTATAAACATGAAAGAAATCTTTTTGTTCTCAGAATTTGAGAATGATTAATCATAGAGTAAAACACGTGTACAAGGGCATGCCTTAAGATGTTTGGACGTGCAGTTAGTTACAGTGCTAAAGGTAGTCATATGGAGTAAAGGTTAGGTGAGGAGTATTGGTGTAAAGTCGCCCCTTTAAGACTGAGCAATAAGCAGGAAAGACTGTGTGTTGCCTGAGCATTATGCAGAGTAGACAACCATCGATGCCTATTATATCTTAAAGGCTATACTCAGCACCTATCTATTGAATGGAAAGTCTCATCAAGTATCATACTGTTTCACATTTAAGCGGCAAAGGGTAAGCCATAAATAAACATATAAACACTCACTAGTGTTAGTACACATTATATATAAAGATAGATGTATAATATATGTTATATGTACATGAACAAAAAGATATGTTTCCGGTAATACAGCAGCAGAATTGCTGAACTGTATTGTGGAAGATCAAATACATTAAAGCTAAACTAAGGCTAAGGATGGAGGAAACCACAACTTATTGGATAAAAAATGATGTAGGAGTGGGAGGTAGATAAGTATAGGATGCAGATGTGTAAAGGCCCTGGCCCTAAAGCTATCTGGAAACCTGTGCACCTGTCATCTTTACCCAAACTCAAGGGCTTTATGTGTGTTGAACTAGATGGAGGGGGCGTTTCTTGAGTAGAACAACTTAATGTGTGTTCTAAATCACGACAGCCGGCGCACAAAGACTTAAAAAGTGGCTGCTGTGTCCACAAAGGATCTCCAGGTGTCAGAAGAAATAACTTAGAAAGAATCTGATCTCGTTCAATAGAAAATGCCTATAAAGTAATCCTCGACACAATACCACCCTGATCTCCTTTTCTCATGCTTTTTATTCGCACAGCTTGTTGCCAGAATAGATTTATATAAAAAGAATGGATATACTGCGGGAAAAGGATTCAAATCTGTTTATACAGGTACCGTTCTTAGTGGCGGATTGGCAAATATTTTCTTAATGGGATTCTGGCCGAATTCTAGAATAAAATCCCCGCATTTGTCATGAAAAGGGGCTGACCCGCGCCCCCACATCCCCATTCTTAGTCCGATACTGATGCTTCTTTGTTTAAGAGAATTGTATAACTTCAACATATGCCAATTACATATTATCTTGCCTGTGTTTAAGCAACGTTAGGTGTATTTTATTACAAGTGTGATAATGATAATATGTATTCAGCCACAAAGCTACCGGTAGACATTACAGTTTCACGGATTACTGATTTCCTGCGTTTTAATGGACTTTTAATGGGCGGTTTGATGAAGATGCACTTGGGAAATTCGACAAATGGATTTCCTTTACATGGCTTGATCATAGTCAATTCCTTTGAATGGCCATCTATCAATTACGTACACATTACGTGTGTGTGTGTGTGTGTGTGTGTGTGTGTGTGTTTGTGTGTGTGTGTGTGTGTGTGTGTGTGTGTGTGTTAGGTGGGGGGGGGGGGGGCGCTCAACGGCTTAGGTATAATAATTCGAATCCATATTGCACGCTTAAGTTGGGGAGAGGGAGGTATAGATAGAATGTCAGAATACGTACGTAATACGTGGATGGCACCCTATTATCGGCATTATTTATTCTTTGAAATTATGGCGCCAAGCATTAATACTTAGCCTTCTGTAACATTCCTATGCTTTGTATTTTTTGAGGTGATTTGAATATAAAGTTACTACATATCAATATTTTAGTCAAGAAATTAGTCAATTTCGACCTACAGGTGCATACAATATGGCCTTCCGCTGTAGACGCAATTATACTAAAAAATTATATGCGTTAATTGTCCCGCATACTCTTTTGAGAAAAAATGTAACTGGAGAACATCATCAAAGGGCTACTTGTACCAGGGGTGCTATACGGTTACACATAAATTGATGTGTCTCTCTCGTCGATCCGGCCAGAGGCGGACACCCTACCCACCTTTTGCCCCAATTCGGAGGTCTATATCACTCACCCATCCAACGTCTAGACGCCCAGTTTCAGCCGCCTCATAAAAAATGAAAATAAACAAAAATAAAAAACATCAAACTTTGTTAAAATAGCAAAACCGACACGGAAGCACGATTCGAAGTGACACGAGCATTGTATCGGTTTTTGTAGCGTCCACGACCAGGCTTTATTTACCAAAGGTAGAGTTGATAGATTCAGGATTGGCTCCTTTTATGAACTTGTTCTTCTCCGTGTTCCCTAGCGGGAGCTGTCACCGTGCGAATCCACCCTGCCCCTTGACTGGTGAACTATTCATTGTACAACACAAGGTTCACCTACCCCCGGCCTGGGGCCCTTGAAGGGGGGTCCCCAATGTCGCATGTCAAATATAATAAGAAAACGCCATGTCACATGTTACTTATCTCCCCATGTCGCAGATAATGTCGCATCTAAGATGCTGCCATGTCACATGTCGAATTAAAGAAACAAGCTCATGTCATTTATATTTTCACTCATGTCACTAAGCCTCATGTCACATGTCATTTTAAGAAATGGCCATGTCGCCATGTCGAATTTAACGGTCTAGGGCCCCCAGCCTCCCCCATCCCCTATAGGTCGTACCAGCGGGGATCTCGCTCTATAAAAACACGATCGATATGTCAAAACATTTCTCAAGCGTGGCCTTCCGCCATCTTGTAGTAAGTAAATCATGACGAGGCGAGGATTACTTACAGCCGCCGGCTATTCTTAAGTGTGAAAAGGCGGGCACTGAGATGTTTTCTTTAACCTGAATAACGTACAGCCTGTTATTAATCGACAATGTTCTCCAGGTTACCACTCTTTTCACCATAGTTAACACATTAGACCCAACATAATGCATACTAAATGCTTGATTTCACCATAGATAAAGACGATCTTATCATAGGCATATATCATCGACATTGAGAAGGAAATAGTGAAATTCATCATCAAACAAAATGGAAATGTATCCATGGAGTTTATCATCGAGAAAAGTGTAATTCTGCAACTAATAGATAATTGAATCAACGTTCCTGTGCACGTGGTGTGGAGAACGCGTTCATGAGTTGGTTATTTATCCAAGTGACCTCAAGGAACGAATGGGGGCAATTTTAAAGTTGAAATCAAATCAAACCACAGTAGACTATATATAACACCAACGAACAAATACTTTTAGAATAAACATCAGCAAGCTCTTTAGTTGGAACCGATCACAGTTTGGGTATAATGACCTGTACACGACTTTAAGCCTGTGTTCCATTCCACACACCGATTTTGATGCTGGCAATTTCGGACTTGTTCCGTTTTCTCTGAGAATATGTCATGAAACCATAATATAATCCTATATATCGTTTGAAAGAGAATTGTAAAAAATCTCTAGTAATATAATTATACAGGGACGGACCCCTTTTTGAGCAAATTTTATTTTTTCTAATGTAAAATTGTTGCTCTCAGAGGGGGTGCCAGGACTTTTTTAATATAGACGTCCCCCCTTTCTTAAATTCCTGGATCCGCCCCTGATATAACATGTCTTTGTTTAAATTTAATTCCCCCTGCCGATTTTTTGAAGTGGCAGCAGAATCATCATAATTATGTAATAGAGACTTGAGTCATCACACAAGCATAACCAAATTACATATTAAACACTTCCTCATCTTAAACCCCGTTTCATACGCACGATGACATAAACTAGAACGTACCAACAATCCGTGTACTACACATTTAACTATCCTTCTGCCCCCCGTGTACGTAGGCGGGGTGGTAAACATGTCTCCGATGTGAGGTGGTCTAAGCCTGTTTGTACTAAACGATCTTACTGCTGTATATTTGGACATTTCTTCAATAATATACCAGGGGACCATGCATCCTACATACCATTCGAAAGGAAATTAAAAATCCTTTTTAACGATATATAATAAGTCTACAGTTAACCGTCATTCCCACTTGCTATGTTTGAAATTGCAAGTAAAAATCGGAGAGTGGAAAACAGATTCTAATCTGAGAACTGCTCGCGAGTTGCTCTCACGGGACAAGGCGAGCAGCTCAGTCAGCGGCTTTTTGGTGCCAGACAGACAGAACTGCTACCGGCCTGCATACATAAGAAAATACCCAGTTAATAGCTGCCAGTCTACAACCACTGGGCCTAAACCCAGTCCTTTCCAACTGAGTGTATGCCTCTACGAAGAGATATATCCCTATCCTATCTTATTCCACATCTAGCTTTTCGGTATATGCCACTGCTTATGGCAATAGCGGTTACCGAGTGGACCCTTTAAGATGTGTATTATTTGTATTGTATCATCGCACCTAGTTCACTCTTGTGTGTATTGAAATGAATCAAAGGCACCGTTTTTCTTTGACTGCGTTTGAAAAAAGTGTTGGAAAAAGTGTTGGAAAAAGTGTGACAAAAAAGTGTATATTTTTAGGGGTAAAAAGCGCGAGTGTCAACTATACTACTCGGTTGGGCACCGACCTGCTTGTGTACATAGGCCGCGCCACCCTGCAGCTTCACCTAGTCAGTCGGGTTCCTTCAGACTGTCAAAGTGAGCGTGGGGGTCCAGGTGGCTTTGTGGCTGTCGGCACTTCAGCATACCGTCAGGTGTTAACTGCTATATATCCCCACCTCCAAGCTCAGCGGTTGCCCAAACCCCCCTCTATTCCCTTCGTTCATGCCACATCTCTTATATTAAAGACCCCCACCTCTGTGGTTGAACCGTTGCATGCTGAGATAGATGCTCCATATCTCTGTACTTGATCTGTGGCATATGGAGATAAAGCCCCTCGGCGCTGTGATTGCACCATGGCGTATAGTGATAAAGCCCCCCACCTGTGTGATTGAACCGTATCATACAGACATAAAGCCCTCCCCCCCCATATTGTGATAAAGACTACCACCTCTGTGGTTGAACCATGGCATACTCAGATAAAGGCACCCACCTATGCAGTTGAACCATACCATACTGTGATAAATGCCCAATACCTCTGTGCACGATCCATGGCATACAGAAATAAGAAACCCTACCTCACTGGTTGATCACATCATATTGAGATAAAGGACCAAACCTTTGTGGTTGAACTGTGACATACTGAGATAACCCCCCCCCCCCACCTCTGGGGTTGAACCATAGCATGTATACAGAGATAAAGAACTCACCTATGTGGTTGAGCCATTGCATTCTTGGATAAAGGCACCCACTCTCCACCATAGCTATGGTTGAATTCTAGCATACAGAGATAAAGCACCCCATCTCTGTGGTTGAAATATGGCATAGAGATAAAGCCCTCCTACTCTGTGATTGAACTATGGCATACTGAGTTAAAGCCCCCAGCTATGCAGTTGAACCATAGCATACTGATATAAAGTCCCCCACCTCTTTTGTCGAACCATAGCATACTGAGATAAATCCCCTCACCTCTGTGGTTGAACAATAACTTCACTGTAATATTATATTAAATGTTTGCACCTTTTCAGTACCTGGAAAACATACTGAGATAAGCCCCACTACCTCTGTATTAGCCCAAAGCATACTGAAACCCCTCCCTCAACTTTGGTGGTTGACCACTCATAATAAGATAAAGCCCTCTGGCTGCTCTGGTAAAGCATCCAACACCACATCTCTGTGGTTCATTCTGTGAACCACAGAGATGTAGGGTCAGATAAAATCTATGTGAAAAAAGCAAACCGAGACATAACTACCCCCCACCTCTGCGGTTGATCTCGTGGTGAACCAAGACATATCATAATATTCCCATTCTGACCCTTGCGGTTGAACCAAATCATACTGTGTTAAAGCCCCCCTTTCCTACCGCCACCTCTGCGGTTGATTCAGTGGTTGAACAAAAGCATACAAAGATAAAGCCCTCTCATATCTGTGATTGAACTAAGTCATACAGAGATAAAGCCCCCACCTCTGTACTTGAACCATATCATACTCTAATTAACCCCCCATACACACACTCACACACACACACACACACACACACACACACACACACACACACACACACACACACACACACACACCACCCACACAAACTCTACAGTTAAACTTACCCCATGAGTTGGAGCCACCCAGGTCGACGAGGGAAAATAGGAGGACCAGCAGAAGCAGTAGTCCGGTGTGGGAGGGCTGACCCCCGCCTCCTGTCCCTCCTCCTGTCCCTCCTCCTGTCCCTGTCTCCACCGCTGTCCCCGTAGGTCCACTGCTGTCGCCCCTCATCCCGACCACGACCACACGTCCGCGACTGGCCCTCACTGACTGCCGACTGTGGCCGCCCTCCTCCCGGTGGGGTAGGGTCTACTACAACTCCAGCCTCCTTCTTCCCCTCCCTGTCTGGGTCTCCCACTCAACCCGCCAGTTCAAGACCTGCTGCCTCCCCCACCACCACCAACCACCACCAACCGCCGCCGACACAGTGAGCCCTGCGTTTGGCTCCGATTGCATAGGATTTTTACCGCGCTTGTTTTATGTTATTTGGTTCTTGCTAGTTACTTAAGTTTGGACTCACGGACTGCAGAGGGGGGACTAATTGCACTGCCCACGCACACCTGCAGTGCAAATTCAGTCATATTTCATAATTGGCTGCATATACAGTGCACACATGTAGTGCACACTCACAGGGGCATATGGCATAAAATAAATAAGGAGGGAGAATCAGCCTCCAGCCCACACAATTCGCTGTGATAAAATAGAATTGCAGTAAAACAAAACTTGAAATAAACCCCCCAAAGAATTCACTCCTAAATCAACGTAGGCCTTTTAGGTGTATGCACCTAGGTGCCAACAAGGTGCTCAACAAGGATTGTGCGATTTTATTGCAATACATGTAAACTTGCACTTATGTTGCATAGTTTTAACTGGATTCTGAGGACAGGGTCTACCTCGGGACTGTCCTTGAAGCGCCTTGCAATGGCCCATTTGTTCAGGACTGTCATTGGGTCAGCTCGAGTCGCCAATAGGCCCATTCGCCGTGACCGATGATTCTGTCGCTTGGAGGTCCGACAAAGTTATCGCACTGAGAAGACGATATTCTAGGGGCCGATAAAATTATCGCATGCAAGCAATATTGAAGAAATTGCATTTACCCTGAGATGAGAGGTACGTACCAATTGCAAACGATAATTTTCTCAAGTACTTGAAGCCCTGAATCGTCTGAAATTCAGACTATTTGATCGAACATGTTGGATCTGATTGCTTGCCATTGGGTCATTTGGATTATCGTTTGTACCAGAATTGCAAACAATAAACTTCGCAAGAGATCGCATGTACCGAATTTGCCAGGGCGAATGGGCCTTTAGGGTCCTTGGGTCTTGTCTAAGACCCACCCTTAGGTGTCAGTTATCACCATGCTGCTTAATTTCCCCAAGCATAAGTCAACCATAGGTAGATGTTGACAGTTAAGCACCGAAAAGGACACTGATTTATTTTGAGATAACAAGTCACCTTTTATAGGCTGCAGAAGAACTACCCACTGGTGATTAGTTTAGAGCATGTCGTGTGATATTACTCCATAAATCTCACATTTTGAGTTATAATATTAACTTGAGCATGTATCTAATTCGAGTTACTTTTCAAGTATTCATATAATTCGAGTTACTTTAAGAGTGTTCACATCATTTGAGTTACATTTTGAGTATTCACATAATTTGATTTACTTTTTGAGTAGTCACATTATTTGAATCACTTTTCGAGAATTCTACATAATAATTTATCTAATTATTACAATATCACGCTTGCACTTTATAAGACTTTACCTATATTTCTTGATAATTGTAAGTCTATCTCACATAAGATCTCCAGTACCCAGGAATTAAATGGACCAAAAGCAATGTAATTATTGTAAAACCTTTGGAAACTAAGATTACTGTAGAAATATGTTTCAGGAGTCTAAGTAGTAAGGTCAGTTGTAAAGTTGTTGTAGCAATGACAATCTTATTAAATCTTATTAGAATTCCACACAAGAATTAATATGGTAATATTTTCATTTGTTTGTAAACACATGTTTTTTTTTGTATTTGCAGTAACTGAATTTCACAAGTAAAGTATGTTTTTAATGACGTAAAATGAGTCCAGACTGTCTAATGAGTAAAAATCTTCCCTTAGTGCTATTTGCCGTTCGTAAGCAAATACAATATGAATAATATCAAATATAGAGTCAGTATTTTCGTCGTAGTGTGATAGCCTTTATAAAAGCATAATGCAATATGGAAACACCATATCTACATGTATCCCATTTTCTCAGCACATCTTTTATTGCGTTTTATGACCTTTTGCTAAAATGGGACACTTTCAAAATACAACTGTATGTAAAATCAATTTCGTGAGGAGAATTCTAGTCGGCATCTAGCATATCATATTATAAAGAACCACTGTATATATCGTTCATAAACAGACTTTATTTGCAGAACCTATGCGATTTTTAACAACCATGAGTCTATAGAACTGTTAGGTTGTAAAAGTCAAGGCCGACATGGCCTTCCAAAACGTATCTTCTTTCTACAGTGACGAAATGAATAATCAACCGAGATGCTTTACATGTAATACCATGCTATAGTTCAGAATGCATATTGCTTACGAGGATTTGATAACATAATTCAAATATTCACGGTCTGTCTTTTGATAGCAAAATCGCATTGTAGTAGCAAAAAAATGAACTAAGTTGGAAAAATGACTGTCTTTGGCTAATAATTTGCCTTTTGGTTTCAATGAAGTTCCATTCCACAGATATTAAACACGACTACATTATTTGAAAGGTTCTAGGACATATACCCCCTGGACATATACCCCCTTGACACTTACCCCTCAGACACTTATCCCCTGGACACTTTACCCTGGCACTTACCTGCCAAACCACTTACCCAATAAACCACTTACTCCTGGACACTTACCCCCTTAGGACACTTACCCCCTAGGACACTTACTCCCCCTCCCTGGCTTATAGGTTAGAGGAAATTATGAGGAAATTATCAGGTTGGGGCTACAATAGGAATAAAACCATCCTGTAATAAAGGTACAGCCTGACAGTGTGTCAGTCATCTGACCCACAACCTAATTTTAATCCTGTTGTTTCTGTGGTTTTGACCATGGGTTGTCGGCCCTTGTGCTAAAGTAAATGACTTCTCTCTTCTGAAAGATCTTTATGATTCATACCTAAAAGGCTAACTCATCCCTATTCCATTGTTTGTAATTGGGAAGAAACTAAACATATATGCCTCTCTTCTGATAGATATTTAGGAAATATATATCCAATCATTGAACAGACAAATGAGGGGATTAGGATGGGGGCTTGGGGGGTAAGTGTCCGGGGGGTAAGTGTCCTAGGGGGTAAGTGTTCGGACAGTAAGTGTCCAGGGGGGGTTTGTCCTGTCACCCATCTGAACATGAATTGATACTCCTTTTTTTGGTTAACTTTTTAATACTGCCATAAGAACAAAGATTCAAATTAATCATTGTTATCTACACAAATACAGAAGCACTGCTTCAATCAATCTGGATCATCATAAATCTTTCATAATTTGAAGTCCAGGCTCAAATAACATACATACTTCCTACACTATAAACCTTTTAATACCAACTTATAAAAAATCTTTTATTGCTCACGACCATAAACTCCCACACCATTTGTAGTTAACTGTCCCCCAGAGTTTGATTCGCCAACATCCCATCTAAACATGGTCTCAGTCCAGCCTGAAAAAGTTCACTGTTTGAAGTGGGTCTGTCCAAAAAGCCTCCACACAGTGTGGATGGAGAGCATCTCGGACGGCGGCCGTTGAGCAGCTCACGCCTGCCCAACACATGTACGGGCACAGCGATCATGTCGAGATTTAAGACTTTGTTATACTATCCGACTTTATTCGCGGTTTGGGAAATTTGAGGTGGATGAGGAATTATTATTGGCATGTTACATATCGTTAGAAAGGATTTCGAATTCTCTTTCAAAAACTCAATTGGTATGTATGCATAGGTTCCTTTAATGTCGCCCAATGGGAAACATAGCAATTACACAATCCTCAGTTCTCAAAAGCGCATGGTGTGATAACAGAATGAAAGCCTCTATCCTACTCGGCGATCCTGACTACCATGATTCATGAACATCGAAATTGTATAAGTATTTTTTGAGAATATGACAAGAACCTATATGTATGCTTCAAACAATTTAAGACATTTTAATGTCCATTCCAATGATAATTGTTTCACATCTATGTTGAGCCAATATACTTCAATCGCGAGTCAAATTCACCCAGTGGCATACAGCCTTAGTCCTAACCCACAAGAGCAGAGGTTCAGGGTCTCTCAAAGAAACGCATCCGCTAAGAGCAAAGTGGTGTCAAGTATGTGACCATAAACTCTTGGTTCTGGATTTGAAAGTTTCTTTGATATTATGCTGAATCTAAATCCACCTACACCACTGGTATTTCCTAAAGATATCTTTGAAGAAAAACGTATAGGCCTATACATATTTGATACTGTCAAGAGGGTTACATTTAAATCAAATAAATGCATTGGCCTTAATCAATATTTAATAGAAACCAGTCTAGAGTACTGGATATTGCACTACGACAATCACCCCTATGTTTTTTTTTTGTTTTTTTTATTAACTACAATCATTACAAGTAATGTTCTTCCATGTAGGTAAGGTTTGAATATAATAACTGATTATAAAGTCCATATAGATATATACTCTGTAATACTGAAGCAACATGAAGCTTGTGTATCATACAAATTTTGCACTAACTGCACATTTTTACATATAATCTACACCAACCGGAAGTGATACGAGCATGGAAACACTGGCTGCCCCAGTGGCTGCAGATACCAAACACCCTGACCAGGGACTGGGGATAGGTTTTAACCACGGAAAAAGCAGCGCTCTCTCCCCCTCAGACGTTATACAGAAGCCGACAGAACAGGAAATCTGGCATGACCGTAAACGGCGATAGGGGTGTTTTGTATGTGGCGCCCTCTTCCGAGCGCTGACGTTTCTCAACAGGGTCAACTCGAACTCAAGTAGCAGCAATAAAAGCTGACCCCCAGAAGAAGGATCCAGTCACTCTCAAATAGTGGGAGGATTCTTTGTCGGGTGTTGTGGTTCTGCCATGGTGTAATCTCTTGGCTGGGGACTGGGTGTAAGGAGAGGACATGTGGAAGCCAGCTTACCAGGATTCACCCGATGCTATCTGTGTTTATGTCCGACAGGATGACAGACATTCTCACTGACAAGTTTATTGATGAATTTCGCAGATGTTTTGCAATCGTACAGGTTATGCATGATGTATATAAGCGATATTCGTAATTTTAAGCATATTAAACGAATGGGATGAGGTAATACATGAGACAAGGAACACACATAATAGAAATCTTTATGATTAACTTCTGTAGTATATGAAATTAATTAATTTGAGAATCTTCTCTAGTCATGTACGTTTCTGTTACATAAATTGTATTAGTAGGCTCTATATTTTACAATGATAGAATAAGAAATGCGTTTTTACAGGATAGCTTCAGTGCATTCCAATGCATTATCAAATTTTTGTATCAGGTATTTTGACTAAGATAGAACTACTTTTCATAGCTTGTGTTGTACCATACTTTAAAAAAAATCCAATACACAATGGGTCTTTGATTGTGGATCAGCTCCCCAGAATTTCATTTTTTCGTTAATGTACTGGGAAAACAGGGTCCACGTAAGCCACGTCCCACCTCCTTATATTGCACCATATGCCTGATTTAGGCTCATGGAATACATAACTTTACTATTTTGAGTTTCAAAACTTTGTCACTTTTTAGCACATTAAGGGTTTTCCTTGGCCTCCTCCTTCACCTCACTCTGCCTCCTAACCCCAGCCCTCCGGGCCCTGGTGAGGTAGACCTCCAAGCCTAGGGCCACCAGGGAGGCACCCACCGCCCCCACCAGCACCAGTATAGCCCCTGCCAGACTCTCGAGGCCCATGGAGCGCCACAGGCCGGAGGTGGGGCCGGCCGAGCTGGTACACCCCGAGACAGGGGCCCACCACCGGGTCCGCCACTTCTGCATCAGGCCTGACTCCTCCATCTTAGCAAACCTGCAATGAGCCCATACCAGTTTCCATCAAAATTAGCTTTTTTTCAGGAAATACTTTTACAAATACTTCCTGATTTGTAACGCAATGACAGCAACATAAACCAAATTGAACAATGAAAATTCTTTGTTGACAAAATGAATATTTCCTAGTTTTGTGAAATGCAGCCAAATATAATAGCCCTTTTTGTATAGGAACCAATGCTATGGTCTGCCTTTAAAGGCCCTCATGTCCAACCCTTTATTGCTTCAAAAACTGCATTTTTATTGACTGGCAAACCAATAAATCCCTAATGTTATCTCAATCACAAAGTTATAACACTTTAGCAGTATTCGGTGATTCCTCCTTATTTCAGTGATTTAACCTGCGGAGACTGCGAGGGACTATAATAATTATGATATATTTTGTCCAACCCTGTCCAACCCCAGAATAAAACAATTCCTCACGATTGAAGTGCATACTAATAAGACTCCAGACAAGTTATAGAATTGGCAATCTCTAATTATTGACTATAACACTCACTTGGTGTTAAAATGTTCCATGTATTCGGACCCCTTCTGTAGGGCAAAGGCCATTCCAACGGGCCTGAAATGCTCCTGACCAATAACATATTGGTTGCAGTAGTGACTGGCCAGAAAAGCCAATACACTGACATCATTTATCAGGGCGTAGTTTCCAGTGTTCACTAATTTCAGTGCCTCTTGTGAGGTTGTTGGGAACGGACTTGGTACAAGCTGCATTTTGGCCCACAGACGACCGTAGGTACTTGTAGGTGAAGCTTTCTGTAGAAAAACAGTATAAAAATTCCTTTTGTGATTCAGATTGTTACCTTTGTTTAACTGATGGTTATAATGCAAAGGCGATTTTCCCGTCTGATAGTTACTTAGTTATTACCTAGTCAGATTGGTTTTCGCATGCTTTGTGTTTGTTTTCTCTTTTATCAGCTGTTTATTGGATTGGAGCTAACTGCCTTTGTTATGTTTAAATATGTTTACTGGTGTAAACTTTAAATATGTTTCTTTATCTGAATGGGAGCTTAGAAAGGTTCACAGATTAAAATATAGTAAAGACTGACACAGTTACAAAACAAATTTGATTAAAATATTGAATATCAAATACGTGTGACCATCACAAATGCTTTTGCTACTTCTTAATATAAAATTGTAAAGTTTTTGAATCCCCAATTTAGAGTACCTGAACTAGTACGGGCCTAAATCTTACTAGTAACCTCTGCTCCCTTTCACCATCTGTCACTGTGTGTTGATTTCACGGCTACCAGTGCCTCTTCCAGTCAGTGGTGGGAGGGGGCCTCCTGGGCCACCCAACCATGACTGAGGGAGGTGGGGGGTGATGACTGTGGAAGGAAGGGTCTAGATTTTACCGTAAAAGGTCCCCCATGTAAAACCCTTAATAGAAATGTTACTATTAACCTAACACCTTTAACTGCATGGGCAATTAACATAACTATATAAAGAAAAAAACGTGTTCCTTTCGTTAACATAATCCATTTATAAGACTGAAAGTTCAAAGCAAAGTATGATCCCAATTATGAAGTAGTCTTTACACTTACATGAAATAGGTCTTTTAAACTGTTACCAGGTAGAATGATGGGTAGAACATTAGGATCATCAGCCAGTTCCGTCAGGGTAGATATAGGCCTCTCGGAGATATTAACAGTGAGATAGGCCACTAGGTTTGCCGTGTATGTTGCAGACATAGTAATGGTGAAAAGCCACCAGAAGACAACCAAAAATCGACCAGACTGGCAGTCTGGGTAGTTGTCCATACCTGAAACAATCAGGCAAGGCTAGAATTGGATGCGAATCACATTCGCTATCACAATACATGTGTCATAATCGTAAATATTTCATATATTATTGGTAGATATTAAGGACTTGTCAGTGTAAATGATAGCACCTTAATTTGTATCTTAGACTCCGTCGAGCAATAATATTAAATAAGATAAATCAATGACGGTTCCCAACAATTTTGTTTGCCTTTCTTTTCCATTGTTGTAGGTGAACTAAAGTTACACCTCTTGTGAGTCATACTATCAAATAGGATAAATGGTCCATGATTGTGGAATCTGTAAAAATTATCTAAAATCTAGAGATTTAAAAAAAGACTGAAATCAAGTAATTGCACTTTGTCCATCTTCTATCCTGAAGAAGTACATTGATTCTACAACTGACAGGAGTGATAGAATGTGTCAGAAATTACAATCAAAATCCGCTGCCATCAACCATTATTGCCATATAATATTATGTATTTTCCGTTTACACTCAGGTTACTTACTCTGCTCTAGATATGTGCCATAGGCGAACCACAGATTGTCAGCCACAAAAGGACCAGTAGATGATGTCTTCATCTCTACATTGTTTTTGAGACTACATTTAGCCAAGCAAAACCTGACAGCAAAGAGAAGCAGACCAATGATTGCCACTGAGGCAAAGATGGCTGTCCACACAGTCATATGGTAAGGCAGAAAGATGCGGACTATCTCTGGCCCTCCCTGTGGACGTTTGATGAGGAAGGCAGAGGTGTCCGTGTTGATTGGATGAGTGAAGTCCACGACAGACTCCCTTTCTTCAGTCACGTGAAATGCTGTTGCAGCAAAGTCAACTTCCTTTTATAGAAAAAATAAAATGTGAATCATTTAAAAAGTAATAATTGTTGGTATATCTAATATGAGGCATTCCGAAGAGTTTCAGTTTGGAGCATCATGGAAATTTGTAGATTATTTTTGATCTTTCAATCATAGTTAATCTCAGAAGCTGCTAAAACGTTTCCTTATCTTTAAAAGAATTTTACAATGAATTCCGAAGGTCTGTGGTAGGTGTATGTACACACATGAAGTGCAATTTATCTAAGAAAATGCCATGTACGTAAATTGTGAATCATTGTATAAACATATTCCTGTGCATTGATATTTCAACGCAAACCTAATAGTCCTCGCTGATGACTTGTTTAACCGTTCGACGTTCAAAGAACCTTACCTTCCTCATTACCTGGCCTATCATGCCTGTCCATTGGCCGTTCTTTCCCTTATTACCATAGCGCTCCCCGCCATCCACATATTCTATACTGAAACATTCAGTATGCAAAGCATCGTAGAGACTTGAATCAATTGATCGCCAGTTCATAGACGCGCATGGTTATTCATAGCCAGTCATACAGCAATACACGACAATAATTATTATTGGGATGCAGATAATGGGAGCAATAGCTTTTCAAGAAATTCAAGCATATTTTTGTTCTGTAATGGATGTAATAGAATTATACGTACCTAAAGTTGAGAACGCTGGAGAGAACCTCAACTATTTCGATGCAGAAACCAGTGTAAATTGGTTTGTTGTTTTTGTCGTAATCGACCGTGACATAAGGAGCACCCTAGAACGGTAATTGGTAAAGTTAAAGGAGATGTTGCATAAACTTCTCAGATTGTGTATCATGCCTGTATTGATCTGTCACTGTATACCAACTTTGAGGCTAGTCTATGAAGGAATTTTGACGACATTATGACTTATGACTTACTGATTGCTTATAAAACCCATCAGCCGAACTAATAATAGTTATTCTAACATTGAATCGTTAAATACAACATCTTGATTTGTTAGAAAACCTGTAAATCTCCTTATTAATTAATCAAAATCGAATACTCAATATTCTGTCACCATATCAAGGATAGCATAGGAAAATAGAATAGGAAAATAAGGTATTTTGTAGCTTCACCATTGAGTTCCGGTCATAATCACTGATATTCCTATCCTTCTGATTGGCTGAATTAAGATTCCCATAGCCTTATATTTCTTGAATGATTTGAGAAGTCTTACCAACACAACGCCAACCTTTAAGGTCCTGTTATGTAGATTGTTAGGTGCGTTGACGACCAATGGCTTAAAGTATTGAACAAGTCTTCCGTCCGGGGTCCACTGCGCCCTTAAAGACTCCCCCTTGATGTTATCAGCATCAACAGCCCAGAAATGTATGTACGACATCTCATTGTCATCATCTTCTTTGTAGCATGAAGTCTCATTGGTAGTATTCTGTGCATTTAGGTACATGTTACATAACTGACGTTAGAAATTGTTTGTGGACAATTTTTATTTTTGAAACAATTTTATTCCCAATATCACATAAATACATGGTTTTCCTATCGGACAAGTGAGCGAGTAGTGATGGCATGCATGATAAGATGGATTTCAGTTACAATCTTGATAGGGAGACGGTGTATCACACTATATCATTGTCGATAGAGTGGAGCTTCTCGCAGCACTCTACACGCAATTAGAACGTCATGCATCTTTAATGATTAACACCATTGTAATTTTATCTTGGTAAACAGCATGGTTATTCTGAAACTTATATCAGGATTCTTTTTACCTATAATTTATATATGAAAGAGCTAGCTGAATTCAAAATTTCATATAATCAAGACTGTCTTATTTCACTTATAATTATCTTCACTTTACAATGCAGCTTAATTCTTATTCATTTCACTGACCTCTGTGGGTTTCAAATGTTCCAGAGAATCAACCTTCTTATTGCTCGATGCACAGGACGTTGTGGATAAGCTTTGTTTTGTATGATTGTTTCTGTTTTTGATAATTTCATTTATCAGTATTGCAAACGCCCTCATAAAATACGATTCCACTGACTGAAAAAGAGAGAAAACATTGCAAAAATGGTAAACGATGTTTAATAGATAGCAAACTGAATGCATACACACCTA
This sequence comes from Lepidonotus clava, assembly GCA_936440205.1. NCBI lineage: Eukaryota > Metazoa > Annelida > Polychaeta > Phyllodocida > Polynoidae > Lepidonotus > Lepidonotus clava. The sequence goes on from OW387135.1 coordinate 17,716,059, forward strand.
CACAGACTTGTGGAGATGGGTTACATAACAATTTTCTGGTCCTAAATAACCAAGAACTTAACAGGAATATCAACTCTAAATATAAGACTGGACTAGCATAAGACTATAACAACCATGGGAAATAGATTTAGAAATCATTGGTTGTCAACTTTACCATTGTTTACCAAAATGGCGTCCATTCCATTTCTAGACACACTTTATTACGCATTACCTCAATTTCGATACAACATGAATAAAATCAAATACAATTAATGATGTCAAATACACGTACCGTAATATTTAAAGAAGCCCGTGATTTTAGAAACAGGTAATGCTGTGGACAAAACATCTGATCGAGAGACTGATGTTGTGAGCCCACCAGAAACAGGTTCCCACCCCGCCAGTCTTTGAACGAGTAGGACGGACATCCCAAAGGGTCTCCACATATGACAACCCACGTCTGGACAGGGGTGTTTAGGCCTAAGGACGCTGCCTGCAAAATGTTTTACACGCCGCTTACAATATGATACATATTGGACCCCTATAGAGGATACCTGAACTAATTGGTATTTCAATAGAAGTCTGTTATCTCATAACGCATTCAGACGTAGATAGAATGTAATGTGACATAGTCTGGAAAGGCTAAATAATATTATAACAATGTCAATATCTAATAAGAAAAGAAGTTGAAGATGAGGGCTAATATAGTAAAATGAGGCTGCTCCTGCATTACCATGCTACAATTCATGATCAGATGGACTACATATCAAGAAGTCAAAATATTATGATTGCATGAACATTGTCACATTTTTCCTATTTAACACATTTCTGAAATTGTCTTTTAAAAAAATAACTGAAAATTCCTTTTTATTCCATTTTTTTTAAATTTGGTACGCTTCTTTCTTTTAATCATGGCAATAGAGGTTTGGGGTCGGTAGCACCTGCACTTTCTATGCATGTTAACCATTATGTCTCCCAGGAGTAGGGGTGTCTAATTTGTGTCAAAGAAAAATAGTAGGCCTATTTATATGCTTAGTGAACTTGGTGCCAGGCAAAGATACTCCTTAAACTAATTGAATTACCAAAACTAATAGTGTATAGTTACTGCCATAATAACCGTGTTTGTTGGGCTGCACACGGTGAATCTCAACCCACCATGTCCAGTAACTTGGATGCTGTGGGTGTATCGAGGAAGACCAGAAGCACAATGTTCTTGTCGGTCGATGCTAGGTCTAGGAGCAGTTGCTGCTGGAAGGGGCTTAGCTGCTCCTTTACCCTAATGGAGACCTTCTTGGTATTGAGTTTCTGCTCACTGATTATGTTGATGAAGGATAAGTCTGGAATTTCAATGAATCTTGTGAGGAAGAGTCAGTTTTCTAAGAATAAAATCTGTTGAAAAATCTTACTTTTATTTGATGTATAGTATATCCTGATGGTTAATTCATTTTCTATGAAGTGCTAGTAACTCTAGTTGTTAGTAGCTTCAGCTCCAATTTACCATAATCGTTATGTCTAAGGCCTGCATTCCACCAGCCGATTTTGGCGAATAAGAATCTGGCAATTTCCATTTTTAAGGAATAATATTATGACACGACACGCTTCATGGCATTTTAAAGAGAACCCTAACACTTTTCTAATAGTTTATACAGTGTACTATATTATAATTATAAATTGACCCATATTTTCAATGGTGATTTCCTAAACTGCATTTAAAATCGAATAGTTGAATACAACCTTAAGACTAAACGCACCTGCTACTCTATCATAGATGATCACTTCAGCTGTTGCCCCTTGGATAGTACAAAATTCATATAGTGCTGCCTGTAAGTCCTTAGGTGTGGGCCCCAGTCGGAAAAAGCCCTGAGGTAGTTGGAGGTTGCAGTCGGGAGTTGAAGATAAGACTACGGGCACATCTCTATCTGCCAGAAAACCCTCCAACACACGAGCAGAGGGGCAGTCAGCATGGCTTAAAATACCGTGGACACCTTGTTTGAGCAAACTACACGCTGAAATAGGTAATGAACTGCTATTATAGAAAACAAAATGTAGAAAACATATATTTCTATAATAGTGACTGTTACAATGTCCCTAAAAGAGACATGGAAGGTTCCATTGATTTAGGCCATGATAAATGACATATTATAAATATCCATCTTTTTCAAGAATGATGCATGACTAAAGTGTTCTGTGGCCCATCCGTCATTGTATTTGTCTAGAGCACCCCAGACACATTGAACCAATCCCGTAGGATGAAGAGAAGGAGGTAGAAGAGGATTGGGAGTGAATGGAGGAGGAGGAGGAGGAGGAGGAGGAAGGGAAGAAGCAGAAGCTGCAGGAATGAGGAGAAGAAAAGTGGTTGTCAGAGAACCAGAAGGAAGTAGAGGAGGAGTAAGGAGGTGAAAGAGGAGTAGGAGGAGAAGGATTGGAAAGAGGTGGAGGAGGAGGAATGGAAGAAGCAGAAGCTGCAGGAATGAGGAGAAGACAAGAATGTGTAAGTGAACCAGGAGGAAGTAGAGGAGAAGTAAGGAGGACGAAAAGGAAGAGGAGGAGGAGGAGGATTGGAAAGAGGTGGAGGAGGAGGAAGGGAAGAAGCAGAAGCTGCAGGGATGAGGAGAAGAGACGAATGTCTAAGTGAACCAAGAGGAAGTAGAGAAGAAGTAAGGAGGAGAAAGAGGATGAATAGGAGGAGGATTGGAAAGAGGTGGAGGAGGAGGAAGGGAAGAAGCAGAAGCTGCAGGGATAAGGAAGTAGAGGAGGAGTAAGGAGGAGAAAGAGGAGGGGCAGGAGGAGAAGGAGGAAGAGGAAGAAGAGCATGGGCAGAGAGGGCTGGAAGACGAGAAAGTGGAGGATATAGGAAAAGTAGGAGGAGGAGAGAAGGAAAAGAAGGCACTGACCTGCAAGAGTGAGGTTGAGCAGGTTACCTCCAGAGTCTACTGAACCAATCTCAGCAATACTGACTTTGATGTTTGCATCCTCATGAAAATCACTTTGTATGAAATCTTTAGCTGCTTCAACCAACCTGTGATCTATAGACGAAGATTCCAGAAGGACCCCTGTTAACAGAAAAACTGGACTACAATATTATTTCTTGAAGATTTTTCTAGCATTATATACACAGTTTGAATTATGTAAGTCTTATTTTCATGTGTACTTTGACTTCTTAGATTAGAAGATACACAGTCAAAATGAATAAAATTGATTACCTATCAGGATGTCGTTGGATATGCAGCCGATGAACTGCATCAGGCAAATGAATAATGGGGTACGAAATCCCATGTGATATAACATACTACCACCCTCTCTCTCAGGCCTTCTCCAAAAACAAGTTCTCCCAACTGGTCACAGATTCCTGCAGGAGCACCAAGCTTCATTTCAGCGAAGGGAAAAAGGGTGCTTGGCTGGAAATTCAACCTAAGATTTAGCAGAGAGCAAGTACTCAGGGATTTCTAACCTGCTGTGAATAATATAAGCTGCTTCAATCGAAAGGAAGCATTGGCTTTCCCCACTAAGTCCTCGGTGCAGGTTTTGTGCAGTTCCATTGCAGTAACTGGATCCCTTCTTCAAACTCTGTTCCCAATATGTTGACATAGACAAACACAAGAGGATGATTTAGAGATGGCTCAAGTAGGACATTAGAACTTTTCGATCAATAGGAGGATAGGTAGGAGGACGATGGCAAATTCAGGGGAAGAGAAATCAATCATTTCTTTAATGCATGACAAACTTTGAAGTGGTTTGATTGCAGTTAACGTTCAAAGGGGGTTTAATGCCACAGTAAAAGCTGGAAATCAAAGGTTGTTATTGGCTCCGCTAATGGACGATTTTGTCTGTTTCTTGTCGGAGAAAGAAACACTTTTCTTAATGCTACCCAGTATAAACTCTTCAGGCATTTTCACCTTCACCTCAAATGATAAATATTTCTGGTGCATCAACGTCAACTAAATCATAAACATTGTTTTCTTATGCTATGAATTGAAAAAAAAATCAGTATGGTAGTTTTAGCTGGGTTGGTGCAATTTTATCTATTTTACTCCTCACTGTTGTAGACAATACTTTTTGTATTTTTTACCAGTAACTTAGTGTTCAGCATAGTCAGACTTCTACACAATCCTCGGGTAGTATACTACCATCTATTACTAAGATGAGAGACCAGCATTCAAAGGGTAACCCCCTGCTCTTATTAATCCGAATAGGAATCTGCAGGTGATATATTTTTTTGCGCACATAGAGGACGGAATTCTATACACTCATGGCCTATGGTAAGTTTTGGACCACTCCAGGAGTAAGCTGATTCAAACATACCAGCCCAAAATCAAAACGATATTTGGAAAGAAAGCATACTGCTTCAGAGTGGGCCTATAATTATACAATTGTTCTTTTAGGAGCCGCTTAATCAACGACTAATTATAGACAAAACCAACATGGTTAATCAAATATCAGTTGCTCCTAGGCCAATATATAAGTCAAACTCAGTGTATCTGGTCAATGTTGCATTTATTTAAATTCTGTTGTTTGAATACACAATGTTATTTTCAAGAATACACTTCAACTTTATCCATTACAAAAACATGCCACTGAGAGTCAAAGTGGGTATCAATGGCCAAAAGTTACACAATGGCAATATTGCCTTTATTGGCGTAAATGGAAGAAAATGCTAGATTGCTGCCAAGGCCGAGGGCTGTTTGGGAAGTGGACTGTATCATAACGAAATGGGAAGAAATATTCATGTGATTTTGCGTTTCATATATAATCGTAGCTTCAGGGGTTCAGATACATCAATAACAGGAGCTTCAGAGACAACTATTTGTTTTCTGGGCACACTAACAGGAGGTCTAGGTCGATTTATGGGGTTTCCAGGACCTGAGTTCTGTAGGTAAGATAGATCTTCTTTTATTATCTTATAAGTCGTCATCACGGTCATCCAATATAGCAGATTATGTAGGAAACATGTGCAAACAACATTAAACCAGAATAAGTAGAGTAAATATTTCAAGTTTTAAATGCAAGTCACCATAATCAAATGAAGACCTTCCACTAAGCATTAAATCAACTTTACATACATTCGATTTTATTGTTTGATTTAGTTCAATAATTCATATAGCATAACATAGTCTTGTATAATTATAATAACCCATTTGTCTCCTTTTGTTGCTTCCTTATTTTCATTGAACCGATTGGACCTTGAATCCACATCGTTCACAAATGCAATGTTTATGGCTCTCAACTGGTGATATCAAGTATACAAACTTCTTTTTGTTGTATGCTCTAATGATAACATATCCGACGGCAATTAGTGGGTAGATGAGTGACAAAGAACATATTACTGGATGATGACTACCTTAGCACTGACAACATAAACAACCCGACATTTACTTACGATGTTTTCAACATTAAGTCCGTTTTCCACAAGCCGATTTTGACTCAGGCAATTTTGTTGTATTTTCTCAAGAGGCATTATAGTATTTTTTATCATTTGATCCTACCATTCGAAGGGAATGATAAATCCTTTCTGATGATATAACATGTATAAACTTAACCTATATTCTCGTCAATAATTTTCAAGCCTGCCAGCAACATTGGCCTGTGGAAAATAGGCTTTAGAGATAGACACAGCGATTGTACATGTACAGTTAAAAACCTCCCAGTCAAGCGATACTCTGTGAATATGGGCCTTTAAATACAAACGTTTCAACAAGTGCAGTATATAAACGAGATGTCGTTAACCGCAGGATATTGTCCAGATTACAAGGTTTTTAATGTTATTTCTTAATCTACCATATCAGTGGATTGTTTCCCAGACTTGTCAATGTCATTGTGATTGATGTTGTTATCCGCAAACATCTCCATTGGCTTAGATGTACCATTGGTCATGGAAACCTGGAAAAGATATAACACTTCTCAACAAAAGCATGGGGTAATGGAAGACTAACGCATGGTAATATTATATAATAATTGTAGGTCATACATAAATAGGAAAGGTCATATCTTTTCTCTAAATTTAGGCAACATTTCAGTCTAGTAAACGTCATTAGTACCCCAAAAAACAAAGCCTAGCATTTAATTGTCCAATTCATTTCCGTTCAAAATTGTTGTATGCCATACGATCAAGGCAATTTACTTCATAGACAGCCTCACAAAATACACAACGGTGTGGCATTTCAGATAATAATCATAGTATGAATAGGTATAGATATTAGTACAAGTCACCTTTAGGCAACACTCTACTTAAACTATATCAATATGTTACAATATTAACATCAACAACAACATCAACAACAACAACAACAACAACAACAACAACAACAACAACAACAACAACAACAACAACAACAACAACAACAACAACAACAACAACAACAACAACAACTCCTGTCTGCTAATCTTCATTTCCCCGCCACTCCCCATATCTCACCGTGGCCGTCTTGGGCCGGCGGTACTTGGTGCAGGACACCTCCACGGCCAGGGCGATGAGGCAGAGCCCGATCCCTATGGTCATGGCGATGAAGACCCCGCCCACCGTCTCCATGGTGATGCCCGTGTTGACGTCGTCCTCCTTGGGGCACGGCCTCTTGGTGTCCTCCCACCAGCGCAGCTTGATCTCCTCCAGTTGACGGTCCCGCTGTAACTTGAGGATCCTGTCGGAAATAGGAGTACATTATTACTTCCCTTGCTCTTCTTCAGTTGACAGGCATGTGCTAACTTAAGTATCCTGTTGGAAATATAAGTACATTTACTAATAATTACTCTTAATGTTTTCCAGTTGAGGGCCTAGCTGCTACTTTGGGATCCTATAGGAAATATAAGTACATTATTACTAACTTCTCTTACTCTCCTCCAGTTCACAGTCATGCTGTAACTTGAGGTTCCCGTGGGAAATGTAAGTACATTATTACAAGCTTCACTCTATCTCTTCCAGCTGACAGTTATAGTGCACCTTGAGGAGAGGGCTGACAACCTGCTTGGTTTGTATCAACTAAAGGCGGGAAATGACCTTTTTCACTTTCTGACTGTTCAAAAAAGGAATTGTGATAGGGAGCCAATCATAGATAATGACATAAACTTCCTTTTCACCGTCGGGACGTCTGACCACAACACATCAATATTTTCTAAAGATGATGAAGAAAGGACCAAAGTATGATTGATATGAAACAAATTGTTAATGATATGACATGGAAGATCATGAGTTGTATGTATCTTCATCAAATATACAAGTGTAAAGTTCTAACATTAACTCAATACCTGTCTAATATTATACGACAGAATCAGTATTAAACTAAATGTACTTACCTGTCACTGATTTCTGATGTCAAGGGGGAGTTTTTCTGAAGGGCAAAGGCGAAGGGTTTGTTGGAGAACTGGTCACCGACCACAGTGAGGTCACAGTTCAGACCAGCTACGTACTTGAGTACTGGGGCCATGTGTAGGAAGGCGAAGTTTTCATCGTTCTCTACCTGTTAAATGAAACAGTAGAGATTCCACCGCGTGACAAATTCATACATTTCTTTGGAAACAAAGTGAATGGCCACATTTGTTCATAAAAAAATATGGTCACTATGCTGGGTTATTTCTACTAGATTATCTTGTGTATTTCCCTTTGATGATCTCAGCAATTAGGATTTCCAAAGCATAGCGATAAGCTGAAAATCTAATTGCTGATCCATTGCCCTACTATCACGAAATGGCATACTTCTGTGCAAGGAAGAGGCATGGCTATCTGTATTTGCCTGGCAGTTTTATGACACTTTCATTTTATATTTATTATTTGCATATTCAAGTTGTGAAACATCAATAAACCATAATTAATTTACCTTTTCGATTCCTTGCTGGGTTGTGTTGAAGAATCCTGTATCCTTTATGTGTTTCCAGATCTTGGTGAATTTGTCGCCGAGTGGGTAGTCCCATACTGCATACTGGTACGACTTATCTTGGCTACAAGAAGGAATTCTTAGATCTACTGTCTAAAATCGGTTCATTTAAAAAGAGCCACTCGATCAGGGCATATCTTCACCATAATTATACTGCTTTGCAGAGGTCATACGATTTCACTATGGACACCTATGTCATATATCTCTCTCTCTGGTTATAGCTTCTCTACAACTATCTAATTGCCATGCTGTACATAAGCAACAAAGTTCAAGCTAAGAGCTAATCAGTGTTATCTCTCAGATGTCATAGATATACTTGGTGCCAAGCAGGAAAACCGACATGAGCAATAACCTTTGCCAATTACATTAACTGAATATGTATGACAGTATGTACTCAAAGGAAAAGTCTATAATGTAGCTTCAAGGATTAGGAGGTAAAGGCCTACATATGCTGAATTGTACATTCTACTACTGGTCAACGATATCTACCTTATAATTAAAACAAATGAATAACTTTTCCCTAAATTATAAATTGTCACACACTGGTACAGGCCTAGGATGTAAACTAACATTCATTTCGGCATCATACTTCCAGCATAAATGACAAAAAAAGATAAACTCTTCGCCCCTTATGCCCCACCTTTGGTGCTGACTTTCACCGCCTTTCTCCGGCCCCAGGGACATCTCCTTCCACCGGTCGTAGAAGGTGTCCTCAATGTCCGACATGTGCTCGAAGTAGCCGGCCGCGTCGTGGCCAGAGACCACTGAGTAGTTCATACGGTTCTGTTGGGCCAGCTCGTCCAGGGAAGCCACTGGGGTCTGAATTTAGATAAAACCCATATCATTTGATGTGCCTCAAGCCTCATACCCACTAGGAGTTTTTAAAAGTAATTGCCAGTGATTGCTGTAATATCCTTTTGATTTTGGAAAGAAATTCCACTTGTACTTCACTAAAACAATTTAGATATATATCACAATTATTTGTGATGATATAAAAGTAAATAACAGCTAAATAATTTGATACAACAAACAGTAAACATGCAACTTTAATTGTCAATTATAATACCCTTATACCCTTATGCTTTACTGTGCTCTATGTTTTCCTTATACAATACTACATACATGTATAACTAGAGTGCATAATAGATAGCGATTTGTGCACTAAATTCTTTCCATAAACTGAACGTTTTAATAACATATATAATCTAACCATTTAGGAATAAAAAAACATAATGCATCAGAGTATGATGTTATCTGAAAATGGCTTTAGTAACTCACGTTGAGTCTTGAGGCAGTGAGAAAGGCGGCGAGGTTAGCGGTGAAGGTGGCCATGATGACCATACAGAAGAACCAGAAGCCGGCGACCAGCAGGCGGCTGGAGCAGGCCTTGGGAGAGTCACCCTCACCTACGGCATAGTGAAATATATAGGTATATAATATAGGCTTATAATTATAATAAAGTAATCAAATAATTGTTCTTCTTATATTTAGATATACATGTAGATATCATCTACATGCATATCTAAATATAAGAAGAAGCCTCGGTAGGCCCTATAATCCTAAAGTAATTCCCTGACATGATTTTCAATTCTCCGTTTGACATATGATATCCCAAACGAAATTTAGCACCTCTAAAATGTTTGGCCAAAGCATATATTATATTTGTAGTGCAACGTACACATATTAAAAAAGAGCACCCACTTTGGTGCATATATCCTTAAAAAAGCCCAAAAATTGTCCGCATTCGTCAATTTAACATACCACATTATGCTTCACAAATTGACGCCTCGCTTGACTTACTTTCGCAAGATTGAGGGATATGTTTTGCAATTATATATAATTCACTATAAGCCTACTATAGTAAGGTAAAACATGTCTTATGTGACAATGGACAATCTGCGTAATATCAAAACATGATGTTTTGTTCTGGGTTATTTTATGTGGACGAAGACGAAGCCCACCTGACTTGGTGAAGGAGCCCATGACGAACCAAGCGCTCTCCTTGACGGTGTACACCTTGCCGCCCTCGGCGTACACATGGCGGCGGTTACGGTAGGAGAAGGGACTGAGTCGGTCCAGAACGTGCACCAATAGAGTCATCAGCACCAGGGTACCGGCGATAGTCACCCACACCTGCCAACTGGTGACACAGGTGGAAAGGGTTAATTTGGGGATGGTTAGGGAAGGAGAAGGGACACAGTCGGCCCAACACATGCACCATTATTCAATAGGGTCATCAGCACAAGAGTACCGGCAATTGTCAACCACACCTGCCAACTGATCACACCGGGGGAAAGGGTTAATTTGGGGATGGTTAACGTTAGAGAAAGGGTTAATTTTGCATGGGGATGGTTACGGTAGGAGAAAGGGACTCAGTCGGTCCAGAACGTGCACCAATAGGGTCATCAGCACCAGGGTACCGGCGATAGTCACCCACACCTGCCAACTGATCACAATGGTTGGAAGGGATTTATCTGGGGATGGTTACATTAGGAAAAGTGACTCAGCTGTCCAGCACACTACCAACAGGGTCATTAGCACCAGGGTACCTGCAATTGGCACCCACTACTGCCAACTAATCACACAATAGGAAAGGGTTACATTATAGGAGAAGGGACTCGAGCACTTGTACCAATAGGGTAATCTGCACCAGGGTACCGACAATTGTCACCCACACCTGCCAACATGTCGCATGGGTAGAAACGGTCAATTTGGGGATGGCTACAGTTAGAGAAAGGGTTAATTATGGGGATGGTTATGGTAGGAGAAAGGGACCAGGGTACCGGCGATCGTCACCCAGACCTGCCAACTGATCACACGATAAGAAAGGGTTAATTTGGGGATGGTTACAGTAAAGGATACTCACTCATTCGAACGGTCCGGCACGGAATGGGGTTATACACGTGGACTTACCCCCGTGTATTATAGCACCAATATTTCTTTACCCACATGTTTCTCAGACAGCGCTGCTTTCGCTACTACAGGAATACGTTTATTTGTTGAGAAGCACTGTGAATATACATGGTGAGATGGGCAGGTTCGACATGCTTTGAATAAGAATGGGCGTAGTACCGACAATGTGACTTGGCCATTTCCTAATTCGGCATATCACATGGAACTTAATGACAGGTAGAAGAAAAAAGACATATTTCATTCCTTGAATTCAACATGCGACGTGAGTTTTTTAAAACCACCATGGATATAAAAAACATCTATAGCAACATCCATAATCTGTCACCGTTATTGAGGTAAATTGTACTTAATTAGGTAAAGGATGACCTACCTGAAGACCGTTAAGAAGTTGAAGAGGTTTTTGTTCTGTACCGGTTTCTTGGTGAGTATCTGGATACCGGCGTAGTCGTAGTAGGGTATGGTGAAGTCGACCATCTCCGACCTCTTCAGGGTCACACTCAGTGTGGCCGCTATCATGTCCACAGCCTGCGTGCAAGTTGTTATAACATGAGCTAATATGCAAAACCTCTTCTATAATGACTGACATGTTCGTTCCTCAATTTTCTATGCTTATAAACAGACAGTTTCCATTATAAGTGCGGGCCCCCTCTAGCGGATAAACCAGAACTAAGGTTTTGGGGTATGGATTTCAATGGAACTGGGAGTTTCTGGGTAAAAGGCTTTTGTGGGAGGGTCCACTGAGCAAACACATGAGAAAGGTGTATACGAAGAAATGCGGGGGATGTCCGAGGGTGGCCGTATCTCTCTGGATCGTGCGGCAACCCCAGATGTTCCACAAAATTCTTCTAGATTGTATTACCACAATATCCAAAATATTTGGAAAATGCGGAGTGGTACGTACAGTCAAATAAACTTATCAACTACGCGGAGAAATAGAATCCTGCCGCGCGCGAGTGATAGTGTAATATTAACATTGCGAATGCCTGACACAATTACCCATTTGTATATACTTCTTACGCTTGTTTTTGCGGACATTGGACAGTGTGTACACGCTTGGTTGCGCGGAGGCATGCAATCATGCACTATTTCCATTACCTGCAGACACCAGCAAAAATGAAAGTTACCAGCTAGTACACTATCAATAACCATGCTTGTTAGAAAACCAGAAAAGATCACTGACCAATTCCAGCTATAGGGCGAGTTTCACACTAGGGGAATCGTAAATGCGTTTCTCTAATCTCACAAAATTTAAGATGAGATGTTTTTGATATCAATAATCTTAACTCTAATAATATAATAGATACCAATAGGAACAGACGATCATTAAGTCTGAAACTCAACCATGAAAAAGTCCAAATATCTTAGCAAAAAGTACGATCTTAAAGTTATGACCAATGTAGGAACGCCCCTTATGTCTGTTTTCTCCTCTCTCTTGATTCAATAAATAATTAAAAACAAGGTATTGACACCAGTGTGTTTTCGAGGTTGTACTTGAGGTGAATGTTTGATCTCACCCCATCGGCCAGGAGCTTGACCATCTCGTCGTAGAGGGTGAGGTGGGAGTGGCGCTTGTCCAGCTCCTCCAGTAGGATGAGTTTGTAGTCGAAGGGCACGGCGTCGGCCACCCTCTCCAGGACGTCCAGGGTGTAGCCGGTAAAGTTAAGGGTCTGCTCGCCGGCCTCGTCCTCCACGGCCTCCGTGATGACGAACGGCACCTCCTGTAAGAGGGGCTTCACATTAATAAGCCCGTCTCAGTTTACACCACCATTAAGGTTTACCATGAAATATTTTCAAAATTGCTTCCATGCTTATTCCCTGAAGACAGTTTTATGATACAAAATTAACGCAAGCAATTTGGTTGACAGATTGGTCCTATAATTTGTAAAATGCAGCTTTACATTTCCCTTCTGTGGTCACTTCCCTGGTTGATATGAATATTTCTGGGCGACACAAGTTAATACGGCCACCGCCATAATGATATATCTTGGACTATAGGCCTTTAAGCGATGAGAACTAAAATGATGTTTTCATATTATTACTCAGGCCATACCATAAGTCACTTGTATTACAATACTAAGTAGGCGACAAGTACAACATATCCCTTTCTATATACTACTTATGTAACGATAAGTTGCCGCGTACACAATGAAGTCAGTTAATGCGATAGTCTTTAAAGTTTGAAGCCTGTCTATGCAACGTCACGCATAAGTAGTGGCACGTTAGTGACGTTGTCTATAAGGTGTGCAATATACTCGACAGACATCAAATTCCCATTTCCCTATGCTACTTACAACGTAAAAAATTGTCGCGTATGTAGTTTCATCATTTTAATGCGATTTTGCTGCACGCATAATGGAGATTACTTGCGCGACGTCGTGTATATCTGTATATAGGTGCAAAATTGCTATTTTCTACTACTTACAAAATCAAGAATTGTCGCGTAAACAATGTAATCATTTCATGTGAAATTGCAGCTTACGTAAGGGAGATTACTGGTGCGACGTCGCCTATATCTGTATATAGACCGTGCCAACCATGCACCTCAATGCACTGATACTCACTGGAGTAGTTAGAACTCTTAGTACTGGACGTCGTTGGTCTGTCGGGAAGAGCTGGGACGTCAACGTCATACCGTTCTTACTAGACCAATGCCCTACCTGTTCAGAAAAACACGAAATGAAGATTTAAATATTCATATATATATATATATATATATATATATATATATATATAATAGCCTTCAATTATTTGTTACAACCTTTAGAGATTTGGTATCCTAGAGGGGCAAAGTATGAACTTGAATTTGCATTCCTACCTTTCAGACAATGCAAACCATTTATAAATATTCCCATTATAGGCTGAGATATAGGAGTTTGAAATCCCCTATGGGTACACACTGGTACACCCCTGTTTTACCATTTGTGCTCCATTTCCATATTATTTGCTCCTTGAACCAAATGATATTTGATTAAAATCATAATTTTCTTACTCATCAAAATTATTCAAAATACTAAATATTTTCCCACAGATCTTCATTCAAATAACAGTTTTTATTACCAGAAAGTGAAAAACTTCTGTAATTAAAATTAACAAAAACATTCTATGCAATCTGAACATCCCTTTTTATGTTGCGATGGTAACATGACAACATTCCTTATTGCAGCACTCTTTTAAAAAAGGAGGTTCCTTACAAAATTACCCACAATGCAACTTTCATAAATAAATAGAATGATTTTTTGCTCATAATCATAATCTCTGGAAAATTCTGTCTAAATCACATTTCTTTGGGAAATATGCATTTTAAGCTTGTTTTCATCAATATCTCACTTAATAACGGACTTAGAGCAAAATGACTAAAATCCCTCTAGGTTACCATATCCCGTGACTGGTTATTTTGTATTTTGTCTTTGGTAGATCTCTTGAAGTTTGATCTAAATAGAAAGAGAATAGTGCACTGGTCTAAGGTGATGACAATAATTCATCAATTGAAATTGAAACACTCATGATAGATACGAATAAATCCATTACCTTCTGGTTGAAGCCTTTGCTAAGTTTGTCAATGCTCAAAAACAGAGCCGGATCCAATGTTTTCTCTGTGACACCCACAAGTCCATAGATACCACTGTAATGGTCCTGCAAAAAGTCACAAATGATGTATTTCAAGTTTTTCATTATTATTTTGAAATGTTACAACACATTTGAAATCTGTTTTCACTTTTTCTAATCAAAGTATTAAAACGATCAACGCTAAAAAGCGGTTAACGTGGGACGTTGAAACAGTTATGAAATTAATGGGATTCCCATAGCGAATTTTGTGAAGGTAATTGACCTACCTTGAGGAGATAGCGGGGAAAGAGATTGGTTTCATTTTTGGGTGTAGAATTAGGGTCTCTGTTGTTGGCCAGTAGAAGGTAGTTGTAAATTGTCATCAGCGAATCGTATGCGTACACACTTTTCACCTGGAGAAAAATAACATCTTATTATCTTATTACACCTAGATAGCAACTTAACATTAAATTCGCGTGCTTTAAATGCTTTTTCGTGGATATTTAGTTTAACAAGAAGCTTATATGACACCATTCGCTTTTGCATACATTACCCGTTCTTGAAAGTGAGAATTGCGTTCCACAAAAGTTGAAAGATTCATCATACAAAAGTAAAGATTCATAAACTACCCTAGCATATTGGAATTGACTAATTCGACCAATAATTTATTGCCCCCTCTAGATCTGAGATTAATCATCATACATAACTTTGTATAGTAAGCTTAACGCATAAGGCCTAATAATATCAACTTACTAAAGAGAAGGTTGTGTTGGTGCCAGTTAACGTTTTGTAAATCTCTTCGAGGCTATTTTTGTCCCTGACCACGTGATGCAGATGAATGACGTCAGTTCCGGAACACTTGGGGCAAAATATTTGTTTTTCCACTTTGGTGACGACAAACCATCTGTAGTAAACGCCCATGGTTCCCAGCATTTGGAGCTCCGCTGCCTACAGTGTTTTAATGAAAAATTACGTGATCAATTTGATAGGAAGAAATTTAGGCCTAAGCTACTCGCCATTATTGAGCAGGTCCTCAGTGGCCCTAACGCCCCAATGACCTTTCATATATCACAGTAACCTTCTGACCTTTCCTAAGTCACAATATAGCCCTGAACTGCCCTCCACCACTACCTGAGCACCTCAGTTGGTCAAACAGGGCCTCAGTGCCTCCAATCACCCTAAAGACCTTTCATAAGTCAAAGCAACCCGTAATAATAGGACCTTTCATAGGACACAATAGCCCTACACTGTTAACCTTACTGCCCGAGCAGCTTACCTGATGGAGTGTGACCTCTCAGGCCAAAATGAAAAGAACGGACCTTTCAAATGACCCAGTAAGCTTAGTGACCTGCCATAGGTCACAATACAGCCATAAACTACCCCCTCCCTATTACCCAAGCAGCACCCTGGTCGAGCAGGACCTCAGGGACCCTAATGCCCCAATGACCTTTCATAAGTCAGAGTAACCATGAGCAGCTCACCTGGCCCAGCAGGCCTCAATGGGCCTAATTTTCTATAGACCTTTCATAGTAATTATGTCACCGTAACCCTAATGACCTTTCACAAATCACAATATAGCCCTAAACCACTCCCCCTAGTACCCGAGCAGTAGAATCCTATTGGCCCCATAGCCCTAATGCTATAATGACCTTTCGTAGGCCACACAAAATCGCAAGCTCACCTGTTGGAGCAGGACCTTATGCAGTGACCCTAATGATCTCATTGACCTTTCATAAGTTAGCCTGGTCGAGCAGGGCCCTATTACAATAACCCAAATGACATTTTATAGGTCACATTAAACTGCTCGAGTTCACATGCTCTGAGCAGCTCACCTGGTCGAGCCCTGCTCAGAGACCCCAATGACCTTTCATAGGTCGCAATGGACATGGCAACTCGCCTGGTCAAGCAGGACCACATTAGCTCCTTTCATATGTCTCAGTAACCCTATTAACCTGTCCTAAGTCACAATATATCCCTAAACTGCTCCCCCCACTACCCAAGCAGCACCCTGGTAGAGCAGGACCTTATGCAGTGACTCTAATTGCCTCAATGACCTTTCATAAGTCACAGTAACCATGAGCAGCTCACCTAGCCGAGCAGGGCCCTATTTAGTATTACAATAACCCAAATGACCTTTTGCTCCAGTTCACCTGCTCTGAGCAGCTCACCTGGTCGAGCCCTCTGGTCCCAAAAACCGAAATGACCTTTCATAGGTCGCAATGGACATGATCAAGCATGACCACATTAGCCCCTTTCTTATATCTCAGTAACCCTATTAACCTGTCCTGAGCCACAATATGTCCCTAATCTGCGTCCCCTACTACCTGAGAAGCTCACCTGTTCGAGCAGGACCTCGGCGGTCCTGGGCTTGGCCAGCACGATGAAGGTGTAGACGTCGACGTCCTTCCGGAGGTTGAGCAGCAGACGCCGCGTCTCGTTGACGGACGGGGTCAGCCGGTACAGGAAGTAGAAGACCGTCATCTCCCAGCCGTCCTCGCCAGGGATGATGGTCCCGTCTGGAGAGGGACATGGTTTATGTGTTAGTTGGAGGGAATTTTCTATTTTTATTGAATGTTATCGGTTCATTATATATATGTGAGGTCATAGAAGAAGGGTAAACGTTAAGGAATGTTATTTGCGGGATATCATGCATGTTTGGCCGTGCGCTATCCTATGATCTGTCATTTAGCTAATTTACGTGCAGAAGTTCAGTACAGGTAACAGTTTTGATGCATCATTTACTACTTCTGTTACCGTACATGTGCTTGCGCAGGTTGAGCAACACGTGGTTATTCATACGCATATCTATGATATCAGCCTAATTCATATTCTACAGATTACTCTGTAAAAGTAAACAGAAAAATACTTATTCTGACATTCCCTTATATGAGATTTGGGCAATATAATTGACAGTTTCTGAATTTGCGATCTCATATAACAAGAAGGGTGTTGGGGGAAGGACCGAAATGGGAGGTCCCCATGTTCCGTGTAAGAAATGTCCGTATGATTTAATTTAATGCCTTACGTTGCTTGTCGAATTTAAGGAATGACCATGTCATGTCGCTCTTAATTCTTTCTTCATGTAATTCAATCAGCCCCATGTCACGTGACGAATTTAAGAAATGGCCATGTCGACCTGTCGATTTTAAGGGTCAATACTCATAACAATTAAAAAAAAAAGAGCAAAGCACCCACCAAAGGCGTCATCATAGAAGATAGCCACATGTATGGGCTTCACGGTGATGTTGGTGCGCTGGACGACGCTGGTGACGGCGTCCAGGTACTGCTGGTCAGGTGGCGTGATGGTCGTTGCAGCGGGTTGGCCCTTCAGGTAGCAGCGGTTGTCGTTGATGGACAGGAAGGGGCGACCCCTAGTGGCCGCCACCTCGTACAACACGCAAGCGCGACTCGAGGTGAGATCCAAGATGGCCGACCAGGAATCAGGGTTCTTGTGAGCTGAAATTTTGAAAGGGATGTGTAAGTAGAGTTATTGATATCAATGGCATTGCATTAGGGGCAACTGGGATAAGATCCAATAGCCAGCCGTAAAATGGAATAAAGGTACTTGTCTTTAATGCCAACGTATTTATACAAAGCATAACATTTCAATTTCTTTCTTTTTATATCATTGCATTACAGCACCCCGTGACACATAAGAAGAGAAGGCAGGCTTGGGAGAATATTAAAATTTTATTGATAATAATGAAGAATAAAATTTTATGTGAAATTATATAAGATAATTGTAGTATATGATAATAAAAATAGGTTAAGGGGAAGTTTTTAAAATTGTGAAATTGATATGTAGGGTGGGTGGGAGGATTTGTTGAGAGGAGTTGTGGATTGATGTTGTGGGTAGGAGTGTTGGAGGTGAAATGGGGTTGGATATAGTAATGAGAGGGAGAGGTGGAGTATAGAGCCACCTGTTGGGTAATATAGGAATGAAGAGTGGGAAAGGGGTATGGAGGGTAGTGACACCTGGTGGCTGCAATGATCAAACCTGCACCAATAAGGGCATGTTAAGACCATTACAGCACCCCGTGACACATAAGAAGAGAAGGCAGGCTTGGGAGAATATTAAAATTTTATTGATAATAATGAAGAATAAAATTTTATGTGAAATTATATAAGATAATTGTAGTATATGATAATAAAAATAGCCAAACCTAGAGGTAAGAGGGATGTGGGATATGGGATGGTGGGAAAATAAAAAATGGATAAGAGAAAAGGATGGTTAAGAATTATGGGTAATCGCTGATACGAGGGCTTGCTGCACAGTGTTCGTTTGTGTGTCTATGTACGCTTTGTATGCCGAGCTTGCCCATCCCCCATGGCGCTGGATGTCTATCTCCGGGCAGCCCGCCATATACGCCTGCGTAGCAGCTGCCTTGCGCAGGCTGTGCAGGGAGTACGCGCGGGTATCCACGCCCAGTGAGGCCAGGGCCCCCGACCAACTCTTTGCTATGTATGTCACTGGCATCGGATCCCTTGTGACCGGGAACATGAAGAGGGGCTCCGACGCGTGTTGCGTGGGTGTCGTGGCTAAGACACTGTTTAGCGCCGCGACGGGGCATACCGCCGAGTCCGGGTTGGCCTGCAGCTGCACCACCTTTTGCTGTCCAGCCCGCTGGAGGTTTTTGGCCCACTTGACTGTCAGTGTTACGGAGTCCTCCGCAATGACCAGGTCGGCCCGCGTCGGATGTCGCGCCGGGTCGAACTTTTTGACCGATGGGGGCGCGACCTCTGACTGACGCAGGGCGCCAAAGTACATCAATAGTACGGCGGTTCGCACCACCTCGCCAGTCACTGTCCGCGGAAGGGCCGTCAGGGCCGCGCGGAGGGTGTCCGCCGGAAGGGCCTTCTTTACTCTGGGCTGGTAATGTTTGTTCCTGTCGAAGGCCTCGAGGGCCCTTGTAACCCACGGGTGATTGATGCCCGTGAGGTCTCCAGCCGCCAGCGTGATGTACGTGCGAACGTGGGAGAGCTTGTTGCGGATCGTGGCGGGTGCAGGGGTGTGAGCGCCCACGTACTCCAGGTACGCACACATCTGCTGATACGTTGGGGCCAACGGATCCTGTCCGACCGCCACCATGAATGCCAGATACGTCTTTACCGCTGCCCTGTGGTTCTTGATTGTCCCCGGTGCGCGCGCCATCTCCTGTCGCTGCCTGGCCTGGTGCAGCAGCGAGCGTAGCGCCGGATCTGCAACAGATGGGGGCAAGCAGAGCACTAAAGACATACGTAGAGGGGTCGACGTACTGAACATTATTGTGGTGGATATAAGAAAGTGCCCGTGACCTAAAACTGTCCCCAAGATGGGCACGACTAAGGCTATCTGCCACCTCATTTTCTGCGCCTGGTATATGATCAAAGGTGAGGGAGATGCTCATAAGAGCTTGGAACATCCATACATGTCGGGCACTATCAAGGAGGACCTTGTTGTGTGCCCTCCCCGAGCACAGAACCGGCCGCCTTATTGTCGCAGCGGACATGCACATGTTTGCCTCTATCGTTAGGAGAGACAAGGGTGTGAAGAGCGACAACCACGTTGACCATTTCAAGCTCGGTGATGTTCATTACCCCGTCGTCCACCGGGGTCACCTGCGCCGCGTACGCCCGTCGACCGTCAGTGCCTCCGATGCCACTAAGGCACGCGTCCACCAGAATGGTGAAGTCGGGGGCCCGTGGGGGAACCACCGCCACCCCATTCCATGCCTGGCAGAACTCGCTGAACCAGTCCAAGTCCCGCCTCATGTCCTGGCAGATTGGGGCGTGTGTCCCCTGCATGGACCTCGAGCAATCTGGAGACGAATAGCCTAGCTGGGCGTACACATTTGGCAATGAAGAGTAGTTGGCCAAGGAGGGATTGTAGTTGTCTTTTAGTGAAGTGAGTTTTTTGTCGAAAGGCACCCACCTCGGCCAATACCTGTGCGACCTTGTCCCTAGGGATGGAGAGTGTCATGTTGCGGGCGTCCACCTGGATCCCCAACCACTTGATATGCTGTGCGGGTGGCTGCGCCTTCTCCAGGGCCTCCGGGAGTCCGAGTTCGCTCAGCAGGCGCTGCGCCATGGCATAATGGACCTCTGCATCCTCTCTGTTGGGGGAAATGAGAACAAGATCGTCAAGGTACATATGGCAGCGTACACCCCTCTTTCTGAGAATATCGGTAATACAATTTGCAACATTCTGCATATGTAATGATGATGCCCGTGCACCAAAGGGCATGGCTAGGTCACAAAGATATCTACCCTCCCATTCAAAGCACAGTAAAGGCCAGTCAAGGGGGTCGGAGAGAAAATTCTTGTAGGCCCTGGCAATATCTATAGTGGCCATATATGCCCCCGTACCCAAATCCAAGAGATGGGCCGTTAAATGTTCCACTGTAGGGAGGCTATGTACGGATTCCACCCCATATACCCCGTTCTTCACCACGTAGGCGTTAACCGACGCCTCGGGCGGGAACGTCATGTCTGTGATGACTCGGCGCTTGTCAGTGTCCCTCTTCTCCCTGGACATAAGAGGGGACACGTGACACCAGGGGGTAAAGGGGGGTTTGGGGAACGGGCCAATGAGGCCGTTTGAGACCATCTCCTTGTCTATAAACTCCTGAATGTGTCGGGGGAATCGTGTGGCACTTGGGTGGTTGTCAATCCCTATGGTATGTGATACCGGGCCCATGTACCCTGTAGGAAAACCGAATTTTATGAAATCAAGGGTGTCCTGTCGTCCCCCCAAGTCCCCAAGGTACGACTCCCATGCGGGGATGTTGAGGGCTGTGGGTACCGGGCACCGTGCCCCTAGGGCATTAGGTAGACCTGTTGCTCGCACACAATCGTATATGCGGACCAACTCCGGGTCCACCTCTGGAGCCACAAAATTAGGCCATTCCCGACGCCTATGGTCTGCCACCACCAGCGGGCGCATATCAACCCTGCGTCGGCACCTGGGGCCCTTCTCACAGAATTCCCGAATGCTGTCAAAGTCTGGTTGCCTACCTGTGGGGCACGCGTTCGTAGTGCTGGAGGCCCTGGGTATGCTGTCGGAGCCCTCTCTGCTGGCGCCTGGTTGCCGTTTTACCGTAGACGGGGGTATCGCGGCGTCCTTATCGGGAGCCCCTGTGGTACCAGTGGCTCCATCACTCGTCCGTGTGCTCCCACAGTTCAGCGTCTGGAGAGGCGCACCGCCCGAACCCAGCGATGCGCCTACAACCCGTTTTTTGGATTATTATTGTGTGACATGATGTGTTGCCTGTCTCTCTGATGCGGGGGCTGGTAGATGGCCGGTCCGCCCTGGTACGGATGTGCTGGGGGGTGGTGTTGAAGCTGATGCTGGGTCGGTTCAGCGTGTGAGTACGTCCTTCCCGATCCAGTTCCCTGCAACTTACGATCACATTTAAACACTGAGTGGGGGCATGACTTGCCCACAGAGTCACAGTATGAGCACGCATGAATGTACCTGATAGGCCCGTCGTCATGCGGAGCCCTAAGTTTACACCCGTTTGCCGTGTTGAAGTTACGGCATATGACCTCCTTCTTGTCTGCCCGGGTGTTGGGTGTCTCCGTTTTTACACTAGCGCCCCCTCCAGTCATGGCTATACGCACCCTGGCATTCTGAATACGCTGGTCGTCATCCCACTGTAGAGCACCCTTTTCGACTGCGTCAAACACGTGGTTGGACCACCTACGTACAGCCTCCCATGGACGTTCCTGTGCGTCGTGCGTTACATCCAGCAGGTGCCTCATTATGTGCTCCCTGTCGGGCCAAGTAACGGCACGGTCATCTAGAACCAATGCAAGGGTGGCATTAATGTATTCAAGGGGGGAGATAGAGGCTCTGGCCTCCAGCCTGCTCTTGATAGTAAAGCAGCCGTCTCGGTCTATGTACATGTATGGCTTAGGGTACAGAGCATCGTTGTGGATATCTGATCTTAGGGCTGCCTTACCCTCAGTCCTAGGTATGGTGAAGTCCTCATAGCGAAGCAGGCGGTCCAGGTGTCCGCCGGCGTCCTGCTGATATCGAAGCCGCTGGGGAGGGGGGAGCGTGCTGCGTGAATGCAATGGCGGGGCCCTCCTAACCGGGGTTTCGTCCACGGTCTGTCGGTGGTGGTCGTCGTGGTATGTAGGACGTGCCGCACCTAAATGAGAGTCTTGCATGGACGCGTTAATCAACATATCAAGCTTTCTATCCATAACATTTACTTTATCACCGACATGTCGGACGTCTACCTCGAGTGCTGAGATACGTGTACTATTGTCACCCTCATTTACATCGTCAGCCATACTTGAAACTTTGGTCACATATGACGTTTCTTGATAGACAGGTGTACTATGTGAATTATCTGAGCGTGAAACATCACCCTCGTATCTTGGATGAAAGCTTACCTCACCTTGATCCTCGCTACCCTCATGATCAATCATGGCGGCCCGGCGCCGGTCACCCCTCGTGCGTGGACTGCGACGAGGCGGCATGGTTGTATTGCCTGTTTTCCGAGTCGTACGGCCGGTATTTACCGTCGTGAGGTAGAATGTATTCCCCCAGTCGTGGTAAGCCCGTGCCGAGCGCAGGGATATAGTATAGGTGGTGCCGGGATACGTGTTCTGACAATTTGTTGAGAGGAGTTGTGGATTGATGTTGTGGGTAGGAGTGTTGGAGGTGAAATGGGGTTGGATATAGTAATGAGAGGGAGAGGTGGAGTATAGAGCCACCTGTTGGGTAATATAGGAATGAAGAGTGGGAAAGGGGTATGGAGGGTAGTGACACCTGGTGGCTGCAATGATCAAACCTGCACCAATAAGGGCATGTTAAGACAATTGTTAAATCATTTATAATTATAATTCCTTCAGTAATATGGTCTACAGTTGTTGTATCGCGCATGTAATGGTGAATTGCAAAACATGGAATATGTTAAATAAGCAAATACGTGACTTTCCATTAAGTACGTTCTGGGGGGCAGGCGGGATCTGAAATTGTTCAAAATATGTGAACATTCCTAAATGAATGCAATTTGGAGGTAGGGGATTTTTGAATACGTGCGTACAGACTTAAAAGAATGCCCCTTACCTGTTAGGATGGAGGAGTACAGGTTGGTCCTATTCACCAGTATGGTGTTGGTGGACACGGGGAACCCACGTGACCTCATCTGATTGGTCCTCTGCTGGAGGACCTGGCGAAGGTCAGCGTCCGCCTCGTTCAGGAACACGTCTTGGGCAGGGGAGAAGATGGGGCAAGAGTGTCAGTAAAATTGGTTAAGTATTTCATTATAGCCTTACATTGAATGAAGCAGAACTAGCCCAGAGGTAGATGATTGAATTGGTCGTCTAAAAGTTGATTGAATTCTTCCCCCGCATTCATACTGGCATTATGAATTATGACAAGATATACATGCACTTTGTGAGTGGTCCAAAACTTACCAACAGCTGTTGGTTTGTAGGATTATTTCACTTATAACTCAATGTCCGTATAACATAGAAAAGACAATTTGGCAACCCAAGAAATATTGGTCTTTTATTTCGGTAATATACTACTCTAGTGCACTGTGGAAAAACAGCTTTTAGCTGAGCATTAAGTGCTTGGTGAAACATCTGAAATAGATACAAATAAATATCCTGTTAGAGAAAGTAAAGACGCATTTTACAACCCTAAAATAACGAACCATATAATAGGGCAGATGACCTTGGGTACTGCATAACGATCCCGAATGCCTCTAATCTCCATATTCATACACCCACTATCAAAACCTTCAACATTTATCGTGCACACGCAGATTCAAATTCTATACTTACAGACGGGAGCAATAGCAACCACTCCACAAATGTGCAGAATCAAGCAGACGACAATTAGCCTCCACTTCATAATGGAGGGGTTTGGCCTCATCGCAACAGGCTGTGACCTCATCGCAGCAGAGTGTAACCTCATCGCAGCAGACTGCGACCTCATCGCAGCACGATGGGGTCCTGACCCCGACCTCATCACAGCAGGCTGTGGTTCCCTCTGAGTGGGAACCTCCTCAGTTGGAGACAAGATCAATTTGGAGACGGGATCTGTCCACTGAGTGCACTGAGAGAAGCATGTTGACCGCGCCCCCACATGGCTGATGCTGGAGGTATCTGAAATTGCGTATGCCTTTTTGATAAATCTAGTATGTGAAAACGGGATTGGGGAAGGTGGGGTACCGAGGAAAGGCCAAGTACTAAGGCAATGCATTCACACTATTAGTCTCTCATTTTGTAGTTTTGGACCCAATCAAAAGGCAATGGTGTATCGGGAGGGGGGGGGGGGCAAAAGTTCGAGGAATTTTAGGTGTCAAGACCACCTGAACCCTATGAATCCGCGTC
This sequence comes from Lepidonotus clava, assembly GCA_936440205.1. Classification (NCBI taxonomy): domain Eukaryota; kingdom Metazoa; phylum Annelida; class Polychaeta; order Phyllodocida; family Polynoidae; genus Lepidonotus; species Lepidonotus clava. Next base: position 17,740,694 of record OW387135.1, read on the forward strand.
CTTTCATAAAGTTGTGAGGGTTAGGTATAATAATTATTTGGTTTGGTTTATTCAAGGGAAATACAAGCTGGAAGGCAGCATAAGCTAGAAGGCAGCATATCGTACAACTCTCTGAAAACAGCCACCAGTTTGATTATCCCTCATTATAACATACCTGTCTGTTCTCATATAGATTCATAGATGTTTAGGGCCTATGTAACATGTGCTGCGGGAACCATTGGAAGAAATCATATTAATGTTATGATGAAAATCAGGAAAACATCAAAACATGCATTAACTAGCTTTATATTTTTCCATTTCAATGAATTTCTACCAAGTGAAATTTAACTTTAAAATTCACACGTGCGGCGGAGTTATGGTGGAATAGAAATTCATTTCAAAAGCCACTCCAACATTCGCCCCTCACGTCCAAGCTCTCCAGCGACACCTGTCTCATTTGGCTGAACTCACTTCGATTCCACAACGCGTCATGAATTATGCATAGATTGTGCCGAGCCTATACTCAGTCAGTGGACCAATATTTACCTCAGTCAGATAGGCGTGCATGTCAAAGCCCAGCCTCGAGTGGACGACATTGTCCTGGCGCAGGCACTGCAGTAATCAAAGCCTTACCTCTAAACTATAAAGCAGCCACCCATTCAATACCATTGAACTTTCAGCCTTGATATCAAGTTTGGCAAATTTATCAAGTTTTGAACTATTTTCAATTGTATCTGATTTTCAAGTAGTTTTTCTCTTTAAAATAGGGATATCGATTTTGTGACAAAGTGTGGGATTCAAAGAGGCAACGCAGTGTTGGTTCGGGCTGTTTTTCTTGCACTCCATCTCATACCTCATTTATGGCGTTTGCTTTTGCAAGATTGGTAGACTTGGACTCCCAATGTCGACGTTTTATCCACATATGCGCCGTCGGATTGCTCAGGCAGTATGGTATGTTGATGAAATGAATAAATCACTATGTAAACTAGACTTTCAAAGTATTCGGACAAATGATATGATAATTATGTCGTTCATTACTTCTGGGCTTTGCTTTCTGATATCATTCATTTAAAGCTACAAGCTAAGTTACTTAATGTAGGGATAAGTCTTATATATATGTATATCTATTTAATTTTCTGCACTTGTGCACTAATATTAGATATTGTTTATTTTTCAATTCTAATTTCGATGAAGTATGCTATGAACATATGAACGATACATTTGAATTATTTGTAGTTTTTCTTTTGCATTGTTGATTAAACTCTTACTCATAAAACCAAAGAAAACACTGATAAACCGATCCGATACACCTGTTTTGAAAGAAAGATTTATTATACATACTTTAAAACTCCATTGGTTAGCAATTAAATGATAGCAGCTGGTATTCACCAGAAGTCAAACATTTGAGGCGACAAATTATACAATTGACATACTTCTTTTTTATGAAGGGAAAGTTATTTGCAATTCACCCAATATACCGACATTAAGTATGGTTATTACACAGGCATAACTTAAGCAGCATTACATATATATTATTGTAACCATTACAAAGAGACGAAGTCTGTTTTGTTAACTATATTCAATATCTGAATATTATGAATCAAAAGGGATTCAGGCAGTGAGAGACAAATGAACGCTATGAACATAATCTTATATTATTCAGTAATACTCATTAAAATACATTTTATGAATAGTTCATTTGAAAATATTACCAATATCCACAAACCGATCTTATTGACTATCATATAGCGTATCCTTTTGTAGAAAAATTAAGTTATTTTCAATGTTAGGATAGGCTCCCTTAGCCAATAACATACAAGTCATTTGAAGGCACAGTCAAATTCTTTTGACAAAAATATCTGAAGTCACATTGCACATTTCAAATGACCTTGTGATGTTTTGTTCAGGATTGGTCTCAACCTCACATAATGAGAATGTGACAATGACATTATTTCAGATATTATCTTATAGCATAAACTTATGTTCATGTCTCTAGTAACGTCACAATTAAGTTGTAATCATGAGGGGTCTGAACATCATGTGATATATAATAACCTGCTCTTTATAGATCTAGATCTGGGTAGCATGAAACCACTAGAAGACTTAAGACTTTCCGCCATAATATTATATGGACCGTCTTTTCTTGTTCCAGTTTCATATCGTTTTTACCCAAATAAAAATATCAGGGAAAATATTAAAGCTACAAATGATAGGCTTGTTGTTCGTATATAATCTGACTGAACATAACGGATAGAATCAAACCTAAACTGCTAAACTCGAAGTCGAACTATCCCCACAACCTAACAAAAGAACATCACCAATAGTATAATTATAACATTGCATTATGGTGTTGTACACTTCGAAAAGTACAATCGAAAACCTTCACAAAACGTCGCTGCTTAGTTGGAATACAATCCATTGTGTCAAGAAACGGTTTTTAACCAGCGCATTCCAATTCTTTCCGTTAAGCATACGCAGAATGCTTCACAATTGTATAACACCTCCAGCCATACAATCACAGTTCATCCTTTCTCTTTCCCACTCATTTTCAGTATACAGTCTACGACTATCTCTAGGCTCAGGACCACCAGGGAGAGGCCTATGCCGGAGACGGTGACGTAGAAGGTGCCGGACACCCCGGGGAGGTGGATGGAGGTGGGACGCTGGGTGCGGGGAGGGGTACAGGAGGTCGACGACTGCCACCACAGAGAGTGCCACCGGTCTAATAGACCCGACTCCTGGAACTTGATGATTCTGCGGGAAACAAGATATTGTATCAACGAATAGATTATTATATTAACTTTCGTGAGTGCAAAAGAGCGGAATTCTAGAGAATACTGACAGTTCTAGTATAAATAAGTGCTGACATGATACTATGAGGCGGAATATATGAAACTAGCAGGTAGATAACTAATTTTGCATAATACCCAATCATAATTATCAACCAGTTAATTCACTTTATTCTCATTGTCTATTTCACTCATTCCACCAATCAGTCGTAATGTCTGGAGGTTTTCGTCTTTTGTCTTTCCAACATACAATTCTGAAGACATCTAGTAAAGCAGGGGGTGGTGTGGTCTAGTGGTAAGCGTCCTGGCATTGCACGGGGCCAGCCCGGGTTTGATTCCAGGTGCTACCTGTTAGACCACCTTACCTTGCTGTCGTTTCCACCCCCATAGATTTGATCACCAGTACCTTGTACAACCCAAAAATAGTTAGTTTGTCTTGATATAACTAAAAAGAATTGCTGAGTGGACCTTAAACTCCAACACATCATCATCATCTTGTAAAACAATCAAACCTACATCTCATTAAGTGGCGTCAACACCGGCGAGTCTTTGGGCAGGGGGAAGGCGAAGGACGACTGGGAGGCAAACCGCTCGTCGGCCATCACCAGCTGGTGGCAGTCGGCGGCGGCCCAGTACTCGAGCTGCGAGCTGTCGGAGATGAAGACGTAGTGGTCAGACCCCTTCACCTGGAGGAGGGCGTCGGCCGCCTTGACCGGCATTGGGATGGCGTCCAGCCGGGAGGCCACCGCCGCCAGGTCACTGCCCGGGGGCGCGTCCTGTGGGGAGAGGGAAAGGGAATGTTGATTAAACAATGCATCAATTTTGAAAGGCTAATTGAAACTATAATGTCAAAAAAAATACTTGGACTGAAAAGTGCAATTTGTCAAAGAATGTGAAGATTGGTGAACCACAGTATATATAATTATGTCATATTCGGACATGACCCCTGACGACCAGTGCATATTTATGTTAATATTCACTGACATATCACTGCATTTAACACCAGATGAAATTATCTGCATGAATGATGCACATATACATATCAGGACACACGCGGTCATAAAATCTGATGGGTTTGCAAGCAAAGCTGATAGGGTTCCATGTATTTTTGGGAAGGTCCCATATAAAATTGGAAGGGTTCCAAAAGGATATTTTGATAAAAATCATTATATTTTTAGTACATCATAAAATGTACCCTGGAAAATTTTAGAGGATTCCAGACATCCCCCCCACGCCCAACTGCATCGACAGTTCCATGAATTTCCAAAACGGGAAGGGGAAGGCGAAATAGATTATTTTCATATAGGCCTAGAGGCCCGAATAATAATTATGATAAAAATCGATAACATTGATAAAAAATATTTTTTCGGAAAGAAAGTAAGGGGAGAGCCCTGCTTCCTCTATCCTTAAATCCGCCAATGACCGAAGGTTACCGGCATTTTACCTCAAACAGGTCATTGAGGAAGGACCCTGGCTGTAGCAGGGGCTGGACGCTGGGCTGGGCGGCCAGGTCGGCCAGTGAGTTGATGTGGGTCTTCTCGGTGACGACGGTGTAGAGGGCGGCCAGGTTGGCCGTGTAGGACGACGACATGACGATGGCGAACAGCCACCAGATGACCACCACCCCGCGGGCGGCCAGGGGGCGCGGCTGGTAGTCCGTGCCTAGGGAAATAAAGAATGTTAAATTGACCTTTATTTCCATTTTAAAGGGGCAGAATATATTAGGTACCTATAATTATAACGAATTGCACCCTACTGAGGGTTCTAAGTTTCAGTATATGACTCCTTATGGCAGATTATTATGTAACAGGGGTCGACCTCCAGGCTGGACTGGGGTCATTAGGGGTTGGAGGTGACAATCCCTAGAGTGCAGGGGAGTAACACCAAATGGGGAACAGCCACAACTTTCAAATCTAACTGTCAGTTTTTCAAAATATTTTTCTGAAAGGGGAAACTTCTAGTGGGAGAGTATCAATTTTTTTTGCTGGTATTGAAACTTGACAAATTCATAGAGGACTTCAGCTAGTAATTTTCATGTAAAAACTATCAATTCCATAGATATATGCAATATTGGCCATATTTCCTGTAGACCTCTGAACTGCATGAGATTCTGACCCCCCACTGGATCAGTGGCTGTTACGTCCTTTATATACACCCTCTGCCCCCTCAAGCACAAGTTAAAAGGGAAATAAAGGATTAAACAGCCACCAGATGACTACCATCCCCCGGGCGGCCAAGGGGCGCGGCTGGTAGTCCGTGCCTGGCAGAAGTATAGGATAATATGAATATATAGGGATAGTGGGAAATAATATGAATAGGGCATATAGGGATAGTGGGGAAATGTTAATAGGCCTATACTGCTTTCCCATGAACCTGCGCAGTCCCCCACCGTGCCTACCTTTTGGGGCTTTTGGCAATTAGGTCACTCTACTTTATATAGGTTAAATATAGGAAAAACCCAAAAAAATGTTTCAAATTTAATCCATCAGGGCGGCGCCACTTTAATGAAAATATGTATATAAGGATGGTGTCGAAATTTTGCTATAGTGATAGCGTTGAATAATAATATAGGGAGAGTGGGGAAATATGAAAAAGAGATAGAAGGGAATATTATTAAAAATCTACATTATTGACTCTAAAATTATTTTTCAGCCATACTGAGATTATGTGGATCTATTCCATGAAGGTATTAATTTTATTTTTGCTACCAGCTTTTGAAGAAATATTATTGAAATTATGAAAATTGTAAATTATACTATATATATATACAGTTGCAGCATATTGTCACTAATATCTGTGTTGTAATACGCTATCAGCAATAAATGCAGTGATCTGTTTTTAATATTACTCTTTCAGCAATAATTATAATACTATTATTTTACCAGCCCTATATGGTATATTTCTACCGTTATCATTACTCATTCCTTATGTTATATTCGAGTACTCGGCACAATTATGCTGAAATTATAACTCACTCTGCTCCAAATAGTGGCCATAGATATTCCATAAGTAAGTCAGGTACGACCCCGGCCCGATGTACCCTCTGCTCCCCTCGTACATCCAAGACGTCAGATGGTCCACCAAATACAGCAAGGTCCCCACGACCAAGATGGAGGTTGCTATGGCCACCCACACCATGGGGGCGAAAGGGCGCATGACCTGGAACTGGGAGGTCTGGCTGACTTCCGGTCTGTGGACGACGATGCCGGCCTTGTCCTCCATGAAGGGCGTGGTGAAGGTCACCACCCTGGCCCTGTCCTCAGAGACGGTGAAGGGACCCACGGCAAGGTGCACCTCCTGGTGGAAGGGTTCGATGAGTAAGGGCCGAGAGCAAAAAGCTTACATTTCTGGACTTTTTGAATGGAATTTTAGGAGATTTGCAAGGTTTCTGAAAATCTTTCATCTGCCTAGAACTTTCATCCTTTTTAGAACTTTCATACCTTTTTTGTATTGGGAATAAGTTCAGTAATGATATCTGGTATTTATCTTCTATGTTTGATCGACTACTGCTTAATTGGGAGACTAATTGATTTAGAATATAGGCATATACACTGCCATTTGCCCAAAGATTTAAGAATGATAAAGAATGTTAATGTTTGATTAGGGCTGTAAACGGTCCATTTTTCTGATGACATTGCCATACTCAGTACAATTACAGATCTGAAGGGGGGGAATTTTTTTCTCCATGAAGTATAATCAAAGCAACATCCTTAATAGAAGTCATGGAGAAAAATTAATATAAACCTATATGAATTACTGACAGAAATACGACGATTGCTCAGAAAACCCACCACATATCTTAGAGTGTTGAGGGGAAGCCGTGTGAGGCAAATCTACTTTTGATAATATGAATATGTTTGACATTTGCTTATTGGAAAGCTGGAGAGGCAAACCAGATGTCTACCTACCTTTCTCAGAATCATACCTATCATTCCATTCCACTTCTTTTTATCTTTGTTGACAGGTGAGCCATAAAGTTTGTCTGGAGGTTCTACAAGTTCATACCTGAACGGTGAAAAAAACACAAAAATATTACCGCACCAAATTGATAGACCGACAGAAATATGTATCATAACAGGAAGAACATAAATCCTCAGGCAGACCACCTGGACTGGTCTAAAACACCTCGAGGAAAAAACAAAACTGCTCCGTGAGCATGTATAAATATGAAGGTTGCGGGATTTTGACGTTACTTCCCTTTGACCCACCCAGAACAAATAGCTACACGCCCACTAGTAGGTCATAAGAGAAACCCACTTCAAACAATAGAAATAAGGGTTTTATAATTAGAAATGAATGTGAGTGATAGAACCAAGCTGTGGAAATTTACATGGTTCTATCACATATTCTCTAAGGCTTTCCCCCATGCATTCCTGTAGTTAGCCTCCATAGGAGATAATAACAAATAATCGGGACCAGATTTCTGCACCATATCCCCAAGAAAGAACAATAACCAACGGCACATTAAGTGTCAGAAATAGCTCAGCATAACCACAGTTTATGCCACTTGCTGCCAACCCGCTCACTCCACATTAACCCTTTCCCTACAAGACATCTGCTCAACAGCTGCTCACCTACTGCTCCTCACGTCAAGACGAATCTAAGCCGTTACTAACAGGGACTAAAGAGCAGCTCAAGCTTGTCCTAAGAATAACTAGGGTTTCTACAGGACTGTGCAAATCATCTATGTAATTTATTTACCATACATACCTGAAATTTAGACGTTTTGCTATTTCCTCGAGCATGGTTATACAAAGTCCCTTGTAGGAAACAGACCCGTTGGAGCTTTCTAGTCTCATAACAAATGGAGCAGCCTGTGAAGATGAAAGGCGTTAAGTCCAGTGTTTAAAGTTGATAGACATTTTCTGTTTACAAGTTGGGTGATGTTACATGTAAAACAAGCTTAGCCATCATATTTGGTTTTCCTCCTTTGAAAACTGAAGGATAAGACTGCTTATAGATCGGCTGGCCATTATAGACCTTATAGCCATCACAATTATCTCATGTTTAAATCTTTTTGGCATGCAGTGCATAACAGTAAGAAAATGAAATATCTAGCTGCAATCGATTCATGGGTATAATTCTACTCAGATTCTATACTATCTCTTTGAAAATTAATGGGGTTTTCAAAATAGTATTGAATAAGCTAATTTCCTAAATTATCATCTTAAGCTGTATAGTAGTGTGATGATGAGCATAAGGCTATCATTACACACTTAAATTTTCTCTATATTGTTCCATATTTAGTTATATGCATTTCCTTTTTCTATGCAGTTGAAATCAGGTTGAAGCATTAGATTTGTTTAACATTCTAAACAGGCAAAAATGCAATATTTAGCACCTCGTATACTGCCACTTGCATCACTTGACCTCCAAAGTCGTCTATTGTAGATGGGAAAACCCTTTGGTGAAGTATGATTGGTCCCTTTTCCAATGACCATGTTGCCCTTAGAGAAGGGCAAGCTGTCCTACCATTTAACGTCAGAAGGCCCCACACACCAATAACAAAGTCCTTCCGGTATCTGTCATCTCCAAACATATCGTCTTTGTCGTATGCCATCCAAGCGGCCTTCGTTGCAAAATAAGAATGGAAGTAACCCTGGTAATGTGAGGTTATAAAATCTGGAGCATACAACCTTTTCGTGAAAAGAAATTACCATTTTACCCTACACAGCCACAGGCTTAATGGAACCAAAAACACGCAACCTCTCACTGATATACATAGAGATGACTCTTTATGCTTGCTACATAATCATAATTACAACTATGCTGATTACCAACATAAAGGGCACACATCAATAAAGGTAAATGAAAGATAAGGGTCCCCTTTTTTTGTCTTTTACAAAAATCTAAACATAACGTTAGATAACAATTATCGCATCTCGAACACTCAGAACATTTTTTTCTGATAGGAAAGTCATTCAAAATAATAATAATAGAAAAAAACGAACCAGGAAAAGGTTTTTAAAATGCACATTATGTGCATAATATCAGCACCGCCCTACCTGTCCTTTCAGTGCAGGGAGCGAGGCCTCCTCCAGGGGGTAACATTCAATAGGAGGAGGGGGGAAGGTCATGTTCAAGGAACCCGGATAGGTCAGTTCCAATGCCAGAATGCATCCCACAGTCAAGCTGTTCAGAATCTTGAAGAATAAGATGAATGTGCATTATCGATGCATAAGGTATTGGTGTACAATTCTGGGAACTAATTGCAGGGGAAGTTCCCAGCATAATAGCTTGATAAGTTATTATTGTCATCCAATAAATTGAGGACTCCTTTCAAACACATTAATAAATATGCATACCATTTTTTTTCAAAATTTCTTGTCTCAACAGCAAGCCCTTATACCTTATTATCATTAATGGCATTATCTTTGGTTCAACCCAATTGAAAGATTATTTGGTTATTTTCTCTCTGTATCTCTATAATTAGGTTAAAACACTATTAGTTATTTTCTCAGTCTATTGTTAGATGAATAGAATATGGCCAAAGGAAAATAGCTAATATTCTTGGAGAATTTAGCAATTTTTTACGTTATCTGCTGTTGTTAACCTTAATCAAGACGTAATGTAGGCTAAGTAGCAGACCATTTCAGTGTTAAAATGGGATAAGAACCTTTGACATGATACTCACTATTATCAGTCCAAACTAAAAGAGATTATCTTTTGTAGATCAAAAGTTATAAGCATGATAGCTTTTATGACTTTTTGTTAATTTATGGAGAAAATTTGATTTTATTACTAAGCATTTAGATATATATTCAATATTTTTTTTTGCCATTTTCAGGAAGACCGACAGTCCTATGTTCAACAGACTGTAACTTCCTAGAAAATTATCCAATTTTGATGTGCTCGGTATGATTTGAAAGCTTAAAACATTCTCTGTAATGCTTTCCTGCATGGAGCATCCTTTCTGTGTGGTGAAACACTTATATTGTTTGTTATAGATAATATTTGGATAGCATTTTTTCTCAAATTTACAATGAAATATCTTCGAACCTCTTAATGCAAAACATGTGTTTTAATAAAGCTGACGTCACTCTTAGAGTACTTTTGACATGATACTCACTAGATTTTTCCTGTTAGAATCAAATATCGGCGATTCGTCGGTGTCATAGATCATAGGACTGACGATGACAAAGTTCATGTCTGACCACGGTTGAAGGTCAAGGTCAACGAAGTCGAGGGCTCCCCCACATACCACCCAGGCATAAACGTAGTCTGTCAAATTCCGGTCTACAGCCTAGGGGGGAAATAATTTAGTAACCTATTTACATAAATAGAAAATATGGAATATATCTTATAACACCTAATGCCTGGAAGAACATGTTAACACATAAAGATGTTAATAAAAATCAAATAAAAAAGAATTATCAATTGCAAACTCTCCCTGTGAGCACCCTGTAAGACACATATTCTTTTGACCCTTCTGCTTAGCCCATCCTTTATATAACTAAAGTGAAGTACAATTATTGTAATATCACTTTTGAATAGGTATTATTGCTTCCATGTCTAGTCATCTCATTGTCATTATGCTCTATCTTAATTGGCTTTTGACAGTTTTGCATATCATGTAAATTACTTTTATTTATCAAAATTAACCAAAATGCTCGAGCAGGTTATAATGATATAGAACATCTTGAATGTTGCCTATCTAATCTAATACTCAGTTCAGGAACATGATGATCCTAGCAACATTCAGGAACAGCAACAGGATAAGTTTCTATTGATATGACATTAGACATGTAATTGCGATGGATGTCTTTAAGGCTTTTAACATGTTCTAAGATAATGCTGTTTACATACCCTATATACGCTCGCAAATGTATGTCTCTTTATCATTTTGTCATATAAGTGTATCTCTAATTATGTTTTGGCATTATTCTATGTACCTGTAATATTATCATCTATGAATCTTTCACCTTTCATGTGGTAGATGTGTATGCTTAACTGAATATTGAATAATTCATTTACCAGCTCCAGTACATCTTTTAAGTTCTGAGACCCCAGGAGGGTGACGATGTTGAGGTACTGCAATCTGTCAGCCTCCTTCTCCAGGGTCTCAAATACCTCCAGAGTCCTCTCCCCCCTGGAGCAGTGGTCACAAAGCAGATGTAGTGTGACGTAGATACCCTTCTCTGAGAGGTGGACGATTAGGTTCTGCAATTTGCCATCATCTGCTGTTCAAAGTATAAAATAATACTTTTGCAAATCACCATCACTGTTAGCTTCACTCTTATATAAGACATTCCATTATAAATGTATACACAAATGATTGTACTCTGAACATGATTGTAAATCGATCTGATTTTCTGGAGATAGGTCAGAGAACAGTCAAATAGCAATGTAAAAGTAAAAGCAAACCAAAAGCAAAGTAGTGCACGAAGGTGACAAAATTTCGCAAATTTGAATAACTATAGGCCTAGAAGTACACTCACAGAACATGCTTTACTGTAGGTCTGAATTAGGTTCACGAAGTGTACTTCTATAGTTATCTACTTCGTTACACTTCGTTAGAACAGAATTACCATCGTTCAATTCAATAGATACAAATCGCTTCGTTATAAAATTCATATGAATTACGTCTCTCTCGTGGAATCACCTCTGAGGACCAGACTTCATTCATCAATTCCCCTAAGTGAAAAACAAAATATGATACACGATTTTTCTTTTGGTCCTTACTGTAAGTATGGTCGTAAATGATGTGCACTCGTTTCCAACCCACGTAGGATATGAGTGACAGTAGGGCTCGGTAGAGAATGCTAGGGGTAGCTTTGAGAGTGTAGGTGGTGCTGTGATGGGGATTGAGAATCTCCAATGAGCAATGTGCCGAGGGTATAGCAACATGGTGCACACCCACGTTCTCTGCCACCTCAGCCACAAAGGACGTGATGTCACATGAAGCCATAGTCACAAGGCCTGCGTTTGAAAGATGTAGCAGGTCTGTAACTGGAAAATATATTGAAAAATTGTTTTTATTCATGAAGTGCACTGCTAGAGTAATATTAACAGAATTAAAAATCGGAAGTCCTTCCGCATGACTGCAATTCATAGCAATATGCATGACAAGCTATGTTCATAGCTGTATTGTGAAGATGACGTTAAGAGTGATTTTAAGGTAAATATTTTCAATCAGAATTGATGAAAACGAAACACGAATTGATGAAAACGAAACACACACACTTGGCTGGAGGTGAGGGAAGACAGGTGCAATCCTACTCACCCCAGGGTAAATAAAAATGTTTAAAAAAAATGAAAACGAAACACAGGGACAGGACTATATGTGATTAAAGTATTGCTATAAGTGAAGATGAAGATGATTGTCGAACTTTAAAGGTGAAACGCAAAGAAAAAACGAATATCCCAACTATAATAAAAATCACTTAGTTGCTATATAGGCCCTATGTTAAGCAGCATTAGATTTAAATCAGCATACATGGATAAATAATCTTTTCTTAAAAGTATGAATACACTCTCAAACCTTATCTCACATGGCTGTGATGTCATCTAAGCTCTCTGTCACACAGTAATGCTTGTGCAGTCACCCCTAGCCAGAACCTCATCAGCTTGCCCTACTTATCCAACAGAGCCCAGATGACGTCACATGCACTCAGCAGAAGCCACTATACAATACAATTTCTAAACATTAATTTGTTCCATATCTATTACATATTAGCAGTTATAACTGTACATATGTTTCAAGAAATACATATTCAGCATAATATGAAAATTAATGTTACCTTTGCAGTTCTCCTTTAAGGTCTACCTAGCAATTTTTCAGCTATATCGAGACCATTACTATAAGTTGCTAACACAGTTTCATAATGAATTATAGCTAAATAATTTCTGGGGTTTCATCAAACAAAATCAAAGTTTTCTGGTGGTCTTTTTCATATAGATGGCTAATATAAGATATTCTCACTTACTTTCATCTAGGTCTGGCTCTTCCTCATCAGACCTCAGAATAACTGAAGTATTACAACAATCCCGAAGGTTGCTTGAAATGATATCAGTGCTGTTCCCGATGGTTTTTAATGTTTGAGCATCCACATAGAGACCTAACACAAAGAAGTGAAGTACACATGTATGAAGATCAAAATAAAGATACCACCATAGAAATCTGGGGAAAAGTTCGTAAGCCAGATTAATTTGTATCCTATATACGTTGAGTTATGATTATGCTTTAGAAGAATTAATGTCAATATCAAATGGCTACAAAGGTGATCATGATCAACTTATTGAAAATATTTAGGATGCATAGGTTGGAATGCACTACAAATTTGTTTAAGAATAAAGGCAGACAGAGAGAACAGTAAAGTTATATTGTTTGTTATTAATAAAATGTTGATGGCATTTTTTCTCACATTTCCAATGAAATAATTATCTTAGAACCCCTTAATGCAAAACATGTGACATATTGATTCTTACCAACTATCCTCTGGGTTTTCGTAAAACTGACGTCACCCTGAGACAGGTGGTTCGATTGTGCCTTTGCAGCGCATCCCATGCAAACAAGCACAAAATACAGCTGTTTTTCTACCTCCATTGTTAACAATAATGATCCAATATAAGTTTGATGTGTAGGCAAATTAATAGAAATCTGTACCGTTCCAAATTGCTAGAGTGAAGCCCTCTGGTGGACCTCTACTGAATGTGAGTCCTCTGGCAGTCTAAGGACGTCGAGGGTATATCTACAGCTATAGATGCATTAGCCTTCAACTGTCTTTGCATCCTCTGCAGTACCTTGTTGTCACAGTTGATGAAAGAATGTTTGTTGTCGTCTAACCCACCTTTCGTACCCCTAGTGCATCTCCTTCTGCCACTAGACAGTGACCTTTGTGTACATAGAGTGACGTCTAGGTAGACGAAGTGAGGAAGGCACACTGTAACCCCACCAATTCAGTTGTTTTTTGCCTGGCAAATACAATACACTACTTTTTATCAATTGCATTGTTTTTGTGCTTTGGTTTGATTGGCTTACTATTTGCTTGAACCCGCCTTCTGCTTCCGATTGGATATTGTTTTGGCGCATTTGGAAAATGATGGATTCCGTTAACAGCGTTTTTATTAGACCATTGCAGTATTTCCGCTTCTGCGGACAATCGAATTGATACTGAAAATAAAAGGTGATTGAAGGACCCGAAAAACATCTACATAGATCTGCACTTACAGCAAATGGAAATGTTTTTCCATACAGCATTGAAGTATTTGTAGTGAAACAATTCGCAATTCTTTGACATTTTGAATAGCTAAACATGATCTGAACTTCAGAATTGCTTCCCTCGTTCGACAAAAAGTTGTCATTCAAGGGGACTGTTTCCCATAAAATGTCAATACATCTTAGAGCCATGAGAAAGATAAATATCTAGAAGTAGTGCTAGTGGGTATTGTTCAACAGTTGCCATGGGGATAACCCAGCCAATGTTTTTCTTTCTGTACTAATCTTTAATGAGACAGCTATATAAACTACAGACACACTTCCCGTGTGAAATTCAAGTACACCTCTTGGTCTTGAATTACATCTTGCCGCTGTTCTTCTCCTCCATAATCAATAAGGAGGTTCCATTCCCATTGAACTGATTAAAGTTGTATATCCCTATTGGCTTCATTTGCATACATAGTGGGAGTCAATATTGTAAACCTTCTAAAGTCCCGACCCCCATTCAACGGCACCTACCACCTCTTCGCTGCTGCTGTAACTCCATGAATTGGGAAACAGATATTCGCTTAAGGCTATATTCCACTATATATATGCGTTCAGTGGCATTTGCGTTCCTTCTAGTTGGGGAATGCAAGTTAACTTACGTTTAGATACCAACATGTTGATATCTGAACGCAAGCATTCCATAGGAAATAACATAGCAAACGCAAGTAGGATGCAAGTAAAATGCAAGTAAAATGCAAGCAAACCCTATCTTCTATGTGTTTCTAAAATGCTTGCGATTTGCTTGCGTTTCACATGCCTTTCCGCGCGTTCCTTGCTCATTGTATAAGTGAAATAACGCATAGTGGAATATAGACTTTATTCAGCAATTCATTGACCTGTGTCTTAAAGGATAATGGCGAAATTAACATAAGTTTGTATTTCATAAGCTAACAGGTCTATTTTTCTTTGCCAATTGCTATTGGAGTTTGCTGTCCCAACGGATCTTTTAGGTTACCAAAACAGACCTGTTAGGGACTCTAATGGACGTTTTCTTTGCAAAACACCTTTCAAAGTTCGATTGAAGGCGCATGGAATCTCTGTGTTAACGGATGTTTTTATGAAAGAAGCTGCAAGTTCGCAAACAGGTTCGGTGGTTTGAATTGCAAAAGAACTTATCTCCCTGTCACGGAACATGTAGTTTGTGTTTTAAAATATTGTATACAGTATAAAATAGAGTAGCGGGTCGGTTTTAGTATAGAGTTTGTCCTGTATTTTGTTATAGGCGATATAAGCTATAGGCCTACTAGGGCCTAGGTGCTTTATGGGTGTGTAAAAATTCCTGACCACCATGGACATTTTCTCTCCATTTAGAGGACTTTATTCCAGTGATGGAAATTTATTTTTAGGTGCTTTATGGGAATTAACAAAATAAACAATGTGGAACTAATTGTTGCTGACTTTACACTTAAGTACGTCAACAATTGTCACATTGAATGCACTCCATTTCAGCCTCTCATTCAAAATACCATTTACAGGTGAGTTGCTCTTATATTAGTTCCAGTTTTTGCCGAGAGATGGCGGGCGAGCTGGTGTTACTTTACCTGAAGGCTGGTATTGACCTAAGTGGGAATCGCACCCAGAGTCACGTAACGTCAATGTTATTCCCGCCACATCAGGTTACAACGAGAGAGCCCCATATACCTAAAGGCGCCAGGAAATCTTTACTCACAGGAATTTTTTATACTACGATCTGTCACAAAACCTGGCACTCTGTAGTTTGCTTTGCTTTCAAGATGTGACTTTACTTAGCGTAAAACAGCCATTAGTCTTGGAATTGGAATGATTGGAACGGGATTCTAGCAGTTGGACTGCACGTGCTAGTCAGGATGTACTGTATTTGGAGGCGTTGCTTAAAAATTATATTGTCGGTACTTTTTGTACGGACTACAGTGATAGGAGTGAGGGAAACAATCAGGTTAGGTAAGTAAAGCAACACTCTTTTTTTTTATTATGCATTACTTAAGGCTATGGTATACCTACCTAAAGGCGTATACGGGTGCATGTCATGTATCTATATCTCATGTATAATTGCATTTACATCTCTTAACCAAAGAAATGTTTCTCTTTAATATATCTATTACAACAGGAAGCCGACTTGAACTGATAAAGGCTTCACCAAAATGATACAAAATTGTACTGCCTATTTATTTTGGTAATACGATTTTCGACATTTTCTATTTCCGAGGTTTTTAAAGATTAGACATTCATTTTATATCTACCCTGCTGTGCATTGATTCCATGCAGTGGACTGATATGGAAATTCATATTTATTCATGAATCTGAATGACTTGGGTTCCAACTTTTCATTGCTCATCATACTTGCAGGCATTTTCCTTGAAGGCGCAATGGATGATCGATTGTTGTGGTTGGTGGGGGACTACGTCAACAAAACTCACCACAGTATCGTCTTTGACATGGAGCGCTATGCCAATGATTCCATGCTGGAGGCACTCGCAAAATGTAAGATTAATAACATCTGGCATTCTTTAAATGGTTCTGAATCAAAGCTACATTTATATGAATTACAACGAAAAGTGTCTCAGAGGGATGTTATCAACATTTATAACATTAATTGTGACATATAGGAGAGAAATCACTTTAATTGATAATTTTCTAATCAACATACATTTGAGTCCTACAGGCAGTATTCCACATAACAATTTTGTCTTTTCCATTTCCTTTTGGATAGAGGTATTGCTATCATACCGTATTGCAATGATAGCATTGCCATACTGCATATTCCATCCGGCACTGTTATCCAGCTATACGATATTGCAGATGGCGTGATATTATTTCAGAATTGGTCAAATTTATGGCAGGTACCTTGGGATGGTATATTACAAGAAGCAATAGCCTCTCACTGTCGACGTCAGTAGTATAACGAATTTTGAGCTTATATTCCATGATACAGCATTTCCATGCAATGTTCTGCCAATACATAATTGCGGACATTACCAATAGAAATTACCGACAAGTTTGTAAAATGCAGCAGTGTTATTGCCACGCCTATGCATCGTGTGGAATATGGATATGATTATTGAGTCGGTACCCGGTGATGTCATTCATCCAAAATTCTATACAGGTGATGCCCACAGTTGTCTAGTTTATGGCAGTAAATCGCAAGGACTCTAAAGCCTGAATTACACACTACTTGGAGGCTGCTGGTTTTGTATTTGTTTAATTTTCCCTCAGAATGAGGCATGACGCTTTACATCCTATATGCCTATACCATTGGAAAGAATGACCACTGTAGACTGATATATTATGATGAAAAAAGGGTTAATCATCTTTTATTACCACTGCCAATTTGATAAAATCAACAGCAAAATCGGCATGTGGAATATAGGCTTATATATTGCACGTTGGAACATAGCCCTTCTTGTTCCTAGTTTCAGAGCAGTCGGACCGATCCCCAACCGTGCAGATTACGCTGACGTCATGTGAAACAGACTCCCTCCTGTCCTTGGCCTACTTCCATGATGGCGTCCGACTGGTTGTGACGTCAGAGATGTGTGACGTCATTGAGGACCTCTCGGCTAGGGGTCCGATATTCCACATCAGCCCACCGGCGATTCATTTGTTTTCCGCGATAAAGTCTGTTTTGCTACACCAGGACTTGAATTACGGCCACGTTTACATCTTTTTTGATGACTCAACTGGTAAGAATATGGAAATCTGTATGTTGTGGAAATACCTGTCGATGAATGCTTTTTCTACCGCTTTAGAAGCCTTAATAGCATCATAGATATACCCACACGGAATCATTCATGTGTTAGAAAGTAGAGAATTTGGGCTCCTCTTTTAAAACTAATGTCCTATTCTCTGATAATAGGCCTATATGTATTCAAATGCAACATGCATGATTAAACTTCGTCTGTTCATAATCCATAATAAGTGGACAAACGTTGTAGCAAAGGTGTCGATTATAAGATAGGAAAAGCCTATTACCATGCAATTACATTTGTATATCTGCTCCACGCGTAAAAATGTAATAGGGCCAACGCGGTCTTGACCTCATAGTAGTATATGGAAAGTGTAGTTTGGCAATGGATTCCAAACCATTATCTAATTTTTAGAATATGCATCCATTAGAAAAAGCAACAGAAGGAAAGCCTTTACCCTATCAAGCACCCATTAGATAAGCATTTGAGAACTTATAGGCCTCATCGAAGATGTTGAATAGTCTGCAGAAGTTTGATATTGTCATAGGAATATTGATATAAATATATATATATATATATATATACATATATGTGTGCGTGTATATATATATATATATATATATATATATATATACACGCATATATATACACGCATATATATATATATATATATATATATATATATATATATATAACTTGCACTCTAGACTGCACTCTATCAAATACATGGACATCATTAGGTTTAGCATTCGCTTAAAAATGAGTTCAAAGACTATGTATTATTTCTCCAGGTATAGCTTCCGTACAAGGATTAGTGGAATGGTTGACAGAACAAGGAGCCGTATCCACCACAGCCTATCTGTCAAACCGTGATCTGGGTGGGGATGGGGCAGAGGCGGCTATGGAGGTACAACTGGCTGAGGTTAGAGACTCCGCCGACCACCACGACAGAGTCGTTTACAACTTCATTGTTGTTTTGTACAGGCAGGCCAACGCCCAACTCTTATTGAAATTGGTGAGTACACCGTTTATGGAATTTGTATAGTGAGTGTTTAAGGTAGTGAGTTTACAGAAGCTAGTGATTTAATTATTTCCTTCTGTAACTGGTTGTGCTTTATTGTGGACATGGTACTATAATTATAAATCGGCCTGCATCACTATTAGAATTAGGGCGTCCTGATGACACAGAGGTAGGATGTTGACTTTGAAATCTGATTGTTGTTGTTTCCCATAACATTTTGTGGAAAAATACCTAACTTTAGTAAATGTAACGATTCTAAAGTTTTCTTTTGCAGGCATTGAGATACGATTTGAATAGTATACGCGAGAGTTGGTTAGTTGCCGGACGTGACGTCAGACCGGAAATGATGGACCTTAGACGATGGTCCAATAGAAATCTTGTATTTTTGACCTCAGACCTAAGACGAGTTATCAAATCAAGAAACTGTCCTTTTGCTTCTAATCTGATCTATAATAGTAGTATCAATTTCACGGTAAGCCCCTCAGTAATTTATATTAATTTTGGCATAAGTATTCTATGGCTGATAGAATTAAATGTAACTGTAATGCAATCAGTTCACTTACATTTATGTAGCTTCCATAAATGAGTAGGATATTCTATAGCTTCATTAGAGCATCGATACATTATTTCCTATATTTGGTTTTCTTTCACTTGAGGATAGCTTTGTCACAAGTTGCAAAATAATTTACATTTGATATTGATAATTTATCAGCCTGAATGTCTCACATTCATTATTGGAGAAACCTCAAATAATGCTATTTATGATTTTCTTCATGTTACTTAGCTTCATGTCACATATCGATTTAAGAAATAGCCATGTCGTCCTATTGATCTAAGCAGTGGTTCTTCCTCTACAGAACACTGCCATCTATTTGGCAGACGCTGTGCTCCTGGTCCTTAGAGCTGTAGACTTGTCATCTACGTATAATGGTTCCGACGGCTGTCTTCCTACTCTTGAGCATGGCATAGAGGCCGTCCTCAGATCGGTATTTTATTAATACATAATAACAGATTTTAAAGAACATTTATAACATTACATTGTATTAAATATATTATGATGATACAGTATATTATTTTAGACTACAATGTCATTATATATCCATATATATACGATAGCCCATTACATAATTATTATATGAAGCATAGTAGTATCAGCGCATGCCTTCTGAATGATAGGGCTCTTTTTACAAGCAGAAAATTTAAGTCTGTAAGTGTAATGACATATACCTGAAAAGATATGTTCAATGGCACAAAAAACACTTTGAAAATTAAATCTAAAACTTAAAGTATAATACCCATGAAATATTTTCATGTTTCAGATGACCTTTACTGGTCTCACCGATGGGGTGCAGTTTGATAGTTTGGGATACAATAAACTGGGTATTTACGACATACTTCGGGCTGAGCCGGAATCAACCAATAGCACTGAGGTGCGACTTGCCTATGTCGGAAACTGGACACAGGCTCAAGGACTGCAGGTCCCACCTGGCGTTATTTTCAGGAACCATTTTACCAACTTTGAGAATCAAACTCTCAGGATTTCGATGATTGTGGTAAGTATTGGTCCTATGTAATGTACTCATCTATTCACCTTTGAATTGGCATAATTATAGCAACTTATGATTTATTCTTTGTGGAACTATTGACCTTTAACCCCACAATATAGCCTATGCGGAAAGAATCGACCTAGAAATAAGCCCTAGAAATCAAATAAATGTTTATCAATTGCAAATTGAACATTATGTACTGAAAATCGGATATCTTTATCACACTTCACAACAGTTTAGGGGAAGTAGGGCAGCTCATAAGCATGCATCCTTGTGGTCTAAAAGCCAGAAACGGGATACTTTCGAAATGTTATTAATGTGGGTCAAATCATTATAGTGTCTAGTCTTGTACTAATAGCTTAGCACTTTTAATATATCATCATGTTGTATAATCTATCAAGGATCAGGCTTAGCAAGTCTACTTCTAGTCTACTTCTAGAAAGAGATATGTTACGCTCCCAGCGCCACCTGTTAACCAGTATAAAAGGTGTTGCAAAGTGAGGAGCAGGCAGTTTTAGTGAGAATGTCAGCTGAGTAAGCTTAGCAAAGGAGCTACTTGGAGTTAGTACATCGGCTCCCGCGCAGCAGACTGGAGTTTTACCTATACCAACTACCTCGGACATAGAATTGTGATAGAGCTAAGCACTAGAGCGGTCTAGAATGTGTTGGAACAACTTGTATTCTAAATGTGGTTGATTGCTGATAGGAGATGGGAGGTGGACTGATGGAGACTTATACATAGTGGCTTTGACTCGGGATGAGATGTTTATTGAATAAAAACCCTTTCATATTAAGAGCTCCCTCATCGTTCATTTCTTTGAACTATTGGGAAGTGAACGAACTAACTTTAAACGCAGTCTGATTGACTCAGACAACCTGGACAACGACTCATGGATACTTAGTCATATACACATCACGCAGTATTAAATCAAACATTAACAATAGTTCATTTGGTGGAGATTACCCGAAACATGACTTGTGCCGTTTTGCTCATCCTTGATGTCAGCCACCGGTAACTTTGAGGCTTCCTCTAACCCCAAGCCTCAATCTTTGCGGCCCGCAGGACACGATGTGTCAACATCATATACAGGGAATGTGGAAAACTGCCACCTGGTAGGTAATCCCTTAGACGGGGAAGCACAGAGACAGGAGGTCGCAGCCAGACCCAAGCAGCTCTGCCCCGAAGGTGCACAAAATTACCAAACCCCTGGCAGAGGTAAACCATTTCCCTGGCACCTAGGGTCCAAAGATAGGCCGGTTCTTGACGAAGGACTTGAAACCCTAACATACTCGGGACGAGTTGAAGGGAAGAACCGTCTCAAACAATATCAGCAATATTGGAATCCAGGGTACGTACCACCTACGGACCACGAACCTGGTGCTAGCTCTCATTCTACTTGTGAATCCGACGTGAACAATCCGTGGTGTAGTCAAGGAGTTCCCTATCGTTTACTACCTGCAGCAGGAGGACAAAGCGAACAGGAAGTTTTCGATGAGGATAACCTATTTTCCTCAGGGAACCAGAAACAACGACAAAACACCGCTGATAACTCCAGCCCATCAGGGGGAAAACGCCCCGAAAATCCGGTAATTCTACCTGATGGGAGCTCTCTCACCTATCCATTACCCCAACGACTTGAGTTTATCAGTCACCCACTGGTAACACCGACTCACCCCAACCCGGGGGCGTCCATTCCTTACCCCACTGTAGCTAAAGGAAAGACAGTAGGAGGGGACAGGGGAGTGGGAAGGGAAGCAGAGGGAAACAGTGACAAAGTAGGCAATTTACAACCCTATAGACTAACCTTTGATATTGAGGAGAACTTGGACGACGCTAATAAAGGAGCAAGGTTCCAGATCTGGGATTAGATGAGTATGGTTCTAACCCGGCAGATCTCATAAGAAAGTTAGCAGAAACAGGCTCCGAGGAGCATGAAGAGTTAGAAAGGTTAAGCGATCAGGATAAAGCAGAAAGGGAAACGCTAGAAATCCAAAGTGATAGAGAAGGGGAAGATAGAGACGAGGAAGGTAGTACGGTAAAGAAAGCTTATCACGAAGGAGAAGGGGACTTTGCAGCCCCTGAGCCGTATGATAAATACGAAAGCGAAGACGAGGAAGGAGACAGTGAAACAGAACAAGCTGTCGCAAATGTCAGAGAGGGTAGTCCTGATAGAAAACTAGTTAGAGGAGAGAAATCACGCTCGTCATCGTTTGAACTTATT
This sequence comes from Lepidonotus clava, assembly GCA_936440205.1. Lineage (NCBI taxonomy): Eukaryota > Metazoa > Annelida > Polychaeta > Phyllodocida > Polynoidae > Lepidonotus > Lepidonotus clava. The sequence goes on from OW387135.1 coordinate 17,763,120, forward strand.
ACCGAGGATGTTTTAGACACAGGTAAGACAGACAAACAAGAAAGCGAGGACGAAATTAGTGTAGAGGAAATACCTGTGAGGGAACAGTGGGACGATCACGATATACTAAACCTCCACGAAGATAATATGGCGGAGGGAGGCGTACCTTTGGTGGATCTAGTAGGAGAAAGGGGTGATCAAAATCAACTCCAACAACCCGGTGAAGGGGGAGCTGGGGGTGTAGATCCGGGGGCATGGCAGTTTGATCGTGGGATGAACCCTGGGGGACATCAGCAAAACGATGGTAATGGCCAAATCCCAATCCAACAACCGGGCCGAGGCGCGCCGGCAGGGGGTGGGATAAACCTTGGGCCTGTACAACAAAATATGTTGCATCCTTTCCTAGCGCAAGCAATGGGAGACCCTTTGCAGGCAGGTCAAGGAAGAGGGGGTAACCAACAGGGTCAACAGGCCCAAGGAGGCCAGAACGGTCAGGCCAATCCTCAGGGGCCTAACCCTCTCCTTGACCAACAGGCTCAAGGAGGCCAGAACGATCAGGCCAATCCTCAGGGGCTTAACCCTCCACTTAACCAACCGGCTCAGGGAGGCCAGGATAATCAGGCCAACCCACAAGGGCCTAATCCTCCTCAAAACCTTCTTGATAATCCCCCTCCGAATCAGCCCAATCTTGGGATAAATCCTGGGGAACTTCAGCAACCTGGTGAAGGGGGAGATGGTGGTGTGAATCCAGGAATGCAGCAGCCTAATCTTGGGGTAAACCCTGGGGGACTGCAGCAAAATGATGGGGGTGGCCAACCAGGCCAACAGCCTGGCCGAGCCGTGCCAGCAGGAGGTGGGGTCGAGCAAAACATGTTCCCTTACCTATTGCAGGCGATGGCGATCGCAGCCAATCTTAACGCAGGCCGAGGAAGAGCGGGTAACCAACAGGGTCAGCAAGCTCCGGCAGGCCAGAATAACCAGGCAAACCCACCAGGACCTGGTAACCCTCCTCCAAACCAACCCAACAATCCTTTTCTAAACCAACTTAATAATCCTCCTCCGAACCAGCCCAATAACCCTTTTCTAAACCAACTTAATAACCTTCCTCCGAACCAACCCAACAACCCTCTTCTAAACCAACCTAATCAACCCAACCCGCCAGGACCGCCAGGTCCACCGGGCCCACCAGGACAGAACAACCCTCCAAATCCTCCAGGTCCACCGGGCCCACCAGGGCAGAACAATCCTCCAAACCCGCCAAATCAACCAAATATTTGGGAGATTCTACCCCAGCTAGGTTTGGCACTGGGTCAAGTACCTGCGCCAGGGCGTGAAACGACCCACCATGGTCACCAAAGGGGACCGAACATTAGGTTACCGTGGTTTAGTGGAAAGGAAGATGAGCAGATAGAAAAGTATTTCAGGGAATTGAAGCGACTGAAAGCTATCTATGACTGGTCGGACGCCCATCTCCTGAATATGGCGCTGTTAGGCCTAAAGGGAAGGGCAGACGACTGGGCAGGAGCGTTAGCTGAGAGTGAAAAAGACACGTTTGAGAAACTAGAAGCTCAAATGACAAAGATCTTCGGTGATCGAAGAGCTAAGTGGCAGAAACACGCAGAGTTCTGTGCCCTCAAACAAGGAAAGGACCAGAGTGTGATTGAATTTGCAGGTGTCTTGAAACAAAAGCAAGTTAAGGCAGAAGCGAGTGAAAGCATGATGTTAGCCGTGTTTTTAGAGGGATTAAAGCAGGGCGTAGCCAGACAAGTAGCCATACTGGACCCTAAGTCGTTCACCGAAGCGGTGGATTGTGCAACGAGACTAGAATCGTTGGACAAAGGCAAAGGGGGAACTAAAATATCCAATGCAGTGAGCGAGCTGGCTGGAAGCCAAGCGTCAGAGGAGACCACAGCTCTCAACTCCATCTCTGAACGGTTTGGAGTGGTGCTGGCCCGACTGGAGGCCGCCCCATGGTTTCAGAAACCAAAGCCGGGGCAAAATGGATCTCCCCAGAGCAGTGGTGGTTATAAACAGCAAGGTTATGAAAGAAAAGATAGGTATGAAGGTCAGAAAGGCGAGAGGAATTTAGATCAGAAGGCTAAACCTAATAACGCCCCGAACAGAGAGGTAGACAAAGGAAAGAATCCGCCAACTCAACAGAAAGTGGAGAGACCTAGGTTGCCTTTCGATGAAAGTAAGTTTTGTATCATTCACCAACAACATGGTAACTCTACAGAAGCGTGCTTGTGGTTAAAGAATAGGTTGAAGGAAAAACCACCGCGAATGTATAAAGATGGGAAGCCTAGTGGTACCGAGCAAAAGAGCCAGGGAAACTAGAGGATGGGTCGGTTCATTCCACGATAGAATTAGGCGCAGTGGACGGACCGGCTAGAAGAGAGATAGGAGATGAAGCATTTTTCTTAACGCTAAGATTTAATGATCAGAGAGAGGTTAAATCTTTGGTAGACACAGGGGCGAGCGATTGTTTCATGTCTACTTTCTGTAAACAGCAGATCCCTAAACAATGCATTTTAGACGAGTGGAAAGTGTCGAAAGGAAACATCAGTTTGGCAGACAATTCGTCTCAAGTAATACTAGAACAAATTAGGTGTAAGTTTTCAATCCAGGGATCAGTGGTTTGCTATGATTTCAACATAGTGGACGATCTATGCCACTCCATAGTAATCGGTAGAAACTTATTAACAGTGCTTCGTTCAGATTTATCTCTACCAGGCGCAAAGATAGAAGTGTTTTGTGGAAACCCTATAGTTAGCAAAGAAACAGTGAAAATTCCACCGGGAAATGAATGCATCATACCGGTTACCACCCGAGAGCCGCTGGGGTTAGACTCACCCGTGGCTTACTGTGCACCGGCAGTAACCGCACCTGTCCTAGTGGAGGGGTGCGTGAATACGGTGGGAAGTCAGTGGTGGATTAAAGTCATGAATCCGCTAGACGAAATGCAAGAAATCACTCCACAGGAAGTGTTAGCTTTTGCAGAAGAATGCGCAGTGCCTGAGGTAAATCAAGATCAGATAGAAGAGTTCCTAGACTTGTGTTATCTAACTAAAACAGAGACCCCAATGTCCATCTGTCGGATTTCTGTAGAAGTAATGAAAGACGCAGTGCAAATGGAAAACCAAACCTCTGGGGAGAAATCCCGAGGTGAAATGGATGAAAATGTAAGTAAAATAGATCTAACCGAGTCGTGCTTAGATGGAGAACAAAAGGTAAGGTTTAGACAAATGCTTAATAACAACAGGGATGCGCTAGCGTTCTCAATGGAAGAGTTAGGTCACTGTGAAATAGCGCCGATGAGAATCATTGTGGATGAGTCGCAGGGAGTAATAAGTTCTAGACCGTACCGATACTCTCCACAGAAAATGGATATCATCGATGAACAGGTTAGGCAACTCATAGATATAGGTGTCATAGAGCCCAGCGAATCGGCTTGGCGAAGCCCACTGGTGGTAGTGCAGAAGAAAGACGGCAAACCTAGGCTCTGTACAGACTTTCGCATGCTTAATCAGGTCACTTTCAAAGAAAAATTCCCAATGCCTACAGCGCGATCACTTTTCTTATATATGGCTTACAAGAAACCCACTATGTGGACAGCTTTAGATCTGTTGAGCGGCTATCATCAGTGTGTAATCGAAGAAGACAGTAGAAAATATACTGCCTTTGAAACCCCAATGGGTGTATATCAGTATAAGCGTGTACCTTTCGGCTTAGTTGGCGCGCCTTGGCAGTTTACCAAGGTGATGGCCATTGCGCTAAAAGGCTTGATTCCTAGAACATGCTTAGCATATTTAGACGACGTAATCGTCTACGACACCACCTTTGACGAACACCTGGCGAGTGTTGAGGTGGTTCTCCAAGCGTTAGCGAGAGCCAACTTCAAACTAAAACCGTCTAAGTGTGAGTGGTGCCGCAGTGAGATTAATTTCCTCGGCCATGTAGTAAACGCAGAAGGGGTGGCTACACAAAAGGTTACCACAGAAAAGATCACAGCCTTTAACCGCCCGCATAATGTGAAAACTATCCAATCCTTTTTGGGGCTATGTAACTACTACCGACCGTTTGTCCCTAATTTTGCTGATCTAGCAAAGCCTTTAAACCGGCTGCTAAAGAAAGAAGTCTCTTTTGAATGGACGGAGGCCTGCGAGGAGGCGTTTCAACAGTTAAAGAAACTGCTGACCTCGCCGCCCTTGCTAATTCATCCAGATATAGGAGGGCATTTCTATTTATTAACCGATGCATCAGACGCCGCGTGCGGTGCAGCGGTGTGTCACAAACTAGATGAAATCTACCGTCCGGTTGCTTTCTGGGGGTGTACCCTCCGTGACGCCGAATTAAATTATTCGGTAACAGAAAAGGAGGCTCTGGCAGTAATTAAAGGTATTAAGAACTATGAGGACATGTTGCAGGGAGCTAAAATCACAATAGTGACTGATCACAAACCGTTGATCCCCCTGCTACAAAGTGCCTACAAAGCCCCGTCAGCCCGGCTGAGACGGTGGGCTTTAGCGCTATCAGATTTCGATTTTGAAATCATATATGAGCCAGGAGCGACTCATTTTCTGCCGGACTATTTGTCTAGAGTCTATCATGAACATGTCCCAGGTGAAGAATATGAACCCGCTGTGGGATGTGAGTTATTTGAGGCCGAAATTCAGGATGAAGAGCTTTCTGTGGCTACGGTAATAAATGCGCAACTCCAAGATGCAGAGTGCGCGCAACTGATCGATTATCTACAAGACGGAGACCTACCGCCAGATCCCATCGAAGCTAGGCGGATAATGGATCAAGCCGACTTTGTGGGAATGGTAGCACCGGGAGTGCTCTGTAGATTCAACGTCAAAAGGTAAAACAAGCACCAAGACCAACTGGTAAGACTAAAACCACGAATGATAGTTCCAGGAAGGTTAATTCCCAAAGTCCTGAGACTGTTACATAATGACATATTAGCTGGGGGACATGTAGGGATCAGTAACCTTACTACCAAAATCTCTGAGAAATTCTACTGGCGGAACATGAACGCCGATATAGTGGACTATGTGAAAGCATGTGAGACCTGCTCTCTGAGGAGGCGGGCCCCACATTTCAAGGCCTTAGCTAAGTCTTGGGAGAGACCAACCCGTCCCTTTGAGGTGGTTCAGTGTGATTTTATCGGGCCACTAAAGAGGGCTAGGGATGGGTCAAAATATATCATGACCTTCATAGACTTATTAACCGGATGGCCAGAGGCTTTCACCACGAAAGATTCAACCGCGCAGACCGCGGCCAACTGTTTCCTAACCGGGATAGTGTGTCGGTATGGGCGGGTAAACCGCCTGCACACAGACCGGGGAGCGGCTTTCCTCTCGGGGCTGTTCAGGGAAATTACTACCCGACTAGCGTGCAAACAAACATTCACCACCGGGCGAATGCCGACCGGCAACGCTCGAGTAGAAAGATTACACAAAACAATTGAAAATCTGATCGCATATTACATTCCTGATGATCACTGTAACTGGATTGATCTGCTCCCCATCGCGTTGTGGACGGTTCGGTCCACGATCAGTGTACGGTCGGGATACAGTCCTCACACCCTACTGTTTGGCAGAGATCCAATCAGTATGGGAATGCCTGAGCAGGGAACAATCCCTGAGACTCTAAATGACTGTGAATTCTTCATGCAAACAAAGGACAACATAGCCATGTTTAAGAATATGGCGGAACGAGTTGTTCAAAACTATGAAAAAGATCTGAGGTTGCGAATTGATGAGCGGGCGCGGCCCACTCAGATGTACGAAGGTGATATGGTATACATGTACGACCCTTTGGCTAGTGAAAATAAAGCGTCTAAGTTCTCAAACAGATATACTGGGCCATACAGGGTAATAGAAACTAAGGGGGACCATCTCGTTAGGCTGGTGTCGCTGAAAACTGGGAAACAAATACCACATTTAGTAAACATTTCAAAGCTCAAACCTGCCCATGGGCCGTGGTCTCCCGCCATCCCTCATGTTATTCCCAAACTGGTGAGAGAAGCAAAAATCACTAACTCAAAAGGGGCAGATCCTGACCGAAACCCTGAATTGCATCACACTCCGACGGGTGAAATTGCTGAAAAGGATGGCAAAATAAGGGGTGCTGAGACTGAAAACTCAACGGGAACGACCGGTCCCCGTGAGCATAATGCAATTCCTATGGCCAGGAAGGTACCTACACAAAAACCTGGTCCAAGTCCCACCGATTTAGCAGAACCGGACGGGCAAATCACTGATGGTCAGGGCGCCAGTGCGGACACCGCGCTGTTACCAAACTTATCCTTTGTTCCTAACAAAGCTGCCTGTGAACGGGGAACAGCTGGCGCTAATGGACAGAGGAAACGCAAACGAGCTAAACGAAGGGGCAAAAGCCAGCCGCTGGTGGGGAGATCCCCTCCAGGCAATAACAAACCCATAAAGCTGCCCTGCGGTGATGTACCGATCTCGGATACATCGGAACAAAGCCCAGAAAAAACAGAAGAGGACCATGTCCCGACGAAAGGTGGCTATAACCTGCGTCGGAACCGTCGGCCTAACTACGCCGCTCTGTTCAACGGCGGGGAAAGCGACGACATGGATGATTAATGCAGAAAACCATGCCGCCCTGTGAAAATAAAAGCTCGACGGAGCGGCACCGTTAGCCTCAACGCTAATGGAACAGGTGGCCTACCTCACGGCCACCTCGCCGCACCCAGGGGCGTGGCAGAAGGGGAGGGTGCGCACACCAAGGGAGAGGCCAGTGGTTGGCGTCATCTCCTGGGACCGGATGCAAGCGTTCCCCACCTGAAACAAGATACAGCTCCAAATATGGAGACGGCATGGGCAAGCGGATCAGTTATAATTTCGTGGGATCCGCGCCGATCCACCAGTCGGCCCGCAACTCTGCTCCTAGACGGTCACCTCTGCTGCAGGTGATTGCACGCATAACCCAGCCCGGGAGGAAACGGAGATAGACATTGATTCTATCTCTAAACGAAAGTTGGAGATAGAAATTTTTCAACTTTCGACTTCTCCTGGAAGGGGCGGAAAGAGAACTTAGCTGGAACACTGATCCACCAACTCATGGGGAACTGCCTAGCCCTCCGGCCTCATAGCAATCCAAAGGGAACTACTACTTTCCCTGCGGACACGGAGGGAAGGATCATCGTCCCCCTGAGAAGGAAACGGATTAGTCGCCGCCACCAGAGGGCGCTACCCACCAAGGGAATGTTCGTTGGACCATTCTTTTAGGATTTTACCAAATGAAAGAAAAGGCAGCCGAGAAGGAGAGTACCAAGAAACAACCAGCTCAGAACCTTAGACGGTGGAGTTGGCCGGGCCGGGGCGGTGTCCGTCCGGACTCAACCGACACCGGGATTGCCCGGAAGAAACCAAGAACACCAGCCCGGCGGCCCACCAGAACGACCGCAGGAGGAGCCAAGAAGTCCACTAATTCGATTCCAGCCAAAAGGAAAGCAGCGAATAAAGACTTTTACAATTTATCTGAGGTGAGTGACTCGGAGCCCGAGCCAAGGCTAACTGCGTTGGCCAAGCCAGCTCAGAAGGGGGAAGCGGCCACCAGACCTGTGCAGATTCAGGCCGGATGGTTCTGGGACCTTACGCAACCACTGTTCCAACTATTTGAGACTGTTGACGAAATTAGAAGGACAGTGGGACTGGATGTGCCAAAATCGAACAAACAGCTAGCTGAGATTAAAACTCAGGTTGCTCCTTTCATTCAAAGGGCCACCCAAAACTCTAAATGCGTCGGGGAAGGTACCAGACAACGAACAACGCGAGGCGGCCGACCTCTGTCCACTCTGGAAAGGCGAACGGGAGGGGAACAGCTAACCGTCGCCGCTCCAGGGTTAAAAGTGGAGGTAGCACCCGACCAACACGCGCCAACCCCACCGGTGGGGAACGAGCCAGTGGGAGCTCCCCTCCTCCACCACTTGCAGCCCACGGACCCCGCTTGTTTACACTTGAGCAGCTTGACGAAGAGCTGCAACGCCAATCCCTCACCACTGCTATGGAACCAGCAGCAGTGGACGCCAACCAGCCAGCCGGGGGGTCCACTGTGGCCGAGCCCACTTCCAACGACAAACCCACCGCAGGTGCCACACCCGTACCCCTCGAGCCAACCGTCGTACGACCCAACGGGGGCCGTTTCGGACTGGAGCCTACTAGGCCAAGACCCCTCAGAGCAATGCGCCCCTCGTCCTGCGAACGTATGAGAGGCTTGAGAATTACGGTCACCAAGGACGAGAGCGGGATCATCAGACGAGTGGTGAATGACAGTGGGCAAAACCTCTACGAGCATGTCCCAAACTAAACGGACCAGGGGGCCCGAGAGGAGGGCATACTTCGGCGCATGGATGATAGTGGTGCGCAGAAGGATGAAGGTAACTTCGTTATGAAAAATGTTTTAGACAAACTATAAACTTGACTCTCTCGGACTAGTGATAAAACCAATGACAATGAAGTGGTCAGTGCTTTTCATTTTTGCCATGATAGGAGGCATTGAGGGGCTACGAAATGACTCCAGCCCAGGTGAAGGGCTAGCCCCTAATGCTGAAGTTATAGCCTTGGAACAATATGGGGTGGTACTGAAACCAGGGAAGTTAATGTCCACCGCAGATATTACCCACGTCCGACAAGGTTTTCTGATCACTATTCCCCAGAGGCGCTCCTTCATCAAGGCTACCTTTGGCCAGGTCTGTCATCGGTACCTAAAAGGAGGAGACGCTCTTGACCGAGCCTGTTACCATGTCAGGTCGCTGGTGAATTGGATGGATCAGACATCGCAGGCGCTCAAAGGTCGGTATAGGGAAATTCTCAATGAAACCTTAAGCTCGCTAATTAAAAACAACCAACAGCGACCTCAAAATCAAGGGTCAGAATCAGATTCAGGCGGAAGGGTCAAAAGAATGAAGAAACTACCCATCATGCTGGACGACCCAGGATGGCCGACATTTCCTATTCCAACCTCATGGAATAAGGGGCTTTCAGCTGATGTCAAGTATAACAGGGAACTGATTAAAGTGTTACAAGAGTCCTCCGACCAGATGATCGAAGACCTGGCACTGATGAACGAAAAACACGACGAGGCCGTAGAAAGGGTTAACCACGTCGTGATAGGTCTACTGGATAATCTAAGGTCACTAAATAAGGCACATAATACCACTCGCCGAAGAATGAAACTCGTCCAACATAAGGTGGACTGGATGGAACTGTACCTGAACATGATACCTGTAGCTCTGGAAGACAAACTAGGAGAAATGGTGTATCTCCAATTTGTAGTCGAGCAAACGCGCGTGTTCAGGAAAGGTGTGCAACACCTGACACGGGGCCAACTGACCATGGATTTGGTACCACGCCAATATATGGTCGGAGCGGTCCTGGAAGTCAACAGGTATCTGAAAGGAATCCATCCCAGGTTCCATGTGGCGTTTACAGACCCCTCCTTCTATTATGAGAACAGTCAACCCTCATTTAAATTTGATGAAACCACCCAAGAATTGATCGTGTATGTAAGAGTACCGGTTGTGGCCGACGAACATTTGTTAAGAGTCTACGAGGTACTAACCTTCCCTGTACCAGTACCAGTTAGAGGATGACGAAAGAAGGACGCTCTCCAAATTGTTAATCTACCTAAAAGTGTGGCTATGTCCATGTCTCGCCAGTACTATGTACCACTGGCTAGCGGCAGTTGGTCAGGCTGTTATGGGCAGACCATTACGCTTTGCAAGGACCTGCCCTACATGAAAAAGATCACAGATAATACCTGCACTGCCGCACTGTTGAGACGTGATGACACGGCCATACAAGAAAAATGTGAACTGGACTATCTTTTGGAAGCAGACTTTGGAGAGATGGCAGTGTATGTGGACGACGGTGACATGCTTGTGGTCAGCGCTGACACCCGGGGCCAAATGATTTGCAGAAATCAACCCGCGGTGGAGGTGAACATAGAAAACTATGCGCGAGTTCAGGTGGAATGCGACTGTGCATTTCAAACACAGGGATCATGGATACCGTATAGTTTACGGAACTGTGACCGACACACCAGGATCACCACGGTCGTGTATCCACATAACGACCTGTTGGAAGCGGCGAGTCGTGTGAGAGGATGGAACACTAATTTCACGAGGCCCGAGAATGAACCCACTATGTTAGAATCAGATCCTATCCCTGAAACGATTAGGAAAGAGCTACTGGAAATCGAGGAGAGCCTAAAAGTCAGAATACCTGTACCCTCTCTGGCCAAGCGGATCCAAAAACACCGGAAAGACTTGGCTAAAGGCATCAAGAAAGCGACTGACCGCTACGAAGTAGACAAACACGCCCCATGGTTTTCTATAGGTAACTTTGGGGGCGGCTTCGGCCTCCTCACAATTTTCTGCATAGTGATAGCAGTAACAATTATTGGGTGTATTCTCTGGAAATGCTGGCGGAGGCACCAGGGCAAAGCTGCCCTAGCCGGACTGGCTATGACTCTACCACGGGCCATGGCCTTGGAGACAGCGGACACGGAGGAGCTGCTACGCCGTGAGAAGGAACTGACTGGATGCCCGAACACGACCGCCAACCCCACTGCGGTGGCTGTGCTCGCTATATTATTGGCGGTACTGGTCATCACCATAGTGGTCCTCGTGTGGCGAAAATGGAGGTACATCAGGCGGAAAACTGTAGATGGACTGTATGTACAGTTTGCCAACCCACATATGATAGAGACAATCTTTCTGGGAGAACTAGCCATGCCTTCTGACCACACTTATACGGAAGGTTATGTGCTCATTAAGGATCTACTGGTGACCCAACTGTGTCTGAAGTACACCCTGACAGTTACCTGGGGGGCGCAGCTGATGGGAGCGGCGACTAGACCTGGACAACACCCATCCAAGGTACCACTACCGGATACCCTGAGAGTGTCTAAAAAACTAGCCCGTCTAATGATGAGTAATTTAAAGTACAATACCAGGGCCAGACTCCTGAGATACTCCTCGGGGCTAGCCACTCCTGTACCCATGGGAGTACCTCGCCTCATTGATGCAGGCTGGTCCGATGTCGGAGCGGACTGGCCTCAACCAGTGATGGGACATGGAACAATGCCTAACGCCCCTCCTAGATCGACCACGCCCACCTCTGCAGCGACCGGACCGGGGCCTGCTCGAAAGGCAGTAAGACCAGGGACATCCGAAAAGGATCCAGGAACGGTTTATGAAGTTATCATATGACAATGTAACGAGTGTTAAGACCTGACCTAATGCTGTACAGGTAAAATTGGTGAACTAATAATTCAATAGTACGAATACTAAAACTGAAATGTAACAGGGAATTCGCTGGGCTCCGCCTGTTTGGGTAGGTAAGGTTCTGTTGACTAACCTGATCAATGAGAATGCACCAACCAGAAAAAACCTGGGTCGGGTAGGCTGGTCCAACCGTCTCTCTATGGACCCATGGGTTATCTAAATTTCTTTCAAGTCGAGTGTCCCATGCCCGGTAGCCTAGCTCAACACTCTTATTGTTATTGATTCGGCAACTCTTTTAAAGTAGGGAGCCATTCGGAACCGATCCTAGTGTCGCAAAATTTTAGCATTTAAAAGAAACACAAAATTCTATACAATACCTATGTGCGCTCAACGGGACCAACGCTTCCAACGAGCGAAGTGAACTTCCCCAAGCAAGTACCATCTACACCTGACCCCTGTGCTGTTGTTACCGCTAGGATCGGGCTGCAGTACAGGAGTCACTTGGGGAACGCCACTGTCTATTCTTTAGCATGCTTACATATATAATCTTCTCAAAGATGAAGGGGCTGCACAAGCAGCAGGAGCCTGCCCACATGCCTGGTGTCAGTGGTGCCTGACAGGAGGCAGGACGTTGGGGTTACGCGTCACTGACGCTGCGAAGGGCACTGGGGTGGACGCCCGACCATGGCAGTCATTATGCCCCGGGGTGGGTTGGCTCCTGACAGCGGTCCCTTCATCACAAAAAAAATCGACGAATAGAAAGTAAATTACCCAAAAACTAATATATAAAGCAGCCCAATATTTATTTAACTAAGAGCCCTTCCTCAGGGAATTCTGGGCGAGTTGTAGTAAGAGCATAAGAACGCAGAATATTTAGTACCATTCAAAGGGGGAACGCTCCGTGACAGCGCACGAGAGTACCTTATACGTGGCTCGTTTGCTTCTGGTACAGGCACGCTACAACGGGCGAGGATGTGTACAACTCCTGCTAAGGCGTGCTACATTCAGAAAGTATAACGGAGGTCACAAGGGAAAAGAAGTTACGGGAAAAATGCGGTGAACTGGTGACATTCACAGGGTGCTAACTCCCTTCTTCATAAAGGCGACTTTCACCTGTGAAAAAGCGCCTTCTCCCTGTGGGGGGGAGTTGTAGCTAAAACCCACAGGATGATGAGACGAGGCGCTGTACAAAATGTGTAGTCTCATCATCTTGGCTATGTGTAATGATCACCGAGTCACAACATATCCTAGTCGTTGGGTCCTTTGATTTTACTATAAATCAGGATCCAGCGAAATGCGAAAAATGACAAACAACTGCCCAAAGGTACAAGACTAAGTTATTTAGGCCATGTTTAGACCAGTTTAACCGGGACAGGGGCAAAACGACAAGAAGTCAAGTTTCGACCCGGGTAAATTAGAAATAACTAAAATTAATAAAGAAGATGTGCGGCTTCAGAGCTGACCGCCGTCGAGGAAAAAAATGAAAACAAAATGAAATATTAGTCTTGACCGCCGTCGTGGCGCTAAAAGTAACCGGGTCTCCGCTCAACAGTTGAGCTGAAGAGGGGGGACACGGACTGCTAATTCCCTAACGAACGGCTGCAAAAACTTAGTTGACAACCCGTGGCTAATAGTCTACCCATTCTATTAGAAAGGAACCAAATTTCTAAAGCTGTCTATAGTACTAACATATTCCTGCCCCGCGTGCGCATAGTTAGGATAGGCTGGGGGCGGAGTCTTTTCAGGAGTAGTCTTGACTCTCCACAAGGAAAAAACGGGCATAGACCTGAACAGAAGACGGGTTTAACCTTGTACTGTACTTCGGTAAAGGCCCGACTTACTAGGTGCTGTCTGGAAGTGAGTGATCTGAAGAGATGCATTTACACATCTCTACAATTTAAAGGGGGGGTAGGCTGCATATTAGAAAAAATATGCAGACTGCTCCCGATTATAACAATGGGAGACTCGGTGCTGCCCACTCTGGTTCCACGGGATGGGGGGTACCGACAACCCACGTATAGCTGATGAGGATCGGTGTTCAGACCAAAAATAGACTGGTCTGAGCCCGATCCCTTCAAGAAATAAGTAAAGTAACGAGTAACCACTAGATATTCCCATTACCGAGAGGGATGAGCTCCTCAAAGGGTAGTGGGAAACAGGCGGCAGTGGGCTCGCAAGGGTCCGGGGACACGTTAAACTTATCTTATAGTGCAGGGGAGAGAACCACTGAAGGCCCCCGTGTCTAGCGAAGGATGAATTAACATCCTACTGTGGTCAACTAAATCAAGGTCTATTAGGTGTGCACCCGCCAGTAAGTGGTATGTACGTGGTACGGGGTCGACAGGCCCCACCTAGCTCCTGACAGTAGTATCATCACTCAGGAGTGAACAGGCAAGGCCAGTGAAAACGGTCAAAGTTCAGTGTGGGTTTGCACGATTCACCTGGATCAGACCGTCGGTGACCACCCAGGGTGACTTGGGACCGGTAATCGCTATCGACTGGGTCACTGGCCGGTCGTCTCTGTCGGACTGGTAGAGTTTATTGCAACCTATCGGCATCAGAGAGGGCTCAATGTACAGTCAGGCCATGGTAAAGCTAAACATGCCTATTCAAGACCTCATTTCTTGGATTAGTGTAGGTTATGGTTGAGCCATGCTCTCTGTGATCAGAAAACATCAGGTTTGAAAAGAACATTCTGGGAAGCAGAGAGAGCCTTATGGCTGGAAAGGATCCCAGCTCAGGTTGCAATCCACTATGTCTAATGACATAAGGGAAAACCGAAGGGATCAAGCGGTACAGTTAATAATCAAGGTCAATAATGACATGTATATTTGCGGAATGAGAATTTACCCTACTTCTATGCTGTGTATTGTACAAACTAAAATATTAAGTTATTACCGTGTTTAATAGACAAGGTACTTGTATGAAAATATCAGGGATACACCCATTTACTTAGAAACGTGATGTTAACTGATCAATGTAAACAGTGAAGCCTGACGCTCAGTCCCAGAACAGGTTTTGAGGACGAACGCCAGACTACCACTCTGTAATTCAAAATATATACCAACAGTATTCAAAAAAAAAAAAAAAAATATTAACATATATTAAATAACAATAATAAGACATACCGTTCAAGCAATGGCTTCTCACAAACCCAAAGGTAGTTTTTCCACAAAAAAAAAATAATAACCCGATCCTAATAATCATTATCTCTCTCTCCCATCTGGACGACACTGCACAAAAATATTATCTACAACACTTATTCTAACACAATGACACTGATGCAGTCTTGGTGTTAGACTAACGCGGGATGGGTATTCGTAGCCTTTGCTACACCCTCCCAAACTTACCTTGGAGTCGCCGACGGCCAGTCGGACGGCTCCACCTGTGGTGTCTCCTCATGTGGTCACCACGTGAATATTTCCATTTCCCTGTAAGGGGGACAACTCATCAAAGAATTCTGCCACAGCCAATCTAAAGCTGCGCAGTCTGGACCAAAGTACTTGGTCACCTGCAGTTACTCAAACTTACCAGGGTGAAAACCCCATGAAGCGCTTACACCTTATGGCGCCGCCATGGGAATTGTTTCCAATGTAGACATGTACACTACTGTCTTGTACGGGGAACGTCAAAACAAAGAATTCTGTTACGGCAAATCCAGTGCTGTACAGCCCAGACCGGAATCCCTGGTTATCCACACAACTCCATTGGTGCAGTGTCAGTCATCTAGTAGATAATAGTCATAAAATAACACTATAAGGCCAACGCGGCACAATCTACCCACACATTGAGAGCCTGCTTGAATCGGTAATGTCAACAAACCACTAGTCAGAAAAACCCTCTATTATCGCCCAAACACACGCGAGATAAAATGCTTGATCATGTTCGCCTAAACAATTCCTCCCACTAAAATCATATAGCCTGACGTCTCTCAGTGCCAATACTACCACCTTACGCCGTTCATATTATCATCACCAACAACAGGACCTGGAAAAGATAATAAGTTTAGTACACAAGGTCCTAGTTTTCAGCCCGCGTCCACCATCTTGGAACCAAAAGTAAACACCAGGTGGCCGCCCACGCTACCCGTTACGAAAATCACCAGCGAAATACAGTTTCTAGTTCCGGGAGTGACGTCAGCTTCCGGAAATTCAACCACGTGAAGGCGAGCTGAAAAAACTGCTGACAAATTCCTGACCAACAATCTCCTTAAACTACAAAAGTTAGTAACCTGCCTAACATGCTAAGAAGGATTGAACTTACCAGGAGTGGTAACGACGAAGGGGCGGCTGAACAGAAGGAGGGCGGTGTCCGACGACAAACAAGGACGATGAAACGTCTAAGTCCTCCCGTGCTAACAGTCCTGCTATCTGAAGCTCCCGTAAGAACATGCTGGCTACGCCTCTTGGATATAAAACTTAAGTGTTCTAGGCACAGGCCAGGAATTAAACTAAAAAAAAATTAATTGGTGGAAATCACTCCGGAATCACGTATGTACACGGGGGAGTGCCGGCGGCCTATCGTGGAAGGGGCAGCCGAACGAAGACCCGGCCCAAGGCCCGGGCCCAGCGGCGCAGTACCCGGGCGGACGGCATGTATCCGTCTTCCAATTCGCGGAAGTCATTAACGGTCATAACACCGTCAGCCACTACCTTTGAGAGGTGGAGGGCATGGCCAGTGTTGACCGTTGGCACATCATACCAGTCATTCGCCCTCTTAACCTCTCGACTAATCCGGGGAACGATGCGGTTGATCCACCTCTGTAGGGAACCATCACTGTCTGTTAGCGACCACCTGCGGGCATCAAAGCCCGAGGGGGTCGCTAGGATGAGGGTAGCTGGAACGGGGTGGGCCTGTATGTTCAAAAATGCCCGGTTGAATAACTCCGCATAGAAATTAATGACGGCATCCGGGCTGATGAAAAGCGGGAGATACAGGCGTAGTTCTGGATCCCAGGTCAGGATGTCGAGGAGGTTAGTAATCACAATCAGAACGTCCTCAGGATAAAGCATATGGTGGGCAAATGCAAAGCCCGCCAGCTCCGCCGTCGTGGCTTCCTCGCACGGGAAGACTACGAAGATGTGATCCGTGTTGTTCTGGATCAGGTCGGGATAATCTTGCACACCAGCCTCTCGTTCTGAACAAAAAATAGCTACGCGTACCATGGTGGATGATGTTGAAAGAATGATAAAAAGGAGCTAACTAGAAAAAACACGTCTTCACACGCTGAAATTACCGCCGGCACTGATTAAAATGACGTCATATCGAGGCTAATTTGGGAAAACCCCTTTTTGATCCGAGGGATCCAAATTTTGAAATCGGCTAGCATGATCAAACCATCGTATAATTTCTTACAAAATCTGCGCTAAACTAAAGTTTAGGTCCCCAACCAACATAATCAGGCGATAAATTTCAGTTATCATGGCATAATAATTCATATCGGGCGCGCAAACTCGCTAAATTCATTCGGAGCAGAAATTGCCATCCGGGCACTTATCACCTGGAGGAACCCAGACCGAGGCCGGGCCCTGGATGGGAACTCCAGTCAAGCGTCCCGTTAAGTACACATGTACTAAGGGTGACTGATGGGCGCGTGCTTGGTATGATAGTTTATAGATGCCAAACTGTTTAATGCTAATCGGTCTACTACAAGGACCATGTATTTATTGTAAATAATGTTGTTCTGGTTGAAATTTGGTTGAAATTTGACACGCATTGTATAATGAAACTCGTTCATTCAAAATGTCCGAATTCTCTGTAGTGACTTTTATTGTGTTAATTCGTTCTGAAATTGAATTTGTTGTGTATTTGTTACTCTTAGAAGGTTAAGACAACTTTACACTGTATATATGTTGAGTTTTGTTGACTTGTGTTTCACATTGCATATATCAAAAACTGTACATGTATGTACTAAGTCAAAAACTTACCTGTTTCCGCTGTGTTTCCTGAACTGTAAAAGTAACGGACCGGACGCTCAGAACAATGAGCATTGCCATAGTAGGCAGAATCATCTCCTTCACCTTGAAGATCATTTCACAATCCTCTGGACTTTCTTTGTCACTAAATGTATAACAATCACCTTCACTTTAAGGATTATTTCACGATCCTTTGAACTTACCTTGTCACCTTATGCACGGGTGCCGCAATCCTTAAGCCTTGATACGGGCTGATAATGCTATGAACTTACCTTGAAACTTTATGAATGGTTTCACTGATCTTGAGTCTCAACATGGGACTACTGGTAAGATGTACTTATGTACTAAGCAAAACCGATCATATGAATGTATCTTTGTTTATACCTCTGAATAAGCAAAAATGAACTTCTGATTATATTGACACTGTGTTGAATGTACCACGAGAGTCAAAGCCACCCCACATTGGTTTCTCTATATTAAAAAATAATAATAACAAATAAATCCAATCATCAAAATTGGGAACCTATCGCATTTGATTGAAAATCTTCATTTGGTTTGAGCTATGTCGTCCACCTCCTTAAACTCAAACACCTGACCGCCGTCGAATGTACTAATAGCTTAGCACTTTTAATATATCATCATGTTGTATAATCTATCAAGGATCAGGCTTAGCAAGTCTACTTCTAGTCTACTTCTAGAAAGAGATATGTTACGCTCCCAGCGCCACCTGTTAACCAGTATAAAAGGTGTTGCAAAGTGAGGAGCAGGCAGTTTTAGTGAGAATGTCAGCTGAGTAAGCTTAGCAAAGGAGCTACTTGGAGTTAGTACATCGGCTCCCGCGCAGCAGACTGGAGTTTTACCTATACCAACTACCTCGGACATAGAATTGTGATAGAGCTAAGCACTAGAGCGGTCTAGAATGTGTTGGAACAACTTGTATTCTAAATGTGGTTGATTGCTGATAGGAGATGGGAGGTGGACTGATGGAGACTTATACATAGTGGCTTTGACTCGGGATGAGATGTTTATTGAATAAAAACCCTTTCATATTAAGAGCTCCCTCATCGTTCATTTCTTTGAACTATTGGGAAGTGAACGAACTAACTTTAAACGCAGTCTGATTGACTCAGACAACCTGGACAACGACTCATGGATACTTAGTCATATACACATCACGCAGTATTAAATCAAACATTAACAATAGTTCAGTCTGTTGACGGTAGTTTTTTCTTTTTCCAGACGCCTCCATTTGTGATGACAAGGTTCAACATGTCTGCTAAGAACAACATCACTCACTATGGGTTCTGCGTCGACCTAATAGAGGAACTAAGATCTAGACTGAATTTCAAGTAGGTGCCATGCATTGGGTTTTTTATTGTGACAAACTTTTACCTAAACCTAAAAAGAAGTAGTAAAATGATGGAATCTAAGACTTTGCTAACCGTATGTATGATAATAATTATGACGAGGATGCATTTATAGATATAATGTCTCTGTTTTATTTGACACAGCTACGAAGTGGTCACTCCCGAACTTCATGCGGTTGGTAAAGAGATATCACCAGGGGTATGGTCAGGAGAAATTGGAATGGTTTTAAGAGGGGTAAGTATCTAAAAGGTGAGGCATGCATTTTAGACGTCCAACACTTCTCCATCTTATTTTGTTCATTTAGCTTCTTGTTTTTTAGTTCAGAATGATCGTGAATTTAATGTTCGAACCATATATCAGGATATAGCTAGAATTCAGTGCAGCAATGAGTAGACCCCAAAAGACTTTTTTTCTGCAGGTAATAATATCATATGCATCAAGAACAGACATTGAGCAAAGCTATATAATGCAAGGCAACGAGTCCATTTCAGCTTGGCGCGTTCTCTCCTAATAGGCCTACCATATCTTAAATTTCGCATATCCTTACGACAGAAGGATATCCACTTTCATATCAATCTACACGTTCAGATAACAACAAACAACAAATTATTATGTAACAACTTTTATAACAAAATAAGAAAATATGTTTACGAAATTTGTATAACAAATAACAAATTTTACAACAAATAAAAAGCAAATGTTAAAACAGGAGGCCGACAACAAATAAGAAAATGTGTTTTCAAAATTTGTACAACAAATAACACATTTTATAACAAATAACAAACTTTAAATAATATAACAGGAGGCCGACATGGTGGCGGGGCCGGTGACCATCACCATGGAGAGAAGCCGCGTGGTGGACTTCACCACCGTCTTCATGGAGGACGACAACAGCATCATCCTAAAGAAACCTGGAGGGGACAAGAGCCCCCTGGACAAGATCTTCGAGCCCTTCCACCCCCACGTCTGGGCCGCCATCTGTGTGTCGGTCGTCGTATTCAGTCTATTTCTGGCCCTGGCCAATTACGTGTCTAGGTGGGCTGGTGTTGGTGAAGGTGGGGGTGAGGGTAGGGTGGTACAGGAGGAGGAGGATTGTATGTATGGAGCAGTCACCCCTGAGACCAGGAGGAACCTGGCAGAGAGCACCTGGTGTATGCTCGCCCATATATTTGGCCAGTGTAAGTTGTAATTGATTTGCAAATGTAAGTTGTAGACAATAAATGTGTTCCAACATATAGGTCAATGCACCATAGGATCTTAAGAAGAGTATGGCGTTCTAGGACATATCCCATTTCAAGAAGAATATGGTTATAATTATCTATATATATATAGATAATTATATATATATATAAAGCTTCTATTAATTTTACTCAAAAGGGGTACATGCACAGTGCGTGCCTTTCCTCTTTCATTAGATAATATGCATGATAATAACACATACGCTTATGCATATTGTGTACACGCCATGTAAGTAGTATATAGAACAGGGGGTTTGTTGCATACGCGACGTCGACGTCGTGGATATCTTGAAAATATAGATACACGACATGCAGTCTTGCAATATTAATATTGAACTGAGCGTACATAGATTAGAAGTACTTGTCCACAAAAAGAATTATTTGCATGTCGCGTACATTTTACATCCTCTACAATGAACTATTCTACATGAACTACACTGTAGCGATGCATACATGTAGGAAACTTTAGGGTTTCATGACACATTTCGTTGTATCACACATGCCAATGTTTTATAAGTATGACAGTCTTTGTGTGCATGTAAATTGATATACTTCATTACTATTATGCGCACATGGCTAAATGAGTAGTAATTCTAGACGTTCATAGCTATGAATAGAAAACTTGCGCATACACATTAAGACGCTATGGGCATCAATGGCGATCAATTTCAATAATTATAGAAAAGGTTACAATATCCTAAAATTACCAATCTTTTCCCCTCCAGCTGCCATCCACTACCCGACCACCGTCTCCGGGCGCACCCTGGTGGTCTTCTGGTGGCTGTTCACCATCCTCATCTCGGCCTACTACACGGCCAACCTGGCTGCCAAACTGACGGCCCCCATGTCGGCGCCCCACATAGAGTCCATCAACCAGCTCGCCGCCCAGACAGCAGTCAAACCGCTCATCAAAAACTCCACCTCCTTGGAGCAGCTCTTTTCCGTGAGTGTTTCAGTGTATTTTAAAAAGAAGTGTATTGTTATTTTACTTGTAATTGGATTTCTTTTCATTTATTTCTATTTTCTACTATAGTCTCTTCTATTTATTCATAATATTTTATATATTCATTTAGAGCGTTTTTTGAGGGGGGGGGGGGCTGTTATCCATTTATGTTTTACAATACGTGTCTTGTAGCTGTTTGGTATGTGTAAACGGATGTGGAAATTGTTCTTGCATAAAACGGTGATCAGGCGATTAGAAATACATAGCCCACTGGTGCACCATTTCATGGAGCTCGTGCTCTTACATTACCATGTATGTAATATGCAGCAATATGGTTAGCTTCATAATGTCATGCATTGGTTTACAGTAGGCATATAATTATTATCTGTAATGTGCAGTAAAATGGTTATGTCAATGGGATAATTACTGGTTATATAACACACGCACACTTTGTAAGTTAGTGCATGTACATACAAAGAATTTTGCCTGACTCCTAAAATCAATCTATTGGTCTGATTAAAATGAAGGGTAAAATACTCACAAAGCTTCTTCTGATCACTATACGTTATGAAATATACTTTCCTCAAGTCCTAGAGCACATTACCCTATGCAATTTGAGCTGCATGCGTTAGCAGCTCGATATGACGAGAGAAATTTAACATGCAGGAGAGATATAATTATTTGAAATTGGCAATTTGGAGTATTTCACACATGTATGTGTATCAAAGAATTTTGTCTCTAATAGGCCCATGTGTGATTTATCTGCGACACTGTCATATCTTACCAATAGACCTTGTGCACGCAGGGTCACGTGACCAGATTTTGGTGATCACCACGTGGTTACCACACCCATGTGGCTATCAAATATATACATAATTTTAAGAAAATAATTGCTAATATAATTTGAGGAGCTTTCAATTGATAAAATAGACAGAAACATTCATCATAAATCCTATAGAATTATCAATAATGCCGAATTTTAATTTTAAATTGATCACCAACATGGCAGCCATATCAATTTAGCAGATGTGACGTCATGTGCACAACGTCTATAGGTAGGCCTATCGCATAGTAATATAATACCTCTTTTACTCCATCCAGATGTCGAGTCCGCCCAGTGTGTACGCCACCCTGTGGTCGGCCCTGCAGCCCCTGGAGCCCTTCCCGGTGACCAACGAGGAGGCCCTCTCCATGGTGGCCTCCTCCAGGGGGTACGGCTTCATGTCCGACTCCTCCCAGCTGCGCTACGCCCTCTCCCAGAACTGCGACCTCTACGTCCTCGGCAAGGACACGTTCTACTCAGGGTCGTTTGGGTTGGTCGTCCCCAAGGGAGCTATCTATAGGGAGAGGGTCTCTCTGACGTGAGTTGAATGTCATGTAATAATTAGACTTTGGTCTTTATGTGATTAGATATCATAACGACATGGTGATGCACAAAATCTATGTGATTATACACCATATTGACATGGTGATGCACTAAAATCTATGAAAGATTGATGCCATAATTATATGTTTAATAATATATTATAAAGATTGAATAGGCCCTAATCAGATTTGTTGAATCAATGTAAGACTGCCGGTATTTGCTATTCTTGATCATGAATAGATGAAATTCTCTCATAATCATAAATATATGTGTAAGAGAGCTTGTTGGTCAACTCATGTTATCCATGTCGCTCTGGATTACAAATGGTTTGCCAAACAGAAAAGACATATAATATTATAAGCCTATACAATGACCTCTTAATATAGGGTAACTCCTTTATAGTGATATGTTACAAGTCAATAGGCCGAGAGATAGCCTATCATATTGAATAGGTCTAAGAATTCTGAATGTGCTTGCTAAGATGAGTCGTCCATTATACAATATGACATTGTGACACAATAATTAAGAATGTTAACATTTTCTCTCCAGCATTACCAAGATGCGGGAGGCTGGCCTCATCGACCGACTCAGCCAGAAGTATTGGCCTCAGAATATGTGTGCTGTGACGTCACAGACGGCATACGTCACGCTTGACTTCTCAGCCGTCAGCGGGGCCTACTGCGCCTGCGCCGCGCTCAGCATCGCTGCCCTTTTGACCTTTGTGGTAGAACGCAGGTGTCGCTATCTATTGGTCACTAAACCCCCAAAGCCAGAGGGGGGCAGTTCTGCTCCCCACAGGGAACCCGAGGACGTGTCCATAGACAGACTGACTACACACCTTTAACATGCAGAAAGAGACATGTCTTTATACAAATTGATTTTATTTCTAGGGGGTATAGATGGGGGGGGGGGGGTCTCATGTCGCGTGTCAAATTTAGAAAATGCCCATGTCGTTTGTCCCTATATCTTAGTTTAGCCCCACCTACCTAACCGTGTCAAATTTAAGAAATAGCCATGTCCCATGTCACTATCTTTTTAGAGCCCCTGTCCCCTGTCGAATTTAAGAAATGGGCCATGTCATTTGTCACTAAATTGCCATGTCGGATGTCGAATTTAAAAAAATGGCCATGTCGCCAAGTCGAATTTAAGGGTCTACACCCATGATCTAATATTTGATTGTAGGTTTTAAGACTTCAAACCTATTCTTTGTGTAGATTTGAGATGGGGTTTCTATGTTTCATGTCAATTTCCTTAAGATAATATATAAAGATAAATCTGAAGGTTTGACACATACACATCACTGTACACTGCAATTGACCTATAAGTAATAACTTTAATATGGCATCAATTGGTAGGCCTATGTGCATACTTGCCATATTAATAATCTGTTATAAATCTTTGCTAAATATGTACATGAAGATTTTTGGGGCTGTAAACCTGCATTTTCTACATTATAAAACAGTATTAACACTAGGCTAAAATTATTTTATGTTATGATATCTTACATTGCTATTGTAGATTTAAGAAGCTTAAGGATAGTTAACCAACATTTGCCTCTATGTTTCTGAGACCTATTGTAATTAAATCACATGTTACGAACAATCACAATAACTATCAAAAGACTTTGGAAATTTTCTGACCAACGTGTATATCTGTATATAATTAAGACAAAAGCAGATACGTACTTTAGAATAGCCTAATATCAGTATTGTGAATAGTTGCATCTGAATGTCCTTCAGCGGAAAATACACATCTTGGTTTTATTTTTCTATACTAGTGGCACTGGTAGTAATAACAAGCACCAGGAATTTCCAAATACAAGTAATTATGTGTTTGTAATATCCAATTAGTGTTATTGTCGTCCTATTTATCTAATTTGTAATTTACAATTCCAGAGTAATATTATAGACTACCTCAATCTTGTACATATGATTTATACTAAAACCAAAGCATTCTTAATAGATGCATTATCAAATGCAATTTCGTCATCTTTTTAGCATGGCTAGAGAATAAATGGCTTGGGTGAATATCAGCTCCCGTGCAATTCCTATACTGTTACACTACACATGTAGTTAGAATTACACCAAAATGTGTGTAAGTTAATGTTTCATTTCAATAAAAATAGACATATCAGATGGCAAGTCCTCGGGTATTGTAACATGTGAAATAACGTGCATTTTTCAGAAGAAAGTGCAAACCTGAACCCCCCTAACCCTAACCCCCCCAATCTAAGCAGCGGCTTAAAAAAGAGCTATTCTCAGAAATGAGTGCCCACTAGGCATCAATTAGGGGTTTTACAGTAATCGGTGGGGTACCGGTGTCGGGAAACGCCTGGCCCTCGGCCTAACAGCCTCAGCCTTATAATAACAAAGGTAATAACTTCACGTTATGTTATCACTTTTATTGATACATAACCATACAAAAACAAATGCTCTACCACATGCTTAATAGCTTGAGCATTCTTTGTTCTATACACCACTCGTCACCCCATGCAAAAACAAATAGTGCAAATATGGCAATAACAAAAAAGGTATATAAAATACTAGATCTTGTCTTTTTTGGGCATGCTGTTTTATGAACTGGCCTTTTTTTTTTACCGTCGTTGGAAAGTAAGCAAGTATTTTGAAATAAACGTATCTTATGCAGATATAACATGCACATGTAAGATATACATATTCATAAATATGTGTAAGTAATACCCGTGAACTTAAGTCTTTTCCTTTTTTTCAATATATCAGCGATTAGACAATGTCAGCACACTCATTGCTAAATGCTCAGGACGGGATACAAACACAAAGCCGCTTCAATACCAACAATTCGCCTTAACATATCAACAATGCACTAGACTTTTAACATATTAACAATGCGCTACTCTTAACATTAACAGCAGTTTACCGCAGTGAAACAATGAATGTAAACTGCACACTTATGAACCTCTCTAGTTATGCTAATATATCTATCACTTTACTAATTTGCCCTCGAACAATGCTATAAAAACTATTTTTTGTTCACAAAATACTTCTATGACATCATAATCACGAGGCGGAAAACCACTCAAGGGGAAAGATCAAGTACAATTATCACCGTTACTAAGGTTGTAGATGTTATACTAAGTACGAAATCACACTTTTACGAAGTCTTCTAAACAAAAATGACATCTGTGACATCTGGGTCTGGTTCATCAAAATTGCGTTTTGTGGTATAAAGCACAGGACTGTAAAATCAAATGACCATATATATAATAATCTATCTGACTAACATTTATGGTCTTGCCACCGCCCTTACATATATTCATTTTAAAATATGGGTCTTCTTTTGAAATCAATAACTAAGGGAGGTGGGAAATGAATCTTTGGTTTGATCAAAATACTTTTTGGGTCGAACATTTACAGCACCTCCTATCTTGGCCCTTTTTGATAGTGCGACAACCACGACCAAAAAAACTTATCGACTTTCTCTCTAAATATTAGAGAACTTTTTATAATTATTATTCCTCATTCTCGTGAATTACATGTTCTTTGCTAGTTAAATGTGTGCATAGAAATTATAAATTAAATTATAAATTGTACAAAAACAGTAAATAACAAAAAAAAGCAAAGATAACCTTTACAAAATATGTTGCTAGGCACAAAATATTATTCAGAGATCAACTGATTTTCCGAATGTCAGGATTTTTTGATAACCTTATTTAGAGCTATTTATATCAGAAAAAAGTTACAGGAAAATTGAAATAATTTGAGATCACACTTAAGTCGTTCTAAAATAATTCGATCCAAAATTATGGTTTGTGAATTGCAGCCTTTAAGCGCAATATTATTATTTGTAATGAACTAAATAGAAATGTATACTACTGTAGTTTGAACTAAAACTATCACACCTGCTAAAAGCATGCCTCCAATGATTATGTACTACTGGTAGGATAATACAGTATGAAACTAGAATGCGACTTGTTCAATTGCTTGTTCTTGACCCTGTTGGAAAAAATTGTTTAAATAAAGTTCACGACGCATAATCCACAAACACCGAGGTACGAGGTCGGTACATAAGACAATAGAAATGGAATGCATCCATTCTATGAAATGGTAGGACACGAGGCATTTTGGTTGTACGAATATCGAAACAGAATACAGTCCCCCCTCAAACCACCCAAAGATCGTCCCAGATTGGGACGACTGGGTAAATTTGGCGCCGCTAAATTTGCACTTTCATTGTATAAATCCCATTCTGCACACTCAATTGTTAGCAGTTTCTCTGGTTTTATCAATTTACAAAATAGATTTTATTTTAGAATGCACAAATAATTCTTGCGCATTATTAGCACTCCAAAATGCGCAAAAATGTGTGCGACACGAAATTTAATACATGTTCTGATAAGTGGGGACGATCTCTGAGGGGTTTGAGGTAGAACTGAAGACTCTATTCAAGATATACAATCACAGGTTATTTTGTTCAGCCAATGCTACTAAACGAAGCCATGACTCCGAAAATTCTGACCTATCTGGGTTTTTTTAACAAGTTAACATCACAAGTATCCCTTTTATGACTTTTTCCGTACAAAGTTGTATAAATTCCATCCACCATATAACATGAATAATTTCCTTCTAGTTGGTTATATTCCTTTAGCCTTCATTCATTTGTATATTATCACTAGAATGGTTTCTCAGACTCAGGAGTATATTTCTTGAAGCAATAGCCAGAAAATCATGCACTGCCTTATAAGGCTTAACCATGTGCTTTTCATGCACTATAAACACACTCATCAACACAACAATCTTTAGCTTTTTGATCTATCATAATCATAGTATCCTTTATGGTCCTGGAACCATATTAGGTCCCTTGAGCCTTGGCAACACTACCTAGCTCGGTCAAAAGTCAGGATAGCCAACAATGCGCTAGTTTGACATGACTTCAATACGCTTCCACAAGGAAAAAAACGCAAAAACAGTGCCGCATAGACGATTACTTTTCCTAACTACGTGCACCTGACGTTAGCACTACTGCGTCTACGTTGAAAATAGTCTCCAGCAATAGAGATTTAGCGAAAAAATATGCCTGGATCTATACTTTATTAACTTAAATATAAAACAAGAAGCAAATGACTATCAAAGTTCCGATCGTTGGAACGATCGATGTTCGCCCTTAACTAGAAATCAGAAATCTCATCATAGAGGTGGGGGTCCCAGTAGTGTCCATTGGGCAGTGCAGCTGTCCTGGGCAGCTGTACACTCATTGGTCAACCTGATTGACCAATAGGACTCCTATATCACTGTCCATGCGCCCAAGCAACCATGACCCCCCCCCCCCCCTCTCCTCCTCCCCCTACCAGGCCTTGCATACACTGACTATCTAGACCCTGACTGCGTGGGGCAGGGTGCAAGGGAGAGGCCTGCCCACTAAATTACACTTGATGCACACTAATTGTCCTGCTTACAAATGCATGCCGGTGGACAAAGGCCTGTAGCTACTTGTATGTAAGATTGTGTAACCGGGCAATCAGATCAAAGCTCAAATACCTACAAAAGACATGACTGATTGAGTGAGCCCTTCCCATAAGCTACAATACTAAAAACTATAATTAAGGGCTCACAAAAAGGAATGCTATAATAACACGGATACAGAGTGACTCCTCCTTCCAAAATCAATTAAATGTACTAAAAAAAAGAAATACAAAAATGTAGGAAATATTATGGCAACTCTGCTATATGAAATGCAGTGACTGTTCAGTGATTTGTGTAGTATGAAGGCACAGCATGCGGAACATGGCGAAGGTTTGGTCTACGACACTCCACGGGCACTAAAGGTGGCCTACAGATGGCATGGCATTTAGGCCATCCCTAAAAAAAATTAGTTTCCTCTCATTTTCATATTTTTTCTCTCTTTTGGTAGAAAGAAAAGAATTTTTTTTTCGAAACTAATCCCCTACCCTGCCTAACAACATAAAAATTCAGAAAAAAAAATTCTAATAAAAAAAAAATTCGGGTGGTCCAACAGAAACAAACTTTTTTTTAGGGTGGCCACAGTAACAACATTTAATACACCTCAACAGAGAGGGCATTGAGCAAACCAGCTGGTAGTGTAGTTGGACTACCTCTACATGTAGCTTAGAATCCCTGCTTGCTACACGGGTTAGAAAAACTAGGACTCTTTATCTATTCAAATGGTCTTGGCAGACCTCTTGCTTTCTCAAACCCAAATGTTGTAATCCAAACTAATATATCATACATCCTACTGTATGAAACGAAGCATGGATGGTTAATTATGCAGTGAAAGGAGGAATATTTTTCATGCATTTGTGTATGTGATTTTAACGCAGACTTGCCTACACTTTGGCCAATATTATGACAATAGTTTTACTCAGTGGAACTTCTATTTTAGCACAGGCTTGCCTAAACTTTGGACAATATTATGACAATAGTTTTACTCAGTGGAACCTAATTCAAGATTCAATAAGCAGAAAGTGCAAAAATTCGGTTCCATTGATATCAAGTACACGTACCTTTGGTATTAAGTACTAAATAACGTATTGGTTATCAATTACAAGCACAATTTCTTAATGTTGTGCCGCAGATATAATTATAATCTTCAGAGTATAGAAAAAATAGCACTTTATGTTACCATAACTTAAGTGGGTTACCTATCTGGTAACAACACACAGAACTACATATATGGAGATGACAACTATGTATACATATTCAAAAAATAGATTGGGTAACAGCTGATATTACATGTTAAGTGCTCAATATGTAAAAAGAGCAACATATACTGAAAAGACCCAAGTCAATCTAATGAAATGTCATACAAAATGCATATTTATGCCACAAAGAGCTTTTGCTAAGACATGCCTCAAAGCTTGCTCTGCACTCTAAAATATAAGCTGAGGTTGAATACTTGTACTTTCATTGTGGGTCTTTTCAACAGAGTAATCTAAGATATTTCTCCACTATTTTCTCATTCTGAACCAACAAAAAGCAATAAATTAGTTAAAAAAGAATATTATGTCCATTTGGTTTTTACAATTTTTCAATGTAAAGTCCTTCTGTGATATGACCAGGAAATAAACCCATGCATCATGACCAGTTTTCATCCATTTAAACCTTTCTGATCCTATCTGACTATCCAAAACCTATCACATTCTTTATCTAAATGCAGAACCTGATCACTCAGTTCCACTTCTTCCTGTACTTGACATTCATGCTATCAAAATATTTCTTTAAAGACATTGGCCAAGGCAAAGGCCATTCAAATTCATTTGGCACAATGCCATCACATCCGGACTCAAAGTACGAGAAGAGCGGGAACCAGATGCGGGTTCGTCTTCGGTCCTGCTGGGTGAGCGCGCGGTTGTTGGCGAGCGAGTGATAATAGAGGAAAAGGCGCGATGTGATGTAGAAGGCGATGAACACATCGATCGAGTAGTGCTCGTGGGCCGCCAGGATGAAAAACACGCCAAAGATGTTGAGGATCCATGATGCTGTGTGGACCCAGTAGAGTTTTCTTGGAGTGTCTGGATCAATAATAATAGCAATATCATTATACTCTAACTACTGGAAGATCACCTGAAACTTTTATGTATTTTTTTTCAGAGTGAAAACAAAAATGGTCACCTGGATTAGAAATTATACTATCTGAAAATCGTTAATTGTAACGAGATAGTCTTGTTCAATAAAAATAAGTGTTATATTGTTACTACCGGCGCACAAAACAACTAAGCATCTTGCAGCTTTTCAACGCACACACTAGTATCAGGACATTAAAATATTTACCAAAGATTTGTGCACAATCAGGGCGCATAGTGCTAAAGATTATGCGCCCCATGGCAAGGTTGTGCCCCTATGGCGCCGGGCACACCATTAATTTGAACAGCTACACTGGTTTCATATGTGTTACTCAAAATCTACTTTTTGGTCATTGCTCATATGAATATACTTTGGTTTGCTATGTGTATTGTGTCTTTCTACGGAGCTAACAAAGACACGTGTTGTGGACATTGGAGGTTTGGGATCAAATAATCGCTAGATTGGCAATCAAAATGAGATAAGGATATCAATTGATTGTAAATCAGATTACTAATGCCACAGGGGACGTTGATGTGGAATCTTTATGTCGTCGTCGAATATGGGGTCTGTTACTATATTTTCATGTTGATTAAAAAAGCCCTCCATGTCGAATGTGACATCCAACAAACACCCTATATTATCTCATTTATCTTCTTTCTCTTTCCGCTTCATTTATATTTATGGACGTCAATTGTCACATTTAAGGAATGGTCATGTACCTATGTCGATTTTAGGGGTCTTCACCAATACCCTAAATCTAATAATTGATAATGGCGAAATATGTTCATTTACTGAAAACATCACTTTATTTTCCGTAAATTGTTATGGGAATAAAATACATGTTTCCTTTATACTCAACAGCTGCCATTAGTTGGGTAAGTTTAACGATAAGCTGTATATGAGGGTAAGCAACTTACTACATTGGTACATTAATACGATAGGTCCGTGACAATAGATAACTGATATCACTGAGATAAACATGACAGAGATAACACTCAGATAAGACGTGAAAGGGGACAAAACTAGGTAGATATAATTGTACGTGTTTACTGTTCTCTCTGTAGTTATATAGTAACATCATACAGACAAGGCTAGCCCTCGGTACTGAAAAGTACTTGCACTGCTCTCTCATTTTGTCTTATCACCTTGAAGTTCACAAGCTTCAGAAAACAGAGAAAGTTTAGTAAATGACCGAACCCAGTTAGGGCATGTAAGAAAAATTTCTTTAATAATTATTATTTACTCTGTCCTTGTGTTCGAGTAACCAAAAAGGACAATTTTTATAATACAAACAATTGAAAACACTGAATAAGTTATCGGATAAGATGAATGCGTAACCTCTATCCAGGTAAATACATATCTTGCAAAAAAGATAAAAGGCCAACGAGACGAAAAGAAAGCAGAATGCTACTCCCGACTGATGATGAAGTAGAGAAGATAGGAAAAGAATTTCCTCCTTGTTTCCGACAAGCAACTAAGAAGAAAATACATTGAATTTGGTATTAAAAAAACTTAAAAAGTAAAACAGAAATACTATGAAAGAGCAACGTAAGAAAAATCGGTTAAGCGATCCAAAATCAAACACACACAAGAAGAAACGTGGTATTTATTTTTTCACATCAAAATTCACCCTTTCTGTAGACATAAATGAACCGCAATTGAGAGTAAAAATTGGTGAGTAAAAAAATTCGCGATCTTGATACTGGGAGAACAACACCGCCTCGTCTCTACTCACACACAAGAAAAAAACCTTTAAAAAAAGGAGGAAAAAAAACTCTGAGAAAGGTAAAAACTTACATTCGGTGATGAGGAAGTTGAGCATGGTGACGACGACCGTGTGGCCGCTGAACATGTAGTCCCCACAGGTACGTACTCCCTGCAGCGACATACCGCCGCCCTTCCAGATCAGAAGGGCGCGGTACATTTGGGAGTAGATATCGTCTGGGGTCTGAAAGTTTCAGGAAATTTGGATATAAAAATAAATTGATGATATATGGAGTTTTTATTCAACATGTATTTTTTCATTTTTTTTTTTTTAAATTCATTAACCATACTCATTCAAATTGGATGATCTTCTGTATAGGTATTTATAATTATAACTGATAAGTCGTGCAAACAAATTATGAACAATACAATTTCCTTATCAAATTGACAATTATAATGAACATACATGTAATAGATACTACCATACAATCTAGCCTACATGTGTTTGCTTGAAAATCACAAACGTGTCAAATTTAGAGTATGTAACGCTGATTTGTGGGAATGTTTCCTATTTGCCTCAAAAAGCGGGGTAGAAACTTATGATTGTATGACATTTTCCAATACCATGTTCTCTATCAGAATAGAATTTGCGCCAAAGACGTTGTTACTGATAGTAAGCATTACACAGATTGTGCACTGGGCAAGCCCGGTAAACATATACACATTGGCGCTGCTTCTAGCATTGAGTATTGAAAGGAAGATTTTAACGCTGTCCTAAAGTTGCGCATAACAATCACATTTTCTCTTAGATCCATAAAATGTAATTTTTCAGCCACACAAAATTATCACGCATTAATGGCTGTGAACCTATGCGCGAAAATAAGCTTGGCGCAAAAATAAAAACCGTTTTTATTTTTTTGTTAATTTGGCCGTGGTTACCTTGGGCATACACTGAAGGTGGACCCCGGGAACGGACAGCGAAGTGATGAGCATTGTAACACAACGAAGGAGGAACACCGTACCCGTCATCGAAAACATGCGTCGGAGCAGAATGAACCTAGTAATAGTTATTCAAAATGTGTGTTAGTTAAAATGAGGCTGTAAGTGATACACGATTCTGAGCTTTGATGTCGCTAATGGGCTAGTTTCAGCCCACTTAGTCGAGTCTGCCAAAAATAAAAAGGTCATAACTGTAGAGCTAACGCTGTGTAAATGTAGGGCATGGAAACAAAATACAATGACTTAGAAACTTGGTTTGTGACGTCAGAAGCTGGTAAATCTCACTAGGTTGTGTGGGAACATAAACCATATCAAAATTCAATTAGAAAGGAATTATTTTTGCATCAAAATTTGAATTAGAAAAGGAAATTATTTCTCTGCTTGATGGATCACTGAACCCATATGGCATACTTAAGATTTCTGGGAAAATTAAGGGAATATAGGGCCAGCTCAGAGACGTAGGGAATATGGCTTCTGAGATAGCCCTGCCTAAGAGTAAGATTGTGCTACTAAGGTTTATAGGCAAAAGTACATTTTAGATACTGTTATTACAACATTTATACTGTTATCACAACATTTAAACATTCTCCACTGATTCATATTGAAATATGAGCTAACACGACGGAGAATGAAACTGCAACAGATTACGAATTCTATGATCCTTAAACAAAGTTAAAACATAATACTGAATTATGTATTTTTCACTTATAGATTAAGAAACTTAAAATATCAAAATGTACTTTTAGTGGATTTGTTGTAAATTAACATGGTTATTTTTAATATGAATGAAAATAGGTGAGTTATTATGGTAAACCCACCTGTGTTTGTGGAAGAAGAGGATGATTGACCAGGAGGTGAGCAGAACCAGCCCGGTTAGCTCACACATCTCGAAAGCCCATGGTACATAGGGCATGTTGTCCAGCACAATATCAGGTAGCGGGGGGTACTTCTTCATATCGGGCACGCGGTCATGCACGATGACCATAGTGAAGGCGGTTAGCAGGAATACACTAAACATGTAGATGTACGCGAGCAGAAGTTTCTTGTATTCCGGCTTAAGGCTGGGCGCGAAGAGCTGCTCGCGGTTCTCGTGCTCATCGAGTTCCTCGGAGTACATTGAACACTCGCTGTCCAGTCGCTTCGCTGGAGCGGGCTTGCGTAGTTTGATGTGGTCACACAGGGCGAACTGGTTGTGGGCAGAAGGGGTTTCCGACCTCAGTTTGTGGATACTTATTAAGAGCCGCTTTCGGTCCCCGATTACCTTAATTTCACATGGTGGCGCTCGCAGGTCTTCCTCCTGTAATGAAATATTTGTATTTGGAATTGTATTTTTGGATTCGATACACCTTGTGACTAGATAAATTGTCATTTAAAATTCCGCTGTAGTGCGTAGAATTGTTTAAACAAATTACAAGTTAACAATTAAGTAGTAATTTGAAAAACGTTTAGTACGTCATCTATATCATTTCAATTTACCACGTGAAAATATAAAACCTTTTCAAGAAGCCACTACTTAAGAAATCAACGGCTAATTTCTGAAAATGAACGAGGCTCTTCTAATTGTATTGATTAAAATATCTTACTCTCAACAAATAAAAACAAACGACCAGACGCCTAGTTTTAAAACGTAATTGAAATCACAATTTTAAAATTGCTTTTGCTGTTACACTTAACACTTGGCCACGGCTTCTCATAAGTGATAAGAGAATTGGAAATTAATTTAAACCGAAAATAATTTGAATGTATAACATCTCCATGAATAAATCATGACACATCCACCAAAACTGGAGTTGGGTTTAACATAGTTCCTCCCATTATCATCAATTCGTAATTATCATTAGTTACAAACTAGGACCGTTCTCAAGTATAATGCTATGTTTTAAATTCATATCTTGGATTATTAGTTTTTTCAAATTGAAAAGCTGTGCGTACCTGTAACATAAGCAGCGCGTTCCCATCCACGTGGTGCTGGTCACAGAGGAGGTCGGTGTAGGCCTCGAAGCCGTTCCCCTCCAGCCAACACCGCACCTCGTCCACGCTCCACTCCTGGACGGTGCCCATCGCCACCGCCTGAGACGACGCGCTCCGGACGATCATTCAGCACCTTCACCTGCAACAAAAGTAATTTTAAGTTTGGTTGTGTGGGTAGAGTGAAAAAACAAACAACCCTGAAATACACTCGTATGGGATAATCAATTAATTGGGTAGAGTGAAACAAAAACAACCCTGAAATATATTCCTATGATAATGGGGCAATACATTAATTAAGTACTCATTTTTTACACGAATTTTTACCCCCCCCCCATTTAGCATGTAATACGCATTGAAGTTTGAACATGTACTAAACCACTTGAGTGCGTCGTCTTTGTAATTCATGAGCAGCCCCAAGGCCTCTGGGATCTACAGACCATTGACAATAGCATACCGCGGTTAGAAATTCCGCATTTGGTATCATGGTGGAATTCGGACCTACATTCTCTTAAAAAAAATTCTCAGCTAGCGGAACTTACTAAGTTAGGGTCCGTCCATTAATTACGTACATATTTTTAATTTTACAAATTTTCTAGATCCCCCTGCGCCCATTAGCATTTAGTGTGCATTGATAATTTACTAAATCCCTTGACCCCCATCCCCTTTGATGCGTACGCTTTTACTTGAGGAACCCCTAATACTTGATACTTGAAACAATTTTCCAGCGACATCCCTGCTTGGTCAATTTGATTTCATTCGTATTCTACATCTCGTCGGTTCTGAGGACATGTGACTCAGAGGCAGGAATCATTTATTAATTTACACAAAAGGCCGCTCCTATTAAATTTGTACCAACAATTAAGTTTGTATACACCTGATACATCTCATCGTATTACTGCTAGGAAAAAGCATGTTAGCTCTGGTCAACATTTCCTACACTTTATTGTCCTGAATAATGTATTGGTGTGCAATGCTTTGGAGATTTATTTCATTAGGTTGCAGCCGTATTGAATAAAGAACAAAAACAAACCATAACAGAGCCAGGTTTGATTTGCAAAGACCTTAGTTGGGATTTCTGATATCTTCTGACAAGGGGCCGTCCATAAATGACGTCATGCTGCAGGGGGGGAGGGGGCGTTCATGTTTCCATGATCAACCATGACAAGGGGGGGACATGTGTTGCATGACATCATGTTGAGAAAATTTCAATTTCAAGAATTTTAGAGACAATTTCAGGTTAGTTTTGGACATTAGAGGTTAACAATTTTTATTTTCGTTCAAGATCACAGATTTTCTAATTGACTTTTTAAGTTCCTAGCCCCCCACCCCCCCAAATCCATTCCTTTTTATACTATTTCTGCAATGGGGGGGGGGGGGGGGGTCCCCTTGAAATGATGTCATATTTAGAGGGGGGGGTCAAGGGTCGCATGACAAAACATGACAAGGGGGGGAGGGGGGGTCAAAAAAGGTCAAAAATAGCATGACGTCATTTATGGACCAAACCATGGACGCCACTGCTAACCTAACAGCGTCGAAAAGCAGAGCATAGATCTATGTCCAGCAAACAAATCCTGAAAAACTGAGTTTGGCGACACATCTGGGTTTAACCACTATTATTTTTCAATACTTCCATATATTCTTCACAAGTTGGCATGTTTAGTACAAAATTGGCACCCCCTTTCTCTCTCGATAATGAATGTGTTTCTCTGAATCAACAATACTGACACATACGATACGTTTTTAATGACTTCTTTGTTGTCAATAAAATACTTATTTGATATTACAAATATGGCACCTAACGCTTGAG
Organism: Lepidonotus clava; assembly: GCA_936440205.1. Classification (NCBI taxonomy): domain Eukaryota; kingdom Metazoa; phylum Annelida; class Polychaeta; order Phyllodocida; family Polynoidae; genus Lepidonotus; species Lepidonotus clava. The sequence continues at coordinate 17,799,229 of OW387135.1, forward strand.
AGAGGAAAGTTGTAACTGGTTCTGGTCATGTCAGTGGGTGATTTTGTTCAAATATTCACTGACAGCTTCAGAGCCTTCCCGAACAATATAGAGGGAAAGCTAATAGAGCTAAATCAGAATCATTCCCGCAGATTTCCTTCCCCAGAGAAATAATCTTACCAAACAGATTGAGAACTACTTAGAGCAGATCCAGTTCTCATTAAAGGAAAGCTAGCATATAAGTATAAGATTAATATTTTTCAATGTAATTCACTGAGGGTGGAGACTATACTAAAAGCAAATAAATTCCGAAAAATTGTACGAATATTCCAAGCATAGCCAAAGTTATGGGATGTTAAAATCTGGACTACTTTATATATTCTGAAAGGAAATCCTCCTAATTTGTGACGTCACACGGTGACTAATTAGGAATTCCCACCCATCAATGAAAGGGAATCCCCCAGTGTCAAAGATATAGGAAAATAAGTTTTATTATACATTTTTAATGGAGGTCCCCATACACACTACAATTAATTATGTTTTTTACCCACTGAAATATATTCAATAACCTAGAATTCCCAAAATATTTAAAATGGGGATTCCCTTTATTATGACGTAGCAAGGGGAGTGCTGACCATCTCAGAAATAAGGGAATTCCCAAGTTTTATTTTATTTCCTTTATAATTCACCAATACTTTGACTTTTTCCAAATTTTCCTTTTGAAATCGTTTTAGAATACCCAAGAGTAAGTAATTAAACAAATAATAAATTTTGTGATAAATTATGTGCAAGTTTTCCTTTAATTTTATAGATTTCTGTTGTGTTTCTGACTTTCAAGAGTTATTCATTTTCTAGCTCTGTTAGATCTAGATCAGAATGTCTATTTCGGTGGCCCCAGCTGAAAAGTCCACCTGAATATTTTTCCTTATTCTGGTAGACAATGCCAATTTTACCTATTAACACTAACAGCCTAACAGGTAGGTCAGATAATACGTTAACCTCAACACAACTGAACTATCTAATACTTAACAGTAACACGAGGATATGTAAAACCTAAGTGACTATTATGACACAGACTCAGAGTTAATCCTAAGTAAGTTGAGTGGGTAACAGCCTAATCTGGTGAGCTTGTTCCTGTTGTTGACCCCTGACCCTGTTCAAAGTTTTTGTTCAGACTTGAGTCCTCACCTGGATTCCTTGTGCAACTGTTGCTTTCGTTTTCACGCATATGGACCTCTTCTAATAAACTCTTTGCTTCGCATGGCTCTATGCGAATTCTATCACGTGAGAGCAGACACCGTGTCCTGAGTGATGACTCACAACTTAAAAAGTATTCAACTGGTTGGTCTACTCTTCAGGATGTCGTGGTAACCGACTCAACCTGTTGACGACCAGAGAACCTGTCCGACCAAAAACTATATGAATATGGCAGTTTCTTATCAATTTAATCTATCTAAAAATACAAATTATTATTTCGGTGAATCAAATTACAAATCAAATAGTAACAATATCGACTCACCACGTAATATTCGTGAAATTAGTCCAACAACAACTACGTTGCACTGTTTACTTTCGTCTGCTGACCACCATTTTGGATTTTTCGCTGGTCCCTAAAAGAAAACCCATAACAGTAAAGAACAAGCACAGAAAGGCCCAGCGAAATACTATTTCAGTTGCACTCTGGGAACAGATTTAGGTAAAGAATATTTTTTTGATAAAAGATATTTTTATGAAACATGACCTTTAGTATCAATATAATAGAAATAAAGTATTTTTGATGTAATTATTTTATAGTTAAAGTAAGTAATGATGAAATCCCGTACCCCATGACTTGTTACAGGCGACCCCCGCGACTTGTCCTCCGCAGCACTCCATCCCTCGGCTGTGATACGTACGAATTTAGGGCTGTGTAGCGTACGGATTACTTCCAAGTCAGTAAGTACAGTGCATTCATTTCTAAACAAAGGGGTGCAGATTATGAATGATTTAGGCTTTGTTCTGTAGCGTTATTTTGCTTAATACGGCCACAGAACGGCACTAGCCGGATTCTTGCCGGCGAGCGTAGTGTGACTTCATTCAAACATGGCGTCCTTCATGACCTTGCCCAATGCGTATTCATTACTGGCAGCTTTAAATGCTGCTAATTATGTTGTTCTAAAGGGAAACCATAACAATCGTCTGCATCCTCCAATGCATATATGAAAGGTATATGCTTGTAGTACATTTGGTGTTATTGAGGTCCAGAAAACATTAAAAAGCATGTCTGACAAGCTGGGGATGACAGATCGGACACGACCGCCATCATCATGCTCCAGGAGCACGCGACGGGATGCCCTCTCCTGTCATTAAAGGTTACGCAGTTACTTAGGATGACGACATATATCCTGGTTTATTGATTGGTTGTACGTAACCTAGTGCCATGAACCAAAGTACAACTAGAGCGTGTCCACTACCGGCGTGTCAACCGTACAAGAAGCCACTCTAGCAGAACAACATGTCACTTGACTTGTTACCGTAGCCGTAGGATAGAAATAGATACAATTTCTTTAAGACCTAAGTTAGGCCTAGTCAGTCAGCCCATCCCCATCGCATTGTCATTGGAGCCATGGCCCATCCCAGTCACATTTGAGTCAGAACTCTGAATTAAGACGTTATTGAATCACTTCTTTATTTTGATCAGGAAAGTCTAAAGGCTTATCTGACAATAATCTGTGAAGTGAACGTCAACATGGTTAGTGATTCGAGTCTAGGTTTCACGTCTAATCCAGACTTAGACTAGGGGGAATGCTACAGAAAATGCAAAACTGATAAACTAGAAAATGTTTACATATCGTCCTTCCTCCTCAGCAGGCTAATAGAAAATATTTTTTCACCCTGTGTTCCCGACAGGGTCATCAAAGGCCGGGTGTGTGGTGTCCTTTCTATGGGACATTGCACATAAAAGACCCCTTGTCAATTTTTTAAATGAGTAGGGTACCGTATCGCATCCGGTGGCAGGTTTCTTCGAACACTAAATCATATCATAGAATGATAGATACAATCACCTGTAAGCTGAAAAAGCATTACCTTGTACAGTCTGGAAAGAGCCTTGTTTGGTTGAGCAGATTTTAAACTACCCAAACAAACAAAGAAAGACTGTAGTCACAAAAAAAAAATAAGTACCAAAAAAAAAGCAATTTAATTCTGAAATAACCATAGAAAATCATGAATACGGCCAAGAAAAGAAAAAGAAAAAATGTTGTGTTCAGGTAACATAGGTCGAAAAAAAATAGGGTAGGTAGGTCAAAATTGTCTTCATCTATATGCTGTTGTATGGTTTTCCATGCTATTTAAGGTATATTCTTTTGGATTTTGAAAAAAAAAAAAAAAAATTCCTGAGAAAGAGAGTCAAGCTAGGGCCAAAAATTTAGGGTAGCTAGGGTTACCTGAACACAAACAATTTGTTTGGCCTAACAAAGACTGTGAGGGGCCCCTGGATTCAAATAATGAGCACATTTGCCTGGATTTATTTTAATAAAAAGGAGAAGGAAAAATATCAATTCAATACGTTTTTTCCAATGAAATATTTAACATTGAAATTGTTGGTACGGTTGAATTTTGAGAAAATCGCGAATTCTAGCCAAAAGATTAGTTTTCTGAATCCTATTAATTTACAATTGGATGAAAATTATATCTTTCTCTAGTTAATTTTAGATTATTATTTGACACAGTTAATGTTTGGAATGTGAAATAGAGAGACGTTCATGGTATCAAGCTTACTTTGAAATATGAATTTCTATCAGAAAAAAATGACAATATATTAAATGCAGTTATATGCACAATTGGCAGTAAACTGCGCGATACAACGGCAAATCCGCGATACTGTAACATATAAAGATACATATTCCCCTTGAAATATCAAAAGAATTCTTTTCCTTATTAGGAAAAAGGTTTATTATCAGAATTTCACAGGCTTTCAATTAACAGATCTTTGTCTCAAACATCTCGTTTATGATGTATAACAAGAAATTTGATTAAGGAAATTAGCTAAAAAAAAAGAAAAAAAAAAGATAAAATTATAGGATAATTAAGACCAATCCTGGGTACATTAATAGCCATTCCATAAATAATTCCTTTTCAGGTATTCCAGGGGTACTGTAGACAATACTGCACGTGTACCCTTTTGAATTTTCGTGATTTGATGAATTTTAACCGATCACCTTGAAGTTGATGTAATTTAGTGTAAAGTTGTGCGATACAACACACTCGAGCGATACGACACACATTGGCCATTGTCAGGCAAAAAAAGAAGTTCTGTTCAGGTTACATAGATTGAAAAATTTAGGGTAGATAGGTCGGTTTTTTCTTTTTTTTACTTTTTCTTTTTTTTACTTTTCAAAGACTCGGGCAGCTTTTAGAATGAAAAATTTACTTGAGATCTGATATCCTCTAAAACAATTTTCATCATCTAAAATACATGCCCTGGACATCTTGGCTAGGAAAATCTGCGTGTCCGCATGTCCTCAATGACCAAAAATTTGGTGTGGACGACCAGAAAACAAGTTTTGGTTGTCCTCCTGACGACCACTGATTTTTTAAGCAATTAAATTACTTCTCCCCTATGAAATCTAGCACTATCCTACCATAGATGTATCCCAATAATGTGGACGACCTAAAATATATGTGGACGACCAGATTTCTGTTATAATATTAATGGTCGTCCTCTGACGACCAGAAAATTTGAGAATTTTTCCTAGCCTGATATAGGCCTACTGCTCCATGGTGATCCACGGCTTTCAGGTCAATTCCTAAGAATATATTTCATGCTTAAGGGTGGTAAGGGGTCAGGAAAAGACGTCAAGTGCAGACCTAATTTAAAGACGACCCCATGGGCCAGCACGTTGTCTTTTAATTGATATTTATGTTTTTTCACTTCTAGAAAAATGGCCATTCCTCCATCATACGGCGATTTGGGAAAATCTGCCCGGGACCTCTTCAACAAGGGCTTCAGTAAGTGTGTCCATTTGAATAAACTGAGATCTCACACGGAATAGCAAAATATATGTTACTCCTGTTTACTTGATTATGAATTTATGGATGAAGTGAAATAAAATTGAATGCATGTATGCCGTTGTGCAATAAGGATACGATAAGATGATTTGAAAATTAGATATTTTTACACGTCTTCATCATAGTCCTACTCTTTCTGAAATGTCAGACAGGAGTCTGTAGAAACACTGAACCTCTTTTATCGTCCAATATATTGACCACGTTTCTTTTGCCTTTAGACTATGGGTTCTACAAGTTAGAGTGCAAGACAAAGACAGCTAACGGCGTAGAGTTCACAACAAATGGCAGCTCCAACCACGACACAAGCAAGGTCACGGGCAGTCTGGAGACCAAGTACAAGCTTCCCGACTACGGTGAGTTCTTTTTTCCTGAATATCCTGCTGTTACATACATAGTTATTTAGATTTACGTTAAAAGATATCCAATCAATTAGAGCACTGTCTGGTACCCCACTCAATAGGACATTATCCCTGAATATTTAGCTCTGTGGAGAAAATCCGTTTGAACTCTTGACAATCGCGTTGGAAAATATCCGATCAATGAGAGTGGATTTATACTGCATGATAGTATGCTGTACAATTATCATGTCTCACAACTACTATTTTCTTTATCTTTGTTCACAGCAATATTTCATACAATGGTTTGCATTGACAAAACAAAAATAGGCAGCAAATGGAGTAATTGGATTTAATTTTTTTTATGACACCTTTTTTCAGCTATATGATTATGTATATCACAAAATTTTCACCATTGGGTAATTTCGTTTAAAAAAAATTACAATCGAATTTGATATGGAACTAAGATCCAGGATTACTATCTGGTGCTCTGGTTAGCAAGTTCATCTTCTATCAAATCACACAAAACCAAATAAATAATATTCTCCCACCCGTACCTTACAGGCCTGACCTTCCAGGAGAAGTGGAACACAGACAACACATTGGGAACGGAAATCACCATCGAGGACCAGCTGGCCAAGGGCCTTAAACTTGCATTCGACACACAGTTCGCCCCCCAGACGAGCAAGAAGAGCGGTAAGATCAAGGCCGCCTACAAGCAGGAGTACATCAACGTCAACTGCGACGTGGACTTTGACTTCGCTGGCCCCACCATCCACGGTGCTGCCGTCTTAGGGTAAGTCGAGGAAATTTGAACATAAAAAATTGCAGAGAAATTGCCAAAATTTATTGATGTTAAAGTGTGATGTTGAAGTGTCAGTTCTACTAATAGAAGACCCACGGGGGTCGTCCTCGGGTGGCCGAATGACCCATAGGGGAGAGTCATGGAATGAGAGAAACCCGAGGTTCGTACGATCCCCATGGGTCGTACAGCCACCCGAGGACGACCCCAAAGGGTCTTCTGTATTGTATCACCCAAACAAAGTAATGTTAAAAACATGAAATGAGAAGCGGTATGTACAGCCTGAAATGGATGAAATTTATTTCTAACGAAATGCGCGAAATTGAAGACGTTGAAAAAGGTTGGGATAAGTCGACATGTCCAACAGCTTTCGGACGCACTGGCATGATCTTTTGATAGCGTTTGTAATATTACAGATATGAAAACAGATGTTAACCGTATATATTTTACTTTTAGGCTATCATAGATATAATAGTGTCGATGGGTAATGAACACATGAGTTGTCAATTTACAAATTCAGTAAATACTGTAAATGATGTCTTGAAAGTAAAGATCAATTGTAAGTGATTGCTTAGTGCTGGTACATTGGTGCTGATGGAATCCCGGGCGAGTTCCTTAAGTATGCTAAAAATGAAATGATTGACATCCTGTACTGTGTGTACAACTCAATTTTTGATAAATCTGACTGGCCAACTAAGTGGGCTGAAGGTATTATAACACCAGTTCATAAAAAAGGGTCCATAGATGAAGCTGATAACTACAGAAAAATAACAGTCATGCCAGCCCTGGGTAAAGTTTTGGAATCAATTTTGAACTCTAGATTAATCACGAGGAACATAATCCTTGATATAGATGACCCTTATCAGTCTGGATTTAAACAAAATGCTCGTACAACTGACAATGTTTTCACTCTGTATGCATTGGTCCAAAAACAACGATCTAAAGGCAAACCACTGTATATCTGTTTTGTTGATTTTTCGAAAGACTTTGATTATGTGAATAGAAAATCATTGTACTATAAGCTCATTAAAAGAGGAATAACTGGTAAACTACTTAAACTTATCATGAATATGTATAGCAAAGCAAAGTGTAAGGTCAAATGGAAAGGGGAAATTGGAGTAAACATAGATAGTGAATATGGTGTTCTGCAGGGAGGGATGACAAGTCCTAAATTATTCAATGAATTCTTGTATGATCTCAAAATGTATCTAGACAGTAATACTGGGGTAATGCTAAATGACACTTTGCTAAACTACATGCTGTATGCTGATGACCTTATACTCTGCTCAGAAACCCCTGAAGGCTTACAAACACTGCTTGATTGTCTGTACAACTTCTGCTGTGACTGGCATTTAATTGTAAGTCTGCCAAAGACAAATGTCATGGTCTTTGGCGACAAACTGAAACAGTATAACTTCACTTTTCATAATGATAAGGTTGATATCACAGAAGAGTACAAATACCTAGGTGCCCTTATTTCTTCGTGTACTAAGAATGTACTCAAAATGACCCATGATCATCTTATTGAAAAATCGCAAAGTGCACTTTTTGCTCTCAATACCTATGTAAAAAACAGCATTGGCAACTTAACACCTATGCTAGCCTTTAAAATGTTTGACATCCAAATTAGCCCAATTCTAGAATATGCATCTGAAATTTGGTATGCCGGTAAACAAGTAAAAGAAATAGAAAATGTTCATTTAGGCTTCCTAAAAAGTACACTCAGAGTTAAAAAGACATCTTGTACCAATGCTGTTTATGCAGAATGCGGTAGGTTTCCACTCATTATAAAACAAAAAGTCCAAGTGCTGAAATACTGGGAGAGGATTCTAAAACAGGATGATAGTCATATGGTGAAAATAGCATACAAATCTCTTCTTGAACTGTGTGACCTTGGGCAGACAAATTGGTGTACACACATTTGTAATATTCTTTCAGAAGTTGAACTTCAAACTGCATGGCAGCAACAGGAAATATCTTCTAAGCAATTAAATTATGCATGTGAAACCCTACACTCTAACTACATGAAGAAATGCCTTGATGAGATTAAAGATGAAACTAAATACCCAAAATTGCGGACATATAGCACTTTCAAGGATGAATTTAGATTTGAAAATTATTTGTTGGAGATGAAAAACACCAATTACTCTCTTGCTTTGGCCCGTTTTAGAATCAGTTCTCATAACCTCAGAGTTGAAACTGGTCGCTATGACCAAAGAAAAATTGCTTTCAAAAATAGACTATGTCTCTACTGTGCCTCTCAGGATGTTGAAGATGAACACCACTTTTTACTGCACTGCCCTCTCTATGCCCAGGAACGCGAAGTCCTTCTTACAAAAATAAAAGATACCATTCCACAATATGATCTATACTCAGACAATGAAAAGTTCTCCACCACAATGAAATGCAAATCTATTGATGTAACTAATGCACTGGGTAAATATATCTACTGCTGCCTTAAGAAAAGAGAACATAGTCCTATGCAACAACACGTCAACTAGACGTCAACTAAAATACCTGCTGGTCTGCAAATCAGACGTTACAGTACATCCTTTGGTGTTTGGTCAAAGCACTCTGTTTCAAACCTAAGCTGTTTTAATAGTATTACATTGATATGAGCATGTCTTTGTATACTATTTCTAGTCTGCAAACATACTAGATACTAGTTCTCTAGCCTACTGTATAAACTTAGATGCTATATCTCTAGTCTACAATGTAACTTTACTAGTCTTTAGTCATGATAAAGATCATGGCTAATAACAGATGAAATCAAAGCTCCCTCTATGTCAAGGTGCTACGATATGTTTTATGTGTTACAATATGCCATGTTATGTTATGTACTAAAATATGTTATGTTTGATAATGATCATGGTAAACGGATCAAATTGAGATGAAATCAAAGCTCCCTCCATGTCAAGGTGCTATGATATGTTATGTTTTAACTGAAAAGATCTGTATAACTTATCTTTATTACCTGAAAAGATTCATATCTTTTCCCTGTACATTGTTTGACTGACACATGAGATCAAAATGTATGACTCTTAGATTGTCAATAAAATTACTACTACTACTACTACTACAATAACCAGGATAAAATATTTTGGTTCGAAATTTAGTAGTTAAAAAAAAATCATTGTAAAATATGATTGGTCCAATGACAACGGAAGTGTCTTGTAGTTTGTGAAATTTAAATTAACGAATCTGTCCCTAAAATGTTTTGATCCATACATTAACCTCGCATCTCTTGTTCCAGGTACAATGGCTGGTTGGCCGGTTACCAAATGTCCTTCGACACATCGAAATCCAAGCTTTCCAAGAGCAACTTCGCCGTAGGCTACAAGAGTGGTGACTTCACCCTCCACACAAACGTGTAAGTTTATCAGATCTTTCTCTGAAACTCTCCCAACAATGTTTATTAACTACAACTGTCCAGCAAAGAAATGTTTAGAATACCAGTATCAAGTAAATGCGGGCAAAGTGTGGAAAGAGCATTCAAGTATAATGAGCCCTGTCCTTGACAACTTCCTCATTTTGTTGTCCTTCACACGTAAAAGATACGTCGTGAGAATGCTTTGCTGTGAAGATTATCAACAATTAATTCAGTCGTACACTCTTTTTTAATGCCATGTACTAACAATAGAATAAAACACAGAGATGCATCTTTTCCTGCTTTCTCCAGATCTCGAGATTTACTTATTTGCTTCTCTTCTCCAAAGACACGCCACACATTTTGTCGAAAGCGCATTTGTATACTAGTTCTTTGCTTTTAAGGTTCAGATCTAATGTTCAATTTTTTTACCATAGCCATATGATTATCCCAGCTCCTTATCAAAACTTTTTCGAATTTTTTCACCTTACCTTAGTGGCTCCTCTGATAATAAATCTACCTTTTCATGATCCACAATTTATTGTTCCACTTTGATTTGCGCAGTAACGACGGTACCGAGTTCGGCGGTTCCTACTACCAGAAGGTGAACGACGAGCTGGAGTGCGGCGTGCAGCTGTCGTGGACGGCCGGCTCCAACGCCACCCGCTTCGGTCTGGCCGCCAAGTACACGCCCGAGAAGGACTCCACCTTCAGGGCCAAGATCAACAATTCCAGCCAGATCGGTCTGGCCTACCAGCAGAAGCTTAGGGATGGTGAGTTTGATCATTTCATTCATATTTTATTTCAGTGAAAAGCGCTATACCGACTTGTTCACTATTAATGTATGAATATAAAAAGAACAAATGTCCGTCGTCCAGGCGAATCTCAAGGTTGTGGTATTTTCTGAAAATTTTGTTTCAGAGATCGATTTCAGCCATCGTCTACTGAGTGGGCCAACTTTAGTTTTTGAACCATCTTAGTTACCTGAAAATCTCTCGGAGGCTCTGGGGTTTTAGAAATCTAATTTAACGAATAATTGCGATTTGCTGCAACCTACCTGTAAATAAAAAGAGGTTTATTTTGTGGAAATATTTTGATGCATTTTTAAGCTGTCCGAGTTTTCACAAGTTTGTAGATTTAAAAAGAGAAAGACATTCCATGTATTTAGGTCTGTCCCGTTCGTGATAGGATCCACAATTTTAAATCTTCAAACGACATCTCAGACATTTGGCTTTTGCTAAAAGATGTGCATGTCCTCAATCGCAGTCTTTTCATATACATTTCGAAAACGATATGTTACATTATATGATTTTAACTTGATTTTCAGGAGTGTCTCTGTCGCTGTCATCACTCATCGAGGGCAAGAACTTCAACCAGGGCGGCCACAAGGTCGGACTTGGCCTGGACCTGGCCGCCTAGACAAGTCGTCCTATTCTGTGCACTCCATCTGATGCCTCGACTAACTTGCATTAAATCATCCTATATCCTCCAGGCGGATCGCCTTTATGAGAAGAAATTATGTCCCATCGGACTATACCCAAGTTATTCCACTAACGGCTATACTCAATAGTTGAAGAAAAAAAGAAAGTTATATACCAAGATGAAAAAAAAAAGATATGTTACAGAGAGGGAATAAGTCATCTTGCCTGTGAGTAACCAAGATGAGCAGCTGTCTGCTACATGGATATATCGGAGAAAATGAAAATAAAAAAAAAAGTAAAAAAAATATGACAATTGAGTGAAAAAAACACGAATATGAGTGGTCTGTACGTAGTGATAGTTGAGTGAGCATGGTTGCAAGTCCCACCATTCACCCTACAATGTACAGGAGTTTACTAATAATCCATTTGACCCCCACCCTTTAGTTGTTCACTCATCATAAACCTGTATTTAGTGTGTATACAAGAGATTTCATGTCGTCTTTAAATACATGTAGTGAGTGGAGGGTAGTCTCGCCACGTTTTCCTCCTTGTAGCGCAATATCATTACAGTTAAGGGGTTGAGATCTCAGTCCTGTCACAGTCCTATTTATGTTTCTTAAGGTTTTTAAGTGGCTTTTTACTAGGCCATCATGAATGGAGCGCCAGTAGGAGATGCTATTACCATGTGAATATGTTAAGTCCTGTTATTTCAAAGCTTAATAAATGATCGAATGAGAAGTGGCCCTAAGTTAAGATCCTATAAGCGTTTGTTCTTCCCTAGAAAGTTAAGATTGAAACCTTCCAGTCTCAAGTATATAGAAGTACCGGTAATAGTATTATTTTCGAGTACATAGAATATACCGTGATATTTAGATTTAGTATAATTTAAGCACAATGTTTTTCGCAGTACCATTGGAGAACTAGAATCAATTTATCACATTTTCTTAGGTAAAAGACCTAAACAACTCGTCCATTCAGGATTCCCTATACGTTCAATATTTAGTTCACTTTGATGATTAGACATAATACCCAGTCGAGAATGATAGTCTACTAACGCAATCATAAGTGTTTTGATTAGAATTAAATCGCAACTAAATGTATATCTCAAGAGGGTAAATGGATGTCTGACAGCCTCACCTTAACAATTCGTAAGGAAAACCCTCGCCCATTAGACCATATCACACCGAATAGACTATTCTATTAAATTTGATTCAGAAGTAGAACGTCCTGTGATCAGAACATATTTCATCCTTGCGCCTAGGCGCATTGGTTATGAAAGAATATTTTAAAGTACAGACGTTGAAAATGGAGAAAATGTGCCAAGTTGCGAAAAAGATGCGTGTGATATGCTCTGGTTGTCGTGGCTAAGCCTCGCATTTCAGCAACCAGATTCCTTATGCTAAATCTGCTCTCTATGGCTTAATTCGTCAATTGCGTAAATATTTGTAGTTTTAGCCTTTAATAGAAGAACAGATGAAGGGTTCAAAACTGATTAGTTTTTTTCATTATGATTATGACCACGACGGGCCCAGCAAAAAAGAAGTTCCCAGTGACGGAAATCATCCCACAAAGTGACATACAATTAAAAATATTAGAATGAATTATTAGAAATTTGGAAAATTATACGGTACATATACAAAAACGGATTAAAAACCAACAAAACGAGGATTTCCCTAAAAATATGTTATTTGCTCACGGCTGTATGAGATATCAAACAACCTATGGTTCTACCCTCCTATTTGCTTGACAACCATCGTCTTTCATACGATTCTAGCTTTTACACAATCAAGACTTCGAAATCCCTGGAAGTTTTGAATAAAATCGTTCCAGTTGAGTGATTCGTGTTGGAATAGAGTAACTGTACGAAAGCATTTCCAGAATCTGTATTAAGTGGGCCTAAAATAGAATCATGTTAAAAAACTGGACCTGCCCTTGAGCGTATGCCCTGCCCCGACATTCTATGGACAAAATAAAGTAAGAATAGGGGAAACATCAAAAACAGTATTTATTGGACAGTAGATCAGGTAGAATTGATCAGAAAGCATATTTTAGATGCCAGAATTTGTTTTATCATTTGGAAGAATTTGTTGAGATTCTGGCCAGACCTATCTTTAATGTTTAGGTCACCAGGGCTGTCATTGTCTCTGAGTATCGCCCTGACAGACCCGGGCAGCTGTCAATCATTGTCTATAGGACCGCCCTAACAGACCTGGGTCACCTGTCAATCATTGTCTATAGAACTGCCCTGACAGACCTGGGTCACCTGTCAATCATTGTCTATAGGCCCGCCCTGACAGACCCGGGCAGCTGTCAATCATTGTCTATAGGACCGCACTGACAGACCTGGATCATATGTCAATCATTGTCTATAGGACCGCCCTGACAGACCTGGGTCACCTGTCAATCATTGTCTATAGAACTGCCCTGACAGACCTGGGTCACCTGTCAATCATTGTCTATAGGACCGCCCTAACAGACCTGGGTCACCTGTCAATTATTGTCTATAGGCCCGCCCTGACAGACCCGGGCAGCTGTCAATCATTGTCTATAGGACCGCCCTAACAGACCTGGGTCACCTGTCAATCATTGTCTATAGGACCGCCCTGACAGACCTGGGTCACCTGTCAATCATTGTCTATAGGACCGCCCTAACAGACCTGGGTTACCTGTCAATCATTGTCTATAGGACCGCCCTGACAGACCTGGGTTACCTGTCAATCATTGTCTATAGGACCGCCCTGACAGACCTGGGTCACCTGTCAATCATTGTCTATAGGCCCGCCCTGACAGACCCGGGCAGCTGTCAATCATTGTCTATAGGACCGCACTGACAGACCTGGATCATATGTCAATCATTGTCTATAGGACCGCCCTGACAGACCTGGGTCACCTGTCAATCATTGTCTATAGAACTGCCCTGACAGACCTGGGTCACCTGTCAATCATTGTCTATAGGACCGCCCTAACAGACCTGGGTCACCTGTCAATTATTGTCTATAGGCCCGCCCTGACAGACCCGGGCAGCTGTCAATCATTGTCTATAGGACCGCCCTAACAGACCTGGGTCACCTGTCAATCATTGTCTATAGGACCGCCCTAACAGACCTGGGTCACCTGTCAATCATTGTCTATAGGACCGCCCTAACAGACCTGGGTTACCTGTCAATCATTGTCTATAGGACCGCCCTGACAGACCTGGGTTACCTGTCAATCATTGTCTATAGGACCGCCCTGACAGACCCGGATCATCTGTCAATCATTGTCTATAGGACCGCCCTGCCAAACCTGGATCATCTGTCAATCATTGTCTATAGGACCGCCCTGACAGACCTGGGTCACCTGTCAATCATTGTCTATAGGACTGCCCTGACAGACCTGGGTCACCTGTCAATCATTGTCTATAGGACCGCCCTGACAGACCCGGATCATCTGTCAATCATTGTCTATAGGACCGCCCTGACAAACCTGGATCATCTGTCAATCATTGTCTATAGGACCGCCCTGACAGACCTGGGTCACCTGTCAATCATTGTCTATAGGACTGCCCTGACAGACCTGGGTCACCTGTCAATCATTGTCTATAGGACCGCCCTGACAGACCCGGATCATCTGTCAATCATTGTCTATAGGACCGCCCTGACAGACCTGGGTCACCTGTCAATCATTGTCTATAGGACTGCCCTGACAGACCTGGGTCACCTGTCAATCATTGTCTATAGGACTGCCCTGACAGACCTGGATCATCTGTCAATCAGTGCCCACCTGCCAGGCCCCGAGGGCTGCTAGGCTTCAGGTGTCAGTCAGGTAGGGGCCCTTGATGGGGGGTTCCAATGTTGTATGTCGAATTCAAGAAATAGCGCCGTTGAAATTGAGAAATAGTCCTTTCACCCTGTCAAATTAAGAAATAGTCATGTTGCCCTGTCAAATTTATGAAAAGGCCATGTCCCATGTCAATAATTCTTAAAACTGCCATGTCACTATGTTGAATTTAAGGGTCTAGGGCCATCAGGTACGTAGCACTCGGGATGTATACAATGAATGAGGGTTTATATTAAACACATTAGGAAACAGGAAATATATTGTTTAACACCATGAATATACTTCATAAAGAATCTTCCGAAAGATCACAAATTGATTGATATTAAAGCCAAGGTGAATTATATATAAAGCTAATTATATTATTATCTCTTTATATGTAATTTGGAAATACATAAAGCCAACTGATGGAAACAAACACACACGCAAAAACACACATACATCTATAGATATTCATTTGGCTTCATTATCAATCAATTTATGATGAATATTATATATAGAGAGGTATCACATATTTTGAGATATATACAGAACCATGTTACCTGTTCAAATAGCAGAATGGAGAGTAACATGATTGACATGTAGTCTAGACAAGTCCGACATAGATGTATCTGGTATCAGTGCACTAACGATGCGAACTGTAAACAGAATAAGTGGGCCAAACAAAAACCACGTGTGTAAGGAAAAAAACTCAGAGGAGCCACCCTTTGACTAGAACTGAGCTGCGGAGAGGACATAACTATACGTTTAAACAACAACATACCACCTGCTGAGACGTGGAACTCTAGTTGGGACCAGGTTTGGAGTAGTTAGGTGAAAACAAAATACTTTGATACAGTCTCCCGTACGACAAGTCAATCAGCAATGCTAAGTCTGAACATTGTCTCAAACGAGCCCAACACATGCTAAAATATTTTTGTATCATTTGGATGAAAATTGTTAAATGTAGATTGATAGTATTGGTAGGATGTTATGAGGTTATATTCTGAATAGAAAAACAAAACTGAATGCGAGCTAGTTAGGACTTAGGAAATACAAGGAATTCTCTGAGGTAAAATATATATTCACTTATATCTAATTCTTAAATAGAGTCACCACAAATCGAATCAGTCAATCACAGTAATTTTATTGATAAAACCTCAATGATTGCTCAACCTCAACAAATAAACTAGTCCATAGGAATCAGTGCAGGAGTCTAGTTTGGCACGCAGCCTTTCTCGTAATGACATTATGAGCCAGGCTAAACATTGTTTTACCCTGGATTGCCCTGAGCACAGCTTTTTCATTGGCTAACAAGCCTATACGTCAGAGAGTACAACCTTTTTATTAGCTAACAGGTTTGTTAATCATATAGAAAATGCAATGTGATAGATCAATACGTTCAACCAGTACTTTAAAAAAAACTGAAAATGTAAGCTTTGCCTATTCTGATCAGTTTAGTTGAACAACAAAGTTAGGCTTCATGATGTATTTTATCCAGCACCCAAAGGGTGTACTCACTGTAGGAAAAGGATTTTTTTTATTGTATTCTTTTTACCCATGAAGCATTCTACTCCAGAGGTGAACGACCGGGACTAGATGTTGACTCACCTTATTAGCTCTATAAGAAGACGCTGGCTGACCGACAGGGCCTTGACCTGGGATATATCCACCTTTGACCTTTAAACCGCATCCAAGGAGGGATTTATAGAAGCAGGTTTTAGGATCACAAAAGCTACTCTCTGAAAGAATTGTGACTTAATCACTTCATAGTGTACATGCGGTAGGCCCTTCTATTTTTGAATTTCCCCCGAAAATAATTATAGAATTAAGAAAAACCCGGAACTTAAGGTTAACCCCGTCGGTGAAAGATATAAGACCTTGCAATTGGCCCAAGATACTCCCTCGCCGTCTTCACCTATCTCAGGTGTACCCTCATATCTCAGCCTCCCTTCTCCACTCCCGTCCTCTTATACCCCTAAAACACATGCTTGAGCTAATCACCATCTGCTCACCTGGCCTCCTTCCATCTGCTCCTGAGACCTTGGCCGCATTACTGGCTTGGAGGGGGGGGGGGGGCAGTGGCAGATGCAGGATTAAAAAAAGAGAGAGAAAAAAAAGGGGGGGGGGGGGTCGCGCTATTGGAAAAAATCTTTTTGGCTGAATTTTACATAAAAAAAAGTCTAAATTTGGTCCCAAAAAAAAGGCCCCCCACCAATAAAATTGTAGGCGAATCCTTTTAAATTTGTTATGTCATGAGATATTGCAATAATTATAGCAACGGGTACTCAAAATTCTTGGTTCAGCCCTTGGTTCTTCTTTAACTGTCTGGCCGTCGATATTGCACACACACAGGAGAAATGTTTTTAAATGTGAATCTCTGCCAGAACCAGAACGGAGAATCTTTTATCAAGCTAGACCCACCACTGCCAAGATACCCCTGGAGTTACCCCTCCCCCCTTCCTCTACTCCCTTCCCCCCGGACCCCTCTCCCTTCTACCCCTTGGGTAGTACACGTCGGTACCCAATGGCGTACCCAAGGGGGAGGGAGGGAGGGGTTCCAATGGTATCCGGAATCTTCTCAGATTTCACTAAGTACATAGAAAATGAACCTACAAAATATTGCTATTTTAGGTATATTTCATTCCAAAATACCCAGTTGGAACCCCGTAAGTTTTGCCTGTTATTTCCCTCAGGGGCGGATCCAAATGCAGGGGGTCCTGACCCCCTCCTTTTGGCGGACCCCTAACTAGGCAAACAGAGAAAAATGTTACAATTCTGTTTGCAAATGCTGCATTTTAGTACTTAGACTATATATATGCTGACCCCCTCCTTCTGGAAATCCTAGATCTGCCTGTGTCCCTACAACCCCCAAATATTTGCCTTGAAACTCCTCCGACACCCTGGAATCCCCTTAGATTAAGAACCAGGATCTCTCCTGCCTACCCCTCCTCCAGGTAGGCCCGTGACACCTCCAGGTGAGCCCTACCCCCCTTACTCCAGGTGAACAACCCCTCCTGGGGCTGGGGCTCCTCCAGCAGCAGCTGAGCCCCCCTCCCTCTCCCCTCCCTGCCGTGTAACGAGTCACTCCCCCCTCCCCCTCCCCCCTCCCCCTGAGCCCCTCGCGAGTTGCTCGGGTACTTTTGGTGAGCTGCTCATTCCCTACCGCCAGCTGAGGCCGTCAACAACCATGTGGACCACGCTACGAACAGGGCTCGGCCAAGGTCTGCGCACCTTGGCCAAAAGGCCAGGTCAGTTTGGAACTTAATATCCAATACTATGCCATTTTTTCTGTATGAAAAGTTACTTTTTTGTATGCTTTAGGGTTGTTTAAAGTTGTGTGTGTTTTGAATGTGTGTGCTAGTGGTATTTTGGGTGCTGTTTGGGTGCAGACAAAGAGTTATGGATTAAATAGGTCAGGTAAAAAGCACACAGACGAATGTTTGAATTCCTAAGTGCTTTTGGAAACTGAACAAATATTGTTGGTTTTTTGCACTAGTAATTTTGTTTGTGGTTTGAACTCTTGAAACATGACCATTTTAAACAGCGCACGTGAAAAGACTAACATCAGCAAGGAGTATTCCTTTCCTACCCCAATCAGGAGTTACAAGTTGCGAGGTTAGGTGGGCAGGTCTAGCTACTCAAAATACAAACCCACGGAAAGATATATGGAGCGAATAACCGGTGCAAAAGGGTGACCGACCTAGATGGTTGTTCGATGTTGGTTGGGTGTTTGATGTCGGATGCACGAGAAACCAACCTATTTGTGAGATAAAAAACATAACCTAATATTCAGTCAGACGTATGTTAGCGTCTGAAATTACAAACACATGTTATGCTTTCTCTAGATACAGGCCAATACATGTTCTTGATACAATCGTACCACCATCTTGCTCTATCAAACACAGTTGGGCGCCGTGCATTCACCTCAAAAAGGATATCTTTGTAGGAAAATTATTTAGATGTGTTGGAATGCATACTATTCCAATTATTACAGAACCAATTTGACATAGGAGCAACTTTCCAGTTTGTATTATTTACAAGGATTATGGAGAGGACAACCTTTGAATAAGGGCAGTGTCCTATATTCGTTCCTAGAAATCAAATACGTTATGTGATTTATATGCAAGTAAGAATTTCAGTTGTATATCCAACACAATCATATTCATATCAGTCCAACATAATCATATTCCTATCACTTCAGCCATTATTTGACCAATATTCCTAGAATTCAACAAGTGTACGATATCTGCCATTGCGAGACATTTACCAATATTCCTAGAAGTCAACAAGCATATCGCATCTGCTATCACATGAGATACTAATATTCCTACAAGTCAACAAGTGTATAACATTGCTATTGCACGAGCTTTACCAATATTCCTAGAAGTCAACAAGTGTACGATATCTGCTATTGCACGAGATTTATCAACGGAGACCCATACTGCTCAACTCTTGGCGAGTAGCCTTGGTCTGGCAAGGAAAAATGAGTGGTAACGTCGGCACCCGCCAGGAAAACAAGTCTTTTTTACCACAAAGTCAAGGCCAGTCAATTGGCTCCACACCCCTGACTTCATCACGGCGACATGGGCGTTTTTGTTTAAAACAAAGTCTACTTGACAACATGGCCTCTTCTGACAAAAACATGGATCTTATGAATAGGCCTATAGTGACATGGGACGTCAGCGGTTTCATTAGTTTGACAAAGGACATGGAAAATAGTGAGCGACAAAGACATGTGACATGGGCATTTATTTAAATTGACATGTGATAATCAGAATTCCCCCGATCAAGAGCCCCAGTCAACACTTCTCTGTATTTTGTCTTTTATTCACTAAAGTAGAAGCTCTGACGCACTCGGTGCGGAGAACAAAGCCGGCATTCCACTATCCGATTTTACTCACGATTTCGGAATCGCCAGTGGGAATAAGAGCTAATTGCAAACATTATTTATTCATTAACAAGGATTTAGAACCCTCTTTCAAACGGATAGGCAATCATGCTTAGGTTCCCATGATATTCCTTATGGACATTAAGACATCAGTGGCGGATCCAGGGGGGGGGGAGCAAAAGGGGCAATTGCCCCCCCCCCCCCCCCCCCGACCCAAGAGAGAAAGATTTTGGATTTCAAAATTTGAAGATCTATGTAAAAATGGTGTTTTTATTTTTCATTTTTATAAGGGGGGTCAGGGTTTGCCCCCTTTCAGAGCACTGACTCTGGATCGGACACCACCCGATTCTTCACCAAATTCTGCAGTCAAAATCGCCTAGTGGAATACAGGCTTAAGGAAGGAGGGCGTCGACACTGTAGCAAACAGGAGGAGAGGGCCTGTGGAGTTATTACCCCATTAAATGCAGGTACCCGGACCCACAAAAGTGAAGATGGATGGTCAGGAGATGTTTTCGACGGCTATTCCGAGCGTCGACCTGCGAAGAACTCGATATGTGCTGCCGCAATGTGCATCTCTATAGGGTGCTTGTTTGATAAGGGATTAGGATGCTCAGTCACTAATGATATAATCAGTGTGTTGAGATTCGTGTCCCTAAGATCAGTGATCCAGGCTGACATAATACCTTCATTGAGTAGTATACTCTAAATCTTGTGACTAATGAGATTGGATAGCATGGAGCGACTATTATATAATCGCAAAATGAACTAGTGACCAATTAACCTATAACAATGTGGAACAGATAAGGGCGTCAAATTTTCAGGTCATTAATTTTGTGCAGCACTTGGTAGCAAGATCCATGGTTTTGAACAATTTGTACCGAAAAAAAAAGGTAACCGGGTATGGGAAGGAGGGTACACATGGATATTTTTATTTTCCTTCGGAAAATGGCTCAATTGAGTCACAATTTACATTAACAAATTTAAGAACACACCTATGACTGGTACTCCATCGACATCTCCGTCTCTCATATACCTAGAAACATTCTCACTTAGAATGTGGAGTCTATGCGTAAACAACGGTGTTAACTTATATAAAAACTTGACCATTACGATATAGGAAGGGAGGGTGGTGTAGGGACAAGAGTTATACGCTTTGGTTTAAAGCAGTCAGTAATAAATGTTACCTGACGATTGTATTTTTTCGGTGAAGCTAAGACACCAGGTGCTACAGCCTGAGCCACCTGACACAAAAACAACCAGGGGAGGCACAGAGCAACTCGCCAGTTTAAATATATTACACCGGCCCTCGTATACTTCAGGATACCAGCTTGTTTACTAGGGTGAGAGGCTGGAGAAACTACCCATAGATTGTATTGCAAGAGGGTGTAGTGTGTACTGATTCAGGTCTATGATGTTGCCGATATTACGTTTTTGATAAGGTTTTTCTTCCGGAAAAGATATCAGAAGTACAACACCAGGAAGATATAACGCAAATGCTAATTAGATGAAAGAAACAAGGTCATTCTAATCGTGAATTAGAGTCAGAAACCGCAAGCATGCAATAGTGCTTTCAAATAGAGACAACAAAACTAGTGCCCATGAGCTCAATCTATTTCACGATGCATGAGTGTAAGGAAAATTACCTCGGAAAATTGTAGTTTTTATGTGTTTATTTGAGGGATGGGTATTTTTCATGTCATTTCTTCTATCAGCTATATTTCGGAAAGAAACCCTGAAAATTGATAAGTTCACCATTATCTAGGATTTCACTAAAGGTCATATGCTATTGCGCATAAGGAACAAAGTAATGAAGCCTTCATTTGAAGTGCTATACGTTTTTGACTGGTTGACTATATATGCTAACTAGACACATGTGGTAAAATAATATGGAAAGCCTGATTTTTTTTCTGGGCGGATACAACCACTTTGTGGAGAATACCCAGAGGGGGATATGGCTGGCATGGGGTCTGAAGGGTTAATTGGTTGTCAAACCTGTAATCATTTGATTGATGAGATGAACGATGTGGCTTTTAGCAGTACTTTATTAAACAAACAGATATGATTTTTCCTGTTCCAATTTGTGGCTTAGGTAGAATGGATTTCCTCTACTTCCTGCCTCACTAGATATGGGTTATGTAATGCTTCACCTGTAATGAGGTGTGAATGTTGTATGTATAGCGTTCTACCTGCAATGTGGTGTGAACGTTGTATGTACAGCACTCTACCTGCAATGTGGTGTGAATGTTGTATGTATAGTGCTCTACCTGCAATGAGGTGTGAATGAGTAGTTGTATTTATAGTGTTTATCTGCAATGAGGTGCAAATGTTGTATGTATAGCATTCTACCTGTAATGAGGTGTGAACGTTGTATATACATTAATAGCATTCTACCTGTAATAAGGTGTGAACGTTGTATGTATAGTGTTCTACCTGTAATGAGATATATCAGAAGAATTATAAAAGAACAACCTCCCATATTTAATACCTCATTTCAAGATGTATACATTTAGGTATGTATGAGCTATATAAATGCTTAATCAAACAAGAGATAATTCTGAATGTGCTTTCAACATTACCAAATCCACACTTTTTGGCTCAAAGTGTGCCAGATTCAATTTGAACTATGATAGGTTTGATATCCAGTATAGATTAGGGTGTTATTTGTAAGTCATATAACTGTTCACAGGATATTTGCTAGCTCCATCTGCAGTCCATCTCCGACCGGACTGTGCGGTCAATACATAATATAGTTTTGTATTATGGAAAGACATCACACTTGCGTGAAAGGATGTTCTTTATTATTATCCAATGTGTGCATACTCATGACAAGATCTCTCGATGACAATGAACAATCCAAAAGGTAGGATCTGCTCAACCACACTCAGCCAATACTCGAGCCAACTACTTAGTCTATCAGCTTCAATTCCAACTCCAGAACAAGCTTCTAGTACCGACCTTTCCAGGATGTTAAACCAACGAAAGCTAACAGCGCTCTGCCGAGTGCTGCGCGTACTGCGCTATACGTATGGAACAACATATGGGACATGATTCCTCCCTTCACTCTTTACCTTTGACAAAGAGAACGCGCTCAGCCCTGAGTCTTAGTTGTAATACTAGAATGGCTAAGCTAAAGTATGGACTGACCATTTGTGTCAGTACAAATTGACCTGAAATCATAATGTGACATCCCATTTAGAAATATGCTTGTTTCTCTTTACTATTGTTTGTGTTTGCATGGGTGTTCCATTTGTAACTTGCTGACATTTGGCTTGCTACTGTCCCATCTCCATGAAAACATTGTTAAAAGCAAACAAGGTAACAACTTGTACATACACCTACAACTATTTCCTTAAGATTACTGACACAGTAACATCACTATTTCATTTGAACCCAGAATCCCAGCCATTTCGTCTCTACGGAATCCCTAGCCATGAAACCCTAACCACAAAATGCCACCTGTAGACCGCAGTTGGTGATGATTGTCTAAAAACATTATGAAGATATGCACTGTGGTAAAAGGTGAAATGCAAAGGAGAAAATACAAATCCCAAATATTGTATTGATTGATATATATCCTAAGCAGAATTAGACTCAAATTAGCATTCAGGGATAATATAATAAGATAAATAAGGTTTTGTTAGAAGTGTGAATCCACTCTCACAGACTATCTCAAAGGGCTGTGACATCATAGAGCAAGAACTAGGCTATTAGTCAAAGGTGTCGGTGTGTCACCCATAACAATAGCCTTAACAGCGGGCCCTATATTTTTTTTTTATTTTATTTTATTTTTTTTATTAACGATTCTTTATACTGGTCAATATTCGGAATTTAACTCCGGTTTTCACTATTGATCCAGTTCATACATCAATTTCCTGATATGTCTATTAAGTAGAATACAATCATATGAACATTTGAACCTTAATTAAATCTTAAGTCTAGTTATACAATGAGTCATTATATATGTATCAGCTTTATACAATTCTTAGTCTCAAATCTTTTTATATGAATGTGTAAATTACATATTCTATAGATTATAAAATGAATGTTCTTTTCAACCTCTCATTTTGTATTCTTTTAAATAATGATTTGTCCTGTATTTTTCTCGTCTCTGGTGAAAGATTATTCCATTCCTGACAGCCTGAATAAAATACATTTCTTTTGACAGCCTCATTTATGGGTTTATATAAAGTGAAGTGAGGTCCATCTCTTTGTCTGGTATTAATATTTTCGTCAGAATTTTGATAGTTTAACGTTGTTGTACTATTGAAAAGAAAATTTAATGCATGACATTTTCTCCTATTTTCCAAACTTGAAAGATTACAACTTTTGAATAAAACCTTACACTCTATTTTCCCTTGAGTTTTCAAGCAAATTCTTAGTCCTCTAACATGCATTCTTTCAATTTTTGTTAATTCAGGTGCTTTTGAAAATGCGTAAATAACATCACAATAATCGAAAAATGGCAGAATCATAGATTTATATATTTGGATTGCACATTTTTCATTGATAAACCTTCTGATTTTGCTGAATAAATATAGCTTGTATGAGACTGTATTTATTAACTTTCCTAAATGATACTTAAAGTTCAGTGTTTGGTCTAGATAAAATCCTAAGTACTTGAATGTTGGAATACTCTTTAAAGTTTCCCCATTTATCTTTAATTTGCAATTAGATAAGCCCTTTTTTTTATGTTGTACCTACTTCCAAAGACCATTAACTTAGTCTTTTTTGTATTGATGGTCAGGGCATTATCGTTGCACCATCTAGAAAACTTATCTAGACCTTTTTGTAATTTTATTCCAGCAGCATCTGAAGATCTATCAGAACAGTATATTACAGTGTCATCAGCATATAGTTGAAAATTATAACCCTCCAATACTTCCTTGATATCATTAATATAAACTAGGAAGAATAATGGCCCTAAAATAGACCCTTGTGGTACTCCGCAAGTGATCAAATTGGATTCAGATAGTTTGTTATTACATAAAGTTCTTTGTGATCTATTGTGTAAGTAATTTCTTACCCAATTTAAAATATTATTTTTGATACCCAGATTTTCTATCTTTTTCAGTAATATAGAATGATTTACCGTATCAAATGCCTTTTTTAGATCAATGAAGGCAGCAACAGTTACATTTTTATTGTTCATTTCCCTAAAAATATCATTGTTTAATATGTGTGAAAGAGCCTAGATGACGTCACATGCACTCAGTAGAAGCCAGTGTGCAAGTTAATTTTTAAATATTAACTACTCCTATATTAATGGTGTGTTAGCAGTGCTTTTGCAGATATATCTAAGGAAATACATATTCAATACAATATAAAGATTAAAACTGCCTTTGCGGTTCTCCCTGTGGTTAGGGCCACTGCTAATTGTGGTCTAATCATGGCAAGATTAACTGTGGCATACTTAGGCATTACTTAACTACGAAACATATTTACGAAGATTTGAGCCCTGGAGTCTTGGACCAATTCTTACTTAAAGCTAGGAGGCAGTGTCTGACATTGCGTTACATGCACACTCTGACATATAAAGCGTTCATACCAAGATATATCATGTGGCTTTATGCTGACTAAAAGTGCACATAAACCCCTATTGCTACTGCTCTTATCATTTATAGCAATCACGCCCCTCTTCATCGAAAACTAGTGACTCCTGCTGGAGAAAAGGGGGACTAATACCTAGATAATGAACTATTGTTAATGTTGATTTTAATACTGCGTGATGCGTATATAATTAAGTATCCATGAGTCGTTTGTCCAGAATGTCTGAGTCAATCAGACTGCGTTTAAAGTTAGCTCATTCACTTCCCAATAGTTCAAAAGAAATGAACGATGAGGGAGCTCTTAATATGAAAGGGTTTTTATTCAGTAAACATCTCATCCCGAGTCAAAGCCACTGTGTATAAGTCTCCATCAGTCTACCTCCCATCTCCTATCAGCAATCAACCACATTTAGAATACAAGTTGTTCCAGCACATTCTAGACCGCTCTCGCGCTTAGCTCTATCACAATCCTATGTCCGAGGTAGTTGGTATAGGTAAACTCCAGTCTGCTACGCGGGAGCCGATGTACTTACTCCGAATAGCTCCTTTGCTAAACTCACTCAGCTGACATTCTCACTAAAACTGCCTGCTCCTTACTTTGCAACACCTTTTATACTAGTTAACAGGTGGCGCTAGGAGCGCAAGATATTTCTTTCTAAGAGTAGACTAGAAGTAGACTTGCTAAGCCTGATCCTTGTTGGATTATATAACATGACAATATATTAAAAGTACTAAGCCATTAGTACATTCGACGGCGGTCAGGTGTTTGAGTTTAAGGAGGTGGACGACATAGCTCAAACCAAACGGAGATTTTCAATCAAATGTGATAAAGTTTCCAATTTTGATGATTGGATATATTTGTTATTATTGTTTCCTAATATAAAGAAACCAATGTGGGGTGGCTTTGACTCTCGTGGTACATTCAACACAATGTCAATAATCAGAAGTTTTTTTTGTTCATTCAGAAGTATAAACAAAGATACATTCATATGATCGGTTTTGCTTTAGTACATAGTACATTTTGCTGGTAGTCCCAGGTTGAGACTCAAGATCAGTGAAAACATTCATAAGTTTCATGGTAAGTTCATAAATAAAATTATTTATCGAGTTGACTTCCACAGCTTGAAGCTCAAGATTAGCGGAACCCGTTCATAAAGTGGCAAAGTAAGTGTTAAAGAATGATAACATGATCATTTGTATGATAAAGTAATGGTGACATAATCATGGTGACAAAGTGACAAAGTCAGTTTTAGAGAATGAAGAAATATCATTATCAGCCTATATTAAGGCTTAAGAATTGCGACACCCGTACATAAGGTGACAAGGTAAGTTTTAAGGATGGTCAGCCATAATGTGGCTTAAGAATTACGACACCCGTGCATAAGGTGACAAAGTTAGTTTTTGACTTAGTACATACCTGTACAGTTTTTTGATTTATACGATTTGGAACACAAGCCAACAAACTCAACATTTATACAGTATGAAGTGGTCTTAACCTTCTAAGAGTAACAAACACACAATAAATCCAATTTCAGAACGAGTTAACACAATAAAATCAATACGGAGAATTTGGACATTTTGAACGAACGAGTTTCATTGTACAATGCGTGTCACATTTCAGTCAAATTTCAACTAAAACAACATTATTTACAATAAATACAAGGTCCATGCATCTGATCTAGCAACATTAAGCAGTTGGATCCAGAAAATATTACCATCCACGTCGCGCGCCCACCAGTTATGCTTAGTACATGTGTACTTAGCGGGTCGCTTGACTGGAGTTCCCCTCCAGGGTTTGACCTCGATTTGATTCCTCCAGGCGCGAAGCGCCCGGATGGCAAATTTCTGTTTCGAACAATTTTGCAAGTTTGAAGGCTCGGCCTGACATTTTGGGCCGAGATGAATTAATTCTGTCGCTTGATTACGTTGATTGGGGACCTAAACCTTAATCTAGCACGAAGTTTTAGAAAAATTAAATGATGCTTTGATCATGTTAGCCGATATCAAAATTTGGATCCTTTGGATCAAAAAGGGGTTTCCCAAATTAGCCTCGTTTTGACGTCATTTTAATCAGTGCCGACGGTCATTCTGTAGCATACAGACGTGTTTTTTCTTAGTCTCCAGTTTTATCTCTTATTTCTACGGCTCGAGGATGGTCCGCATCGCCATTTTTTGTTCTAACCGCGAGGGAGGAATTGACGCCTACCACGACATCATTCTAGCCGGATCAGACAAGTCGGTGGTTATTTTTTCCTGTGTGGACGCTACCACCGCCGAGCTGGCGGGGTACGCGTTCGCACACCACGTCATGCACCCTGAAGATGTGCTGGTGGTTATGTGTAATCTTTTGGACGTTTTAACCTGGGATGAGGACCTGGAACTATATATCCCCTTGTTTATCAGTGTGGACACCGTCTCAAAGTTTTACGCCGAGACTCTGAATCGGGCATTCCTGAACATTAAATCTCATCCCGAACCGGCTACTCTACTCTTCACAACTCCGTCGGGTTTCGACGCGTGTCAATGGCCCTTGACGGAGAGTGACAGTTCCTTCCAGAAATGGATTAACCGAGCGGTACCCAGGATCAGTAAGGAAGTCCGTCGGGCCAATGACTGGTTTGGGGTCCCGACAGCGGACACCGGGCGTGCCCTGCACATTGTGAAGGAGGTCGCGGACGGGAGCATGACCATAAATGATTTCAGGGAATTGGTCGATGGCTATATGCCCTCCGACCGGGTGGTTCGGCGGTGGGCCCGGACCCTAGGGCGCCTGGTCGCCCGGCTGCCGATGTAGACCGTCGGCACTCATTTTTCTTGTACATACTAATTTCTTAAAGTGATTTTACCTAGTGATTTTCCAATCCAATTCCCGACCAATACTCAGGACACTACAGAATTATCTATCCAGGAGGCTTCGGCCAGTTTGTTTACACGGGAGACGCCAGACCACGGACCACAGACTGTTCCTTTTGGATCGTGGGTGTTCTTTGCCGTTGCCGGGCGCCGTCCCCCTCGTCTCCTCACCTGCCGCCGGGTGCCTTCCCCTCGTCGAGTTGGTCCAAGCCCCGACCGCTCCGAGACCGGGTAAGTTCAATCTTCCTTCTTCTATCGTTACTTGCATGTTAGGCAGGCTACTAACCCGTAGGGTTTTAAGGAGATTGTTGGCCAGGAATTAGTTAGCAGTTTTCTCAGCTCGCCTTCACGTTGTTGTATTCCGGAAGCTGATGTCATTCCCGGAACTAGAAACTGTGTTTCGCTGGTGATTTTTGTAACGGGTAGCGTGGGCGGCCACCTGGTGTTTACTTTTGGTTCCAAGATGGTGGACGCGGGCTGAGAACTAGGACCTTGTGTACTAAACTTATTATCCTTTCCAGGTCCTGTGGTTATTGATGATATTATGAACAGCATAAGGTGGTGATGTTGGGGCACTGAGAGACGTCAGGCTATATGATTTTAGTGGGGGAAATTGTTTAGGCGAACATGATCAAGCATTTTACCGCGCGTGTGGTTGGGCGATAATAAGGGATTTTCTGACTAAAGGTTTGTTGACATTACTGATTCAGGCAGGCTCTCAATGTATGGGTAGACTGTGCCGCGTTGGCCTTAGAATGTTATTTTATTACTATTAACTACTAGTTGACTGACACTGCACCAATGGAGTTGTGTGGATGACCAGGGATTCCGGTCTGGGTTGTACAGCACTAGATTTGCTGTGACAGAATTCTTTGTTTTGACGTTCCCCGTACAAGGTGATGGAAACACTCTATCTGGTGACTATAAAGCGTAAGCGCTTCATGTGGTCACCCCAGGTAGAGTCGTCCGACTGACCGTCGGCGACTCCGTGGTAAGTTTTTGAGGAACTGCTGGTGACCAGGTACTTTGGTCCAGACTGCATAGCTTTAGATTGGCTGTGGCAGAATTCTTTGATGAGTTGTCACCTTTATAAGGTAAGGCCTACCTTGAAAGATATCATGAGTGCCCGAGATGTGACGCAAAACTCACCCGCTCGGACTCCCTGACAGACCACATGAGGTGTCACCACAAGGTGTAAGGACTTCATGGGGATCCCTCCAGGTGAAGTGAGTTAGTCTCCTGTAAGAGTCCCCGCTTGGTAAGTTCTGGGTCTGCAGCAAAGGCTACAGGCTCCAGTTAAGATCTAGTTTCACGCAATGGACTGATACGTCTCGGAAGACTTCGTCAGTGCCATGGTGTTAGAATAAGTTTGATAACTATAGATCTACCAGGCAAGAAACAGCTGTTTTTGTATTTTGATAATTCAGACAAAAATGTAATAGTCTAGGACAGTCTAAATACAAACCTTACCTTTTCAACAGTTTTTAGGTTTTCTGTAAAATAACAATTTTTCACTAAAGATCTGGTCTTGATCTGTTTTTGTTTCAAAATTCAGTCAAAGTTCCAGGTATGTATCGACATATATACTGAAAATTGCACCATTGACTTATAACTGGTAAAAAATGCCGATATATTCAGGGTCTGGGAGATTTCCTTCTGTGCATATTCTCAAATGGGTTACTTTGATGCCCTTAATATAGCCATCTCCAATCAGGCTATACAGGAGTTTGCTTGGAGAGTGGAGCACAGTGGCAGGCTTTTAACAGCTATTTAAGAAAAATGGGATCGACTTTCATTCATCTATATTAGAGTGTGTTGTAGTGTGTGATGTTAATTTCTTTACTATATTTTCTTATCAACTGTATGCTCACTTTTTAAAAACTTATGTAACTTTCTCATACTTTGCATCAATATGTTCCTTAAATCAATTTGATAAATGACCATGATTTTCATACCAATAGAGAGGAAAAAATGTGTAGTTTCTTGAGATATAAAGTTCAACGACATGAGATAACAAATGACAATTTAGCATACAAAAAACCATGGAGAGGGCCGGGATTTTTCAAGTTTTTGGGTTGTTTCTTGCCTGGTAGATCTATAGTATTACTGTGCAGTGTCGTCCAGATGGGGAATAAGAATGATGATAGGAACTGGGTTTATTGTGGTTTATTTAAGAGACTACTTGGTTTTCTGAGAGCCAATACCTGAACGGTAACTCCCTTGCTATTCTCCTTTCCTCATATTTATGTCCATTGTGTTAGAATAATTTACCAACACACTTCAATGGTTAATATTAAGACAAACCTTTTTCCCTTCTTTTGTTAGTACAGGTGGTAGCTCGGCGTTCAACCCCTAGACTCAACCTGGGTCTGAACACCGAGTTCCACTGTTATACTGGGTAGTTGGCGCCCTCCTACGCAGTAGGCCGTCGCGCCCCTATCACCAGACAATTTCATAAATATATATTATACATATTTTAACAGTAATAATTTACCGTCTTATTTTGTACAACACACTATATATGGAAAATTGTGGGGTAGTTTTCATTCCATAAAAGTGTAGGTGTCATGAAAGACATTAAACATTAACTGTACAAAGGGTTTTGAGGTTATTCGTTACTCATTAGTTATCACTAGAGGATCGGGTCTCAGATTCAGGTTCATTTCTGATCCGATTCCCGGTCCTCATTAGTTACACGTGGTTTGTCGGTACCCCCCATCCATAGAACCAGAATGGGCAGCACAGTACAGAGTACAGAAGTACAGTACAAGGTTAAACCCGTCCTTTGTTCAGGTCTATGCCCGTTTCTCTTGTGGAGAGTCAAGACTACTCCTGAAAAGACTCCGCCCCCAGCTTATCCTAACTATGCGCACGCGGGGCAGGAATATCTATTAATGTTATAGACAGTTTTAGAATTTTAGTTTCTTTCTAATAGACTGGGTAGACTATTAGCTATGGGTGTCAACTAAGTTTTTGCAGCCGTTCGTTAGGGAATTAGTAGACCGTGTCCCCCCTCTTCAGCTCAACTGTTGAGCGGAGACCCGGTTACTTTTAGCGCCACGACGGCGGTCAAGACTAGCATTTCATTTGTTTGTTTGTTTGTTTGTTTTTTTTTTTTTTCTCGACGGCGGTCAGCTCTGAAGCCGCACGTCTTCTTTATTAATTTTGGAACGTCTTCTTTATTAATTTTGATTATTTCTAATTTACCCGGGTCGAAACTTGACTTCTTGCCGTTTTGCCTCAGTCCCGGTTAAAACTGGTCTAAACATGGCCTAAATAACTCAGTCTTGTACCTTGGGCAGTTGTTTTCATTTTTCGCATTTCGCTGGATCCTGATTTACAGTAAAATCAAAGGATCCAACGACTAGGATATGTTGTGACTCGGTGATCATTACACATAGCCAAGACGACGAGACTACACATTTTGTACAGCGCCTCGTCTCATCATCCTGTGGGTTTTAGCTAGAACTCCCCCCCACAGGGAGAAGGCCCTTTTCACAGGTGAAAGTCGCCTTTATGAAGAAGGGAGTTAGCACCCTGTGAATGTCACCAGTTCACCGCATTTTCCCCGTAACTTCTTTTCCTTGTGACCTCCGTTATACTTTCTGAATGTAGCACGCCTTGGCAGGAGTTGTACACATCCTTGCCTGTTGTAGCGTGCCTGTACCAGAAGCAAACGAGCCACGTATAAGGTACTCTCGTGCGCTGTCACGGAGCGTCCCCCCTTTGAATGTTACTAAATATTCTGCGTTCATATGTTCTTATCACAACTTGCTTAGAATTCCCTGAGGAAGGGCTCTTAGTTAAATAAATATTGGGTTGCTTTATATATTAAGTTTTTAGGTAAATTTCTTTTTATTCGTCGATTTTTTTGTGATGAAGAGATGAAGCTGTCAGGAGCCAACCCACCCGGGGCATAGTGACTGCCATGGTCGGGCGTCCACCCCAGTGCCCTTCGCAGCGTCAGTGACGCGTAACCCCAACGTCCTGCCTCCTGTCAGGCACCACTGACACCAGGCATGTGGGCAGGCTCCTGCTGCTTGTGCAGCCCCCTCATCTTTGAGAGGATTATATATGTAAGCATGCTAAAGAATAGACAGTGGCGTTCCCCAAGTGACTCCTGTACTGCAGCCCGATCCTAGCGGTAACAACAGCACAGGGGTCAGGTGTAGATGGTACTTGCTTGGGGAAGTTCACTTCGCTCGTTGGGAGCATTGGTCCCGTTGAGCGCACCTAGGTTTTGTACAGAATTTTGAGTATCTTTTTAGATGCTAAAATTTCGCGACACTAGGATCGGTTCCAAATGGTTCCCTACTTTAAAAGAGTTGCCAAATCGATAACAATAAGAGTGTTAAGCTAGGCTACCGGGCATGGGACACTCAACTTGAGAGAAATTTAGATAACCCATGGGTCCATAGAGAGACGGTTGGACCAGCCTACCCGACCCAGGTTTCCCTGGTTGGTGAATCATTATTGATCAGGTTAGTCAACAGAACCCTACCTACCCAAACAGGCAGTGCCCAGCGAACTTCCTGTAACATTTCAGTTTTAGAACTCGTACCATTGTATTATTAATTCACCAATTTTACCTGTACAGCACTAGGCCAGGTCTTAACACTCGTTACATTGTCATATGATAACTTCATAAACCGTCCCTGGATCCTTTTCGGATGTCCCTGGTCTTACTGTCTTTCGGGCAGATCCCGTTCCGGTCGCTGTCGAGGTGGGCGTGGTCGATCTAGGAGGAGCGTTAGGCATTGTTCCATGTCCCATCACCGGTTGAGGCCAGTCCGCTCCGACATCGGACCAGCCTGCGTCGATGAGGCGCGGTACTCCCATGGGTACAGGAGTGGCTAGCCCCGAGGAATATCTCAGTAGTCTGGCCCTGGTATTGTATTTTAGATTACTCATCATTAGACGGGCTAGTTTCTTAGACACCCTCAGGGTGTCTGGTAGTGGCACCTTAGATGGATGTTGTCCAGGTCTAGTTGCTGCTCCCATCAGTTGCGCCCCCCAGGTAACTGTCAGGGTATATTTCAGACACAGTTGGGTCACCAGTAGATCCCTAATGAGCACATAACCTTCCGTATAAGTGTGGTCAGAAGGCATGGCCAGTTCACCTAGAAATATTGTTTCTATCATATGTGGATTAGCAAACTGTACGTATAGTCCATCTACAGTCTTCCTTCTAATATACCTCCACTTTCGCCACACGAGGACCACTATGGCGATGACTAGTACTGCCAATAATATAGCAAGTACTGCCACCGCAGTGGGGTTGGCGGTCGTGTCCGGGCATCCAGTTAGTTCCTTTTCACTACGCAGCAGCTCCTCCGGGTCCGCCGCTTCCAAGGCCACGGCCCGAGGTAAAGTCATGGTTAGTCCGGCCAGGGCAGCCTTGCCTTGGTGGTTCCGCCAGCACTTCCAGAGAATACACCCAATAATGGTTACTGCTACCACTATACAGAAGATTGTGAGGAGGCCAAAGCCGCCCCCAAAGTTACCTATAGAAAACCATGGGGCGTGTTTGTCCACCTCGTAGCGGTCAGTTGCTTTCTTGATGCCTTTAGCCAAGTCTTTCCGGTGTTTTTGGATTCGCTTGGCCAGAGAGGATACAGGTGTTCTGACCTTTAGGCTTTCCTCGATTTCCAGTAGCTCTTTCCTAATCGTTTCAGGGATAGGATCTGATTCTAACATAGTGGGTTCATTCTCGGGCCTCGTGAAATTAGCGTTCCATCCTTTCACACGACTCGCTGCTTCCAACAGGTCGTTAGGTGGATACACGACCGTGGTGATCCTGGTGTGTCGGTCACAGTTCCGTAAACTATACGGTATCCATGATCCCTGCGTCTGGAATGCACAATCGCATTCCACCTGAACTCGTGCATAGTTTTCTATGTTCACCTCCACCGCGGGTTGATTTCTGCAAATCATCTGGCCCCGGGTGTCAGCGCTGACCACAAGCATATCTCCGTCGTCCAGATACACTGCCATTTCTCCAAAGTCTGCTTCCAAAAGATAGTCCAGTTCACATTTCTCTTGTATGGCCATGTCATCGCGTCTCAACAGGGCGGCAGTGCAGGTGTTATCCGTGATCTTTTTCATGTAGGGCAAGTCCTTACAAAGCGTGATGGTCTGCCCATAACAGCCTGACCAACTGCCGCTAGCCAGTGGTACGTAGTACTGACGGGACATGGACATAGCCACACTTTTTGGTAGATTAACAATTTGGAGAGCGTCCTTCTTTTGTCGTCCTCTAACTGGCACTGGCACAGGAAAGGTTAGTACCTCGTAGACTCTAAACAAATGTTCGTCGGCCACTACTGGTACCCTTACGTACACGATCAGCTCCTGGGTGGTTTCATCAAATTTAAATGAGGGTTGACTGTTCTCATAATAGAAGGAGGGATCTGTAAACGCTACATGGAACCTGGGATGGATTCCTTTCAGATACCTGTTGACTTCCAGGACCGCTCCGACCATATACTGGCGTGGCACCAAATCCATGGTTAGTTGGCCCCGTGTCAGGTGTTGTACACCTTTCCTGAACACGCGCGTTTGCTCCACTACCAATTGGAGATACACCATTTCACCTAGTTTGTCTTCCAGAGCTACAGGTATCATGTTCAGGTACAGTTCCATCCAGTCCACCTTATGTTGGACGAGTTTCATTCTCCGGCGAGTGGTATTATGCGCCTTATTTAGTGACCTTAAATTATCCAATAGACCTATCACGACGTGGTTAACCCTTTCTACTGCCTCGTCGTGTTTCTCGTTCATCAGCGCCAGATCTTCGATCACCTGGTCGGAGGATTCTTGTAACACTTTAATTAGTTCCCTGTTATACTTGACATCAGCTGAAAGCCCCTTATTCCATGATGTTGGAATAGGAAAAGTCGGCCATCCTGGGTCGTCCAGCATGATGGGGAGTTTCTTCATTCTTTTGATCCTTCCGCCTGAGTCTGATTCTGACCCTTGATTTTGAGGTCGCTGTTGGTTGTTTTTAATTAGCGAGCTTAAGGTTTCATTGAGAATTTCCCTATACCGACCTTTGAGCGCCTGCGATGTCTGATCCATCCAATTCACTAGCGACCTGACGTGGTAACAGGCTCGGTCGAGAGCGTCTCCTCCCTTTAGGTACCGATGACAGACCTGGCCAAAGGTAGCCTTGATGAAGGAGCGCCTTTGGGGAATAGTGATCAGAAAGCCTTGTCGGACGTGAGTAATATCTGCGGTGGACATTAATTTCCCTGGTTTCAGTACCACCCCATATTGTTCCAAGGCTATTACTTCAGCATTAGGGGCTAGCCCTTCACGTGGGCTGGAGTCATTCCGCAACCCCGTAATGCTCCCTATTATGGCGAAAACGAACAGCACCGACCACTTCATTGTCATTGGTTTTAGCGCTAGTCCGTGAGAGTCAAGCTTATAGTTTAACTAAAACATGTTCACAACAAAGTTACCTTCACTCTTCTGCGCACCACTATCATCCATGCGCCGAAGTATGCCCTCCTCTCGGGCCCCCTGGTCCACTTAGTTTGGGACATGCTCATAGAGGTTTTGCCCATTGTCATTCACCACTCGCCTGATGATTCCGCTCTCGTCCTTGGTGACCGTGATCCTCAAGCCTCTCATACGTTCGCAGGACGAGGGGCGCATTGCTCTGAGGGGTCTTGGCCTAGTAGGCTCCAGTCCGAAACGGCCCCCGTTGGGTCGTACGACGGTTGGCTCGAGGGGTACGGGTGCGGCACCTGCGGTGGGTTTGTCGTTGAGAGTGGGCTCGGCCACAGTGGACCCCCCGGCTGGCTGGTTGGCGTCCACTGCTGCTGGTTCCATAGCAGTGGTGAGGGATTGGCGCTGCAGCTCGTTGTCAAGCTGCTCAAGTCTAAACAAGCGGGGTCCGCAGGTTGCAAGTGGTGGAGGAGGGGAGCTCCCGCTGGCCCGTTCCCCACCGGTGGGGTTGGCGCGTGTTGAACGGGTGCTACCTCCACTTTTAGTCCTGGAGCGGCGGCGGTTAGCTGTTCCCCTCCCGTTCGCCTTTCCAGAGTGGGCAGAGGTCGACCGCCTCGTGTTGTTTGTTGTCTGGTACCTTCCCTGACGCATTTAGAGTTTTGGGTGGTCCTTTGAATGAAAGGAGGTACCTGAGTTTTAATCTCAGCTAACTGTTTGTTCGATTTTGGCACATCCAGTCCCACTGTCCTTCTAATTTCGTCAACAGTCTCAAATAGTTGGAACAGTGGTTGCGTAAGGTCCCAGAACCAGCCGGCCTGGATCTGCACCGGTCGGTTGGCCGCTTCCCCCTTCTGAACCGGCTTGGCCAACGCAGTTAGCCTTGGCTCGGGCTCCGAGTCACTCACCTCAGATAAATTGTAAAAGTCTTTATTTGCTGTCTTCTTTTTGGCTGGAATCGATTTAGCGGACTTCTTGGCTCCGCCTGCGGTCGTTCTGGTGGGCCGCCGGGCTGGCGTCCTTGGTTTCTTCCGGGCAACCCCGGCGTCGGTTGAGTCCGGACGGACACCGCCCCGGCCCGGCCAACTCCACCGCCTAAGGGTCTGAGCCGGTCGTTTCTTAGTACTCTCCTTCTCGACTGCCTTTTCTTTCATTTGGTAAAATCCTAAAAGAATGGCCCAACGAACATTCCCTTGGTGGGTAGCGCCCTTTGGTGGGGGCGGCTAATCCGTTTCCTTCTCAAGGGGACGATGATCCTCCCCTCCGTGTCCGCAGGGAAAGTAGTGGTTCCCTTTGGATTGCTATGAGGCCGGAGGGCTAGGCAATTCCCCATGAGTCGGTGGATCAGTGTTCCAGCTAAGTTCTCTTTCCGCTCCTTCCAGGAGAAGTCGAAAGTTGAACAATTTCTATCTCCAACTTTTGTTCAGAGATAGAATCAATGTCTATCTCCGTTTCCTTCCGGGCTGGATTATGCGTACAATCACCTGCAGCAGAGGTGACCGTCTAGGAGCAGAGTTGCGGACCGACTGGCGGATCGGCGCGGATCCCACGAAATTATAACCGATCCGCCTGCCCATGCCGTCTCCATATTTGGAGCTGTATCTTGTTTCAGGTGGGGGACGCTTGCATCCGGTCCCAGGAGATGACGCCAACCACTGGCATCTCCCTTGGTGTGCGCACCCTCCCTTTCTGCCACGCCCCTGGGCGCAGCGAGGTGGCCGTGAGGTAGGCCACCTGTTCCATTAGCGTTGATGCTAACGGTGCCGCTCCGTCGAGCCTTTATTTTCACAGGGCGGCAAGATTTCCTGTATTAATCATCCATGTCGTCGCTTTCCCCGCCTTTGGACAGAGCGGCGTAGTTAGGGCGTCGGTTCCGACGCAGGTTATAGCCACCTTTCGTCGGGACATGGTCCTTTACTGTTTTTTCTGGGCTCTGTTCCGATGTATCCGAGATCGGTACATCACCGCAGGGCAGTTTTATGGGCTTGTTGTTGCCTGGAGGGGATCTCCCTTCCAACGGCTGGCTTTTGCCCCTTCGTTTAGCTCGTTTGCGTTTCCTCTGTCCATTAGCGCCAGCTGTTCCCCGTTCACAGGCGGCTTTGTTAGGAACAAAGGATAAGTTTGGTGACAGCGCGGTGTCCGCACTGGCGCCCTGACCATCAGTGATTTGCCCGTCCGATTCTGCTAAATCGGTGGGACTTGGACCAGGTTTTTGTGTAGGTACCTTCCTGGCCATAGGAATTGCATCATGCTCACGGGGACCGGTCGTTCCCGTTGAGTTTTCAGTCTCAGCACCCCTTATTTTGCCATCCTTTTCAGCAATTTCACCCGTCGGAGTGTGATGCAATTCAGGGTTTCAGTCAGGATCTGCCCCCTTTGAGTTAGTGATTTTTGCTTCTCTCACCAGTTTGGGAATAACATGAGGGATGGCGGGAGACCAAGGCCCATGTGCAGGTTTGAGCTTCGAAATGTTCACTAAATGTGGTATTTGTTTCCCAGTTTTCAGCGACACCAGCCTAACGAGATGGTCCCCCTTAGTCTCTATTACCCTGTATGGCCCAGTATACCTGTTTGAGAACTTAGACGCTTTATTTTCACTGGCTAAAGGATCGTACATGTATACCATATCACCCTCGTACATCTGAGTGGGCCGCGCCCGCTCATCAATTCTTACTCTCAGATCTTTTTCATAGTTTTGAACTACTCTTTCTGCCATATTCCTAAACATAGCAATGTTGTCCTTTGTTTGCATGAAGAATTCACAGTCGTTTAGCGTTTCAGGGATTGTTCCCTGCTCAGGCATTCCCATACTGATTGGATCTCTGCCAAACAGTAGGGTGTGAGGACTGTAGCCCGACCGCACACTGATCGTAGACCGAACCGTCCATAGCGCTATGGGGAGTAGATCGGTCCAGTTACAGTGGTCATCAGGAATATAGTATGCGATCAGGTTTTCAATGGTTTTGTGTAGTCTTTCTACCCGAGCGTTGCCGGTTGGCATTCGCCCGGTGGTGAACGTTTGTTTGCATGCCAATCGTGTAGTAATCTCCTGGAACAGCCCCGATAAGAAGGCCGCCCCCCGGTCTGTGTGCAGGCGGTTTACCCGTCCATACCGACACACTATTCCGGTTAGGAAGCAGTTGGCCGCGGTCTGCGCGGTGGAATCTTTAGTGGTGAAAGCCTCCGGCCAACCTGTTAGTAGGTCTATGAAGGTCATGATATATTTTGACCCATCCCTAGCCCTCTTTAGTGGCCCGATAAAATCACACTGTACCACCTCAAAGGGTCGAGTCGGCCTTTCCCAAGACTTGGCCAAAGCCTTGAAATGTGGGGCCCGCCTCCTCAGAGAGCAGGTCTCACAAGCTTTCACATAGTCCACTATGTCGGCGTTCATGTTTCGCCAGTAGAATTTATCAGAGATTTTGGTAGTAAGGTTACTGATCCCGACATGTCCCCCAGCCAAGATGTCATTATGTAATAGTCTCAGGACTTTGGGAATTAACCTACCTGGAACTATCATACGGGGTTTTAGTCTGACCAGTTGGTCTTGGTGTTTGTTATACCTTTTGACGTTGAACCTACAGAGCACCCCCGGTGCTACCATTCCCACAAAATCGGCTTGGTCCATTATTCGCCTAGCTTCAAGGGGATCTGTTGGTAGGTCTCCGTCCTGAAGGTAGTCTATCAATTGCGCGCACTCTGCATCTTGGAGTTGCGCGTTTATTACCGTAGCCACAGAAAGCTCTTCATCCTGAACTTCGGCCTCAAATAACTCACATCCCACGGCGGGCTCATATTCTTCACCTGGGACATGTTCATGATAGACTCTAGACAAATAGTCCGGTAGAAAATGAGTCGCTCCTGGCTCATATATGATTTCAAAATCAAAATCTGATAGCGCTAAAGCCCACCGTCTCAGCCGGGCTGACGGGGCTTTGTAGGCACTTTGTAGCAGGGGGATCAACGGTTTGTGATCAGTCACTATTGTGATTTTAGCTCCCTGCAACATGTCCTCATAGTTCTTAATCCCTTTAATTACTGCCAGAGCCTCTTTCTCTGTTACCGAATAATTTAATTCGGCGTCACGGAGGGTACACCCCCAGAAAGCAACCGGACGGTAGATTTCATCTAGTTTATGACAAACCGCTGCACCGCACGCGGCGTCTGATGCGTCAGTTAGTAGATAGAAATGCCCTCCTATATCTGGATGAATTAGTAAGGGCGGCGAGGTCAGCAGTTTCTTTAACTGTTGAAACGCTTCCTCGCAGGCCTCTGTCCACTCAAAAGAGACTTCTTTCTTTAGTAGCCGGTTTAAAGGCTTTGCTAGATCAGCGAAATTAGGGACAAACGGTCGGTAGTAGTTACATAACCCTAGAAAGGATTTGATAGTTTTCACATTCTGCGGGCGGTTAAAGGCTGTGATCTTTTCTGTGGTAACCTTTTGTGTAGCCACCCCTTCTGCGTTTACTACATGGCCGAGGAAATTAATCTCACTGCGGCACCATTCACACTTAGACGGTTTTAGTTTGAGGTTGGCTCTCGCTAAAGCTTGGAGAACCACCTCAACACTCGCCAGGTGTTCCTCAAAGGTGGTGTCGTAGACGATTACGTCGTCTAAATATGCTAAGCATGTTCTAGGAATCAAGCCTTTTAGCGCAATGGCCATCACCTTGGTAAACTGCCAAGGCGCGCCAACTAAGCCGAACGGTACACGCTTATACTGATATACACCCATTGGGGTTTCAAAGGCAGTATATTTTCTACTGTCTTCTTCGATTACACACTGATGATAGCCGCTCAACAGATCTAAAGCTGTCCACATAGTGGGTTTCTTGTAAGCCATATATAAGAAAAGTGATCGCGCTGTAGGCATTGGGAATTTATCTTTGAAGGTGACCTGATTAAGCATGCGAAAGTCTGTACAGAGCCTAGGTTTGCCGTCTTTCTTTTGCACTACCACCAGCGGACTTCGCCAAGCCGATTCGCTGGGCTCTATGACACCTATATCTATGAGTTGTCTAACCTGTTCATCGATGATGTCCATTTTCTGTGGAGAGTATCGGTACGGTCTAGAACTTATTACTCCCTGCGACTCATCCACAATGATCCTCATCGGCGCTATTTCACAGTGACCTAACACTTCCATTGAGAACACTAGTGCATTTCTGTTGTTATTAAGCATTTGTCTAAACCTTACCTTTTGTTCTTCGTCTAAGCACGACTCGGTTAGATCTATTTTACTTACATTTTCATCCATTTCACCTCGGGATTTCTCCTCAGAGGTTTGGCTTTCCATTTGCACTGCGTCTTTCATTACTTCTACAGAAATCCTACAAATGGACATTGGGGTCTCTGTTTTAGTTAGATAACACAAGTCTAGGAACTCTTCTATCTGGTCTTGATTTACCTCAGGCACTGCGCATTCTTCTGCAAAAGCTAACACTTCCTGTGGAGTGATTTCTTGCATTTCATCTAGCGGATTCATGACTTTGATCCACCACTGACTTCCCACCGTATTCACGCACCCCTCCACTAGGACAGGGGCAGTGACTGCTGGTGCGCAGTAAGCTACTGGTGAGTCTAATCCCAGCGGCTCTCGGGTGGTAACCGGTATGATGCATTCATTTCCCGGTGGAATTTTCACTGTTTCTTTGCTGACTATAGGGTTTCCACAAAACACTTCTATCTTTGCGCCTGGTAGAGATAAATCTGATCGAAGCACTGTTAATAAGTTTCTACCGATTACTATTAAGTGGCATAGATCGTCCACTATGTTGAAATCATAGCAAACCACCGATCCCTGGATTGAAAACTTACATCTAATTTGTTCTAGTATTACTTGAGACGAATTGTCTGCCAAACTGATGTTTCCCTTCGATACTTTCCATTCATCTAAAATGCATTGTTTAGGGATCTGCTGTTTACAATGGGTGGACATGAAGCAATCGCTCGCTCCTGTGTCTACTAAAGATCTAACCTCCTTCTGATCATTAAATCTTAACGTTAAGAAAAATGCTTCGTCTCCTATCTCTCTCCTAGCCGGTCCGTCCACTGCGCCTAATTCTATCGTGGAATGAACGGACCCCTCCTCTAGTTTCCCTGACTCTTTTGTTCTGTGCCACTGGCTTTACTATCTTTGTACATCCGCGGGGGTTTTTCCTTCAACCTATTCTTTAGCCACAAGCACGCTTCTGTAGAGTGACCATGTTGTTGGTGAATGATACAAAACTTACTTTCATCGAAAGGCAACCTGGGTCTCTCCACTTTCTGCTGAGTAGGCGGATTCTTTCCTTTGTCTGCCTCTCTGTTCGGGGCGTTATTAGATTTAGCCTTCTGATCTGGATTCCTTTCACCTTTCTGATTTTCATATCGATCTTTTCTTTCATAACCCTGCTGTTTATAGTTACCACTACTCTGGGGAGCTCCGCTTTGCCCTGTTTTTGGTTTCTGAAACCATGGAGCAGCCTCCAGTCGGGCCAGCACCACTCCAAACCGTTCGGAGATGGAGTTTAGGGCCGCGGTCTCCTCCGATTCCTGGCTTCCAGCCAGTTCGCTCACTGCATTGGATATTTTGGTTCCCCCTTTGCCTTTGTCCAATGATTCTAGTCTCGTTGCACAGTCCACCGCTTCGGTGAACGACTTAGGGTCCAGTATAGCTACCTGTCTGGCTACGCCCTGTTTTAATCCCTCTAAAAACACAGCCAACATCATGCTTTCACTCGCCTCTGCCTTAACTTGCTTTTGCTTCAAGACACCTGCAAATTCAATCACACTCTGGTCCTTTCCTTGTTTGAGGGCGCAGAACTCTGCGTGTTTCTGCCACTTAGCTCTTCGATCACCGAAGATCTTTGTCATTTGAGCTTCTAGTTTCTCAAACGTGTCTCTTTAACTCTCAGCTAACGCTCCTGCCCAGTCGTCTGCCCTTCCCTTTAGGCCTAACAGCGCCATATTCAGGAGATGGGCGTTCGACCAGTCATAGATAGCTTTCAGTCGTTTCAATTCCCTGAAATACTTTTCTATTTGCTCATCTTCCTTCCCACTAAACCATGGTAACCTAATGTTCGGTCCCCTCGGGTGGCCATGGTGGGTCGTTTCACGCCCTGGCGCTGGTACTTGGCCCAGTGCCAAACCTAGTTGGGGTAGAATTTCCCAAATATTTGGTTGATTTGGCGGGTTTGGAGGATTGTTCTGTCCTGGTGGGCCCGGTGGACCTGGAGGATTTGGGGGTTGTTCTGTCCTGGTGGGCCCGGTGGACCTGGAGGATTTGGAGGGTTGTTCTGTCCTGGTGGGCCCGTTGGACCTGGCGGTCCTGGAGGGTTGGGTGGACCTGGCGGGTTGGGTTGATTAGGTTGGTTTAGAAAAGGGTTGTTAGGCTGGTTTGGAGGAGGGTTACCAGGCCCCGGTGGGTTTGCCTGGTTATTCTGGCCTGCTGGAGCTTGCTGACCCTGTTGGTTACCCGCTCTTCCTCGGCCTGCGTTAAGGTTGGCCGCGATCGCCATCGCCTGCAATAGGTAAGGGAACATGTTTTGCTCAACCCCACCTCCCGCTGGCACGGCTCGGCCAGGCTGTTGTCCTGGTTGGCCACCCCCATCATTTTGCTGCAGTCCCCCAGGGTTTACCCCAAGATTAGGCTGCTGCATTCCTGGATTCACACCACCATCTTCCCCTTCACCAGGTTGCTGTTGTTCCCCAGGATTTATCCCAAGATTGGGCTGATTCGGAGGGGGATTATCAAGAAGGTTTTGAGGAGGATTAGGCCCTTGTGGGTTGGCCTGATTATCCTGGCCTCCCTGAGCCGGTTGGTTAACCCTTACACTGCCAGAGGCCTCATATGGGGCCCTATAGTAAAATCCCATAGGAACACCATTGAAAGAATGCGAATTATGCTTTCAGAATCTGAAAGAATTTGTCAGATATTTAAATTAGAACCAGAGATACAGGTATTTGAACATTGGACTATCAAGTCACCCAAAAATATTAGAATTGCAATTCAAGAAACCATAAACAATGTATTTACATTTGAATTTGCCATACTAATTAAAAAATCATGAAAAATGGGAGAATTTATGTAAATTACATGATTTTCAATTTGCTCTAACTTTTCTTTCATTTATGATAATCACAAACTGTCTTTTGCACAAAGAAGATAATATTTTCATGTTACTTTTATAAAGAGTGTGATAGTTATTTTATGAATTATTGGTTACCATGGTAACCTGCAAAGTACAATAGTACGGACAATTACTCCTCATGAAAAATTTGCCTTATTGGCACAGTGCCAAGATTTGGAACGTTTTTTTAAA
Source organism: Lepidonotus clava (assembly GCA_936440205.1). Taxonomy (NCBI): domain Eukaryota; kingdom Metazoa; phylum Annelida; class Polychaeta; order Phyllodocida; family Polynoidae; genus Lepidonotus; species Lepidonotus clava. The sequence goes on from OW387135.1 coordinate 17,843,019, forward strand.
AATTATTGAAAAACGCTTTTCATCTGAAGAATCTAAACTAAATTTGAGTTTTAGGGAATTTATGCACTAATTTTTGTATTTTGGCCAATATTTCAGTAAATATCAGTTATATTGTATATATCTGGCAGTGAAAGGGTTAAGTGGGGGAATAAGCCCTTGAGGATTGGCCTGATTGTTCTGGCCTCCTTGAGGTTGTTGATTAAGTGGGGGAATAAGCCCTTGAGGATTGGCCTGATTGTTCTGGCCTCCTTGAGGTTGTTGATTACCCCCTCTTCCTTGACCTGCCTGCAAAGGGTCTCCCATTGCTTGCGCTAGGAACGGATGCCACATATTTTGTTGTATAGGCCCAAGGTTCATCCCACGATTAGGCCGCCATGCCCCCGGATTTGCACCCCCAGCTCCCCCTTCACCGGGTTGTTGGAGCTGATTTTGGTCACCCCCTTCTCCTACTAGATCCACCAAAGGTACGCCTCCCTCCGCCATATTATTTTCGTGGAGGGTTTGTATATCGTGATCGTCCCACTGTTCCCTCACAGGTATTTCCTCTACACTAATCTCGTCCTCACTTTCTTGTTTGTCTTTCTTACCTGTGTCTAAAACATCCTCGGTAATAAGTTCAAACGATGACGAGCGGGATTTCTCCCCTCTAGCTAGTTTTCTATCAGGACTACCTTTTCTGACATTTGCGACGGCTTGTTCTGTCTCACTGTCTCCTTCCTCGTCTTCGCTTTCGTATTTATCATACGGCTCAGGGGCTGCAATGTCCCCTTCTCCTACGTGATAAGCTTTCTTTACCGCACTACCTTCTTCATCTCTATCTTCCCCTTCTCTATCACTTTGGATTTCTAGCGTTTCCCTTTCTGCGTTATCCTGATCGCTTAACCTTTCTAACTCTTCATGCTCCTCGGAGCCTGTTTCTGCTAACTTTCTTATGAGATCTGCCGGGTTAGAACCATACTCATCTAATCCCAGATCTGGAACCTTCGCTCCTTTATTAGCGTCGTCCAAGTTCTCCTCAATATCAAATGTTAGTCTATAGGGTTGTAAATTGCCTACTTTGTCACTGTTTCCCTCTGCTTCCCTTCCCACTCCCCTGTCCCCTCCTACTGTCTTTCCTTTAGCTACAGTGGGGTAAGGAATGGACACCCCCGGGTTGGGGTGAGTCGGTGTTACCAGTGGGTGACTGATAAACTCAAGTCGTTGGGGTAATGGATAGGTGAGAGAGCTCCCATCAGGTAGAATTACCGGATTTTCGGGGCGTTTTCCCCCTGATGGGCTGGAGTTATCTGCGGTGTTTTGTCGATTTTTCTTGTCCTTTATGGGAAATAAGTAATCCTCATCGAAAGTTTCCTGTTCACTTTGTCCTCCTGCTGCAGGTAGTAAACGATAGGGAACTCCTTGACTACACCACGGATTTTCCGCATCGGGTTCACACCACAGACTGTTCACATCGGGTTCACAAGTAGAGTGAGAGCTAGCACCAGGTTCGTGGTCCGGAGGTGGTACGTACCCTGGATTCCAATATTGCTGATATTGTTTGAGACGGTTCTTCCCTTCAACTCGTCCCGAGTGTGTTAGGGTTTCAAGTCCTTCGTCAAGAACCGGCCTATCTTTGGACCCTAGGTGCCAGGGAAATGGTTTACCTCTGCCACAGGTTTGGTAATTTTGTGCACCTTCGGGGCAGAGCTGCTTGGGTCTGGCTGCGACCTCCTGTCTCTGTGCTTCCCCGTCTAAGGGATTACCTACCAGGTGGCGGTTTTCCACATTCCCTGTATATGATGTTGACACATCGTGTCCTGCGGGCCGCAAAGATTGAGGCTTGGGGTTAGAGGAAGCCTCAAAGTCACCGGTGGCTGACATCAAGGATAAGCAAAACGGCACAAGTCATGTTTCGGGTAATCTCCACCAAATGAACTATTGTTAATGTTGATTTTAATACTGCGTGATGCGTATATAATTAAGTATCCATGAGTCGTTTGTCCAGAATGTCTGAGTCAATCAGACTGCGTTTAAAGTTAGCTCATTCACTTCCCAATAGTTCAAAAGAAATGAACGATGAGGGAGCTCTTAATATGAAAGGGTTTTTATTCAGTAAACATCTCATCCCGAGTCAAAGCCACTGTGTATAAGTCTCCATCAGTCCACCTCCCATCTCCTATCAGCAATCAACCACATTTAGAATACAAGTTGTTCCAGCACATTCTAGACCGCTCTCGCGCTTAGCTCTATCACAATCCTATGTCCGAGGTAGTTGGTATAGGTAAACTCCAGTCTGCTACGCGGGAGCCGATGTACTTACTCCGAATAGCTCCTTTGCTAAACTCACTCAGCTGACATTCTCACTAAAACTGCCTGCTCCTTACTTTGCAACACCTTTTATACTAGTTAACAGGTGGCGCTAGGAGCGCAAGATATTTCTTTCTAAGAGTAGACTAGAAGTAGACTTGCTAAGCCTGATCCTTGTTGGATTATATAACATGACAATATATTAAAAGTACTAAGCCATTAGTACAATAATATGAATATGCATTGTAAAGTTGTAGGGCTAAGCTCAATAGTAATTAATGTATCAAAGGACAATATCTATGTTCTAATCTTGACAACATCATTGGTGACATACTCACCAAAAATCAGTCTGAGCTATTGAAAACAGCGGTCTTGGGGATTGTAATATAGGATACTTCTAATATGATACACTTAGATCTATTTCAGGGTTCATATAATCAGAATTTTGAGATTAGAGATACGCGTACCCGTTCACTTTGATTCCAACTTTTGTAAAATAAAATAAAATTTACTTTTTGTGCCGGTTTGGAATTTCGAAAATTAGACTGCAACTCCTTTTGTTAAGACCAACATAAACATATATGTGTTTAGATTCAAACGAAGTATATACATTTAGTGAAACATTCGGTGAAATAACAATGGTCTATAATACCCTATAGCCAGGATTCTTCACTATTCAAAAACACAACTTTTCTCACAACTGGTAAATATTGTTGGTGTAAAGTGAGAAAATTGCTAGTAGTTATTTTCTTCTTTTTCTCATTGAAATGAGTGAATGTGGTTGATTTTTCTTACCGGACTCTTACATTTTCTACAATCTTAAAGGTCAAGGATTGAGCACTGTGGTTTGTGGTAGTACTTTCTGATTATGGTTGAGGGGAGTAACAAATATTTGAATACAGGAGTAGTTATTGATGTACTATTCTTCAGGTTAGAGAGCATTGGCAATAGTCCTGGCTCTTACACAGAACACATGTGTCTTCCTTGGTGTCCAGACCCCTACTGAAGAGAGGAGTATTCAAAACTCCCTGGCTCTTCTATGCAGGGGAATTGATTGGTCAAGGTACAGGTAGCAAGTGGTTCCACCTTGACCTCAACCTTATTTAAAACTTGGAAGGTGGTGGCTAACAAAGCCTACAACTGAACTACTGTAAAACCTTACATAATAATGTAGTATCATTGTTTCATAAAAATCATGGATATTATGCTCCCATATTTATAATTATGTAATACTATTTTTTAGATTTGAAAGATAAGGGGTTTTACTGTACAAATATGTTCTACCTGTTTTTAGGTATGACACTATCAACTCCTACTTTCACACTCTCTGAAAACATTATTTCTATAAGAGATATAACTAATATATTGTTGGCCATTACAATGCATGCTGAACACCCCTTAATACCTTAGAGCTCTTGTTCACCTACAACATTGCTCCATGGTTTCAGATCTCTGTACAGGCATCAAACGAACCATCCACAGTTCGCCAGCATCTCTCATCAAAATGACAGACTTCCACATCAGGAAAATCACTCAGGAGTTCGACCACATTTATGGTATGTCATATCATGTATACATACACCTTATAGACCTATTGTTATTATGGTTCAAAATAGTACAACATTAACGGTGAATTTGCCCTAGGGTGTAGTCTTGTTGATCTTTTTGAGGACATAATAAGATTTGGCATCTGGAAAGTTGAAATAGAATAGTTTAACTGAGAATACCAGTCATTAAATTTCATGTTTTTAACATGGATATATAAGTTTCTATAGTAATACATTCTTGATATTTGACAAAGCATTTTAAAGGCTCTTTCAAGAAACGATACATGTTCTAGATATACTGGATCATAATTTCAATGCATTTTAGGAATTATTTGTTGTCTCATAAAGTTTCCATTTTCGTACATTAATTAAAAGGTAGGGCCTTCATAAGTAAGGTGACAGGTTACTTAGGCCTATGTTGCTAAAAGAAGAAAATGCAATTACCGATAATGATATCCTATTATAGGTAGCAAATTTTAGCTAACTATCGATAGCATATTTAATAATTACTGCCTATTTAGCAAACTTTGTGAGTAAATACACATACATATAACTGAAATCACAATCCTTTTTTCTATCCTTTTGGTTTAACTCCGCCTCTCCACCTCATGTCTGAAGCTTTAAGGCCATGATCAATGATGCGACAAAACGCCAAGCAATTTTCTATTATTTAACCAACCGAATTTCAAAATCGGCTCAAAATCGGCTCAAAATCGCATCGTGGATCATCCCCTTTGGAGAGAGCAATCCTGACATAAAGAAGGGCTTCCCCGTGGTTTTAATTAACTAAAGGATTCTAGGACCTCATGTCAAGAGTTTGATTATCCTCACCCAATCTCGCTGTTCTGTCCACAGGAAGCCTTATAAACACATGCACCAGACCATTTTACCTGTGGTACTCGGAAAAGTGTCCAGCTAGTAGGCTCAACTGTGGGAGTTTAAACTCTTCAATTAGCCCATCCCAGTATACATGAACATCAAATTTACCGTGAAATTGCATAGCAATTTCTTTCTGATTTAATTCCCAAATATAGAAGTGTAAAACAAAATGGACCATGGTGGTTTAGTTCACAAATTGTTCCTAGAAATGTGTAAAATGCAGCTTTATATACTGGCCTTTTTCCCATATGAACCAATGTTAAAGTCTGTCAGCCCAACCTATAATGTCCGACCCTATTTTCCCTAAAATGCAGCATTTTGATTGCCTGGCAAACCTGTCAATCTGTCAGTTGGTAAAATTTAAGAAATCATAACGTTTTATCAGTACTTGGGGATATACAAAAACATAATTCTTAGTTATTCTAGTAATCCCAGCTCTATTAAACAAGGGTCACTTATACCGTAATTTTGTCTGACCCTTGTCCAACCCTGGGATATACCCAATGTGGGATGGGCTTAATAAGGACAGTGATATAAAACCTGATCAGATGCTATATCTAATCAGCAATTTCTCAAATTGTACTTTGCATTTAAAGCATTTTAAACTGAGAATTGGATCTTAATCCAACAATCATTTATTTAAAAAAAACAGTATTAAAACAGGTTAACCTTAGATGATAGAACTGTCTTGTATAATCTGTGTATGTGTAGCTGATACCAACCTTTCCTTGCAGATACCGACAGAGATGGCTTTATCGACGCTGATGACATAAACTCTTTCAAAAGGGTTGGTTTCTTCAAATGAAAGATTATTGTGGATGTATAAAGATAAAAACAATTCCCTATAGGTCTACCTGAGGCATATAGAAGATTTTGTACATTATTGATTAAAAAAAAAATAGGATTCGTAAATAGCCAGTCTGGCTTGTTGGTCTAGGGGTATGATTCTCGCTTAGGGTGCGAGAGGTTCCGGGTTCAAATCCCGGACAAGCCCGCAAATGTTTTTTCTTCTTGGCTGCCGATTTTAAGAATTAAACTTGCAGGCACATAGACCATATGCATGTAATGTAGCATATTGGAATCCCCATATATCATACACTAGGATCTATATGAATATTGTTCCTATTAATTCTGAAAATGTGAATAGCAATTTACTATACTTAATTGATAAAAAAATATTGTTAATCTTATAAATTATACCTTTAATTGCAGCGTCTTCGGAAGTACACGGAACAGGTGCACAAGAAGGCGATGAAGGACGCTTACAAGGCGGGTTTAGATGACTACTGGGAGATCTTAATGATTAATGCTGACGTCAACAAAGATGGCTTCGTCTCCAGGTCAGAAAAATTAATAGGCACATAACTAGCATTGGATAGCTATTCATAGCTTTTGCTGATCATCATATTATCACCTCAACTGACAAGATGTTGATTAGAACAACTTTATTTAAGGATGTAATCACATATATATATTAGAATGATAAGAAACTGTCATAACCTAATAATTGCAATTAATAAAAAATGTCCACCTATAAAATATACAACATAGAGGAGGGGAACTGCTTTTCTGGGCCTTTGGGTACCAGCTCTATGTTATCATATGCTGGGATCCCTTTTCTCTAGGATTGGTCAAAAAGTGGTCACGTGACCCCGAGTTAGCCAAAATCTGACGAACTGGGCGTTGGGCTGAACCCGTGTCTATTCGTGACGGACAGCGATAGCGTGAGTTCGAGGCGCGGGCACCAGCGTATATATGTTATCAGTGTACACACCAGGAACTTTCTTTGCCACTGGTTCTCGGCGAGGTACGCCAATAGCTTATGGCTGATACCCAGTGGCCCAGAAAAGTCATTTTCCGCCTACATATATGTATATATGCATAGTCCATGCATACTATATACAATATGATCTATTCTAATGTCAACTGAACATTATATTGCACAAGGATGAATTTTAATTAAACATGACCTTTTCTCTTCAGAGAGGAGTGGGTCCACATCTGGAGGGACATCATCAATAAAGCTGACAAGGTCTCCCTGTCTGCACTGCCCCAGTGGGTCCGCATGATGCCGCATTCCCTCTTCCCTGTGCTCGACATTAAAGGTAGGATACCCTCTCATACGAGCCAATGGCATTTCCAAAGAGGCTTTACAAATTTAACACATATTATCTATCTGATTATATCTATCGAGATTTTGGAAATCACCAGACAGTCACATAGGCCCTATTACATGTCATTTGAAAGGACTTTAGCCCTTTTACTGCTGAACATATGTCATTCTACAGTTCATAATTACTGAGCTATTGGCCAAAATATGAAAATAAGTCTTAAAATTGTGTAAAACTCAAATTTTCTCTAGATTTCACTGGTAAAGTTTATTTTTATGTAATTTGGATGAAAACATTCCAAATAATTGGAACTGTGCCAATAGGACAAACTAGAGTTTCTTTGTTAAAGCAGCATTGTATTCAATTTATTAGTTTCCATGGTAACTAGCAATTTGTGAAATCTTTATTTTATTTGCTTTAAAGAGAAGATAATGGATTTATCTTGTTTCCACTAAAGACAGTTTGTGATTATCATAATTGAAATGAAACCAAAGTTGTGAGCTTTTTTAAATTACATAATTTTTCATTAATTTGCATGATTTTGGATAACAATGGCAAATTTCTATTCATTGATATTGCTATTTGTTTCATTGAAATTCTATTATTTTCTAGTGAACTGATGTTATAGTATTCAAAAGACCATATCTCTGGTTCTAATCAGAATTTCTAGGAAAATCATCCAGTCCCTGAAAGGAAAATCCCTCCTTTGTCGAGGTGTTTCCTATGGGAATTTACTGTAGAGCCACTTTTCAGGCTTCCAGCACTGAAAGGGTTAAGTATTACTAATGTTATAACGGTATTTCTGTCTGGTAGGTGACGGGGTGGTGGACCAGGAGGAGTACTGTGACTTTACTAATGTTATAACGGTATTTCTGTCTGATAGGTGACGGGGTGGTGGACCAGGAGGAGTATGGTGACTTCACTAATGTTATAACTGTATTTCTGTCTGATAGGTGACGGGGTGGTGGACCAGGAGGAGTACTGTGACTTTACTAATGTTATAACTGTATTTCTGTCTGATAGGTGACGGGGTGGTGGACCAGGAGGAGTATGGTGACTTCACTAATGTTATAACTGTATTTCTGTCTGATAGGTGACGGGGTGGTGGACCAGGAGGAGTACTGTGACTTTACTAATGTTATAACGGTATTTCTGTCTGATAGGTGACGGGGTGGTGGACCAGGAGGAGTATGGTGACTTCACTAATGTTATAACGGTATTTCTGTCTGGTAGGTGACGGGGTGGTGGACCAGGAGGAGTACCGTGACTTTACTAATGTTATAACGGTATTTCTGTCTGATAGGTGACGGGGTGGTGGACCAGGAGGAGTATGGTGACTTCACTAATGTTATAACTGTATTTCTGTCTGATAGGTGACGGGGTGGTGGACCAGGAGGAGTACTGTGACTTTACTAATGTTATAACTGTATTTCTGTCTGATAGGTGACGGGGTGGTGGACCAGGAGGAGTACTGTGACTTTACTAATGTTATAACGGTATTTCTGTCTGATAGGTGACGGGGTGGTGGACCAGGAGGAGTACTGTGACTTTACTAATGTTATAACGGTATTTCTGTCTGGTAGGTGACGGGGTGGTGGACCAGGAGGAGTACTGTGACTTTACTAATGTTATAACGGTATTTCTGTCTGGTAGGTGACGGGGTGGTGGACCAGGAGGAGTACCGTGACTTTACTAATGTTATAACGGTATTTCTGTCTGGTAGGTGACGGGGTGGTGGACCAGGAGGAGTACTGTGACTTTACTAATGTTATAACGGTATTTCTGTCTGGTAGGTGACGGGGTGGTGGACCAGGAGGAGTACTGTGACTTTACTAATGTTATAACGGTATTTCTGTCTGGTAGGTGACGGGGTGGTGGACCAGGAGGAGTACCGTGACTTTACTAATGTTATAACGGTATTTCTGTCTGGTAGGTGACGGGGTGGTGGACCAGGAGGAGTACTGTGACTTTACTAATGTTATAACTGTATTTTTGTTCGGTAGGTGATGGGGTGGTGGACCAGGAGGAGTACCGTGACTTCTGGCACTACGTCGGCGGGTACCGCTATGTCAGCGACGAGGAGCTTGACAGATACTTTGACCACATGACAGAGGTATGTCTATTCGGTTCTAATATAGTATATGTTATAACTTATATCACGTCAAAGCTTAACCGAAACGTATTAGAATAACAACGCCCCATAAAAGGCAATTGCCCCCAGGAAAGTTACCCTAAGGTACCTTTAAGACACAACCCCTGTAGGGTTATTATCCCCATAAATAGGACAGCCACCCCCTCCATTAGGACAATTACTATCCCGTAATTTATGATTTGTATTCATTACACATTAGACGGTATAAAAATTTGCATAGCAAAGACATATAGGGGGAAGCTTTCATATCGATTGGTGAAGTATTTTCAACTATGAGATGTTATTTACCTATGTCTTGGTTAATTTTCTCTGAGCATCGATGTCATATCTACTGGGATCTACTGGGTCATCAAAGGCCGGGTGTGTGGTGTCCTTTCTATGGGACATTGCACACGAAAGACCCCTTGCCACTCTTTGCAACAAGTAGGGTATAGCACCTGGTGGCGGGTTTCTTCTAAACCATATCATAGATATGATCACCCATAAGCTGAAAAGCATTACCTTGTGCAGTCTGGAAAGAACCCATAAGGGTTGGCCGGACGTTAAACTACGGTACCCCAACCAACAAACTAACTACCGGGATCTTTGTAATAGCTAGGGTAGTTGTTTAACTTTTTATGGGAAATTCTCCAACCATTTTTTTTTATTTTTTTTATTCGATTCCTGTAATATTTACAAGTTCTTCCATCGAAATAAATATAGAGAGGAACAATTTTTATATATCAGATTGAAAATTACATACCAGAGTAAATCAACAAGTCTAATATTATTATCTAAATAACCATTTCGGGATAAATATGCCCGACATCATAGACCTATTACCAACATTTTATACCAAATAATACCAACATAATTGTGAGGTCAACATATAACAAGAAGCAATATATAAGTAGATTCTTTTACCTCAAACAATTTTTGGACATAATATTGCCAACCAGTTGTTCACTTATAAATGCAGTTGTATGGTTTTAATTAAACCTTTGAATTTTAATTTGTCAGATATATTCTGAATATCGGAATGCAATAAGTTCCACTCATTTGCGAAAAACAAAGGGTCCTCTCTCCTTGGACGGCAACCGTTTAGTCCCCGCACATAGGGGCTCTTCGGTACCTTACTTAGTCGTGTAAATTCGTGTTTCATCTTAACCTTCGTTGTACTCCGCAATACCTTTTTGTGTTTCGGCTTATGTATATTCAATGCCACTTTACTTTGATCATACATAATTAGGTAGCTCTCATAGGAATAGGGGCTAATTGTCATACATAAAGTTAGTTGTCCTATACCTATAAATACAGGAGTAGTTGTTCAATAGGGAACGTTGACTCTCAGGATGGATGGTTGTCTAACCGACGTGACGGTCGTAGACACAATTAGAACTGGTCTGTGTAGTCGCATCGGTAGGTGTGCGAGGTCTATCGACAGGAGTCGGGAACTGGGAGTCACGTCGGGAGGGTTTAAACTTGTTTAATAAGTCTTAAGTCGGGAGGAACTCAGACTGTTCTCCTACTAATGAAGTATAGTAGGTTAATTATCCGTTAATGTTAGGTGTACTTTATTAGTTGATTTGCCTTATGGATAATAGCTAGCTCCTATCGCAGTCTCCGCCTCGTTCGACTGCTGTCGTCCAATACATAATAATAGTTCCGTATTATGTAAGACATAACCCTCAGGTGAAAGGAAGTTCTTTATTTTTTCCTGTGTTATTGTACTTCCATGACAAGATCTCAATTGACAATGAACAGCTCCAAGGATGGAATCCACTCAATCACACTCAGTCAATGCTCCCGCCAACTAAACAGTCTATCAGCTTCTATTCCAATTCCAGGACTAAGCTTCTAGAACACAATCTTTCCAGGATGGTTACTCACAACAATGTTCAGCTAACTCTGACTGAGCACCAGCGATATACGCCTCTTTTGTATGGTGATAGTATATATGTCATACCTAGACTCCTCCTTACTCCAAGACACTTTGACAAGGAGTTATAGCTAAGGCATGCGCTGATGTGAAACTACGCTAAGCTTACAGAGCATGGACTGACCATCCGCGTCAGTACACTAAATTCCCCCCAGAATTTAAAGAGAACATCATTAAAAATCGATTAAGAACATTAAATCCTCTGGACCTCATCCTTCTGACTCCCAGTCCCAGATTATCAGTTATAGATGGCCAGTTCCCGACTGCAAGTCACGTCGATATATGTACGAGGGGCTTTAGAGATTGTGGTTACATATAGCTTAGAGAGTGGTATTCATCATAAGGAGTGGTTGTTCTCAGGATAGTTGCTCCATGAATGATTGCGCTATCATATTTGGCTATATTTGAAAAGTGACCTGTTTTAAGTTACTCTGGCAAAGATTCTAATATGTGTTAAGCCTCTTGTTACAGAGGCAATACATGCAATTTTACGTGAGATTTTAATCATTATGTTGGTGTGTTGCATGCACCTGGACTCCTGTACTGGGGCCAGCAATTAGAAACAGACCTCACGCTCTACAACTGATGAATCCACGATGCGATTATGGCCCTATTCTGGACCGATTTCAGAGAAACGATTCAAGGAACAACGATTATTCTTTAGAGACATGTTGAACTATAGTAGGTTAATTATCCTTTAATGTTAGGTTTACTTTATTAGTCTATTCGTCTATGGATAATAACTAGCTCGTATTGCAGTCTCATTCGACTGCTGTCGTCCAATACATAATAATAGTTCCGTATTATGTAAGACATAACACTCGCGTGAAAGGATGTTCTAGGATGTTCTTTATTCATTCCTGTGTTATTGTACTTCCATGACAAGATCTCAATTGACAATGAACAGCTCCAAGGATGGAATCCCCTTAAACACACTCAGTCAACGCTCCCGCCAACTAAACAGTCCATCAGCTTCTATTCCAATTCCAGGACTAAGCTTCTAGAACTCAATCTTTCCAGGATATGTTATTCACAACAACGTTCAGCTTACTCTGATTGAATGCCGGCCACAAAAGCCCTTATGTATGATGTTACAATATACATCATGACCTAGACTCCTCCTTACTCCAAGACTTTTGACAAGGAGTTATAACTAAGGCATGTGCTGGTGTAAACACTAAGCTAAGCTTACAGAGCATGGACTGACCATCCGGGTCAGTACAATGTGTTATTATTGGAAAGCTATATCAGAAGTTTGTTATTATACAAAAGCAATTTTGAACCGGAATTTTCTTTCTAAAGGGATTGGAATTATACCAGAGCAGAATCTGTTCTTGTTGTGTTGCATCGGTGATCACAGGCCTAATTTAGACCACTGTCCAATGTCCACACTCTGTTTCAGGGCGGTAAGACGACGTTGGATATCAAGCGGATTGAGGAGTTGTACGCCGACTTCTACCTGTCTGACGACCCGGCCACCCCCGGCCGCTACATCGCCGGACCCATCCGATTCAGGTTCCAGGACGATGATTAAAATAACCCATACAAAAACATAGAGCCTAAAGCCTATATTACACATGCCGATTTTGCTGCGGATTTTAAAATAAATTGCCTGGGGATATCAAGATTGGGTATTGGCATCTTATATATTAGGTTTTGTAATTCTCTTTCGAATGGTATATATGGTGTATGGTTCCATGCCATATTCTTCCAGAAAATCAAACAGGATTAATGAAAATAGGCAGCACCAAAATCGGTGGGTGGAAAACAGGCTTGATCCCTCACAGCTTATGGTTGAGGATTGCAATTTAGAGGCAGATTTCTGAGAGACTTGTTGGGGTTGTGGTCTGAAGCGTTCTAGAATTTGTGTTTGTTCGCTTTTGTATCGGCCATTTTTGTGAAGGCATGCCACATGTTGCCCGGTGAAGCAATTTTAAAGAGTTTTGTAAGCTTCTTTTTGGTGGCTTTTTGTTATTGAAATGAGATTTTGGCAAAATGATTGAAACTTGTCAGATCTTCTTGAGGTGAAGGGAGTTGCATTTTTGCCTGTTGATATCATCGCCGGACATGAAAATGGAGATATCATTTTATCACAATTTTAACATTTTTAGTTAGACCTGTCTGATCTTCTTGAGGTGAAACGAGATGCTTTTTGACTTTTGAAATCATGAAAAGGGCGATATCATTTTATCACAATTTTAACATTTTAAGTTAAGTGTCTCTGTGCACAATAATTACTACCAGAACAAGTTGCGCCTAGATTTTTAGACTAAAGCGAGCATTTGAGGATTTTGAATAGTCAGTCTTAGCAGGCTGCATCACTACATGGCTACTTAAGAAATGTGCCCCTGATAATTGCTGTTTCCCAGCGCTTTTTAGTCGCCCTGTACTCCTTCGCCTATTGCTGATGCGCTTCCACTTGAATACACAAAACTTGTATATAAACACTTTTCTATCTATTTACAAATAAAAATAATTGTAAAAAGCATTCAATAAAAAGAACTGTTCTCCCGATAGCATTAAAGGTCAGCTTTAATGTTTGATGCCCATGATTGCCAGCCTTATGAGATTGTGCTCATTGTCATGTCTAATATGAGATACCTCTAATTATTGCTGCGATAACGCTGAATGGTAGCTTTAATATGAGATTGCCGGCCTTAATGTAAGATACAGCTAGTAGGTGATCACCCTACTGTGAAATACTGCTAATTGCTGACTTAAAATAATGTGAGATACTGCTAATTGCCGACTTAAAATAATGTGAGATACTGCTAATTGCCGACTTAAATGTGCGGACTGCTAATTGCGGGCCTTATTGTAAGATATACCACTAATTACTGACCCTAATGTGAGATGCCACTAATTACCGGTCTTTATATGAGATATACAACTAATTATTTCTGGTCCTAATGTATACCGCTGCTTTTCCCAGAACCGTGGCTGTGATATAGAGAGTCTGTTTCATTTTATATCCACAGTCGATCCTCTCTATCCACCCACGTTCCCTCAATCCACAGGAGAAAAAACATTTTAGGTGTCACCCTTTCCCTCTTATTCTGCAATCCACCTGCAGCTGCCAAATATAGCAGGGAACTGTATCCAGAGAAGCAAAAAAAAGTGTTTTGGATGTTTTATAATAAGCATTTTGTAGGACAGAAAATATACAGTATTCAGCTTTAATTTTTTTGAGTACACCAACATAAAAAAATGATCAGGGAATATGATGCAGGATATCTGCGTATATAAGTGTTAAACGCGCCCTTCAGGGCAAGGTATACTAGAGTTAATGATTACTTTGAATAAATTTGATTAATGTGTTCGTTTATATACATTACACAATGAACGACATCAATTCGATCCCTCAAATTATTATGTCAAAATGTGAAGATGATGTGCAAACTCACTACTGCATGCACAAGAAAACATGAAAATAAAAATTCAACACGTTCTTCTGAGTTGCTTTTTCTCTTTATGTTTATTTTTGTTGTTAGTTATAGTTATTGAGTACACATATACCCTTATACAGCACGCACCATAACGTTAATAAAAGCCTCAAGTCTAATCATTAACATCTGTTATAAACCAACATGCATATGTGGGCTATTACTGATGCATAACAATGATTCCTATACAAACTAGCATACTGACATAGTCTAACAGTCAATATAGATAATAAAGAATTATCGCTTGCAAATTGGTAGGCCTATAAATACACTATATGCTATCTAGATGTTTGTGCTGAGATTTGATAGTATGCATGTGTAATAATAATAACTATTGTTTACTAGTCTGAGGTGCAGCGTTTTAGAGAAGTAGAATATAGAACAATAGAATTGAACAAATATCAGCTCTGCAAACACATTATGAATATTTGACTCCCCCTAATTTGACTCCCTCTAGACAAAACCCCAATAATTAAATAACGATCGGAATAACTTACTAATAACTATTGTTAGCAGCATTTAAGATAAGTAATCTTTTAGTGTTTGTGCTTCATAAAATTACAATTTGCAGACGCTTTTTTCTTGAAATATAGGCCTACCTTTGAAATTCATTGACTTTCAGTGATGAATAACACACAAATACGTGTCACTCCCCGGAAATCTCTTCATATTTGTCAAAGACTGTATCTTGAAACCCGGTAAGAGAAAGGCACTTATTAAAAGGCGTTCAACGGGAAAATTGTAATGTCAGTTGTGTCTATTTTCTGAACTGTGAATCTTTAATTCGATATTCTCCAATAACCAAGCTTGTAGGCATATCATGCACGCCGCATTTGATTTAGTTTAGATGGCATTAGCCTAAGTTAATTCAATATCATAGAATGAAGATTATTATTATGCTCTAATAGGTAATGCTTATTAGTATGTGAACTCGTGTGTTCATATACGCTGTATGTGCACCTTGTAGAATGGCCTTTTATGGACAATCTTTTTGAACGCCTTTTCTTGGTTCCTCCATTTCGATTTCACATAACACATTACATCATTACTTGACATTTCGAATTGCTAAAATGAATGAGTTTCGGAGGGGTGCATTGAACTTGTGCTATTTTCTCAATTGAGGTGATTTCCGGAAAGTGACGCGTTGAGAGAATAATTTTCCAAGGTAAGAATGCGCAACCTGCTGTACTGTCTTATTGTAGTTAATCCTGGGGTTAATCGGTAAAGGAGGAAATTAGGATCATGAAAATTAAGTATTATTAATTTTATGAATGTCTTCACGATGATAAATTATTATTGTGAGAGTATGATGTAAAATGATAGTTGTGATGCAGTGGTTTCCCTCGTTTCGTATATCAGAAATGGAACGCTCTTGTTCTTATAGCCCTGTAAAAGAATGGAACCTAAACTAAAAAAATAAATGGACTAAATATGATGGAATTTCGCATTCTTTTCCTAAGGTCACGATGGCCCAGGGGCCGGGAGTGGGGGGGAGGGGGGGGGGGGGGGGGGAAAGGGTGCCTGTAGCCCTCACTCATTTGGAAAATGTATTATTTGGTCAAAATTATCATTTAAAACCATCTCAGATTCACTTTGAACCACTTCGGATTTGCATTGCGCCCCTCATATCTTAAGACAGCCACTGATTCTCCTACAATATTTCACTGGGCCTAGCTTTCTTTCCCTATACTAGCTGTAATTGTAATTATTGTAATGGCATATAATTGATACTGCATGAATTTCCTTTGATATTAATTTTATCATCAAAAATACTATTTGTCACCCTTGCTCATTGCACAAATTCAAATAGCATGAATTTATTCAACGTAAATAGTTTAAAGCACAGCTTCTTAATGGAGGTTCTACATTTCATCTTTTATGATGTATCAACGCATCCACTAGCATGGTTGTAATTGCCGTCTGCTAAAATAATAATCTCATGTCTTCAAAATCATAAAGCGTTCACATATGTCCGTGGGACATCCACTGGGCGTTCCAATGTGAACTTGAAACAATCATCATATCTTACATTTCGGCATAAGGTAATTGTGAGATAAATGAGTCCCGATGTCATCCTACTGTCTTACTGAGATAAGAAACTTTCTACTGAGATACACGTTCCTAAAACTACTGGTAGTTTGATTTGTATTCCTAGGTTGGCCTTCTTATAACTCTACCTATATCCAAATAGCATTACTTCAAATCTCGATTTAGGCCCCACTTGTTTAATTATAGCAAGGAGGAGCCTCAGGCGCATCCCCTCTAGACCATGGTAAATTCTAGACCATGATAAATTCTAGACCATGGATCGGGTGCCTCAAATTTCTACATAGCGGCGTCTCCCCCATGCACCCTCCTTTTTCTGAAATCTCTGGAGCCATCCCTGGGTTGGCTTCACAGTACCCACTGTGCAGACAGAATGTTTCTTGCAGATACAATCTGGTATTAACTACAATATAAGCTGTACACTAGAGGGTGAAAAGACCAGCAAAACATGGCTCAATTCTGAACTTTAGGAATTAATATGTAAAAGGCAATTCTGTCATGTCTTAAGATATTACAACACTACCATTAACAGAAGGGAATTAACTCCAAATAAGCAAGTAATTCAAGTTCCTCATTTGGCCTCCTGAGATACATCTTGATCATCTTATCCATAAAAACCTTTCAAATACTGTTACTTGGATGTTTTGTCGGCAGGCTATAGGTATATAGTTTGATATCAACGATTGATGATAAGAAATTTAGAATAATGTTGCCCTTACTTGAGCAAAAGTATTAACTCGGTATAATTGAGAATAACTTTATAATCAGCTGTTTACGAGTGGAAAGGTGGGGGTTTAGGTACCAACAAAATCAAAATATGGGTGGTGGACGGATTTGGTCACTCTATACACTGACCTGATAACACATCACTTTACAGAGTTATATATGCAACAGCCCAAATAATATTTTATAAGTATTTTATAACAGTACCAATGGACAGTTTAAAACTATTGTTGCAAATTGACAGACCATACTGGAAATGACAATGCAAAAATACCATTATATAGATCTTGCCAAGAGATAGATGCATATCGATACAGTTATAGAAACAAACTAACAAACCAACCTGTGATTTTTAGTGTAAATATTTTCCGTTTCTATACCTGCATGTGGCATATATAATATACATAGTATACCGGGACAAACCTCACATGTTACCAGCCAGCCGTGCGGGTGGAGCGGGTGGCCGTCCGTTCTACACACATGGCCTTTTATCGATCCGCCATTGTGCGTGGTTTGTCTCCCTATAACTTGTTTCGTGGAAGTTGACTTTTATTTTGTGTTTTACATGCAAGCCAAATGTAGTCTAATATATCTATAAAAACAAACTTGTGGGAAATTTCTTTGTTCTCGTTTGTATTGCTGATAGAAATAGTCTCTTCTTGTAAGGATTTGTGTTCTAAAGGTTGGATGGAATAGTTGTATAATTATTCATTATCATGATCACTTACCCAAAAATATAAAAGTGATTAACAAAACCTTTTAATCCAACAATTTATCATTTACTTCTCATTGAAGTTGGCCTTGTGATCACTTCTTAGATTTGTGAAAACACACATGCTGGTATTTAATGGGACTGTTCCATATAAAGGATCATCTAATTATACTCTCGACTTCTTATTTTCAGATCTGCAAAACGCTGGGCTCCGAGACACAGGAGGGTGCATTAGCAACAGAAACAATCACCAAGAAGTAGGAAATGAAATCCACACATCAATAAGCCCATCCCAGTATATATCAACATCAAATTTTACCACGAAATTACATAGCAATTTCTTCCTGACCTAATACCCAAAGAGAGTAGTGTAAAACATGATGAACCATGTAGGTTTGGTTGACAAATTACTGTTAATATTTATACAATGCAGCTCTATTATAGTGGGCTTTTTCCAATAGGAACCAATTCTTAAGCCTCTCAGCCCAACCAATAATGTCCAACCCTATCAATTTTTGCCCTAATGTGCAGCATTTTGATTGGTTGGCAAACCCGAAAATCTGCCAATTGGTCAAATTTAAGAAATCATAATGTTTTATCAGTATTTGGGACTTAGGTTAACACAATTCTTGGTTATCCCTAAAACCCAACTCTAGGAGACAAGGATGGCTTGTAGAGTAATTTTGTCCAACCCTTGTCCAACCCTGGGATATATTGAATGCGGGATGGGCTTATTATTAACGGACGAATATCAAGTCAAATGAAAATGAGATTCTTCAACTTTCAAGCTTTCAGCAATTAAGACTGGAGAGAATCATAATTCGCAAAATATTGGAAGAATCATGTTTTACAAAAGTCTGGGATGTCATTTAGATCTATTTACTTTGCGATTTTCATAATACCTTAATTACTTGGAGTCTTCGACTTTCAGAAACAGACTATAGAAATGGGCATGGCCATTCCGCGCGGGTTACCCTTGCAGGCGTTGTGAAGGTCAAATGGCCAGAATGGGAATGAAGGTATATTATTAGCTGTAGGATACAATGTTCTCCACTATAATATGTGTTATAGGCTCACTATTCACAAAGTTCTGTGAACCACCACTGGCATTATGTGTGCCTGTATGGTATATCCTAACCATGGAATGCATCAAAAAGCAATGTATCAGAATTTAGCTCCTCAAACAGCAATGGGGAAAGTTCAATTTCTATACTCACACAGGCTTTATCCATATTCAGTGAAAATAGGATGTACTCATATGGGATAAGGCATGGATTGTCTGTATAAAAAACATGTAACCAGCAGATTCTACTATGAAAGTTAAGAAAATGACTACTAAGGTATATAAATTGCAGTAATGCGTACCACATGGTGCACTGCTTGTGTTTCAAAAAACTGTGTTTGATTGTGTATAGATGTCATTGTACATACGATATATGACTCATTGCAATCAGGTTACTCGTAGTTTCAGCAACCATTAGCAGATCATGCAATATATGAGCGGTACTACAGTTCAGGCTTAGCTCTACGCTGGCTTATGCCATTTCCAGGGCATTTCGGTTGTAAATGAGGAAACTTGCATTGCTTAAGGTAATCCACTAGGAATATATATAGAAAAACTTTAATATCAATGAATACTCATGTCGGAAATTTCAGAGTTTAGCCTATAGCATGATGGAAGCCTATATTGCACAGATTGATTATTTTGCTGCTGATTGTGTTTTTGTTAGATTTTTTACCGAAGATATTACCTGAATTAAACCACGTATCATGCATATAAACTATAAGGAGAGGATTTTGAAACGTTTCATTTGATATGAAACATGTCTTTGCTTGACATATATTTCCCGTGCCGATTTTGAAATCATTAGCAAAATCGGCATATGGAATATAGGCTTCACAGGACCAACCAGTCTTCGAATATGTATAAAGGACCATGTCTTCGTAACTGATCAGGCTAATCAAGTGAATTTTGATTAGGGTTTGATATATTGAGATTTTGTGCAAAAAGTAGCAATGTCATTACAAAATAACTCATAAGGGGAAATATTGAATGTAGATACTTTTTTTCCAAGACAAAATTGCTAATGACAAAACATTAATAAAAATCACCTGATGACCCTCATTAATTGCGATAATATGGACCGCGTTTCAGTTAATAATTATGTCAAACTGAACTTGAGGTGGTTTAAGCTAAATGTGATTGGATTCCTATGTGCACTCCCTTGCTACACCACTAGATGTATAATATTAGGTAAACCTGCATAGAAGATAGACACAATATTTCATATTAGCATCTATGTGGATCTCATGAGATGGAAAGCCATATTTTATTCAGTCAGAAAAATGGATTGATTGGTGGATTGTCCTTCCTTATAATCTACAGATAGGCCTGTGTAACATTTTCATCTGACATGGATATGAAACCTACATCCTTCATGCTGTTTCATAAATAATATTCATTGCACTAAACCGTTACAAAAGAGCAAACTATGTGATCTAGATAAGGATCTCTTCGAACGATTTGCTCTAAATCTTTTGCCGTATACAGTTTCAAACATCGTCTTTAAATAGCTCTTAGAACTGCTTCAGTTGTAAAACGTTGCCAAGTACATTGTGAGGCAACCTTCATTCTTGTAAGTTATCCTGTTACAATGATTTTTTTTGTGACCGTCAAGTTGCAAAAGTCAATGTACACCTACTTCACACTTTTGTGTCTAAATTGCGGTTTTCTTTTAATGCTTACGTACAGCTGTACATGTATGGATAATGTTATTTTTGGCCACTTGTAAAGTATTCACCTCCTGTTACAGTGTGCTGATTCATCTTAAATAATCTTGTCAGAGAAAGACTTTTTTGTTATAACTAGGCCTATATAGATTTTAGAATATAAGAAACCACTCAAAGTCCTGAGTATTTTAAGTCACCTTCTTACAGTTCTTTTTCTGTATTTTTCTAATTTCAACTAGCTGAAACTGTTATGGCACATGTGCTATGTCTAAAAGCTGTTTTGTTTATGTACAAATAATAGTAATTATGATGTAAAATATAATATAAAAAGGACAGTAATAGTACCAAGCATAGACTCCAACTATTCCCATATTACAAGAAAAGCAAAACACAAAAATGATCTGTTTGTTGCTGACCAGATCTAATTAATTTTATAAGTGTAAATAAAATTTAATACATCATGAGCGATTTGGCCAGTTATACAAAGCATTTATATATTCATCTCCTATATATTGTGTGCTATTATATCTAAAATGGTCGTGTCAGGGTAAGACATTTGTCACTGAAACCATTTACTGCATGGTGCTTCTGCTGCCGCCGCATGTACGTATTTACAAATTGTGGAATTTCATTGTTGAGAGAAAGAAATGAACAAATAAAATTTGTTTGACTATACTGATTTGTTTCAAGTTATGATATAAACCATGGCTTTGCTTTCATAAGAGATTACTCTGTCTTTATTTTTTAAATTTCAAACTATCTGTAATCAGGTGATAGGTTAAAATGATCTGGACCTCCTTTATTCATCAGTCAAGAAGACAGAAAATATCTCTGGAACCATGAATATCAATTACATAATAGAGAGAGCCAATTCTATATTGATTTCTATTATTAGCTTATCCCTGCCCTACGCCCAGAATAAATCATGAGTTCCATAGATTATGTGATGTTGCATAATGACAGCCGTCATTGACATTAGTTCATGGTATATATGCATTCCATATAACTTTGCCGATAATTATCGCAAGTCAAAGCACGTCCTTGCCTCAACGCAATGTCATGACGATAATTTCAAAAAATCGTGGTTTTAGAAAAATATATTTTCACAAATATTGATATATCAAAATATGCATATGTGACTAAGGAAATATGCTATATAGTTTAAATTTGATTACAAAAATAAATTGCACAAAAAAAACGAAAAAACCAATCTGGCGATAACATTTTTTGGTATAATATGCAGGATTATCGCAAAATTTTTATGGAATGCCCCCATGGTTAACATAAAACCTTTAATGCTGCAGACGTCAATTCTAGGAAGGAGGGATAGCTTGAGACAGAATAAGAAAAGAAGCAGTATGCTTAAACATCCCCTACAATATCTACCAAGTCAGAGAAATACTTATCAGAAAAAATGCCCTGAATTAATGAGCAAGTGATCAGTGCGTTTCTCACATCACCGATTCAGAATTATCCGGAAAAGGGAAAATGGATTACTTTTGATATTGGACAATTGACAGTTTTTAAAATGAACCATCAACAAAATAACAATTTCATATACTACTGACATCGTCTGCGCATCCTCTTCAAATCATCAAGTCGGATCAAGTCTAATGTACCAGTCTATGTTTATGAGTCAATATTCGTTTTTAGCCAATCTGCTCACCGAAAACATCTATTATGATATTCAAAATGCATTTAGAAAGACATTATTAAAAAACAAAACTCCTTTTTTTGGTCAAAGCAATTCTGAACTAACATCCGGATCTTCCACTATGCTTACAGACAAACAATGCACCCCCATATTGCAAGAGAATACATATATACATTCCCAAACATAGTATCATGTATGACCTGGTTATAACAAAGCGAATGAACAGGGTTGATCTAACCATTGTTGCAATTGAATTGTTGATGTTATGATATGCAGCATATTTGAAGTATGCCATACATCTGTTATGTCAACCAGCCTCCATATAGGGATACAGAAACGCTGCAGGACCTGCATGGCCAATAATCATTGGAGGCAGTGTTACAGTGTTATACCATCTTGAGGAGTGTACTCCTTTCTATAATGCCTAGTTCACATCCGACGATTTCCTTGCTTTTGACAAGGGTCACGACGGAATCGGAACAGCTACTTTCTAATCTGGTACATACCTTTAAGACTATGTTACGACAGTTCTGATAGCTTTATCTGACGTTCTAGTTTTATTAGATATTATATATGATTCACACTTTATCAAAACCATTCTGTTCTGATTATGTTTTTCCCTGTCCCCATTCTGTTATTACCTTTGTCGCTAATGCAAGAATCGTAAGGTGTGAACCAAGCTTGATTAACCTTTTGCTACAAGCATACACTTCAAGTGGTCTGCACAAGGTGGCAGCACAAATGATTCATGTTCAACACAGCGCAATAATGTGAAACTTCCCTGCAAGAATTGGCAAGAATCTGATGCTGATATGAGGTTTCAAGGTTCTTTTTGTCCCAACTTACTTTTATCATGGCCCCATAATTACAGCCCTAATGGTGGCTTAACCATTCTCTGGGGTTTGATTCCTTGTGGCTTGCATTGACAATCTAGGAATCTTCTAAATCGAGGACAGAATCTACACGAACGTCTTCTATACGGGGATACGACCCTTGACCTTTCACTTTACTTAAAAAAAGACAGAAACCATTTTAGCATGTGAAGGTTATAATGGATAATATCTTAGAATCTGAAAACATGAGAGTACAATTCAAAAGTAACTTCAATAGGGACCTTAACCCAGAACCCTTTCATTGTAAGCCAATGGAAGCGGTCCCGCCACTTTGGCCTGTAACCCTCTGTTTATACCCAATGTGGGATGGGTTTATTATTTCATTTCATTTTTCTTTATCCCCAGGTGTTGCTTAAACATTATGATTTCTTAGATTTCATCAATTGACAGATTTGCAGGTTTGCCAGCCAATCAAATTGCTGTATTTCAGTTCAAAATAGGGGTTGGCGTTATCGGCTTGGCTGACAGGCTTTAACATTGGTTCATATGGGAAAAAGGCCAATATATAAAGCTGCAATTTACCAATTTGAGGAGCCATTTCCCAACCAAATTGCTTTGGTTAATTTTGTATTATGCAACTGTCTTCATGGAATAAGTAGGGAAGCAATTTTGAAAATATTTCATAGCAAATTTTAATGTTGGTGTAAAATGGAATGGGCTTGACATAAATATTTCTACATTCCACAGGGGCGACAGTAAGGGTTTTGGAAATCCGACAGAGCGGCCTGTCTCCCATACATCTACGTCCCCCTCCCTCTTTGTTGAAGTATATGTACACACAAAATTTGATCTTCAGTACTCTTGAACGTCAGTTTCCACAACACCCTAAACCCTTGCTACTTTATGTTAACCGTAGTTTATATACATCCATGAACTGTTCTTAAACAGTGAGAGTCTTCAGCGGCAGACTGTCCGGCCCGTTCTCCTCCCCGAGTCGTTCTGCAGCGGACCGGCCCCACCCAGGGCGTGGGCTCGTTAATACTTGTAGACGCTAGAGGTAAAAGTAGAGGAATATTCATTATAATGAATTATTGGCTATAATGGTCGCTTGACTCTTAAGGGTAGACAACAGGAGTATTCTGCGACGGCGGAGTCAACTTCATTATAATGACTTCATATCATTATACAGCTTTCTCTTGGCACGCATATGGCATGAGGCTATATCTAGTAAAGTTTATAGGAGAAGGTTCACACAGCACAGGAAACTCATATTGTCTATCCTTGATAATCATTATTGTATTATTATGCATACATCAGCATCATCTCGTTACACTGTATTTTTTCTCACTTTACCTCCACTGAGTCCAAAGGTTGGGAAAAACTATTCAAAGAAACATTCATAATATAGGAAGGTTGGTATTTCCAGGATTAACATATCTCACTGCACGAAAATATTCCACACAGTGTTTCCGTCAGTTTTCTTTATAGCTGAGATAAGAAAAGGTGCATAGCAATCACCTAAATCTGGGCTAGTGATCTTGATTGATCTGTAATACTTCAAATTGTAGCTTAACAAGTTAGTAGTAAAACATAGTGTCCCTCACCTGTTTGAGAGTTAGGTCCTTGTGAGTACAGACCACCTTGTAGAGGGCCACTGCTGGTATGAGGGCTGCCATGAGGACGGCCAGGCCTCCTGAGACAAAGGTGCACCAGGTGGGGTAGGTGTAGGATCGGTACCTCAGCGCCCTCAGACCCGCGAACTTCATAACAAGAACCAACTGCAAAAGATCATGATAGTTATATTCTCGTATCAAGAACCAGCTGCAAGAACTTATGATAGTTATATTCTCATTGCAAGGACCAACTGCAAGAACACACAACTGATATCCTCATAATGTTTAAGGACTATAACTGCAAGAATACATACTAGCTACATTCTCATAAGAAGGACCAATTGCAACAACCTATAATTCCCATAGCAAGGACCAACTTCAAGAACACATATATTCTTATAACAAGGGCCAGTGGCCCGTTGCACAATGGGTTCGTAACAAGGAAAATAATTTTTTTGAAAAAAATTAATATTTTCCTAACAAGGATGGTTTATACACATTGTTTTTCTATATTTAGAATGCAGCCAGAGAGCTGTAACTTTTACTGATTTGTCCTTAATTTTTTTCCTTTTTATATCAATTTACAGAATTCAATTTCATTCATTAGAACCAGAGATTTTACTATGTTTGTAAAATCGTAACAAAGATATCTTTAACAAAGATATCTTTGTTTGATCCTAACAACGAAATTCTATTGTGCAACGGGCCACAGCTGCAAGAACACATAATAGTTATATTCTCATAACAAAGACAAACTACAAGAATACACATATTCTCCTAACAAGCACCAACTATAGGAGCACATTATCCTCACACCAAGGACCGAATACAAGAACACACATATTCTTATAATAACAAAAACCATCGGCAAAAATACATATTTCTGCATAATAAGGATTAATTGCAAGGATACACACCCATCTTCTGGAATGAAACCAGAGACCTTTGGAGGAGCAGAGCTATGTTCTACCACTGAACTAGCTCTCCTCTTGTGCTGTTATAAGAATAATAAGTTTGAAAGATATCGGTTTCTAACCAATAATCCCGGTATGCCGCCAACCAGAGCCCCTAGTTTAGTATAATGAACTATAGAGGTTTAATTATCCGTTTAAAGTTAATGCGTGTTTATGTTGTTACGTTGTATAGATAATAGCTAGCTCCATTCGCAGTCTCCCTCCTCGTTGACTGCGGTCGTCCAATACATAATTATAGTTCCCTTATCATGTAAGACGTGAACACTCGTTGTGAAAGGATTTGTTGTTTATTATCCAATGTCTAGTCGTTCCGTGACAAGAACTCGATTGACCATGATCAGTCCCGAGGTTAGAGTTCCCTCAAACACATTCAGTAAACGCTCCGCGCTCTAACACAATTTCTATATGCCTCTCTCCAGAACCTAGACTGCAGATTAAAGGTCCAACCTTCACAGGATGTTTACTCACACAGTGCTTGCAGCTACTCTGGCTAGCTAAGAGCGGAACACATTATTATGTGGTGGTACGTCACACCTTAACTCCTCCCTCATTTCACTACTGTCAAAGTGAAACATTGGCTTACACGTGCGCTTCTAAGCTCACGTAATGCTGCCCAAACATGGACTGGCCACCCGCGTCAGTACAATAAGAGTCTAAAGATATTGTTAGATAAAGATCAAATTAGGAATACTTACACAAATAACTGCGGGCGTGATGAACTTGTAGATGTACCTGACAGGTCTGACAATATTCCAGCCAGTCATTTCTTTTACATCTGCACTAAGCCTATCGACACCTGAGGAAGATAAGATAATCATAAAAACCATTTTGAACAAATAAAAACCAAGGCATCACAAGAATACTGTACTTCTTGATCACATTTGTAAATTATATCTAATTGAAAATAATCTATCAGAAGTTTAATATGGGTACAATGGTCATACCGTAGATCCAGGCGAGGGCCATTCCCTTGGCAAATCCCAAAAAGAGGTGTACAAAGGTGACGTTAGCATCCATCATCTGTAACACGTACATTCCACCCTAAAACGAAATAAAAACAAACTGGTAATCCCAAATTGGGGCAGCGACTATGGCAGCAAATAGATAATAGAGGAACTAAGATTTACAAGGGTTCTAAAAGAGGATGTCAAAATGTTATTGATTATTGGTATTTATAAGGTTAACACAAAAACAACTTTTGTGACGACTACAAACAGCTGTAAAAATTAAGTCATTGTAGGCCAGTTTGGCCTTTCAGGAATGATAGATTTGTTCTTTCCACTGAATGGTCAAAGTACGGATTTCTGACTGACCATGGACCATTCTGGACAACTTTTTCCAACGACAAGAGGTATAGAAAACCAATGGAACTATAGATTTAATTGCTTTTAATTACTTTTGAAAGAAATCGTAGGCTACAGTTGTCCAAAACATTTAAAATGTTAAATATTTTGTCGTCTAAAAGTCTTGTCATTCCTGCAGTCGTCATTAATTTCGTAGTCTTTATGGTTGTCTTAACCACCAATTTGCCATTTATATTGAACGATTTCCTCATCGACCACCGCTGATTTCTAAATCTGTCCATATCTTCGGCCGTCTTGAGAAAAATGTAGATTGATGGAAACATTCCCATATCAATAGAGTTCAAAACAGGATTGACATGACGTAGATTAAAATAGAAGGGTACTAACCTGTGTTGTGTACATGAGGCCTCCAAGGAACCACATAAATATAAGTATTAGTAGAACGCCTATTGTCCTCCGGCGGGTTGACACCAAGTTAGGGAAGGTGTCAGAGATGTTGACTTGGAGCAGATTTATAGCTGCTGCCTGCAATGTAAAACATAATGATATTATTTTAAAGATTGAATGGTCGATTGATGGAATTTAATGCCTATCGACAGTTTAAGACATATAGACAGTGAAACATATTATAGTTGGAAGATCGGTGTACATTGGAAGATCGGTGGTTTTTTTTCATTTTTATAAGGGGGTCAGGGTTCCCCCCCCCCCCAGCACTGGCTCTGGATCTGCCCCTGCTTCAAGTATCTTGTATTTGATTCTATTATATATGTTAAAAGCAGATTGCACCTACCACCGCCCCTATGCCCAGGCTGATCAGGGTGAAGTTAAACATGACAGACCATACTGGGGACACAGGCATCCGTGTCAGCATCTCCGAGTAGACCACAAATGCCAATCCGGCCCCTAAAACCAATGGAAACTCTTGAATCTACGTTGCTTTATATTTGTATTGACTATGATCATATGATTTACGGTTGCCGTCTGAGGAGGAAGGATCATACGTTTACAACACGATCATATGATTTATTATTATTATACTAATATAGGCTAGCCTGCAGGTAAAACTAATGAAATTTTGCTATCCTTGGTTGGGAGAATTTAACTGTATAATTGGAAATAAAGCAAAATCCAATTAATATTGATACAATCCTAATTATACAGCATCAGTTCATTATTAGATGAAAAATACTTATATATTTTTATTATTATAGAAACGTGTATTTCTAATACCTTGGCCTACAACTTTGTCAATTCCAACATATACTTATTTTTTTATTATAGAAATATGTATTTCTACTACCTTGGCCTACAACTTTGTCAATCTCAACATCTACTTCGGCAGCCATCATGCCAATGGTAGCAAAGATGACAATCCCACAGAAAAGGCTCGTCAGCACGTCAGAAACCGCCAGGATTATGGAATCCCTGGTTCAAACAATATAATATATGACATGTCTAACATTAAGATATGATATACAGTTATAGTGTGGTCGTTCCTAATAAATTGTCATAGAAAATTCGTTCTCAAAAACCAAGATGAATTATTTTGAATATGGATATGATTAATATACTGAATACGTCCCTCTAGTTACATTCAGTAAGATTAGCGTGAAAAAGTATATTGCATCACCTCTAGTTAAGAAAGGTGACCTGCATGAATTAGAAAACTAATTCTGAACTTAAAAGAAAAGACATTTACTTGACACAGTTGTTCCTAAACTTGTTATGACTTCCTAATGTTAGAATTGATCCCCCTGATGCCCCCAGAGAGAAGTAGGCCTGTATTGCAGCATCCGACCAAACCTAAAGAGGGAACAAGAGGGAACAAATTCTATAATAATCAATAATATAATATTGTATAGAGTTGAATATGTTATCAATTATTGTTGTTGTACTATACGTAGAGAGTTTAAATAGTAATTACTATTTAAACTCTCTGTTATACCTGAGCCTTGTTCATAAATTTACAAGCGTAGCTGAGTCAACGTGCTTGTGGAAGTTGTAGCATATCAATTGGTAATGAGCTTTTGGTTAGTTCACTCATATATATGACCGGTATTATTATAGGTCCAGATATGAGAAGAATATAACATATATATATATATATATATATATATATATATATATATATACCATGTGTCTGATTACACGTCATACTACCAACTATGGTCACTAGAAGCAGGGGACCAGTCCCCTTTATTCACAACTATATCTTTGGATATGTGAACTGGTTCTCAATCATAACCCGGCTGAATGACGAATACTCCGTGTCAGACATCCTTCACCAAAGAGGAATGCCATACAACTGAACTCAGTTTGAGGCTTGGGGATTTGATGGAGTTCATTTTACAACACGGGGCATAACTATCCTTTTATAGGGAGCCCAAAGCAATGTGCTAAAATGTGACAAAAGTTTGCAAAATGAAATAACCATAGAAATACATTCTAAGAGTCTAACCTTAGCTAGTGATACAGTTAAAATCATGAACACTAGCTTGAATTTCAATTAAATTCCATAAAACTCCTGTCTTGTCTGTAGATCTATAGCAATTTTTCTAAACAAACCAATGTTGGTGGGTCACCAAATGGGTCAGGGACATGTTTTGTTGTTTTTTGATGAAGTTAAAGTCTGTTTCCACAGTCTATATTCTATCATGGGCCTCACCTATCATCATAGAATGAATTTCAATAGTTAGGCCCTAATACATTTTGCCAAATTTTACCCGATATTGGTTTTAGTTCCCTTTAATTATTCGGACAGTAGGAACAAGTCTAGTGCACAAGTCAAAATATCTTGTTTTGGAGAGACACGTCATAATTATATCACTTTAATTCTCTTTCAAACCACATGCAGGATGTATGGTCTTTTTCCAAAGTTAAAAGTGCTGGCAGCCAAAATCTTCAAAAAACAAGATATATATATATATATATATATATATATTCCTCCAAATATATTAAACAATCCTTCCAAAACCAGTATTCAAAACAACCAAACAACCTTTTTAGTATAGGAGTAGCATAACCAGCATAACAATTTTAATGTGCTTGGCTTGAAATATTTGATAGGTAACTGTGCATGGCGTTAAATAACGCTATTTTAATCTAGCATTAACTTATAACAAATATATATATATATATATAATATATATATCAATACATTCACTACCCGCCATTCATTCCTAGGAAGAATATATGACCTTGGCATCGGTCAAGTCATCTCTAGCCTATTGTGTGTTCATTCTAGTCAGAATGGAATCTTATCACACCCTGATAATTTTCCCAATGAAGTCACGGTTGATTAGTTTCAAGCGGTGGACTTGATAGTCATGGTTTGTATTCTATTCTAATCAACTGAAAACTGGTAAAAGGCGTGTGAAATTCGTCATATGGGTAAACTGTCAGCTTTTCATTTGGCTTGAGAGGTCTCTTAACAAAATGTATAAAACGAGGGAAAAAGGCTGCTCCAAGGTTTCCATATTTGGTATTGTAAAGTTAAGTAGTAAATGGTTTTGTGAAAAATAGTCAGAAAATAGTCTGATGGTAGCTTTTTGTTTACGTTCAATTTTCATGTTCAAAACAATTCTAACAAAATGGTGCAAAATGAAATTTATTCTTATTTGGAATGCATGTAACGTTTTTCTTTGCGAAATCTATTCTTACTTGGAACGTCAATGTAACGTTCTTCTTTGCAAAATTTGCATATTTCCTAGCATTAGTTGCCATAGAAACTAACATTTTCTAACCACTGAAATAATCAATGTTTAACCATAATTATTTTATCACAATAACTCGTACATATCTTCCCCTATCTAACATATATACATATCGTCTTCCCCTTTTTGAGTGCAATAACCATCATTAGACGGCCATAACTTCCTTGATAATTATCTTATTCTGACATGCTTACTAGCATTCTAAAGCTAAGAACATTATGAGAACACTAAAACATTAGTCTCCTACCCAATCCCTCGTAGGCACACGAATACATACCGTAAGAGAAGCCAGTTTTTCCCACCGCGGTGTGAGGAGGTAGAGAATGCCCTGTCCACTACCCTTCTTGGTCAAGCCCTGTATCAGCAATGCTGACAGAACTAAATAAGGGAGCAGCGTGGTGATATAACTTGCCTGAAAGGATAATGATAATAAGGGCTTATAGTTATTATATATGTGTATGAGAGAAAAAACTGCATAAACTTGATTTGAGAAATTTTAACCTTAGATGACCTCCATATACTTTTGCACATACAATCTCAAATTCAATTTGTAAAACCTTCAAATTTGCAATAGCCAATTCCCAAAAGGAAGCAGTGCTAAAGAAAGTCAGCTTAATACTTCTCTTATCTGCACGTTCTAAAATTATTAATAACTATTTATGTTTTTGATTTTAGGTGAGACGCTATTCCAGCCCAAAGCAGGGGAGTAATTCATAATCGTTTTTCTAAGCTTCAATGTTTTGCTAAATTGTCATAAATTTCTTAGCCTTACCCAAGGGGTAGGTGCATTAACAACAAAACAGAATCAGTTAGTCTAAAACCTCAAATAGAATTTCCTTACCTTTCCCCAAGATCTGACTCCAAAACATAACATTAGGAATGCCAAACCAACACAGAATAAAAGGCAGAGAACCAGAGGCCACTGGACGCTACCAAGTTGGTCGATTCCTGAGGTTATCCTTAGGAGATAGTTGCTAAAGATAAAAGAAAATACATGGATATAATTGCTCATTCGAGGACTTTGAATATATTAGGGGCCTTCCATTTAGTACGTACGCAATTTTTTTAAAATTCTAGACCCCCCCCACCCCCCTTGGCCCATAGTACGCATTGGAATTGTACAGGAACGTACGCAAATTTTCAAAAATCTCAGACCCCCCCACCCCCCCTTAGCTTGCTGCGTAGTACTATATGGAAGGCCCCTTACATGAATGCTTTTTAATTTTTGATACTATATTCATGAACTGTGATAAAGACTTCTACATTGAATTTTCTGTGAGATGATAAGAAATACGTTCAATATGCCTAAATCTGTGAAATGTGGCATCTTTCCCGATTAATCACTTTGATATTCCAGGAAATATCAGGCTTAACCTTTGAGGTATGTATACATGTGCAGCTGCTTTCAGGAAATGGTTATACACCTTTTTCAGGCATCTACTAGTGGCAACCTATAGCTCTACGCTAATAGAATGCCACACTAATGAGGAATACGTATATTGTCATTTTTATACTTGAATATATCACCTTTGAATTACTATTACTCACTGAAAGTATTCATCACCTGGCGAGGATGGGTTCTCAATATGGGATAGCTGTGATGTTATATTAAGGACCTCATTGGTAGCAACAGATGTATTTGTAATGTCTACACAGGTATTATTCAGCCAGAGATTACTGTCACTGAAACATTCTTTGCGTTTAAGTATGGTGCCGATATCCAAGCAGTCTGAAAACATAAAATAACTTATTTAAATAACAGCCCATTGGATGTGATGTGAGTGAATGATATCTATAGATCTTGGAAGCAAGAAACCACTAAACAATTTTGAAGACTGTCTCCCATGTCTTGACAACGTTTAGGTTCACCTGTTTGGGCAAACTATAATACAGGGGGATTTAGTTTCTACAAACAATTAATTTCTTGTACAAAAACTCACTCAAAAACATAGGAGTATCAAACAAACAAAACTCAAACTATACCAAAGACCAAACCAAAACAAATCAATGAACATTTCTTGCTGAGCAGACCTATAGAAAAGTTGTTCATTTATTACATTTTATGGAACCAGACAACATGATTATGTTACATTATTATGTGAACTGTTCTAACTTATTTCTTCTTTGTTCCAGCAATGCATTCTCAGCTGATAATGCACGTTTCTAGGTAATTCTCAAGTGAAATATGAAATATAGTGCACTGGTTCCAATCTATATGTTTCTCAATACATTAATCATTATCGATAGGTTGTACTTTAGATGAAAATTATTTCTCTCTTGCAGTAGTTTTCAATTGTCTTTCCATGATGGCTGCTAGTTTTAATACCCACAAAGTGTAATAATGATTTGTAAATGAAAGAATATTCCTCTTACTTGGGGTGTTCCACCAGTTTCCACATGTGCTCCAAGGAAGAGTTTTGGTAAATGAAGTAAACATATAAAATACACCATATGACACAACCACCGTGTAGTAACAGTTGACAACGAAGGACATCAGGGTTATTGACCAGCCTATTCCTGAAGGACAGACGAAAGAGTGTCATTTTATCTTATTGAAAGACATAGCCATTAGCGTTCAAATATATAAAAATGTATGCAACTGCAAGACCTACATAAACAAGAGACACGCAATGTTATGTGGGTGTGTTTAATGTTTGTGTCTGGCAAGTCTTGTTTTTTTCTGTCAAGAATATCAAAATTAAAAGGTTATCAGAATTATTTGTAAATCACCATTTGATGGAATGAAATTAATATCGTTACCATAATCCGATTACAGTCATGATTACGATTGCAGTTATGTAATACTTATACCAGAATCTTTTTGTTAATATTCATCAAACGGTCTCCTCTCACAGATTTTAAATACTAATAATACATTGCTACCATACCTGACATGATAGGGGCGCCATCCCAGCAGGCGAGGGAACCCTTACTACTGTACTGAGCAAAGCAGAAGTCAGCTAAGACCTGGGGAAACGCCACCAACAGCGTCATCAGAAAAAACGGTATGAGGAATGCACCTGAAAGTGTATAAAAACGCATTTTTGAATGTATTATCATTTATCATGCATTATTACAACTTTAAGAATTTGAAAAAGTAACTTGCCAATAGTCAAGAAATTGAATAAGTCTGTATAAGGAAATTGACAAGAAAGTTTGAATGTAGAATATGTGAATGGGTTACCTTCTAATTAAGCAGCGTCCACACTTGGGCAACTAAAATGTTAGTAGCCCGGCGATTAGTGTTAACCCTTTATTTCAACGGCGACCAAGACCAATTGAAACCGCTAGACGCCGTGGTTGGAAAGGGTTAACACTGGTCGCCCAGCTACTAAAATTTTAGTCACCCAAATGGGGACCCAGCTTTATGCCGCGTCCCCACTTGGGTGACCAACGACGGCAACTAACGTTAGTCGCCGGACAATTAAGGAAAAGGTATGTCATTGGGCGACTAACTAAGTCGCCGGTGAAAAAAAAGTTAATCGCCACGTTGGGACGCTCTTGTAGTTAATCGCCGGACGACAAGGGGGAACTTTAGTACATCGCCCGACGATTAACTAATCGCCCGTGGCTATTGAACAATATTAAACATGTCAAATATTTTGCCCAAAAACCAGGGCGACTAGTGGTTTGGTCGCCAGACATCACGGCGCCAGTGTGGAGTTGGTCACTGGGCGATTAACAACCTTAGTAGTCCGCCGACCAAGGAAATCTAGTCGCCGAAGTGGGGACCCGGCATTATGCCTGGTCCCCACTTGGGCGACTAGATTTCCTTGGTCGCCGAGCGACCAATTAAGTTAGTAGCCCGGCGATCAACTCCACACTGGCGCCTTGATGTCTGGTGACCAAACCACTAGTCGCCGTGATTTTGGGGTAAAATATTTGACATGTTTAATATCTTCCAATGACCACAGGCAATAAGTTGGTCGCCGGGCGACGTACTAAAGTGGCGTCTGGTGGCCTCTAGTCGCCCAGCGACCAACTACAGGAGCGTCCCAACGTGGGGATTAATTTTTTAGTAGCCCGGCGACTAATAAATCACCCGGCGACCAATATTTCTTCCTTGGTCGCCGGGGAAATACACTGGTCGCCGTCGTCAGTCGGCCAAGTGGGGACGTGGCATTATGCTGCGTCCCCACTTGGGCAACCAACAACGGCAACTAACGTTAGTCGCCGGACGATTAAGAAACAAGTACGTTGTCGGGCGACTAACTAAGTCGCCGGTGGAAAAAAAAGTTAATCGCCATGTTGGGACGCAGTTGCCGTCAAACTGCCGGAGATTAGGGAGCACATTGGTCGCCCTGGTCGGCAATTTAGTGCACTAATCGCCCGGAACTTGGGGAAAATATTAAACATGTCAAATATTTTACCAAGAAACCACGGCGACTAGTGGTTTGGTCGCCAGACACCATGGCGCCAGTGTCTACTTGGTCGCCGGGCTACTAACCACGTTGGTCGCTGCCGAATTTTGTAAAACTAGTCGCCCAAGTGGGGACCAGGCTTTAGTGTCATACAGAATAATTCATTATGTAATATTGACCGTACTCATTTGAAATGAAGCGTTCAGAAAGTGTATAGCCTCATTCGTTATTTATTTCGTTACCTTACTTTGACCTAAAACGTGTATTCCACTGGGCGATTTTGCCTGCTGAGACATGTAATCAAATAATCTGTAACTTCTACACTTTTACAAATAGGCATATGATTTCTTTGAACTGACAGTGGAATTAGATGCTACATCATAATTATAGACCTACATACAATTATAGACCTACATCATAAGGATGACCTTTAAATTCTTTGTTATGAAGGATGCATGGCAATATGCCATTTTTACATATCGATGCCGGGATAATTAAATATGAAAAGGCCTTAAGTATTTGTACCGTATTGACAAAGTGGGCAGTATTTGGGTATACTGCCCACCTTGGTCTGCTGTGGTAAATGTTTTTCTCTTTATTTTGTGAATTCTGACTGGATTTGCATGATCATCTTTTAGGTAAAATAATGATAATCTGATTCAATGGATATATTCATAGAGCCATAATATGAGAGAAAATCAAGGATTTGAGGCCAAACTGCATGCTCGAGGCAATCCAAATTGTGTGCATATATAGGCCTAGTCAATACATTAAAACAGTGCCCGCTCTGCTCTGCCTGTAATTTCCTTTCTGTTTCCCTCATATTTCTCGAATATAAGCTATATGATCTTCAGTCTAAAATATGACCCTGAATACTTGGTGTGATATCAGAAAATTACAGGCCTCAGCCTCACGGCTTCAGGCATTACTTTTCGATACCCACCTC
Source organism: Lepidonotus clava (assembly GCA_936440205.1). Classification (NCBI taxonomy): domain Eukaryota; kingdom Metazoa; phylum Annelida; class Polychaeta; order Phyllodocida; family Polynoidae; genus Lepidonotus; species Lepidonotus clava. The sequence goes on from OW387135.1 coordinate 17,878,964, forward strand.
ATATTCAGGGTAAAATGTATTGGAGAAGAGTCATAAACAACTAAAAGACAGCAGTCAGATTCCCCTAATCGAATCGTAAACTTGGGTTGGTGATATGTCAGAGAGTGGGTTTGTATAAGGGTTAGGCTTCTGGATGCTCATCAAATGGCGGAGCTCATTGTATAATAATTGATTCGACCTAGTTATTGATCCAAGACGTATACTAACAATGCATTATGAATGCACTAAACACCAAACATCTATACTTTGAAATATATGCTTGTTATTTGTAAACTTAAAATGGTGTTGTCTAGATCTGAATATTACTGTTGATATATTTTGGATCAATTGTTTGTCTAATTGTTTATAAAATGTCATTTATGTCCGCTGAAATTATTTAAACTGATGACTATGTTATTCTTTGTGTTGTATTATGTTGTACAAATTAACAAATCATATTAATATGCTGTTCAAAGCTGTTGTATACCCTTGAAACTGTTGGAAGATCTTGTACTACAGGAAACAGTGGAAATAAAAAAAAAAAAAAAAAAAAAAAATATTCAGGGTAAAATGTATTGGAGAAGAGTCATAAACAACTAAAAGACAGCAGTCAGATTCCCCTAATCGAATCGTAAACTTGGGTTGGTGATATGTCAGAGAGTGGGTTTGTATAAGGGTTAGGCTTCTGGATGCTCATCAAATGGCGGAGCTCATTGTGTAATAATTGATTCGACCTAGTTATTGATCCAAGACGTATACTAACAATGCATTATGAATGCACTAAACACCACATGAAAATAGATGTCTACGGACCTTCAACCTTAGTAAATGGGGCCATTAAGGTCCATTAAAGGTACATCAAAGGTAATGAAAAAGTTATCTTTACAAGACTTTTACAAGATGACATGGGAACCCTTGTAATGTTGACCTTTCCATTATCTTAAATGTACTGTAATAAGCCCTTCCCAGCCTGTCAGCCCAGCCTACAATCTCCAACCCTATTTTGCCCTGAAATACAGCATTTTGATTGGCTGACAAACCTGAAAATCTGTCAATTAGTGAAATATAAAATAAATTTATTGTTTTAAGAGTACTTGGAGGTATAGAAAAATAGAAATCTTGCTTATTTCAGTAACCCCAACTCTAGGAGACAAGGATGGCTTATACAGTCATTTTGTCCAACCCGTGTCCAACCCTGGGATATACCCAATGTGGGATGGGCTTATTGTATACCAAATCCAAAGGTCAGTTAGTGTGCTTTACCCCGACCTCTCAGATAAGTATTGTTATTCTACACCTAAACTAAGACCTAAAGCCAGTGATCTATGATGCAACAATAAGAATTATGTCAACTGTATCTAAGGCAAATGGGAACCGAATGCAGTTGGTCCAAAATCGGTAGTTGTTTGGTCCATCTCAAAATCGGTTCTCCATCGATTCATAGATTATGCCAATCAATTGTAACTGCAGACTAAGTTTATAACTGTCGTTTTTTTTTATCAAAGTATTTTAGGAAGGCCTTTTTATGGCATGTCTTATTTCAAGAATATCAAAAGGTTATGCCGAAAATACTCCTTAGGAATAGTCTGATTTGTTGGTGGTTGCAATGGAAACAAGCCTTTACTTAATTCCCAGACACATTCTCTAAGAACTAGCTATTATCCCAGCTTTGGGGCATGGTCCACAAAACTAATGTGAAAGTTTGATTTCATCTTGTTGTACCTCCGGTTTGGCCATGGATCAACTTTTAAAAAGCCACCTTGGCCGCAGTACTTTTTATTTGGTTTTACTGGAGCGTAACTCGGTGAATTTAAAGGCCTACTTCTGGGGAAAATATCATGGAAACTGGAGCACCTACGTCCACCAATTCCATATCAGTAGTATCAAATGCAACCTGAAATAAAACAAAGCTCCATGGAAACTTGCACTAAACTGGGGTTCCATGGAGCGTCACTGAGCGAGTTTACAAATAGCTATAGGAAACACATACAGCAAACTGAAGCACCTACCCCCGCCGTTTCCATAGCATTGGTACGGAAACCTCCATAGATTGCCCAGTCCTATGGCAGTGCCTAGAGCTGCCATGAGAAACTCAGCCTTGTTGGCCCAAGTGTCCTTAGCCCCAGCTGCAGGAGGGGACGGCATGGTTCTATCTGATGGTCTGGGATCCACTATATGTATGGGAGGTTTGAGCTTGTGTGGGAGCGGGGATGGGAAGTTACACGGTTTATATAGTGTAACTGGGACGTGCGCGCTCATGCGACATCATGATTGTAGGGGGACCGTTCACACCTTCCGATTATTACCTTGGTCACACTAGACAATTTGGTAATTTTGTAAGTTTTCTTTAGGCGTATGATAAGGACCTGCTATGAACCACTTTGAAAAGAATTTGAAGCGTTTCCTAATAAAATTCAATATGTCTTTAATTCGCCATTTCATGCATAACTGACGTTTTCTGAAATCGTGGGTCAAAGTCGCCAGTTAGAACGCAGTCTTACTTTTAGGTGTGAACTTAAGTATGATTATTTATCTGTTTATTTATCTATGCAAGTGTTTATGTATTTATTCAATTCCTTTATTGCCATTACAGAAGGCCTATCACTTAATTTAATTCAACCCTCATACCCACGAATAGTGCATAAATGTGTATGAAGGATGATAATGAAACAGGTTATAATAGAAGATGCATACAGTAGTTACAATTGAAGACTATATTAAGAGTCAACTGATGGCCGTCATTAAAGTTTTTTGACCAGAAATGTGGAGTTTCAAAGCTGAATACCTCTATAAGTAACTGTCCCTTTAAGAATGTTGGTATTTGGGTGGGGTAGATATTTCACCCACCGATATTGTAGTACGATAGATTATAGTAAGGATGTTTGCAAAATTTACCAACATGTACAACCATATATATATACATTATACGAACATAGATATATATTTTATGAACACACACAAGCCTTTCCGTCCATTCAGATCAATAGTCCATTTTTTCAGAATGCGCTTCTTGGAATCAAGGAAGCTTGATTGTTGACCTCGGATCTTCTATCGGTAGATGAATAATATATCTAGAAAGTATTTCGGCAGAAACAGCAGGTTCTTTCCGAGATATAAAAAATCGGAAAATGTATTTCAAACATCTATTTAAAAAGAAGATTATCTGTATACTGAATTGATGTGATTGAGATGAAAACTAAAGGTAATCCAATCTGTTAGCGTGTGCCAATGCTGTGGTCATAATTACAAGTACCAAAACAATTTAAGGTGGCAACCGCTTATGTTATATATGGGCATAACTGTCAATCTGAACACTGAGTGTTGAATTCACCTTATTGTCCTGAGAACCTTAGGGCTCTAAGCTTACATGTCTTTAAGTTTAAGTCTAGCTCGCCATGCCCACCTTTAGAAACAGGTGAGGGTACACTCCAATACCATAGACAGTAATCTGCATGCATGATGTAACCCAAGTTGCATTTCTTAAGAGAAAGTATTGTCATTCTTACATGTGTTTAAATATTTGCGTGTGTCAAAAGTATCAATATAATAGTTCAAGTACAAGTGTACCAACATTAATAGCATAGATATTTACATGCACAGGCCATGGTATTAAAGGGAGAAGCTGGGTTGGAATCTGTAAACCCTTGTTCAACCACCATTCTCTGTAGCTATCTTTAGTAAGTGCTAGATCAGAAGAAGCTTTTGTTTGAATACATTAGCAGATGCTTTAGTGATAAGAGGTATCAGTCAAATAGTCAGAACTGTACAATATCTGTGAAATATGTCACACCCTAACACTTTGTTGCATCAAATTATGAAACACTTTATATCGCTAAACATGTTTAGAATTCTTGATGTTTAGGGTTTAGTGTTTAGAAACATGGATTCTATTGCAAATAATGTCTTGGTAAAGGTGATGTTAATCTTCAAAGGGTTTAGACGATATATAGCATAGGTCCATAAAACCAATTTTTTTGGTAATTTTCATTGATATTGTTCTGGAATTTCTTGCGCATGCAATATAAGACCAAAAGACTTGTTTCCTCTTCTAAATTGATCAACCAAGAGTTAAAATTCAAGCTTAGAGTCAAAACTCTTTCAATATCATGCAGAAGCAAATGCAGAAATGACCTCTCAACTGAGGTAGAGCTGAGTTCACATGAGATTATTTTCCTCAAACTCCAAACACATTCTAATACATAACATATACATTTCTAAGACACTCTATGGTACCTCGAAAATTGTCTGAATTGTATAATGAATTTATACTTTTAGAAATCTCTAAGAACTAGCCTACATAGAATTGGCATACAATGTCACACTGTGGAGAAAAGTTAAACTACTCATAAGGTAAATGAAGGTGACTCTTGCCATACACGTAATTGGATGTATTCAGGCCCAAATGTTACATTTCCCCCTCCTCAGATAAATGCATCCCCACATTGTCTTTTAAGCCAAACTTTACTTGGAACATCATGGCATATATTTGTTAAAACAGTTCACAGTAGGTCTTCTCAGTGGTTTTGTATGTCAAATTCTAAACACAATGATCCAAAACATGTTCAGAAAGTACAAGTGTTTAGGATTTAAACACATGCTATTTCATGTTTTTAGATTCTGAACATATCTATTCAAATACATCTTTGGAAGTTACAAGTGTTTAGGATTTAAACACATGTAACTACCTGTGTTTAGATTCTAAACATGTTTAGACCCTACATATGTTTAGAATCTAAATTTTTACAGTGCAGTTATCCATGCTCACCAGCAAAAGGACAGGGTGACTGAGATCCATTTATGTTACATAAACTCTCCAATATCAAATGATTATCCCACCCAAATAGTAGAGAAAGTATACCCGGAACTAAGAAGTCATAATGTTGTAGATCACTGAATCAGACAAACTATACACTTTAGTCTACTAAATTAATGATTTTTCCCAACACTGTATTGTGTGTATTTTAATTGACTGATTAGAGCGTACATTCATAACTCCTCTTTAAAAGGTTTTGAGATGCTGGAAAGAAGCTAGGATTTTTTTTTAAAAGTTCCTTTATTTATACAGACAAAAAATAAGTTTACAAGAACTTGTCTCACTTTTCTGTCTGTGAGTATAAAATAATACAATTCCCATTATACACTTATCACTGGTAATGTGCATATAATCGGATTTCTATAAAATTCACAAAGTTCATTGATTGCACAAACAATGGGTAAAAAATATACCAGTATCACCAAGTTTCTTCACTCATATTTTTTGTATTGACATTATACACATCGTTTGGTCAGGATGGTCAGGTTATCTGTGCCACTATTCAGTTTATAGAAATGGCATAAAATCAAGTTGTTCAAGATATTTCCTGAAATGTTTCAATGATGAGCTTGTCACCTACAGGATGACCATAACTCAGGCTTATAACAACGCTATAACATCAAGTGAATAATACAGGAGCAATACACATTCTCTGGTGTAGAATGTAAGTGACAACATCGTCTTTCTTGTTCATAGCAGTTCATATTGGATATTGAATAATTTATCTTCCAAATTGGTAAAATATGCTTCATTAATTGCGTAACTGGTAAATCCAAACTTTTTTTCACTCATCTAAAACCAGCAGTGTCTTTCCAAGAGTGGCTTGTTCTATCAAATACAGGCGTTTTTTGTAATAGAAAAAAATATCGTTGTCATGAGATGAAAATGAGATTCGATACGAATTTCAGTTTGTTCACTCATTGCACCATCCCCCTCCCCTTATGCAGCAATCTTTACAAAGAAACTCAACGTGACCCCTATGAATAACGTACATGCTTGGTTTACTGAGAACATTGGGTTTGGACAGGAATCGGAGTAGGCTATTCAAGCTTATCACTCGAGGGGATCTACGAAAGAAAACTGAGCGCAGTGTCGGGTGTGGGGGGAGCTTCCTATTTCAGCGTCATTGTTTCTCCAGTCCTATGTCAGACCGATCCATTCCCAAGGACATTATCTATGTCTGGATCGACCATTTGATTATTATAGAAATTTGATACAGGGTTTGGGGCTCTCAACTACTCATTCCAGAATTCAGTAAATTAATACTCAGCTTGTAGGCGTCGGTAAGAGCTACGTACATAATCGCTATAGTATATTTTTGAGTAGTGAAAACTAGTCTTAATCCAGTCCCAAGGGACCTTGCTGGCGATCCTTATGGCATAAACAGCTTGATCTGAGCTAAAGATAACCGGTCTGACCTAGGACTGTGTCTTTAGTGTTACATAGTCATGATTATCAGAAGATTGCGTCGTCTCATGGCCATCCTCAAAACACCTTCCCTAGGCCCTTCCCTGGACATGATAAAGTTATTTAAACCATTTAATGATAGTAAGTGTGTTTTAAGAAGTCCGTATTACTTAGGCTGTAAATTGTGGGATCAGCTTGAGGCCCATGTTCAGAAACTTGATACTATATATGAATTCAATCGTGCATTGAATAAGCACGCTGTAAGATCTAATGTCCCGCTGCTGGACTTGGATGGCTTTTATCTCACACTGCCGGATCACAATTGTAACTGTCAACAATATGAATCTTAGAATTTCGATCATAATCAATGAATGTTGATGGACAAGGACTTAATATTGTAATTCTGTGTGACCTTAAGGAATAATCAAACGATCAACCTTAATGTCATCCTTTATGATAACAGTGCAATAGATGGCACAAGTTTATGTTTTGAAAAGTAAAATGCCCACCTCGGATTGATTTTTGTGCATTCTCCTGCAGTAAGCAAAGAGTATATACAAATATAATTGAGCTTCCTTGATATTCATAAAGCACTTGTGTAATCCGTAGGAGTAATAAAGTGGTGATTAAATAATCAATTCTAATTATTACAAAGATTTAGATGTCGTAAAAACAGCTCTGATCCGAGGTGGGAATGTTTTAGATCCGAGAGTGTGATAGCCAGGGTACCTCAGTCCGGCAGCAGGACATAAGGTCTTACGGTGTGATAAGGTTGACCTTACAACTATGTACTTTGAGTAAAATGGATGTACTATTGTAGGTTTTTCATGTAAGGCATATTGACCACCAGTTTTACAGTGTGCTATGATTTGTAAAATGATATGGAGACAGATTGATATATTGTTTGTATATGTAAATCGGTTTTCGACTGTTATTGTTGTAAATATATGGTATGATTATTTTGAATGTATGTGTAATACGCTATCGGAAGAGCTCTGTACATGAGAGATAGAATAAACAATTAAAAAAAAAAAGATTGGGTCATCTCATGGCCATCCTCAGTGGCCCGTTGCACAATAGAATTTCGTTGTTAGGATCAAACAAAGATATCTTTGTTAAAGATATCTTTGTTACGATTTTACAAACATAGTAAACTCTGGTTCTAATGAATGAAATTGAATTCTGTAAATTGATGTAAAAAGGGAAAAAATTAAGGACAAATCAGTAAAAGTAACAGCTCTCTGGCTGCATTCTAAATATGGAAAAACAATGTGTATAAACCATCATTGTTACGAAAATATTAATTTTTTTCAAAAAAATTATTTTCGTTGTTACGAACCCATTGTGCAACGGGCCACAAGGGACCTTCCCTGGCCCGCGTTAAGTCCTGGCTGCCCTTAGGTTGACAGATGCTCAGCTTACCCTGGGATCTTTGTGTCCCAGTTGGGACGTGTCTTTGATTAATCATGATCACCATAATGGTCTACTTCTCAAGCATAAGACAACAATGGATCTGATGTTCGCAGTTGCACGCTTTGAGGGATATTGGTTTATTTCAGGTAAAGAGTCTGCGTTTTATAGGATACAAGTGAAAGTAGATTGACTTATACATATCATGTTATATATCCCCCATAAATCTTGTGCTTATCCCATAAACCCCGCGTTTTGTGTTACACCTTGACTATTTTCGTACTTTCATGTTATTTTAATTCTTTTTAAATTGTTTTTATTGGGTCTAATAGGCTCGGCATTGCCAATCGTCCACCGACTCCCACTTTATGTTACTGGTTACAAGATAAATGGGCAAGACATTTGTTTCTTATTATTTCATTACAGAATGATACCGAATTAAACATTTCAAGGTACTTTTCGAGTATCTACATTATTTGTGTATCTTGAGTCACTTCCTATAATAATTATACAATTATTACAATAGGCTTGTCGAAGCTGTATTTATTAATTTCTTTATGATGGGTCGTCGGACCAATGTGGTCTCAGGCTTGTCGAAGCTGATTGTGATAACTATGAATTAAGACACTGCATGTAATGCAGGCGTTGATTGCATTATCTTTGGATATCTACTGAAACCCCCAAAACTTACAATAGTTCAATAGCAATAACTATTTGAGATGGAGGTAACATCAATGGCCATTTCAAACACTCAATTGTCTAGGTCAACAATTGTAAAACCTAGTACTTTACTTCTTAGAAAAATGTTGAGATGACTTAAAATAAGTTTCCAAGAGTCTAACTATGGTCAATGGTAAAGTATTGTAATGGCCATGAAAACTGACTCAAACCTCAGTGGAATTCCATAGGAAATAGAAATATTCTCATTTCTTTGTAAACAAATATAACTTTTGTTTTCTTGTATGAATAGGCCCCTATGCTATCTTTGAGAGTAAAAGTAAACAGCATTGAAAGCAAAGACAAAGCAGAGAACCATTCATAAAAAAAATCAACCTAAGCCTGTATTCCACTCGCTGATTTTGCTGCTGATTTAAACAATCGGCAGTGGATATCATGGTTAAATGTGGACATGTGACAAATTATTAGAAAGCATTTATAATTCTTTTTCAAATGATAGCATGTAGGTTTGATGTTTTCCCAGAAAAAAAATCAAACAAAAACAAAATCGTTAGCATCAAAATCGGTATGTGGAATACAGGCTCTATTTTTTCATATGTATTATTCATTATCAGGGAACATATAATTTTGTGGAAAGTGTCAAAACACATAAATAATCGGTTCTGAGTGGACCACTATCCGAGGAGGCCCTTATGGCAATAACACTTTTTTTTTACATTGATTTAACTACGACCTAATAGCATGCGTCATCTTCCACTAGTTACAGTGAAAGGCGATGAAAATACATAATAGAGTGTATTCTTACATATGCTACTTCACAATGGATAAAATTTTAAAGGCAGTTCAATACTGCTTTCATGAAAATCTATATTCATTTTATTTAGATGTATCCAAGCAAATTTATATGCAATACGAACAGTGGTGAATTGAGAGGGGAGGGCGGGGAAGGTTGTGTCCCTCCCCCTTTTTTGACAATTGATGTTTAATGTAAGCTTGGGCCAAAAGGTCACCGATAGAAAAATTTCCAAAAGCACTCTCTCCCCTTTTCAAAAACCTGAAACCGCCACTGATGTGTACGAATGATTATGTACAATAGAGAATTTTACAATGACAATCCAGATGCATGAATCATTTATCGTTTATCATTTAGCAGATACTATTCCTATTTACAGTTTAAATTTCATTAAGGTCATTAATATCCTCTTATTCTAAACTTTCAAAATTCTAGTACGTATAAAGCTATGACACAAGCAAGATTTCCAAATGAGGAATTTTGCATTTCTTTTTCAAAGTGACCACCATCACTATTGTATGTGCGTATTTAATGAAAAGTCCCTACATAGGCCTATACGCCTATATATATGCAACCGCTCGCACCCCATGTAGTGCTAAATTCAAACAGCGGTAGTTTTCATTTAGTTGTACAATTTGTATAAATACAGTCGATAATGATACTAAGAAAATGTCCATTTTGTAATTATGTACATACATGCCAACTCCTCTGTGCATAAAGTTATTTCATACTTATTTACCAATTTCAGTATAATCGGTGTATAATTGTTATTGGGATTCTAAGAATCAGCCCCGGAAATCATCTTGGCGCTACTCCCGTCTTTGCATTATCCGTCGAAATCAACATAATTCTCGTTCATCAGCGATAAAAAAGAATAACTGAACAGGAGTGGGGAATCGAATGCTCAGACCCCCCCCCCCCCCCCCCTTAAAAACAAAAAAAACAAAAACAAAAACAAAATGTTATTTCTTCTGCCAACGAATTTGGGTATTTTCCAGTCCAAATTAAATTGAAAAAAAAAAAAAAATAAACGAAATAATCATTTCATTTCACATGATACTGCGGCTTTCGCGCGCCATACATATAACACCTACTAACTCAGGACTAAATACGTACACACATATATATAGGCCATTCCAGCTTTGTCAGATTAGGCCCAATACCGCGAGCCGCCCCTTATATATAGTACCAGGCCCCGGAGAGTCCTTGGTTACCAGGCATTAGGCGTGTGGCTTTAGCACCTGAGGCTAAGGTGTAGCACACTGACCGCGCACCTGACTCAACGCCTGGAGGAACCATACCAGACCCCAAAGAGTCGCTGTGGAACAGTCTGAGGCGGTAGCAGCGGTGGTCCTAGTTAACATGGCAGAGACCTACCACTGACCCACCACCACCACCCACCACCCACCACCTCCTCCAGCACCACCACCCACCACCGTTAGAGGTTCCTCCATCGAGGGCCAGCCCCCGTCCGAAGCGTGGTCACTTAGTAACGGCCGGAGTGAGGCAGTCACCCACCAACCAATAAGCCACCAGTGTAATACTCCACGGTGGACACCGCCAGCCCAGCCCAGGCCCAGTTTTTGTTTGGATATCTCATCCAGGAAAAAAAACACAGGTATTTAACCATTTCTAACATCAAATCTATCCATACTATCTGTATCATTCTTTGTTAATTTTGTGGGAGTTTTGGGTACTTTTTGGGGGTGTTTTGGTGTTAAAGCTGGCGCAAAGTGGACAAAGTTTCTCACACTTGTTGACGGAGTGGGAGAAAGCTGTGGACGCGCTTGGTAGGTTGTTGCGACTCGCCGAGTACCTGCCACCAAACACTCGGTGGCAAATACCAAACGACCAAGGCAAATAGAGAAATCATTGGCACTGGGATTGAACACACGTGGATACTATCTGACAAACCCAGGCTGATGAGTGCATGATAATTCACTTAAAACTTATCAAGGATCTAAACCCGGAAGATTTAATTAAGAGGAAGGTAATTCATTTATCAAGTTGCCTGTTGAAAGGTGTGTGACGACCACGAAGTTTAGTTGTTTAATATTGAGATATTGTACTTTGAGATTTATGACATCTTGACATTGATCATAGATATATATTATGGTATTGAGTGTTTACCTTTCGTTTTTTAAATCTAAGGGTCAAGGATTATCGTGTTATTTTAGAGATCCCACTCTGAGGTCTTTTCTAAATGAAACCAAGTGGTCTTGAAGTCTTTGGTTGTACGGAAACATAAATATGGACCGAAATATTAGTTGGCTGTAGCTGGTGGGCTCAAATCTTCCTTCTTTGTTTTTTCGGCCATATGAAAACTTTATCTAAGTGTAGTGGGATTCTAGATTGTTTTCATTGGACAAATCCTTACATGGGTAAGTTAGTCCATGGATATGGAGGTTTGTTATTAATTATGATAATCTCTTTGGTTTAGGAATATGTACTACTGATTAATGTATATTTCTTCAGATCATATCAATTCATGTATAAAGACATCGGTTAATAAGGCCATCAATGTATGTAAGATAAAAACAAGAATAAGAAACTGCATTTTTAAGTTCACCATAGCTTTGATATCCATACATTTATGGAAATGTCTAGGGATTTTCATTGATTTGTATTCTTCCTGTAGCTTAATGTCCGTGCACACATTACACAATGTAGTTCGCACTCGACCACCGACAAAGACGTGCTTTCTATGTGACTATTGATTGACTTAATTGTATATGGTTATGGTTATTGTTCATGGCACTAGCAATCAATGCCACGTATCAAGAGTATAGTTCATGAAATAGCCATGCATACTGGTCACAAGAATGAATTCTCAGAGAGTTTACAATGTACATAGGTATATACAAGTAAGCTCTAACTAGTTGTAAATTAACCATACAGACATTACAGTAAGTTAAAACTATTTAGAACTACCTATAGGATTACATGTAAATATTTTTATAATGTGTTCGAGCACCAAACTGTACACACCATTTAGCTGTACACTTTAAAAAATTGTTTTGTTATAAACATTTTTGTTATGAACTTATCCCCATAAACATAAATATATTGGTCACTAAGAACGGAGATCTAGATGTAATTTTGAAAAACGTAAAACCTAGTGGGATTAAGCATAAACTATTATAGTTGCACGTTATTTGATTGTAAACACATTAGATGTTTAACAGTGCAGAACATAGCTTTTTCTCTAGTATAATAACCAAAAAACACACTCTCTTGCCCTACCTTTACTGGTAGAGCACAATCAAGCTTTACAAGCTTTAAATGGTGCTTGCGTAAGCCCTAAGCAGAGTCCATTAAACCCTGAGTACCCAGGCCTGGGCGACCCTCCCCTGACCTCCCACCAGCCGGTCAAGCCCCCCTTAAGGGGTCCCGCACCGATCAGGGTGAGTGAGAAGGGTTTCAATAAACCTCTCGGCCTTCACGCCCTGGAGGAGAGTTACCCTGGAGAGGGTCACTAATGGTGGACGGAAACAGGTTAAGGTGTGTAATGGTGTGGGTGGTAAACTATAGGTAGGACGTGGGCGGATTGTGTGGTATATGTTAATGTAAATGTTAATTTTGGTCTCACTTTTCCCAAAACAAACGGCAAAGTTATATCATGAGGCCTATAAGGGTATGCATGAATATTTTTGGGTGTGTAAAAAAGGTCATAAATATGCACTATCATGCAAATTGGTGTGTTATTTAAAACAGGACAAGAAACTTTGTGCATTAAGATAAACATAATACAGTAAATTATGGTAATATATTTATGAAATATCTTACCAATCTTTCAATACTATCTACAGTTGCTGCATAACTATTGGTCATTGGAAAATATAAGCTCATGACATTATACAGCACGTTTGCACCAACTATCCATATAAAAGTGGCCATACCAAATAATACATTCTCTAATATTGAAAATAACTCCGTAGTCCCATACATTATAACAGCACAAGTCCCCCACTAACTTTTCCATACACAGCCAATCCGGCTAAGATTAAGCTGCTACCTCCTGGCTCTACATGCCCGAGCCAAGCCCACCTAGTTCATATTCACATTGAATAATGTCCACCACTGAAGGTATATACACTGGGTCGGCTTATGGGGGCTAAATGTTTCCTGAGCCAACAATAACCTCCAGGGCGGCCTGCTCCACGGTCCCGCCGTGGAGAAGTTGGTACTCATTAAGGGCGCTCTGAGTTGCCATCTGATCCCGGTTTATTTGTTTGATTATGTAGCAATCGAGGTCGGTCAGGTTATGATAAGTTATTTATTGGGTGTGTTTTGAGAGTTTTTCCTAATGGGATGTGTTTTTGACGTTTTATCGGGGTGTGTTTTTGACGTTTTATGGGGTGTGTTTTTGACGTTTTATGGGGTGTGTCTTTGACGTTTTACTGGGTGTTTTTTTTATGTTTTATCAAGTGAGTTTTAACCGGTATCTCGTATGGTTGTCCTGTTCCCATGGGTAAGAAACTACCATGTATAGCTCTGGATTCGTCCAATATGATACATTCTATAATTGAGGTGAATAGCAAAATGAAAGGTGTAGAAATATCAGGAAAACCCACCAATCATACAAAAACAGAAAAACAGAAGCAGTCACAGCTAACAAAATCTTGTTTGATTTTGGCTCCAATGTCGGCTTTCTTATCTTATCTTGAGATATTGTGAGGGAGCGTGGGACGATCACCTTCACCAAGAGTAATCTAGGATTACATTAGAAGGACCCCCAGGAGTTGGCATTAGTGAATTAAATAAGCTTAAGGAGGGATTTCTCGCTGTCTTATCATAATCAGATCATTGGCAAACATGATATGCCAAATGACTAACCGTTCAGGTGCAGGTACAGCTTTTTTGTTTTCTATTGGCCTCATACATACATACATACATACATATGTACTTCCATACGTATACGTATATACATGACATGCATACATACCTATCTACCTATTTACCTACCTATACCTTCCTACCTACCTTCCTACCTACCCACCTACATAAATACATATAACTATATATAATACACACACACACACACACACACACACACACACACACACACACACACACACACACACAAGGGTCCTTATACCATCTTCCACATTTTGATTTCTGACTTGGTTAATTAGTCACTAATCTAAGTATTATGATTAATAGTCGCTTATGACTGTAGCGCTCTCATTTATCACCAAAGCTAATCAAGTCACTGCAAAGTAAGTTCAAAAAAAGGATGTTTAGTTGATTTTATTTTCATGACGGACGGAATAACTTATTACACACCCAATGATTGTCTTATCAAACTAATCAATAACGAAACTGTGAGATTCAAATTAAAACACTTTTAAATGGCAATTCATTTCTCGACTAAATTTGTAGGAGAGACTCCGGCAGCACTGGCCTAGAGGGTATAGGGGTCAAGACCTGTAGACAAGAGTCTTGACAGTGCTAATATTGGTTGGGTCCTTCACCTTATCCATACGCCCATGTTTTAATACGTAATTCAAGAGAAAGTCACACAGAGTTTCCATGGATAGCGGCCCTCTTAAAAGGGTCACACGGTGCGATATAAGCTTATATAAAGGTCGATAAAGGTCTATAATATACATGTCAGTAAATGTCTATGTAAAGGCCAGTAAAGGTCCATTTTCACACAATAGCTTTATATTATTCTATTATCTTTTTATAAACAGATTTTGTATAATCATTGCCTTTCATCCTCTGTATTCTTATGATACTAGCCAGTATAGGCCTACTTGTACTGTAAAACCTATTTGATTTCACTATACAGGTCGGCGTCGTGGTATTTTAAAGAACGCACCGTCAAAATAGCTGACATTTTGATTGACCAGTTGATAATTTGTTGAAATGTTATTGTTGCCAATCAGCGTTGATGTTGCATTGGTCTAGTATGGAAGCCAGCATCCAGACTTGATTGTACACGCTCTTTTTGTATCGTTCCCGATATAGTTTAGACATTTGCGTGAGATGTGCTCCCTCTTTTCATGCTGGCCCGACATTTAACATAGCTTTACATTAGCCTATGTATCACATCTATACCATGCCTAGGGTGGATCCACGATGCGATTATGGTGCGATTTTTAATCAATTTTGGGAATCGATTTGAAAAAATAGGGATTATTCCTCTAAAATAGGTAATTCAATATCAACGTTTAATCAAGTGTTATTTGACAAAGTATATGTTGAACCGACAATAATATTGTCGGCTCAACATATCAACATATCATGTTCCTAATTAAAACAAGATAAGATGAGATGAGAAGATAATCGATTGCCGGTATGTCGCATCGAACATCAATGGCTTGACAATTAACTCACTTGTGCCTTTCAAAAATGTTATAATGCGTTTTTTTAAGGAAATGCGTCTATTAAAGTTGTGTTCCTACGTTCTGATAAGAACTGTTTCATTATAAAGTACTATTGCACTTGCCGTCTGATGCTGTATTATCAGAGTCTGCATCTTTCTTTCTAAACAAAGTTAGCAGGCCAATGGCTAAAGGCTGTTTAGTCTTTTCTGTATTCCCGTATTTTCCACATTCTTGACGATGTAATAATTATTAGTTTCCTTTTTCCTCTTTCCTCTTTCTATTACAAAAGAGGAATAAATATGGGCAAAGGCCTACATGGGGATTCCCCATGAACGTGCATGTTTCCTTCGATAAAGAAATGGCAGAGTTCATTTAGCCTAATTTTACTCGCGGTTTTAAACATCCCAATTGGGAAAAGGCGCCCATTATAGATTACATATCATAATAAAGTGTGTTTAATTCTGTTTCAAATAATAATGTAGGAAGCAAGCTTCCCTATCATACTATCGGAGAAACGTATTAAGTAACCAAATTGCTGGCAATAAAAATTGCCTCGTAGAATGCACCCTTTCTTGTCTTCCAACTTATAAGTAAAATTTATCATTATTGTAAAACTGTACTAATGGCTTAGTACTTTTAATACATTGTCATAATATATAATCCAACTAAGATCAGGCTTAGCAAGTCTACTTCTAGTCTACCTCTAGGAGAAATATCTTACGCTCCTAGCGCCACCTGTTAACCAGTATAAAAGGCGCTGCAAGGTAGGGAGCGAGCAGTTAGTGAGTTAGTTGGTTAGAAGAAACATGTTTAACCAAGGAGTTATACCTGGAGTAAGTACATCGACTCCATGTAACAGACTGGAGTTTACCAATATCCACTACCTCGGACATAGGATTGTGTTAGAGCTAAATGCTAGAATGGTCTAGAAGGCGTTGGAACAACTCGTGTTCTAAATGTGGTTGATTGCTGATAGGAGATGGGAGGTGGACTGATGAAGACTTATACATGGTGGCTTTGACTCGGGATGAGATGTTTATTGAATAAAACCCTTTCATATTAAGAAGTTCCCTCATCGTTCATTTCTTTTGAACTATTGGGAAGTGAATGGACAAACTTTAAACGCGGTCTGAATTACTCAGACATTCTGGAAAGCAACTTACGAAGACTTGGATATAAACTGATCTTACGCAGTCTTAAATCAAACATTAACAATAGTTCATTTGGTGGAGATACCCGAAACATGACTTGTGCCGTTTTGCTCATCCTTGATGTCAGCCACCGGTGACTTTGAGGCTTCCTCTAACCCCAAGCCTCAATCTTTGCGGCCCGCAGGACACGATGTGTCAACATCATATACAGGGAATGTGGAAAACCGCCACCTGGTAGGTAATCCCTTAGACGGGGAGGCACAGAGACAGGAGGTCGCAGCCAGACCCAAGCAGCTCTGCCCCGAAGGTGCACAAAATTACCAAACCCGTGGCAAAGGTAAACCATTTCCCTGGCACCTAGGGTCCAAAGATAGGCCGGTTCTTGACGAAGGACTTGAAACCCTAACACACTCGGGACGAGTTGAAGGGAAGAACCGTCTCACGGAATATCAGCAATATTGGAACCCAGGGTACGTACCACCTACGGACCAAGAAACTGGTACTAGCTCTCGCTCCACCTGTGAATCTGATGTGAACAATCCGTGGTGTAACCAAAGTGTTCCTTATCGTTTACTGCCCGCAGCGGGAGGTGAAGGCGAACAGGAAGTTTCCAATGGAGATAACCTATTTTCTTCAGGAAATCTAAAACAACGACAAAACACCGCGGATAACTCCAGCCCATCAGGGGGAAAACGCCCCGAAAATCCGGTAATCCTACCTGATGGGAGCTCTCTCACCTATCCATTACCCCAACGACTTGAGTTTATCAGTCACCCACTGGTAACACCAACTCACCCCAACCCGGGGGCGTCCATTCCTTATTCCACTGTAGCTAAAGGAAAAACAGTGGGAAGGGATAGGGGAGTGGGAAGGGAAGCAGAGGGAAGCAGCGAGAAAGTAGGCAATTTACAACCCTATCGATTAACTTACGGTGTAGAAACGAACTTAGACCAGGCTGGTAGGGGAGCGGAAGCTCAGGCCTTTGATCCAGCCGAAATATTAAAGCAGTGGGCAGACTCAAGCCCCGAAAAGCGCATAGATTTAGAGAGGCTAAGCGATCAGGATAGTGAAGAAAATGTAACGCTTAAAGCACAAGATTTTAACACTCTAACTCATGAATTGTATGGAGAATACGAGGACGAGTACGAGGAAGAAAATAGCGAGACAGAACAAGCAGCCGCAGATGTCAGAGGGGGTGGTCCTGATAGAAAATTAGCTAGAGAAGATAAATCAACCTCGTCTTCATACGAAATTATTACCGAGGATGTTTTAGACACAGGTAAGAAAGCTAAACTAGAAAGTTACCGAGAGGGATGAGCTCCTCAACGGGTAGCTTTCAACAGGCGGCAGTGGGCTCGCGAGAGTCCGGGGACACGTTAAACTTAGTTTATAGTGCTGGGGAGAGACGTACTGAAGGCCCCCGTGTCTAGCGAAGGATGAATTAACATCCTACTGTGGTATCGTCTAGTCGGCGCACATATCGGGCTGCTGGGTCTTGTCCCACTACCAGTAAGTGGTATGTGCGTGGTACGGGGTTGACAGACCCCACCTAGCTCCTGACAGTAGTTCCATCACTCAGGAGTGAACAGGCAAGGCCAGTGAAAACGGTCAAAGTTCAGTGTGGGTTTGCACGATTCACCTGGATCAGACCGTCGGTGACCACCCAGGGTGACTTGGGACCGGTAATCGCTATCGACTGGGTCACTGGCCGGTCGTCTCTGTTTGACTGGTAGAGTTGGGTGCAACCTATCGGCATCAGAGAGGGCTCAATGTACAGTCAGGCCATGGTAAAGCTAAACATGCCTATTCAAGACCTCATTTCTTGGATTAGCGTAGGTTATGGTTGAGCCATGCTCTCTGTGATCAGAAAACATCAGGTTTGAAAAGAACATTCTGGGAAGCAGAGAGAGCCTTATGGCTGGAAAGGATCCTAGCTCAGGTTGCGCTCCACTATGTCTAATGACATAAGGGAAAACCAAAGGGATCAAGCGGAGGACGAAATTAGTGTAGAGGAAATACCTGTGAAAGAACAGTGGGACGATCACGATATACAAAACCTCCACGAAAATAATATGGCGGAAGGAGGCGTTCCTTTGATGGATCTAGTAGAAGAAAGAGGGGATAGAGATCAACGCCAGCAACCCGATGAAGGGGGAGCTGGGGGTGTAGATCTGGGGGCATGGCTTCCTAACCGTGGGATGGACCCTGGGGGACCTCAACAAAACAATGGGAATGGCCAGATCCTAATCCAGCAGCCGGACCGAGGCGTGCAGGCAGGACTTATTCCTCCTCTTAATCAACAGGCCCAAGGAGGCCAAGGTAATCAGGCCAATCCTCCCCTTAATCAACAAGTTCAAGGGGGCCAGAACGATCAGGCCAACCCTCAAGGACTTATTCCTCCTCTTAATCAGCAGGTCCAGGGAGACCAGGATAATCAGGCCAACCCACAAGGGCCCAACCCTCCTCAAAACCTTCTCAACAACCCTCCTCAAAACCTTCTCAACAACCCTCCTCAAAACCTTATTAATAATCCCCCTCTGAATCAGCCCAATCTGGGGATAAACCCTGGGGGACTCCAGCAACCCGGTGCAGGGGGAAATGGTGGTGTGAATCCGGGAATACAGCAGCCTAATCCTGGGGTAAACCTTGGGGGACTGCAACAAAATGATGGGGGAGGCCAACCAGGCCAACAGCCCGGCCGGGCCGAGCCAGCAGGAGGTGGGGTCGATCAAAACCTGCTCCCTCACCTATTGCAGGCGATGGCACTCGCTGCCAATCTTAACGCAGGCCGAGGAAGAGCGAATCAGCAGGGTCAGCAAGCCCCAGCAGGCCAGAATAATCAGGTAAATCCACCAGGACCCAATAATCCTCCCCCGAACCAGAACAACAATCCTTTCCTTAACCAACCCAACAACCCCCCAAACCCACCGAACCCTCCGCCGCCCGGACCACCAGGTCAGAACAACCCTCCAAACCCACCGAATCAACCAAATATTTGGGAAATTCTACCACAGTTGAGCCAGGCACTGGGGCAAACACCAGCGCCAGTGCGTGAAACGACTCACAGCGGTCACCAAAGGGGACCAAACATTAGGTTACCGTGGTTTAGTGGAAAAGAAGACGAGCAAATAGAAAAGTATTTCAGGGAATTAAAACGACTGAAAGCTATCTATGACTGGTCGGACGCCCATCTCCTGAATATGGCGCTGTTAGGCCTAAAGGGAAGGGCCGACGACTGGGCAGGAGCGTTAGCTGAAAGTGAGAAAGACTCGTTTGAGAAACTAGAAGCCCAAATGACCAAGATCTTCGGTGATCGAAGGGCTAAGTGGCAGAAACACGCAGAGTTCTGTGGCCTTAAACAAGGAAAAGACCAGAGCGTGATCGAATTTGCAGGTGTTCTGAAACAAAAGCAAGTTAAAGCAGAGGCGAGTGAAAGCATGATGTTAGCTGTGTTTTTAGAAGGATTAAAACAGGGCGTAGCCAGACAAGTAGCCATACTGGACCCTAAGTCTTTCACCGAAGCGGTGGATTGTGCAACGAGGTTAGAATCGTTGGACAAAGGCAAAGGGGGAACTAAAATATCTAATGCAGTGAGCGAACTGGCTGGAAGCCAAGAATCAGAGGAGACCGCGGCCCTAAACTCCATCTCAGAACGGTTTGGAGTGGTGCTGGCCCGACTGGAGGCCGCTCCATGGTTTCAGAAACCAAAGCCAGGGCAAAGCGGGACTCCCCAGAGTGGTGGTAACTTTAAACAGCAAGGTTATGAGAGAAAAGATAGGTACGAAAACCAGAAAGGTGAAAGAAATTCAGATCAGAAGCCTAAATCCAATATCGCCCCGAACAGAGAGGCAGATAAGGGAAAGAATCTGCCAACTCAACAGAAAGTAGAGAGACCCAGGTTGCCTTTTGATGAAAGTAAGTTTTGTATCATTCACCAACAGCATGGTCACTCTACAGAAGCGTGCTTGTGGTTAAAGAATAGGCTGAGGGAAAAACCCCCGCGAATCTACAAAGATAGCAAAGCCAGTGGTACCGAACAAAAGAATCAGGGAAACTAGAGGAAGGGTCCGTTCATTCCACGATAGAATTAGGCGCAGTGGACGGACCGGCTAGGAGAGAGATAGGAGACGAAGCATTTTTCTTAACGTTAAGATTTGATGATCAGAAGGAGGTTAGATCTTTAGTAGACACCGGAGCGAGCGATTGCTTCATGTCCACCCATTGTAAACGACAGATCCCTAAACAATGCATTTTAGATGAATGGAAGGTATCGAAGGGAAACATCAGTTTGGCAGACAACTCGTCTCAAGTAATACTAGAACAAATTAGATGTAAGTTTTCAATCCAGGGATCGGTGGTCTGCTATGATTTCAACATAGTGGACGATCTATGCCACCTAATAGTAATCGGGAGAAACTTATTAACAGTGCTTCGATCAGATTTATCTCTACCAGGCGCAAAGATAGAAGTGTTTTGTGGAAACCCTATAGTTAGCAAAGAAACAGTGAAAATTCCGCCGGGAAATGAATGCATCATACCGGTAACCACTCGAGAGCCGCTGGGATTAGACTCACCGGTAGCTTACTGCGCACCGGCGGTAACCGCACCAGTCCTAGTGGAGGGGTGCGTGAATACGGTGGGAAGCCAGTGGTGGATCAAAGTCATGAATCCGCTAGATGTAATGCAAGAAATCACTCCCCAGGAAGTATTAGCTTTTGCGGAAGAATGCGCAGTGCCTGAGGTAAACCAAAATCAGATAGAGGAGTTCCTAGACTTGTGTTATCTAACTAAAACAGAGACCCCAATGTCCATCTGCAGGATTTCTGTAGAAGTAATGAAAGACGCAGTGCAAATGGAAAGCGAAACCTCTGAGGAGAAATCCCGAGGTAAAATGGATGAGAATGTAAGTAAAATAGATCTGACCGAGTCGTGCTTAAACGAAGAACAACAGGTAAGGTTTAGGCAAATGCTTAATAACAATAGAAATGCACTAGCGTTCTCAATGGAAGAGTTAGGTCACTGTGAAATAGCGCCGATGAGAATCATTGTGGATGAGTCGCAGGGAGTAATAAGCTCTAGACCATACCGATACTCTCCACAGAAAATGGATATCATCGATGAACAAGTTAGGCAACTCATAGATATAGGTGTCATAGAACCCAGCGAATCGGCTTGGCGAAGCCCGCTGGTGGTAGTGCAGAAGAAAGATGGCAAACCTAGGCTCTGTACAGACTTTCGCATGCTTAATCAAGTCACTTTTAAAGATAAATTCCCCATGCCCACGGCTCGCTCGCTTTTCCTATATATGGCTTACAAGAAACCCACTATGTGGACAGCTTTAGATCTGTTGAGCGGCTATCATCAGTGCGTAATCGAAGAAGACAGTAGAAAATATACCGCTTTTGAAACCCCGATGGGTGTGTATCAGTATAAGCGTGTACCATTTGGCTTAGTTGGCGCACCTTGGCAGTTTACCAAGGTAATGGCCATAGCGCTAAAGGGATTGATTCCTAGAACATGCTTAGCATATTTAGACGACGTAATTGTCTACGACACTACATTTGAAGAACACCTGGCGAGCGTTGAGGTGGTTCTCCAAGCTTTGGCGAGGGCTAATCTCAAACTGAAACCGTCAAAGTGTGAGTGGTGTCGTAGTGAAATCAATTTCCTCGGCCACGTTGTAAACGCGGAAGGTGTGGCTACACAAAGGGTAACCACAGAAAAGATCACAGCCTTTAACCGTCCACATAATGTGAAAACCATTAAATCATTTCTGGGACTGTGTAACTACTACCGATCGTTTGTCCCTAATTTCGCTGACCTAGCAAAGCCCTTAAACCGGCTGCTAAAGAAAGAAGTCTATTTTGAGTGGACAGAGGCCTGCGAGGAAGCGTTTCAACAGTTAAAGAAATTGCTGACCTCGCCACCCTTACTAATTCATCCAGATATAGGAGGGCATTTCTATCTACTAACTGACGCATCAGACGCCGCGTGCGGTGCAGCGGTTTGTCACAAACTAGATGAAATCTATCGTCCGGTTGCTTTCTGGGGATGTACTCTCCGGGACGCCGAATTAAATTATTCGGTAACAGAAAAGGAGGCTCTGGCAGTAATTAAAGGCATTAAGAACTATGAGGACATGTTGCAGGGAGCTAAAATCACAATAGTGACTGATCACAAACCGTTGATTCCCCTGCTACAGAGTGCCTACAAAGCCCCGTCAGCCCGGCTGAGACGGTGGGCTTTAGCGTTATCAGATTTCGATTTTGAAATCATATATGAGCCAGGAGCGACTCATTTTCTACCGGACTATTTGTCTAGAGTCTATCATGAGCATGTCCCAGGTGAGGAATATGAGCCCGCTGTGGGATGTGAGTTATTTGAGGCCGAAGTTCAGGATGAAGAGCTTTCTGTGGCTACGGTATTAAACGCGCAACTCCAAGATGCAGAGTGCGCGCAATTGATAGACTACCTGCAGGACGGAGACCTACCAACAGATCCCATTGAAGCTAGGCGAATAATGGACCAAGCTGATTTTGTAGGAATGGTAGCACCGGGAGTACTGTGTAGGTTCAACATCAAAAGGTATAACAAACACCAAGACCAACTGGTCAGACTCAAACCTCGTATGATAGTTCCAGGAAAGTTAATTCCCAAAGTCCTGAGACTATTACATAATGACATCTTGGCTGGGGGACATGTAGGGATCAGTAACCTCACTACCAAAATCTCTGACAAATTCTACTGGCGGAACATGAACGCCGACATCGTAGACTATGTAAAGGCTTGTGAGACCTGTTCTCTAAGGAGACGAGCCCCACATTTCAAGGCCTTAGCTAAGTCTTGGGAGAGACCAACCCGACCCTTTGAGGTAGTACAGTGTGATTTCATCGGGCCGCTAAAGAAGGCTAGGGATGGGTCAAAATATATCATGACCTTCATAGACCTACTGACAGGTTGGCCGGAGGCTTTCACCACTAAAGACTCCACCGCGCAGACCGCGGCTAACTGTTTCCTAACCGGAATAGTGTGTCGGTATGGGCGGGTAAACCGCCTGCACACAGACCGGGGGGCGGCCTTCCTCTCAGGGCTATTCAGGGAAATCACTACACGACTAGCGTGCAAGCAAACGTTCACTACCGGGCGAATGCCGACTGGCAACGCTCGAGTAGAGAGACTACATAAAACCATTGAAAACCTGATTGCTTATTATATCCCTGACGATCACTGTAACTGGGTCGATCTACTTCCCATTGCATTATGGACAGTTAGATCCACAATCAGTGTACGGTCGGGATACAGCCCGCACACCCTGCTGTTTGGCAGAGATCCAATCAGTATGGGAATGCCTGAGCAAGGAACAATTCCTGAAACGCTGAACGACTGCGAGTTTTTCATGCAAACCAAGGATAATATTGCTATGTTTAGGAATATGGCTGAAAGGGTAGTTCAAAACTACGAAAAAGATCTGAGGCTGCGAATTGATGAGCGGGCGCGGCCCACTCAGATGTACGAAGGTGATATGGTATACATGTACGACCCTCTAGCTAGTGAAAATAAAGCGTCTAAGTTCTCAAACAGGTATACTGGGCCATTCAGGGTAATTGAAACAAAAGGAGACCACCTTGTTAGACTAGTGTCTTTAAAAACTGGAAAACAGGTCCCACATCTAGTAAACATTTCAAAACTCAAACCTGCACATGGGCCCTGGTCTCCCGCTGTCCCTCATAACATTCCCAAACTGGTGAGAGAAGCGAAAATCACTAACTCAAAAGGGGCAGATCCTGACCGAAACCCTGAATTGCATCACACTCCGACGGGTGAAATCGCTGAGGAAGATGGCGAAATAAGGGGTGCTGAGACTGAAAACTCAACGGGAACGACCGGTCCCCGTGAGCATGATGCAGTTCCTATGACCAGGAAGGTACCTACACAAAAACCTGGCCCAAGTCCCACTGATTTAGCAGAAACGGATGGGCAAATCACTGATGGTCAGGGCACCAGTGTGGACACCACGCTGTCCACAAACTTATCCTTTGTTCCTAATAAAGCCGCCTGTGAACGGGGAACAGCTGGCGCTAATGGACAGAGGAAACGCAAACGAGCTAAACGAAGGGGCAAAAACCAGCCGTTGGAGGGGAGATCCCCTCCAGGCAACAACAAGCCCATAAAACTACCCTGCGGTGATGTGCCGATCTTGGATACGTCGGAACAGAGCCCAGGAAAAACAGTAAAGGACCATGTCCCGACGAAAGGTGGCTATAACCTACGTCGGAACCGCCGCCCTAACTACGTCGCTCTGTCCAACGGCGGAGAGAGCGACGACATGGATGATTAATGCAGGAAATTTAGCCGCCCTGTGAAAATAAAGGTTCGGCGGAGCGGCACCGTTAGCATCAGCGCTAATGGAACAGGTGGTCTGCCTCACGGCCACCTTGCCGCGCCCAGGGGCGTGGCAGAAAGGGAGGGTGCGCACACCAAGAGAGATGCCAGTGGTTGGGCGTCATCTTTTGGGACCGGATGCAAGCGTTCCCCCCCCACCTGAAACAGGATACAGCTCCAAATATGGAGACGGCATGGACAAGCGGATCGGTTATAATTTCGTGGGATCCGCGCCGATCCACCAGTCGGTCCGCAACTCTGCTCCCAGACAGTCACCTCTGCTGCAGGTGATTGTGCGCGCAACCCAGCCCGGGACGAAACGGAGATAGATATTGATTCTATCTCTGAACAGAAGTTGGAGATAGAAATTGTTCAGCCTCCGACTTCTCCTGGAAGGAGCAGAAAGAGAACTTAGCTGGGACACTGATCCACCGACTCATGGGGAACTGTCTAGCCCTCCGGCCACATAGCAATCCAAAGGGAACCACTACTTTCCCTGCGGACACGGAGGGAAGGATTATCGTCCCCCTGAGAAGGAAACGGATTAGCCGGCCCACCCTGAGGGCACTGCCTACCAAGGGAAGGTTCGTTGGGCCATTCTTTTAGGATTTTACCAAATGAAAGAAAAGGCAGTCGAGAAGGAGAGTGCTAAGAAACAACCGGCTCAGACCCTTAGGCGGTGGAGTTGGCCGGGGCGGGGCGGTGTCCGTCCGGACTCGACCGACGCCGGGATTGCCCGGAAGAAGCCAAGGACACCAGCCCGGCGGCCCACCAGAACGACCACAGGCGGAGCCAAGAGGTCCGCCAAATCGGCTCCAGCCAAAAAGAAGACAGCAGATAAAGACTTCTACAATTTATCTGAGGTGAGTGACTCGGAGCCCGAGCCAAGGCTAACGGCGTTGGCCAAGCCGGTTCAGAAGGAGGAAGCGGTCAACCAACCAGTGCAGATACAGGCCGGCTGGTTCTGGGACCTTACGCAACCACTGTTCCAACTATTTGAGACTGTTGACGAAATTAGGAGAACAGTAGGACTAGATGTGCCAAAATCAAACAAACAATTAGCTGAGATTAAAACTCAGGTAGCTCCTTTTATTCAAAGGACCACACAAAACTCTAAATGCGTCAGGGAAAGTACCAGCCTACAAACAAAACGAGGCGGCCAACCTCTGCCCACTCTGGAAAGGCGATCGGGAGGGGAACAGCTAACCGTCGCCGCTCCAGGACTAAAAGTGGAGGTAGCACCCGTTCAACACGCGCCAACCCCACCGGTGGGGAACGGGCCAACGGGAGCTCCCCTCCTCCACCACTTACAGCCTGCGGACCCCGCTTGTTTAGACTTGAGCAGCTTGACAACGAGCTGCAACGCCAATCCCTCACCACTACTATGGAACCAGCAGCAGTGGACGCCAACCAGCCAGCCGGGGGGCCCACTGTGGCCGAGCCCACTCCCAACGACAAACCCTCCGCAAGTACCAAACCAATACCCCTCGAGCCAACCGTCGTACGACCCAACGGGGGCCGTTTCGGACTGGACCCTACTAGGCCAAGACCCCTCAGAGCAATGCGCCCCTCGTCCTGCGAACGTATGAGAGGCTTAAGAGTCACGGTCACCAAGGATGAGAGCGGGATCATCAGGCGAGTGGTAAATGACAACGGGCAAAACCTCTACGAGCATGTCCCAAACTAAACAGACCAGGAAGCCCGAGAGGAGAGCATTTTTCGGCGCATGGATGATAGTAGTGCGCAGAAAAAAATAAGGTAACTTTGCTGTGAACATGTTTTAGATAAACTGCAAAATTAACTTTCTCAAACTATCGCTAAGGCCAAAACAAAGACAATGAAGTGGCTAGTACTGTTCGTATTAGCTATAATAGGGGGCATTAGGGGAGTGCATAACGACTCCAGCCCACCTGAAGGGCTAGCCCCTAACGCTGAAGTGATAGCTTTAGAACAATATGGAGTAGTTTTAAAACCAGGAAAGTTAATGTCCACCGCGGATATAACACACGTCCGACAAGGCTTCCTAATCACTATCCCAAGGAGGCGCTCCTTCAACAAGGCTACCTTTGGCCAGGTCTGTCACCGATATCTACAAGGAGGAGACGCCCTTGATCGGGCCTGCTACCATATCAGGTCGCTGGTCAGTTGGATGGATCAGACGTCACAGGCGCTTAAGGGTCGGTACCGAGAAATTCTTAATGAAACCTTAAGTTCCCTAATAAAGAACACTCAACAAGACCTTCAAAATCAAGAGTCGGAGTTAAAATCTAGTGGAAGGGTCAAAAGAATGAAGAAGTTACCCACTATGCTGGACGATCCAGGATGGCCGACCTTTCCGCTTCCAACCTCTTGGAATCAAGGACTGGCGGCTGATGTCAAATATAACAGAGAATTGATTAGAGTATTGCAGGAGTCTTCGAGCCAAATGATCGAAGACTTGGCTCTGATGAATGAAAAACATGACGAGGCTGTCGAAAAGGTTAACCATGTCGTGATAGGCCTACTGGACAATCTAAGATCACTAAATAAGGCACACAACACGACTCGCCGAAGGTTGAAACTCGTGCAACATAAGGTGGATTGGATGGAACTGTACCTGAATATGATACCGGTCGCTCTGGAAGACAAGTTAGGAGAGATGGTGTATCTTCAACTAATGGTAGAGCAGACTCGCGTGTTCAGGAAAGGTGTACAGCGCCTGACGCGGGGCCAGCTGACTATGGACTTGGTACCCCGCCAATATATGGTCGGAGCGATCCAGGAAGTGAACAGATATCTGAAGGGGATCCACCCCAGGTTCCATGTCGCGTTCACAGATCCTTCCTTCTATTACGAGAACAGTCAACCTTCGTTCAAATTCAATGAAACCACTCAGGAATTTATAGTGTATGTAAGGGTGCCTGTGGTGGCTGATGAACATTTGTTCCGGGTCTACGAAGTACTAACTTTTCCTGTGCCAGTGACGGTTAGGGGACGACTTAAGAAGGACGCTCTCCAAATTGTTAATCTACCCAAAAGTGTCGCCATGTCCATGTCCCGCCAGTATTACGTACCATTGGCTAGTGGCAGTTGGTCAGGTTGTTATGGACAGACCATTACGCTCTGTAAGGACCTACCTTATATGAAAAAGATTACAGACAACACCTGCACTGCTGCGCTACTGAGGCGCGACGACCTAGCGATCCAAGAAAAATGTGAACTGGACTATCTACTGGAAGCAGACTTCGGAGAGATGGCAGTGTATCTAGACGACGGAGATATGCTAGTGGTCAGCGCCGACACCCGAGGCCAAATGATTTGCAGAAACCAGCCTGCGGTCGGAGTGAACATAGAAAATTATGCAAGGGTTCAGGTGGAATGCGACTGTGCATTCCAAACACAAGGAGCATGGATACCGTATAGCTTGCGAAATTGTGACAAGCACACCAGGATCACCACGGTTGTGTACCCACATAATGACCTGTTGGAAGCAGCAAGTCGTGTGAAGGGGTGGGACATGAATTTCACGACGTCCAAAAACGAACCCACTATGTTAGAGTCAGACCCTATCCCTGAAACAATTAGGAAAGACCTGCTGGAAATCGAGGAAAGCCTGAAGGCCAAAATACCTGTAACCTCCCTGGCCAAGCGAATACAAAAACACCGTAAAGACTTGGCCAAGGGTATCAAGAAAGCGACTGACCGTTATGAGGTAGAGAAACACGCCCCGTGGTTCTCCATAGGCAACTTCGGAGGCGGTTTTGGTCTCCTCACCATCTTTTGCATAGTGGTAGCTGTGACAATTATTGGATGTGTTCTCTGGAAGTGCTGGCGGAACCACCAAGGCAAGGCTGCCCTGGCCGGACTAACCATGACTTTACCTCGGGCCATGGCCTTGGAGGCGGCGGACCCGGAGGAGCGGCTGCGCAGTGAAAAGGAACTAACTGGATGCCCGGACACGACCGCCAACCCCACTGCGGTGGCAGTACTTGCTATATTACTGGCAGTACTCGTCATCGCCATAGTGGTCCTCGTGTGGCGAAAGTGGAGAAATATTAGAGGAAAAACTGTGGATGGGTTGTACGTACAGTTTGCCAACCCACATATGATAGAAACAATCTTCCTGGGCGAACTGGCTATGCCTTCAGACCACACTTATACTGAAGGCTATGTGCTCATTAGGGATCTACTGGTGACCCAGCTGTGTCTGAAGTATACTCTGACGGTAACCTGGGGGGCGCAGCTGATGGGAGCAGCAACTAGACCTGGACAGCACCCGTCTAAGGTACCACTACCCGACACCCTGAGGGTATCTAAAAAACTCGCCCGTCTGATGATGAGTAACTTAAAATACAATACCAGGGCCAGACTACTGAGATATTCCTCGGGGCTAGCCACTCCTGTACCCATGGGAGTACCTCGCCTCATCGACGCAGGGTGGTCCGATGTCGGAGCGGACTGGCCTCAACCGGTGTTGGGACAGGGAACAATGCCTAACGCTCCTCCTAGATCGACCACGCCCACCTCAACAGCGACCGGAACAGGATCTGCACGAAAGACAATAAGGCCAGGGACATCCGAAATAAATCCAGGAACGGTTTATGAAGTTATCATATGACAATGTAACGAGTGGTAAAACCTGACCTAGTACTGTACAGGTAAAATTGGTGAATTAATAACACAGAGGTACGAATACTAAAACTAAAATGTTACAGGAAGTTCGCTGGGCAATACCTGTTTGGGTAGGTAGGGTTCTGTTGACTAGCCTGAGCAATAAGGATTCACCAGTCAGGAAAAACTTAGCTCGGGTAGGCTGGTCCAACCGTCTCTCTATGGACCCATGGGTTATCTAAATTTCTCTCAAGTCGAGTGTCCCATGCCCGGTAGCCTAGCTCAACACTCTAATTGTTATTGATTTGGCAACTCTTTTAAAGTAGGGAACCATTTGGAACCGATCCTAGTGTCGCAAAATTTTAGCATTTTAAAAGAAAAACTCAAAATTCTGTATAAAACCTAAGAGCGCTCAACGGGACCAATGCTCCCAACGAGCGAAGTGAACTTCCCCAAGCAAGTACCATCTACACCTGACCCCTGTGCTGTTGTTACCGCTAGGATCGGGCTGCAGTACAGGAGCCACTTGGGGAACGCCACTGTCTATTCTTTAGCATGCTTACATATATACTCTTCTCAAAGATGAGGGGGTTGCACAAGCAGCAGGAGCCTACCCACAGGCCTGGTGTCAGTGGTGCCTGACAGGAGGCAGGACGTTGGGGTTACGCGTCACCGACGCTGCGAAGGGCACTGGGGTGGACGCCCGACCATGGCAGTCACTATGCCCCGGGTGGATTGGCTCCTGACAAGCGGTCCCTTCATCACAAAAAAAAATCGACGAGTAGAAAGAAATTTACCTAAAAACTAATATATAAAGCAAACCAATATTTGTGTAACTAAGAGTTCTTCCTCAGGGAATTCTGGGCAAAATATAATAAGAACGCAGAATAATTAGTAACATTCTCAGGGGGGACGCTCTGTGACAGCACACGAGAGTACCTTATACGTGGCTCGTTTGCTCCTGGCATAGACACGCTGCAGCGGCAAGGATATGTGCAAATCCTGACAAGGCGTGCTATATTTGGGAGCTATAACGGAGGTCACAAGGAAATGTAGTTACGGGACAACAGCGAATTGGTGACATTCACAGGGTGCTCGGCTCTCTCTCACTATATCGCGACTCCCTCAGACGGGACAAGCTATCCCTGGGGGGGAGAAGCTGTAGCGAAAACTCACAAGGCGGTGGAGCGAGGTGCTGTCCTTATTAATAGCCCCGTCGTCTTGGTTATGTGTAAATGACCACTGAATCACCGTATGTCTTAGGTCAAAGGATCCTGACTTTAACATAAAAGTCAGGATCCAACGACAACTAGTATATGAACAACTGCCCATAATTCAAGACTAAATTATTTAGACCACTTTTAGACCAGTTTTAATCGGGACAGAGACAAAACGGCAAGAAGTCAAGTTTCGACCCGGGTAAAAATTAGAAATAATTAAAATTAATAAAGGAAATGAGCGGCTTCAGAGCTGACCGCCGTCGAGGAAAATAAAATAAAATAAATAAATGAAAATTAGTCTTGACCGCCGTCGTGGCGCTAAAAAGTATCCAGGTCTCCGCTCAACAGTTGAGCTGAAGAGGGGGGACATGGATTACTGATTCCCTGATGAACAAGCTACAATAAACTTGGTTGACACCCAAAGCTAATAGGATTACCCAATCTATTAGAAAGGAGATAAAAAATTCTAACTCTGTCTTTAGCACTACCTATCCCTGCCCGGCATGCGCATAGTTAGGATAAGCTGGGGGCGGAGTCTTTTCAGGAGTAGTCTTGACTCTCCACAAGAGAAACGGGCATAGACCTGAACAAGAAAACGGGTTTAACCTTGTACTGTACTTCGGTAAAGGCCCAACTTACTAGGTGCTGTCTGGAAGTAAGTGATCTAAGGAGATGCATTTACACATCTCTATAATTTAAAGGGGGTGTAGGCTGCATATTAAAAAAAATATATATGCAGTCTGCTCCCAATTATAGCAATGGAAACTCGGTGCTACCCATTCTGGTCCTATGAATGGGAAAGTACCGACAAACCACGTGTAACTAATAAGGACCGGGAATCAGATCAGAAATGAACCTGAATCTGAGACCCGATCCTCTAGTGATAACTAAGCAAGGAACGAATAATCTCGACCTCCCTTGTACAGTTAATACTTAATGTCCTTTAATGACATTTATACCTCACGGAATGAAAACGCTACCCCACCGCTAGTCATGTGGTTTTTCCATATAATGTAGTGTATACGGTAGACAATGAGATGTTACTGGTAACATAGGTATAATAATTATTCAGTGAACTGTTTGGAGTTGGTGGCGCACCCGTTTGCATTATCAGAAGGGCGCCGCTACCCAATATAAAGTGGAACTCGGTCTTCAGACCCCAGGCTGAATGTAGGGGGTGAACGCCGAGCTACCACCTATAACTAGCAGAAAGAGAAGGAATTTTGTCGTAACAAAATCAATCAATAAGAACAAAACTGGGGTTTTAAAGCGGATACTTCACAAAATGGAGTCAAATATGTTAGAACAGGTGTCGCCCTTGAAGGGGGTGTTAACTTGTTTGCGTATAAATCTTTGGAGTGTGTTGGGTAATTATTCTACCACACTGTACAGAAAGAGTGTTATCAAGAGTATTGAACCTTGTGACCTCTTAAGGTAAATCACCAGGAATCCAATTCCTATCATTATTCTTATCTCCCCATGAGGTCGGTTAGGGAATCTGAGCGGGACAGTTTTGCATCACCTCTCGGGCACTCATGAAACCTTAGTAGGTGGATGTTCTTGTGACGGCTCAGTCTCGACCTGTGAGCATAGGCTCCCACTCATTCATCACAAGGATATCACTGTCTGAGATGTTTGGCAATCTCGGGCACTGATAAGCGTGGCTTCTGCGTTCAATGGAACGGCGCCTACTAAGGCCTGATCTATGAATGTACGAACTCCCACGGTGTACACACATGTATCTCTGCTTGGGACGCTTGATAATCTTTGTGGTGTTGGTGCCTTTCTAGCTCTTAATAAGAATACCATTCCTTCTTTCATTATATTCATACAGAATTTTCATCTGGGAGTTCATTCAGTGTCTTAGAGACTTCATCTCGGTCTCCTCACAGTAGTATTTTTTCCTCTTCGAGACGACTTTGACAATAATACTCACTCTAACACTTATTCTAACACAATGACACTGACGAAGTCTTGCTGTTAGACTAAAACATGGGATGGGTATCTGTGGCCTTCGCCACTACATCTCAAACTTACCTTGGAGTCGCCAACAGCTCGTTGGACGGCTCCACCTGTGGTGTCGCCTTACGTGGCCGACACGTCAATCTTTCCAGTACTCTGTAAGGGGGGACAACTCATCAAAGAATTCTGTCACAGCCAATCTAATGCTGGGAAGTCTGGACCAAAATACTTGGTCACCTACTGTCACTTAAACTTACCAGGGTGAACACCCTGGGAAGCGCTTGTTACCTAGGGCACCCCATGTGAATTGTTTCCAATGAAGACATTTACACTAACGCCCTGTACGTATAACGACTAAACAAAGAATCCTGTTACAGCAAATCTGGTGTTGTACAACTCAGACCGGAATCTCTAGCCACCCATGCCTGATCATCATGTGCAGTGTCAGTCCCCAACAGTTAATAGTTAAAAAAAAAAAAAAAAAAAAAAAAATAATAACATACGATACGAATTACCCACACTCCAGAAAACCTACGTAGATCGGTAATGTCAACAAACCGCTAATCAGAAAACCCCCTAATATCGCCCAACCACGCGCGAAGTAAAATGCTTGATCATATTAGTCTAAACAATCCGCCCACTAAAATTATATAGCCTGACGCTTTTCAGTGCCAACCGTGTCACATTGCTTCATTTACATCGCCCTAACATACCACAGAACCTGGAAAAGATAATAAGTTTAGTACGAAAGATCCTGACTCTCGGCTCGCGCCCACCATCTTGGAACCAAAAGTAAACACTAGGTGGCCGCCCACGCTACCCGTTACTAAAATTACCAGCGAAACACAGTTTCTGGTTCCGGGAGTGACATCAGCTTCCGGAATACAACCACGTGAGGGCGAGCCGAGAACCACCAAGAAGAATTTGGCCAACAATCTCCTTAAAATCTACGATTAGTAGCCTGCCTAACATGCAAGAAACGGTGGGAAAAGGAAGATACAACTTACCCGGTCTCGGAGCGGTCGAGGCTTGGACCAACACGACGAGGGGAGGGCACCCGGTGGCGGGCGAGGAGACGAGGGGGACGACGCCCGGCAACGGCAGAAGAAACCCCAAACGGCTCCGACGAGTCGCCCCGAACAGTCCGGCAAAAACAGCCACAAAGAAAAACATCTAGTCCTTGGTGGTCCGATCACTGGCCGGGAATTGGATCCGATGAACACTTGATGATTGTTAAAATAATGTTTATGGCTCAATCACTAACCGGGAATTAAGACCCACTAATCACCGCAGGAAATCGGTATGTACAGGGGAGAAGGGGTTGGTCTAGAGGGGAGCTATTGGGAGCTGGCGAAGGAGCCGGCCCAGGGCGCGAGCCCACCGTCGAAGCTGTCGATGGGTCGGCATGAAACCGTCCACGAACTCTCGGTAGTCGTGGACGGTGAAGGCCCCGTCTGCAGTCTGGCGCGTGATGTGGAGGCGGTGACCCAGGTCGGCTGTTGGAACGCCAAACCAGCGGTTAGCATGGCGAACCTCCCGGTTGACCCGGGGCACCAGGTGGTTCATCCATCGTTGGAAATACGCGTCCTCGCACGTCAAATCCCAAGACTCCGTGTTGATGCCCGTCACGGTGGTAAACATCACGGTGGCGGGGGCTGGGTGACTACGCAGGTTAAGAAAGGCCCTGTTGAGCGTTTCCCCGTAAAAGGTCACCGCGGCCGTAGTGGAGGAGAAGAGGGGAATGTATAACTCCAGCTCCGCGTCCCATCGTAAAATGTCCAGGAGATTGACCACGACCACTAACAGGTCGTCGGGCCACACGCTATGGTGCGCGAAAGCCGCCCCGGCTAAATCGGCAGTCCCGGCGTCTACGCACTCCACCACGGTCACACTGTGGGCTGTATCCCCGACGATTAGGTCGTTGTACTCCTCGATCCCGCTCTCCCTTTGACTGCAGAAAACTGCGACCCGGGCCATTGTTAAAAGAGAGTGAAAAAATAAATACGTCCTCTCCGACCAAAAAGATGAGCGGCACTGATTAAAATGACGTCAAAACGAGGCTAATTTGGGAAACCCCTTTTTGATCCAAAAGATCCAAATTCTGAAATCGGCTAGCATGATCAAAGCATCGTATAATTTCTTATAAAATCTGTGCTAAACTAAAGTTTAGGTCCCCAACCAACGTAATCAAGCGACAAAATTAATTCATATCGGCCCAAAATATCAGGTCGAACAATCAAACTTGAAAGTTTGATCGAAGCAGAAATTTGCCATCCGGGCGCTTTGCGCCCGAAGGATCCAAATCGAGGTCAAACCTTGGGGGGGAACTCCAGTCAAGCGTCCCGCTAAGTACACGTGTACTAAGTATAGCTGGCGGACGCGTGACGGGAATGGTGGTATTTTCTGGTTCCAACTGCTCGGTATTACTAAACCTGATACAGAGACCTTGTATTTATTGTAAATAATGTTGTTCTGGTTGAAATTTGATTGAAATTCAACACGCATTGTATCATGAAAGTCGTTCGTTCAAAATGTCCGAATTCTCTGAATTGACTTATGTTGTGTTAATTTGTTCTGAAAATTGGATTTGATGTACACTTGTTACTCTTAGAAGTTTAAGACAACCCTACACTGTATATATGTTGAGTTCTGTTGACTTGTGTTACAAATCATAAATATCAGAAACTGTACACGCGCGTACTAAGTCAAAACTGAATTTGTCACCTTATGCACGGGTGTCGCAATCTTTGAATCTTAAAATCAGCTAACGATGCTGAGAACTGACTCTAATGTACAAGGCACGTACCAAGTGAATACCTAAAGATGACGAATACTTCATCCTCTAAAGTTGACTTTGTCATTTTGTAACCATGATTATGCCATCATCTACGTTATTATCCAAATAATCATGTTATCAATTTTAACACTTACCTTGTCATTTTATGAACGAGTTCTGCTAACCTTGGGCTTCAGAGTGTGGAAAATCAACTCAATGAATAATTTCACTGTGAATTTGTGTTGAAACTGGATCTACAAATCTATTGATACTGTGTTGAATGTACCACGAGAGTCAGGGCCACCCCACCATGGTTTAACAAATATATCCAATCATCAAAATTGGGAGTTTGTTATATTCATTTGGTTTGAGCTATGTCGTCCACCTCCTTAAACTCAAACACCTGACCGCCGTCGAATGTACTAATGGCTTAGTACTTTTAATACATTGTCATAATATATAATCCAACTAAGATCAGGCTTAGCAAGTCTACTTCTAGTCTACCTCTAGGAGAAATATCTTACGCTCCTAGCGCCACCTGTTAACCAGTATAAAAGGCGCTGCAAGGTAGGGAGCGAGCAGTTAGTGAGTTAGTTGGTTAGAAGAAACATGTTTAACCAAGGAGTTATACCTGGAGTAAGTACATCGACTCCATGTAACAGACTGGAGTTTACCAATATCCACTACCTCGGACATAGGATTGTGTTAGAGCTAAATGCTAGAATGGTCTAGAAGGCGTTGGAACAACTCGTGTTCTAAATGTGGTTGATTGCTGATAGGAGATGGGAGGTGGACTGATGAAGACTTATACATGGTGGCTTTGACTCGGGATGAGATGTTTATTGAATAAAACCCTTTCATATTAAGAAGTTCCCTCATCGTTCATTTCTTTTGAACTATTGGGAAGTGAATGGACAAACTTTAAACGCGGTCTGAATTACTCAGACATTCTGGAAAGCAACTTACGAAGACTTGGATATAAACTGATCTTACGCAGTCTTAAATCAAACATTAACAATAGTTCAAAACTACCGAAAATCAGTGAAACCAATGGCGTATATTACTGGCAGTCAGCGGTGGGACAAAACGCTAAATGATTTACTTCTTACACATTTTGCGTCAAATTGGAATAGTTTTTCAGGACAAAAATTAATGTCTATTTCATCCTAAGAGAAAAAGCCTTTATGATAAATTATACATTGTAAGAATAGCAATATCAGTCCTTTGTTACACAAAATCGGCTCAGAATTGAAGCAAAATCACGCCGTGGATCATTCATTTGAATGATATAAATTTTTCCTTTTTTTTTATTGCTTATATTTTGCTTATTCTTTTTTTAATTTTTGCTTAATTTTTGCTTATTTTTGTTTTCAGAATGAGTCAGTCGGAGGTGTTCCGGCCTAGTACTGGCCAACTCCTGGTGCGTGGAGCCATCTCTGAAGGCCCCAACATGTCTATGGACATGTTCAGGAAGCGTAACGACATCGGCTCCAGGCCCGGCACCCAGAGCGGCTACCGCTTCGGCCAGCTGTCCCACAACTCCTTCTTCGCCCGCCACAACCCCCACCCCGGCCGGGTCAGACATATAAAGGGTGAGTGGACGCAGGCTCCTCCTCCAGTAGGCTGTGCCAACTCTATCCACCTCCTCCTGTACCCCACTCCTCCTCCACGTGAAGTTTGAACCATATTTATGGGATCCCATCGTTTAATATATGGTGAAAATTTGGGATTTTGAGAACCAAAGTGTAGTTTTATCTATTGTGCCTAAAAAGTGGTTTAGAATCCAGAGAAGGGAGTTTTGGATTAATATGCATTTTTTTGGCTTTAGTGATATCATCAGTTGTATGCTTGCTGATTTTAGCTGTACCTTTATCAGGCTATCAATATATTTCAGGACAATTTATCATAGAGGCTTCAGTTTGGCATAGAAAGAACATTCCTTTTATAACATAAATTGTTCAAAACTACCAATGAAGTTCCATGAATATTGAAAATAATCTATAATCCTTTTTTTCATAAAAAAAATACCTTAATAGAAAGAAAACAATCTGTATTGAGGCTAAAGGGAAAAAATCAAAAGTAAAAAATATCTCTTTTGAAATACAGAGTATTAGTCCACCCCCCATGGTCTGGTTATCCCACTTGCACCTTCTCTTGCTTCCCTCCCTACTGCCTCCTGTGGTGATTGTGGGTTCCTCCAGGTTACCTCCATGGTTAAGGTCTAACAAACATGTAGTTGTGTCATGTAGTCTGTTAACATGTAGTTCCGTAATTATTAAAGCTTTGGCTTTTTGTACAGACTCATACTGAGTCATCCATACCTAGATGTAGTAGCTTTTGTAGTTGTAGCACTCTCTTTGATAATAGCTCCTAGAAGGAAGTTTCAAATGTTATAGAATTTTTAGAAACAATTTCCTTTGTATAACTTATAAAAGTCTTTAGATTTATTGCGGGAACATACCGTCGAAAATGACTTTAAATGAAGTAGTGGCTAAACCTTTTTCTTAGAGATCAACGGGTTATTTTTTAGTAAATTGCAAAGACCTAACACCAAGCATTTGTATATTCTATAGAATTGTATGAAGTAGATGTCTTAACCTCAAATAAAATCAACATCGCCAAAGCTAGTGTTTAGGTCAGTTTAGATCTGTACATTTTAAACAAAATAACTTGAACTGGCATTCATAACCATATACATGGAGGTATAAGGAAGAATAGGAGCTTAGTAGGAAGTGAATCATGGGACACTCTGATAATAATTAATTTTGTTATTCTGACAACTAATGGTTAACCATGGGCCAGAAAAGTAACCATAGATAACGATGATAATCATGGGTGAGCAAGGAAATCACGAGTCAGCATGTATCCATAGACATGATTGGTAGACATAATCTCTTTATTTACTTTAGGTCAACCTTGAGTTACCATTATGGTAAAGTTTGGTAAATATGGTAAAAAGGGGTCACTATGATAAATAGGGGTCACTATGGTAACTGTGGGTCACGATGGTAACTGTGGGTCACTATAGTAAATATTGGTCACAATGGTAAATATGGGTCACAATGGTAACTGTGGGTCACTATGGTAAATATGGGTCTCTATGGTAACAGTGGGTCACTATGGGAACCAAGGGCCACTTTCAGCTTCACCTGGAGGGGGTGTGGGCACCTGGTGGTCAGAGAGAGAGAGTCCACTGAGTCTTTGTATGACTGACACTGTTAGATGACCAACAGAGGTCAAACTTGACCACGTGACAAAGGGTCAATGCCCTGCCAGTGCCGCCCTTTTTCTGGTATACCGTGTAGGTAGGGACTACCACCGGAAATCGATGGCACTGTAATTCACGAGACTGAAGAGTTCTAAACCTCTCTTGGTGCATCTGCAGGGTCAGGCATATCTAGTATAATAAAGGTCTTAAAATGTATCCCTGAAACGTTAAGTTTGTAAATGGTCAGAAAGGTAAGTATTACAACTTTATGATTCCTACCTTGCACTAGTGTTAGTGTCCAAAAACCAAGCACACGCACTCTGTAGGTAACTTGTTTACTGAATATCAGTATCAGAATTCTACTATAGTTGTCACAAACTTACTATTGTTTCACCATTGTTACTGCTTTCTTTCAATCAATATCCTCTTCCCCGCGCACAATTACTATTTCCATATACTACTTACATGCTTACAGTTTCAAATGTGTTTTACCCATTTTTATGCAAGCTCATCTTTTTCCGTTGGTTGTAAACAATCATGTTTTAAACTGCATTAGTTGTAATACACCTCTAAAACACAGATTATTAATCTATGAATAATGATACATTCTTTTATGGAAGATTCCTGATGTAAATACTAGAAAGCTGGCGAATTATGGAAGCTGTAGTTTAGTGCAATAATAAACTGGTAGCAGTCAAACATGACGTGTTATTATGTTATAAAGCTAATCATTTACAATTAATGTTAATTTTGTTGGTTCAAAAAAACCACATAAATCTTGCTTTACATAGGCCTATCTATCTTAGGCTAAAGCATAATATTGTGTAAAGTTCTGCAATTCTGAAGTTAAAAAGGGTTTTTTGTTGTTTGCAAACCTATCGTGTGTATAGGTGTACAGTTAGAATGTCATTTATTTACCTATCACACTAGCCATCAATGATCTTCTGGCATATCATAAAACAGCTTTCCACTCAACACCCAAAATGTCAGAAAAATCATAACGCTCCAATGGGAAACCCAATGTTATTTGCACCCACATTAAGCTTGGACTTCCCATAGACCTTTATGTTGCCAGATCATATGGACACATCCCCAACAGGGTCTCCTTACCCCAACAGTTTTGCTATGTTCAGTTTACTTCCTAGTTCATTGCATAACTCCCCCCAGGCAAAAATGTAACGTTATTATAATGTTGCAGTAACGTTCTATTTAGTTCTGATTTGGTTCTTGTTATGCTATTTTGATGGCACCCAATAATTAATGTCTTTGGAATGTAACATTGTGACATTGCACTGTGAAGTTATTGTAATAGCCTGCTTAGGTTATTTCATGTAGAAATAACATTATTATAACATTCTCTATTGGTGAGGTCTAAACTTCACTAGAATATAACATTATTGTAACGCTATGTCTGCGAGAGTCTCAACCTAAGAAAAGGGATGTAACTGTTTCATGAAAATTGGGCAGGTAACAGACTGACTAAAAAAGTATGGTCATAGAATGCACTTGTTACGTCACTGCTTGCCTGGGCCATACACTAAATTTGAAGATAAGGTAGAGTTAAGAGGGACCTGATTGATCTAATTAGAAGGATTGGAACCAAATTTATTTCACCAGGAGTAGGTGTGAAGCTACAGATTATTATTCCTAGAGGACATTGCATAAACCTAAATGAAACTTATTTGGATGGACCTTATTATTTGGATGGTTGGAAGAAAACCAAGGTGATAAAAGTTTGTGTTTTTTAGCACAGAAGAAGCTTGTGAAAAATACCCCCTAAAAATGGATAATATGGTCCAATTTGCCTAAGCATCTGGCCCATATTATGTTTGTAATTTCCCGTGGCCGAGATCAAGATGAAAATGTAAGTGAGCTTCTCATGGGAAACCAACTTGCAACGTTCTGGTTACATTTTTCAATCAAAACTGAATGTCGTCCTTACATTCTGTTTAGGTTGGGTCTTAACATTACTGAAAAATAATGTTATAAGAACATTCTAATCACCATCAAATAACATATAATTACACGCCATTCAAGTAAGTATCAGACTGACTAAAGAACAACACTGCACAAAATTGCACCTTTAAGACCTTTAATTTTGTAAATTACCGGCTGTTGAGGTTCATTAAAGACATAGGATATGTCACCTTTCCAACACCTTTGCAAGATCTTTGATGAATTTTAAAGGTCACCTGAAAAAGTTTTGGAAAGGTCTTCTAAGGTGACCTTTCCATTAACTTTAGCAAAACTCTATGCCCCCATTTACAGAAACTTAAAGATCCTAAAGGTCTATTTTCGTGCAGTGCGACGTCATAGAACGGTACTGTTACACCGCAACTCAGCTGGCCATGGGTTTGTGTTTAGAACAGTCATTCAAGTTTTTCAAGAAATCTTGAATCTTGAATTCAGAAGTGAGTCTCTTCTTCCCCTTACCACAGGACTTCTCGACGTTCCCATCTGCTCCGTCAACGACGATGGCTACTTCGCCAACCCCCGCTACTCTCTCAACTTCCCTCCCAACAACTTTGACCAGACCAAGATGTCCAAGTACACGGGCAACAAGGCCATCAGCATGCCGGTCAACTCCATCAACGTGAACAGTACCACCCACCCCATTAACAGTATCACCGGCCTGCAGAACTTCCTGGGCAAACCCATGAACTTCAGGGTCTTCAGGGAGAAGGCCATCCCCAGGGTAGGAATGGGTAAGTTGGAGTTGTAATTTGTTTCCTTTATTTTTACAGACATGATATTATTTGAATTATTTTATTTTAAATTCTTTTAAAACTGCTACAAATGATATGTGGCTGTTCATACTCTTGGCCGTAGGTGCTTTTTGACAAACATTGTTGAACTGTTTTTCACTGAGAGAAACGTATAAATCAAAAAGCTAAGTTCTTTCATAATGTAGATGCATTGTCAATCTGTATCTGTTGGTTCAATTTATCAAAATGTAATTGCTTAATAAGTAATTTTTAGAGTATAGGCCCTAATTATATAACCTAAATATGGGAAACACACACTGATGGTTAATATCGAGAAATTTCGTTAATTGCAAAATTATCAAATTTGAAACTGGTCAAAATTATCAGTGCATTCCGAATTAACTCTCCATCATCTATATTAATGATCCTATAATATGATGAAGACAGGATAATGGTTGGAAGATCGACCATGCCAAAACCATTTACCTGAAACAAAAACCTAAAAAAATCTTCATAAAATACCTTTCTCGACTATACCAACTTGCACAGTCCCAGTTACGGAAGCCTGGCGTGACGAGCTGCGCGCGCTGACGGAAGCAGTGGGTCTGGCTCCCGGAAACCAGCTGCCCAAGGCGTCGTACCGCCCGCCGACCCAGGACCGGCCCCGCACCACCCAGTACTCGGCCGAGACGGGTAGGCTCATCCCTCCCCCCTCCAGGGCCATGTCCAGGGGTCAGTCCAGGGCGGGCTCCAGGGCAGGCTTCGCCAACAAACTGCAGCACATCACAGAGGACCCCGACCAGGAGAACATGGTAGGTTATAGTGGTTGAAATCGACTTTTACTGACCTTTATGGTTTATAGATAGGGTAATTAACAACTTCAACCCTCCTTTCCTGAGAAAATCAGATGAAAAGGTCTTTTAAGTTTAAACTTCCCAGCTTTTATTGCTGCAAACTGTTTTGTCATATTCCTGTTTGAAACTAAGATATCGCTGTTTGAAGCTACATACTTCATATTATGCTAGGAAACCCTTTTATCTATATCTTCAATATTTCAATCTATTTGCAGCTTGAACCAAACCATACTAAAACATGAAATCAAGTCTTTTAATCATTAGAAATCTTTATTATAGCTGTAATGAACCTTTGTAGACCTATTCACAAAACTCAAAGGCCATAAAGGCTCTGTTTTTGCGAAGTATTAGGAAGTATTCTAATAAGAATATTAAGACACTATTATGGAGTATAATGTCATTTATATTCACTGCTGATGGGATCTGTATGAGGCCAATTAGACCGAGGGCAGAAATGGAATTATAGATGACCAAATATGACATGGTGGTGTCCTCTTTATTTGATGTGATGGCTTTAACCAAATGAATAGTATATATTCATTTCACCAGAGGTGCATAGATGTATGTCAGGGGCTGATACAAATCTGTATGATATCTTAAGCCCATCAAAGGCGTTGCATAGAGCATCCAAGATAGCCTTTTATACCCTTCTGGCCTAGAAATAAGGAATGGTAACCTGCATCTAACTTTACATATAAGACAAAGAACCCCTAAAAGCTGAGAATAATGTAAACATTGTCTGGTTTTAGATCCTGCAGATGCTGTGCCAGATCCTGCAGACCGATGACGTGAATGCTGTACAGAGCTGGCTGGTCTCAGCTGGAGACAGAGGTAGGCACATTGTTAAACTTCAGGGTAGCATTCCATAAAAAATGGTGATAATAGTGTTGAAGATACCATATGATACCAAAAGATGTTATCGCGAAAGTTTTTTTCATTTTTTTCCGACTCTTTTTTTATGTATGGTTTCATGCCATACCTATATATGTATATATTTACTGTTACTGTAATAACTCTGAAAACCAAGGGAAACCTTGAAGATTATTACCAATAAAACTTTAAAAAAAAAACAAAAAAAAAACAATTCTCAGAGAAGATCAAACAATACAAATTCGACAGCATCTAAATCGGTATGTGGGATGCAGACTTCAATTTTCAGTTCGATAAGCTGGTCTATATAGTATGACGTTGCCCTTATGTTTGAGACTGTCATCTATTGTAGAGACGAATGGCAAAAATGTATACTGAGTTGTTCCCTGCTCTTATTCTATCTTATTATGAATCTGGGGCTTTTTTGTACATAGGGAACATAGTCGGAGGCATACCTTCATTCTTCGTTTTATTATTGACCACTCAAGGAGTAAGATGTGTGCCAAATGCTTGTCCATAATTCATTATCTATATGCAAAACTTAGCCAAGCATTAACATTTATTTAGATCTTTGGAGCACTGGACCAACTAGTACTCTACCAATGATCTAACTTCTCTTGGTGTTAGCATGGAAATATGTACATTATTATTCAAATATTCTAATCAGCAACTCCTCTCATATCATGGTAATGAAACTTTCATAATGTCACATTCTGAAATATTTGTTATAACAATATGCAAGAACTTTGCAAGCACGATCTTATTCAAAGGACCGTTCTAAAACCACAGGGTCCACAGTTAGTCTCCATACTCAAACACAGCATACCTTATTTAGTCTTCTCACAACAGTTGCCCAATCCCCAAGCAAGTAATGAGATGTCTGCTCAGAAGATTAGTGACTCTGAAAAAGGCCAACTAGACTGTTGACAACAAACACTATTATTCAGCACTACCAGGACGGAATCTGTATGGGTTTAAAGCTATGCAAGCTATTCCACTGGAATTGTAATTTGATTAGAGCGTAGATGTGAGACAATAGACTTAAAACCAAGAAGGGAAGTGTGTGGAAGATATACATGGTGAACTTTGGAATATCATCGAGAACCCTGATTTCAAATACATCATAACATGATGTTCCTTGATGTTAAAATCATGGGGATATGTGTACAGCCTAGTGGAAGCTTGAAGTTATTAGGCCTACAGCAGAAGGTATCTGCTTGATTGCAAAATTAATAATATTAATCTTTTGCAAGACAGCCGAAATTGTTACAGAAATAAACCGTACAGGTTACTTTTATTAGAATGGCTTTCATACAATAACCGTAATACATGTAAAAATACCAGACTGTCATTGACATATTCGTTGAAATCTGATAAAATCTGAAGAAGGCAACATGGTGGAGAGGCTATGAAAATAGTAATAGCAACAAGTGCATACATGCAGATTTAAACTGAAAGCAACCTAGCGCTTGGTGAAATACACAAAACAAAACTAATGAACTGGATAAGCGCAGAACCGAACAAAGTAGGTCTCAGCCAGTCTAAAATTGGTAGTGCAGATTTGTCTATAGTATAACATAGGCTGGTTCAAGCCTTCACTAGGGCTTCGTGGACCCCTGGTTCTGGTCACTGTTGACACGAGCTGTCAATGGCGACTGCCCAGACCTGAGTGGTCACACTAATCCTCCCCGACCCCCACTGCTTGTTCGTGTATCAAAGACACGACCAAGTCTAAGAGCTGGTCAAGCCAGAATATTGACCTACAAAACTGTATGGAGTGTTAGTTGTTTCTAGGGAAATTATGGCTTGGAATTTCCATAAT
Source organism: Lepidonotus clava (assembly GCA_936440205.1). NCBI lineage: Eukaryota > Metazoa > Annelida > Polychaeta > Phyllodocida > Polynoidae > Lepidonotus > Lepidonotus clava. The sequence goes on from OW387135.1 coordinate 17,923,916, forward strand.
GGCTATGATATAGAACATGACTGGTTTTTGAATTAACATTATGGTTATGATAAAGAACATGATTGGTTTTAGATTGGTAAGATTTGAGAATGAATCAGCAGGGGTTTGCCAGCTTTAATTATTGTGATAACACACATTAAAGCTGATTGCTTTGATTGTTTTGATATGAAGAAGGAATATAGAAAGATGGAATAGAATTCATAATGATAAGGGGAATGTTTATTAAGATGGAATTCATTATTTGATGAGGTAGCCCAATGAAATAGCAGGGGTCATCTCATAAAATAAAATCTGTCTTAAAACTATGCTTAGAAGGCTAATGCGGGATCACTATTATATTTCCTCTTTTATCGCAGGTACCATGATCGCATGTCGAATTTGGAAAGAGCAATTTCATGCGGGCGGTTGAGATATAGGCCTACTCACACGCAACCTTATCTCATTGAAATGAGATAACTCTAAGCATTTCGAATTTGAGGATTAGAAAATAACTATAAATATTATCAACATGACATCCAGGAAAAGTAAACTTCCCATACGCCCCCACATAATATTTTGCTACTCAAACAACATATCATTACATCGGATTGCTATTACATTGAACTCCTATACCTGTAGCAAAGAATAACTAAAATTGTTATAAAAATGGTGCACAGGAATTTCTAAATGTCCTATATGTGCTCCCACATCGAATTTTACTACTCTAACAACATATTGAACATATTGTGATTGTTACTATTGTTTTGTTACATAGTACCCGTGATTGTTACTATTGTTATATTACATAGTACCCCTCGAGCTGCCGGAAGAACTGTTTGTGTGAAAGGTGAATCCAATGAGAGGAACACAAAAACATGCTCAATCAATATTTCATGTTTTGGGGGTGTATACGGGGGGGTCCCTCTGTCGCCCTGTCGAATTTAAGAAAGGCCTATGTCGCATGTTGTTGTCGCTAGTGAATTCCTATGTCCCTTGTCGATTTTAAGATATCCGCATGTCCCATGTCGTTATCTTTTTGAGGTGACGTCGCATGTCACTAAGCCCTATGTCGCCCTGGCGAATTTATTGAAATGGCCATGTCGTCCTGTCCATTTTAGAGGTCTTCACCCATTATTTTACTTTTCATCAGAAGTCCCGGTGCCAACAGGGGCTACCTCTTAAACTGTGATATATGGAAAAACAATGCTCATTCAAATCAAATATAATGTCTATCTTCAGAAAAGTCAATGGTTTTGGACATGATCAAGTCTGCGTTGACTAATAACGAGGAATACTACAAACAGAACAACACTGAGTTCATCCCCGATGAGCCCCGTCCCCGGACCGGCATGATGCCCTCTGACATGAGGCCCGGCGACATGATCGGCTCCAACGACAAGGCCGACAGGTTGGTATACCGCCCTTGAGGGTCCCGATTTATAGCCAATCAGAGGAGACCGGAAGTAGATTGGTTTTGACCGGAACTAGTTTGTGAAGTCACTCTAGAATAGTATGTACCGACCTTGAGGGTCCCGATTCATAGCCAATCAGAGGAGACCGGAAGTAGATTGGTTTTGACCGGAACTAGTTTGTGAATTCACTCTAGAATAGCATGGATATGATGAATGTTACAAGGGAATGTTAGTGATTCGGGTAGTTAGTCACTTATCAATATGCTATGATTAGAGTCTTTTCATCAGTGATTTTTTAGTTACAAAAGGTTGATACTATTTTCAATCAAGGTGTCATCTATCAACTTCATGTGCAAAAAGAGCGGTTGGTGGGGTAAGGTCAGGAACTTATGTCTAACGAGTATTATGCAAAAACGGAGGGAGCGGGGGTCTAGGAAACATGTCACAATGCATTAAGTTAGTTAATGCATTTTGTAGTTAATGGACGGCCCCTAAACTGAATGAGACATTCATTGTTTTTGTGAAAATTGCAACTGCTAACCATGAGATAATGATCATAACGTGCTGAATAGTGAATGATTAGCCCAATTGGTTACAAAATTGCAGAATTCCTAAATTCGACATGCGATCGTGGTATCTGCGATAACAGAGGAAATACAATAGTGATCCCGCATTAGAAAAGAAAAGAATGTGAAAGATGTGCTATTCAAGATGATTAGCTAATAATGGTATATTTTTAGTAAAGTAATATACAAGGTGTGATTACTGATATATTCATTATCAATAAAAGCACTAGTACAGGTTCTGATAAATAATAACACCGGGTATTTGTTAAATCATAATCATTTTTATTCGATTGGTGCATGATGTCATTTATAATATTATCTTGTTTATAAATAGCAGTAGAAACGGTAAGCGCTAGTATTGGAAGTTAAACTGAACAAGCACATAGCAGTAGGAGAAATCTGCTGTAATATATGGATATAAAAATGGTGTGTTATTTTCCCAGGTTGACACTAGATGGCGGGTCTCCTCCTCCACGTCCCCCCACAGTGGGATTGAAACCATTCCAGGATACAATCATGGAAGAAGGTATGTACACGCATTCTAGAATGGAATACATGCAGGAAAAGTACACTTGCATACTTAATTACTTCATAGTTATATTATGCCAGACAGAGAATTATGTATCTCTATGTTTATACGGTTACATCCATATAAAGTGGCAGATTCAGGATTTTAAAGGATGCGGGGGGCGCTATTGGAAAAAAAATCCTTTATTACCTTTTGGCCGTATTTTACACTAATAAGTTTTAATTTGGCCCCTTAAATGCGCTACTGATATCTTGTGTCCATAATACTCCACCTATATTTTCGCATATAATATTAGGTATAGAAAAAAGCTTAAACGTGGCAAGCTGACTTGATGCATCAGAAAGAGAATTCAACTAACTTTCTAATGACATGTAACATACCTATAATTAACCCCTATCCCACTACCCACTTTTGAGATCAGATAGTGCAAAACTCCCTTCACATTCATTATAATACTATTGGTCATTTTATTTTCCCCAGAGATCGCCAAGCCCATGCTGCCGGACGTGTTCCGGCGGCCCGGGTCGGTGGCTGACCGGCCGTCCTCAAGCCTGGCCCGGCCCCGCACACCCGGTAAGCCGGCCACCCCCGTGCTCCTCTCCTCCGAGGCCCGACTCCGCTACACCACCACCCCCATCATGGACCAGAACATTACCTCACAGAAGGCCGGCCTCTCCTCTTTCCTGGATGACGATAAGGTGTGGCAACCAGAGCTCTCCGTGTAGAGGGTGTGCTGGATGCAGATCTTGAGGGGTTTTGGTCCATATTTTTATTTGTAATTGCTTAGGTTAATCAGGTGAATTTTGATAAGTGTCTTGTGATTAGTGACTTTTGTCTGTCATTAAAAAATTAGTAACGTCTAATCGTCCCTCATGAGCTTATTTCATGCTGACATGTTTTTTGGTGACAAAAGCAAAAATTGCTAAGCGTTATACACTTATCATAATATAGCTGATTAGTCTGATCAGTTACAAAAATATGGACCATTGCCATTTTGGGCTTTGAGTATTTGAAGCCTGTGCCTTATGAAAAGAGGCTTTTCTGAATTGATTGAAATGTCAATTCTAGTTTTTTCCTTTCGGAATTTTGAAGGCTTAGAAAATGATGGAGGAGAATGAATCTTATCAAACTTACCAGTCTTTTAAGATTTGTATTAAAGATTCTACAAAAAGATTGCATATTTGAGATGTGTGCCAAAGGGGTGAACATGTCATGACGTCGATTAATGTATTAAAAGCGATCTAATTCCGTCCAATGCTACGATTTTTCAACAACATTTTTTCAATATGATTGTTTTACACCAGGCATTAATGTTAATTATGTCTTCATGTGTACCATCCCAATTATTTTTCTGTGTCCTTTATGTATGTTCAATAATGTAATCTTTGTCGATACAGAAAAGGCTGAAATGTAGGTTATGTTGATAAAAACAAAAGAAAACCGATCATTATAATGTACATATATATATATAATTGAATAGTCAGAGGCATCAAAGCAAAATGTGATAAGAGACCTTTGCGTCGAGAGCAATTTGCATTGATAATCTTCTCAAGAAATGCAATAATTGCTCTCTACAAATGTCTGTGTTTGAACTGAAATCCGTTCATTGTCTGTGATGTGCAGTATTATCTTTCTCTTGAATTTTGGTTTTAATCGATTTTTGTTGTTATGTCTAAAGGCGCCCTGTATATAGAATACGAACGCATTGTTATCTGAAATATAGATCTACCAATAAAAACATAGTTTTGTGAAATTGTTATGTTATTGGTTGATGTACCTGTATCATACTTGCCGAGAAGAAAAAATACATAATAGTTGCTGAAACTATATGCGTTTTGAGAAGGCTTATTACATTATAGAGTTGCATATTGAAAATGTATATTGACATTAAATGCTACCCCAGTTTCGCTACGACTGAGGATTGTCATGTTTTTAAAAATTATTTTTCAATTTGATATGAGGCAACTTTAAGAAATACTGCATGTATATCCCAAAACACTATTGCATAGCATGAAAAAACAATCAAAGGAGCAGTATCTGCTCATAAATTAGAAGACAAATTTGCCATGCCCATTGATAAGAAGAAAGAAAACAATTATATTCTACCAACATTACCAGCAGTTTAGTGTGGAGTAAATTTAGATTGGAGTGGAACGTAGGGCAATCAGGTTGCAGCATTATGTGGGTTGTGCCTAACATTCATTGTAACACTGACCAACCTGCACATGTTTGGTACTGACCTCTTTAAAATAGGCAAATCGATTTGCTCTTCATCTATCCAAATAATCTTGAAACTGTAGATCCAAGGAGAGTATAGAGAAAGTTAGTGTTGCGTTACACTATTTTTTGTTGTTGACACCTTGATGTGCTCTTCCTGTGCATAGCTAGAAAGGGAAGTCAGGTTGGTTTGTACAAAATTGGTGTCCCTCGAACATGTGTTCAGGAGAGTCAGTTTCGGTCAGTTTTTGGAAAGATTTGCACACAGCCCACCTTTGGATTCCCAAAGTATTTTATCTTCAGTTCAGTTTTAAGTATTTGCCTTCGGCAAATTTGACAAAATCCAGTTGTTATAAATCTGTTAACTATGATGACTACATTTAGATTAATTAATGAATTCTCTGATGGATCCATCCTCATGAGGATTCCTAGTCCAGAGACATATGTCTAAATAGCGGTTACTGGACAGACATATGTCTGCATGGTGGCTACTGTGCAGACATTTTTTGCTGGTTCCTAGCAGTTCCTCTAATTTATTACACTGGCATGAAAATAACTGGAGGGAAGTGGCACATCAGCCAATCAGAAGGCTAGTGCTGGTGCTGCTACCTAGCCGATTTAGGTAGAGAAATGTGGAGTGGAATGCACCTCAGCCAATCAGATTGCTACATTCTGTGGATTCCTAACCTGTAGTGTACTTGACACTGACCTCTTGAAATTAAGCAAAAGGTTTTGACCTTTATCTATCTAAGAAAGGAATTATAGATCTAAACAAAAATTAGGGGATTGCTAATGATGCAATGGACTATTTATTGACCCTGGAAAGTGTGCTTTTAGTGAACAGATGGGAGAGTCAGTTAGGCCCATTCAAGCATCTGTTCAAGTTAGGCAATTTTGGTCAGTTTTGGGGAGACTTTTGCACATGGCCCACCTCTTGATTCCCACAGTTCTTTATATAAAGTCTAATCAAAGGCACAAACAAGGGGGTTGTTGATAATGCTGAACTATTTGTTTTAATTTTACTGTTATTTATATGGGAGTGTTTAAGCATTATGTTTCCTTTTATTATGCCATAATATTAGCTAGTCCAAGTCACAGTCTTCTCAACACTAAAGCTGCAGGTCATCACAAGATGTAGTTCTTCATCAAGAGGTGACAGAACACTCATGTGAAAGGATATTGTTCAGTCCAAATATGTAATATACGTCACTGAGCTCCCGTTGACAATTATCAGTCCATGAGGCTTAGTCCACTCAACTCCGCCAGCCAATGCTCCTTGTCAGTCTGCCAGCCTGTCAGCAGAAATCCCTCTCACAGAATCCCAGTTTCCTAGCCTGTTCCTATCTGAGGTGGTACTCAACTGCTAGCGTGGTACACTCTAACCAATGGCTTGCTGCTGGCCCAACTTTTACATCGGTCCCTTGACTTAGCCTACACTATTCAAGCACATCAAGAAGAGTCACATTCTTAGCCCCAAAACTGCTCTATGCATGTGGCTTTGTTCTTAGGACTCTTAATCGTGGTCCACACTTGGCAATGAAATATAGGGTTTTACTTTACGGTTATGCATAGGTTTACCAGTTATCATTATGCCATATTAGTTATTCCAGTATGCTAGCTCATGTATATCGCAGTCTTCCTTGCTGTCTCGGCTGCAGGTCATCTCAAAATGTAGCACGTCATTGAGAGATGACAGAACACTTGAATGAAAGGATAATGTTTATCAAATCCAAACACATAATGTATGTTGCTGTGCTCCCATCGACAATGATCAGTCCAGAGAAGCTGTCCACTCAACCCACACAACGAATGCCCCTAGCCTTCCACCAGCTCAGCCCCCACTCACTCACCCAACAGTAACCTGAGTTCACGGTCCCGCTTACTGAACGAGGTTTCACCTATCTGCTTACACATAACACTCTGAAGCTACCGGCACTCACAACTTTATTTTACCAGATCTATGATGTAGGCCTAGCCTCTATGCTCTCCCTTCCCCAGCAGAGAGGCACTCTTAGACCTGAGTCTTACTTATAAGCTGGCTAAAGATTACATAGTGGACTGACACCTATGTCCGTATAGCAGTTAATCCCGGTAATTAACGTCATTCGGCTGGCAATTAACAAATCAATATGTCGCTAGGCGACTAACTAGTTGCTGGTGGAAAAAAAAATTAATGGCAAAGTTGGGACACCCGCGGCAACTAAATGGTGGCAACTAAATAATTTAGTTGCCCACTGATTAGCTCTAATCGTCGTAGTTTGGTCACTAGCATGGGTTAAATATTAAACTTGCATAATATTTCACCCACAAACCACGACAATTAGTGGTTTAGTTGAGAGACATCATGGTGCTTGTGTTTAGTTAACCCTTTAGCCCCCAATCCGGCCATAGCCGCCCAAGGGTGTATTGCCCAATCCGGCTGTAGCCGCCCGGAAAAACGGGAATTTTCCCTTAATTTTTCAATATTTTTCCCAATAGAACCCTTTTATGAGTATTCAATGTACAAAATTGGCCAATATATCGATTAAAAGCTGATTTAATAACCTTTCCAATACTACAAACCCCATTTCTATGACGTTCATTGAGAGCAGTGGGTGAGACTTTGAACTTTCTCAATAACAAGGAATTTAGGGAATTCTAGAGGGAAATCCATGGAAATCCTGGGGAAATCAAGCAATTCATGAATGCAACCTGTGGGGTCTAAATATTAAAGGGTTAATCACCGGGCTACTAGCTATCCTTAGTCGCTGGTAACTAAACCAATGTGGGGACCAGGCTCACAGTCACGTTTTACAGCAGACTAGTGATAGATTTAAGTCTTGTATGGCCAAGAATATCAACTGGGGATTATGGACTTGGTTTATATTTTGGAGGAGATTAATCTAAATGGGACAGGAAGGGAAATAGCTGTAACCGGCGTCGTGAAGATGTATAGGCCTAGTTTCCCGTTTCTTAGATGAGTCTGTAATAAAATAGATGTTCATGTTTTACTAATTCTCGCTGCAAATATTCACGTGTCACCTGTCTATTGGTGTTATTACGTAGTAGAGAAATAGCGAAATACAATTATCTCACCATAAATAGGCCTATAGGAAACCACTTTTTTTCAAGCGCTGCTTTTGCCATGAATTGACCAGAAAAGACCAATCTCTATGTTTTAAATATCAAATCTACACCTTTATGTCATTAACTGGTAACTTTAGACGGAATTCAAAATTCTGATCGATATGTACAATTTAATGATTAAAAACATGCACTAATGTAGCCAAAATTGAGCCAATGGCACAGTTTCTTGGTTACAAAAAAATGTATAATTTCTCCTTAATTTGGCCTTCCTGCGGTGCCATGATATAAACTAAAATCTAATATGCAATTCTCAATAAGCCCATCCCGCATTTGGCATCTCGCAAATCAATAGGTTCAACAGCAACCACACATCAAAATAACTTTACATAACGCCCTTGTTTTCCTTTAAATGCATTCCCACCTGGTATATAGTGCATTAAAACTAAATTTGCCTTTTAAACGTTTAAAGGGCAAGGGAAACACTTTGATGTAGTACATCCGTGCAAAGCACACAAAGAGCCTAGTCGGTAAAAACCCAAACCAGGTGGATCCAGTGTCGGAGTACTACGCCGAAAATTTCCCAGTCGTGAAGTGTGTCATACGGGTCCCGCTCCAGGTAGGTCGAGCGGTCCCAAAGGGGGACGGCCAAGGGTAATAGATCTATTATTAATCACAGACTGATATCCCTCAGTCGACCCCAACTGGACGAATAGGTATGGATGTATACACTCACACTTAAATCCCCGTGACCATCATGCATGCTAAGGGGTAGGTGGAACGATTAAAGTAATACAAGAGGATGTCTGACACTTTCGCCGGGTAACCTTCATAGTTATACAATAGTCTATTAATAGGCACATGACGTACGACAAACAGGGGACTATCTGCAGACCTCTACCTTTCACAGAAGAAGCACACCTGGATCTAAACTTCATCAGGACTACACTGTAAACGCCGTATTCCACATGCCGATTTTGATTCTGGCGATTTTCTATTTATTGCATTTTCTCTAGGAATATGGCATGGAACAGTACATCCTATATACCATTCGAAAGGGAATGATAAACCATTTCTAATGATATGTCACAGGTGTATACTTATCTTGTATTCCCCTCTACCGATTTTGGAAATCGGCAGCAAAATCGGCAATGTAACATAGGCTTTAGGCCTATAAAAACATGACCGTGACCTCCTCATAGGCCTATAGGCCCTCAAGTGGCCTCACCACTCCGTGACACACTGTTCCTGATAGCCGGGTGCACCCAGTTGGACACAGGACTCGTAGAGATAACAGAAGTACTGGAAATTAGAGTTGTGATACCTAGCCTTGACATATACAACCATAGTTATGCACCACAACTTGACCATTGGCCTGGGTGTCAGTGGCTGCCTGGAGTTTTCACATGGAACTTAAAAGTGCTTACACAAGCTGCTATGGTTATGAAAGAATCATCACTCTGGATGGGGGTAGGCTTTGTGAACGTGTCTACAATCCCTGGGAATAGTACAGGAGCGATGCCGTACATTTACTTGTAGGTAGGTGCTACTACTACACTGTAGTAGAATTAGCTCATTATTATGTTGATAAGAAAGGTGCCACACAAGGAAGTGTCTATCTGCTACCATATTGTAACCTATTCAGCGTATAAAGCTAAACAACAGAATACATTAGTAAGGCATACAATGAATACTTTTCTTATTCAATTGGATTGTACATTATAATAGCTTATGGTCATTACAAAATATAAAAAGCCTTGGAATATTTAACCCAAACAGCCAAATGTTATGGCAATATTTGGCAGCCACTTGGGTGTGGTCCATAGAGGAGAGCCAATTTCCATGGTCAGTTGTGTGGAAAGAAAAGATTATGTAACAGACAATTCACAGAGACATGGCTGAACTTTCCTGAAGTTCATGTATTATGGTTTTCATCTTTGAAAGCTTTGATTCTCTTCTTTACAATGATTCTTGTATGTTACACTCTTAGGAAGATTGACAGGTTAGGGCTGTATTCCACTTGCCGATTTTACTCTCGATTTCTTAAATAGTCAACAGGAATAGATGTGAATTACAGACATGCTACATGTCTTTTGTAAGGATTTTGAATTCTCTTCCAAATGATATCTACTACGCAAAGTCGTTTGCCATATTACCGAGGAAATGTAATGAATTACCAAATTGCCGGCGGTCAGAATCGCTTTATAGAATAAAGGCTTTAAAGTACAGTAGTAGCATTATATTTTGTTGAACTAAACTTCATTTTGGAACAGGAAATGTCTTCGTTTATTTCCCTTTCAAAATCATATCAAGCACAATGTTTCTTTGTTCCATCTTGTTTTCCCAAATCAAACAGACGGACAAGCGATTTACTATGAGATAAGCATGCGTATATATAAATGGTCAAAAACAGGTTAGGTCAAGTCAAGTTGGTTCTATGAAATGGTGATTTAGAGTATAGACATCCTTGTCTCAGATAGCTCTCCGGGATAGACAAAATATCGTTGGTTGAATCACACCTGCTTGGAAAGTGTGAGGTGTGGGGTCAGCATTTCATGACTATTAGGTCTACCATATATATTTTACTCTTATACATACACTGTTCAATATCAGATTCATGTTATACCAAAATGTAATAGTACTCTACTGTCTAGACTTCGACTGTTCAACCCTGGTAAAATATACTAATGAACATGCATAGACTGGTAAGCTGGTAAGGTCGGGTAATATGGGCGTGACAGATGACAACAGACACCCTCAATATTACATGATATAATGTTGGGGCCAATATCAGAATTCTTACAAGGTGCAGAACCGTTAAACATGCAATAGACAGGACGGTAACTGGAGAACTCGGTCCGCAGGAGAACTCGACCCAGGAGAACTCGGTCCTCTGGAGAACTCGGTCCGATGATATTTTGGCCACTATCTATCCGAAAAACAAGTGCATTACTGCCATTAGGGACGAGTTAGCCGTTTAGGTATGAATCTAGAGATCTATTAGAAGAGAGGGATATATATCTAGTTTGCTTCCCATTAGAAAGACTGTTGGACCGAGTTCTCCAGAGGACCGAGTTCTCCTGGACCGAGTTCTCCTGCGGACCGAGATCTCCAGTATTCGACAGGACTGAGCAAAGTGTCAATCAACTTACTTGCACCTATTGGTGAATTAAAAAGTATCTTGGACATGAAATATACCATATTGTAAAGCAAACACTTGATATTGCAAAGTACGATGAAAGATGTTGTATGGAGGAACAATGATGGACTCTTTAGTAGGGTAAAAATTAGCCCTAAACCTATAAAACCCTGTTGGAAGATTGGGTACAGTTTATTTTCCATAATTGCTCCGTTCATTCATCTATATCTATACTGCAAAAAAGTTAATGATTATGAGCAGATGTGATATTACCCTGAAATGGGAGGTACCCATATTACCCTGCCCCGCGTATATGTGTATCCTAAGGGTCCGAAATTCCTCTTCATCATAGGCTTAAACATGATATTTTGCTTGACCTGAATGGCCAAACTTATTTATTCAATTGTTAACATCTGTTTATTCAGAAGTCGTCCTATAGGCTTACGTTTTGCTAAGCTTATCAAGGTATGATTTCCGCACAAAATACAATAGAGTTGAGAAACTTATTAGCAATTCACAGGTGGTTTCTGTAACTCTAATCAGGTTAATTAATTGACTGAACTATTTGTTTAGCGCCAGGCATTTGATTGATTATATCACTTTCTATATTTCAGAGCGGCCCTGGCATCAGGAATTCTGGTTAGGCTATAATGTCGGCTCAAGAATTACTGCAGGAGTACATTTGTAGTAATTACCAGCGGCGATAAAATGCTTCAAGTTACCTGCTAGTTAAAAGGCAAGACTTACCAGTCAGGAGCAGGAATATAACACATCTCTGAAAGTTTCTACAGTTAAAAAAAAGCTTGGAGTTTACTGCCACCATGAGGCGAGTGGCCAGAAACCCGCGGGAAGCCCGCAGCTTCCTTTGCCACATCTGGGCTTCCCTCAGCCTCCTTGTCCTAGCCGCCGTCTTCTTTGGCGTCTCCAGCATTAACAAGGCCTTCGTCATCGTCGGCGCCATCCTCCTTGCCCTCTCCCTGCTCACCTTCGTTCTCTTCTTCGTCTGTCGAGAAAGCCGGGATAAGAGGACGACCCCCAGGGAGCCGTGCAACTGCCTCAGGTGCTGCGACACATGCGTCCGGACTATTTTCTGTCTCGGGTTAACTCATAGGAGGCGCGAGGGTCGGGCTGGGACTTTACGAGAAGCGATGGCCCGACATGAGAGGGCGTCTGTTGTTGGGTATGACAACAGAGCAATGAGTGCGTCCCCTACTGCGGATCCACCTGGATTAGATTTCCCCGTTCCCCTTCCCCAGCCAACTTTACATAGTCAGCTGCGCGACTTGGAAACAGAGATCCATGATTTGCTCATTCAAAGTAGTCGGATTCAGAACGAGCTGATCAACTCTCGCGATTCCTCGCAAGATAGTCTATGGAGAAACTGTAATAGTGAGTTGGCCAATATCCAGGATTCGCTGGGAACGGAGTTCAGGTTGCTCCAAACCTGGATAGAGGGAAATCGAACTGTGCATCCGGCGGACGTAGACAGGATGAGGAGTGGACTGCAGAATTTGAAACGGAGGCTGCGTCAACTAGAAAGTAGAGCTAATATAAGGTGAGTATTATTTCCACAATTAACCCTTTCCACCTGCCAGATGCATTAAAGCATCGCCGGTATAAACACGCCTGATGCTTTGAAGCATCTTTTTGATATATCTCAAAATTGTTTATTTAAAGCTGAATATTCAGGGAAATGAAACAGTCACTGTTTCATGATACTGAAATTATCAATGCTATCTCATTTCTAATAAAGGGCATTCTGAAAACTACTTTTTTTCTTAATATATAGGCCTATGTAGCTTAATACAAGTCTAAATGGGAGAATATTGCTATGTATGGCGTCTTTTGGGACAATTTAACATAGTAGATGGACAGTTTTCCAGGCCTGAATGAAAGTTTAGGTGGCGTAGAGAAAGGGTTAATTTGAAATGTGCTATTCTGTGCTTTCAGGTTAGGTTAGTTGAAAGATCTTGAGTGGATAATGGCCATGTCGTGTTATCCAAGACAATAATCCTATTGTAGCCTATGGTAGCAATACAATACAAAAGCAATTAGTAAAAAGGTTGGAAGAATTGGTCTTTGTATCCTGTAGCTTAGCAGGTGTATGTGTAGTAAAATGTTATGAGGTAGTGAAGGAATTAGATAGGTGTTTATTCATATTCCCTCAGTTTACACCAGTTACCTATCATTATAGCTACTTTACAAAGTCCATTGTTACAGAGGCCTAGTTATGATCTGCCTGTAAAAGCGTATAGCACTATCTTCTTTAAAATCAACCTCCAAATGTTTAATGGACCTTTTATAATAGGGCCATCCATAAATGATGTCACGCTTTTTTAAGGTATATTTTTAGGACCCATCCACTCCCGCCCCCCTCCCCCCCCCCCTTAGTGTGTGACATCATTTATGGACGGCCCTATAGATCCATTATCAACATTATCAACAGAAATTCATATTTCATTCAGCCCCATATACTGAATAACTACATCTGCTTTGCAGACGCCATTCGGGCACAGACCTCCAGGATAACCTCATCGGGGTGGCCAGCCTCACAGCCTCACTTCCGCCCGTCGTCCACACCCCCTTCCGGTTACCCGGTTTACCGGAAGCAGACCTGCCGCCCCCCTACCGGGAGCGCGACGCAATACAAGACGCCATGGCGCGCTTCCAGCTCGTCGGCCGGCCCGACCTGGACAACTTCCGGTTACCGTCGCATCTACTTCCGCCGCTAGCGCCCCCTGTCGACGATGGGGACGCGCCGCCCTCGTATGAGGAGGCATCAAGCTCCCAAGTCTGAGTCAGAATAGGAATATAACTATAGGGCTTTGCAGCGGCGGATCCAGAAAAAGGAGGGGGGGGGGTCGCCTATATCAAAAAGGGTCCGGCACCCCTTGGGAGGCGCCAATCGAAATTTGCCCCCCACCCTCAAAGAAAAAAAAAAAGGGGGGGGGGGGGGGGCATGCAGCCACCCCCTCCCCCTGAGTCCGTCCCAGCTTTGGGGGAATAACTGTCAATTATTTATGACAGTATAAAGCTGTACATGTGCTTAATTCTTTTCTAGAGCTAAATGAGTGTAGGTATAGTTGAGGCCATACGGACATGGATGGAGCCTGGACGGATACAGGGGGTCAAGACCCCCCAGACCCCTTCTGTTGAGGTCCTTTATGGCTTGAGGGGGGGGGGGATAACTGTCACTTCATGACAGTATAAAGCTGTACATGTGCTTAATTGTCATCTAGACCTAAATGACTGTAAGTAGGTTATATAGTTGAGGCCATAATTATATATATATAGGCCTATACGGACATAGACGGAGCCTGGACGGATGCAGGGGGTCAAGAACCCCTGACCCCTTCTGTTGATGTCTAATCATACAAGACGGGAAATACCATAACTATGCACACATGTGAGACGTTCAGTACTTAGTCCATATGCGGATTTTAGATGCTTCTTCTCTTTTTGAGATCCTGGGACTGCCGCCAAAGGACTTCCATGAGCTCTTGAATACATTCCAGCTACATATAATATAGGCCTATTGATATTATGTCCCATGAAGAGATATGTAATCAGGATGATTTTATTCTGTTATAGAATACCCGTCATATGTACACACATGTGAGAGGTTCAGTACTTAGTCTATATCATGCGGATTACAGATGCTCGTTCCTATAGTTTGAGATCCTGGATCCGCCGCCAAAGGTCATTCAAAGGCTCTCCAATATACTTCCCAGCTACAAATGGAGATGTTCTACAGGATGGTTTTATTTTGTTATAGAATACCCGTCATAGGTATACTCTCTATGTACAACATACTGATATATATATAGAGAGAGACATAATGTACAATTATTGGTATTAAGGGCAACCTGTTTAGAAACAAGTTGACACGGCAGTGGTCTGCAGGCTGGGTTCCCATGCCGATGCCCTCAGGAGGACTCAAAACTACTGACTGCATGTCATGCAGAATGACATACACATTACTGCCTGCAATTATATGTGGATTGAGACAATATCATTATTAGCAATAGGCTAACATTTGTTCCTGACTCCTGGTCACCATACACGCAATATATAGCCTACTATTAAGCGTGTATTTACTTCGACAAGCGGATTTTGATTCTACCAATTTTGTACTTGTCTGATATTTTCAGTGGAAATATTGCAATAATCTAATCATGCCTATATATACTCAAACCTCATATCTCTTGCCGATTAGAAAAATGGGGAAAACTGGTACTATGAATATAGCCTTAGTGTTCATCAAAGGTAAGTGCAAATTGTGGCTTTGTGACACAATTGATGTACCTAAAGAGTCCGTTGCTTCCATTCGAGTATCCATTTGTTAATGTTTGTATATCCTATATGTTTATGTAAATAGTCTTCATCAATGGACATCAAAATATATACTGCTGAAGTGGATTTAGTCCTTGTGATGGTTGTGTCACATATATAAATAGAGGCCTACATGTTATCATACGAATCCACAGTACTGTGATCGCTAACATAGAAACAAAAGTATGAGCAATGATAAGGGTCTGTACAGAGAAACGGTATGGTCACACAGCAAGCATTCGGTATTTCTACTGCCAAGTGTATACAATTATAAGTTGCTGGAAAATCAGATCAAATAAAGACATGTTCTATGATATTAGCATTAATCTTCAAAAGCGTATAATCATGTTTCACTTTCTTTCATAATTCTTTGTATTGGAAAATACTACATAGGCCTAATAGTTGGTGAAGTCGAAAGTCTTCCTGAAGAATATATGCTTTAAAATAAAAGCAATTTTGATAATTAGTGTTCAATTGTAGAGTATTAGTAATTCGAACACAGCCTTTGACTTACACAGTTTATAATGCAGTATCTTTTATCTTAAATTAGATTTTGCTAACGAATTCGTGTCATAGCAATTCAGGTTATTCTAATGACAGTATACTGAGAGATAAATCTTAGATGGTGGACAAGATGCTGTACACTTGATATGAAAGATTAAATTTCAGAAAAAGCATTTTTACACAACCAAGTATGTAGTAAAGGAGGGAGTAATGCGACGTCCTTTTTAGATAAGCTGTGCATTGTAGAATAAAAAAAATATTCTTATCCAAAGTATGCCAGAGATATTACAGTTCAACAATACCTTATACACTCTTAAGAACTATCAAATTCAACCATATCATGTTACTCTGGATACAATACTTAGTACTGTAATACTATGACATATTACTTCATACAATATTTTCACCTTTTTATGTATGAATAAAATAGTTGTCCATATCTCCTAGTTTCCTGCATGCACTTTACATTATTTATCAGAAGAGATGTGTATAGAAGAACAGTTGACAATAAACAAAACAAGAACTATATACCACTACAAATGGTATGTTACAACTCCTATAAATAATATAGATCTGGGACACAAGAAACCACTTCCTAACAGTTTGTTTTTTCATGTTTTCTTGTAAGTTCAAAACACTGCAATTGAAATGGTAAATGCAAAGGTAACTGATCACATGTTTTCTATGGATATAAAGCACTTCATACAAAATGAAACATAGAATACTAAGCCACTACTCTAAACATTCTCATGTCACAAAGAAACACACAAAATAATGCTGTTTCTTGCTGACAAGATGGATAGTAATTTCTACATTTCATGGACTAATTCACAAGCATTAAGACCAGTCTGAGATTAATCTAATTAACTCTGAAGTTACTATAATAGATGCGTTCTGTTTCATTGCGTGTATCATCGCCTTTGATTCCTTAGTATACTTACCCCTGCGATAATTTCTCACACTCTTAAAAAAAGATGTATTATTTATCATGGTAAAGATTGAAAGAGTCTTTTGTTGCACAGCACCTGAGATAACATATAAAGAGAGAACAAACAATTAAAGAACAATATGATCCATCAAATGTTGCTTTAACAGTATTTTATTTAGACAAAACAACTCTTAACATCAGCACATAACAGACCTTGTTTATATGAATTGGCTTTCGATCAAAATTCATCTGCATGGGTTTAGTTATACATTGCATAGCACCATTGCTCTCTTCAGACAAATTACCAAGTGTGTTAGCTTATGGTTAGACTTCTATATCTCTGAGATGAACAAACTGCCACTCTGACAGGTTCTCATACTAATTCTCCTGAATACCATTTACCACAGGACACATTTCATCCCATGACAAGTACATTAATACTTACTCTTCTTACACTCCTATTATTCAATCTATACAGATCAGTGAACATTATTACTTTTTACAACATACATCCCAATGCACTATGTAGGACATTTTATGATTTATTGCGTAATTATAGAGTATATCCATTAGTGAATGTACCAGAATTAGCGTTTATTTTTCCCCGCTGACATAATTATTTCTACGTACCGAAATGAGCGTAACGAGGAGAAGCAAACCATTGACTACTTATAAAATTTGTCATTTATCTAGGTGGACACCAGCACCATTTTGGTAACTTTTCTTGCATGAGCGTTAACCCCATTTTTACAAAGGGAAACTGATCTGGGCCCATATTATTGTAACTAATCAGGTTAATCAGTTGCTAATCAGTCACTAATCAGTATAATATTGTGATAAGTGCCCCAATCATGATTACCAATACTGTCTGTTACAATAAAAGTAGTTACACTACAACAGTGTGCTACATTTTGTAACAGGTGGGATTGCTAGTCATGAGTACACTTATCATAACACAGTGATTAATGAATGATTAGCCATATGATTAGCCTTATCAGTGGTGAAAATATGGGATTGGGAATTTTAAAGAAAATACATGCATTAAGTATGGTTTACAATCTCATGTGTGGACGGCACATCTTTGGAGGGATGTGACATCTGCAGTTATGGAGAATGTGACATTAAAAAATCTGCAGTTTTGAGGGATGTGACATTAACACATCAGAAGTTTTGAGGGATTTGACATTAACAAATCTGCAGTTTTGAGGGATATGACATCAACACATCTGAAGTTTTGAGGGATTAATTTGACATTAACACATCTGCATTTTTGAGGGATATGACATTAACACACTTGCAGTTTTGATGGATGTGACAATGATTAACACATCTGCCTTCATACGCTGTAAACCTTTCAAGTGAGAATAATTCAATGATAATCAAGTAAACATTATGAAAGAAGGGACATTTCAAACAAATCAGCATACATTATGTTTGAATGTATTAACCATTGGTTACTACTTCCTTGTGGACGATCACATGTTGATGATTACCTGATTGAATCTCTATTTAACTGGACATTAGACAATTATGACACGTTGATTTCAACTATACATACAACATGCAGTTGCGTCGGAGGCCTATTATATCAGAACTGGCACACAAATATTACTTATCCTCAGCTATTGTTCCACTTGCACTCCTAACATTCTTTATCTTTGTCTTCTGCGTACATCTAATAATATTTTCCACTGCGTATATCTTACTTTACTATTGTCTTCTGCGTATATATCATTGCAAAATTAGTTACAAAGCAAAACAGTCAAAAATTGCAATCTTTCATTGTACCATCACTTTTTTGTTTTGTTTTTAAGGTACGCAATGTCTGTCTGGAATAAGATATTTAAGAAAACGGAAATCTACAAGGCCTTTATAAGACCTTATGAAATAAGTAAAGAAACCTTGAATTGACAGTATGTGCCAAGTACAGAATTTCGGTGATTTTGTATACAAATACAAATATCGAGACATGAAAAATGAAGCCAATTTTAGAAAATAATAGCCCGATTTTTTTTAATCTTATGTAAAAATGCTCTGAACAGTCCACATTCACAGATGAATAACAGTATTAAGTATGGTACGTGCAATGCTAAGCAGACTTATAGTCCACTCTTTTATAATATGAGTATAATAGCAATAATGTGCATGATAGGCGTAAAGCATAATGCATGTATAACTAGTGTATCACATAAAGTAACAGCAATAGGAATAGGCAAACTGTGTCAACTGATCACAAGTTAACATCACTTTTGTTAAGTTTGGCGATCAAGGCTAGTGAACGCTACATGGATAGGTGGGTCACTTGAGATTTAAGTGTTATAACATAGTTTTTATTGTTAAGGCCGTATTCCACATACCAAAAGTACGCGCTGCCGATACTGACCCTCACCATGGAAACATTCTATAACGGCCGCGCGTACTTTCGGCGCACTTTCGGCGGCCGAAAGTGCGTAATCGGCGGCCGAAAGTGCGTCATCGGCAGCCAAAAGTGTGTCATCGGTGGCCGGTATATAATCGGCCGGAAATATTAACCAACATGTTCGTAAATTTTATCGGCAGTGCTGCCAATTATTGCAGAAATTGTATTGGCGCGAAATCGGCAACGCACTTTCGGTATGTGGAATACGGCCTTTAAGTAAGCTTATAAAGTAGGACGTAGATCCGGTAATAACTAAAGTGCTTAAACACAAAAAAAAACTAATAATGTTATGGCATAACTACAACAGGTACAATGTACATAGGTTGTTATATTTTTAAACTAATCATCTATTAATAAACCAATTATTACAAACGTGGAGTTAAAATGCTTGGATCTATAAAGGACCCAATGTCTTCTAGCAAAAAAAGGTAGATTATTCCTTACACTTCGGTTCTATTATAAAAATATACAAACGACCAGATCTTTGATAATAGGCAATTACTGTATGGCAACAATGGAAGAATATGAGGTAATATAAATGATAAAGGCACTAGAAAATATCTGCATTTTTTTGTATTAACAGATTGTTATAAATCTAAGGGGAGATTCAAGTGATAGAAATGCATGATCTATGTCTGGTGGTATCTGTGGTAGCACCTGACCAGTGTTGAGGTTCGGTGGGTAGGGATTGGGATGGCAACTTGGTTGAGGTAACTTTCTCTACAGTTTTATAAGCTAAGTAAGTACACTAATGTACCTATATATAGGCGGGCTGAACTAGTTACCAACAACTATGAATCACCTATCACATTTCTGGTTCACTCAAAGCAGTGTATAAAAAGACCTGACATCTGCTTGGAGAGCTTATGAGTAAGGTTAACCAGCTGAGGGAGATTGACAGCAGTCACTCTCCATACATTTCTATAGTAAACCAACAAATCTATGGGGTGAGATTGATCAACCAGATTCTTCACTATGGAAAATACCGTTCTAGGCTTTGAAGAAAGAAAAATACTATTTTCCATCCCAGATCACAAGCAATCAGAACATAACTTATACGAAGAAGACACCTTTGTGCATCAGGCCTATTTAATCAACAATTCAAAGCAGAAAAAAAATTCTAAGAAGATTTAGCTTTTTTGCAACATGTTCTAGAGAAAAAGGTCACTGGCCACTGACAGGTGGAGACTGATCTCCAGAGGAGGTAGGTGGTGATCGTCTGACAAAACACTACAGATTTATGTAATGTATGGACATTTTGAGTACCTCGGATGAGTATATAGCTTGCAATTGCCTCAAAAATACAAAAGATATTTCCAGCTCCCCCCCCCTCCCTTGCTTAATCATTAAAGGAAATGAAAATGTCAGAAAACATAAATCCTACCAAAAGTCCAATGGCCGGCAATTGTAAATCCAGGAAATCTAAAACTTTAGTAAGCATAAATCCCTGCGTTTGGCCTACTTCCGACGTCCCTATGTTTTTAAGGATTTTTTGGGGGACTATTTTCAACGCACGGTGGTCACCCTGGGAAAATATAGAAATCCTGGAATTGTGGCATGATTCATAGATAATTATGTCAGTTTTTATCATTTTTAATGACTCAGTTAACAAGTCTGCGCAGCAGTGTTTATCAACGGGTCACCATATTTCGGGTTGTAAAGCCAAAGAAAATACAAGTTATGTTCAAGTTACTTAACCCACATCCAATTTTTAAACCTGCCTTGGAAAATGTTAACAAAGCCATCACCTTTTGAAAATTAACTACAAATATTATTGTAAATTTGTTGTAAAATTCTTAAACCTACAGAGTCTCGCGGAAATTTTAGAATGGAGTGTCCCCCCTTTATTTAAATCTCTGGATCCGCCCCTGATGTCCTAACTGAAAAGAATCCTGAAATATACCTACCCTAATGCTTTAGGCAATACTACAGGAACATAACTATTATTCCATTTTTTTTTTACCTACTATAAGGTGGCAGGGGGTGGCTCTGCAGGTATCACAAAAGCCAGTGGGTTCTCCGTAGGACTGTGGTAAAATAGACTATTTCTGGGGTGACAGACTCAAGTCACCCTATGAGTAGCAAACGGTGCTGCCTTGTCGATTAATGTGGTCGGCGATATGCATAGACGGCTTTGGGAATATACAGAAAGGTGCATGGGGAAATTGTCCACGATCTGTATGCTGTGGACACTATAAGCATACTTGTATGATGCTGAAAATGAACAATAAGTAGTAGCAGGTGAGTCCTATGCCATAATATTAAGCCCTTATTTCAACACATGTGCACGGATAGAACATTAGGTTAATGCATAATATATATATACCTTATGTCATAAACCAGTATCTTTACAAGTAGATCACCAATACTAATGTCGTAGAAATGGCACTTATACATAATAATATATCATCTGCACATTATATTCATGAGAGGCGGTATCAAACTTACATACATACATACACACTAATAATATAAAAATATCACTTTCCTATGAAACCCCCCACTTCGCCAACCTGGGCCAATGAAATCAGTAGGTTTCTGTCCTTCCTATTTTCACCTCCATACTTTTGCAAAACTTGGGCGTGAATGGTATGCAGTTGAAATATTGGCAGTTGGGACAATTGTAGACGCCTATGACGTAGAACAGCACGACCAGCAATGCCAGCAAACCAGCGGCCGTCAACAGACACAGAACTATGCCTATGATCTTCCGCCTCCTGTCGAACTTTCCGAAGGTGACGTAGGGCAGCATGGCGAAGGACAGGAGGATGCCGAAGATGAAGCCGACCAAGTGGGCGTAGTTGTCCACCATGGGCAGCAGGCCGATGCAGAAAAGGACGAGGACGATGACGCCCAGTTTGACCACGGAGTGGACGGGGTGTTGGAGGATGTACCAGTTCTGGATGACCTCAACGATGAGACAGGCCAGCAGTCCAAACTGACTGCCAGCCGGGCCAGCCTGTAGGGAGATAAACCGAGAGGTAAGGTGGGTGTGAGTAATGGTAAAGGATGGTCATGCTTATAAGTGTCTTCCTTTTTGATATTTTAACATTTGGGATAAACCACAGCCATGTTTAAACAGTAAACATTGAAAGTAATTTTCCCGGACAATCATGAAAGCAATTTTTTGAAGAAAAAAAACCCACCTTATTATGTTTTGACATGGATTAAAGGTAATATATACGTTTATCAAAGGAAAGAATGTTAATTTTGTTTTAGATAAAGGGGAAAACGTTACTTCAATATAAGGCACTTTCACTGCGTATCACAAAGGAATCCAAATCCAACCCTCAATTCTCTTATCCTAAAACAATTTCCTCCCATGTTAAAGCTGACTTAAAATACTGTTGATACGAACTGACGATCCGAAAACAAGTAGTGTATATGCTACCCACCTATTGCAGAAATACAATATGTATATACACATTCTTCCCAAACCATAAACCAGACATACCTCTACGTGGTAGGGCAGGAAGATGGCGGAGGACATGCTGCCCGCGATGCCGCTGCCGAGGTAGATAATGGCGATACGCAGCCAGCCGGCCAACTTCTCCAGGTCCCGCATCACGAAGAACTGGAAGAGCACCGTGACCACCAGCTGCAGCAGCCTGGGGAAGAGGGAAGAGGTTGGTTGGTTATTGGGGTTTAGCACCGTAGCAACATCTAAGGTCATATCACGGTAAGAACAAGGATTGAGAATTCTGTCTTTGATGATTGTATCTATGGAATGAACAAATCTATGAAAAGGTAGAGACCATACCCCTACACTTTTACTGAGGCAGGTGTTTTAATGTGCATGGTCCCATACAGGGCCACACACACAACAGTTGGTGGAAGAGGAAAGAGATGTGAAAATAGACTGAGTTAGTTTGTTTTGTTATATGATGTATGCTAAATGTATGGGCGATATGTTGAGGAACACTGTGTAAGTTTTGTATAATAGGTTTATTGGTAAGTTGTTTTTCTAGATATTCTTGGATGGTAAGCTCTCAGCTGTGGAGTACAATTGGTAGTTTATATTTTGAGTAATATTATTCAGTTCAAAGGTAGTATCAAAGTAAGGTATCGTTGTAATATAAGATATGCAACTTTAACCAAAGGATAAGGATTTTCTTTATCTGCAAGGTCCAAGCCAATGGGAAAAAATATACTCAGATTAGTCTTCCCTCTGGAATGTTTTTATAATTTAAAATTCTGGAAAGAAACTAATTGCTAAAAAAGAATCTAACTATATGCAAGTTACCCAAACAAAACTATACGTAGGTTTTGTTAAGTGCTTACCCTGATACTTTATGGTTAGTCCCCCTCAGGAATATTTTCATGAAACAGGTCAAAAAAAAAATCTATCCCCACTGATTTCTTCCACTGTATGTTATGTTAATCTAAACAAATGTAAATGAGAGGGTTTGGATAAATGCCTACCCTGCGTGTAGGAAGAGGGAGGTCCAGAAGCGGTAGAACTGGTCCGGGCGGTCCTGGTATAGGAAGGGGATCATGCCGCAAATCTCCGTCATACAGGACACCTACGGCCAAGAGAATACAGGGTTAACACAAACTATGGCTACAGGTTATATCAATAAAGTCTGTATGTAAATGTCAGAGCCCAATTCCACTGGCTGTGTGCTCTACGAACAGAAGAATAACGATGTGACATACACAGGAATTTGCCTTTTCATGCTCTATTTTTTTGTCGGTAGGAAAAGATGAACCAATGAGGAAGAGCAAACTTATAGAAATGTTTTCTTCCTTAAGGTTGTCACCATTCCTTTAACTATAATTCAATATATTACATGTATTAACATCGAGAGGCGTATGGCCATGCATTTATTTCATTTGAATTGTAAATAATTATAGATCTGTTGGAGAAATGAAATGCTGTACAGAAAATTGCATTTTACAATATTTCTTTGGGATTTTATAAAATTACTTGCATGCTTCATTTTTTAAAGATCTTATATCGAATACAAAGAATGTGGACTGCAACATAAAATGAAAAATAAATACTTTTTTCCCATCGATAAAAATTGGAGCATGAAATGGGACGGATTCACGTGTATGCCTCTCTATGAATAAATACTACCCTGTACTATTTTTAGTATATCACTTCCAGAAGAGACATTTCTAGAACGATATACTAACATACATATAAAGTTCAAAACTTTAGTTAAAAATACAAATAATTTACCTCAACTTGGCAATATAGCCTTTTGCATCTGAAATACGTCGAAAAAGAATTGAAACATAACAAAGCTGGGTTTTCGAATATATGGGCAAAATTACCAGCCTACAAAATTGGCTAAATACAGGTTTATGGTGGGTAGAAAAGCCTTCTGGTTTGTATTCTAAAACAACATTCAAACAAAATTCAGACACATTTGTGTAGAACAAAATTGAAGTGAAGATACTCTTGTGAAAATGGTGTAATATTTTAGTTTGACTCTATTCTAGGCATGAGATGACCTTATGGTGAAAATATTTGGTGCCACCATCCCAAATGTATACATTCACTGGGAAGCCCTACGCTGTGCCTATGCCTTTTTTTTTTAAATACCACTTCGCCAATACATAGTGTAAATTAGGACTATACATTGGAACCCCAACCCCACTGTAAATTACTGGCTTTACTTGTGGACACCAACACAAAATGCAAATTACAGTTTTTTCCTGGGAACATTGTCACACTGTGTAAATGACAGGGTTTTCCTTGGAAAACTAACGCATTGTGTAAATCACAGACTTTATCACCTGCACAGCCGACGAGCGGTGCGTACAAGAGGCAGTGTGTATTGACAGGCTGTATGTACCGCTACTTGAATTCATGGATTTAAACTTTATTTTGTATTTTGCTTGGGTGATGAAATATAGAAGACCTTTTGGGGTTGTCCTCGGGTGGCCGTATGACCCATGGGGATCATATGACACTCAGGCTTCGCCCTTGGGTTGTGACGAACCCCTTTAGGTCGCACAGCCACCGTCGGATGCCCCCCCCCCCCCCCCCCGCGGATCTTCTTATATTATTACGGCAATGCTTTGTGTAAATAACTGGCTTAAGGCAACACCAACACATAGTGTAATCAAATAAAGGCCTTTACCTGGGAACACCAATGCATAGTGTAAATTCCGGACTTTACCTGAATTTACCTGTGAACATTAAGGCATAGTGCAAATTTCGAACTTTACCTGAGAACAGAGTGACGCCTCCTCGTGGAAGTAGCCCCGTCGGAAGGTGCAGTACTCGCGGGTGGTGATGATACACTCCCCCTGGATGCCCACACAGCACGGCCGGCCCACCACCTCACAGTTCATGTGTTTGTAGTTTGACGTCTGCGCTGAGTTGGGCACTTTTTTGCATATCTAGAAAGGGAAGGTTACATTGTACATTTATTAAAGGGGAAATTATTGATAGTATTTTTTGTATAGAAATCCCTGAGTCACTTTATTTGATATTGGTCGTCGAAAGTACAAGGAACATGAGTTACTTGAAGTTTATCCTGAAATTGATAAAGAAAACTTTGACCTAACCTTACTACCTTGGACATATTTAAATTAAATGTGTCATGGACAGAAAAGGTGTAATTTTTGTATATTTCGCTCTAACTGCATGTTTTCACATAGAAGGATATTCTAAAGTTGGCCCAATTCTCATTCAATTAACCAGCTCGCTTACTTTGCAATAATAAAATGAAAAAATCTATTCTTGTATTCAATATATTAAAATAGAAAATCGGGAGGATAGTTCAAATGCAGCCGCCATTAACTATTGTAAACACTTTTTTAAATCCCCGGCTGTTCTTCCCCTGGGCGATAGGTATGTAGGTATTCTTCGACCTTATCTACTAAAACGTTCCACATACATATTTTGCTAGAGAAATAAAGGTTAAGTATAAACATATTATACATATCGTTAAATGGGTTCATAATTCTGTTTCGCATGTCATATAGGGTTGTAACAATCCCCCATATTTCCGGGAAAAAATCAAACATATGCAAAATAGGCAGCATCAAAATCAGCTAAATATAGGTTCAGGCCTAAAAAGCTTAAAATGTCCACCCAAAAAGACTCACAGGCCAGCTGGTGATGTCGTTCTTCCAGGTGAAGGCGCCCGAGGAGGCTGGGTTCAGACACGTACGCGGGTCTAGCCCGCAGACCGACCCCGAGGTGCGCTCCTTCCCCTTCTCCGACCACTTGTGCTCCTTCCATGAGTACCACGTCGACAACGTTTGCTGAAAAAGGGAAGATGAAGTGAAAGACCTGTTTCTTTATGTGCATTTAAATTCTTTTCAGTTACAGATGAACTCTTTTAATATGTGTCAGATGTGGCGAGTGCTGCTCAATGTCAAAAATAGTACATATATAAAACCTATTGAATATATTTATATCAAACATTTATTTATGTAAGTAATACGAGATATGGTACTTATTATTGATTTGAGTAATACAAGATATGATACATATCATTCAGGCTTACCGCTTCTCAATGAAGTCTTCTCTCACATATTAAAGTATGGAGAAATCAAACTCGAAAATTATGGCGCTTTTAATTTTGGTCAGCCTGCAATTTTAAGCCCCATACCAACTAGGACGAGTTCGACCTGGGCGATTGTATTGCTGATCGCCCGTCAGTATGGTATATTCAATGTGTATGTTTTATCCAAAATGCCTGGAAAATCGCTGGATAATTCGCTCGGCGATTTTATCAAACATGTTTATTTTAAAATAGCATATAGCAGAGGAAAATACGATCACCAAGATCCAAATTGTCCTAGTGGGTACGGGGTTTTACAGTAGTTGAAGTACGGATTTAATACAACCGCCCTCACCAGCATTACATTACATTTAATAATATTAAACGTACCGAGCACTGTTCCTTGGCCATCTGCACGCAGCCCGACCCGTCGTTCCGTATACAGCAGGCGGTCAGGTTCTCCTTCGCCCGGTCCGTGTAGAGCGCTGCCTCAATGTTCTCGTCTTTCCGCATACACGGCGAGTACTTGGCACCCAGGTGGATCAGATCGGCCTGAAAAGTAGGTATACATTTGTTAATTTCTTAAAGATTCTTATTCAGCTCATCTATACAGGATTCAATTCAAACATGATGTCTGTTCTCCCATTGTCGTCATGTTAAAATATTTAAACAGATTATAGCAAATAGTGCAGTGGTAAGGTGGGTCGTTTTCCCACGTCCTCTGTTAGATTTCAGTAATTGCATAGTGCTTCGCGTAGCTAGGAGTTCAATGAGCGCTTATAGAAATTATTTTGAATTTCAATAATTATATTATCACATTATTTTAAAGGTTTTCTAAATTGAATTTCATGATAACCGTAAATGGGCAATTTGATTGTCAAGCGTTATCAAGCAAGTCATCTTTTAATAGAGGAAACCAGAAACAACATTCTGTGCAGGAAAATTATTTTTTCGTTATAGAGAATATATTTATGAATATTATTGTGAAACGCTTACCTGTCTAGGGCCAATCCAAAAATTATCTTGTTCAAAATAATACTTTTTTTCTATAGCAAGACTTGGCATCATCACCTATATATAACACAAAATGAAATAAAATTTAGTAAACCCATTTAATATCATAGGTAAATACTCTTACATAAATGGACATGAAATATCTCATACGTCAGAAAAGGCTTATTCATATTCACATATTAAGTTTCCAAAAGACTACCATTTTATTCTTATCTTATTAAACGAGGTCAGTCATGCATTGCTATCAAGGTGAAGCGACACATGAGCCAGAGCATTTGGGAGAATCACAGAATAATACCAATGTTAGAATATCATACAGAGATTTTACAATTTAAATAAAGAGTGAGACCATGTTCACATTCTGACCTCAGCTTTGATGATGGTTTCCTCAAACCCAATGGGGGCGATCCCGTAGACGGCCACTGAGATGACGTAAATAAGCACCTGAACGAAGGTCACCCAGTAGGTAAAGTACGGCCTGCGGAAAAATGTATTCAACTGGCTGTCAATTACGTGTCGCTATCCTGAAACGCAGAGAAATTTCTATCCACTTGACACAAAACCCTGGATGTACGACAGCTTTTAAGTGTTTTTCCGCATGACTAACAAAATCAGATTAGAGACTTAATCAAGCATTATCAACTGTAATGTTTTACTTTTCGTTTTCATCTTATTGTAACATATTCAAATTCTAAGATAGTCATCTAGATGTTAGCCAAATTGTCCGATGTTAGAGGGATGTCTGTCTTTGATCAGTCTAATTAGGATCAAAAGAAAACTAATAATTTAATATTGCTATACCATAACTTTGAATTTTTCACATTTGCTGGAATCCAATGAAAATCGAATTGTGGTTCGAGAAGGACCAGTGTAAATCAGCTGAATTAATTGAATTAAAAAAGAAAAAAACAGAAAACAGAAAAAACATTGACAGCGAGTTCCTCACCTGTGGTCGTCAACGTCGTCTAGCTGCGCCTTGATATCACTATCAATCCTATCACGCCGGTAGCTGCGTTTAAACAACCGTCCAACCAGGCCTTTCCCGAGCTCCCGACGGTTCGAGTTCTCCTCCACCTGGTCTACGAGTCGCTCAGGCACACGGCACATCGGGGAGAAGGCACCGTCCACCTCGTCTTCGGCCAGCGTGGGCACGAGGCCCGGTTCAGGCGTGCCCGGTGTACCTGGGGTACCCGGCCGGGGCAGCGGCTTTTGACGACCCACAGTCCACCCGCGAGACAACGGCCTGTGTGGAGATAAAATAAAAAAGTTTTGTAAAGTTTGGTTCATATTCCTTTTTCTATGGGTTATTATCAACAGTCTGTGTGAAGATATAATATGAGCATTCATCAAAATATGATCTATAATAGTGTTTTTTTATTTGCTGGTTATTATTGAAATATAAAAAATGATTCATGATCTTTTTTAATTTATAGGTAATTTGATCTATTTTCTGGCTAGAGAAAAACTAGAGTATCAATAACTTTTATTGCGACATATGAAAAGTTATTATGTCATACCCCATGGCAATTGGGAAAAACGAAATAATTATCTTCCCCAGTGATGATAGAAGCAATTTGGCTTGGTCTCGCGTTCATTAAATCAAAATTCGGCATTTTAAAATCAGTTTAGAGTAAATCAACTTATTTCAAAAAGTTCATGTACATTTAGGAAGGTTTTATTTATCATGGTAATTTAACATTTAATTTAGATGTTTTTCCCTGTATATACGACGATCTTCGTAGGTGTAGTTTTACAAACAATGTTTTGGGTTTAGAGACTAATTATTCATGCACAGGAATTCACATACCCAAGTATCTAAAGAGTACAAATTGGTTTTGCTAATAACGAATGGTTTGTTTATAAAACCTAAACGACAGGTTGGAGTGAATACTTATTGATACAACGCATGTTTTAAACGACATTTTACAATACTTATAATCCAAATATTTCTGTGACAGTAATTTTCTTTGCTTTTAGATGATTATTTTGACTTACGAGTGTTGTCATTAATCACTATCTAATTAGTTTTTAACGGACACATTTAGCCCCGCCCACAAAAAGTTATATTATGTCTTACTTCATAACTTATTCTTTAATTCAAAGAAAAAAACTGGAAATCTATGTAGATCTAACATCTTAACTGAAAAAATCATTTGTACTACAGCATTCTTCTATGGTATATTTTCTTAAAAACTTCTCCTACACAGTTATATTTACATCATGCTTTGTACATAATTATGAGAAGAAACAACCATGACTTATACTAGCGCTGAAAAGAAGGAGTATGATTAAAAGATCACCCTGAAGCTCCCATGACCTGTTAGAGGCGAAACAAGGGTTGGTAAAGTTTGGGATATAACCGGGCCCAAAGCAGAATCATATATGAAGGGGGCAAGCGTTTCAAATAAGTAGCGCAAATGATATGAAACCCCGTGAAATGTCAAGACCTGAACACACGATGCAGTGTTCCGTAAATTAATCAACATATATATATTATTGTCTTTATAATTGAATTCAAGTTTTATTTCTGATAATATGACATGAACATACACTTGCGTGGTTTTCATCATATACCAGTTTAACTTGAACTTCGAAATCTTTGACAAGATAGTTTATTATACGGCCATTGTAATATTTCTTATTACATAAATCGCCATAATAATTGAGCTATTTGCCAAAGGTTCTTCCATCAATAAAATATTAGTAAATTCCCTGTCCAAGTTCAACATAAAGCATAGACCGCCTATCGTCCTGACTCCTAAGCAACTTTGACATACAGTTTGATTTATTTTGTACTAATAGAATAAAAAAAGTTGCCATTCCGAATAATTAGACAACTATAAATATGATGGTCGTGCGTACACTCCACTTGACGAAAATATTCTAAATTCATAAAGGTATGTACAATGGGGTTGAGCAACAAATGCGGGATGATGTGTATGTGGTTTGAAGGTGAAGGGTGAGGGGTAAGGGGCGATAAGGGAAGGGATGGCTTCATAACCTGAAAACCTTTTCCGTGCAGAGTCTCTTCACCAAGATTTGTCTTATTCCTAATCCAAAGAAAGATTGTTTTTTACTTAACCGCAAACTATTACCAAAGCGTTATGTACAATGCAAGGATCAAACTAACCATACAATACTGTCTATTTAGAAAATAGTACAGTTGGATAATTTATTTTCCAGAATTCTTAAATTTTAACCACTTTAATATGTTTCCTATCGCCTGCTTTATATATATATATATATAAAAAAAGGTTGAACTTTCCGGAAAAATCGTAAGTGATATACAAAAGAAGAATGTACAAAACGCTTTGGTACCTTATGAAAGGTAGTTTAAAGGTTGACCGTTGAGCTAGAGGGAGTAAATGATTGAGATTCAATGTGAAGCAATCACCGAGCAGAGGAACAGGAGAAAAAAAGCCAAGTCACCCCGCCCACCGACTGTAAAGCACCTTGACCACGGAGTTTTCTTTTCAAAAACCTTGAAAAGAACTACAAATTAGCTTTAATCATGTAAAAAACTAGCATTACCTGTTTAGATAATGGTTTAATTCTTGTGTATTTGAAGATCATCATATTTCTTATAGCATGTTTTGATAAATAGAAGCAATAATAAAAATGACTACATTTCAATTTTACCACAAAGAAATAAAATTATTTTCAAATATTTCTATCAAAATAATATCAACAGGGCAAAATCAATAGGTCAAGAAACTGCGATTTTCAAGGTGCTTTACAATACCGTTACACACGGCGCAAGAGTGACGTCATAGAAGGGATGACGTCATTGTCACAATACAGGGAGAGGAAGAAGATGAGTATAAGATGAGGATGACGTGAACCTTGACCTCTGGGTGACGGCCATCCAGCGGCCCGGCACCCCCCCGGGAGGGGGAGGGGAGGCGGGCGGCCCCTCGTCGCTGTCGTGGCGCAGGGCCTGCTGCCGGGTGAGCTTGCCGCGCCGACTGGAAGGTGACCACACGAGACATGCATACATGGACATGACGTGCTCAGGGGTATGTAGACTTATATGCTGGAGTATGTATACACTGGAGTATGCGCTGGGCACACCTGGATGGGGAGCGGCTCGGGAGCAGCTCGTTTGGGTGTAGTATGGGGTACCAAGTGTCGATGTGTTAATTTTTGTAAACATTGAAATTCCATTGAAAATATCCTGTATTTTTTGCATCTCAGGAGCAGCTCATTTAGGTGGACTATGGGGCGCCAAATGACACTGGGTTGATTTCGAATAGCTTTAAATTCTATTAAAAATTTGTTATAGGGTGGACACTGAATCTGTCTTATGATTTAAGGGAATACTTTATGGGGTTTTTTTCCATGGAAAAGGAAATAGTTTGTTATCAAGATTCCTTACAAATGACTATGCCAAAATGCGAATCCTTCATCGTTAAAAAGAATCCAAAAGACATGAAAATAAAACAACTAAAAACCCAATTTTTTTTCGACATTAACTAAAACATTTCTTATTTAGAAAATAATATCTAAGAAAAAAATCAATATTACAATAGTTGTATTTCGACATGATAATTGCAATGTTTCCTAATTTCGTTGGGTGCAGAATTTTCATCGGTTGACACTTGGTACCCCAAAATGCTGGGGCTGACACCAGCTCTGTTTATAGTCTGAGGGGTCAGGGAAAACCCCTTAGACTGAGGGATTTCTGACTTCATCACTTCAACGGGATCCTCCCCCCCTCTCCCCGCCACCCCAGCCCCTACTTACTCAACAGTTAGTAACACCTCCAGGCCAGACTAATCTAATATTGATCAAATATTGATCTATTATCGGGGTGAGTTCTGGCTGTAGAAAGACTGTCTATGAATTTAACTGGGAGTGTTCTCACTTACTCGTCCTATTGTATACTCCCATTGGGGGTTCCCTTTAAAAAGGGCGTGTCTAAGGCACAGTCATTTGGATCATTAAGGCCATATTCCACTATGCGACAAACGGCCGCTAACGCGTCCAGGGTGGCCGCAAACGCGTCCAGGGTGGCCGCAAACGTGTCCAGGGTGGCCGCAAATGTGTTTACGTCAGGGTGACACAAACGCGTTTGCGGCAGCCCTACTGCTATATTCCACTTGTTTGCGGGCACTAGACGGCCGCAAACAGACCCAGGACGCGTTTGCGGCCACCCTGGACGCGTTTGCGGTAGGTTCCGCAAGGTGGAATATGGGTGTTTGCGGCCTCCGTTTGCGGCCTCCGTTTGCGGCCTCCGTTTGCGGCCTCCGTTTGTGTCACCTACTCAGGGATACCAACATGTTGGTATCTGGAACGCAAAATGCTTGCGGCCCACTTAAATAGCGGCCGCAAATGCACGCTAACGCAAGGTGGAATATGGCCTTTAGTCGGGTGGGGGGGGGGGGGGGCGTGTTCGTAATAAAGGCACATCCGGGTGCACTTCTTTTTCTTAGGAAAGGAGGGGGAGGGGGGAGGTGTGGATAACAAATTGCACCTCAATGACTTTTGTTGGGATTATCTTCACCATTTCGGCTTTATAGAAGCATGGGTTTATCTGATGTGGAGAGAGAAACAGATCTTGAGGAACTTTTTTTTCGGAAAATGTGACGAAATAGTAGTAAATTTGAAACTTGACCTTATTTTGACTGTTTTAACAGAGGGATCTTTAAAGGAAATTATGAAAGATGGGGAGAATGGGGAGGATGGGGGTATATTAGCAGACACGCATCAGTTGTTTGCATGTACTCACTACTTATTACAAATGAGAAAATGAGTCAAATGAGATTAATAAGTTAGGACTTACTTCTACATGTGTTAAAACAGAATAAACGAAATAAAAGAAACACACAGGATATTAGAAGCACACAGACAATGTCACACACATGAACACTTTCTGTTGTGGAATTTTTTGTTCTGTATGCCTACTATGGATAACTCGACTGTGACCTTTCTTTTATGTGTTTTTGTACGATTTGTTGCACATCTATAGGAATATATGGCCTTATGTGGTTTATATGACCAAACAGTCCTAACGTAATCTTATCCCAATTGATTTATTTTTCATACATATATTTAAGAAAATATGTATGAGCTTTACTTTAGTTATCACCATACTATGCTATATGGATGCTGGTCGCAAAAAAGGTAAATAAATTAAGAGTCAGTCATCCGAGACATAGAGATAAAGACGCCAAATATCTGAAAAATTAGGTTTAAGAATTCCATTTTTGAAGCAACAAATACCAGTTAGGTGAAAATACGACGTTTGCCAACACCAAAAGTAAGTTACCATAATACCAAAAATAGACAAAGAAAATAATGAAACAAGAACTTTCATTCAACCAACTACGAAAGACTTCCTGAGAATTTCTATAGTCGTAAATGACGAAAGAAAATATCAAAAAAACAATTAATGAAATAAATAAATTTAATAAAAAAAAACAAATTTTAATAAAAAGATATCTTTACAAAAACTAACTAATTAAATCATGAAAATATTAATCAATTAACAAAAAACATCCACATTACCTCCGTAAAGGCCGCGTCTCCTCTGTCTTGCCATTCTCCCCGCGGTGGTCGTCCTCGTCGCTGCCTCCGGGCTGCGGCTCCTCCAGGGGCTCGTCCTGCTGGCTGGTGCGGCTGGCCTCCCACAGGGTGGGCAGGGCCGGCGTGGCGCTGGCCGCCCCCTCCTCCAGGGTGGGCGTGGGCCCGCGGTACCCGCCCGAATCGCCCAGGTGAAGGAGAGGCGGAGGCCCTGAGAAGGGGGCGACCAGCGGGCTGCCAGGCACTGGCACATCGAAGAACACGTCGTCTAGGACCGAGTCGTCGGCGAACACGGAGTCGGGCATGGGGCTCTGGAAGGGAGAGGGTGGGGTGGGGGAGATGTGGTTAGTTTTTTTCTATAGAGTTTGGTGGGATTTTTTGTGTGTGTTTGTATGTGTTATTTTGGTTATTATGAATGTAC
The DNA here is from genome assembly GCA_936440205.1 of Lepidonotus clava. Taxonomy (NCBI): domain Eukaryota; kingdom Metazoa; phylum Annelida; class Polychaeta; order Phyllodocida; family Polynoidae; genus Lepidonotus; species Lepidonotus clava. The sequence goes on from OW387135.1 coordinate 17,958,427, forward strand.
CTTTCTTTCAGTACAAGCAAAGTGAATTCAAGTGTTCCTTTTTTAATGTGCGCTTCAATTTTACACCTTTTCATTTTCCGCAGTGAACTTTTGTTCTTTTGGTGTAGTACTTCTTTTTTTTTATAGCAGTAACATCGTTACTTTTGATGTAAGAAGCTTCTTCTTTGGTTAAATCAGTGGCCATTTCAGCCATTTTGGCTTGTGCATGGTAGTACCTTTATGTGATGTGTTTTTCAGTTAAGGAACATATATCTTTATCGCGTGTGGAATTATTTTATCAAGTAATTATCTTACCATAGTATTACAAGTGAACTTCATCTTTTAGCATATATGTGGGATGTATCTATGTCTTATTCAAAAACTAAATTAAACTTAACATAGAAATTGAAACTTAATTGATAACAAAGATTGTTGCGAATGTTTTATGTTGCACAGCTTAAAATTATTGACAGAGAAAGCACTCGTAAACATATTCACAAGATATTCAACAAAGATTACAATATAGGCTTTGTCTGTTTAAACAAAACTTACAAAGAAGAAAACCTATAAAAAGAAGAAACTCATTACTGTTGACACTGTCACTGGAAAAGAAATCAGTCAAAGACGCAAAGTATTCATTGGGAAAATACCCCAAAATAAGGAGAACTGTTAAGGAGGGAACAACTACAGAGACACCAAGAGAAATTAAAGATGAAATATTAGCAATTATGTTAATGGAGTATATGATTGGGTTAACCTGAAACGCTGTGTTATGAAATAAAATGTTTGAATTATACTTTATAGTAAAGAAGAGTCCTCGTAATACTAAATGAGTTTTGATATCTATCGCACATAAACAGACACACTATTGGCCTTAGTTTCATGATGTGTAGGCTTGACTATCCACGCAAAGTCACCCTAAATCTTACCTAGGATAGTAATTTCTTCGTATAAACTTTTGTCACTTTTATTTTTGTAACAATATAGGAAAACTACTTCTCTGGCCTTTTGGGTACCAGCAATAGATATATTATCAGTTTTCCCCGTCAGGAACTTTCTTTGTCACTAGATCCCAGCGAGGTAAACGGATAGCCTATGACTGATACCAAGTGGCCCAGACAAGTTGTTCTCACCAAGTTACTCTTTGTCTCAAGTGTCCCATAAGGGGTCTAAAATGTCCCGTATTTTAAACAAAAATTAAATGATATCTTTAATGCTCAGAACCACTAGAATTCAGGATATTGTGTCTTCGCTGTTCCATCTTTTTTAAATTTTGAGTAATGTAGAGAAAATTCGTATATAGTTTTCTTTAAGAAATAAACCTGTCCCAGGAGTGTCCCAGTTTCTTCTCTTTTTTTTCTTTTAGACAAATTGTCCCGTTTTTTTATTGTCCCTAGGTAATGTGTCCCGTGAACTGATGCAAATTGGCAGGCCTACAAACGTATCTTTCTACCCCCCCCCCCCCTAAAAATCACATGAAAACACTCTTGTGTGAATTGAATCTAACGACTGAGGACGTCACCAGAGAAACCAAAGATATCACACACACACTTTAAGACTGGACACTTCCCCACTGGGCGGTGGCGGCACCTGGTGTTACCTGGGAGAAGTCGGAGAAGCCGCCGGAGAAGTAGGATATGTTTGACATGTAGGACATCATGGACAGCTAGTAGTGGGAAACAAAAACACGATGAAAACCACTACTGTCTAGGTTTGAAGGGTACTTTTTGGGTGCATTCACTACTTACTGACTGAGTCCTATTACACTTGTCTACAATGAAAAATAAACTGGGCGTATATGCCGGTGCGAAATTAACATTCTAACACTGGTTTTGAATTTGAAAAAAATATAAGGTGTTCTATGTCTGCTGTACTTAATGGATTTTATTATTAACTCTTTTGTTTTGCGTGTAAATAAAAAGTGGTATTTCTTCAGAGTAGATTTGTGATTGTCTTGTGGGACAAGTTAAATGGTGTGATACTTTTCTATGATAAAAATTATAATAGTATACTGTCCTACTTATTTACTAAGTTATATAACTTTGGCTGTTTTATTTTTTTTTACGAAAAGCCTTGTGGTAAAACATTGTGGCAAAACTTTATTACTTGAAGTAAACTACTGTTCAGTATACTCAGGGAACCAAATTAACAATGAATTGCTTAGTTATATTGTTGGACAACAAAAAAAGCTGACCAGACAATGATGCAGTGCACTGGACTGGTCGAGTGGGTGGGGGGCTATGGCATTCATTAAATCTTATAACCCTTTTAGACTACACGTCAAAGCAAAGGGAACCGCACAAACGGGGAATTCTGTACATTTCTAAGGTGAATCATGCTTTTTATACTAACATGTGCGACCATATACTAAGAATGTGCAATTGTATGTTAGCAGTGTAATCCTTGATACACATTCTAGAACTGGTGGCATACTAATACGCTTTGAAGCGCATCATTGGCGATAGTCTGAAAGGGGTATATGCCTAGTCGCAAACGTCAAAATGTGTAGGTGGTATTTCCTAACCCAATTGTACGATAATGTTTCATTTAATATAGATCTCCTAAGGATACCACATTAAGTGACAGTTATATATGTATAATACACTTTATCAGATATCTAAAAAGTTTAATTTGGTTTTAAACACTTTATACCATAATGAACCATTTTTGTCAAAGCCAACACATGAGCTAAATGAGCGGGATTTCTTTTTAATAAGAAACTTTATCTATAACTCTAATATTTTCTGATTTTTTTTATTGTTATTTGGATGGAATGGTGTATGGAGATATGGGAATCATTTGCTATGACGACGGTGCAGGTTGACATTCATACCAGACACAGTGGTGCCACATAGATAACAGACCAGTGACGTCTACTTCTTTAGTACTGCATTGATAGCAGGCCAATGGCATTCATACTTCTATAGTACTGCATGTCCTACATATGCCCTGAATGCTACACAACTGGACATAGTAGCGGCCTTATATTGTGTATGACAATTTTGTGAATGACCAGAGGAGACTGACGATGTGACTCATGACAGTGACACAAACCATGCCTTACATAAAAAAAAACGTTATAAAAACGTTGTATAACGTTTACAAAAACGTCACAAAAACAAAAGCATTTCGACCATTCGTGATACAACAGGGACCAACACAAAAGTACACCAGTAGTAAATGTCAAACTTGACATTCTACTGAGAACACAGCACTGTTGAACGTCACATACAACACATATGGCTTACATAGAGTAAACCGATAGGAGTAAACATCCAAATGTAGGGGTGTTTCTAAAGAGCCACTTTTGATTTTATGAAATTAACTGAGGGAGGATCGTTGGGGTCAGGACCTCTCTCTTTTGAGGCAGCCTGATCAGAAACATGTAGCGTTCAAATACAAAACACACATCGAAATCACTTATTCAGAAACAGTGTATTCGCCTTGGAGTTGACCTTTTTTTTTTTTTTGGGGGGGGGGGGGGGTCTTTCTCTTTTTTTTCTTCATATCAGATGTGGCCTTTTAGAAACCATCGGTAGCCAGGCAAGTACATTAGAAACCACACTAATGTCAGGCAAGTACATTGGAAACCAGGCGTAGGCCAGGCAAGTGCAGTAACGTGCGGATTGCCGTGTTTTGTACAAATTTCTGTACACATACAACACCAATTTGGTGAAGGTGCGAGGAATATAGATGGATGCTTCAGAGTTTCTCATAGCGGACATCAAGACAAAACAACAGTTAGGCTGGAAAAGTATACCTGCTGTCGAGATCGCGGAGGGTCAACCTGATCAATAAGTGAAAAGACCCTACTGTTAAAACCATGGAAATCAGTATTATCACTGTGAACGCGGAATGACTAAGATACTCATGGAAACTGAAAAGAATTCAATTACACGCGGAATGATTAACATACTCATGGAAACTGACAAGAATTCAATTCCATTGCATAGAAGATCTCTTACATGAACAAAAGACATCATGGTCGGAAGAGAAAAGGTCAAAGACAAATATATAAGAAATGAATAAGAAATATTCAAATACTGCACTGGTTCAGAACATATAAATCGATAGTCAAAAACTGAGAAGACAGTCACTGTTGAGGGGTGGAAAGGTATGGAGAAAATGACCAATACAATTTTCAGCGCCAAAATACTGAATTGTGCGTCTACCTATTTGGACACCTGATAAAACAAAGGGGATAACAGACCAGAGTGGAGATGAAAAAAATAATGTAAAAGAAGATGTTTAAAGCTGAAAAAAAAGAAAAGCCATGCAGCCGCGAAACTACAAAAAGCGGGCTATTCTATATAAAATCAACATTGCTTTGTGTATTTAATTTAATAAAGCAGTATGAAAAATAAGAAAAAGAAGTAAGTAATAGCAGTGACAATGTCAAGAAGCGGGAACTGAAGTGGCGACATACTCTGATCTGATTTTCACGTAGCCGACTTTCCCTTAGGATCTCCTGTAGTATGTCATTAGTCTGCGGCACGAAGAACAGTAAACGAGTTACAGGGGCCTGACCGTCTTAAGGCTGTATTCCACCAGCCGATTTTACTCGCGATTTCGGAAAAATCGCTAGTAGAAATTAAAGCTAATTAAAACATTTTATATATCATTTGAAAGTATTTTAAATTCTCTTTCAAATGATATGTAGCATGCATGGGTTCCTGCTGTACTCCTAATGAAATCTTAGAAATTAGCAAATTCCCGGTATTCAAAATCGTCTAGTGGAATACAGACTTTAGTTACATCATTAGAGGGTAGGTGGGGGCTGTAACTGTATAGTATCCTGTAGTAAGCAGGGAAATGCACGCTCAGTTTAATTTCCCCGAGGCCAAATCGCGTGCGCACTTACATAAGTATACCCACATACCATTATCCTCTAATAAACTTATGATAGTTAATTTCAGACTAAATTAGGGATTCAAATATCAGAAGCAAGCAATGTCGTTTTGTGATCCCCCATTGCGGCAAGCTTTTCCTGCCCAGTTCGAGAAGCGAAACTTGTTCAAACAAAATTAAGATGGCAAAATTTAGTAAGTGTGCTGTTGTATCATTACTAATTCTTATTAATTTTACAATGAATAAAATGATCTATAATATCCTTGACTGCCTTTAAAAAGCGACCTAACATAAAGAAACAAGTGTCATCATCTGACCATGTGCAACAACCAAATTTAGAGTCAATTCGTATGTGTTTTTAGTTCAGAATGTGCAATGGGGGACGGGCAACCGAGTCAATTGTATGGGGTTGGTAAGCCTTCATTGGATAAGCGCTGGTAGTGCCTGAATGATTTGTTTTACATGTATACTTAACTGAATCATTTCATGATTGGAGATGTTTTGAACGCATTCACAAATAACAATTTCCAGCATATCAAATCAAAGAGAGGTAAATTTCTCTTTTCATTAAAACGTTAACAATCCATTGACAAAGCAAAGGTCAAACTGTTGTAAGGGAAGCATTATCATAAACAACTTACTTTAAGTGTATCCATATCTTCCTGATACGAAGATATACTTGTAGGCGCAAAACTCCTGCTTCGAAGGTAGGGTTTCCGTTTCGACGATTTCCTTGTGGGAGTCTGAAAAAGACCAGCCATAAGCTTTTCAAAACTGTCAAATTTCCTTGTATTCCTGTACCAGCGAATCCTTTCGGTTGCCAAGATTATGGGCAAAAGTTAAAAAAAAAAGACATATCTTAATTCTGGGGATTTGCTCTGCATAGGCTTTGATTAGACTTTATTCCCTCCGTTTCAGGCGCAGGCGGAGGGTCATATGGTAGCACATAGCGTAGACTTAACAAATAAAGCACAGAAATAATCTCATTTCATGTGCTCTATCATACAGATTGACTCACTCATACTTTCAATGATTTATAGAAATTAGGAGATAATTATACTGAAAAGTGTGCTCCAAATGTGTGGACCTCGAAATGTATAAATTAAACTACCGTAAAGGATATTTTCGTAATCTTACTTTTTGTATGATTTTCTTATCATAATTATGATATTTTAGTATGACGATACTTTTAGTACTATATGGAACATCTTAACTTTTCTTAACAACATATATGTGACTTGTATTTTCATATCTATTGTAAAAATCTAACAAAAGAATATCTTACATGCTAAATTTATTTTCTTAATTTCATACTTTGTGTGAAATTTCAAATAAAAACCTATAGTTCATAGAAGAATGGACCTACATTTGAATTTGCTTTTACAAAAAACGTGCACGAAGTAATAAAGCAAATGGAAAGTTCAAATGATGTAACCGAAACGTCAGTTCAAAATACTCAAGCAATGTACATAAATTGATTCCATGCTTTTCATCGATGCATGTAAAACATGTCAGGGACAACAGATCAGGTCAAGTTAGTAGAATCTGACAACTTTAAAACTTTCTACCATAATTTATTTACACTTTTACCATATTCCCCATCAACAATAAATCATTACATAAAAAAAATCCAGAATGTTATCCAAAGAAAGGGGGGGAAGAGAAAATAAACATACAACAAAATTCGCAATTTCTTTTACTAACAAAAAAAAAAGGAAAAAAAAGGGTCCTTAATAGCTTAAGTGTGGATTCATTCGAGTGTGAAATTTAAGTTTTCAATTTAATTCGGTCAGACTCAGCCCCACCAAGCATTCACCAGAGGACGAGACAGACAACTACAAGTCGTTCATTCCGGCAACGCAAATAAATACAAACAAAAAGCAGGCAGGAGAGACAGATACACATAGACAACAACAGAACATTGGTAAAGGACACAAGTAAGGGCAGTAAGGGCGGCCTTATACACAGGGTTCCCACGCATTTTCGAAAATCAATTTAAGACCTCCTTAAGACCAATTTAAGACCAAGATTTGGAAAAATTAAGACCTATCGACCGCGTTTATGATTTAAATGTCAATTGAGAGTACTCATTAGAAAGTTGGAATTGGTAACTTTATTTCAAATTCTCAAAAAATTCAATTTAAGACTTTTTTAAGACCTCTAGCCACAAAAATTCCAAATTTAAGACCTTTTTAAGGCCTTAAATTTGAGAAAATCAATTTAAGACCTTTTTAAGACCTCTAGCTACAAAAATGCCAAATTTAAGACCTTTTAAGACCTGTGTGGGAACCCTGATACAGATAACAACTGATAAGGGGCAGCAGGAGCGGCGGGCGGCAGGCGGCGTGCACCTACTGGAGGAGGAGGAGCAGGAGGAGGTTAGTAGTATCAAGGTGTGTACCATGAGCAGAAAGACCAACCCTGGAGGGTTCAGGCTGGCCTGAAAGGGACCAGAAGAGCAGGCCATGAGTGCTGGTTTGAGCACCAACGAGCGTTTGTGGTAAGATAACAAAGTTTGTGATGTTTCGTTGTGAAGGCGAGGAAAATGTGTGACAATGCTTGATCTGTTTTACTCTTTCTGAACATTTTGAGGTTGGAAAGGCAAAACTGATAAAGCGTAGTAATGATTTGCATGGACTTGTAAAAACTGCGCAATCATCAATGTTGTCATAAAGTCACTGTAGGACTAAGAGTGTGCGAGAGTTAGGCATCTTAGTGTAGCTACAATATTTTTTCATGTCCCCTCCTATGTGGGAATTCATTTTGAAAGATCAGATATGTCGATTCCATCTTATTGTAATTTTTTTGGGGGCAAATTCTGGACCTCAATGAAAAATGTATTTCATTCTGAGACATGCTCCCAACTGTTTGAAAGAAAAATAACATAATTTGTTAAGCTTGTTTAAAGTTAAAAATGAGACAAAAATCTCATAGTAAGTAGTTTTCAAGTTAAATAGGGTTAGACTACTATGAGATTCTTAGCAGTACATGTAAGAAGTAAACTCTCACTCTTTTACCTGAAACATTTCAATAGGTGATGATAAACGCTCAGAATGATCCTGTGTGTGTTAGTATTCAAATTTTGTGCGATTTCATCAAGCTGACCAACCAGAAATCAGTCTTTTGAGATTAAAGAATGTGCGCAGCGTCTTAACATATGACATCATGCTTGTCCTGTAAAAATTGTGTGACGCTCCTTCTGACGTCACATATAACGCCATTGGGAACAGGTACATAGCGTTGTTAGTCATGGCATATACAGCGCGTTTCTCCTCTTGAAGTCACATTTAACGTCGTGGAGAACAGAGGCATAGCGATGTTAGTCATGGCAGATACTGCACATTTCTCCTGATGTCACAATTAACGTCGTGGGGAACAGAGGCATAGCGTTGTTAGTCTTGGCATATACAGCACATTTCACTGTAGTGAATATTTCATCTAGGTTTGCACTCTCCAAGTCCTTATACATGAAACCTGGGATGGATTTTTCTAACCTCATCGTAACTTTACTGAAGTACCCTCGAAAATTTTAATTGCTTGTTATATCACCATTTAGAAGATAGACTTAACAAATGTTATGAATAAAGTGTATAGCTCAATTCAATTTTTATTTCAGTGTTCTATTTTAGAAAGAAAACTTTCCAGAAGAAAATCATCATATTTTCTTTATTTTTGTTGAGAAAATTCTTCTCATTTCCTATTTTGATTTCCTTTTACTTGATTTTAAGAGAAAAACAACATGTCTTTAGGCAAAGTCGGATTATTTCAGTAAAACACCTTTGAAAAAAAACCGGATTTTAATCAATTAAATGATACATGAGATCTTTGTGCAGTTTGTCGAAAATCTGTCATATATGTCATAAATGTATGTCTTAAGCCTAGCATTTCCCAGACAGATTTGGAGATCAGCTTGGAGAGTGCACACTAGTGGCGCCCAGCAGTAAAGTACATGCACCTCTCCCATTGGTTGTTGGGTGCCATGTGACCACCTTACCCGTCGTAATGATACGCGCGTTGGTTCGCCGGGTTTCTTGGGGTCGTCCTGTGGAATGATGTCAGTGTACATACAATGGGGGTACTAACAGGTAGGGGCTTTCTTTATTCAGGGTTCCCACGCATATTTAAAAATAAATTTAAGACCTTTTAAAGACCAATTTAAGACCAAGATTCCGAAAAATTAAGACCTATCAACCGTGAGCAAAGAAATATTCCAGAATATATTATATGATTAAATTTCAATTAATTGGGATTTTGAATTTTCATGGTTGTTTCAAAAACTTCTCAAAAAATTTATTTTAAGACCTTATCAATACCTACAGCTAGAAAACTAAAATTTAAGACCTTTGTAAGGCCTTAAATTTGAAAAAATCAATTTAAGATCTTTTAAGACTTTTTAAGACCTGCTTGGGAACCCTGTTATTCTACTACTAGAACTGTAAGCGGGAAATATTGGTTGCTGAGCGAGCAATATTAGCTGCTGAGCAGGCAATATTGTGGGGAATACTACCAATTAAGTTTGTTGGGAGATCGTTGCTCAGCACAAAAGCAATGATTTCAATATGCTCTTGCAATGTGCTCTTTGAAAGCTTGCTTGAAAAGCATCTTAATTACAGATATTTTATTCCACCAGAAATATCTTCATGAAGAAAACAAATTTACTCTTAGAGCAAAACTCTGCTAAGCATCCTGACCATATATCTCAGATGTATAAATTTCATATTAAAGGCCTCGAGATCCATGGTAAGCACTTTTGTGTTATACTACGAATGAGGGCTTTCTTACTTTAACATAGATTCCACTTTTGATACAAATGGGATAAGCCATTTCATACACCCATCAAATAGATACATGCACACCACTTATACGCGTCCCTTTTCACCTGTATCATAGAAATCCACGAGGGCCATCGCTTTTTTGACAGAATGTCAAAGATGTTTGCTTTAATCACATTTTCCTTTTCTGATAATCTGTATATATTACGAACAGAAGGTTGAAATAACCAAGAGTAGGGTCCCTAATTAGATCGTCTGTGGGTAAGGGGCACTTAATAATGATAACCAATAGGTTGGCATATATGAAAACGAGAGAGAAACTGCAATCTATTTCTAATAACACTTTTGTATTCGTCTTTTAAAAGTACCATGCCGAACTGTTCCTTTCTGATTCATAGGAATTTTTAAATTCCATGATGGGAAAATGACCAAAAGTAAGAAAATGTACGGAAGGTCGATGGCTCTCTGAGATTCTGTATCCACTTTGTGTTATTTATAGAAACCTGTTACCAACAGCAGGTTAGCTCCGCATTAAAAAAATTAGGATAAATAGACAATTAAAAACAAGTTACATGTAATGGGATTTTGCCCGGATTAAATAAGGAAAATAATCAAAAAGACGCCAATAAAGTACATGTATTGTGTTTAAAATAACATATTGAAAATGTTGCGGTAGAAAGCTACATGTAGACTAAAAGTGATTCATCCGAACTCTAACCACATACGTGTATAGACGATACATGATAAAATAGCAATAGTGATCACACAAAACATAGAACGCTTAACTTTAATTATAGGTATATACAGATGAATCGCTATATCTTGATATATATAGGACATACATCAATATATCCATAGTTATGCAATCTAGATATAACTGCTTAAAAGTGGAGAGAAAGAAAAAGTTGATACTAACCATCATAGTTTTGACGCCATCATAGGCCATCTTGACGACCGAGTCTTTCCGGGAGCGGCGCGACGGTTGGAGTCGCGTGGAGCGACGGCTGCTGCTGGCTGTTGAGATCTGACGCGACAGTTGGCGTGACGGGAAGGGACCACGCGACGAGTGAGAGAACTGCAGCGACAAGTTAGGACAAGTTAATTGAAAACTCCTTTCTAGTTTTTCTGATGTTGGTAATTGTTTTTCCTTCTGTAAATTAAAGGAATGAGTCAATTTTGACTCTTTATGGTCAATAAAAACATTATTTAATTATTAAAGGTTTGTGTTAATCTTTATACATAGAATTTGATATGTGACTACAAATTACGGGTACTAACCAAGTGCATAGCAAACTCGCAAATGGGTATAGCATCAAACTCCCATTCCATATACTACTCGCATTCTACTACTTATATGGAGATCATCAGTCTCCGTCAGTGAAAATAAAGAATAGTGCATAGATATCTTTCCGATGATGGGAATATTAAAATTGGCTTCTGGTAGTACACTTGTGGGGTGAAACGATCTAAATCGGAATTTCGGTTCGTAAGTAGTATATGAAACGGAGTTTGGCAACCTGTCAATCATGTCAAAAAAAGAAGAAAACATCCAGATCTCCCTACCCATCATGTTATTGCTTGCAAGGTGGACACGAAACAAACTTTCCTAAAGGTGGTCTTACCTCTATGTTTTATTCCCCACTGTCTCCCACTTTCTGTGATAAAGTATTTCCTTTCTAGGGATATTCAATTCCCGGACTGTGTTCTATTTGTATGGGCCATTCCTACATCAATACTTTTCGAATAGGTAAAATGATATATATAATGGTCACAGATTTCCAGAAAATGGCCCAATTGGAGCAAGATACTCAAATTATTTTTCTAGCAAGATCCCTGCTTTCGCACTACTCACCTGCCTTCCTCCTGGGCGATGGAGCGGGTCGATCGGAGTGGGCATGGGTCGCGACTGGAAACTGGCCGACAGCGGGTGGCCGTGAAAACTCGAAGAAAGCGGGTGGTTTCGGCCATAGTTGACTCCGGCCGTCATGGGCATGGCTGTCCCTGGGGTGAGTCCCCCACCCGTGTCCATGAACACGCTGTCCATGGTCCCTGCCCGGGTCATGGACGGCTTGACTCCACCCCCGACCGACCGCTTGCAGGCAAGGTTGCGACTCCGCTGTCGCCATTTTTCTTGCACCTCTGGACATTCGTCGCCTACTCCGAAGAAGTCAGCCACACTGTTCTTCATGGACCTGTGGGAATGGGAATTGTGGATGCTATATTGGCAGCTTTGGGTTAAGAGATACAAGCATGTACTGTTCACACTAACGCGAGTGAAGAATAACTCAAATATCGGAGATTACTAGAAGGAGGTTTACCATAAGTCCAAAATATGAAAACAAATTAGGCGAAAACCTATTCTCCTTTGAATTTTGAAGCCTTAGCACTACAAACTCTGGTTAAAAGCTTAGCATCAAGAGGCAGTCGTTTAGTAATTTTTTCACAAAGACGTTGATACTTTTAGTTTTAGTGGCAGACAGAATCGCTAATCACAAGAGCGACACACTTATCATAACAAACTGATTAGTTACGTTTAACCCAAATCAATTACAAAACTATGGGCTCGAGATCTCAAGCTTGAGCCTCACCTGCCCAGCATCCGGAGGCAGTCACTTTGTCACCTTGTCTCTGACATTTTTTCACAATGACATCAATACTTTTGGTGACTGACACAATCGCTAATCACAAGTCTGACACAATTAGCATATCAAACTGATTAGTTACAACCATACACAATCAGTTACTGACATATGGGCAAGTTTGAAACTTCAGCTGCCCAGCGTCCGGAGGCAGTCACTTTGTCTTTAAAATTTTTCACAATGACATCAATACTTTTGGTGACCAACATAATCGCTAATCACAAGACTGACAAACTTATCATGACAAACTTAGTAGTTACTTCCATACCCAACAAACTTATCATAACTAACTGATTAGTTACTACCATACCCAATCAGTTACTGACATATGGGCAAATTTGAAACCTCACCTGCTGAGTGTCCGGAGGCGGTCCCTCTTACTGGTCTTTAATAAGAGCTATCAACACTTATTTTTTACAATGATGTCAATACTTTTAATGAGAGACGAAGCCACTAATGCCATTAGTGACACACCAATCATAACAAACTGATTAGTTACATTTTAGCCTAATCAGTTACAGGCCCCAATAACTCACCTGCCCAGCGTCCGGAGGCGGTCCCTCTTACTGGTCTGGGTCATGGCGCTGGCCTGGCGGGAGTAGGTGGGGGGCACCATCTCCAGGTCGTCCAGCCCCACCACGTCCCCTTCTCCTGTGGCCGCCATCTTGGGTCTGGTAGTGGCGCCGCCTGGCGTCGGACGCTGCCTCTACTCGGGTCTCACCTGGGTGCGGGCATCAGAGTGGTGGGGCCTGCAAGGGGAGGAAAAGTAATTAATGTAGTTTTTTTTAATTATCATTATCTTTCTTGGGCTAGTGTTTGGGTATAGACAATTACATTAGGTTATAATGTGGGTGGGGCCTGCAAGGGGAGAAAAAGTTTTTGTATATTTTTTTCAGTTACCGTTGCTTTTCTTGAATAATTTGTACATGCCAGGGCAGCGTCCAAAATTAAAGGTGCACCCTGCACCTGGAATGCATGTTTTTTCTGTCTGATGCAAGGCTTTTCTGAGCTGCGCACACGGTGAAGCATAGCTTTTTCCATTCGACAGATATCTTATTGAAGGGAAAATGCAAGACATTTTGGGGCTCTGCGCTCGGTGTGTGGATCAAAACTATTCTTGGTTTCTGACACTACAGGGGGACAAGGTGATTTCTAAAATCTGACATGGCGATATGAATACTTAATGGTAAGACTGGAGGCCTAAAATTAATATATAATGAAATTTATTGACTTGGTCATGTGGCATCAGGAAAAAGAAAGGGCAAGGACAAGCAATATGGGGATGACCTTAATTTTACATGCTTCATGGCAGCCCCCTTCCAATCTATAGCCCCTAGCAGGTCCGACTATACACATTCAGTGCTTGTCAATAAACCAGCAAAAACACCGTAACATCTTACAGAATTCCGCTGGTATTTATAACCAATTCTGATTAACTATCATGGAGTGAGGTCATCTGATGTTAATTACACTATTATAACCACTGAGGATAAACCCCCACAAAGTAAGGTCAACCGAAGTTAATTACACTATTATAACCATTGTGGATAAGCCCTCATAAATGTAACTTATTGTAAGGTCAGCCTATAGTAAGACCACCCCTTTCAAGCCCCGCATCCATATACCCCGCATGGTTCTCCGGGGTACAATATTCAGGCATTAGCAGCCTGTTGGCCGGCTGCCTCGGTGCCTAGGTTTATGGGCAGTCTTAAGAGCCTCTATTCCACTAGGCGATTTTTTGGTTATGGTCAGCAATGTGGTAACTTGTGACTTTTCTCCCAACAATATGGCAGGGGACCATTCATCCTACATCTTATTTGAAAGAGAATTAAAAACCTTTTTTTGCTTATAATTATGTTTATAATTAATTCCTGTTACCATCGGCGATCTTTGAAACCGTAAGTAAAAATCGTCTAGTGGAATACAGCCTCGTTCCACCGTACCATTTCACTCAGAAATCACAACTGGGAATATGGGCTTTTTATAGATATGTTATATATCATTAGACAGGAATTTCTATTCTCTTTTACATGGTATGTAGCATGCATGTTTTCCTGGGAGTTGAGAAATTACCAATAGGGGCAGATACAGGATTCCTGAAAGAGGGGGTGGTCAGCATATAGGCTAAGGGCTAAAACAGCATACTTCCACACGAACGTGTGACATCTTTTTGTAATTTAGGGGTTCACCAAAAGGGAGGGTCAGGACCCCCTGGACTCCCCCATCTCTGGATCTGCCCCTGACCAAATTCACGACAGTCAAAACCGGCTAGTGTAATACAGGCTTGGGGTCTGTCGTGACGACCACCACCCCCGCAGCCATTCACACCACTATAGGGCTATTTCCGTGTAACTATGTCAGACAGGATTGGGGGACGCGCACCACTGCAGGGTTATATGGATAACCATTTTCGGCCTTAGATCAAGGGGAAAAAGACCATTTTCGGTCATAGGGCAATTGATGTTTCTTGTCTATTGATTTACACATACTATAGAGCATATAGTAGTTTGCCCTGTCTGCGACGTTTCTATAGCAATGTGTATGGTTTCCGAGGCCAGAAAAGCCAGTTCTGAACCAGTGAAATATTCTGGAAAATAGGAGTTGGTTCCATGTATTTTGAGGGACCACTAGCTCCTGGGCTATTGTAAAAAGTGTACCAGACCATAAAGATAGATCACTAGATTAGCAGTGACACAGCCTTGGTGCGCATCAAACATAAACCTCCATTAGTTGCGTAGAAGCTAACCATAAAACAGTGTATTATTTTAAGCATCCGGGTTCTAAAAGTATGCACCTGGAGGTATTTCTGTGTGTGCATAACTACATAAAAAGCTATGTAAAATGGTGAAAAACATACACCATCGGGGTTCATACACGTACATTTGAAAATCATGCACCCTGCCTCAGAATCATGCACCTCAGATGCAGGGTGCGCCCTTGATTTAGAACACGGTTGAGGCATTGCCCCTATAATCCCTCCACCCTTTAATGTTACCCCGACCACAAGCTGTGAGTGACTCTATAATCAATGAGGAGCAACTCGGGGCAGTACAGTTATTAACGTAATAAAGGTCTGCATGTATGACAACAGGGGTCAGACGTCGGCCATCCAGGGTCAATACCTCCAGGATGTGTAACCAATGAGGGGTTCATAAATCATATATATATATACATGTAAACATAGTATTCATAGCTTCACCACCGGCATAATATTTATTAATTATTGAAGTTGTTCAGATGACGTCACAGGTCCCAGAAACCATCAGCATGGTAATTTGGGGGAGAACTACTTTTGTGGTGGGATTGCCGTACCGCCAGGATTCCGACACCGGCCGCCATAACGGGTCATTTGACTGGTCGGCTGCACTTACCCCAGCTGGACAGGTGCCCCCTCCACAGACTAGGAGTAGGGACGAGTTAGCCTTTTTGGTCTGAACCCTAGTGAGGTAAAAGATGAGAGGGATATATATTTAGCTTGCTACCCATTACAACTTTGACTGGCACCCTTGACAGAACATACCCTGAGATTATCTGTGACCCACTACGCATGCGCAGTGAGGTGGGCGGTATCACAATCCTGGCCGGAACGGGAATCCTGCTACACTTTCCTGGGCCGATGGGTACTAGCAGTAGGGTTATCAGTGTAGCACGCCAGGAACTTTCGTGGCTGCTGGTGCCCGGCATGTACACCTATAACCTATGGCTGGTACCCAATGGCCCAGAAAAGTCGTTCTCCTCCTAATTACCACCCTTGTATGGTATATCTGAACAACTTCTACGAAGCTAATGAATAACAAGAGAACCATTTTTTTTTTTAATAAAAGCAGTCTAAAAATGTCCATAAAGATCATTAGCATCATTATCACTATTTCAATTAGCACCGTCCTATTATACATTAGCTACATAGGCGTTGTTCATATGACGTCTCAATACCAAGTATGGTGCACAAATGTATATCCCCCCCCCCGTTTTCTTTACATGGATATTTAGCCCATTTCCATATACTACTATGGAATTCATTTTGATTTTATAAAGTTTAGGATAAATCTTAACATTTGAATGTATAGAGGCAAATACTATATTTAATAAGGCAGTCTTGTTTTCCCAAACTCCGATATAATAATTCTGATGACTCCGCATATTTCCTTCTCCCCAAGTCCCAGAGCCTATGAAACCCAAAACTATATGTCAAACAAGTGCTGTACATACATCAGTGGCGGATCCAGGTTTTTGAAAAGGGGGGGGCGCGCTATTGAAATTTTTTTCATCTTAATTACCTTTAGGACGAGTTTTACATTAAAAAAATGTAAAATTGGCCCCAAAAAGGGGGGGGGGGGCGCGCGCCCCCGCGCCCCCCCTCTAAATCCGCCACTGTACATATCCCTCATACTATCCCCAAGGGCGCACAGGCCATCCAAAAACCATGCCTAGAATAAATTTAATGACACCAAAGTCAATTTCTCTCAGTATTATAACCTCCCTAGGTCGACAAAAAGAACACTACCCCCTTGCCCCCATTGCTGTATTAATACTCTACCCCCTATACCTGTCGGTAGGCTATAGCTATAGTAGACACTTGGCCCCATAACTACCGACTGAGTCACGACTCACCGAAGGTTCTTAGTAATCTTACCAACCAACCGGTCCCCAGCACAGATCTTCGTGGGAAGGTGTCCATGTCGGTTTTATATTTAATTGTTTTGTTGGCAAAGATCTTCTTATACCGTGTTATGGGCTAATTGCTTTGCTTTGTTTAAATACTTGATAATGTTTTGAAATCTTGAATTATTATATTGCAGTCATGTAGATTCTGTTATAATTTCTACTGGTTTATACGAAAGGTTAAATTTCTTTGACATTTAATTGACATGTACGCTTTGGGTAGAAAGCTAATGTTTATAACAGCTGACTTAATTGTGCTATTGAAAGAAAACATAAAATGGATAAATTGCAATATACAGCGGGTCACTCCATACTCATGCACTTCTATCCCCTAACATCCAGCATCAGCCATGCAGACCATGCAGCATATTTTCTGATAATTAATATTGTTTACATTCAAGATGTTATCCTTCAAAATGTCGAGCAGTAGTAATTATGTGTAATTATACTTTGCCACCAATTAGAGTAAGTTAATTACCTTAACCTTGCATTCCCCAACGCACATATTATAATCCCACCTATCTACCACATTTTAATCTAAAAAGTTCCTATTAGTCACCCTTCCCTTCTGACACCTTGGCCTATAGTATAGGGAGTCGGGTGGCGACATACAATACAGAAGACTCATTCTCAGGCGGACCCATCACCGGATAGTCAGCCTCCCCAAGCACTGTCCCACGCCCACATCTACTTTAAAAAAAAACAACTTATTTTCGCGGTCAAATTTTCGCGGATCAAGTTTAAACATGTCCTTGCGCGCATTTATCAATCTTTTTTTTCAGTTTTGTAATATTTCATTGACAGCCAATTTTCATCCATTTATGGATATAAGCAAAACTAGCAAAAATAGTTTATATGACATACAGCGCGAAAATAAATACATTTAGAGTATACGGACTGAACTTTAACACTACCCAGATCAGCCATCAAAACATTGGCAGAGCCCGATGAATGGGGGACCCAGGGGAATCCCCCTGCTCTCTGAGGCTAATTAGACTACTCCATGTGATCGATACGTCACGGACACTGGACGGTTGGCCCATTGTGGGACGTATTATAGTTAGAGATCTGGGCCAGTGGGTGTAAAACGAAGTGTTCAGATGAAAAGGATACCTGTTTGTGTTTTTGTTGTTGCTTTTTTATATTTTGGAAGGGTATTTAATGTGAAGAAACGTATATGGCCCCAAACCAAATCTTTGGGAGGTCAAATACCATATTATTATTCAGGGGTGTAAGTCAGGGTTAATGAAACAATCTGAAACCTCAGGAAGAAAATTTAGAATAATCTTAAAATGCCATAAAACGTCATGCTAGGAATTCAGTTTGAAAATTATTGTTCGAGGTGATGATGTGAAAAAATCTGAAATCAGATTAAAATCTGAAAACTTACATCCCTGAATTTATTAGACCGGTTATTAGACTGTGTAACAACGTAAATTCATATATTTTTAAATTATTCATAACTCAAAACAGGCGAAGGCCATACATTATTTGCCTAATGAGAGAGATTTCCCAATATCTTTTTGTTGTTTTTATTTTGCTTTTTACATCTACAGTATCTTGCCAAGATAACTGGGAATCGTCATTCCCCGAAGAGCTGATATCTGTAGTACTAAGGGCTTGCGTGTGTTTGTGCTGGCTGATACGTGTTTTATCTATGTCAAGATAAGCGGACTATTGGATCATGATTACACGTGTATTGGGGTATTGGATCGTGATTACACGAACATTAGGGACTCGATGGCCTCCGATAAAAGGACAGGTGTTGCATAAATGACATCTGTTATTATTTCTAGGATCAATAAATTGATGGGGGTCTATTATTTTAATAGTTTATGCTTTTTTCATATACTAGATGTTTTCCTATCGAAATTAAAAGACATGAAAATCGTGTGCATGCATTAATATCCTGGACATAAACTCTTACCATATATAATTGTATACCGTTGAGTTTCAGCAACAGATTCGATGTACAATAATTTTGTTCTTTGAAAAACATACTGTTATTCTACAGTAAGAGAATCAGACCGGAATAATATCTCCCCAAAAAGCATTTTATTAGCCAGAACACTCAATAAACTGAAAAATTCAGGACGTCATCAGTTCATAATGCATGATTCTGCATTATTTCTGAGGGAATTCTCGACATACTACAAAGCGTTTCACCTCACTGAGTCATTCCCAATTCTATTCACTATGCCCATCCCCCATAGTGGGCACATAGTACAAGTATACAGAGCTCCTAGCTCGTCCCAGGCTGGAGGCATCCCATCAGGGTAGGTGATCCCGGCCTAGTGAGATACCACCGGGTCGTGTCAAGACGACCACACCCCCTGTGGAGTACCATAGATTATACACTACTACCACCCTTTATGGGGGTGTAGATTGGGGCCTCGGACGGAGAGTGTCGGACTAGAGAATTGCATGTATGTGTCCCATGTTGATGTCACTAGGGAAAGCCTATGTCCCATGTTGATCTTAAGAATTGGCCATGGCACTTTATTTCAAAAACGCCTGTCACAAATCATATAATAAATCATAATAAATCCCATGTCGCCTTGTCGGATTTAGGAAATATTGTAGGCCTGCCGATTTCAGTGGTCTTCACAATCTTAACAACCAACCCTTGGGAATATGGGAACACTCAATCAATGGCTCAATCCCACTACACTATACGAGGTACTATCTTGATGAAGTTGGTCTACATTTTCATTACAGTCGATGACATCATATTTCCTCATCTTGTAAACCCCACTTTTCGAGTATACACCACCTAGAAAGGATCAGTTATATAGCCTTTGACCCCTTAAATCGCCAGGGAAACAAGGACGTTTTCATGGCTTTCATGACCTGTGATTTAAAAGAATAGTGAGATGGGACATGCCATTTTTTTATATTCAACAGGGCGACATTATGATTTCTTAAATTCCTCAGTGACATTATGATTGCTAAAATCTGACTGGGCAACATAATGATTTCTTATATACAACAGAGTGACATTAATTGCATGGATGTTGCCATGGTTTTAAAAGTTAACAATTAAAATCGTAGTAAACTACCAGTTACCTCTGGATAGCCCTCAGCTTGTAAAGTCCGGAATTTAATACTTGTGACGTCAATAATATTTTGTAACCCAATACCCCATATCCCTTCACATCCCCACCCCCACATTTCCCTCTCATGTTCCAGTATTGATCACTATGCAGAAGCCCGGAGATGGGCATATTACACGCAATCTCAGATAAAACAGCACCATTTGCAGCCTCAGGGGCCATGCGAATGCGTACTACAATGAAGCCTCTACTGAAAGAAGGCTGACTGTGCTTCTTAGGTCGGTTGAACAAAATATTTGTTTCAGAACTGCCTGATTTCCAATTTTATCTTTGAAAGGATGAGGCCAAGACGAAAACAGTTGTGTTGCAAGTAATACTGGTCGAAAAATAGGATAAGATTTTAAAAAAAACTTACATGATTCCACACACCGACTCCGACAATATTTAGTATTTTTTGATCAATTGAATGCATTATCCGTCCATTTTGTCATCTTTATTGAACTTTTATATTATTTTGGTAATTTTTCATGAAAAAAAAGTTAGGTCGGCAAAAATCTGGGATGAGGCAGATTACCGGATCATAACAATCTTCAGTTCATGAATGACTACAATGATACATGTAAAGATTTTCAAATGTCTTCATTCATTTCCAAAATGAAACGTAGAATGATGTGCCCTTGCTTCGAGCCAACCACAAGAGGTTAATAGGACAACACATGCAGAAAGAATCTGGTTCAGTGGAATACATGTACGTTCTGCTTTCATTTTCAACTGCCATAATTCACTGCTCAATGTCCCTGAAGTATTGAATCAGGAGTTTCTGATACAGTCCAAAATATCAAAGAAACAAGGACACAGGTGGAATTATAGAAGAAAAATGTCGGTTAGAAAACCGAAATAGCTCCGGCTTATACGTCTTCTTTTTCTATATATGACAGCAAGTGTTGATGAAATATGGGGATGAGGATACGAATTATCGAGTGAATTATCGATCAAATTAAACAATAAGAAGCATGCGCGAGTCCGCCGCCATCGTCCTCTATTATCGTTCACCTGCACGCGGAAAACACTAACCTTTTCTTCGATGCCGATCGTAAATATCGACATAATTCTTCAATTTATATCGACCCTGACCGCCTCTGAATATCAATTATCCATGATATATATTCCATTTTGCTGGACGATGCCGATTTAAGGCGTAAAAGGCGGTCACTCACGGAGAAGACCTACACACGTGTTCACCAGGACGCGCCATCTTGGCCTCTGATGAAAGGCGCTGTGGTTTGACAGGGTCAATACACGCGATGCGCTTCGGCCGGAAGGGAGTACGCATGAAACATAGTCCGCAAAGAAATGCGATTTTCTGGGTTTATGTCGATATGTAGCTTCCCAACACATCGGCATCATCAATAAAAGATCAACATGAACCTCTATAGTGCGTCGACTGAAACGCGCAGGAAATAGGCGAAATAGGCGAGCATTCCCGACTGACTTTCCGATCAGAGACCGGGGTCCTCCTTGCTCGCCGTCATCACGCTCATTAACATAATCATACTACAAGGCAATCCAGCACGCTTTAGACTTTTCAATTCTGAGGCGTCGATGTTATACAGTTTGACCGCTGTCATTCTCCATCCAGAGTTAATGCTTTGTCAATGGTCATTTTCTGGTATAGGCATTACATAGTGATTGTACTGCCAACTGGAAGCAGGTCGAAATTCGTGATCTTGTTTCCGCTTGTTCCACTATTGTTCAATGGCGTTTCCCGCCTAAATGACCAACACAACACACCATGGGTTGACCGGAGACGACGGCCCCGACAGCGAGGCCGGAGAATGAAGTAAAGCACCATACCCACTAGGTGATTTTACCAATGACGGGCGACTGTACAAGATACAAATCAGCAATCATGATCACCCAGCAATCACGATTGCCCAGCGATTCCCCGTGGGTATAGTGCACATTCTGGGCGATGGGTGACTGACGACATGATCTGCGGTAAAATTTGCGGTAAAATATCAAAATTACTTGATATGACTGTTGCCCAGCGACAACGATGCATGGCCATTCTCCCAGTCCCCGTCAAACGCCAATGGTAAAATCGCCCAGTGGGTATGGCCCTATATGATCCAATGGACTACTGCTTTTGTACTTCTCTTCAGCAGACATTAAGCACAATACTGAGGAGTAATTTCATCAGACAAACAGATGTCAGATCCAGGCATGCATAATGGTGAAATATACCGATATTGTATATTTAAAACGAACAGTGAACTACAATCCTTGATTATAACGTTACTGTCTTGGGGAGTAACTAATGCATTCAAGTTCGGTTTATGCTACTTGGCGGAGGAGACCCAACTTCTCGTCTACCTTACCTGAATCTATACAGACTGTTCAGTCTTGATAATTATGTTAAAAAATCCCAAACAAAATAAAATATCGACATCCATACCCTACTTTTTAGACCATTAAAACCTGTGCACAACTAAATTTTTGACCTTATAAAACCAGCACCCAGGTAGCACACCAGTAAATAACACGCAGACCCTTAATTAAATGCCTATACTTCCTGATCGGTGCTCTTTGAGGGGAACAAAGAGAATCCTAATATTTTGTCGGTGCCAAAGCCAATGTTGACAAATAGGGTAGTTCTATGATATGACACTGTATACACACAGGGCCATGGTGTACCCAGAAATAGAAACACAGTCGTGCTGTGACACCCATACAAGTGACGCAGACATATATATCTCCAGGGCAGAACATGAAACCCATGTATAAGTATAACAATGTGAGGGTGACTCACGACCCTGCTATGACCTAGAGACAGAACGCTATGGTTGATTAACTCCACTATATATTTGTCAGTTAAGGCTATGGGAATTTCATAGCATTTTCTAAATATCTGCAATAAACTTGCTTTATTCAAAATGAAGTTTGATTGATTGGAATTTGACTTTCATCCCGATTATTTGAACTATAGAGAGGCGTCCGGTCGCTGGAAGTGTGTTTGAAGTTGGAAAAGATAAACTATAAGTGTTTGTTGTCTATGCCCTTTTATCAAAACACACAGACAGTGTAAACTATAAGTATATCTAAAGTGACTCCATATCCTGGAAAAACATGAGTTATAAGTCTATAACCTGACCTAAGGCCAAAGACAATAGATGGTTGTGTTCCGGTTATGCGACATATACCCTTTTCTTTTACAGACCCAGATTTCTTTTTGTAAAATTGCAGTAAAATGTAATAATCACAGGTTAGTAAATAACATTAACAAAATAAAATATACTTTTTCATAATTTGATTATGTACAATATAAAAGAAATTCCCAGTTATTTCTTTGAAACACTGTTACCAGAGCACAAATATATTTTCCTTGGCCTCAGAATGCTGTACATTCGAGAAAACAGCGGTAATATATAGAAGAGACCGGCTCTCTGGTGTTATTTCTGTATCTTTATTGGACACAGATATAAGAAAGAACGTTAGATATAATAAAGCACCATTGTATATAACAGTCTGACCACTTTCCGGGACCACCTTAAGACATTGATATTATCCATTAGGTCCGTGCTATATTTATTCCATTCACAGTTGTAGATGTCAGAAGGTCTCATGAGATATTAAACGTACCTTTCAGCTTTCTGATACTATACACTAGAAAATGGTTTGTTTTCGGTCCAGTGGATATAAAGATCCAATAAAAGCCAATTTATGGGGTCAGTATTTCTTCTATTTCCATTTCTATAATGTATATGTTCAGGATAAGTATGATTAAAATTTAAAGAAACATAACAACACAATGAAGGGTAAACATAGAGATCTATTCCCAGACGCTCAAACTTTGACCGATAATAGTTGAAACCCAAATGGTCCCTGAGTAATCCTTCCGCATCACCTATACATGCACTGAATTGATGAATTAATGGTAATTCTAGTATAATTTTTAGATAAATTCTTTTTTATTAAACATTATTAGGTACAACTTCTAATCTAGATCTAATTAAATGGGAACAACATGTCAATGGT
This sequence comes from Lepidonotus clava, assembly GCA_936440205.1. Taxonomy (NCBI): domain Eukaryota; kingdom Metazoa; phylum Annelida; class Polychaeta; order Phyllodocida; family Polynoidae; genus Lepidonotus; species Lepidonotus clava. The sequence goes on from OW387135.1 coordinate 17,982,415, forward strand.
GATCATAAGCAAAAACGTGACTTAAGTCCACACAAGCAGGTCGCGCTTACCACTCGCCAAATCGCTACTGACTATTAAAATGACAGTTTGGCTACCAAAAACACCGAGCAAATTAGTCAAAATGGGAGTCTTTGGCGTATCATTTTTTCCACACACACGCGAAATGAATAAAAAGCACAAGCCCACCAGTCAGTAGTATGGGATGTAATTTACTTATTTTGATTTCTCTTTAACTTGGTCAAATTTTGTGCGAATTCATGAGTGATTTGGCTAATTAAAACTATACTAAAGTAGCCAATTTGGTGAGTCCAACAAAATCCTTAGCGTGATCCCAGACAACGTACTCCTACTGGACGTAAAACCTGAGTGTGTTTCCAGGACTGTTCCTCACGTCCTCGGGGTTGTTTCTTCCCAGTCAACCTGTGAGCTGGTCATATCTTTACACTGTTTATTGTCTATATACATCACGTAAACACCGGCCGGCTTCCTCACACCCTACGGGCGGTGGGGTCAGCACCAGGATAAGCCCGGTGCCTTCACACCCCGTCTCCAGCACATAGGCCTATACTAACCCCAAAACCACTATTCCACTCTACGATTTTACTCGCGAAATCGCAAGCGAGATAATAGGACTTATCATAATCATGTTATATATCATTAGAAAGCATTTTGAATTATCTTTCAAAAGATGTGTAACATGTATGGATTCGTGTTATATTCCTTGTTTGTTTGATGGGCGGGTTTAACGTCTGGTTTAACCTTTTAGGGTTCTTTCCAGACTGCACAAAGTACTGCTTTTCAGCTAGCTTTACGCCACATGGACGGTGACCAAATCTATAAGATATGGTGCCTATTTGTAGCAGTGGGAATCCATGCCCTCTTTATACAAATTATAGTGCTGCCACACTGAGATATCATGTCATAGGCCCACACAATACCCACCTAGTCACATTATACTGACACCAGGCCTACCAGTCATGTTTTGTGGTTCTTATTCAGTGTCCGAAATTAAGGTGAGCCCTGTGCCCAGCGCGCACATTTCTGCCGACGGGCGCACATTTTTTTCAGGTGTGCGCCCAGAATATGCACAATTTTTAGGCCCCTTATCATAGCTTTATATCAGAAGAGTGCATTGACCAAATATCGGGCGCATAGAAATAGAAAATATGCGCCCGACAGGTGCATAAGGAAAATGCTTAATTTCGGACACTGATTATTTTATACCGAGTGTCAGGCAAGCTGTGACCACTGCCATTGTTAAAGTCTTTGGTGTGACTTGGCAAGGGCTGAACCCCACGACCTCCCAGACTCAAAGCGGGTACTCTTCCAATTGAGCTACAGAGTCTGGTCTCCCCATTTGTCACCTTTTACGAACAGCAAAGGGCTGATTAACTAAATTTCAGTACTGAAAATCGCCCAGGGGAATACAGGCTTTAGGTAATAATACAGGGATGTATATTACAATTGAAGCTTGAGAAAAATTCTTAATGTATTCTATAATGGCAAAACATATTTTGTAATAAATATAGCATAATCATTAAGTTAATTTCAGTTTAAAAATGTGAAATCAGACTAACACTGAAAACATAATATCCTGTATACGCAACACGAGATGGGAAGGTATGTTGGAAACGAATGATGCTCTCTCCTCTGACGGCAACAGTAGGCCACTCGGAAACATGGTCTCCCTTAGCCCGCATGCTATTACCCTCCATCTAGTCATGATTTCAAAAACACTATTCACCACGCCTCTGACAACTCAGTAGCTCATGGACGGTTATAGGTAGGCCTACTATACCTCCACAGACAGAACCTTGTCAGTCAGTTGAGAGGGGAATGGGGGACACTGTTATCCCGTTAAGTTACTTTTAGGATAAGTAAACGCTCGGAAGATCAATTTGTATTGAAAGCCTTACGGAAATAAAAAATTAAAAAAAGGTTTCAGTTTTCTATATACTCTTGTTTATTATGTTATCCCTCAATTCTTTTGATTTAGAAATTAGAGCGATTTACAACAACAAAATTAAGTAGAGCATACAAAATTGGTGACGTGTATACTCACCGAATTTGAACACTGTGTTATTAATTGATAAGATAAAAAAAAGACATTGGTTTTATCAATCAAAGAGGTATTATTTCATCTATATCTTAGATGTATGAAGAATAACTTTTTCCATAACGTATAGATATATTGAAAAGCTATTCACTTCGGAAAAAAAAGTAATTTGAAGTAAGATGTACATCATCTTTGTGCAAGAACCGTTAATAGTGCGTGTATGGTCATAGCAGGTGCTACTGCTTTTAGCAGCTTATTCAATATTGAAGTGGAGCAACAGGAAATCGTTATCCCTGCACTTCAGTTAGAGCATCATAAATCTCCATTGTGAGTCTAAATAGGAAGCTATGACTCTGTCTATGTTTCCCTTGAGAAAAAGACAATGAGAAATAGCCAATTATATGTTGCACATACATAAATTACTAATCTATTGGAACTAATGTATAAGTATGGGCTAGCTGGTCTATACCCATTGAAGCGCATGGTGTGGTAGCTACATCCTGTATTTTAGCTTCAGAAAAATAAATCACAATATAGATATAGCCGCCGTGCCCCTGGCCTAACAATTGTGTCTACTATTACATTATTTTGCAAGTGCAATTAACTGTCATTCAAGTGATTCACTATATCCAAACAATGGGTGTTGTGTTACAGATTTGGTAAGCGCAGTGTTTAATTCAACGTGAACATCTGCCGATTCAAATTCCAACAACATACCTCTATATGTCCGAATTAGCTTAGCTTTTTACAACCTGTGAAAATGAAACTGAATGCTGGTACATTATAGATGTCAATTTTCGGCGAACTATTGAATGACGTAATCTTCAAAAGTATTTAGCTCGAATTTGGTAACTATAGGGAGGTCATCAAGTATGATGGCACTTTCATAATCTTTTTTAACCCATCAGGACCCAGGAATCCCCCAATGTATGCATACCATTTGCTATAATGTATATTCCATGTTCGTGGTTTGAGGTACATCATGGCATGTATCTTTAGCCTTTTCCATTTCATTTTTGGAAACTAAGAAAGAAACATAAACCCAGGAAGCTTGTATAAATTATAATTGTCCCATAACTTCAGTTACAATATCTGACATCAGCTATGTTTGGGAAACTCACAAATTAGTGGTCTGACCTAATGGTAAAACCAAAAGAATCGTTGTCATATATGAGGCATGTATTCATCTAAGATGAATATATATGACTAAATATCCTGATGTCATGAGCACGAGATAATCGTTCCCTCTGTGAGGAAAATCCCCATTCTACAGTCTTTTTCCTGATCAATCATAATTATATTTAACCCGTTATTGCGTCAATTTATAACCCTTGTAGTGTCCCGGCCTTTAAATGTCAAACTTACGCAGGACGGTGCCATGATTTTATCAATATTATACTAAATTGCTACTTATCAGAAGTGGCTTTTAGACCACCTATAGCCTCCAGCTACTCCTACCCTGTTTCCCATTAGGCTGGGGCCTACTTGGTTTCTGTTTTCACCCCGTTTCCCGTTAGGCTTGGGCTTACTTGGTTTGTACTTTTATCCTTTTTCTCTTTAGGTTAGGTGTACCATGTTTCGGTTTTATCAATGTGGCGGAGGACAATGATTTTTAAAGATCGTATGTTACCTATGACTCACAGTTCATTGTTACTGCTACCGGGGATCAATCCGAAAATATTTTATTTTATTCATATTCTGATATGCATGAACATAAGTTCTGTAGCAAAGATGAAAACTACTTAACTCCATTTTTACGTCTATATAAGGCCTACCCAAGTCTATTAGGCTACACAGATGAAAAACAATTTTCTGTATAGGATTTGAAAAGTCAGGCTTTTAAGTGCTACCTATTTTGTCAAACGGCCTTAATCTTCAAATAACCTATATTTATCAACCATGACACATGAAAAGGCCAGTAACAGTATACGTACACATGGATATATAAGTCAAGTGCTTGACAGTGACTACAAAAGGGATGTGAAAGCGCGAGGGCAAGTGGGGAATTTTCTGGTTGACTGACAACTACAAACTCAATGGCGCTAGTTTGCTCTCTTTCACTGAATCACCATTGTAAAGCTCCATATAACAATGTCGTGCATGTGTTCCCTATTCATGAAGTGAAAATGAATCTGTGATGCATAGGCAGAATCCATAGACACTATACAGCCAACCTTTTCTAAAATATCACATGCCTTCCTGGTATCAAGAGTAGAAAAAAGTAGTTGTGGCTACTGAAATATTGGTCGACATAACATAATCGGTGTTAGGAATGCCGCAGTTAAGTGGCTGATAAAAACAAACAATATGATGAACGACTCATATAGTCTGGCTACTCCGGCGTAGTTGATATAACGAATTATCTATGCATGCATAGGGGCAATACTAACAAATCACACCAATTCACACGAGTGTAGAGTTGCAAATGCCCTATTATCAGCTCCGTCGGTCTGCCATCAAGTTGGTAAATATGAATACTGGGAGGCTCAAGTTATTCTAAACAAACGTGTCATGGTGATTATGAATGATTTATGCTATACAATTACCATCCTCATTTCTCATGAAAAACTATCCAATTATTAAAACACTTAGTCCATTTCTTTTATCCTAATTCTTATCATCACTTACTTTGTAGAAATGCCACTAAATCTGGCCCCCTGTGATATATGTATAAAAGATCAGATAGTAATAAACCAGTAAAAGAAATAGTAATAGAACGTAATTGACCACATATAATGCCTACTTTATACCCATTTATCAAGCTGTAAAACAACCACTATGGTTTTGTTTGTAATGTGCAACAAACGCTATTTTCTTTCAACCAGTGGAGTGGGGAGGTCAGAACAAAGTGCTTCAATCTGAAATCATGGCAGTTGGATGGGAATTAAGACAGGAACATCAGGAGTATACTGTACCCTCGGTGGCAATAGCTACTGGATGGGAGTAGGGAATGCACTTAACTACGGACCATGGGGAGAAAAGAATGTTAAGTATTTTATAAGCCCTGAAATGACCTGATTCTGCTTTCAGTCCTGTCAGGGCAATGTGTGCTTGCTAGTGATTGCACACATCCAATTACTAAACAAATAAGAATGTGAACAAATTTGGCTTCGTTTTTATCAACATTTTAAAAAGTTTCTTATATTTCTCACTATTTATCTCTGCTCATGAATGTTAAACATGTGCATTTGTCATTTCTTGTGCAGGCCATTTTTCAAAAACTATTCACTTAATTGGTTGGTGCAGGTATGACCTATGTACGCAATATGTCCCATGATGGCCACCATCGGGGCAGAATACGGGTAAATATCCCAAACATCGACAGGGCAACAGAGCTTTTTCTCAAATTTGACATTTCGATATAACACCTTCTACATCCAAAGAATACCCTTAGGGGATTGGAGTGAAACAGTAGCATTAGAATACCATGACAGTGTTTGAAATTAAGGGTGCACCCTGCACCCGGTGTGCACAATTTGGAAACAGGGTGCATGATTTTAAGAGCTGTGCACCTGCCGGGTGCACAGATTTTTGGCATAATGACGAGCCTTATATACCTGTGTGTGTATGAGGAGGTTGCAGGGTGCACAAATCTGAGAGCTGTGCACCCGGCGTGTGCAGTACGTTTTAAAAGCTAAATTTCGAACACTGCATGATTAAAAGAAGCCTACTCATCCTACTTTGCGTTAAGATTTAGTGCTACAAAATTACAAATCATGTAACGTTTTCCTATGACTACAAAACCACGACAACCCAGATTTGGTGTTTGTACATCTATTTGCACCTCAATGGATCAGTATTTAATTAGGGCCCTGGGGCCTATAATTGGCAGTACTGTAACCTACACCATGATAATTATATCACTTGATCAGCATCATTCTCCCCTGAGTCCCAGATATCAACTTCAATGCTTTAGTCCCAGATATTCAACTTTTAACGCTTAAGGGAACATGCAGTAAATCCTACCTTGCACGTCCATATAGTTAAGGTTATGTCCAATCTATCAAATCCAATGAGTTATCTGCGATATATCTCGCACTATGTCTCTGCATGTAGCGATTAGAGGTGGTCAAACATTAGGCGACCTATAAGGGATAATCACTGTCCCAGCCGACCCATCAATATTCCTAGAAATGGGTTCCCTTGGCCACAGCCAAACCTAGGGATGAAGCTTTAAATATAGAACAGGTCCGGGGAATCGTCTTGTAACGTTTCCTGGAGGCGCCTAGAGGCTATCCTATCCCACTGATAACGGGGCATATTATCCCTCGTATTATCCGGTGTATTGCGGCCCCACTGCCACTGTTAGCGTGTGAAGCCGGTGATCCACGGTGCGACAATACCCGAGGGAAAATATAGGTTGAAGTTTCTTGAAATTACAAGCTTTTTGCAGCCTGAATATCCTTGAATATTCAACTTAATTCAACGTCTCCTCCAGCATGGATTTTCTTGGAATAACTTGCTGGTATTGGCCGCTTGAATATTCAAGGATATTCATGAAAATCCAAGGTGATGATGAGATACCTTGAAATTCCTTGAATTTTCATGAAGGTGAGATATCTTGGATTTTCTGGTAATTTCTTGATTTCCCAAGGTTGCTTGGATTTTTTGGAATAAGCTTGCTGGTATTGGCCGCTTCGATATTTAAGCATATTCATGAACTTTCAACAAAAGGATGGAATATCTTGAAATAGTTTGAAATCACATTTGAGGCTATGTCCCTGACGGGAGATGGAAAATCCGGAAAAGTAGGAAGGACACTTCCGAATTTTCACTTTTTAAACTATTAGGGCCAAACTTTTCACTTTAAAGTGTTAATTTTGTTAAAATCCAATTTCATGTTCATACTGAACTGATCAAAAATCCAGAAATCCGGAAAAAGTTGGAAAAATGGCATCACTGATTGAATATTAACATACGGCACTTTAAAAAGCTATTCACATTAAATGCTGTTACACCTGCATCACTAGTGGCTACTTCTTTTTCCTGAAAGAAAACACTCATCCCTGATCATTATAGGTGCCGTAATTTACATTACATGTCTTCCATATTGTGTCATTTGGAAATGACATCAAACTATGAAATATTTAAAAGAACCCTACCTATAGATAAACTGCTCTGTTCCCCAATGTATTCTCCTATGTTCCAGGCATGATTATATGTACACAGAATCTTGTATATCCAATTGTTTCCCTTGATCCTTCCAACCTTTCCCTTGTGTCCTTCCTTAGCTCAGTCATTTTTCAATATGGCTTCCAGTTTTCCCTCCAAAATATTTCAAATCTCAAGGTCATGTGACCAACAATGAGAACAGTTAGAAGCTTGAAAAATGTTGAAGAAGGTTGGATAATTTGTCTGGCTTTAGAGTCTATATTAGAGTGCAAGAATTTCCAAGTTAATCCAAGATCACTGTTTGGGTCTAAAAAATTAAAGTCCAAGTTATTTCAAGTGCCTTGAACTTCCTAAGGACACAGACATCTAAAGTTCAACTTAATTCAAGAAGACTTGAATTTTTATGGACTTGATAAAACTTGAATTTCCTTGAAATCCAAGCTCCCATCAAAGTCTAAGAAATTTCAACCTAATCCAAGAACCCAGAAGTTGAATTCCTATGGATATTCAAGAAATTTCAAGTAATTACCAGCTAGCTTGAATTTGTTTTCCCCCAGGAGGTCATGGCCCGCACTGACAGGTTAGGCCTGAATATACATCACTTTCAACGCAATGAAGGATCTGGTCCGTACTTCCAGTTCCACTTTCCAAACGGTCATGCATGCGTCGACCCAGATCAGTAAGTGAAGTGAAGAGTGTGTACGAATTATATCCACATCTCCTATCTGGATCCAGAACACATAAAAACCGTTTGCGCAAAATCGCCCCCCCCCCCCTCCAACTCCTCTCCCCATCCTCTTTTTTCAAACTAGGCAGGAACGGATTTCAGGGGGGGGGGGGGGCATGCCCCCCTAAATCCGTACCCCCCCCCCCCAATTTGTGTATTTTTTTCATTGTAAAACTAGCGCCCCCCCCCCCCCCCTCCCCTTTCCAAATTTGGTCTACATGCTCTACTCGTCATAAGGAGCAATGTCTCAAGGCTCGACACTGTGCATTGCCCGCAAAATTTGAGCTGGGGCAGGTTAATTCTTTTGTCATACATAGTGATAATCAAATAGAGATGGGCAGGCGAATTTTAGTGTCGGGCAAGTAAAACTTAGTCCAAGCCTGCCCAAAGGGCAGCCAAGTGAAAACCTTAATGTTGAGCCCTGACCCTGGTTTGTTCCATGGTCTGAGCCCGTATCCAGTGGGGGTGATGTGGGGTATGGGTGACCCCTCAAGCTTGGCCAGGTCCACTTTTTGTCAAAACAATATTTCAGTTTTCCCTCCTTCCCTCCTATCTCGGCCCGCTGCTATCCCTGTAAAACCTCTTACCCGTGCTAGCCCTCTGCTAGTCTCTTGTGTTTTACAGCTCTCTGATGAGCATGCCAGATTCAGGGTGTGACCAATAATGTTGCTGGATTCATTCAAACATTGCAAAATATGTCGCCAGCTAATATGTCACTACACTAAGGGCACAATGGACAATACCCTGTCTTTAAGCTATTTTACCTCTAGAAAGTCTACTTTTTGGAAATTGTCACCCCCCATGAAAAGTTCTGGATATGAGCTTACAGCGTGTATGGAACATGTTAAGGCCAAGACAAAAGCAGGTGAACTCCCACCTCCATCATTACTCCCTACAGACATGCTACAGGTATTGGTTTACGTAATGTATTCGGGTTCTCTGATCCCCCCTCGTTAACGAGCAGCTCGCCTGGGGGGCCGCCAAGTAGAGCAAGTTTCCTTCAATTACTCCAGTGCCCTGTGCTATTCACTCACGCGATTACGTGGGAATCCTCCGCCACCGGAGTGCACTCAGTTGACCCCTGCATGCTGCTGGGGCGAGCAGCTCACTCTTGGCAGAGGGCCAAAAAGTGGGCGGTCACAGGCGCCAGGTATCCGGCTCGCCTGAAGAAGGGTCCATTCGAGGCGAGCAGCTCTTGTTTTATTGACGGCCTTCCACCTGCTGAATATCGGCACCAACTGATGCCTACAAATTGCCTATTCAATGGGGGTATTTCAACTGATGTGACCTATCACTTATTCAAAGGCCTATTTCAACTGATGTGACCTATTGGAAATGGTTATTGCTAGCGCGAGTTATCATTGTTGCGTTATAGAATGAGCTCTCTGGCCTAGATGGTCCAAAAGAAGGGCCCATTCTAGGTGAGCAGCTCTTGTTTTATTGAAGAACTTTCACCTGATGACTACCAGTATCAACGCCTACAAATTGCCTATTCAAAGGCCGATTGCAACTCATGCGACCTTCTGGATATGGTTACTGTTGGTGCTTCATTTTAGTCATGTTTAAGCAATATATAATATTGTTACATTATAGAATGGGATTGTTCCGATTTCATTGACGGGCTTTCACATGCTGCCTATCGGTATCAACTGACGCCTACAAATTACCTATTCAAAGGCCTACTGCTCTGCCTCTAAACTATTCAAGGACCTCATTCAACTGATGTGACCTTCCACAAATGGCCAGAGGCGGTGCTTGATTTCCGCTACATTTCAGGCTCTGTGGGAGCGGATGGAAGAACAGCTATGCTGAACCCACTTACCAAACTAAAAACAACTGGAAAAAAAAAAAAAAAAAAAGCTCAATACTTTAACTGACTCTATAGAATAGATTTCCTGGCTTAAATGGATATGCTGTCTTGGAAGTACTTTTTCGTCGTTGCGTCTACTAACTAAATACACATGAATTATAAACAAATTATATTTTTAAATTTTTACTTGTAAACGCCTCCCTACCTCACTCTCAGTCAAAACAGGATGGACTAAAAGCAATAAACAAATTATATTTTTAATTTTGTACTTGTAAACGCCTCCCTACCTCACTCTCAGTCAAAACAGGATGGACTAAAAGCAAAACATATAAAATGAAATATAATAAGCGCTCATTTCTTTTATCTCAACACATGGCTACATTCAAATGAACCTTTGCAGACGTGTGCTTAATCTACAATAGTTCTGTGTCCAGAGAAGCAATGGGCATGCTTTTGTAGTTCAAATCAATAGATTCGGTACATCTAGCAGGCACTGAGTCATCTACATCTCCAGTGGGTTAGATCTGAGATATCAGTAAGATGAACTTGTTGTAGTCTGACAGCTAGTGCCAGCGGCCGGGATGTAGATCCAATCGAATTTCAATATCATTTCATTCAAAAGCATTTTTCTTTTCAGAGATTTTCCTTGGGATAGAATTACTAGTACCAGGTACTAGTAAAATTCTGCCGGGCTAGTAATAATGTGTAAGGAACTAGCCTGATGGGTCAGGGGAAATCTTGAAAATTGTTTGCATGTGAAACTTTGATCTGGACTAGTGTAACGATAGGACCACTAGCCCGGTGGAAAAGTGGGCTAAAAGCTTAAGGAAAATCCCTGCTCATGTTTTTATTTCAGCTAAAATCTTGACATAATTACTCGGATAGTGTTGCCTAGCTTTCACTGTTTTTAGAAACTTTGCTCAGCTATTTCATTAGTCTATTGTCACTCATATCTCAGGGCTCACAGAATTTTTACATGGCTAGGCGTCCTACGGACTGTAAATCATGGGTGTCCTGCACATAAAACTTAGGGTCTGAGTGTCTCAACCTTGGCTTGGTAATAAGGTATAATTTCTAGAGTGTACATAGGACACCCTTGGGGTCCTGTCGGAGTGTCCTGGGCCTTTAGGGGGGTGGACAGGACACCCAGGATGCTGGATTTGGTGAGGCCTGTATCTATTAATTATTACCATTTTTGTAAGTATTGGTATCAACTTTGATTACTGTTGTATTGCCATAATCTGGAAGATCATGTGTAAAAGTGAAGGTGCTAAATAAAAAACTATTCTCATTTAATGCTAGTTCTTTGTTTCGAGAAGCTTGGAAAATATAGATTATATATGTTGTCGAGAATTTAGAATTAGATCCACCAGAAAGATCTAGATCCTCACAGTGACTGACTCACACATTCCTGTTTTCTTTCTTTCCTTTTTTAATTTCATATGAATTTCCCAATGCATTGATTATCAAACACCTTAGGTCTAGATTTGGATGTTTTGTTTTTTTCACAGGACTTAGATCTAATTCAAACATTCCCCTTTCTAGCTAGCCCAACACTTGGAATTTCGGAGAAAGATTCTAGATCTATTCTCTAGATTTAAAAAGTCAAATTATTGGTCTTTTCTGACCTGTATATATACTGTAAGAATGAGCTAAATCCAATAGATTAAAAATGTGAATCTCTGCATACCTATTGATGTTTCTGTAGAGCTTTAGTAGATCTAAATAGGCCCAATTAGTCTTGAGTTTAGATCTATCTAGTCTAGATCTATTTACTGATAGTCTATGGAGAAAAATCAATTTATGAAATTAAGGGGCACGACCTTCACATTCTACCGACTGGCCCCAATTGGCAGTGACCAAGCATCTGAGATTTTTGAGAATATCGGGGGGGGGGGGGGGGGGGGGGGAATAGAAAAAACTGCCATGAGGCTGATAAGCCCATGGTCCATGGAGAGTAAAATACAGGGTGCCCACACTTTTTCTGAAATCAAAATAGATCTAAGACCTAAATAGAAAAAGACCTTTGTAATACCTCGTCGGGTAGATCTACCCAAAAAAAAGTTTTAACATTTCTAAGAATTTTTTTTTACCATTTTAAAACATTTTTACATTCTACCAATAAGAGGTAAACATAAAAATGACAGGAAGAAAAATTACATTTTCTGATAAATTTAGATTGACCAAAAATAAGATCTTTCTAATAACCATGATATAAATAGCACAACCAAAATAAGACGTTATAATGCCTGCGTGGGCACCCTGAAAATAAGACTCTCCATAATAAGCCTAGCTGTACACTAGCCTACACCCCAATGCAATACCAACAAATGACTGAATGAATGGGGTGCCCCAGAGTGGGTGGGTGTGGGAGTGGCACTCACTCAAGTCACTGCCAAAAACTGTTGTTGAATGGGGCACGTGATGGAACCACGGACGGCTGCCGGTTCCACCCGTGAAAGTCACAAATAATGGAGATACAGATAACATTCTGATACATTTGAAAACATCATACATCCTTTTGGTACCATTACATAACCAGGAAACCTGTCTGCTAGCCGAAGGAATGTTGACATTACTCAACCGTTCCGACTCAGCCGGGAGGCGCCCCAGTTTTTGGTTACGGATTTCCTACCACCCCACTTCCCTACTCCATTTCACAGCACCTTGCCGCTTTAGAACTCAAACAACTTACTTGAGCTTTGAATGAGTAATCCGTCTTTGTATTCCACCTAGCATGGACACTGTCTCTTTCTCCTTTTAGCACAAACTTCTTATTAATTTCTACTCCCGAAACGTCCAAGAATCACAGGACTCCGGAAGTCATGCGTGACCCAGTGCGCATGCGTACATAGTAGGATGGGGCTGGAGCGCGCCTGAAACTTCGCAGTGGATCCAAAAGAAAGGCGCGAGAGTATAGCTTCGCGCCATAGAATCTCATCTTTCCACAGATAGCTGATTTTCAATGTTATCTGTGGTTACAGGCCTATGCACCTTCAGATTAACTTTGACTCTTTTTGCACAGAACAACCTATAAAAAATATAGAATTATTTGCTACAAAATAATATCAAAAATAAAGTTCAAAAAAAAAAATATTGAAAGTTGAAAATTGCTCTAAAAGTTTACACATGCATCTAGCCTAGATGCAAGCTATTATGTTCACCAAAAAAATAGGGGGTCACTGTAATCATAGAACTGTACGCAAAATGCTATGCTGTAATTTAGCAGGCAAAGCTGAATACCCATTATAAAACCTTAAAATGGTTTTAAATGGGTAGACTCTATTTATTTATTTTTCCATTAGTTAAACAAAATATGATTTTGATACAACCTATATAAAAAGCGATAGAATACAGAAGAAAGTGTAGTTTTAATTGCCAAATCGTTTTTCAACATTCACAAATTTTCTAGATAGGCCCTATTCCTCCACTTTTATCTCTAAAACTGTAGGCTATGTCTCGGCCATGGCCAATTTTCATTTTTTTGTTTACATAATATCCTTGAGCATTTTTGCAAAGTGAGAGCAAGGTTCAAGAACTTTCATATTTTGGATATCTGAAAAATGACGCGATTGTCCTTTAGCTTTAAAGTAAAGAGGGATTATACTCTTGCAGGAACGGATTTAGGGGGGGCGTTTTTTTAGGGGGGGGGGCAATTTCTTTTTTAATGTGAAACTGGTGCCCCCGGAGTCCGTGGCTTAGGTCTATCACTTTCTTATTTACTATAAGATTTTACTTTACAAATTTCACACTTTCCTTAATAATATTGTAGACCTAGGCCTTTTCTTATAATGTGATACAACACTATGCTGATCAATATGATTCGTTTTTAAGGCAACATTTAATTTCTTGCTAAAATATGAATTGTTCAAAATAGAGGCGGATCCAGAGATTCCCAAAGGGGGGGGGGGGGGGAGCGGGGCGCCCTTTTGGGAAAAAAATTCGCTAAGACCTTCCAGGTCTGAGAATCTTATAATAAAAAAGGTTTAGGCTATATTTGGTCAAAAATATAGCCCCATGCGCCCCCCCCCCCCCCAAAGTCGGCATTGGAAACGACTGATCAATAGAATGTTTAACCTTTAGACCCTAATCCAGCTATATCCGAGCTTTTTGAGTTTATGAAATCATAAGTAAAACTTCCACTGAGACAACCTCACTCTCTACCTCCCCCTACCTCGCCTTCATAGAACCTGTACATAATTATTGGTGGCAGATACAGGATCTCAGAAGGGTGGAGTCCAAATAACCCACAAAGCTAGGCTAGGCCTATATTAGTATACATGGACGGATTTAGAGGGGGCTCACCTCCTGTTTTTTTTGGCCAAATTTTGAATTTTTCAGGCCCGTAGCCAGGAGTGGGGTGGGGTCGGGGGTGGGGTCGGGGGTTCTTACGACCCCCCCCCCCCCCCCCGAGGAACTCTCCTCTAATTTTCAATCTAAAATATGACAGTAAATGCAAAAAAGATATGTGGTTATTCAAAAACCGCCCCCCCCCCCCCGAGCACACACACTTTGACAGTGTGACTGGGGGCGGATCCAGATATTTTCAAATGGGGGGGGGGGGGGGGGGGGGCACGCCCTAGGGTAAAATTGTTCGGTGGAACCTCCAGGTGAGACTTTTACAATAGGGCTAAATAAGTTAAAATTTGGCCAAAAATAGAAGGCGCTCACCCCCTCCAAGTCCACCACTGGTGACGTTAACTTTCCCAGTGCCCTGCCCCTGCCCCTAGCCCTGCAGGGATGGATCCTAAGATTAGAAAAAAAAAAGGAGTGGGGGAGAGGCCTATGTAGGCTACATATTTGAGGCACCCCATCCATGGTCTAGAATTTTACATTAAAAAATCTAAATTTGGCGAAAATTAAATTAAATCAAATTAAAATGAATTAAATTAAATCAAATCCGTCGGTGGCCTGTGTTCTGAAGGACAAAGCGACCCTGCAGTGGATTGCAGTGCTTCAACAATTTTGCGCGCGAAAGCTGAGTCGCTCAGAACCGGCCCTCCACCTAGTGTGAAAGCGGGAACTAATCACGACAGACCACAACCCGCGCCTTTTGTCGGCAAAAGCCGTCCGTCGTTATGGGAACTGGCACATTTCGCGCCAAACAACTTTCCCTTTCACCAACCTCAAGATCGGAAATAACACTACAATAACCTAAAAGTCATGTCAATTTTCTGTTTATTTTGAAAATCTGAAGATAACAGGGACCAACTGATGGCCGGGAGGAGTGGACGTGGACGCGGTGAGTACCTTTTCTGAGGGCGGCAGGTGCCCGTTCTGACCCCCGGCCTCCCCCGCTACCTACCCGGGGGGCCCGGCCAGAGTTGAGTAGGCTTTAGTGTGGCCCACAGTAGGGAGCAGAGCCTGCTGTGTGCATGGCAGCGACCCTTTTGACGCTATTCAGTCGAGTTTGTTTACGGTGGCACATGTAAGGAGTGTATACCCACAGTGTGGTGTCCGTCTGTGGCCGTGTGGGGGATACCAACAAGTGTTCACTGCCACTGTTCACTGGCACTGCAGTGCTGGAGTCTCTGCCTCTGGTCTGGAGGAAAATAATAGTCTGACTCTGAGGTAGTTTAATACTTGGCTCCAACTTGGACTATACCTTGGCATATATACCGATACATTTTCCTCTTGGTATATTAGATTGGATATTATATTTATAACTGGAAGGTAGGTAATTAGGCCTAGTCTTAAGTCTACTGTTAGTTTTATTTTCTTAAATGTTCAGCTTTAATATTTAATATTTAAGCTGGTAGATCTAGATCTAATGGTATAGACGTCTAACAGCCTAGCTGGGATTTCCCCGGAGTACCGTAGCCTGGCTTAGGCCTGATGCATATGTACCTACGGTATACGAGTCTTAGATACATTATATAAATATATATGGTATGACCAGGCTATTGACATGGTATCAATATCTAGATTATGATTAATTATATATAGAAACATATATTTGCAAATATTAATAACAACGGCCTAACAGGGCCTTCTTCTAGTTTTATTTCTAGGCTAATTGACACACCATCTACAATTCAAAAATACCATGGATTTGATTTATATCTGTCGACTTTGTCTTGGATCATAAACCTAGGTTCAGAATCGACCAAACTGTACATACAAGTGCTGACGACATTGATTGGTCCTTTATCTACAATTTTCCTCATAATATTATTTGAGTTACGTTAAAAATGATGGAACTAATAATGGTTGTTTAATATTGTTTAGAAAAAAAAAGTAGATGTAGATCTAAATCTACCTTAAATGTCAGTTATAAGTAGATACCGTAAAGAGCCATCTTTATTCAAAAGATAATACATATTGAAATTAAACTGTTTTTGTTCCTTGACACGAAGTGAAGTAGACTCTATATTCCATTAATATAGTGTTAAACTTTTATATGGCTGACATTGTGTCCCATCGCGAAATTAGTAGTCTAGCTGTGTGTTAGACATTAATATTTTCTTGGCCAAACGTAGAATACGTATAAATCTACTTTATCTCGTGGTTAATTACATTCAACACAATATGTTGATATGTACAAATAAAAATTATGTTGATATACAAGAAAATTGGTATCATACACTCTCAGAATAAAAAAAAGAACAGTTAAATCCGACAGGACGACATCAGTATTTCCTAGACACAGGGCGACTTGTGGACCTTCATCTACACCCCAAACATTTATTTCATAATTGATATACGTTTCAAACATCCTTTTGATAAATATTTAAGATTTATTACATCTTCGACATCTATTTGATAATCACTCAATATTTTCAGCATCCATTTGATAGAAATTAATATAAGATTACAACATTCATTTCATAATTGACATACATATCCTGTCTGTTCCAGGTGAACTCCACCTTCACTGCCCGCCATCCTGGAGTCCCTCGGCACAGTAAAGCCCAAGGCGCGGCCCCGTAAGGTCCGCCTCCACGTCAACGTGCGGCCGGCCTCAGGGGGGTCCAGCAACCCCAACGTCCTCCAGAACAGAGAAGAGGCCTCCTCCATGGCGGCGGCCAGTCTCATCTCCCACACCGGCACCTCCCGGACTCTGGGCCGGTCTCCCGCCCTCTCCGCCCCCGTGTACTACCGCCCAGGTTTCCAGGGTGCAGGACAGGGCAAAACGGCCACGACTATCCTGGGGGATCAAGGGGATATTGTGACTGTGGTGTCTGACGTACCGTACGTGGACCGGAGTCGTAAGCGTACGTGGGCCGACCGGCCGGCCAAGGGGAGTAGGTCCATGCATCAAAGTACTTTGGTGATTCCCAACCAGAAATACACAGACTATGACACGACGCTGAAAAGGGTAGGTTTGGTATCCTTATTTTGTGTGTGTTTAAAATTGACTGGAGTTTCTGTTAGATCATTTCGCATTTAGATAATGTTATTTCGAATCAATATATTTTCAAGAGTACAGCTGGTGCCTCTTACAGAAATGGGAAGTATTCCCTTTTAAAATTAGTAGCAATAATTATAGTCCTTTTTTTGATAAAGATTTTTTAAAAACAAAGGAGGTAAGGGTGGAGGGATCTCACAAAAAGAAAATAATATATCCTAAGCATAATATCACAGTACATGCAGTTTCCGGGGGGGGGGGGGGGGGGGGGGGAAGAGAACGACTGCCTGCCCCCTGCCGGTTAAAGGGAGTAGGTCCATGCATCAAAGTACTTTGGTGATTCCTAACCAGAAATACACAGACTATGACACGACGCTGAAAAGGGTAGGTTATATATCCTTATTTTGTGTGTGTTTAAAATTGACTGTGGAGGATTTCTTTTAGTTAGATCATTTCGTATTTAGACAATTTTGATTGCTTAACATACGTGTTTATATTTTGCTTAATGCCTTGAATTGCCGCAAAGGCTAGAACTCTTTTTTTCTAAGCAATATATTTTCAAGACAAGGGTGGACATAACCAGGGGCCCGGGGGCCTGATGCCCTTGAAAAGCAGGTCGGGCCCCTAGATTTTCTGGGCTACACCCCATCGAAAATCATGAATAACAAAGACTAGTATATGGGTCATTGTACCGGGAAATGTACAATTAAGGTTTTTGGGCCCTTTTTTTGTTCAATGGTGCATATGATAAATAGTTTCCCTTTTAACCAGACAATTATACTATCAATGGAAAGTAAACATGTTAAGCTATACATAAATGTGTAGTTTTAAATTTCTTTCATGATTTTTTCTTCTGCCATTGGCAAAAGAAGTTGAAAAAATGCCAAAAATGTAGTATTTTTACAATACCCCTGTCTTTCAAAGTAGATGTTCATGAAAAGTACTAAGATAAACAATATGTAGTGCATCTATATCAAAGACTGTGATATTGACTATCAATATTTCTTATATTAGGAGAATCAAATATCACCAATTTCGTTTTCATGAAAAAAATATACAATTAAGAATAGAAAACAAACATTCGTGACCATTACTTAAATGATGATAAGTGATAGGTAATCACAACGATTGAGTAATACCAAACCTGGTTTTGTGATACCCAGTGGTGTGTCAGTTATTACAAATTAATTTCAAAGTTGTTCTATAGATCAACACAGAATAATGCTCATGTATCTAATTTTATACCAAAACTGATCACGAACGTTTGTCAAATGTAAAATGCTATATTTTCCTAGAAACATAGATCTTAAATACTATATGGCTAGTTTCAAAACCTCATTACATTGACTTTAATTACCAATCATGTTTACTCTT
Source organism: Lepidonotus clava (assembly GCA_936440205.1). NCBI lineage: Eukaryota > Metazoa > Annelida > Polychaeta > Phyllodocida > Polynoidae > Lepidonotus > Lepidonotus clava. The sequence goes on from OW387135.1 coordinate 18,000,842, forward strand.
AAAGAATAATAATTTCAAGAAATATACAAGATATACACTTATCTACAAACATTCGTGATCAAAACAAACATCCGTGATTAAAACAAGGAAAATCACAAGAACGCAACTACAGCAAATTTTAAGGCTTTACTCATTTGAATCATTATTCTAGTATTCGAAAAATACCACACAGAGTTGACTATAACTTAAGGGCTTTTCAATACTAGTGTTCTGAAGTTTTGGTCACGGACGTTTGTATCTGTTGTTCTTATTGACACAGTAAAATTATTCCAAGGGATTTCATTGATGTAATTTTCATTTTGCAATTACGAAATGTTGCTTTTTTCAATAACATTATTTCTTTTAGATATAAATAGGTTTCTTTTACACATATATGCTGATTATCATTTTGGTCACGAACGTTTTTTGACTAATTTGTTGAAAAAAATTAGCTAAACTTTAGTAGATATTTAAAATCCCAGCAAAAAAGGTGCACATATAACTTATAAGAGATCTATCTCACAGTATATGTGTTCATTATGTTTGAATTTATTTATTTTTAGTTTTGATCACGGATGTTTGTTTCATATGTGACGTAATATTCCTGAACCTGGTAGATTTCCTGTCAGGGTGAAAATGCATTTCTGTATGCTTCCCTTATAATAGAATTATTGAAAAATAAAGATTTTAAAAGGATTCAAACATTCGTGATTCAAAAAACAAACGTTCGTGACCAAAACAAGTAGTTCATAAATCCTCATTTTAAAGAAAAATGAATCACTGATGGTATCAGATTATATATGAATGCATCAGGAACATATATAAGTTATACATAGTTCAAGGAAATGTGTAGCTTCAGTGTTTTGACCAAAATAGACAAACTGAAAAGAATGTCATGATAAAAGTTGATTTTCTAAATTTTTCAGAAGCTCATTGTGTAAAAAGTATTTGGTGATTGGCATAAATGTTTTACATGAATGTAGAAAAACACCTAAATATTAACTGTATCCCAGAAGGCGCTGGTTAACAGATACCCAACAATGAAGGTTGGGCTATGTTGAGTTATGGTCACGAATGTTTGTTTATTGATACTTTTATTTTTGGAGACGTGAAAAAAACTAACATGCATTGTCAGTTCCTGGTATAATCTATTTTTCTATATAGAGAACTTTATAATCGTCTGAGAAAAATAGATGACATAGACATTTATAGGAATTTTGAAAATCCTCCTCCTCAGACCCAATTGTACATTTTCTGGTACAATGACCCATATGTGAGGGCCCCTAGATTTAGGTGAGGGCCCCTAGATTATGAAAGCTTGGGGCCCGACTGGCCCCTGGATTTTTAAACTTATGTCTACGACTGCAAGAGTACAGCTGGTGCTTTTCATAGAAAAGGGAAGCATTCCCTTTTAAGATAAGTAGCAACATAGTCCTCTTTTGGTACCTCACAAAAAGAATATAATATATCCTGTCTAAGCCTAATACAAAGTACATGCAGTTTCCGGGATAAAAAAGAACGACTGCCTGTCCACTTCTACTTCCGCCACTATCCTTCCCTCAATCATTCATGCGTGAGTTGATAGGAGTTTTATTTTGCCATTGCCCTGATTAAACGCGTTCGTTTCAATACACTTTGACAGAATGCAGATTACATTTTTTCTGGGCCACTGGGTATTAGCCATAGTTTATCAGGGTATCAATCTACAGTACCAGGAACCAGTGGCAGAGAAAGCTCCTGGCATGTACACTGATGACCTCAGGCCGGCACTCAGTGGCCCTTTGGTAACAGATTTCAATCAGTAGTGGTAACCAGAGATGCCATTTTTCCTACTTTCGTAGGATTTCCTAATTCTTTGTGATTTTGGATTACGCTACTGATTTTTCCTACACCACTTAGCTATCTGTTTTAGGGTATTTTTGTGTGTTAGTTTCAAGCTATTCCAATACAAATTAAATGACAGGTCTCTATTCCTAATGATTCACGTTTTCAACACAGTATAATTATGAAGTACTAAAAATAAACTTCTGACTGAAAACAACTTTCCTATTCTTTGAAATCTGATGAAAACGTCTTCAGTTGTAAAAATCATATAGAACTAACGCACTTTGAACAAATACTAAGGTCAAATGAGGTACATTCCTATTTGGGACGAGGTTAGCCATAGAACAGGCTGTTTAAATACCATCAGTAAGGTCGCCCTAGACAAACATGTTCTAGCATAAAGGCTCTGCCTAACTAATAGGATCACTTTCAGCTTTCACACTTGACAATTATAATTTCCAAAGCTGATTTATTCAGTTGATTTTTACCAAACCAGTGAACACGCACCTAAATATCAACGCTTGGCTTTTACACCTAGAATGTGACACCAATTGTTTATTTAGAGCCAATCACAGATAGCCAATTAACATGAGCATGATGGCAGTGTCCGAAAATGCGGCAAGTGCGTCCCACACATTATCCCTATATCCCTCAAGTCATGGTAGAACAGTTGATTTGCATTGTTATTAAAAAAAATAACTAAGATTGACATGTCGGTTAATAAATCTGGTTAAGTTCTAACTTTTTAGAATGCTTTTCTTGTCAATTTCTTTTTTATTTTCATTTTATTCAAAAATTTCTATACAGCATAATAGATCTACACTGTAATATTAAAACACTGATCTACCAGATCTATACTATGTCAAAGCACTGCATTTGAGTCAGAGTTCAATTTGGTGTACATACATTGTAATTTAAACTGTTTAAACTGGTCCACTTTCAGTACATCATGTCACGTTAATCATGTTTTGCACCAGTGGGCTTACACATACATGCATTGCTACATTACATGTTTTACTTTTTCACTTTAAAGATCGGAAACAGTTATAGTTTCAGTTTGGAAACATAACACTTATTTTCCTATGATAAACATCTGTCAAGTTTGCTGTTGCTATAACAAAAGCACAATATATAAAGGCGAACAAACGTTCTCTAGAGCTTCTCCAACAACAATACCGCCCCCAGAGCTATAGACTCTCAATGAAAACGAAGGGGAGACTTCATAAAATAACTCCAATGTTCCTTTATACCAGTCACTCTTATTTCCTCACTTTAACCTCACAACATACTACACCTGGGCAGGCTGGATTAGCTTAATGATGAAATAAACCCTGGTGGTCCTGGTGCCATTATACTCAAAGCTTATTGTTGCTACTGACCAGTCTTACAATGATTTGTTCGGTACCAACTCGTGGGGGAGTTTCGTGTATAAATAGGGGCCATTAGGAAGTTATTAATGAAGGTTTCCTGGGGTTATGATGTAACCGTATTAGCTTAATCCTTTAAGCCTATAAGGTCTTGATTCTAGAGGCTGGGTTCCCACCGGTTGCGGATCTAACTAGGAAGTCAGTTGATTTGCACGTATGTTTATTTGCTATCCTCTGTTATATAAATGTACTACATTATTCCCTTAAAAAAATGCAGAATTCTAACTGCACAAATTACAGATTGAATATAGGATGATAGAAATAATGCGGAAAAATCCGGTTCCTGGTTATTTTCTAAGCGTAAAACAAGTCATTGCTTCACTCAAAACTAATTTAGGATCAAAAGCTGAAATCAAAACATATATACCTTAACCCCTTCAACCCTCTATTCCTGAGGATAATAGGTAAAAATATGTATGGACTACAGAAGAAATGCTTTCTAAACCTGCAAACTATTTGAAAATATTCCTTTTAGAAGCTTAGATATGGTCGTTTGAACTTCCCTACTTCTTGTACAATAGAAACCCTCCAGTTCTGATAGTCACCTTTGTTTCCATGTATGGTAACTTTAACTTCACCTTGTATATTTAGAATAAAAAGCATTTCTTATTCAGAAAAATGTTTAAAATACAATAACTTTTCATTGACTTGGTTGTTTATCTAGCTGTTTGAAATATAAGGCAGAAAACGATATTTCCTACATTTACCATGAAAATTGTTCCATTGACTCTGAATGTTCTTTTTTCTGTAACCATGGCAACCTAACAACCTTATAATATGAAGGATTTCTGTGAAAAAAAACATTCCATTGCAAATTTCCCATAATGCATCATTTTCAAAAGATTTGATATTTCTATGAATATCATCGAATTCTCAGGAAATTTCTATCTAAGTCAAACTTTTCCACAAAATTACATGAAAACATTTTTTTTCACCAATAATTCCTTAATTAATGCTTGCAAGAGGCTGATTTCCCAGAATAGGCAGATTTGCCCTATATTGACCATAACAGCCTTTACTGGGATGCATGTTCTAAAATATCTAAACATCATAGAATAATAATACAAAATGTGTAAGGTTCCTTGGAACTTTGGGAATATTTTGATATTTACCTCATGAGTGTAGGTGAAATACCCATTTTATAATCAGAATAAAACCCTAAAAGAGGTGCCATTTTATGGGTAACACTCATGTGGTGGCCAAATATGGCCTTATGGGGTGGAAGGGGTTAAACGTCAAAAAACCCGGCAGCTAGTTAATAGTAAAAATCTGATAGACTAACAAATTCAATATAGCCGTCAGCCAGCACAAATTGCAAATATAACATTTTGATTTATAATTGCATCGTGTCCTTGGGCTAAAAACATTTCCAGGTATAAATTTACATAATTTTTGCATACATTTTTTTTCTCGCTCTTTATAAATATTTTCACACATTCCTTGCGCTGTCTTTAATACGCATACATATCATGTAAGTGAGAAAAACACATCCAAGAGAAATGACAATACGTTCATGAACATTCATGGGAACATTAAATCCACAAAGATATAGCAGCGCGAAAATATGTTCGTGTAAAGTATACCTGCTTACGCAGAGCTGTGGGCACAATCGGATACGACATATCCAAACACTGACGAGGGTAGCTTTTCATATTTATATCTGGGATAAGGAGCGGACGGTGGCAGTTCCGGCCCATGTGCCAAGTGGGCAGTGTGTTGATTGGGATATTGATTGCCGTCAGGCCAAACATTAAAATTCAAATTTGTTTCCTGCATGCCGCCCGACTGGGTATTTGTGTACCGATAAATGAAAAAAAAAGGTCCCCTATCTTTTGTTAACAATTTTTTTTCTAATCTTTTTGTAGATTTTTTTCTTGTCCAAAAAAACTCTATTCATCTGTACAAAAAACGAAAATAAAAAACGAGGGAAAAATAAAGATTTTCAGACCGCCCGACTGGGGTTTTTCCTGGCCACCTGCTCGACAGGAAACAGTTTGATTTCGTGGCCTCTGCTAGGTAGTGCACAGACTACGAGCTGCTGAATGTCTATCGTAACACCATACCACTGAATAAGATAGTCTTACTTCTTTAAGTGTTTTCTACTTTTCCTCATTGTTCATTTGATTAGTCCGGAGTGGCATCTAGCTATGATTTATACACGTGTTTCGCAACGAGATTCCCCCTCAATCCATTGAATGTTTAACCAGTTATCAATATGTAGCTGGAAAATGGTGATTTTGTCATACAAACCTATGTCACATAATTCCATTTCGTTTGTACTTGTTGTAATATCCTTACTCTGATGCCCCAATACATTTATATACAAATAACAATCAATAACTTAAGTACTGCGCCCGGTTTAACCACAACTTCAAATCAAAGTCAATACGAACCTCTTACCGTGGTATCCCCCCACAAAAGCAACTAATTCTCAGTTCCCTTTCTCACAGTACGAAGTTTAATTTACATCACCTTCCTAATTAATCTGATAACAAAAATCATTATCATCCAAATACAACTAATTATTTTACAAAGGCTTCCCCCTATGTTTTTAATGTGGGAGTAAGAATTTCTATTCAGCACACCTTGGTGCGTTTACACTGAGCAAACCGCCACCTTTGCTTAGACAAAAAGCCCGGTACATGAAAGCATATCGCACGAGTGTGTCACTTGAAGGCAGACCTCAAACTTTAACCGGTCGCAAACAGGTACTTGAAGCCTGTGTTGTGAATTGCCTGAGGCTTGAGGTTCGCCTGTATACTGTTGATATTATCGCCCACTCAAACAGTCTCAATCAGCCATAAATAATCTCCTTTTATTGTATGCTTGAGAAAGGTTTGCTATAACAAGGGAATATCGAGCTCATGCATGTGGAAAAGTATATTATTTACATGTACAATTGCTTTAGCTAATCAGTAATAATGTGAGTTTAATATCAACGTTTGATATTAAAGTTTTTAAATTAGAAAAAAAAGTTCTTTTAGCTGTTACTTTGATAAGGTTTGAAGTCCATGCTGCTTTATACATTTTCTCTGAAGAATATACTAATAGATATCCGTCATTGGTTTTATGTAGTAAAGAAAGAAAAATCATTGTTTTAGAAAGCACAGAGGGTAAAATAGCAAAACTCAAATGGCAAAATAAATCAGATACTGTTAGTCCAAATCAAATGTTTCAAAGGCTTTTGTTGTTGGTCCATAGACTCCTGGGTCAGGTAGTAAGGTACACTTGGCCACATGATATGAAACACCCTGGAGCGCAGGTTAAGCCAAAAAGTGAAATCGTTTTAAACCTTGGCACTGACGGTCAATATAGCTCTTGACTCTAAGCGGCATTTTTTAATTACGAAAACGTGACTTATAGTTACAGTATTGCATTGCAAGTTTCAAGGTATACATCTTCGATCGTTTGCTTCCTTTTCATCGAAGAATATAAGTTGAATGCTCAATCTTACTATAGAGGTAAATAAGATATATCTATACTATGCATGGTCTTACATATCATGCTAGTTTGTTTATTTTAGAATACTCAGATATGAATAGCCCAAAAATGTGTACTAGAATCTATCAATTGCAGTTTGGTATTGAGAAAGTAGGCTAGCAAATGAACTAAGTTTCTGTCTCTGTTGTATAAAAAGGATAGGAATTAAAGCAAAAGTAGGATTAAAAGGACAATAAACATCCATAGCCATAAATATAGGACTCATATCATATCACCTGTGGTTATCTATAGTACCTCTTCACTAATGTAAATGATGGCTCATAGGCAGATAAGATATCATCACCAGGTGCCAAAATTGGACTGTTAGCATAACTACCACACGCGCCTTAACTCTTCTAAGGAAGAAGTCATACATGAATGTCTTTTTTCATATGAGGATTTTCATTGATTTCATCAACAGAGGTAGCAACGATCATTCATTTCAAAGCAATCCTTCTCAAGATAATTATCTTTTTATTTACATGTAACACATTAACCAAACCTTCAATTCCCCCAACCACGGATAGCCAGTTTTGTGACTTTTACCTGCAGGTTATCCTCAAACAGGATGCATGGTGGGTAATATGTCGACAGAAGTCAAGGCTTTACTATGGAATTTTCATGACATGTATTATTATTAATTTTGTAGATTAACATTGGGAAAAATAAGTCATCATCATTTTTTAAATAAGTATCCATATACATGTACATGTAATATTCCTGAGTTGTTTGAAAATTCATTCATTATGGATGGATATGTAACAATTATTTGTTTAATTTCTATAGTTTTTCTTTGGGTTTTGTTGACAAAATTAGCCCAAATTAGCCTGCAGGTGCTTAAAATACTGAATGTCAGCTATCCGTGGTAGGGTGAATTTGTATATAGGTTTTCAAATAATATAGAAATATTGTAAATAAACCACACATGAGAGCCCCTTAAAAGCCAACCACTCCGTAGATCCCTGCAGTCTTTGGTGGATGGAGGGTGCGGGGGAGGAGGAGGAGGTATTATAGTAATATTATGGCACACATATATATATGGGTCTGACTTCCAGGTGAACTGTGGTAGAGCGTAAACTGACAAATCCCTGTGATAAACTGGAGGTAATCCCCGATTATACAGACCTCTGACGAGGGGTAAGTGATAAGGAGACCTATAAGTAGCTGAGTGACAGACCACGGGGATTTACGACCCAGCGACTTTTATGTACTTTCTGTCAACCCCAACGGACAGGTCTGCAGTTTCTGGTAAAAGAAATGAATATTTTGAGTTGTGTTATGGATGAAGACTTGCTTCAACCACATTTAAAGAGTATTTTTAATTGAATTTGAAGCATATCAAAATGGTGTAGGTAGGTAGGAAGGAACAAACAATGGACTATCAAACTCCGTTGCATATTTTTACATGCTAATTTCTCATAATTATTCAAGTGTTTTTTGTGATCCGTTTGGTTCTTGAGATAGGGGCAATACGTTGAGACATTTGACCGTGCTTTGTTTTAGCTAGGTGTATTGCTATAAATATCAGAATATATCTTCAATATCCTTGACGGTTAAAAAATGCCAATTATTATGTTCCACTATCCGTTGTACTAATAGCTTAGTACTTTTAATATATTATCATCTTGTATAATATAGCTAGGATCAGACCTAGCAAGTCTACTTCTAGGCAGAGATATTTTACGCTCCCAGCGCCACCTGTTAACCAGTATAAAAGGTGTTGCAAAGGTAGAGAGCGAGTTAGTTAGAAGTTAGAGTTAACCATAGAAATAGAAGAACTGCTTGGAGTAATACCTACGGCTCCTGCGCAGTATACTGGAGTTTACCACTACCAACATCGTCAGACAAAGGATTGTGATAGAGCTAAGCACTAGGGCGGTCTAGGATGTGTTGGAACAACTTGTATTCTAAATGTGGTTGATTGCTGATAGGAGATGGGAAGGTGGACTGATAGAGACTTATTCACTGTGGCTTTGACTCGGGATGAGATGTTAATTGAATAAAAGACCTTTCACTTTACCAGCTCCCTCATCGTCCATTTCTTTTGAACTATTGGGGAATGGATGTATTAACTTTTAACGCAGGCTGATCGGATCGATAACCTGGATGAGCAACTGACGGATTAATTAGTTATACACATCGAGCAGTATTAAATCGAACACTAACAATAGTTCATTTGGTGGAGATTACCCGAAACATGACTTTTGTTGTTTTGCTCATCCTTGATGTCAGCCACCGGTGAATTTGAGGCTTCTTCTAACGCCCAGCCTCAATCTTTGCGGCCCGCAGGACACGATGTGTCAACATCATATACAGGAAATGTGGACAACCGCCACCAGGTAGGTGATTCCTTAGACGGGGAGGCACAGAGACAGGGGGTCTCAGCCAGACCCAAGCAGCTCTGCCCCGAAGGTATTCATAATTACCAAACCCGTGGCAGAGGTAAACCATTTTCCTGGCACCTAGGGTCCAAAGATAGGCCGGTTCTTGACGAAGGACTTGAAACCCTAACACACTCGGGACGAGTTGAAGGGCGGAACCGTCTTAAAGACTACCAGCAATATTGGAATCCGGGGTATGTACCACCTACGGGCCACGAACCTGGTGCTAGCTCTCACTCTACTTATGGACCCGATGCGAACAATCCGTGGTGTAGTCAAGGAGTTCCCTATCGTTTATTACCTGCAGCAGGAGGACAAAGTGAACAGGAAACTTTCGATGAGGATTACTTATTTCCCATAGGGGACAGAAAAAATCGACAAAACACCGCAGATAACTCCAGCCCATCAGGGGGGAGACGCCCCGCAAAACCGGTAATTCAACCTGATGGGAATTCTCTCACCTATCCACATCCCCAACGACTTGAGTCTATCAGTCACCCGCTGGTAACACCGACTCACCCCAACCCGGGGGCGTCCATTCCTCAGTCCACTGTAGTTAAAAGGAAAACAGTAGGTAGGGACAAGGGAGTGGAAAGGGAAGCAGAGGGAAACAGCGACAAAGTAGGCAATTTACAACCCTATCGGCTAACCTATGATATTGAGGAAAACTTGGACGACGCTAATAAAGGAGCAAAAGCTCCAGATCTGGGGTTGGATGAGTATGGTTCTAACCCGGCAGAACTCATAAGAAAGTTAGCAGAAACAAGCTCCAAAGAGCATGAAGAGTTAGAGAGGTTAAGCGATCAGGATAAAGCAGAAAGGGAAACGCTAGAAATCCAAAGTGATAGAGAAGGGGAAGATAGAGATGAGGAAGGCAGTACAGTAAAGAAAGCCTATCACGTAGGAGAAGGGGACATTGCAGCCCCTGAGCCGTATGATAAATACGAAAGCGAAGACGAGGAAGGAGACAGTGAAACAGAACAAGCTGTCGCAAATGTCAGAGAGGGTAGTCCTGATAGAAAACTAGTTAGAAGAGAGAAATCACGCTCATCATCATTTGAGCTTATTACCGAGGATGTTTTAGGCACAGGTAAGAAAGACAAACAGGAAAGTGAGGACGAAATTAGTGTAGAGGAAATACCTGTGAGGGAACAGTGGGACGATCACGATATACAAAACCTCCACGAAGATAATATGGCGGAGGGAGGCGTACCTTTGGTGGATCTAGTAGGAGAAAGGGGTGACCAAAACCAACTCCAACAACCCGGTGAAGGGGGAGCTGGGGGTGTAGATCCGGGGGCATGGCAGCTTAATCGTGGGATGAACCCTGGGGGACATCAGCAAAACGATGGGAATGGCCAAATCCCAATCCAACAACCGGGCCGAGGCGCGCCGGCAGGAGGTGGGATAGACCTTGGGCCCATACAACAAAATATGTTGTATCCTTTCCTAGCGCAAGCAATGGGAGCCCCTTTGCAGGCAGGTCAAGGAAGAGGGGGAAACCAACAGGGTCAACAGGCTCAAGGAGGCCAGAATAATCAGGCCAATCCTCAGGGGCCTAACCCTCCTCTTAACCAACAGGCTCAGGGAGGCCAGAATAATCAGGCCAACCCACAAGGGCCTAACCCTCCTCAAAACCTTCTTAATAACCAACCTCAAAACCAACTCAACAACCCTCCTCAAAACCTTCTTAATAACCAACCTCAAAACCTTCTTAATAACCAACCTCAAAACCAACTCAACAACCCTCCTCAAAACCTTCTTAATAATCCTCCTCCGAATCAACCCAATCCGCCGGGCCCACCAGGCCAGAATAACCCCCCAAATCCACCGCCCGGTCCACCGGGACCGCCAGGTCAGAACAACCCCCCAAATCCGCCGAATCCTCCACCGCCCGGCCCACCGGGACCACCAGGTCCGCCGGGCCCACCGGGTCAGAACCATCCTCCGAACCCGCCGAATCAGCCGAATATCTGGGATCTTTTTCCACAGCTAAGAATGGCATGGGGCCAAGTACCCCCGCCAGTGCGGGAAACGTCCCACAATGGTCACCAAAGGGGACCAAATATTAGATTACCATGGTTTAGTGGAAAGGAGGATGAGCAGATCGAAAAGTATTTCAGGGAATTGAAACGACTAAAGGCTATCTATGACTGGACGGATGCCCATCTCCTGAATATGGCGTTATTAGGCCTAAAGGGAAGGGCAGACGACTGGGCAGGAGCCTTAGCTGAAAGCGAGAAAAATACATTTGAGAAATTAGAAACTCAAATGACAAAGATCTTCGGGGACCGAAGAGCTAAGTGGCAGAAACACGCAGAGTTCTGTGGCCTTAAACAAGGGAAAGACCAGAGCGTGATTGAATTTGCAGGTGTCCTGAAACAAAAACAGGTTAAAGCAGAAGCAAGCGAAAGCATGATGTTAGCTGTGTTTTTAGAGGGATTAAAACAGGGCGTAGCCAGACAAGTAGCAATAATGGACCCTAAGTCGTTCACCGAAGCGGTGGATTGTGCAACGAGACTAGAATCGTTGGACAAAGGCAAAGGGGGAACTAAAATATCCAATGCAGTGAGCGAGCTGGCTGGAGGCCAAGCGTCAGAGGAGACCACAGCTCTCAACTCCATCTCTGAACTGTTTGGAGTGGTGTTGGCCCGACTGGAGGCCGCCCCATGGTTTCAGAAACCAAAACCGGGGCAAAGTGGATCTCCCCAGAGCAGTGGTGGTTATAAACAGCAAGGTTATGAAAGAAAAGATAGGTATGAAGGTCAGAAAGGCGAAAGGAACTTGGACCAGAAGGCCAAAACTAATAACGCCCCGAGCAGAGAAGTAGACAAAGGAAAGAATGGGCCAACTCAGCAGAAAGGAGAGAGGCCTAGGTTACCGTTCGATGAAAGTAAGTTCTGTATCATTCACCAACAACATGGCCACTCGACTGAGGCGTGCCTGTGGTTAAAGAATAGATTGAGAGAAAAACCACCGCGTATGTATAAAGATGGAAAACCTGGTGGTAACGAGCAAAAGAGCCAGGGAAACTAGAGGATAGGTCCGTTCATTCCACGATAGAATTAGGCGCAGTGGACGGACCGGCTAGAAGGGAGATAGGAGACGAAGCATTTTTCTTAACGCTAAGATTTAATGATGAGAAAGAGGTTAAATCTTTGGTGGACACCGGGGCGAGCGATTGTTTCATGTCTACCCTTTGTAAACAGCAGATCCCTAAACAATGTATTTTAGATGAGTGGAAAGTGTCGAAAGGAAACATCAGTTTGGCAGACAATTCGTCTCAAGTAATACTAGAACAAATTAGGTGTAAGTTTTCAATTCAGGGATCAGTGGTTTGCTATGATTTCAACATAGTGGACAATCTATGCCACTCAATAGTAATCGGTAGAAACTTATTAACAGTGCTTCGTTCAGATTTATCTCTACCAGGCGCAAAGATAGAAGTGTTTTGTGGAAACCCCATAGTTAGCAAAGAAACAGTGAAGATTCCGCCGGGAAATGAGTGCATCATACCGGTTACCACCCGAGAGCCGCTGGGGTTAGACTCACCAGTAGCTTACTGCGCACCGGCAGTAACCGCACCTGTCCTAGTGGAGGGGTGCGTGAATACGGTGGGAAGTCAGTGGTGGATTAAAGTCATGAATCCGCTAGACGAAATGCAAGAAATCACTCCACATGAAGTGTTAGCTTTTGCAGAAGAATGCGCAGTGCCTGAGGTAAATCAAAATCAGATAGAAGAGTTCCTAGACTTGTGTTATCTAACTAAAACAGAGACCCCAATGTCCATCTGTAGGATTTCTGTAGAGGTAATGAAAGACGCAGTGCAAATGGAAAGTAAATCCTCTGAGGAGAAACCCCGAGGTGAAATGGATGAGAATGTAAGCAAAATAGACCTAACCGAGTCGTGCTTAGATGAAGAACAAAAGGTAAGGTTTAGACAAATGCTTAATAACAACAGAGATGCGCTAGCGTTCTCGATGGAAGAGTTAGGTCACTGTGAAATAGCGCCGATGAGAATCATTGTGGATGAGTCGCAGGGAGTAATAAGTTCTAGACCGTACCGATACTCTCCACAGAAAATGGATATCATCGATGAACAAGTTAGGCAACTCATAGATATAGGTGTCATAGAACCCAGCGAATCGGCTTGGCGAAGCCCGCTGGTGGTAGTGCAGAAGAAAGACGGCAAACCTAGGCTCTGTACAGACTTTCGCATGCTTAATCAAGTCACTTTTAAAGATAAATTCCCAATGCCTACAGCTCGATCACTTTTCTTATATATGGCTTACAAGAAGCCCACTATGTGGACAGGTTTAGATCTGTTGAGCGGCTATTATCAATGTGTAATCGAAGAAGACAGTAGAAAATACACTGCTTTCGAAACCCCAATGGGTGTATATCAGTATAAGCGTGTACCCTTTGGCTTAGTTGGCGCGCCTTGGCAGTTTACCAAGGTGATGGCCATTGCGCTAAAAGGCTTGATTCCTAGAACATGCTTAGCATATTTAGACGACGTAATCGTCTACGACACCACCTTTGACGAACACCTGGCGAGTGTTGAGGTGGTTCTCCAAGCTTTAGCGAAAGCCAACCTCAAACTGAAACCGTCTAAGTGTGAGTGGTGCCGCAGTGAGATTAATTTCCTCGGCCACGTAGTAAACGCCGAAGGGGTGGCTACACAAAAGGTTACCACAGAAAAGATCACAGCCTTTAACCGCCCGCATAATGTGAAAACTATTAAATCCTTTCTAGGGTTATGTAACTACTACCGACTGTTTGTCCCTAATTTCGCTGACCTAGCAAAGCCTTTAAACCGGCTGCTAAAGAAAGAAGTCTCTTTTGAATGGACAGAGGCCTGCGAGGAGGCGTTTCAACAGTTAAAGAAACTGCTGACCTCGCCACCCTTACTAATCCATCCGGATATAGGAGGGCATTTCTATTTATTAACTGATGCATCAGACGCCGCGTGCGGTGCAGCGGTTTGTCACAAACTAGATGAAATCTACCGTCCGGTTGCTTTCTGGGGGTGTACCCTCCGTGACGCCGAATTAAATTATTCGGTAACAGAGAAAGAGGCTCTGGCAGTAATTAAAGGTATTAAGAACTATGAGGACATGTTGCAGGGAGCTAAAATCACAATAGTGACCGATCACAAACCGTTGATCCCCCTGCTGCAAAGTGCCTACAAAGCCCCGTCAGCTCGGCTGAGACGGTGGGCTTTAGCGCTATCAGATTTTGATTTTGAAATCATTTATGAGCCAGGAGCGACTCACTTTCTACCGGACTATTTGTCTAGGGTCTATCATGAACATGTCCCAGGTGAAGAATATGAGCCCGCTGTGGGATGTGAATTATTCGAGGCCGAAATTCAGGATGAAGAGCTTTCTGTGGCTACGATAATAAACGCACAACTCCAAGGTGCAGAGTGCACGCAACTGATAGATTATCTACAGGACGGAGACCTACCGACAGATCCTCTCGAAGCTAGGCGAATAATGGATCAAGCCGACTTTGTGGGAATGATAGCACCAGGAGTGCTCTGTAGGTTCAACGTCAAAAGGTATAGCAAACACCAAGACCAACTGGTAAGACTAAAACCCCGCATGATAGTTCCAGGAAGGTTAATTCCCAAAGTCCTGAGACTGTTACATAATGACATCTTAGCTGGGGGACATGTAGGGATCAGTAACCTTACTACCAAAATCTCTGAGAGATTCTACTGGCGGAACATGAATGCCGATATAGTAGACTATGTGAAAGCTTGTGAGACCTGTTCTCTGAGGAGGCGGGCCCCACATTTCAAGGCATTAGCTAAGTCTTGGGAGAGACCAACCCGTCCTTTTGCGGTGGTTCAGTGTGATTTTATCGGGCCACTAAAGAGGGCTAGGGATGGGTCAAAATATATCATGACCTTCATAGACTTATTGACCGGTTGGCCAGAGGCTTTCACCACGAAAGATTCCACCGCGCAGACCGCGGCCAACTGTTTCCTAACCGGAATAGTGTGTCGGTATGGACGGGTAAACCGCCTGCATACCGACCGAGGAGCAGCCTTCCTCTCGGGGCTATTCCGGGAAATCACCACACGACTAGCGTGCAAACAAACGTTCACCACCGGGCGAATGCCGACAGGCAACGCCCGAGTGGAAAGATTACACAAAACAATCGAGAACCTGATCGCATATTATATCCCTGATGATCACTGTAATTGGACTGACCTGCTTCCCATAGCGCTATGGACAGTTCGGTCCACGATCAGTGTACGGTCGGGATACAGTCCTCACACCCTATTGTTTGGCAGAGATCCAATCAGTATGGGAATGCCTGAGCAGGGAACAATCCCTGAAACACTAAATGACTGCAAATTCTTCATGCAAACAAAGGACAACATTGCTATGTTTAGGAATATGGCAGAAAGGGTAGTTCAAAACTATGAAAAAGATCTGAGAGTAAGAATTGATGAGCGGGCGCGGCCTACTCAGATGTATGAAGGTGACATGGTATACATGTACGACCCTTTAGCTAGTGAAAATAAAGCGTCTAAGTTCTCAAACAGGTACACTGGGCCCTACCGGGTGATTGAAACTAAAGGGGATCATCTCGTTAGACTAGTGTCGCTGAAAACTGGGAAACAAATACCACATTTAGTGAATATTTCAAAGCTTAAGCCTGCGCATGGACCTTGGTCCCCAGCTGTCCCTCATATCATTCCCAAACTGGTGAGAGAAGCAATAACAACTAACTCAAAAGGGGCAGATCCTGACCGAAACCCTGAATTGCATCACACCCCGTCGGGTGAAATTGCCAAAAAGGGAGGCAAAACTAGGGGTGCTGAGACTGAAAACTCATCGGGAATGACCGGTCCCCGTGAGCATGATGCAATTCCAATGGCCGGGGAGGTACCTACACAAAAACCTGGTCCAAGTCCCACTGATTTAGCAGAGTCAGATGGGCAATTCACTGATGGTCAGGGCGCCAGTGCGGACACCGCACTGTTACCAAACTTATCCTTTGTTCCTAACAAAGCCGCCTGTGGACGGGGAGCAGCCGGCGCTAATGGACAAAGGAAACGCAAACGAGCTAAACGAAGGGGCAAAAGCCAGCCGCTGGTGGGGAGATCCCCTCCAGGCAATAACAAGCCCATAAAACTGCCCTGCGGTGATGTACCGATCTCGGATACATCAGTACAGAGCCCAGGAAAAACAGAAGAGGACCATGTCCCGACGAAAGGTGGCTATAACCTGCGGCGGAACCGTCGGCCTAACTACGCCGCTCTGTTCGGCGACGGGGGAAGCGACGACATGGATGATTAATGCAGGAAACCATGCCGCCCTGTGAAAATAAAAGCTCGGCGGAGCGGCACCGTTAGCATCAACGCTAATGGAACAGGTGGCCTACCTCACGGCCACCTCGCCGCGCCCAGGGGCGTGGCAGAAGGGGAGGGTGCGCACACCGAGGGAGATGCCAGTGGTTGGCGTCAACTCCTGGGACCGGATACAAGCGTTCCCCACCTGAAACAAAATACAGCTCCAAATATGGAGGCGACATGGGCAGGCGGATCAGTTATAATTTCGTGGGATCCGCGCCGATCTACCAGTCGGCCCACAACTCTGAACCTGTACAGTCACTTCAGGTGATTGCCTTGCCTAGCCCAACTACTGGAGGAAACGGAGATAGACATTGATTCTATCCTCGGGCAAAAGTTGGAGATTGACAATTTTCAATTCCCAACTTCTCCTAGGGCAGATAGGCGGAACTTCAAGCCGGAATACAAATCCCTCCGACTCATGGGGAACTGCCTGGCCCTCCGGCCCCATAGTACTCCAAAGGGAACCACAACTTTCCCTGAGGATTCGGAGGGAAGGATCATAGTCCCTCTGAGAAGGAAACGAGTTAACCGTCCATACCGGAGGGCGGTGCCCGCTCGTGGGATGTTTGTAGGACCTTTCTTCTGAAGCTCGCCCGATGAAAGAAAAGGCAACCGAGAAGGAAGGTACCAAGAAGCGTCCACCCCAGAATCTTAGGCGGTGGGGCTGGCCAGGCCGGGGCGGTGTCCGCCCGGACTCTACCGATACCGGAGTTGCCCGAAAGAAACCGAGGACGCCGGCTCGACGGCCCAGCAGGGCAGCCACCGGACGATCCAAGAAAGCTACCGGATCAACAGCAGCCAAAAAGAAGGCGGCGAACAAAGACTCTTACTGCCTATCTGAGGTGAGTGACTCGGAGCCCGAGCCAAAGCTGACTGTGGTGGCAAGGCCGGCCCAAAAGGGAGACGTTGCCGCCAGGCCGGTACAAATCCAGACCGGGTGGTTTTGGGATCTGACTCAACCACTGTTCAAATTATTTGAGACTGTTGACGAGATTAGACGAACAGTGGGGCTGGAAGTGCCTAGGTTGGACAGACAGTTAGCTGAGGTTAAGGCCCAGGTCGCTCCATTTATACAAACTCCTAGTCAAACTTCTAAATGCGTCGGGGAAGACACCGGACGGCGGGCAACCAGAAGCGGCCAACCTCTGCCCACACAGGAAAAGCAAGTGGGGCAAGAACACTTGGCCGCCGTCGTGCCGGGAGCAAGGGTGGAGTCAGCGCACGAGCAACACGCACCAACCCCACCGGTGGGAGTCGAGCCGACAAAGACTCCCCTCCTCCACCACTTGCAAGCCGCGGACCCCGCCTGTTTAGACTTGAGCAGCTTGACGCCGAGCTGCAACGTCAGTCCGTCGCCACTGCTATGGAATCAACAGCAGTGGACGCCAACCAACCCACCGGGGGGACCCCTGTGGCCGCACCAGCCTCAGACAACAAATCCCCCACAGGTACCGCAACTGTTCCCACTAAGTCAGCCGTCGTTCGAACCAACGGGGGCCGCCCAGGATTGGAGCCTGCTGGCCCAAAACCCCTCAGAGCAATGCGCGCTTCGTCCTGCGAACGTATGAGGAATCTAATGATCACAGTTACGAAGGACGAGACTGGAACCATCAAGCGCGTTATAAATGCCAACGTGCGAAGAAGAACGGTGACAACTTAATTGTGGTAGTGTTCCTGGGTGAGTTACAAACTTTGGCTTCATCAAAGGTATACTATAAACAGTGACAATGAGGTTGTTAATACTCTTCGCCTTGGTCATCGTGAAAGTCATTGGGGGGCTACGAAATGACTCCAGCCCAAATGACGGGCTAGCCCCTAACGCTGAAGTTATAGCCTTAGAACGATATGGAGTGGTACTAAAACCAGGGAAGTTAATGTCCACAGCAGATATCACCCACGTCTGACAGGGTTTTCTGATCACCATTCCCCAGAAGCGCTCCTTCATCAAGGCTACCTTTGGCCAGGTCTGTCATCGGTACCTAAAGGGAGGAGACGCTCTCGACCGAGCCTGCTACCACGTCAGGTCGCTGGTGAATTGGATGGACCAGACATCACAGGCGCTCAAAGGTCGGTATAGGGAAATTCTCAATGAAACCTTAAGCTCTCTAATTAAGAACACCCGGCAGAAGCCCCAGGCCCAAGGGCCAGAACCAGGTCCGGGCGGAAGGATTAAAAGAATGAAGAAGCTACCCCTCATGATAGACGATCCGGGATGGCCGTCCTTCCCAATTCCAACCTCGTGGAACAGGGGGCTCTCCGCTGACGTAAAATACAATAGGGAACTGATTAGGGTGTTACAGGAGTCCTCCGACCAGATGATCGAAGACCTGGCACTAATGAACGATAAGCATGACGAGGCAGTAGAAAAGGTTAACCACGTCGTGATAGGTCTGTTGGATAATCTGAGGTCGCTAAATAAGGCACATAATACCACTCGCCGAAGAATGAGACTCGTCCAACATAAGGTGGACTGGATGGAATTATACCTGAACATGATACCTGTAGCTCTGGAAGACAAACTAGGAGAAATGGTTTATCTCCAATTGGTAATCGAGCAAACGCGCGTGTTCAGGAAAGGTGTGCAACACCTGACACGGGTTCAACTGACCATGGATTTGGTACCTCGCCAATATATGGTGGGAGCGGTCCTGGAAGTCAACAGGTATCTGAAGGGAATCCACCCCAGGTTCCATGTGGCGTTCGCGGACCCCTCTTTCTATTATGAAAACAGTCAGCCCTCATTTGAATTTGATGAAACTACCCAGGAACTAGTAGTGTATGTACGGGTGCCGGTTGTGGCCGACGAACACTTGTTTAGGGTCTACGAGGTACTGACCTTCCCTGTGCCGGTGCCGGTTAAAGGACGACAAAAGAAGGACGCTCTCCAAATTGTTAATCTGCCTAAAAGTGTGGCTATGTCTATGTCTCGCCAGTACTACGTACCGTTGGCTAGCGGCAGTTGGTCAGGCTGTTACGGGCAGACCATCACGCTTTGCAAGGACCTGCCCTACATGAAAAAGATCACGGACAATACCTGCACTGCCGCACTGTTGAGGCGGGATGACGTCGCCATACAGGAAAAGTGTAAACTGGACTACCTATTGGAAGCAGATTTTGGAGAAATGGCTGTGTATCTAGATGATGGGGACATGCTAGTGGTCAGCGCCGACACACGGGGTCAGATGATCTGCAGGAATCAGCCCGCTGTGGAGGTGAATATAGAGAACTATGCGCGTGTCCAGGTGGAATGTGATTGTGCCTTTCAGACTCAGGGGTCGTGGATCCCGTATAGTCTGAGGAAATGTGACCGACACACTAGGATCACGACGGTCGTGTATCCCCATAACGACCTACTGGAAGCGGCGCGTCGTGTGAAGGGATGGGACACGAACTTTACCAAGTCCGAACATGAGCCTACTATGCTAGAGTCAGACCCTATCCCTGAAGAGATTAGAAAGGAACTGTTAGAGATCGAGGAGAATCTGAAGGTCAGGATACCTGTGCCCTCTCTGGCGAAGCGAATCCAGAAGCACCGGAAGGACTTGGCTAAAGGTATTAAGAAGGCTACGGACCGGTATGAAGTGAACAAGGAAGCCCCATGGTTCTCCATAGGGAACTTCGGGGGAGGTTTCGGTCTCCTCACGATCTTTTGCATAGTAGTGGCAGTAACAATAATTGGGTGTATCCTCTGGAAGTGCTGGAGGAGACACCAAGGTAAAGCTGCTCTCGCAGGACTGGCCATGACTTTGCCTCGAGCCATGGCCCTGGAGGCAGCCGACTCAAAAGAGTTGTTAACCCAGGAGAAAACACTCACTGGATGTCCGGACACTACAGCCAATCCTACTGCGGTGGCCGTACTAGCTATACTGCTGGCTATACTGGTCATCGCCATTGTGGTCCTCGTATGGCGCAAGTGGAAGCGCATTAGGCGAAAGACCGTGGATGGGTTGTATGTACAGTTCGTGAATCCACATTTAATGGAGACAATCTTTCTGGGAGAATTAGCCATGCCTGCCGATCATACATACACCGAGGGCTATGTGCTGATCAAGGACGTGTTGGTTAACCAACTGTGCCTAAAATTCACTCTTACCGTGACTTGGGGAGCGCAGTTGATGGGAGCGGCGACCAGACCGGGACAACGACCATCTAATGTGCCACTACCAGATATCTTGAGAGTGTCCAAGAAATTTGCCCGCTTAATGATGAGTAACTTGAAGTATAACACTAGGGCCAGACTCTTAAGGTATTCGTCAGGACTAGCCACTCCGGTGCCCATGGGAGTGCCACGCCTCGTCGACGCTGGTTGGTCCGACGTCGGAGCGGACTGGCCTCAACAAGTGCTGAGACATAGCGCGGTTCCAAACGCCCCTCCTAGATCAACTCCATCTACCTCCACTGCAACTGGACCGGGCACTACTCAAAGAACTGTGAGAACAGGAGAACCTGAAAAGGACCCAGGGACAGTCTATGAAGTTATAATATGAACAAAGGTAACAAGTGTTAGCGCTGATCTAAGATCTGTGAGAAAAGGTAACAGGTAGATCTAAGAATCATCGTTATGAACACTGAACTGGGTTGTATTGGGGAACTCGACGGAGTTATGTCAGCATGAAAAGACAAGACCCTTTCGATTAACTCATTCAATACTAAGCCACTAATCAGGAAATCCTGGGCCGGGTAGGCTGGTCCGACCATCTTCTATGGACCCATGGGTTATCTAAATTTCTCTCAGATTGAGTGTCCCATGCCCGGTAGCCTAGCTCAATACTCTTACTACAACTTTGGCAGCTCTATTAAAGTAGGGACCCATTCGGAAAACGATCCTAGTAACTCAAAATTTTAGAATAAAAAGGAAAACACAAAATTCTATAAAAAAAACTATGTGCGCTCAACGGGACCAACGCTTCCAACGAGCGATGTGGATTTCCCCAGGTAAGTACCATCTATACTTGGCCCCTGTGCTGTTGTCACCACTAGGATCGGGTTGCGGTGCAGGAGTCACTTGGGGAATACCACAACCTATTCTTTTAATATATATATATGTACTCTCCTCAAAGATGGGAGAACTGCGCAAATGGCAGGAGCCCGCCCACATGCCTGGTGTCGGTGGTGCCTAGCAAGAGGCAGGTCGTGTGGGGCTACGCGTCACCGACGCTCTGGGAGGCACTGGGGTCGACGCTCGAACATGGCAGTCACTATGCCCCGGGTGGGACGGCTCCTGACAGCGGTTCTCTCATCACAAAAAAAAAATAATAATAATAATATCAAAAGTCTAGAAAGGAACTAACACAAAAACTAATATATAAAGCAGGCCAATATTTATTTAACTAAGAGCCCTCCTTCAGGGAATCCTGGGCAAGTTGTAATAAAAACATAGGAACGCAGCATATGTAGTAACATTCAAAGGTGGGACGCTCCGTGACAGCGCACGAGAGTACACTATACGTGGCTCGTTTGCTTCTGATACAGACATGCTATGAAGAGCAGTGACGTAAACCACTCCTGCCTGAGGCATGTTACATTCAGAAAGTATAACGGAGGTCACAAGGAAAAGGAGGTTACGGGACGGATGCGGTGAACTGGCGACATTCACAGGGTGCTAACTCCCTTCTTCATAAAGGCGACTTCTCCCTGTGGGGGGGAGCTGTAGCTAAAACCCACAGGATGATGGGACGAGGCGCTGTACAAAATGTGTAGTCCCATCATCTTGGTTATGTGTAATGGACGCCGGGTCACAACATCTCCCAGTCGTGGGATCCTTTGATTTTACTGTAAATCAGGATTCAGCGAAAATGAAAGATGGAAAACAACTGCCCAAAGGTACGAGACTAAAAATTATTTAGGCCAAGTTTAGACCAAATTTAACCGGGACTGAGGCAAAACAACAAGTCAAGTTTCGACCCGGGTAAAATTAGTAATAACAAAATTAATAAGAGACGTGCGGCTTCAGAGTTGACCGCCGTCGAGAGAAAAAAAAACAAAAACATTAGTCTCGACCGCCGTCGTGGCGCATAAAGTAACCGGGTCTCCGCTCAACAGTTGAGCTGAGGAAGGGGGACACGGACTACTAATTCCCTGACGAATGGCTGCAAAAACTTGGTTAAACCCTTAAGCAGATAGTCTACCCGACCTATTAGTAAAGTCAAAATTCTAAAACTGTCTTTAGCACACAAAAAAAAATTCCTGCCCCTCGTGCGCATAGTTAAAAATAGGCTGGGGGCGGAGTCCTTTCTGGAGTAGTCTTGGCTCTCCATAAGAAAAACGGGCAAAGACCTGAACAGAATACGGGTTTAACCTGGATCTACACATTGGGAAAAGAGGCCCGACTAATTAGGTGCTGTCTTTCTGGAGAAGTGCATTCACACCTCTCTTAAGTTGTAAAAAGGGGTAGTATGTATATTAAAGGTAATATACATGCTGCTCCTGATTGTAACAAATGTGGGACTCGGCACTCGACCCCTTTAGTTTTACAAAACAGGGGAGGGTGTCGACGACCACGTGTAGCTGATTAGGTTGGTGTTCGGACCGGTAATAGACCCGGGTCCGAGCCCCGATCCTCTCAGGTGATAATTAAGTAACTTGTAACCAACCTACTTCCATGTACAGTTAATACTCGACGCCAGTGTAAAGGGCACGTAGACTTGCGGAATGAAAACTTACCCCAACCCCCATACTGTGTGTTGTACAAATTAAAATGTTAAGTTATTAATGTGCATGTAGACAAAATATTTGTATGAAAATATCAGGAATACACCCATCACCTAGAAGCGGGATGTTAACTGACTAATGTAGACAGTGGTGCTGACGTTCAGTCCCAGTACAAAATTATGAGGACGAACGCCAGGCTACCACTCTGTAATTCAAAATATATACCAACAATATTTATAAAAAAAATAAAAAATATATATATATAAAATAGCAATAATAAGACATACCGTTCAAGCAATGGCTTCTCATAAACCCAAAAGTAGCTTTTCCACAAATAATAATAACCCAATCCTAATAATCATTATCTCTCTCTCCCATCTGGACGACACTGCACAAAAATATTATCTACAACACTTATTCTAACACAATGACACTGATGCAGTCTTGGTGTTAGACTAACGCGGGATGGGTATTTGTAGCCTTTTGCTACACCCTCTCAACTTACCTTGGAGTTGCCGACGGCCAGTCGGACGGCTCCACCTGTGGTGTCTCCTCATGTGGTCACCACGTGAATATTTCCATTACCCTGTAAGGGGGACAACTAATCAAAGAATTCTGCCACAGCCAATCTAAAGCTGCGAAGTCTGGACCAAAGTACTTGGTCACCTGCAGTTCCTCAAAACTTACCAGGGTTAAACCCCATGAAGCGCTTACACCTTATGGCGCCGCCACGTGAATTGTTTCCAATGTAGACATGTACTCTACTGTCTTGTACGGGGAACGTCAAAACAAAGAATTCTGTCACAGCAAATCCAGTGCTGTACAGTCCAGACCGGAATCCCTGGTCATCCACACAATTCCATTAGTGCAGTGTCAGTCAACTAGTAGTCAATAATCATAAAATAACACTATAAGGCCAATGCGGCATACTCTACCCACACGCTGAGAGCCTGCTTGAATCGGTAATGTCAACAAACCACCAGTCAGGAAAACCCTCTATTATCGCCCAACCACGCGCGAGACAAAAATGCTTGATCATGTTCGCCTAAACAATTCCTCCCACTAAAATCATATAGCCTGACGTCTCTCAGTGCCCAATACTACCACCTTACGCCGTTCATATTATCATCACCAACCACAGGACCTGGAAAAGATAATAAGTTTAGTACACAAGGTCCTAGTTTTCGGCCCGCGTCCACCATCTTGGAACCAAAAGTAAACACCAGGTGGCCGCCCACGCTACCCGTTACAAAAATCACCAGCGAAATACAGTTTCTAGTTCCGGGAGTGACGTCAGCTTCCTGAATTCAACCACGTGAAGGCGAGCCGAAAACTGCTGACAACTTTCTGGACCAACAATCTCCTTAAAATTAACGGGTTAGTAGCCTACCTAGCGTGCAGATAACCGTCAAGAAAGGAGGCTGGACTTACCCGGTCTCGGAGCGGTCGGGGAGTGGACCCAGCTCAACGAAAGGAGGGCGACTCCCGGCAACGGACGAGGAGAGGCAACATCTAAAAGTCCCGTAAGAACAGTCCTGTGGTCTTCGCGTCCCATGAAAACAGACTGGCTGATGCCTCCTGGATATATATATATATTAGTGAACTGGGTGCTAATCGGGAATTGAATCACCAGAATCAGTTGATGGGAATCACTTAAAAAATTATTATTTACAAAAGAAGACCGAGTGCCGACGGCCTAGCGTGTCACTACGGGCAGGCGGGCAATCAGTCGCCCTAGTACCCGCGCCCAGCGTCTGACCACTCTGTCGGAGGGCCGGTATCCATCTTCCAGTTCCCTGAAGTCGTTGACGGTGATGTTTCCGTCAGCGACCGTCCGGACGGCGTGGAGTACCCGCCCCGTATCCGCGGTGGGCACCCCGAACCACTCGTTGGCCCGGCGCACCTCCCGACTGACCTTGGGTACCAAACGGTTCACCCATTTCTGCAGGGAACCGTCGCTGTCCGTGAGGGCCCATCGTCGCACGTCGAAGCCGGAGGGGGTGGTCATCACTAAAGTAGACGGAGCCGGGTGGGATTTCACGTTCAGGAAGGCCCGGTTTAAGGTCTCTGCATAAAATTTGGCCGCGGCGTCCGAACTAGTGTAGAGCGGGATGTAGAGTTCCAACTCCTGGTCCCACGTAAGCACATCTAATAAATTACAAATCACTACTAAGACGTCGTCCGGCCACATAACGTGGTGCGCGAACGCGTATCCTGAAAGTTCTGCCGTCGTCGCGTCCTGACAGGAGAAAATGACACAGGTGTGCTCCGTGCCCGCCAGAAGAAGATCAGGGTATTCCTCAATTCCGCCTTCTCGGTCTGAACAGAACACTGCCACACGGACCATGGTAGATGATGAAAGGGTGGTTGATAAAAAACGGGCTAACTAGAAAAAAACACGTCTATACACGCTGAAATAACCGCCGGCACTGATTAAAATGACGTCATATCGAGGCTAATTTGGGGAAACCCCTTTTTGATCCGAGGGATCCAAATTTTGAAATCGGCTAGCATTATCAAACCATCGTATAATTTCTTACAAAATCTGCGCTAAACTAAAGTTTAGGTTCCCAACCAACATAATCAGGCGATAAATTTCAGTTATCATGGCATAATAATTCATATCGGGCGCGCAAACTCGCTAAATTCATTCGAAGCAGAAAATGCCATCCGGGCACTTATCACCTGGAGGAACCCAGACCGAGGTCGGGCCCTGGATGGGAACTCCAGTCAAGCGTCCCGCTAAGTACACATGTACTAAGGGCGACTGATGGGCGCGCACTTGGTATGATAGTTTATAGATGCCAAACTGTTTAATGCTAATCGGTCTACTACAAGGACCATGTATTTATTGTAAATAATGTCGTTTTAGTTGAAAATTGGTTGAAATTTGACATACATTGTATAATGAAACTCGTCCATTCAAGATGTCCGCTTTCAACGGACTCATTTATTATTGTGTTAACTCGTTCTGAAATTGAATTTGTTGTGTACTTGTTACTCTTAGAAGGTTAAGACAACTTTACACTGTATATATGTTGAGTTTTGTTGACTTGTGTTCCACATCGCATATATTAAAAACTGTACATGTATGTATTAAGTCAAAACTTACCTGTTTCCTCTGTGTTTTCCTGAACTGTAAAGTAACGGACCTGACACTCAGAACAATGAGTATTGCCACTGTAGGCAGAATTATCTTCTTTATCTTGAGGATCATTTCACAATCCTCTGGACTTTCCTTGTCACTAAAATGTATAACAATCACTTTCACTTTAAGGATTATTTCACGATCCTTTGAACTTACCTTGTCACCTTATGCACGGGTGCCGCAGTCCTTAAGCCTTGATACGGGCTGATAATGCTATGAACTTACCTTGAAAACTTTATGAATGGTTTCACTGATCAAATGTACTTATGTACTAAGCAAAACCGACCATATGAATGCATCTTTGTTTATACCTTTGGATAAGCAAAAATGGAACTTCTGATTATATTGACACTGTGTTGAATGTACCACGAGAGTCAAAGCCACCCCACATTGGTTTCTCTATGTCAAAGAATAATAATAATGAATATGTCCAATAATCAAAATTGGGAAACTATCGCACTTGATTGAAAATCCTTATTTGGTTTGAGCTATGTCGTCCACCTCCTTAAACTCAAACACCTGACCGCCGTCGAATGTACTAATAGCTTAGTACTTTTAATATATTATCATCTTGTATAATATAGCTAGGATCAGACCTAGCAAGTCTACTTCTAGGCAGAGATATTTTACGCTCCCAGCGCCACCTGTTAACCAGTATAAAAGGTGTTGCAAAGGTAGAGAGCAAGTTAGTTAGAAGTTAGAGTTAACCATAGAAATAGAAGAACTGCTTGGAGTAATACCTACGGCTCCTGCGCAGTATACTGGAGTTTACCACTACCAACAGCGTCGGACAAAGGATTGTGATAGAGCTAAGCACTAGGGCGGTCTAGGATGTGTTGGAACAACTTGTATTCTAAATGTGGTTGATTGCTGATAGGAGATGGGAAGGTGGACTGATAGAGACTTATTCACTGTGGCTTTGACTCGGGATGAGATGTTAATTGAATAAAAGACCTTTCACTTTACCAGCTCCCTCATCGTCCATTTCTTTTGAACTATTGGGGAATGGATGTATTAACTTTTAACGCAGGCTGATCGGATCGATAACCTGGATGAGCAACTCACGGATTAATTAGTTATACACATCGAGCAGTATTAAATCGAACACTAACAATAGTTCACCGTTTGCCCTTAATTTATGTTTCTTATGTACTTTCTCTCTAAAACTGGCCATTGCACCACTCTTTTTGGAGTTATGTTTCAATAAGCAAAATTAGCATAAACCAACATAGAGCCTCATACACCTTGAAACCCGTTCATCCTTTCAGCTGTCTGGTACATAAACATTTTGATACAATTGTGTGAAAGTTATCAGTGAAGTGAATGAATTTCATCATTTTTCTCTGGAATTCCGAAGACAGTGTTCGGGTTGTCATAGGAATGAGACAATTGGGTTTTAAGACCTTGAAATTGTTATTTCTGCGAAGTGGTGTGTGACATCTCCGTTCCGTAACCGTGGCTACATAGATCTGTTGTCATCCTACTATATAAAGTCGTGTCGTAAACGTTGATTTTAGTTGCTCCCACACCACTGACCTGTTCACATCTCAGATTTTAAACCCAAAACGATGACCCCCCCCCCCTTTTTTTTTCTTGCAATAGCGCCCCCCTTTCCAAAACCATATAGAAGTTTCAATTTAAGCATTGCATTAAAAGTATAAACGTGTAAACATGAAACATTGGTTTTCCAGGTACATGCAGCGAGTCGGACCCTGGAGACGGACGAGGTGCCCCACCCGTACCCGTCCCAACACCGGTCACAGATCTCATTCGCGCACCGCGGTCAAGATGGCCACCTCCCCTGGCACTCCCAGTACAAGACGCTATTCTTCAACAAACCCACTGATTTGGTAAGTTTGAAGTTCTTCATAAGCAGGGGCGTAGCCAGCCCTAAAATCAAAGGGGATTCCAAGTAAAAATTTAGGGGATTCCCGATAGATTTAAGAGGTTCCAAACTATATACTTTTGCAAAATATTTTATGTTTTACTGATATTTTGGGAAATTATTAAAGGGTGTTCCAGACACCAAGGAACCCCCCTGGCTACGCCACTGATAAGTATCAGTTTTGAATGTTTGCTTGATAGAATGATTTAGTAGATATAGCCAAAAGTATTTTTTGGTCCGTACAACAACCCTAATGATATAATATTAGACAAGTTTTCTGTATATATACTTGTTTCTTCAGGATAAATGTGACTAATTTTGTTTACCAAAGCCGTTTACAAATTATTTTCATATTGGCTGTGTTTTATACCTAGTGCCAATATTTTCATTCTGCCTTAAAACATTTTACAAAGGAATCAAACAACATGACCTCTATGACGTACAAAATAGCATAAAAGCATTATTGCACTCGACCCTTAAAATCAACATCTTAAGGGCAATTTTTGCTGCATCTAATTTGAAAAGATAATACCCTGGAGCTTGGTAATTTGTTAAATTTGACTGGGCGACATTATCCAGTATACTGGAACAGAATAGAAATATGCATGGGCGGATCCAGGGGGGCGGAGGTTCAGGGGGTCCTGACCTCTCTTTTGGTGGACCCCTAAACTAGGCAAAGGGGTAAATGTTGCTCACATGCAAGTAAATACATGCATCTTTAGTACTTAGCCTAATAACCATTCTGACCCCCCTCCCCCTTTTGGAAATCCTGGATCTGCCTCTGCTGTGATCCAGTTATTTTAAAACATTGTAATTAGGTTATGGAAAGAGTTTGTTCAGCGTGCCCCAAATATTAATGTATTTAAAAATAGGATTAAAATGGTGTGTTAATTTTTAATGTTATTTTCCCAAAAATGAAATGTTTGTGCTATGGTACCTGTATCTATTATAAATATTCATAATTGTTCATTACTCTGGTCATCATTATTGTAACAATCAACTACTTTTTGTATTGAAGAGATGTTTGAATAAAGAAAAAAAAATACAGTAATTAATATTTATGATTTTGCAGCCGAGCCGCATTCACTACCCAACGTGGGAAAACAAGGTGAATAACACGGAGGGTGGTGATGTGCGTCGAGTGATGCGCGTGGTGGAACTGGCCCAGCCACACGTCACGCAGTACGCGCGGGTACACAACAAACTGGGCGTACTCCTGGGGCCCGGGGTGGGGCGCCACCAGTCAGCCCGGCGCGAGTACAACATCCTCACAGGTAAGTGGAAGATCCCCATTGCCCTGTCGTATAACGGGTTTGGCAACAGCGATGGTTTGCACCCTCTCCCTGTTAGGAGAGTTGTCCCTGTTGCGATGATTCCCCCTGTTGATTTGCGGCTGTTCTGCTCAACCGATTTTAATTCTGTAAAAAGTTCTGGAAACTAGACATTTAGATCTTAAATCCCTGAAATTTTCATCCCGGAAAATTGATTAGAAATGGGTGAAAATTGATGTCGAATTTCACGTATAACAGGGAGACTTTGCCAAACCCCCGCTGTTTTAAAGAGCGATATCGTTCCTTCCGTTATGCGACAGGGCACATATGATATTTTATATGGTATTTTTGAAAGACTTCAAAGATACCCAGAACACAGGGAATTTGCAAATTTTGCCAAAACACAGGAAAAACACAGGGAATTTCATTTGGTCAGATTCCTGATTTTCAAGATATTAGGAATTGTTGGCCAAATTTTGTATGCATGCGGATGCTTTTGAACAACTTGCTGGATATGACACAGGGGACAGGGAAATCTCAGGGAAAACAGGGAATTTGAAAATGGAAATTGTGTTGGTACGCTGATTTCTGTCCTTTTTCATCTTATATCTAAGGTCTTATAGCATGGTCATTGATACATGGTGACGGGGTCTTATAACTTTTTCGGTTAGCTGGTCATCATGTCCAAAATGGTACCTTTCAGTTTTGCAGGAACCTGCAGATATAATGTACAATAACCAATAGTGTGTACTGATTAACCTGCAATCAATCCAAATGTGGGATGTATGCAGATTTGTCAAAATACTGACCAAAACTGGCTCTAATGATGATAAACGCTTAATAGAGTGACACTAATTTGGTGCAAACTTCCCTTTCTGTCTATGCAGCAGCAAAAGAAGAGCACAAACGAAGAGTCACTAAAATTGGTGCAAAGCAACACTGACCTTCCACTCAGTTTTGTTTGGATTTATCATTTCTTCTTTAGATAAAGTCTTTTCATTTGACTTCAAGAGGCCAGCATAAATTATGTGTAGGTTGGTATGTAAATACACTCACTTTTAGGCACGATCATGCTGTAATCACATTCGCGTCTGCTACTCAATCCATAATTTCAGTGTAGTCAGAGGGAACTGGGAGTATGAGACTAAAATACAGAATACAGCAATTTGATTTGCCAAAGTGCCATTTCATGCCACCTAACTCCACACTAATATGCCAGATGGGGCCACCAGCAGTAGCTATCCGATTGGCTGATGTGCAACAGATCTCAAAATTATTCAATGATAATCTGCTGATTAGTTGAATAATGAATTCAATTATTTTATTTTACAGGAGAGGATGTAGGCGCAGCCTGGCACCCGGAAAACCGGAAAATATCAGGAAATAGGGTCCTCTACAATGACTATAGGAAAGACGCCAACTGTCATTTTGTACTGGGATGAAAGAGGGTATTGGCGTAGCTTTGGTAGTATTTCATTCGATTAAATGTGCCAAATCAAAGAGTACTATTACCTTGTCAGTATTGAATGGATCGTGACATGCTAGACCTCTTATGCAGAGATGCCATTTTTGCTACTTCTTTTGGATTTTCTACTTTTTAGTGATTTTGTATTGGACAATCGATTTCTTGTACATGCCTTTAATGTCTATTTTACAGTAATTTTGTTGCATTAAAATGCAAATCCGTTGTCAGAACTCTATTCCTACCTTTTTTACTTATACTGTCAGGAGTGGCATCTATGCCAAGGGGTCAACTGAGTTAAATGGATTATCATCCCAAATCCACATATGATTAAGGTTACCCAAAGAAATAAATGGTTCGAATTATTTCACGATTCACAGAAGTGAATGACTGTAAAGTATGCTCAATATAATTATTTGAAACTTATTTCTTTGGATGCATAAGAAGCTTAATCGGCTTTATGCTTTTTTACGAGTTATTTTTCCTTTGGTGATGTTCTAAAAGCATTTTACTGTGATAAAAGTGTTTACAAATCCTTGGGCCTTTTTCACCTAAGGTGCTCAATTGTACATAGTGCCAAGTATGAATCGTCTGAGTCTTGCATCAACAGAAGGTTTGACTTGTGTTTGCAAAGTCTCGGTATTTATAGAGGTTTGACTGCATGAAAGTGTACCCTCCCTTTAGTGTATGTATAGCCTTATACAGTAAAAAAAACAACAGTTTTATATATGTATTTAATCTTGAAAGCTCAAGGAAACAAAGGTAGAGGTCTTATTGTTGTTCTATACATATCATCAATAGTATTGCCTTAAAAGAATAAGTCATTATGATACGTTTCAAATCAGTATTGATAAGCTAATGCGTGGAATAAAACGATACAAACCTGTTAATGTTTGCTACGTCGGGCAGTAGAAATATTGTTGGAAACATTCTTAAGGATTATATTTCTACAAGAACAGCTTTATATGTACTTGATATACACTGAACTTTGCTATGTTGCAGTTTTCATCATGAATAAATTGATTTTGCTTGAAATCATGATGTTGTCTCATGTTTTTCCACTCTTCTGTGAATTTTACAATTTGTAATAATGGTGATGAAGTCATAATTATATCTTAAAATTGGGAGGACAACATAAAACAAATAGGTATGGATGAGGTGTGAGGATGGCCCTATTGACTTCTCATTTGCATTTTGCACTTTAGAAATATGAAATAGCCGGGAGTAAAGAAAGCCTATAAGAGTCAGATAGGGCAAAACCAGTTCTAAAGTGCCATACTCATTTAACTGAATTGGCACATTAAACATCTGTTAGCAGTCGAATTTATCTTAATATTCGACACTTGTGCGTTCATATGAGCAATATTATGGTACTTATGGGTGGAATCGCCATCCCCTGCATTTTTAGAATAGTGAATCAGCAACCAATAGGGAATGACCCCTAGTGTACAAAAGTACAGTAACGGGGCTCTGGATGGGGGGGGGGGGGGGGTCCCACATTGCGTGTTGAATTTTAAAAACGGACGTGTCGTATGTCGTTATAACTCAGTTAATACCCATGTCTCCTGTCGAATTTAAGAATTAGCCCTGTCTCCTGTCGAATTTAAGAATTAGCCCTGTCGCCTGTCGAATTTAAGAAAAGGCAAGTGTCATTTGTCCCTTAGTTGCCATGTCGCTGTCGAATTTAAAAAACGGCCGTGTCGCCGTGTCGAATTTAAGAAATGGCCATGTCGCGCTGTCGATTTTAGGGATCTATACCCCCAGTAACCGTGAGCTTAGTATACACACAAACACACATTGTATAGAGCAGGGTTCAGAAATGTCCAGTATGCTAACTCTTTCCAATCGCAGCTTTCCTTCCATCCTAACTGCAGGTCATCTCGCCCATCATTAAGAGTTGATAAACACTCACATGAAAGGATAGTATTTATCAATCCAAACATGTGATAATTGTCACTGTGCTCCCATTAACAATCACCAGTCCAAGAGGCTAAAGTCCACTCAATCCACACAGCCAACACTCCTAGCCTTCCTGCCTGTAATTATTAGAGAAAGTACCAATTTCCTCAGTAACATAATTATGCTGGATCCAATTCTATGAATTATTTTAAGAGAATTCTAATTGGAAATATCAATTGTTCTTTTGTAAACACCTTTTTCGAAGTAAAATCATAATTGTGATTACCAAAGCTGCTTAGATATTTGTAACTCAACCGCAGTTCAGTTCCAATAACTGCAACATAATGCTTATCCTATATACAACTCAATGGACCATTAAGATGGAGCATCTCATCTTTAAAGAACAAGTAAGTAAAAATGGGAGTTTATGATTTAATTAAATGAGGGTCGAAAAGGACTCAAAAAGTGCAAAACATATTTCACCAAACTTGTCAATTTGACAACTTTGTGACGGCCCATCAGTCAGGTTGAGTTTTTGACGGTGCTAAAGACGTCCATTTTATGACTGTCGAGTTGACAAGGCAAAAGTTGTACCAGGAGACAAGTTAAAAACAAGTTTAGAAGTTTAGAATAAAAGAGATAAATTTTTGCACATTAGTTTTTGAAAGTAATACTTTTTTTTCAGTAAGTAATATTCACGAATCTGAGCTACTTTATAAGACTGTCCTACTGTTCTTTGTATAAAGTATAGAAGGGAATTGAGAAAACGTTTAGAAAATTCATATTTTTCAAAAACATTTTATTTCATATACAATCCATCTTTTACAGCTCTATGCCCAATAGTTGATAACAACCGAGAATGACTTTTATTTCTGAAAAAAGGAGACTAGAAATTCATCCAGGAATGATAATATTATGTTTTGCCTGTTCAACTCGGAAGAGTTTAATCAATCATATTTTTAAATTGCAAAATTCTTGTCATAGGTAATCCATACGTTGAATAAGGTGGTACAATGGCTATAATCAAAGCGCAAACAATATTATCATCCTTATGCATGCTTAGCATTCTATCGGTTTAATCCCCGTGTACTTTCAAATGTTTGAATGTCTAACCATTACACACATAGTATTTGAAGCATTTACAATTATAACATCTACTGTCATGTATATTTGTGCGCAGCTCATAGTGCAAGCAACGAGAATAGACTTCAGTCTATTCTCGTTGGTGCAAGTAATCACCGTTAAAATGTTTGACAGAAGTTTTTGTCAATCCTATAATTGCATGATATTAGTATATATCTCTAATACATCTATTTACATTCTTTGCTCAGATATTTAGTGAACAAAATCAGAGGGTGCCATTGTGCAAAATGTGCTAAACTATGAATAGGACGGGCGGTAAACTATATAATCGAACTCCGGCATCAATACTAAAAAATGAATGCACTTCGTAATATATATGTTCAAGTACATCTGTTTGGAGGTGGTTTCACAAGAATATCCTTAGCTATGGAGGTTTTATTTGTGCTTCGGAACATTTCGTCGCACAACTAGAATCTTGTAAATTCATCAAAAACTCACAGAAGCAAACCAAAACTCATGTAGCTACAACAATGGTAAAAGTTTTACATTGAAAAAAAGGGGGCGGGCGCCCCATGCGCGCCCCTCTAAATCCGTCCCTGATCCTTTTCCTATTTGGTGATGAAGTATCTCCGAGCGTGATAAAACACATAATAATCTCTTTATTTTGACTTTAGATACAATATCATCATAATCCCATTCGACACGTGTAATACCAGTTTTATATGTCAAGAGTATTATTTGCACTACATTCTTAATGTTGCCTGAAAGGTTACATCTTTTTAAATTAAGCCACTATTTAAAGCTGGTCCATTTCTTTGCATAAACTCACGAGTATGTGAGCTGGCAGTTATACATCAAATGGAATAATCACATGTATTCAATAAGATGGGTATAACTGATCTTAATTCGATCCAAACTATCTACACTATAGTACTATCAAGATACAGCTTAATACCATAACATAATCAAGACACTCAGTTTTCACAAAAACCCAGAACAAAATTTAATTAGAAATAGCCATTGAGACTGGGTGTAAAAAGAAATGCAACAATAGAAATAGGCCTATATACAACTCCTTGTTTGGAGATACAAACACAAGTGACAGACATCGCCAATGCGATAACTCTTGCATTTTCATTTCCTTAAAATAACGATATATTATTGGAAGAAATATCTACAATAAATTCCATAACGACAAACATTTTCATTCGTCATAGGCCCTTTTTCACATCTGAACACTCTGTTAAGCCACTGCACTCTTCTTTGCAAATTGTGTCCATAAAATTACATTATCATGCATAAACAATATACATAATTATACAAAACGATTCAAAATAATGACCTCAGCCATTCATTCTGGGCCCCTTTTCACATCCAGGTACCTTATTAGGCCACTCACAGAGAAGTTGTTCGGGGTCAAAGGCCAGTCCGGCGGCACACTGAAACTCGTAGAGGATGGGCCCACTGCAGTAGTAGAACATAGAGCAGTCATGTTCGTCCCGGACGTAACCACTGCCCTCACAGCGGACCCCAGGCCCTAGAATAGTGAAAAAGTATTATATTATACAGTGTTGGCCGGATCGTATAGGTGATGAACAAAGACTTGTTGATGGTGAAATTAGTTCCTTTATTGTCCAGGTTCTCCAGTACTTCAGTCTGATGTTATATCACACTGCCCCCACACTGGGCTCTGCTGGTGCTGGCTGGTGAGTGACCCGTCCATTCCCTCTCCCTGCCGCCGCACCTCTGTCCATCCAGAGAAGGGACCCAGCAATTAGAGGGACACTAGGTCACATGGGGATCCCTTATTATTATTCATGCATGGATGCCCACACCCCAGCCATATCGAGCTGATAAAAAGTAATAAAATTATAAAATACACAATAAAACATACACTGTGTAAGAACAGCCATTTCAATTAGGTGTAAAAATGCAGCAATAAAAATACCTTGTTTGGAGATGCAAACAGTATAGTGAAATAAGTGGACTCTCAATTGCATCGCCAATGCGATAACCTCTTGTATTTTCATGTCTGTAATGCATGGATAAGATACCTACATGTTTTCCATCATAACGACCATTTCTATTCATCCTCAAAGGGCCTTTTGGGCCTTTGTTATATAGTTATGAGAAAGCCAACTTGCAATTATACTAGAGATATTCAGTGTCAAAGAGACACATCCTGATATATAACGAAAATGAGGTGTGTGGGACGTTGGTCAAAAAGCAATTACCAATATTATTCGAAGAATAATATGAACATGGCATAGTGGATCTACTCGTACATTTTTACTTTTAGTGAATCAGACAAAAAGGACAACACTATTCTTTCTTACTTTTTGATTAAACAGTCAGTAATCCAACTTCTATCCACCAGATACTAATACCAGAAAAGTAGAGTTATCCTATAGTAGTGCACAAAGGTAGAGATTAACTCATATACTTTGCGCATGATAATTGAAATAGTGTAAAGGTCACCAGTTGAATACAAGAGGATACTAAGAATTCTTCCAAATTACTTAGCTTATGATAATACATAGTATAAATATGGCAGGTGCCGCTGGTAGGTGTAAATATACCTGATGGCAATGCTCAGCAGGGTACACCTCCCAAACAGGCGTCGATGCCTTGGGTAAACATCAATACCAGACTGCTATAAGAAGTGGGAACGCAGTGTAAGGGCAGAGAGAAATCATTAATGCTTGGACAATACGGATCGAGAGATTCGAGGGGTTTTAGATAGCTACGCAACCACAGGGACATCTGGTGACTTACACGGTATCATCACACTACGGCTGGAGGTGAGACTAGGCGGACTCCGAGGAGGAAGCTTACTCTACCCTGAATTGGAATTGTAACACCTAGGAACTTATCATCTCTTCACTGGCAATTGTGCGCATCACCGTATCCACCAATAAACTTACCCTACTGCCAAGCGTTGTTCATGTTATGGATTGAGCACCCATCTCGTGGACTTACGTACCACTCGACTAGGACCCATTAGGAATAATATTAACGACAGTGATTATCTCGGACAATGCACTATAATTATAATTAACCATAAACAATACAATAGCGTTCAGTAGGGCGTCTCACCCCTATTCGCATGGAGGCCAATTGACAGAGTTACAGAGTATAGACCTTGTGCAGACATGGTCATGTGACCATTTTTTGGTGATCACCACGTGGTTCTACAGCCACATGGTTTTGAAATAAATCAGAAAATTGTAATTTCTGCACAATCAAAATTGTTGATCTTGAAACCATGGATTTTTGTCTAGTGAATTTGGTATAAATATACTTCCAAATACTTTTACTGCCAAATAATAGTGGTTCTACAGTGAACACCAATATGGCTGCCGGTTCATTCTGGAGTCTGTGACGTCAACTGCACAACGTCTATAAAATAATTTATAAAAATATCATCATAATCTATGGTAAAAAAACGTCAAAAAGTGTCACTAGGCCCGCTGGAGGCATTATGTATAAATGAATAAAAGCATGTTCTAGATAGGTGGAAACAGCAATTCTGTAAACATTTTGCAAATTCTATATATTCGACGATAATCTTTCATGTATGGAGATTACTATGTAAAGTCCTTACTCGTTGGCCGTGGGGGTAGTGTGGTGTACATGTATTCTAAGGACAGCTGTTTGCCCTCTATGGCTCCGTGGGGTCCCACTTTGACGTCATTGGCAGGTTCTTCAAACGCCCTGATAACGATTGAAACAAAAAGAAAAAAGTCGACCATGTATTCAATCATGGTAATAGCAACATCTCTTTAGAAATCACTACAATTCTCCCTACCACAGATAGGTAATTTCCTGCATTATTTCTGCAGGTTAGCCTAGATCAAGATGCATATTAAATTTTGGTAATATGTCACAAGGCTTAAACATAGATATTTTTTTAATCACAGCAATATTTGTAGTTCAACAAGTTGAAAATCTAGAATGCAGTATTTTTCAGGTAGTGTATATCTACATAATCTAAGATATTCTATGTTGGCTTGAAAATGTCTTCATTAGGGAAATAAAGAAAACTATTTACTATAGTTTATCCTGTGTTTTTGCCGACAAAATTAGTCAAAATTAACCTGCAGTTGCATAGTAATCCGTGGTAGTGAGAATTGTAAGCATTGCATGAAGTGAAGTAAGGATAATGACTGTTAATGATAGAGAATGTTATTGTTAAAGGGAATACAATGAGATATCATGTTACACACAATTACTGAGAGACAGTGTTTTCCCCCTTTTAAAACTTCAGCTGCAGCCAATAAATAATCTTTCTGGAAAAAATTCCTGGGGTTTTTAACCATAATCATTGCGACCTTCATATGACAATAAAATATTGATTTGTCGGTCTTTGTCCTAGATCTATAACAATTCAAATTGCTCTAGGCATAATTATAAAATTATCTTAATGGAGTATAGGAGAAAGGATTCAATTGCAAATTCAAAAACAGGCTCAACAATACAGCCTTCACATTTCTATGTACATCCTTCTGTTTACAAAACTATGGCGTTCTGTATCTACAAAATGCCTCCACACTTAATCCCTCAAAAGAGTTGTATAATAGAAAATAAGTAAAAGCAATTTGGTTAACAGATTGCTCTCTAAATTTGTACAATGTAGCTTTATATATTGGCCGTTTTCCCATAGGAACCAATGTTAAATCCTGTCAGCTCACTAGAATGTCCAGCCTGTTTTGCCATGAAATACAGCATTTTGATTGGCTGTCAAACCTACAAATCTGTCAGTTGACAAAATCTAAGAAATCATAATGGTTAAGCAAGACTTTGGGATATAGAAAAATATGATTATTGCTTATTTTAGTAACCCCAAATCCAAGAGGCAAAGATGGACTATACGGTTCTTTTGTCCAACCCTTGTCTAACCCTGGGAAAACCCAATGTGTGATGGGCTTATTACATTGTCAATAACATGGGTTTATTATACCTGTTGTCTGTATTGCTGTCCTCAGGCACCAGGCAGGTTGGCACGTTGGTGGGCAGGTCACAATATCGGTCCTGTTTGTTAAACAGCAGACCCTTGGGACAGTAGGTGATCTGTAGACCCCCAGTCACACACTGGTAGTAACGGGAACAGTCGTTGGGATCAGGGATTGGCCGGCCGGGCTCACACGCGGACCCTACTGTCAATGAAAGATCGATTACAAAATTGTAGGTGTTTGTTCAACAGCAGAACCTTGGGACAGTAGGTGATCTGTAGACCCCCAGTCACACACTGGTAGTAACGGGAACAGTCATTGGGGTCAGGGATTGGCCCGCCAGGCTCACACGCAGACCCTACTGTCAATGAAAGATGTTAAACAGCAGACCCTTGGGACAGTAGGTGATCTGTAGACCCCCAGTCACACACTGGTAGTATCGTGAGAACAGTCGTTGGGGTCAGGGATTGGCCCACCAGGCTCACATGCGGACCCTACTGTCAATGAAAGATGTTAAACAGCAGACCCTTGGGACAGTAGGTGATCTGTAGACCCCCAGTCACACACTGGTAGTATCGTGAGAACAGTCGTTGGGGTCAGGGATTGGCCAGCCAGGCTCACACGAGGACCCTATTCTCAAGGAAAGATTGATGTCATAAATGTTTATTAAACAGCAGACCCTTGGGACAGTAGGTGATCTGTAGACCCCCAGTCACACACTGGTAGTAACGGGAACAGTCGTTGGGGTCAGGGCTAGGCCAGCCGGGCTCACATGCAGACCCTACTGTCAATGAAAGATTGATTACAATGTTACAGATGTTTGTTAAACTGCAGACCTTGGGACAGTAGGTGATCTGTAGACCCCCAGTCACACACTGGTAGTAACGGGAACAGTCGTTGGGGTCAGGGATAGGCCGGCCGGGCTCACATGCAGACCCTAATGTCAATGAAAGATTGATTACAATGTTACAGATGTTTGTTAAACTGCAGACCCTGGAAACAATAGGTGATCAGTAGACCCACAGTCACACACCGGTAGTATCCGGAACAGTCGTTGGGGTCAGGGATTGGCCAGCCTGGCTCACACGCAGAACCTACTGTCAATGAAAGATTGATTACAATGTTGTAGATGTTTGTTAAACAGCAGACCCTTGGGACAGTAGGTGATCTGTAGACCCCCAGCCACACACTGGTAGTATCGAGAACAGTCATTGGGGTCAGGGATTGGCCGGCCTGGCTCACATGCGGACCCTACTGTCAATGAATGGTTTTATGTCATTGATGTTTGTTAAACAGTATATTATAAGGTTTATACACCAGGCATCATAATTATTTATGTTGATTACTACATTCAAATTAGAAGGTTTGACCAACTTCAATCTGATGGAAATAAAATTTAAGCTCAGTGTCATATTGGTTCAAATGCTTTGCAACTTAATAAACAATAATTATAGTATTCAATAAGGCACCCGTACAGAATGAGTCTACTGGTTTAACAGCTACATGTATATTAAATGATAATCTATATCGATATCCTTCTCAGGGGGGTCCAGGGGTCCTGACCCCCCTTTTGGTGAACCCCCAAACTAAATGTGAGTGCACATTGTTTTAGTACCTTTTGGAAATCCTGTATCCACCCCTGCTTCCATTATCCTCCATTACATTTACCAATACAGGACACGTTTCCTCCCCTTTTATGGACACACATGTTCAATGCAGATTAAGTCCCCCCATAGGAGCAGATCCTACATGTAGGACAATTGCCTCAGAGGATAGGCCTATCCATTTCAAATTTACCCACAAAGATAACTTTGCTTATCCAAAACATAATTTTACAATGATCGAAAGCTTTAAGAGGTGCATGGAGGATAGCAGGGGCTAGATTTTTGCATAACTTGGACCCCAAAGAAGAGAGCCAAATGTGATGAGAGAAATACACAGAACTATCCGAGGGGGCATGAAGCCCTGATTATTACCCTGCTGTCTAAGGGTGAAGGGCTTTGCCCGAGACCCTTCACAGGGGGCAATAATCCGGGCTGAGGGCCCCAAAGTTAGTTTTTGTTTTATTTTATACCAATAAGAGAAATATTGAGAAATAACCCAGTAACCAATGAAAAACAAGTGGGACAATAACGCCATCCATTATTCCACCTTTGCTAGCGGGGCAGGATAATGATGAAGGTATAGGCGCTACGAAGTTGGTATAGATTAAATGACACCCTACCTCCAAAATCCGGTTCCTTCTCATCGATTCCATTCACC
Organism: Lepidonotus clava; assembly: GCA_936440205.1. Classification (NCBI taxonomy): domain Eukaryota; kingdom Metazoa; phylum Annelida; class Polychaeta; order Phyllodocida; family Polynoidae; genus Lepidonotus; species Lepidonotus clava. The sequence continues at coordinate 18,041,918 of OW387135.1, forward strand.
ACTAGAGGCTCATGGTCCACCTTGAGGTCATTCTGCTGGTCATGTGACTGCTGCAGGGTCACGTGGTCAGCTGTGACGTCATAGTCCAGGTTACCGTCATAGCATTCGGGCACGTTGATTGGCTGATCACAGAACCCGGTGTGTTCGTTGTAGACGAGCAGGTCAGGGCAGGCCAGGTGGACGACCACAAGGTCATCGGAGCATTTGAAGAAGCGCTGACAGTCTTCGGGATCAGCGAACAGGCCGGACCGAGAACAGGTGAACAGTGGGGGAGGCACATCTGGAACATGTACAGTTGAAGAAAATTACTATTGAAGCTACTCTTTCAACACCTTACAATCCAGAAACGTTCCAGAAAAAGGTTCCATTTGAAAAGGTATTGTGATTAGAATAATTTTAAAATGTATACCTTTATCTGATTCAGCACAGAAATAATGATACTATATGAATAAACATTTCATTTTATTAAGTAAATTAATTTTTAACTCCTGTTTCATTTTTTTCTACTAAAATTATAATAGATGACCCTAATTATGCTAAATCCTGTTTTCATTAATATCCCCTGCTATAATAGTATTCCAAAAGATAAGAATAGGTATAAAGCTTGTCTATTATTCTCTAGAAGAGGACTGGTGTTGTACGTAGAAATGAATTTATTAATGGTGCGGGTCCTTGTAATTATCTGAAATATCTAAGAATATCAGGGTATACCTACATCAGTAAATGACAATCTTTATTCCTTGTTTTGACAGATTTCCAAGAAACTTAGATTTTTGACATTTTATAAAGTCTTTTTTATGGCTTACAAGCTGGAGTTAACCAAAGAAATATTTCAAGATAATACAAACCCTTCACTAATTTTGAAGTAGATTCCTGTTTATTACTGCGCTCGTCTGACCAAGGAGCTTCTTTAGCGTCTTGCTCCTGCTTGTTTTGCTCTTCAACAATTGAACTTGTGAGTGTTTTAAACAGCTGTCTCTCGGTCATAGTGTTTTCACGGTCAAGTTTCAGCTGATCTTTGGCCTCTGGGAATGCATAAGATGTCACCGTTTCCTCGTTAGAAGTCCCTACATCTCCATAGACATGATGTCTGAAAGAAGGTAACTTGGGGTCAGAGGGGTTGCCATAGAAGGTAACAGCTTCACCTGGAGACCCCTGAACTTCTTCTGCAATTTTATCCAAATTTCTATTAGAAAACTGCCCTGAATCTTTAACATTTTTCGAAGGACCACTTAAAAGTTGCCCATCTTCGGACCAGACATCTTTAGTGTTCACAACAGTATCCTCTTTAGGCCTAATTGAGTGTCTTCCTGGGATCATTCCTATTGCAGGTACAATTATCTCCTCTGTTTTTTCTGGTTTCATATCATTTTCCGGTTTCTTATCATTTTCTTTGGGCTCATAGAATTCCATTGTCTCTATATCTAAAGAAGGCCTAGGTTCTTCACTTCTGGAATTGCTTTCCGCAATTTTCCTTTCTTCACTCGTTACGTCAGTGACTTTGCTAGGCCACATTTTCTTTCCAGCGTTTACTTGTTTACTGTTCTCCATGCTCAATGTGGAGGAAATATCCTGTCTATTTTGTTGATCTTCATTAAAAGCATGTTGGGCAAAAAGTGAAGAATCTCTCGCAATCTCATCTCGGTTCAACTGCGTACTTTCCAATGGGCTTTCGGTGGTAGGATAAGAATTCAATCCAGAATCATATCCTTGTGGAACCGAACCACCCCTCTTCCCATCCACCATACCAGCTTCATTGTAAGAACCAACCTCCTCTCCTTTGATAACATCCCCACCTGTGGGGAACATAAGGTCATCACTTGAAGCCCCCATTGACGAATACTGGGAGTTATAGCGGGAGTTAAATCCATACATCATAGGCAGGGCCTGGAACTGTGGGGCTTCTATTTGGTAGGTGAAGCACTCTGGTACCTTCTGGATGTGGTTGCAGGTTCCTTGTCTACTGTCAAAGACCAGGCCGTTGGGGCACTTGAGGATCCTTTGGGAGGAGCCGGCACACTCGTACATGAGGCTGCAGTCGTAGGGGTGGCTGAATAGGCCGTTGTATGGGCACTGGAAACCTACAATAGAAAATACAATCATGTGGTAGTATTCCAGGTTTGCCAGGTTTGCCAGGTCCTATTGTATTTCAATATCTCTAGGATGTAGCCCCCTAAGCTTCTTATTAAAAAAGGTACTAAAGATCTATTGTGCACAGAAGGAAATTGAATATGTGCAACGATTCATTAGAACATGAGTTCTTTGACTGAAAATGATTATCATATGACTACTGTAGCTTTTAGGTTGTTGCAAAAAAAAAATCCTTACTATGCCAGCAACTAAAAAGGAATAAGGCCAATTTAGATAAACATCAGAAAATATTAGGTTATGTTTTACATTAAAATTCTATATGACAAACACAATGAAAACACATAATTATGACAAAAACAGCAACAACAGAATAACAAGTAACAAAGGGAAAAAAGGGCCGGAAACAACAACGTCACTCCACAAAAAAGGTCTTTAAGACCTTTAAGTTTCTGTAAATGGGGCCATTGAGGTGTACTAAAAGTAATGGAAAGGTCACCTTTACAAGACCTTTCCAAAACCTGTTCAGGTGACAAAAGATTTTGCAAAGGTATCGGAAAGGTGACATATCCTATGCCTTTAATGAACCTCAATGGCCCCATTTACAAAATTAAAGGTCTTTAAGGTCTAATTTCACACAGTGAACCTACCTGTGCGGTGTGCCATACTGGAGGAGATGACCTGGTCCTGCGTCCACCCCACACCCTCCTCATTGACCCTGTCATCCTGGGCCCTTTCCAGGCTCCCAACACCGTCACCACCCACTCCTTCAGCCTCAGAGGGGCCCTTTCCCAGCTTCTCATCGTCCATAGTTTGTAAAGGTCCCCAGTCAGAAGCCACACCTTTACAGGTGGGCACAGACTCTGCCCAGTCACAGATCTTCAGCTTGGAGTGGAAGGCTAGACCTCTCTTACAACGCATTCGGAGAAATGTGCCCTTGACACATTTGAAGTAGTAGGCACAGTTGTCTACGTCTGGGAGAAGGTGTTCCACCATGGGGTCGCACCTGGAGCCTTCTTCTATGATCTCAGAGGCTGTCGAATAAAGAGAAAATTAAAGTTAAAATTATAGACGGATGGGGACGTTGATATGGAGGCTAACTATTTGAAAATATTAAACAATATGAGTTTGAAAAAGGTAAAATCAGTTTCAACTGGAGGTCTCTTCCTTGCTTTTGTTCATTGCAATCTTAAGTACGGAATCGTTACTGTGTGTGTACATGTGCTTTATGTACAGTTAATTTACAGATATAAAGGCCTAATCATCACTGATCATAATCTTACTCATTCTAAACAAAAAGGCCAACAGTTCTGCCTATATTATAGAATGATACATCAACGAGCTGTCAATGCAACAACATTTTCCATTGTGGCACCACCTAGTGGAGTTCCACAATAGTAGAATACAATGCGAGACTGGGATTTATTTTTATAATGAACATATAATTATGATCACGGTGCATGGCTGATGGATGGTTGGGTGCCAGTGCCTTTAAGTTAACGGGACGAGTACCATTCTTCTGATCTGCGACTGAATAATAATCTTAACGAGCATAATGTATGAATAAAGACTGGAATCTTTCTGTGACTGCTGGTATGAAGAAAGCTGGTCAGGTGTAATAAATACTTTGAATTTTGCAAGTAATTATCAAAAGTCTCCTCTGCAATGCATGTAACGTGACCACACTTAAAATGATCTATCAAAAATGCTTCTCATTAGCATCAAACGGCATTTTAATAAAGCATTTACAGATAAAATCTGAGAGTCCTGTCTATATTCATAGATGTATATGATAGTCTGTGTGTCAAATCACCTGATATGAAGGTGCTCCTCAGACTTGATTCATAATTGCTTCCTGGGAACACTGTCTCCTGCCTGTCATTTAGGGTGAGAGGAGGGCCACCCTTGGAGACATCTCTGTATAATGGGAAACAAAATAGATTGGATGTCTTAGAATTATGGCATGCTTAATAAAAACAGAGATTTTATACAGAGATTTCATGCCCCCAAAGCGGAAACATAGAGGTTTGAAAAAAGTGTCTCATGGAGAAAGTACGGCTTCGTAGCCTATGAAATGTTTTTATTAGTTACATTCTTTGTTTTGAAGTAGGCCTACTTGTTATGATGGCTTTGACAGCTGTTTTAGTTGAGTTTTGCGTTCAAAGTATTTCTATTTTAGTGTGAAACAGACTGCTACTTCATTTCTTATCAGTTTGAATCTATTCTTTTCTGTCTTTCTCTGAAAGGGAGGCAAAGTAATTGCATCTCTGATCTTGAAACGTTCAATAAACATCAACATTCTTCTTTGTTCTATCATCCGCTTTACGCAGAGGGAGGGGTAGGAGGTGGACTTGTGAAGCAGGGATGCCAAGTGTTTATAACGTTTGTATGTGGGGAACATTATTCTAAGGTGTAATTGACGAATATGACAGTAAATCTATAACATTATATTATTATAGCTTTATTATTATAACATTTTAAAAATATATTTCAAGTTTCCCTTAGACTATAGAGTTGTTGATCTGGTTGTTGAGTTTGCTACCTAATACATTAGTGTGGTAATGGATAATGTTTCCGTTGAAGAAAGTTATTAAGAATAAAAGTACTATTGATAATAAAAGATTTAATGATTAACTAAAATAAAGGGTAGATAATTACCAACTGCATTTGCTCGTAGCCTAGCCTGTTTGCTTTACATTTTTGCACCTATAGGGGCCAAAAGTCTTTGTGGCAAAAGTTCAAGGGGGCAGACGTCTTGGGGCAAAAGTCCAGTGGGGAAAAGTCCGGGGGGGGGGGAGGCCTTGGGGAAAAATTCGGGGGGGGGGGGGCAAAAGTCCAGGGTAAAAAAAATGTCCTGTCACCTTTCCGGTCAAATACAACCTACTTCCGGTCTTTAACATTGATATTGGAAATGTACAAATCAATCGGAACAATAATCTTGTAATGTCTGGAAGACCAGCCACTGTTTGAAGGCAACAAACAAAACTATCATCTCAAAAAAAATCGAGCGGGGTAAGTCCAGGCGGAAAAAGTACTATCGCGTTTCAGCCATACATACAACCTACTTCCGGTCTCTCTGATTGTTTGAGCCATGGGACCCTTAATGTAGGTATATATACGTACCTACGTAGCCGCACGTAGCGGCAGGCGGGCACGGCGGGTGGGGAGTCACAGGCGGCCGTCCTCGTGTTGTAGACCCGGCCCGGGGGGCACGTCGTCAGCCGCCACTCGCCGCCCTCACAGCGGAAAAACTGGCCGCAGTCAAAAGGATGGGGCCGACGGGCGCCCGAAGCGCAGCCATCTATCAACGAGAAACGTCAGTGAATGGTAAATTTCAGGCCCATATACAGTTTCTGCTGTTGGGGAATGGCGAAGTTCCTTAGGCCTAAGTGGAACTTTTCCTTATAATTTCAATAATTTTTCAGCCACCACTCCCCACCCTCACAGCGGAAAAACTGGCTGCAGTCAAAAGGATGGTGCTGACGGGCACCCGAAGCGCAGCCATCTATCAACGAGAAATGTCAGTTAATACAAAAAATTCAGGCCCGTATACAGATTCTGCTGTTGGGGGGAATGGATTGGCGAAGTTCCTTAAATGTAACTTTTTCTTATAATTTCAATGATTTTTACCTAAAAGGGGGTGGCGAGGTTCCCAAAGTGGAACTTTTTAACATTTCCATAATTTTTTTTAGTGTTTTTAACAATTAATTTTTGTAGGAAAGGTTGCCTTTGTGTGTATGTGGGAGGGGGGGGGGCTGTAATTGTGTGTAGGAAATGGCTCTTAGACTAAAGTCTTACATGCGACACAAGCGGGTTCAATCAGATGGCATTTCTTTGCAACTTTATATATTTTGCAACTTTATGAATTTCTAAGAGATTCTTAGAATGTAATTCTATTATTCGGCTAGTCAATTAATGATTTAGAACCTCAAATCAATTTTTCTAAATATCATAATAGGCCTACTTGCAATTGATGTGGCTGTACTAAAGGCTCCGTCAGAGGCATAACAAGTTCCAGTCTTTCTGATTGAGTATAGGGCATATTCGAACAAGGCTATTTTACGAATTAACCAATACAAAAAGGTTATTGAATAAACATCACGCCTTTTCAATGTCTCTTTGAAGTTAGACCACTGCTATTGCCACGACAATCGACATCTTTGTAAAGATTATTTCAGTTTTCAACCATGATAGTAATAATTCATTATGGGCCTAGACCCCTGAATTCGACAGGGCGACATGGACCTTTTTGGGCTTAATGACCTGCGACATGGGATTTTATGAAGATAGTGACATGGGACATTTCTTAAATTCAACAGGGCGACATGGCTATTTCTTAAATTCGACAGGGGAACATTGCCATTCCTTAAATTCGACATGCGACATCGGGACACCATCAAGGGCCCCTACATTGTCAACCGGTGTTTCATCAGATAATATCCGGCAAGAATATTATAATTATTGGAGATCATTTAAGAACAATTACAACCTAAAATGCACCTCACCACTCCTACAATCTCCTTACTAAAGCACATGCCCAATACATACGCCTCAAGCACATTATCTATAGGTGTTGTGTGTGTGTACCAAGTGACAAAAAAACAGCACCTGATTGGTCAGATCCCTGCGCCATCTGGTGGAGAACATGTTGACTGAGGTGCGGAAGCGGGCCGCCCGCGGGCGGCCCTGCGGTGGAGATGGGCGTCGCCGAGGTACCGATGGGAGGGGCCAGGTGGCGCTGACGTTTGGCTGCAACAGGTGAGCGTTATTGGGCTATTAGGGTAAGGTGAAGGTGTGCGAGGTGAGGTTAGACATGTATAGTGGGCCCCGGGATAGACCTTTAAGGCTATATTCCACTATACAGTATCTGCTTGCGGTACCATGAGAAGAGGCAAACAAACTGCTGCAAACTTGCTTGCAGTAGGGTACCGCAAGGTGGAATACCGCAAATGATTTTGTATAGGTTGTCTATGGATTGCCTGCGGTCGGGGATACCAACTTGTAAATCTGCAAATTGCTTACGATAGCTAAAAATAGTGGCTGCAAATGCTACCTGGAATATAGCCTTTACCGGTCATACTTCATGGCCTAGTATTACATTGATGAACAGACCCCATATTTTTCTCGCAAAGAATATTTTTCAGTATGGCAATTATTTATATTTTCCGAGAGACATGACAATTAGGTATGTTACACCTAATTATCATATGTCTCTGGAAAAGCTCAATGATAGATAGTCCAATAACAATACTGTTACCCATGGCATGCTATTTCATGATATATAGTTCCGACAGAGTCTAGGCCAGCTAGGCAGAATAGTCAACACAAATTCCCAATTCAGTCGTCAATATGCGAATACTGCCAATTCAAATGGGTCTAATATGATTTCAGAATTAACAGCTGGTGAGTTGAATTGCGCCGTCCTCTTTGTGTATACCTAGATATAATGACCTCGCACTTTTCCAAAGTAGGCATGGCCGCCTTATTGGTTACCAATTTACATTTGAGATCATTAGCAATCAATACACATGCAGATTACATATATATTCATCTTATATACAAACTTATGAAATGATAATATTTGATAGCTATTGTAATACAAAGTAAGGGTTTAAAGAGTGATCGAGTGGTCAGAATCACTATGCATAATATGAGCACCAAAAAAGTGATTACCTGGCCATGTCTGCATGCACAAGGTCTATAGGCCTGTACAACGCTAAAACAATACAACCATCATGCATACTATATACTCATTCTGACACTTCCCCCCTCTTCTCTCAATTACCTTGAGTAACAGATGGGTTCCGACGCACAGGTTTCCGTTCACATCCGGGCACCTGTGATGGGTATATGACATATGTACAGATTTAAAATGCTCAAAAAATATTGAGGAACCTATCATCAGCCACATTCAGCATTTTAGTTTAATATGCTTTTTGAATTTGATCTCTATCTGAATTAGTACAAGACTGATACAACAAGTACAGAAGCAAAAAGGACATGCTCATGATAAATAATGTAATTGTGTAATTGTGTAAATTTGCTTATTGTTTCAGAATAGTTTGAATCATGTACACCTACTCAATTTATTTTGTTCTATGTTGATAACATTGTGGTTTTCACATACAAATCACTGCAAATAGCTATTTGTATATACTAATTGTGTTTGGTTATTACTATACCAATCATCACGTTACCGGGTTATGTAACTGGTAATTGAAACCGACTATTGTAGCCAACGATTATCAGTATAAATAAACATTTAAAGAAAATTACATGGTGCTCTGGTTTTGCCGTGTCAAAATGACTTGTGTATTTAGAAAGCAAAACTATAATGTCATTTTGTAGGGAAAATAATGTAGATAAATATTCTTGCAGGTTCATCAAATATTATCTTCAGATAGGATCTTCATTTCATAAGTGATAAACTTGGTCACAGCTTTTACCTCAAAAAACAGGGGGCACTTTTTGATGGGAAAACTGGTGGAATGTAATATACCTACCTGTGATGGCGGCTCACAGTACCCCTTGCGCAGGTTAAAGACGAGTTCCTCCGCGCACCGGAAGCGGTGCTCCGTACCGTCGGCAGAGCAGATGTAGAAGATGTGGCAGTCGGCCGGGTCAGGTCGGAACCCGGGAGGCTCACATTCTGAGAGAGGAAAAGCCATTACATGTTATATTTCATAATATGAAAATAAAGCTTACCATAGAATAGTATTATAATGGCTTTCATGCATGTTGATTTCTGAGTGAAAAGATAGGGTAAGACAAAAAGGACTGTGAGGACGTTCGCTTAAACGTTGTTTTGAATAATTATGTTTAGCACAATGACATATCGAGCAAATATTCAACTGAGAACTGTTAATATTCCCAGAATTCAGGCTAATATTGTTGATATAATCTATATTTGACCTATAGGGAAAAAGAAAACAGAAAAACGGAGTTGGGAGAATTATAATGATAATTTCAGCCTCTTTGATGTCAATATGAATGGTTATTATGAAATAAACTTTCAAAAGAAGTGGATGAAGATCCCTAGAATTAACAGGGCGTCAATGCATATTTATGTATGAACTATAAATATGTGTATGTATGTGCATGTAGGCCTACACAAAGAGAGAGGCACGCTCGCGAGACATAGTAACATTTTTGAAATTTGACATGGGATATCAACACTACCATCAAAACAATAAGACAGATAACAAACTCACCAATGAAGGAGGGTCCTCGAGCCGATGACGTCATCACGGTAGCATCCGACGCCGTGTCGTTTACTTCCGGTTCGGTCAGTTTCCACGGCGTGTATCCCGGAAACACAGGAGGAAGGCTAGAATCTGCTGACTTCCGGGGAGACGCTAGTTGTACATTAGCTGGTGTAATTGTCGTCTGCTGGTAACCTCTGTTGTAAGTAGTGTCATGATGTGGCTTCTTTGACCTTGGCGAGAGGTTAATGGATCGTGCATCCTTCGATGTAACCTTGGGTGAATATAGGTTGAGAAATACATCAGATTTTTTTTGTAGTATACACATTTTTTTTATTGAGCAAAACCATCTCTTTTAACTACTGTGAACCACAGGGATAATGCCTCTAATATATTTCTCACCCTTTTTATAGTGAGGCCTATGCAAACTCTGAGGTCATAATTATTTAATATCATAACGATATGGTTCAAATTGAATTATTGCAAGGAAATTTAGTCTATCCGGTAAAAAAATACCATTGCATAGGGGCCATCCATAAATGATATCATGGGGTGGATGGGTGGGTTGAACAGTGTGACACTGCCTCAAAATGAGCCCTATTTTCATGTTTTGATTAGAAAATCTAGTGTGACAGGGGGTAGGGTGGGTTCTAATAATACCATGAGAATGTGTGACATCAATTTATTTACAGCCCCATACTTTCTCAAGCATTTTTACAGGAAGACTGTAAAAACTAGAAAACAGATTGCGTTATAGCCACACTTCCTATAACTCTTGGTGTAAGACTACTGTCCCATCCCATACCTGATCATTATATAGGGCCTATGCCCTCTATGGTAGGGGCTATATAATTATCGGAAATATAATGTTTTTGTTGGTTATGTTTTATTGCACAATAACACCTTTGGGTTACAAGGTCGTTCTGGTTTCCCAGATTAACGACAAAATTATTCTTTCTCGATTATGAATGAAAACAAATAGGAACAACTGATCAACAGGAATGCTGTTAACACAATAGTACTTTGCTTCCCTTTCAAACAAAGAGCATCACATTGTTTAAGCTCTTCTTAGCTCCCTCTTTCATTTTCTTCATTGGTAAAATGCAAAAAGTAAACCGTACCTGTCCTTGAACCTTAGCCGGGAGTTGATGAATTGTCTCAAAAGTTGGCGACTCCTTGGCGACCGATTCGGCCTGATCTTTAGTTGGCGTTTCAAGGTCAAAGGCGAACACTGGCTTCCTGTCCTTGTTGCTGCAGTGGGGCACCCGCTGGGGCCAGTCACATATCCCTTTAATGTGGTTAAAGACCAGCCCGCCTATGCAGGTGACGTGGTAGGGGAGGCCATTAGAGCAGTGGTAGAACTTCCGGCAGTCCTTAGTGTCCTGGAAATACCCGTCTTTAGGGCAGGCGAACGGCTCTGGGACAAAGAAAAAGGAAGAAAAGTATATAGGCTATCAGGTTTAGATTCTGTGTCTTATAATCAAAAGCAGACTGGTTCAGAGTGCATATATATAGGGGAAACATGATAAAACCAATCAATATATATATATATATATATATATATTAATTGGATGAAAGGAGAAGGAATTTTTGAACCAAATTAATTGTTACTTAAGATTTTAATATGTGATTATATTATGCCCAGTAGAAGGTTAGACTTCGAGGACAATTGTTTGGGGTCGAACAAATACCTAATTCTGATTGTCTAAAGATCCAGAGACATCACTTTGAAACCTTCCAGTAGTAAGATTTTTGACCTGGCTTTTTACTTCCATCCAAGATTCCCCCCCCCCCCCCCTACCTGGGCTATGAGGGGAGTAGACCATTGAAAATTAATTAATTACATCATAATGTTTCTCACCTGATGTGGAAGTCTCTGTTCCAAACATCCCCTGCAGTAAGTCGATGTCTTCAAATGGCTCCGGTGAAAAATCTGACTTTAGATCCGCTTCTTTGGCTTCCACGACCGATGTTTGTCTCCACGGTGGTTCAGATTTCATTGCCGCTGTAGTCGGCCCTTTTTCTGTCGATTTCTGCCTCCTCCTGTCAACAGTGTCATCGTCCTGGCCCTCTCTCCAAGTTAAACCAGTTCGCCTTGGTTCTTTTTCCCATAGGCTGCTACCTTTTGGTTCCATTCCCCAAAGATCAGTTCTACTCTGTTCCTTTCCCCAAACTTTAGTCTCCTTTTCCGTATTTCCTCGTTGGCCTCTTCTCTCATCTCCCAGATGCCCACTCCTCCCATCCCTACCCCATAAGTCACCCATTCTCCCTCCAACCCCTCCTGCGCCTACCTTAATTTCCAATTTTACCCCTTCCGTCCTATCCACCCTGGAGGCTACAGTGGAACCTTTAGTCGGCTCGGCCAGTCTTTGATACATGTTTCCCTCTTGTATATCTCCCCCTTCACTCTCCCCCTCCTTCTCCTCCTTATTTTTACCCTTTGCCCCCACAGTTAGGCCCTTTTTGGTGCCCTTCTTAGCCTCCTCCAGGGCGGAGCAGTCTCCAGCAGGGTCGGGGAAATCGCAGCTGGAGGAATCCTCCTTGAAGACCAGGCCGTCCGGGCAGCTGAAGAAATGTTTGATCTTGTCTGCACAGCGGTAGAACTTGTTGCAGTCAAACGAGTCTCTGTAGTAACCGTCCTCTGCGCAAACATAGCCATCTGGGAACAAAAAACAGTGTAATAATAGTATAATTATTTCTCAACAGGGACGGATTTAAGGCCTGAGGTGTGCCCCCCTAATCTATGCCAAATTTAGTTTTTTAAATGTAAAATTCTAGACCATGGATGGGGCACCTCAGATTTTGACATAAGGGCCCCCCCCTTTAGAATCTCTGGATCCGTCCCTGCTCAAGACTGCAAAGGGGGCACGTTAAGACATATGAAATGACATATTAAAGGTATTTCTAACGTGATTTCATTAAGGTTTTCAAGAAAATATTGTTTTTAATCCATAGTAGGGGACTATTGAGTTTGGCCTTAATATATAACAAGGCTAGATTATAACAACCATGAAACAGTTACAAGCAGTTCAAGTTCAGCGGTATAATTATAGAACAGTAGAGAATATATCATGTTCTCTTACTCATCTCAATAACCTCAATAAGCCGATCCCACATTGGGTATTTCCCAAGGTTGGACAAGTGTTGGACAAAATAGACATGTATGCCATCTTTGTCTCCAAGACTTGGGATTACTTAAATAAACAAGAATTGTTTTTTCTATATCCCCAAGTACTGCTAAAACATTACCATTACTTAAAGTTTATCAATTGCCAGATTTGCAGCCAATCAAAGTACTGTATTTCAGGACAAAATAGGGTTGGACATTATAGGTTGGACTGACAGGCTTTACCATTGGTTCCTATGGGGAAAAGCCCAAAATGTAAATTCACATTTTAGAAATTTTAGGAGCAATCTCTCAACCAAATTGCTTTGGTTTATTTTGTATTGTGCAACTTTCTTCAGGGAATTAACACAGAAGCAATTTTGATAATATTTCATGGTAAACTTTATTGTTGGTACAAACTGGGATGGGCTTATTACCATGCTCTTTAGATGCAAGGAGACAAACAGTGTTTGGCTGCTACAGGCAACTGCCCACAGGCTATGCTTGAGGAAACAATCAACAATTCTTAATTACCTCCATTGCTGGGCTCCTCGATGGCGGTGCTGACCCCGGCACACTTCTCCAGGGTGTTGGGGGAGACGCAGGTGTTGAGGTCCGGGTCGAACACGGCTCCAGGGCCACAGAAGAAGTGGTAGAGCTTCTGGTCGGAGCATTGGTAATAGTAACGACAGTCGTCCGAGTCAGCCACGATTGACTGGAAGGTGCACCTTTCGTGCTCATCTGTAAAAAACACATTAATAATCATGAGTCATACAGGGCTGCATACGGAAGGGTGGGGGTGGGGGTGGGGATCCAGGGATTTTCAAAAGGGGGCGCCCTATTACAAATATCTTCTCCGGACCCTCTGGGGCGTAGACTTTTTAATTAAAAATTAATATTTGGCAAGAAATAGGGGGGGCGGCGGCCCTTTCGCCCTCTCTAGATCGGCCACTGGGGGCGCTGATAAGAAGACGTAACCCCCTCTTTTGTTAGGGGACACTATATTTCTAATTACCAAATGAGCATACTGCGCACATATGTACATGTATGCAATTGCAAAACGTATAGTGTTATAATCATAATCATACACCCTCCGTTTTGAGATGTTGGACACCCTCAGTATTTACACCCTGAGGGGTTACTAATAGTACTAATACATCACAATGGAAACTCACTAATACTCCTCTTTCCTCTGGTGACCTTTTTCTTTATTTCCCCGGTAATGTACTTTTTCACCAGTCTGATGAAATCTTCAGCTAACGAGACAACCGACTTGATAAAGTTCTCCCCACGAGACGTCTGGGAAATTGGTGGGTCGAGCAGTTGGAAATCATATCGAACCAAGGCCTGGACGTCAATCAACTTGGACCGGACGGAAACCGCCAAAGGATTCACTGTGTTCCCGCCAAAAGACTCAATTCGGTCAAATACCGTCTGCTCGGTGACTTCCGGTGTCTGGGGGATGTCCGGAGCGGCCATGCCTGTGTCGTAGCCTCCTGTGTTCCTAAGAACATCACTGGCCTGTAACACTTTGATGAAAACCTCTTTGCCAGATATCAAAGTCTCGTTCCTTGGGCTTCTGTTTTCGTCTCTGACGTCACGCCTCGGTCTCCGGCGTCTTGGTATAGGGCGCTGGTTCGGCTGCTGTCGTTTCTGGGGCCGTTGCTTCAGAATGGGGAAGTTTTTGAAGGACTTTTTCACTGTGTTAACTAAGGGGAATTTGCCCTGGCCACATGTTCCATTGAAGTCGTCCAGATCCAGAGTCCAAAGTGCAACGCCAGCTAGACCCCTCACTCTTGCCAGCAGCGTCTATGGTGAAAATTGACAGAAAAAACTATCACGGAACACAACAATAAACACACATTTGATTTTTGGTACAATTATCTTAAAATATCCTATACAAATTTTAAAGGCATCTGTCTCAATCTTGATTTTTTTTATCTGCCTCTCTACTGGATTCTACTAATTTGGTAAAGCTGAAGGCCGAACATACATGAATGTTTCTAGGCCTATTGGATTCTTGTATATATTATTGTAAACGACTACCCAAAACTGTCATTCCACAGGACAGAGCATGATGGCTTTAAGCAAATATTTAGATCTTCAAGACTGATTTTTCATTTTTACATGCGGTCATGATGTCAACTGAAGTATTCTTTGTATTTAATGGTAATATGTCACAATTTGATTACATTCACATTATATAAATTTATATGATTTCTTTAAGGTCAATTTCTCATTAATATTCTATGCATGCTGGCAACTGGTAATTTTATCAGCCATGAGATAATCGTTTTCTCCATGAAATTGTTGGACCTGCGAGCGAAACAACTATCAGCCACGGCGAATATGGGTTCATTGGCCAGGGCAAATGGGCCTTCACTTCCAATCAGGCTGAAGGCCCATTCGCCCGGGCTGATGCTTCTGTCGCTCCCTGCACCGAAACTTTTATTGATTGCATCAAGGCCCTTTCTATCGTACACAACTGCGACAAACTTATTGCATGGACAAGATGATGATCTCAAGGCCGATAGAATGATCGCATGCCAGAGAAATTGAAGAAATAGCATTCACAGTGGGAATAGAGGGCCCTTACGATTGCAAACGATCATTTTCTCAAGCACTTGCAGCCCTGAATCACCTTGAATTCAAAAGATTTAATCCAACATGTTGGATCTGATCGGTTGCACCCGGAGATCACACGACAATTGTCGGAAGAGATCGCATGCACCGCGTCGGCCAGGGCTGAAGGCCCATTCGCCATGGCCAATTTTTCCTTGTGATCTCAAAATTGCTATCATGAAAAATTAATATTTTGAATAAATAACTATTATCAAAAAATATCAATTCTAAATACAAGAAGATATCAATTATATCGAAGATCGCAGTGAAAATTTGGCCAGGGTGAATGGTGCTTTAATGGGCCTTGGCGGTCGTTTATAAAACGCCTGTGGCCCGTTGCACAATAGAATTTCGTTACTAAGATAAAACAACGAAAGCACAACGAACGTTTGCTTAGTAACAAAAAGTTTCGTTGTTACGAAAATGCAATATCTCGGGATCTAATGAATGAAATTAAATTCTGTAAATTGTTCTAAACTAGAAAAAAATTAGAAAAAATGCAGTCAAAGTTACAGCTCTTTGAGGCTATTCTAAACATAGAAAAAAACTATTGCAAAATCATCGTTGTTAAGATAAAAGTAACAAGGAACTCTTTCGTTGTTTACAATATTTTCGTTGTTACGAAACCCATTGTGCAACGGGCCACTGTACAATCAGTAGCGTGGATGCTAACGCAGATATTAAGAGCTGCACACGCAACTCCAAGGGAGTCCAATCAGTTCTGATGACGGCGTACATCTTTTACTCTTCTCCATTGGCTTTACGAGTCAGACAGGAAGCGGTACATTTACGTAAGTTTAAATAAAGTCACTGACTAACTAGGATTATTGGCCAGAGTGCTTAAAAGGATCCTGTAATACGGTTATGGAAAAGGGTGCTGTGTTAGACCTACAGCAACTGCTGCTAGTCAAGGAAACATTTGTACCAATACTGGATTGAGAGTAAAATTTGTGAATACTGAGAAAGTCTCTGGTGCTAAGCACTTCGAATCACAATTTTCAATTGGCACGATATGCCAATTTGTTTTATGAAAAATGGGGGAAAGGCCTGGGTTTGTATAGCAAAACGTGCTGTCATTCCCGTCTCTTCTAACTTCTAGTTGAGGTTAGTAGATATAGATGGTAGTATGTGCAATTAGGTAGTACAGTGAGAGAAGGAGTGGCATACGTAAGGGGTTAGACAATCTGTCTAGCAACTCTCAGCTGTCTTAATTTAATTTTAGTGGATTTTCATAATATAATCTTTAACACCTTTCCCACGAACCTGCGGAGTGAACCGTCCCATAGAAACCCCAAAACCTTTAGCCTAGGCCCATTGAACTCCTTATCCCAACATAGAGGTTTGAGCCCATACCGCTATATACCAGGGCTTAACACTATTGAGAAAGGCCATCAGTTACTTACAATACGTAGTCATAACCCTTCGTAACATCATCAAATGAGTACATGAGTAAAGCTCTTTTAATGTAACTGCTTATATATTTCATAAATAAAGACCATGGCCTACATCAGAATTTTGAGACACCTTTTTCCTCATATAGTGGGTCTCAGGTCTCAGGGATTTTCAAAGATCTTGGTTCAATTGTTACTCATATTCACATTCAGAATTGTATCTTTTTGATTTCCCTCCACAACCACACAGCCTTAGGGAACATAACAATTTACATGACAAACCTCCTTGCCCTTCCCTTCATGTTGGTTAATCAATCAATGAAGCATTGGGTGTGTAACATGACAGGAGTTCCTGGTGACCTGGGTTCCTTCGCCATGCTCACTGGGGTAGATCCCAGACCCAGATAGTCTCAGTGCATGTTATGTCAATTATGCCAGTCAAAGTTGCACTGGGTAGCAAACTAAATATATATCCTTCACATCTTTTACATCACTAGGATTCATACTTAAATGGGTAACTCATCCCTACTCCTCAGTCTGTGGAAGAACACCTGTCCAAGTGGACTATGTGCAAATGACTAGTCAAATGCACCTAGGAACTCTCATATGCAGGGAACTCCAGGGCCCATCAAGTGTCATCATTAGAATGTCTTTCTAGCATGAAAATATTCTACACCTAATAATCCCTCTGTGGGACTATTTTGCAATAACACTATTGATTTTGGTAAAAGACAAAACTGCTGATCTTGAGACCCTAACCAAAATTTCCCTGATTATCCAAATTAGTTACGAAGATATGGGCCCAGTCATGCCACAGGTGCAATAAGCCCATCAACATCAAATATTACCATGAAATTATGTATCAATTTCTTCCCAAATTAATCCCCAAAGAAAATGGTGTAAAACAAAATGAACCATGCTGACTTGAATGACAAATTGCTCCTAAAATTTGTAGAATGCAGATCTGTATATTGGCCTTTTTTTTCCATAGGAACCAATGTTAAAGCCAGTCAGCCCAACCTATAATGTCCAATCCTGTTTTGCCCTAAAACACAGCAATTTTCTTTGCTTGCAAATGTGCAAATCTGCCAATTGGTAAAATTTAAGAATCATAATGTTTTCTCAGTACTTGGGGATTTAGAAAAAACATAATTCTTGCTTATTTCAGTAACCCCAACTCTAGCGGACAAGGATTGCTTATACAGTAATCTTATCCAACCCTTGTCCAACCCTGGGATATACCCAATGTGGGATGGGCTTATCATCCATTAGGTACCTACCTTTAACATGAGACTCCTTGTGTCCTCATACCCAACCCACTGGTCTCCCTGAGCTGCGAACGGCACCGACCTTTCCCGGTCCCAGAACGACCGCCATCCACCTTTCAGCAGCTTGCACACCTGGAGATTAGGATAATTACTTCATTATCATTACCTCTGATCATATTTCACGTGGTTATAGCTATTTTGTATTGGTTGTCTCTTCTCTGACAAAAATATCCTGATGTTATTTGAACAAGTCATGCACGGATAGATGATTTTTCTATAGATAAATGTCAAGAAAAGTTATGGTAGTTGCCTGTTATCACAACAATTGCATTAAAAAGCACACATTCAACATTAATTTTTCAATGGATATTCTAAGCCAATTGCTGAGAAAACATAATGTACAAGCTTCAAGGCCTGGGTTGTACAGCAAAACATGCTGTAATTCTCGTCTAGGTATACGTCAGGTCAAAATTCTACAGGTAACATGACATCTAATATTAGGTCTAATCATGGCCTGTGTCAAAAGATTAATCATAATATGATTATGATTATGATTATGATGTGGATGTTTATATTATAAACATCCACATCATAATCATAAACACATGTCCTTTGTCAACAATTAATGTGGATCCACAAAATACCATGTGTTTACAACAACAAAACTTAAATAGGGGAAAATGATAAGATTCTTATATGGGATTCAAATGAAAGCAAGGTTACCATAATTTTGCATTTTCCCACAGTTCTTACTTCACTATTCATTTATTGGTGGTCACTTTGACCATATTCATGTAGTCATATGAATTTGCAAAATTTTGACAATTATAGCAACAATAATAATGTTGGGTCTCTACAATTAGGAGAACTACTTTTCTGGGTACCAGCAGTAGATTATCAGTGTAGCACGCCAGGAGCTTTCTTGGCTGCTGGTGCCCGGCGTGTACACCAATAACCTATGGCTGGTACCCAGTGTCCCAGAAAAGTCATTCTCCTCCTAATTTGAACATAATCATTTCACAATAAATACATCCTAATTTGAACATAATTATTCCACAATAAATCCACATAAATACAGGTGCCCCTCACCTCATAATAGGCCAGCATGCCCGCCTGGCCTGTGAAGGGCCCCTTTTCTCCAGGACCCAGGGAGGCGGACCCGGCGGTGACCTGCTCCTCGTCCTCCAGGGTGTGGGTCTTGGCGAAGAGCGGCAGACCCAGGAGGAGCCGCCCGGGGCCCACCAGGGGCGCCAGTACCGACGCCGTCCAGTTCTGGAGGAAATGGACATCATAGATTGGGCATTCAGAGAAGTTTTACAATTCATACTTCTTACTCCTGTGTCCATATTGTCTGAACTGATGAGGGTAATTTGTAAATTTTGAGTAGGGTCTCTTCTTTATTTATTAAGATTTTGACCAGCCCGTAACCAGTGGGGGTGCCGGGAATGGCGCCCCCCCCCCCCCACAAAAGAATTGTTTTAAAAACTTTCCACATTATCTTGCAAAATTTAATGTAAAAACTACTAAAGATAGGAAAATCTTGAAAAGTTCCACTTTTTACTGCTTGCCAACCCCCTTTTCAACTTCAAATTATTGAAAATATGGACAAAGGTTCCAATAGTGGAACCTCGCCACCCTCCACCCCCACCCCCCACCTCCAAGGGTACGGGCCTGTGATATTATCTCTTCAAAAGTTCTCATATCATGACAAACTAAGTCATAAGGAGGAGTTTAAAGGTAGATATTTTTCGTCCTACCAACGTTCACCTGATTAGCCTTATTAGTTACGAAATATGGCAACATTGTTTGTCGGCAAATTGCTTCAAAAAGAAATGAAATTCCTAGAAGAATTTTGAACAAAGAGTGACGTTGGGGTGCCTGACTATAGCTAATTGTCACCGTCCAATCCCTATATAGATAAAACAGATCAGCAAAATACAGATTGCTTGCCAAATTTCAGAAGATGAACGATACGCACCACGTTTAATGTTGATTGGATTCCGATGTCGTCACTTCCGGCGAAGAGTGGACTTCCGTGAGCGACAAACCACTCCCAATGTCCATGGTAGTCGTAGGCTGGGGTAATGACGTAATCTGCGTATGTACTACACATAGGGAAGAAGGGAAATTATGTAGAACGAACATCTTCATGTATGAGCAACATCATTTTACAACATAATAGACCTTGTGTAAATGAGGTCAAAATATTTAGAAAGGGGGTGCCTTCATATTAGCCCATATTGATGATCAATTTATTTATTTTTCTGATTGATTGTATTATTACAATATTCTAATGTCTGATATGAGCGTCAGAACCTCCCGCCTCTAAAGATATGTGATTTATGTATAAATGCACAATATTAACAGAGATATTGAAATATTATGACAAAATACTAGAAATTAGTTGTATTCTCCGAGACCACCATCTTCAAGAGCGAAACTATAATACAAAACAAAGCTCTATCAATTTTCTTTTATTAGTTTTCTTGCTAAATTATTTTGAAAATGTATCTTTTTATTGGGTCTATAACTATTTCACTGGTTGTGCTCTTCCAATAGTTGTCTTGGTGATAATGATATGAATGAGATGATAATAATTTGATTAGATTACAATATAGTAACTAAGAATCAGCACAATCAGTTCAAGTTCAATCATACAGTTACTATTTACAAGAAAACTGTAGTTCATGAGTACATGTATAAGACAAGAATTGGAAGAATTTATGTTGCGCAGTTTTGTACACTTCTCCTCACCTCGCTGCTGTCTGTAGGCAGGGCAAACTTTCCAGGATTAGTTTGGTTGACGGCAGGGCGGTGGTCAGTAGGAGTCGTCTCTTCCGTCGGCCATCCACCCTGCCGACAGGCCGTGAAGAGTCCATGTCAAAGGCACTTCTCAGTTCCTTTTGGAAAATAAATTTAAATCTAAATTTAAATCTGATGTGCGTTGTCTCCACTGAAACATGATTATATCATGTCTGGAAATCGATGGCGTCGGGAAAGCAATGGCTATATCGAAACAAAATTGAAACGTCATTCAATGTCTTTTAATTTTTGTTTTTAATGAGGAGATCGTTTTGAAAGAAATACATCCAAAATACACCCAACAACGGTTCAAATAGCAAACGAGGTTCCCCTCGTGAACCTTTTGCTAATAGTATAATATTTCCTTATCCATTCGATGTATCCATTGATAAAAGCTAATAGATAATGCTTTATATAATGTTTTAATAGAGAGCAGACCGTACAGCTTTTACCCAATATTGCCGTGTCCCACCTATATTCTACTTTAGAAACATAGATAACTCAGTCATAATCCCATTTGGAATTGAGTCTTCTCGAATTTGGACAAGAAAGGTATGGTATGAACGCTAGCAAAGGTCCTTTTCATTCATCGGATTTTTGAAACTATTCTTTAGTCATATTCTCCAGTTGGATACAATGATTAAGCCTACGTTCAGATTTATATTTTGCAAAAAACATGAGTAATTTCCACACTCTTGAACGCTTATTCTAAAATTGCACACACCTTTAAAAGTTGGCAGTATTTTTCAGCGTCTTCCTTTGCACTGCCCCGAATACCTGGATACTCCCAGTCCAGGTCGATGCCGTCGAAGGAATAACGTCGAAGAAACGTTATGACGTTATTAACAAACGTCTGACGTGAGGCTTTAGACGTTACGACAGCTGTGAATCCCTTTGGACCTGACTTCCATCCGCCGACAGAAAGGAGCACCTTTAGAGAGGGGTTTTTCTTTCGCAGGTTTGTTAGGCGTTTATAGTTTCCTAAATGGAAGTGGGATGAATGATATAACGGACATTACACTTATCCAGGTTTCTTATGCATCTCAATGGCCTGATAAAATAACAACAGGTGATGGTATTGTGAATGAATTCAAGGTGGTAAGGTGTAACGAACCTTTCCCCTTTGTTAGATTCAGAAGAATGTACGTGAGGGCCTTTAGGGATTAATTATCGTCAGATACATAACACTTTGTCCAAAAGGAAAGAAGTGAATCAGATGGTCCTTGTTCTGAAAGAAGTACCGAGATAAATGGGCCGTGTTCTAAAAGGAACGCGATGAGACAAATAGGCCTTGCTCTAAAAATGATAAAAAAAAAAAATACTGGCTTTATTTGAAAGAGAAGCACTAACAGTTTTTTCACTACTTTTTCACTACCCGATTTCACCCACGATTTCAGTAGTCGGCAATGACAATAAGCATTAAATAAAGACATACCATGCATAATTAGAAAGGGGTTTGTATTCTCTCTCAAATGGTATGTAGCATATAAAGATTCCTCTCACATTTGTTTGCATGATGAAAAGAGCTTGTAAGAAGGATTGAACACTCATCTCATCATCACCCATAATCACTCCTCAATGTTGCATATGCTCCATATATGAAAAAACGTAGGGTATCAATGATCGAGTGTATCATAACTATAATGTATTTCTATAACTGTATGGTATTGATGTGATATCACGTTACTGTAATATATAATGTCATGGCTGGAGCTTGGGGAAGACTGAAGTAATCCAACCCAACACCAGTGCTCCATCGCATAAGCCAGGCAACCCTTGCAACAGTGAAACTACAGCGAGGACTTCTATGCAGGTCTCGCTGTTATGTGTAAAAACTCTCGCTGTTGCAAAAATTTAATAGCAAATTTTACCCACTAATAATCATTTCTTATAGATGAAATTTTCAGGGATATTAGATCTGGATCTATACTTTCAGAACCTTTTACAGAATTCAAATCGGCTGAGTAGAAGTGGCAACACTTAGCATAATATACCTCTCGCAACAGTGACAATTTAAAAATTGCCAAATTTCAGATTGTCAGAATCGCTTAGTGGAATAAAGGCTTTACCTTTGTCCCAGGTGGTGGGCACGTCGTTCCACTCAGCAGGGGCCAACTGCAGGGTCTGGTCGTTAATGTTGGCGAAGGCGTAGAAGAGGTGGGTACAGAGGTGGGGGTCCACGTCCTCCAGGCTGAACTGGGCCGAGCCCTTTCTGTACTGGGCCCACGTCGTCACGTAGCAGGCCGTTACACTGCCTGGAGTAGAAATGCGATTTTGATTCAACAAATCATGAATTATATATACATCAGGTGCTGATCAAGGAATTTTGGAAAGGGTGGCGCACATATTAAAAAGGGTCCCAGCCACCCCTCCTAGGGCTAGGGATTTGGTCCACAAAAAAGGGGGGGGGGGGGGATGCGTGCGCCCCATGCGCCCCCACATGGGGCAAAAGATGTGTATCAAAGTAAACTATATGGCTCTTGTTAAAATATCTTTCACTATATCAATCAAAAGGCACATAGAAAACTCATGAAATGTCCAAGAGGGTTCAAATGTGTATAGACCTTTCCTATTAGTGTGACTTTCTACTAGGGTAATAGGACTGAAGCATTGTATTGGGATATGGATTCCATGGGGCCCAGGTTAAAACCATTAGAAACAAGGCATGTACGGGAAGGTTGGCTGCGCAGACTCGTAAAAAAGGTGTATTACTATTAGAGAAGATGCCACTGTTTCTATGTTGTTGGCGTACCTTATTTAATATTTTCCTAGCTATTGAGCAATTGTTGGTGTACCTTATTCAAAAGTTTCCTAGCTATTGAGTGATGGTCTTTTGGTGTTGAGTGCAAATAGCTTATATCCAGGGACAGATTGGGGGGGGGGGGCGCATGCCCCACCCTCTCTTTTTCGATTGTTAGTGAAAAGCACAGGCCATCAGAGGGGTACACGCGACCCTTTTTAATATGGGCCCTTTTTGATATTCCTGGATCCGCCTGGATATTGAATAACTAACTGTTGAATACACCTTAATAACTATGCTCAATAGGCCCAGAGCCATAGAATAATCATCAGAATAGAAAAGTAAATACCTTGTACTAGTGATGGAAGGAGCCATACTGAAACAATCCAGATACATATCCTCGTCGAATCCATGGTATTCTTGGTTAATCACATCACCAAATCACTGAGGGTCTCTTGTCCTGAAAATGTTTATCGAGAGAGAAGTAGCTGTTACTTCAGCATGGACCGAGACAAATATAATATGGAAGGGGTCAGGTACAAAATAGAAACAGCACATGTTACATGGCTATAATTACAGATGCTACATAAATCCTGTTTCCCAATTAGAGACAAGTCCCAATTAGGGACAGGTGACGGCTGGCAGGTGATGCCATGGTCGTCATGACACGTCCAGGACCTGTAGCCTCTGACCGAGAATGGCCTATTTAAGAAATAACATACTATGTATATCTTCTTACTTCATTAAACTACATGAATCCTAAAATGACCTTGTGCAGACTTCGTCACGTGATCAATTTTTGGTGAGCACCACGTGGTGATCAAGACCTTGTGGATATCAAATACCTTCAACAATTATCATTTTAAGTGACCAAAGGATATATTAACTAAAGTCAATACAACGTAAAATTTGACGTCATCTGCACAACGTCTTTACCATGTTCAAGGTTCATTGTCTGTTTTCCCGAATCGTGCTGTTCCCCACTATTTTGCAGAAATGCAGGATCCATATAGGACAGAATGATAGCTTACATTCAAGCTAGTGAAAACACATTTCTGGCCATGTCAACACACATATCGGTGTTTATTGCACAGTCTGCAATATCATAGTTGTTGAATTTTATTGATGGATACCTGGGCCCGTATCTTCGTAACTGATTTTAGTGGTTAGGCTAATCAGGTATAATTTTATTAGTCTCTTATAATGCCTGATTTCTTCTGTCACCAAAATAGGTGATGTCATTTAAAGAAAACAACTATGAAAAGGGATTTTTGGGTGTAGTTACTATAATGGAAAAACAGAATATATATGAATGCGGCACTTATCAAAAATCATGTGATTAGCCTAATCACTGAAATCAGTTACGACTAAATGGCCCCCTGCTGGTAATGGACCATTTTGTAGATGTTGAATATCTCGAGAAATGATTAACTATTTTGATTATTTGATACCCAAAGCTAGGATGGCATGTGGATGCAAACCACCGTGAAGACCTATTGTTCATAATCTTCTTTTAACAATGGTATCTAATTAAATATAGACAAATTTGATACGGGCGTTTTGCAACCGTTGTATACTCTCAAATGACACCATTCTAACTCAACACACAAAGATATCTCAAATAGTATTATAGAAATACTTAAGAAAAGTAGTTTAGAATCTAATTACATAAAAATGGAGGAACAGATACAGGTATTATGAGGAATTGAAAATTTAATTACGAAATTTTCAGTCTTTGAACATAGAAGTTTCATAATCTCTGAAAATGTAGAACAAATAAGAGGGGAAGAACGTAATTAACTTTTTCTTATTTCCTTCTGGTTTTCTGAAATTAGTAAATGAAAACTATTGTTGTCACTGTTTATGGTAGACCTTTATGCCGCAAATGCATTAATGAGAGATTTATTTCCTTAAAAATAAATGAGTGAGGTCTTCATAGAAGTTGTATAACCTCCTCTCTCATGAAACCAATCCCCAATTTCCCTGCGCACTTGTCAAAACTTCAGTTTCGTATAGAAGTCTTATGTCCAATCCATTTTGGTTTCCAACACACCTGTCCCTTTTCTCACATACTTATTGAAAATGTACTTATTTCCATACAGTTTGTACAATATAACATTACTGAAAAAGGTAACGAATAATAATATTTATGATTCAACACAATGTTTTGACGACCACAGGGGATAACATAGTGCAACATATTGTATGCCTTACACTCCTGATCAGCAAATATTGGGACCACTTGCATAACTGTCATAAAACTCCTACCTTTTTATCTTTATTATCCGTTTCATTGAGGTTTTACGAGATATACATTCCTAACAAGACCCTAAGGAGTACACCAAATATGAAAAGCCAAACTAAAAAAGAATAAAATGGGATCAGTTAACTAATTTAATTGAAATAAGCTCAAGAAAACCAGCCAATTAGAAATGATTGAGTACCTTTTTGCTTCTTTTCAATCAAACAAAATTGATTAAAATATGTGACCAATCGTGGGAATTGGTGTCCTAGAGGGGGAAAGTATGAAACTGAATTTACAATCCTACCTTTCAGACAATGCAAACCATTTTTAAATATTCATATTGTAGGCTGAGATATGTGCGTTTGAAATCCCCTATGTGGAACACGCTCGCACATCCCTGTTTTACCTTTTATGCTTCATTTCCATATTATAGCTCCCTGAACAAAACCATATCTAGTTAACAAAATACAATTTTTTTAATTATCACAATTACTTAAAATACAATAACTTTTCACACAGATCTCCATTTGAATAACAATTTTTACCACTGCAAAGTGAAAGACTTTTGTTATTAAACCTGATAAAAATATACTATGCAATCTGAATATTCCTTTTCCTGTTGCCATGGTAACATGGTAACATTCCTTATTGTAACACCCTTTTTAAAAAGGCCGTTCTTTGCAAAATTACCCATAATGCAACTTTCATGAATAGATACAACGATTTTTTGCTCAAAATCTTAATCTCTGGAAAATTCTGCCAAAGTCACATTTCAAAGGGAAATATGCATCATTAGCTTGTTTTCATTCATAACTCACTTAATAATGGATTTAGAGCAAAATTACTTATATCCCTCTAGGTTACCAAATCCCATGACTGGTCACAAGAATAGAATAGTTTCAGTTTATTATCATATTGTTAGCTTTACTTATGATTATTAGAGAGAAAAATCATGTGAGAAATGCACTTATGATAAAAAACCTCCCTGTTTCCCTGACCTTTACAAACGAGCTCCCCTTCATACATTAATATTCAAACACTAATGATAACCCTATTAGTATAAGGTAAATATTACCTCCTGGACCTTTTCCAGGACTTACAACCATACATCATCAACCCACTTTTGAGGACACAATTTCATCAAACCAATCTTCATACCCAAAGAGAGCCTCCCCACGCAATTCCAGTAACAAACGCAATCAATTACTGGTTTTGATTGACTGGGTAGATCACAAAACTGCATCAAGATACAACTGTGTGATATGACAACATACATACATGTGTATACAAATCTTGTTGAATTGTTGGATTGAAACCGGTTTGGGCTGACAATGGGAAAGGCGAGTGGGCGGGTAGGGAGGGAAGGAGGGCATACGTAGGTGAGTTGATTGGACGAGCAGCTCATAGCCAGGTAGCCTCTCACAGCCAGGTAGCTGGGTGTCTGTGGTAGTGGGCAGAGCTAGAGCAGCTGGTCAGAGCTCAGGACACCTTCACTGTTCCCAGTCCTACAGCAAGGAACCTGGTTTGCTTCTTCTTCAGGATCACCATGTGGCGGGAAAAATCAAAGTAAGTCCCTTTACCATGATACCTTTTTGAATGTTATAATTATTATGTGTATCAATTTTTATTTGTTTATGAAAGAAATTAGTACATATACACAATGATAGAGGTCTATGGCTCATACCCTGCCATACTTGCGATGCTGTTATAGCACTGGAGAGACATTTTGTTTTATTCTGGTTTAAAGTTTGTTAAGTTATTTTGATGCCTCCCATTAATGTTGCTGCAACATCCTGCTGCGACTTCACACAATGTTCTGTTTTGTCAATGTTCTAGTTACGTAATTTCACCGAAACTGTATGTCGTCATAACATTCTGTTTTGGTTGGGTCTTGAAATCATATAACAGTCTTGTTATTATAACTTTCCAATTTGATCAAGTCTCAACTTTAACATCATAACCTCATAAACATAATGTTACGAGTCATTCAGCTAGTAACTAACTGACCAAAAAAGTATGGTAGCAGAATGTTACATCGCAAACTGGTGTGGGTACTTTGGGGTATACAACATTGAAATGTCTTTCTTTTTCATCTTATTCACCACAAAAAAAATCAGTTGATTGATTCAGTAGGATCCGATAGTTTGAGCACCGAAGAAGTGTTTTCTTTTTACAGAGGTTGGGTGAAATCAACGACTTCTGCTCATGAAAGTTATTTGTTTTGGGAAACCTTTCGTTACGCCCGTCCTATCTTTGACACGGATGAATGTTTCATCTATCATTTTAGGAATTGACCAATGCTCCCTAATTCAAACTAAAATATTGAATAAAAAATGAATAGCCATGGAACCCTATTTAAATCATTCTGAGGATACAAAGTCATACTAAACATGGCACCATGACCAAAAATCAGTATGGGTCATGATGCTTTTTAATTATTTTAACGGGGTGGATCCAGGGGTGGGGTGGGTAGGGAGTCCTCATCCTCCCTATCGTTTGTGGACACATGAACTAGGTAAAGAGGGAAAAATGTTATGCATGAACACACATCAGTTTAGTACTTAGCTCCAAAGCAAGAATGTGACGTTATTATAACGTTGCAGCAATGCTCTATTGAGTTCTGCTTTGGGTCTTGTTACATTATTTTGATGGCACTCAAAAACATATTTAGAACCTAACATTACATTGTTACATTGCAATGTTATTGTAACGTTATTATAACATTCTGTATTAGTAAGAGCTCAATTTCGCTAAAATGTAATTATCATTATAACACTCATCTTTAGTAAGTCTCAACCTAACCTATGATAACATAACCAATACATGAAAATTTAACAAATGGCAGAGTGATAAAAAAGTCGAAGAACTGTTACGTCGCTGCAAGATTGCCTGGGCTAGGGACAGGATGTATATGCTGACACCTTTCCCCTTTCAGATCTTGGATCTGCTGCTTTAATTTTATCACCTTTTACAAGAAAAGTGAGCAAAAAAGTACACATTCTATCAAAAGTATCATTATGTACTTTATAGATACCAATTGTTGACATAATTATACTGATTTACTTTACAATTGTCCCTGGCGCTATACTCAGATTTTTAACGTAGTGAAACGCAATAAAGTGAAAATAAACTTTCAAAATTTATTTAACTTCGCTCTACTATCTAATGGTAGGCAAGTACAAAATTAACGTTTAAAGCATTACGGAAAAGGTTAAAGAATAATTTATTGGCAATGAACGGTATGAAAGTTTTGACCACTAGGGGGCTCCAGCAGTTTTTATGCAGTATCATCAAGCAATACCGGGATTTTTGGTAACAAAGAGAAAACATCAAAACATTCAAACATAAATTAAAGCAAGACATTGTCCCAATGCCAAAGGCAATGTGTCACTGCCGACAGCGATGTCTCCATCTTGTTTGCTCACCTAATTATCGTTGGTGATTGGTTTGATAAGGACGCGTGTTGTTACTCATTTTGGAACATTTGGAGGTCAGTATAAGATCAGATTTACCTCTCCGCAGAGATTAGTTTGAACAACACCATTAACCTTTACTCCCTCCAGTCATGATAAAAGATATGCTAGCCGTTGTGGGAAGGAATGTAATCATTATCCATAGCCATGGTCGTTTGAGACGAGTGTAAGGTCATTAGAATTTTGACCCTTTTCTGTAAAGACGATAATCATGAGAGGAAACATGAAACTTATCATGCCTTTGACTGCCACCCCTGTCAAGCATTTGACCCATCTGTTCTGCCCCTGTTAACCTTAATATCACTGCTCTCAGATGAATCGGCGAACCTGTCTGTCAAAAAGACAGAGGGTAATGAACACAGTAGCTTAGGAACACGTACAATAATATAGTAAATTCGAGATAACTCTCTAATTAAGATACATGAATAAGTACAACTTTGACATAGGTTTATCGCCTTACCAATCTGTGTCAAAACACTGCATGAAACAACTCTTCAAGCAGATATAATATCTTTTCACACAGATCTCCATTCAAATACTAGTTTTTACTACTGCAAAGTGAAAGACTTTTGTTATTAAACTTGACAAAAATATGTTATGCAATCTGATTCTCTTGCCATGATAACATGAGAAAATCCTTATTAAAAGGATGTTCCTTGCAAAATTACCCATAATGCAACTTTCATAAAAAAAAAAAGAATGTTCTTTGCTCGTTATTCTAATCTCTGGAAAATTGTGCCTGGATCATCTTTCTGAGGGAAATTTGCATTATCAGCTTGTTTTCATCAATAACTCACTTAATAATGGACTTACAATGAACAACATCCTTTTAGGTTACCATATCCCGCAACTAGTCACATAATTAGATAACAACAAATTACAATGTAACCATGTAAAACCTGTATGGTAGATTACGATAATTCATAAGATTCTTATTTCCAGAAGTTGAATACAAATGAACCCCTTTACTGTCGATTTCACTGCTGCAAAATTGGTAATCTCTGCAACTTATGATTTTTAACAACACTGAAAAGAACTAGTCAAACATGGAATCAATGAATCCCATTACTGCACTGATTTTTACTGCAGAGTAAAAAACATTTCCAAAGAAAATATTTAAGCACCACAGGTCACTTTTGTATTAATGTTAGTAATTTTCTTATGGACATGTTATGAAAATATTGATCTTTCCTCCAGGGGATGAAATAAGATTTCGTAAAAGAAGGTTCTTCGGTTGACTCAGTATCTGATCATGAGGTAATGGGATTCATTGACTCCATGTTTGACATACATATCGATTTTCCCCCTTTTCTTTGTGTTCTAAAGGGAAAAGAAAGTTTAGAAGCAAATATGATACCCCTGGATCCACCTAAGCTAATGCATAATCCATTATCTAAAGCGCTGTTGTTTGAAGAGCATCACATTTAGATCATACACCAGGTACATGGGGGCACTTAATGTCCTGAGTCACCCTGCCCTTTGTTTTATCATTGAATCAAACTGTATCACATACTGTGTGCTTTTCAAACAGATGGGTTGAAGAGATTGATAAGCATTCAGACAATCAATACAGAAATTATAT
This sequence comes from Lepidonotus clava, assembly GCA_936440205.1. Lineage (NCBI taxonomy): Eukaryota > Metazoa > Annelida > Polychaeta > Phyllodocida > Polynoidae > Lepidonotus > Lepidonotus clava. Next base: position 18,072,437 of record OW387135.1, read on the forward strand.
CATATTCATTCAATTTGTAAACAAACCATTTGAAGCGTCCATTTCATTTCATATAACAAGTTTGTATTAACATTTGTCTCTTTTAATGGAATGTTTCTCCAAAGTTCACTGAGATTTAATAAGCCTCAAAACTTTTTTTATTCTATATTGGAATAGTACTGCAGTGAATCTCATATGCATTCATACTTTAATAAATTTCCAGTTCATTTACAGATATACTTTGACAAGTCAATTGACTGAAGAATGTTCTGAAATGTTCTTGTATTTTCTTTCAATTGCACCAATACTGGTAATCTGTTATCAACCATATGTTTATGTAATCTCTTAAAATTTACCAGGCAATGGTAAACTATTTCCATGATTAATCATGATTCTCTTTTTTATTTTCAGATCTGCCCCCTGTGGCCTCATCAGCAGTATGATTCTGTGTTGTCTTGTCACCTGCACGGCTGAGGTGCACACCAACAGGAGCGATGTTGACGGAATGACTACAACTGCAAATAACTTCATGCCATCCTCAGAAGAAACAGAGACAGAAAACAAGACCTCCCCAGGCTTTCTTGTGAAGGTAGGTATGTTTATGACAATGTAGGAACATAATTAGAAAAGAAGTATGTTTCAGGGGTGAAGATTGGATTTTGGGGCAGAGAAGTCGGGGGTTGGGGAGTTTCACGCTACTAAAATTAGTCATTCATATTAGGGTAGAATCTTCCTCATCTAGGTGGTTCAAGTCTAAATGAAGACACTCACTTGCAGAGGCACAGTAAAGATTGTTATATGTCAACATCTAAGAAGTAACTGAAGAGTACATTCTTTTGCCACACCAAGTACACCAGACCTAATGCCCATACTGCTTCTTGATGATATTCACATACCATCATATCCAAAATTCACCCTGATTAAGTTTTGTTTGACCCCCCTTCTAGTAGGCTAAAAGTAGTATATCCATAACCAGCAAGGTGTTATTAGTACTATTCATAATGTCTGGTTGATGTGCTTATATGTAGCCTAGCTGACACAGACAGTCCAGGTCTAGCCCGACTAGAACATTGTCCCCAGAATGCCACCAACGTTAAAGTTTTCCCTACTAAGCTCCTGCTATACCTCCATATAGCTAGGTTTAAGATTGTTCTGTCTCTCTCCCTGTCTTCTCAAAATGGTTCCTTATATATATGCCATCCCCCTGTTCTGTCCTATTGCTCTTTCCACTAGCTAAGTATTTTTTAAGAGCAGGTGCTACTACCACACACATGCTTAGAAAGGAAATGTTACCATTTCACTTGCTCCCAGTTGCAGCCCATCCATACTTGAATCAAAACAAGCTACTTCAAAATCATTGGTGACCTATGCTGTGATTACCTGTTCAATTAATATGTTGGTGACATGACTGGGTGATTGTCCCTTTTATCTTTTTTCCCTGGATATAAAACCCTATTCACTGCTTTTATTTCCTTTCTGATTATCTGCAATCCTTATCTAATATGCAACAGTCAAAGCTAATCATAAAATAAATGACCATTTTAGCCTGGGCCATCTGCCGAGAAGTGGCCTAACTACATTTACTTACATTCCCTTTCATGCAACCACATAGGGGAAATCATACCCTACAGAAATGATTTATGTTAATATCATCCTCTCTTGATGGAATGCTCAATCAAAATTTAATATTGCTGAATTTTTTTTTTCTAAAAATATTTTTATTGAATATCTTCAAATGAATCTGTTCCTCCAGACATTACATTGATAATCATTAAATCCAATACATTGCTTTTTCATCTTTTAGATCTATCATAAAGATCAGACTTAATGATGATGATTATATATACAATGAATTGTGTGATTATTTGTTGGAAGGTCAAAGGGGATCCCTCCCATATAAACTTGTGGAATAATTTAAGACACCTCAATAAGATAGAGGTCCCAACCCGTTTGGAAATTATAAGGAATGCCAACTGTAATTTAAAGGCTAGTATGTCATACCAGTTCACCTCCTTTTTAGTTTTAAATTATTGATATTATAAGAAAAGGTGCCACTTCTTGCCCCCCCCCCCCCACACACACACAGGAGACCCTGTGTAAGGGCCTGGGGATGTTATACCGTGCACAAATTGGGATTTATGTTGAAACTGCATTTTATGCGAACATGTTCCAATCACTCAGATAAAAAACTATTGAAGATAGATCGTCAGAAGATCCACATTATATAATTGATGTTACAGCTGTCTCTGTTCCTTAACTATATCGGCAATTAAACATAAACTTTACCTTTTGCTGTCGTTCATCTTAAATGAGATAGTTACCTTATGTGTGTTTATAACGTTGTCTAAATCATTTTCAGGCTTCAGGCTTCCTGCCCTTCAAAATAGGATGGGCCTTACAAACCTATTGGATGGCTGTCATAGTTCCCGTAGGCTTGACAGGTAAGTGCCCTCACATTCACTCAGGTTTGGGGACTTGCATGAAATATGCTAGTATATTTTGAATATTTTTATACTCTCTTTCCCTCCTTGGAGTAAAGTGCGCATTTTCAAAAAGGTCGAGATGTTCTAGCTAGATATGTAACTTAGAATAATATATATATATAGTAATATAATATATAAGTCCAATGGGAACATATGCAACATATTGCCTGACTCCGGGCATATCGTATCTATTATAAAGTGCTGGAAGGTCAGAAACACAAAATCTCATGGAGATATCATAGTAACGATAATATCATAACATATCAACCGGTAACCTGTCAGAGGTTGATTAAAATCTATAATATTATATTCCACTCTGCGTACAGTGTCTATTGATAAAGGTCTATACTTAATGGAAGGCCCTATATTTCACAGGGAACACACTGACGCTGGCAGTGTTTCTCCAGAAAAGAAACAGGCGTGTGTCTTGCTGTATCTACATGGCTGCTCTGGCCCTGTCTGACCTGATGCTCATGGGTCTGGCTCTCTACTACTGGCTCATCACAGATGTCCTCCCCCATGGCTGGTCACTCTGGGAGTGTAAACTGTTAGTCTGGCTTTTCCACACACTGACCAACAATGGGACCTGGATTGTGGTAGCGATGACAGTCGACCGCTGCATTGGTGAGTTTTTATAGTATATGTCTTTATTTTGGGTTAATTGGATGGGATTTATATGGAGGAAAATGGCAGTCTTGTCGGGCAATAAGGGATGGTCTGGTCAGCCATTATGTCGCTGATTATGTACGGGACAACGTGGTTTGATGAGGAAACAGCATTCCACAAAAAGTGTGCTCAAGTTAGAAGTTCTAATTTCTGTAAAAAAAAAAAAAAAACGCTATTTTTTTAAAAAACAATATCGTGCATTAAAGGTCGGCAGTAATTGTTTTGATACAAAACATTTTTTGTACATGCAAAAAAAAAAGATTATAACAATTATCACAATTTAATAATTTTTTTTCTATTTCAATCAATGAATTTGTCATTTTTCCCTTGAAAAATAAACACGTTTCAAAAAGCTAAAACAAATATTGCAGCATCTCAGCTGTAGACATCACATGATATTCTGGTAAAACTAAAGGCTGGAACCCATTAAGCGATTAAACTAAAATTGATCAGTTCTGGTCGCTCAGTTCTGGCCGTTTTCGACTAGAAATGGTCACAAACGACCAAAACTGGTGTTCCCACTGAGCGATTTACCAGAAATCGCACAATGGGAACACAATTTCTGGTCATTTCTGACCATTTCTGGTCGTTTCGACCAGAACCAAGCGACCAGAACTGATCAAAACGATCAGAATTTTAGTTCAATCGCTTAATGGGTTCCAGCCTTAAGTGCAATTAAGTGCAATTAATTTTAATGTAGATACACATGGAAGTGTCTTTCCAAACAAAGATAAATCAAAGTGATGAAAACCTGGCATTATAAACTTTCTAAATGTTTGGTACATATTCATAATTTTGGCTGTTTGACATCCTTTCGGGAGAACTGCCCATTAGTTCCCATACAAATCCAATGCATTCTTCAGCCCATGGGGATGGGACGTGTCTGATTAAAAAAAATATATGTAGGCCTACACAAATCCATTGTACTTCAAACTTTTCTATCTTCAGCTGTGACAAGGCCTCTTCTCACGTTGACCTGGTGCCGTCCTATCCGTGCATATGTGACATCAGTGGTTGTTGCTGCAGCATCTATCATGTACTGTGTACCCCACATCCTCTACACAAGTGTGCTTGAGACCAAAACCTCATGTGCAGGCTTCACCTCTGGAGATGGACCCTTCGGCCTTGTATACTCATGGGCCAGCCTGGGAATAAGCTGCCTTGTGCCATTCTCCATTATCCTGGTGCTCAACCTGAAAATCGCCCTGGTAATCATGAGAAGAGGAAAACTCCAGACGCACTCCAGCAGCCACCAAGATCTAGCGTGCTCCACTGAAAATGGCCTGTCAACAATTGGAACCTGTACCTCATCAACTTCATTTTCGACTTTAACGCAAGGTGCAAATGAAGGAGAACATGCTGATGATGTGTCCTCAACTGCAATTGACCGATCGAACCCAATCAAAATCAGTTACCCCGAACCCTTACCCAAGATGGCCACCAGTGCTGTGTCAGTAAAGCTTGATTCCCATGAGCACCAGCTGATTGTGAACTTGTTCCTGGTGACCTTTGCTCTGTTGCTACTGACCATGCCACAGTATGTACGCTACACTGTTTATGAGTTCCTGCCCTTCCGCGATGACCCTGCCAGCTTTGCTGATTACATACTAGCATTTCACCTCACCCAAAAGTTGTACTACACCAATGGAGCCATCAACTTCTTCTTGTACTGCCTGTCTGGCTCAAGATTCAGGACGGATTTGAAAAGAACATTGACCTGCTGCTGTGCTAAGGATTGATAAGTCTAGGCTGAATTAGACAGAAAAAATGACAGGTTGATGAGGATGAAATCCACTACCCAATTGTTTTCTTCAATTTTCTAAAAGTAATCTCACAAGGGTGGCTGGAATGATAATATAACAGCAACTACAAACCAATCAAACATGATCAAGGTCAATCATGTGGCACCCTTATCCAAATGTTGCTTTCTGTTCTTGCTGACAATCCTGTAGTATGTTTACAGTACAGCTGTTTACATGTTTCTGCCCTTCTGTGATGACCTGGCAGCTTTGCTGATCACATACTGGCATTCCATATCACCCAGATAGTGTACTACATCAATTGCCATCAACTTCTTCTTGTACTGCCTGTCTGGCTCAAGATTCAGGACAGACTTGAAAGAACATTGACCTGCTGCTGTGCTAAGGATTGATAAGTCTAGGCTGAATTTGATGGATAAAATGACAGGTTGATCAGGGTGACATCCAATAACAAGGACCTTCTTTAATTACATGACAGAATCCATATAAGGGTGACCAGGATGATGATGTAACTGCAGACCAATTGACCATGACCAAGCCCACTACATGGCACGCTTATCCAAGTTGGTTTCTGTTGCTACTGGCATCACTAAAGTATATCTGCTACACTGTTATGAGTTCCTGCCCTTCTGGGATTACCCTGGCAGCTTCGCTAATTACATACTGGCATTTCACCTCACCCAGAATTTGTACTACACCAACTTAGCTATCAACTTTTTGTACTGCCTGTCTGGTGCAAGGTAGAGGACCAACTTGAAAAGGACATTGACCTGATGCTGCTCCAAGGATCGCACAAGAAAATGATCAGATAAAGATCCAATACTCCAGCCACTTCATATTCAACTTCATAACAGAGAGTGAACAAGGCTGACCAAATCAACAAAGCTACTGCCACTGTAGACCAATCAGATGTCAGCAGTGCCAATCACCTGGGAATCCCTTTTGAAGATGGTCTTCCTGCTGCAGTGAACATGAAAGTTATTCGGGTAGGCTTTTGAGAGTAATTCTACTTTTAATTGACAGAAATGCATTGGAGCTCACATGTAAACGTTTGTAAAATTTTACATCGGAAGTATACAAGTGTTATACTGTTGTCTGTGACATGCAAGGGTGTTAGATTATCCCAAATCATGGGCCCAATTGTAAAGAGCCAATTGGGACCTCACACATTGAGTCTATGTTTTGGAAGGAGACTTAAGAAATCTTATTACATTCTGTGTTCTGGTCAATGGTTATATTCTTATTCAGAACCCTGTGAATGATAGGACTTGTATTTTGGTTCCACATACCTTATTAAAAGGAAATATGGATTTCTGAAACAAAGGATAAAGATTCCTGTTTGTGCCCCTCCTCCCCCGTACATTCATGTTTGTGGGGCCCCCTCATTGAATTCCTGGATCCGCCCCTTAATGATATTGTCCTCAAAGACTTGCAGAAGGGCACAGCGCATGAAATACCAGTAGTGTTCACAAACTGTAAATATTTATGCACATGTTGTACATATTCTTTCTAACGACAATGGCTTTCTAACGACTTATTTATTCCCAACATAAATGTTGATGTGTTATTTAATCCAGATTTTCATTAACAGAATGAAAATTCAATGTAGTTTGCAAGAATTCGTGAGAAATTCTCTATTTGTTAAAGAGAGGAGCTTCTACTACTAGAGCAGCGTCTAGTTTACTTATGGAGTATATAAAATGGGTATGTTAATCCTTCAATTGGTAGTGAATTAAAGGTGGATAGTTTTTTTATGACCTTGGGTAATTTATCCAGTGGTATTTGGGATGATTAATATAAATCTATTATCTTGATATTGTCCAAGGATAATTACCTGTTACTTGTGTTTTTTCTATATTGTTTGATATAATCATATCCTTATTTACAGCTACAACCACAATACAACGAATCAGTAGCATAATAACAGTTGAAAACCAGGTGTTCACTCACCGCTGTGATGGACCCACGTCAATTTTAAGTTTATGCTTATTGATGATTAATATCTATGTATTCATATTGTCCAAATATAATTACCTGTTACATGTTCTTTCTGTATATTGTTTTACCTGTCATAACTACAATCGGTACAACCACGACGGCCAATTGAAGGTGGATAGCTTCTTCATGACCTTGGGTAATTTATTCAGTGGTATTTGAGATGATTAATATAAATCTATATCTCAATATTGTCCAAGGATAATTACCTGTTACATGTGTTTTTCTTTATTGTTTGATATAGTTATATCCTAGTTTATAGCTACAACCACAATACAACGAATCGGTAGCATAACAGTTAAGAACCAGGTGCTCACTCACCGCTGTGATGGACCCACATCAATTTTAAGTTTATGCTTATTGATGATTATTATCTATGTATTCATATTGTCCAAATAATTACCCGTTACTTGTTCTTTCTGTATATTGTTTTAGTTGTCTTAGTTAATTGGTACAACCACGACGGCCACGAATTCGATGATTGATATGAGTGTATCTATGATCTAATACCAAAAATATCAGGCATGTCTGGTTTCAAGGCTGTTTAATCTTTAGTCCCAATAGATCTTTAATACCTTAAAGGCAGGCTTCCACATAATTGCAAACGTGAAAAACTTATATTAACCCTTACCATACACATCAACATTTGCCGCATACAAGCATTGGTGGCTGAAGATCGAAAGGGTTAAGACTAGAAAGTCACAGACTGTCATGGTTTGTCGTTCTATGAAAACCCACCTTTTAAGCCTGGTCCCTACTGGGCCGTTGATAGGCACTTAGTAGGGCAACTAAGGTCAAAACTTGTCCTGGACAACTAAAGTTAATTGTCCAGGCCATTTAAACACCCCAGAAATCAAATAAGTCATTGTAGTTGGAAAGGAATAATACATCTGCTCTGCCGACTAAGCTCATTTTCTGCACTTGGTCGGTTTGTGGACATCTGCCTTTAAAGGAACATTTATTAGGACGCTTTGCCACAAACAGATGCTATCTCACAAATATTCAGTATTTGTGCATGGGGAAAAAAGTTAACCCTTTCTAAACACCAACCAACACCAACTAATAAGCTTTGGTCATTGAGGTCAAAAGGGGTTAACACCTGTTGGCCGGTGACGTACATAGTTTGTTGTGCTGTGGAAACCCATCGCTACCCTTTCCATCATCAACAAACAATGCTTTTTTTGGCGCCAATAGTCTCTGTGTTTGAAAAGAGTCCATACTATTATTTCACGTTTGTTGCTCTGTGGAAACCTGCCTGACGTTGGTTTTTATGTTCCAGTGGGGACCCAGCTAAATATATTCAAATTGCTTTTGTAAGAGGTGACTTGAAAAACATTGTTAACCAATGCACAATAAAGAATAAATGGCACAATGCTCAGAGTTATTGTTTATGACTATTTCATAACATGAAACAATAATCATTCCATAGATGCTATACTGATGTAAGAAGTGCCTGTGAAATTAGATATTATATACAACTTTCAAACTAACTGGAAAATATACAACCCACCAGTAAATTCAACTTTCACAATTTCAGAGGTTCAAAGTAAAAAGACAGTACAAGCAAGTGACTGATATTTGAAAAGAACCGAAGGAACTATTTTATAAGAGAGGGAGATCTACACTGAGCAGTTTTCTATAGTTGGATTTATCTTGTTAGCAGTTGCTAGGAAACTATTGTAACTTTTGGTTAATGATATGATAAAGGATAAACTGGATAATCGAAATTACTTAAGCATCATTGCCATAAACAGAACACAAACATCTTAATAAAGATGAATCTCGCTGTTGGTAGCCCAAAACTACACCGCTTAATCAGTTTCATGGGAATCGTCTTTACACAAAGGTTTAGCGCACTTCTAGCTCCTCCCGGATGAATATGAAACGGTCACTTGTTTAGATCTTTAAATAAATCACACTTATGGGCAGCACTCATTCATTGCATTCACATAATATAGCTTATTTAAAATACCTTTCTTGAACAATGCAAAATTAAGCCTTCAGTTTCCCGATCTGCCCTCAACAATACACTCAACAATTATATAAATGAAATGAATTAATGTAAACTGTCTTTTTGATAGTAAAGATTACAATGAAATTTCCATGATTTTTTGCAGACTTTAGAGGTCTATGACCATGAAAAATTGTGTAATTTACAAAAAACATCTTATTTTCCGGAAGGAAACATCCTAAAAACCCTCTAGTTCTGCTAGAGCATAACACCGACATGCCTCTGGAGGTCAAGTCACCAATAAATATGTAAAGTGCTCTTGCCGCTTTCATCCAGATGTTTACCGAGAAAATGCAAATCTTAAAACCGTGCCGCGACCGCCCACAAACCAGTTCGAGTAGTTGAATAGTCAGCAAAGTTGACACTATTCTCGTAGGGGGAAATCCTGTTATATAATGGCTGTTCACAACTTGAAAATAACCGATAAAACCATTCGCAAATTGCAATTTTCAATCATTTCAAAAAAGAGTCATCAATCATTTTCAAAATGAATATTTCTCTAATGGGAAGTAGCGTAATTCTCCGGGACTTTGACTATACTTTTGCGTTTGAGAAAAATATCAGTTAGTCTCTCTTAATTCCAAGGACCTTAGCACAGTTTCGGATAACATATAGCATACACTATTATACCAACGTTCATAGGGGACGTTCATGTACATTTTGACCGACATATCATGTCCAATTTGGTTAGTTTCACCGCCTGTAATCAATTCCATCTGGCATTTTTACTTAACGGCATGGCCGCTAATGTAAATAACGTCATCAGGCAATTACATGGCAAATGAGATGATGTATTCCATGACAAAATGAATTGTACCAACGTGTGTAGTGCGGATTTTTCCGTCCCAGTGCTTAGGGCGATCAAAGGAAAAACTCTTAAGGAATGTATGGCCGCACTGGCGACAAACCTGTCTGCTTAGTCCGACTCACTGTGGTTTATTTGCATTTTCTGGGCAGACAAAGTCATTAAGTGTGAAGGAAAAACTTCCCAATCTATATCTTTTACTTTAAGAATGAATAGGAAAGATAAAGTTTTATAGTAAATTTATATCAAAAATTAGAATTATTTCTTTTTATTTCATTAAGGAAAATAATTCTCTTTTTTAATTAGAATTATGAAACTAATGTGATAAAATTATTTTACTGATTATACCCGATTGTGGTTTTTATTGATGTTAAAAAGTTGAGAAAATCAGAGAAAGGTCAAACAAAATTTAATAGACATATTAAATTGAGAATCGAGAATGCGGTGGTACGACTTTCAGAAAGGTGTGACAAAAAGTGGTCAGTTCGTGGGTAACCCCAAATATGTTACCCAGCCGGGAGGGTAAATAACAGTGAAGTAACACACCCAGCATATCGATCTGTGTAAGTGTGTTTGAGGGCGCACTGTAAGTAAGCAGCTACAAGTGTTCTAGACTGGCCACAAAGTGGGAAATTGATCGCAAGCTCTAGACACAAATCCATCGCCACATTTTGGGTGAGTTAGATATTGACACGAAGCGGCCAAAACAAGCGAACAGTTTTAAGACTGACGACTGTTCCAAACCAAGCAAAAAGCCGGCCTTTGAGGGTTGATCAAACAAAAGTCGAGTGTGACGACTTCAGGTGTTTTGCCCATGGGGTTGCCAGGAAAAAGAGAACCCAACCAGTTGAGCGGTTTGATTAGCAAGTTCCTGTTGTGGCTGTCCGTATTTTCCTGCCTAACTGCCTTCTTCTAAAGTTTATAAGGTGCCACCAAGTTTATCCTGCATTGGTGGAGTCCATACATTGAGCTCTTCATGTTTAGGTGATTATTTCTGACAGCACATTTATAAAATGGAGGCAGGGTATGTATAGGAAGGTCAACGCCTGCCAGGAATAACATACACGGCTTGAAGAGCCAGAAGTAGTACCGTGCTTGTAATTGGCTTTTTGTGAGTGGACCCCAGGCCGTGTTGAACCATTCGCCCATTTCTTAACGGCCACCTAATCAACAACAGAAACGTTGGCGCCAGGCTGAGTGTCTTGATATCAGGGCAACGAGCACAATAGCGAGTAATGGATATGGCCTAAGTCAACAGGGCGTTGGGTTGGTCGTCTTTGTGTGTTTTATGTATGGATTATGGCTGGAGAACTAACTCTAGACCCACCCACCACCACCCACAGTGCCCCACCGGCCCTGCTCCTGCTGCCGCCCATACACAACCACCATAAGGTGGTGGAAGGTAATAATGCCTCCAGTACTGCCCGGAGGAAGCCAGGAGGAGGCATTAAGCGAGGAGATGTGCAAGAGGGATGGGGCGGTCGGCAAGGTGCTGGAGGAAGAGATGGAGTTAAGCAGGAAGGACCAGGAGACCAGTGGTGGGCTACCAGAGTCTCCAAGAGATACGGTTTGAAGTATCCATATATCAATAACATACAGAAAAAGAACAATAATAATAATCTTAGTTATTCAACTACCACCACCGGAAACAAAAAGCACCACTTCCAGCACTACCCCCACCCCCACCACCACCAGCACCACACCCCAGTGGTGCCTATAGATAGACGCAGCTACAGCCTGTATGGCTTCTCCGCCCCCAAGAAACCAGCCTTCAGGGTGCACAAGGGATTCATGGCCAACTCGCTCTTCTTCGCCGTGCAGACCTGCCGCTTCAACCGCGTCAAGGTCCTCATAGACCAAGGCCTTAGGCCGAGGGTTAAGGATGCCTCCGGGCGGAATCTGCTCATGGCCTGCCTGGAGGTGGAGGACCAGGAGAAGCGGGAGAAGATGTTCTCCTACCTCCTGAGGAGGGGGGCTGATCCCCACTATGTGGAGCCCGTCAAGGGTCAAGATGTGCTCACGTGGGCCGTCTGCCTCGGCCGAGCTGCTCAGGTGAGTCAACGGCTTTGAATGGCAATTTGGTATTGTACTAATGTGAACAAAGGTACACGGAGGTAGGCATAAACAAATATATAAATAGGAAGATCATACACAGAACATACCCACATTGATGCATACATAGATGCATGCATACATGTATAGATAAATAGATACATGCGTACACACTTTTTTATTTTATTCCAAAAGTCATCCTCAGGGTAACCCCCAGGTCTTCCAGGTGATGCATAACAGTGTATACAATTTAAGTGAAATGGAAACAGAATACTGACGCAAGGTATTAAAAAAATTGTCGCCATGAAAATCGCCAAATCCCGTTTTTGATGCCAAATGTAAGTGAGAGAAAAAGTTGTACCAAATGGGAATAATACAACAAATACATGTAATTTGAATTCATATCTATTTGTAATCATAACGCTCAAAATTAAATAGTTTTTGAAATGAAAACGCGTATTAGATAAGAAATTTTGAATTTCAAGGCTAGACATACATGGACACCATGCACACTTTTCATATTAATCCTGTCGCAATAAAATAACGTCGTCATATGCATATATATCATCTATATTATCGCCAGAAAACAGTATATATGTGTCGCTATTGGCGACGTGGCCAGCGGGTTTCATGAACCCTGCATACATACATACATACATACATACATACATACATACATACATACATACATACATACATACATACATACATACATACATACATGTATACATACATACAATAACATACATAAATACATAAAAGACACAAAGCAGGGGCATTGGAGGGTCAGCATATAGGCTATGTAATAAAGTGTTGTGCATTCCCAACACGCGCATGCCCAACATTTCCCCCTCTTTTTGTAGTTTAGTCTGCCAAAGAGGGGGCGGGGGGGTCAGGACCCCCTGGACCCCATGGGTCCTGCAAAGTAACATGTAATTATATTGTATATAATGTATATATATTTATATATATGTATGTAGCATTAAGTATGTTAAGTTCCATAATCGATGTCATGAAAAGCACTGTGAAGTGATGATAATTCAGCTCAAAAAAAAAAAAAAAAAAAAGATACAGACAGACGCAGCAGATACGGGGACACATACACAGAGACGGGGACAAAGACACAAAGACATACACACACATACACACCCAGACAAAGACAAAGACATCCCTAAATTAATTGCTTGCTTTTTAAACAGACACACAAAAATAATGATGAGATGAGATACCAGGATTTTTTCCAAAGGTTTCCCCTGCTTCCATTCACTCAAAAAGAATCTGGAAACTTTTTTGCATAGGTTATAGAATTCTACACAACTACGGCAATTGGTAAGGTGTACATCACTCAGTGAGTCGGCCTATGATCCATGAAACGTGTCTGGTCATAATCAATTGCCCCATATGAGACCGGGATCGGAAATGAAACAAAGACTGTTGGAATAGCAGACCAAGGCTACAACACTAAAGTAACTCTCAAACTTATAATTTCACCTATGATCACCTCATTGTTGTAATGCCAGAGGCATGAAATTAACGAATTCATAATAACATACCCTGGGACCTTAGCAACCAGCTTAAGGTTAACTCAGAACAAATGAACGACTACATGGGGTAAGAAAGGGGGTAGGTGACTATCTTTTACCTTCGCTACAGATGTTTAAAGTATACATTCATGTTAACAATATATTATGTTTTTTGGTGACATGGACAATCAAGACCCATAGTCAGCCTGTCTTACAAAAATAAGGGAAAAAAAGAAGATAAATCATAATATGTCAATATTCAAAAGACGAATATCATTTTCTTGTAGAATGCAGTTTACATAATTACTTTTGTATGTTTTCATTAGCCATATAATAGAAAAAATATGCAGCAACAAGCCATATACAATGAGCAGGATGTAAGAAAGGCAGATCTTTGACATTTCCAATTGGCTTCCTATTGTGTCGGCCCTTACCACTCCTTCAGTGTAGCGACTCTAGGTACAGTTTACTTAAACGGGCAAATCGGAGTGATTAGCCATCAAAGCGGAACCATACGAGGTATAGATAATCAATACAGCATACTTGTAATGGAGATTAATGTGCTGGAAATCTATAGTGAATAACCTATGGCTCTAGTTAATAACCTATGGCTGATTCAGCGACGCATGACTTTTACAGGTGTATAGCTATAGGCTTTGTGCAGATATGGTCATAAACCACTTTTGTGTGAACACCATAATAATTATCTGATTGCCACTGCCATGTAGCTAAGAATAGAACTGAAAATTTATGTATTTTGAAAAATGAGAATTGTAGATTATGATTTATTAAGATAAATTGTATATCCATCAAAATGTGTTCTAGATATTAACAAAATGGAAACAGAAATAATTGTGGGTCGACCAACTAATTAGCTGAGCTTTGGGATAGCTCAGGTTCCAAAAGGCGATCTCTGCCCTGAACTTACTTAATTGGAGTTTCTGGTTAGTTTGATGATCAACTCGTTATGATACATTATGAGTACAAGTATAGCTAGGGTGGGTGTAAAAAGACGCGTTATAGGCAGGGCATGATTGAAGTATACTGCATTGCACTATTTAAACTCATACTTTGGTCCATTTGAATGCCGTTTGATATAAAAGGAATGTTAACCAATAATGGGAAATGGTACCCTTGTGGTATATTTTGTAAGTTGCTATGAATTCTTGTTAAGTGATTGATGTTAAATATAAAAACATCCAAGTAACACATCTTTATCAAACAAATTTGCACATAGGTAGAATTTTCCAGGGATCATGATTGTAATCATAAAACCTTTCTATCTTCTCATGACTATTGCATTATGGGTAATTTGGCATGGGATGTTCATTTCTTAAAGGGTGCTAGAATAAGCAATAATACAATTAAGGTTCTTAGGACACCATTTCCCATGATTGGTCACAAATTAATGTTGTTTTCAAAGTTTGATATAAACATGTCTTTATATTTGTCTACATCAAACCTAACCTATTGGTCTACATATTGGTCTATGCCTTTTATTTGGCCACATTGTATTAATTTTACTAAATCCAAATGCCAATTCTCCCTACCACGGATAGCTGATTTACTGTATTTTAGGAACCTGCAGGTTAATTTTTGACTGATTTTGTAGACGAAAGAATCAGGAAAAACTATAGAAAATTTACATATATTTGATTCATTTCTATGCGAAATGAATGAATTTTCAAACCAACTTGAAAGATATTAAGGATAGACAAGAGGTCTGTGGGTGCCACGCTGCATTCATGAGCACGGTTATATACCAATAATGATTGCCATAACATATCATACATATTCAGAAAGGCTAAATTCTTCTGCATAAGATGATACCTTAATTATTCTTTAAATCCAAATATTATCGAAATTATGAATTAAAAGTTGATTTTTTCACTTTTATTTTTTGAACGGCTTTATCTTCCTCACTATTCAACATATCATAATCAAATTTTCTGTGTTTGTTCATAAGGTTCTTCTTGAGGGAAGTGTGTATTAGTTTTCTTATGTAAGCTTTAGTATTCATTTTATGCCAAAAAACGGGTAACTTTTTGTCATTTTTTAATGTAAATTTCTAGATTTCATAAAATCAAAACTGAGACCTAAATAAAGATTTTGAGACATGCTTCCCTCCATAGAGATCTCATGAATGCATCGTGAAAATATGAAGCAGTTTTATGGAATATTAAGTGAGATATCCGTGTTAAAAAAATAGTCCCAAAAATTGAGATTTTGGTTTTCCTCAACCATTATTTCAGGCACTTCCTAATATTTTTTTCTTTGCTTTATATCACCAGATAGCATATAAACTGGCATTATATCTATGTGTATGATACATTTTAGATTGTAGGAATGTCATCAGGATTGTCAAAAATGAGAAGATATAGCTTGTCGTACGCCTAGACCCCTTATCTATCCTTAAATATCTATAGGTATGAAATGGAAAAATTGTGAATGCTAGTTTTCCATTATTTCAAACCAAAGTTATGCTATGATTTTTGAAAATTGCTATGCTTAAGCCTTGTGACTTGTCTACATATTTCCTAGCATGCACCTTGATTATGTTGGTCTGCAGGCACACTTCAATACTCAACCTAACCGTGGGTGGGAGAATTAAGCTCAAACTACTTTATTTCAACACAACTTGTAAAAAAAAACAAATACAACTATTAAATCTAATTGCATAAGCATTGCTCCTCCCTAGGTCCGCCAACTCCTGGACGCCACAGTAGGCGACCTCAATCTCCAACACAAGGACGCTGCGGGTTACACCGCTCTCCACCACGCGGCGCTCGGGGGCCACCATGACATCGCGCGCATGCTCATTGCGATGATGCAGCGCTTCCACCTGGCGGTGGATATGTACGACCGCCAGGGCCTGACCCCTTACATCCACGCCCGGAGGCTGGGCCACCACCACATCAGCGAGCTGCTCATCAAGGTAGGTATATTACATTCCACAAGTTTCCCATCAAAAAGTGTCCCCTGTTTTTGAGGTAAAAGCTGTGACCGAGTTTTTCACTTGTAAAATGAAGATATTAGCTCAAGATAATATTTGATGAACCTGCAAGAATATTTATCTACATAATTTTCCCTTCAAAATAACATATAGTTTTGCTTTGTCATTTGCCCTCGAGCTGCACAGTGAGCCTTCTGAATACACGTCATTTTGACAGGGCAAAACCAGAGTATCACGTATAATGGACTGTAACTCTTGAATCAAAGCAGTTAGAGATAAAATTTAAAAAGCATATTAAACTATATACCGAATCTGGCTGATAATATATTCCTCAATATTTTCAATCTCTATTTTATATACCTCCTCAAGGAGGGCCAGGCCAGCCCCCGCCAGGCCGACAAGCACAGCTTCCGGGGACCCGACGAGTGGGAAGCGGAAGGCGCCGAGGAACGCCGCCGGAAGCTGCGCGAGAAACGCAACCAGGAGCACATCCGCCGGAAGATCAGTGGGAGATTCCCTGCCGTCGCTGGAGCTGAGAGGGATGGGGGCAAACACGTACCGTCGATTCACGTCAGCGGCGATAGCGGAAGAGGAAGTTGGGATCCGTCAACCGGAAGTAGTCGCACGGGGATAATGGACGCGGATAGCGCTAGGGGTGGTGGCGTCGGCGTCGGCATCGGCGGCGTCGGCGGCGGGGGTGTCGGCGGCGGGGGTGTCCGAACAGGAGGTCGGGTAAGTCTCGACGTTCCCGACTTCGCGCCCGCCGCCGGATTCCCCGTCAACCGGAAGTCCAGTAACCGCAGCCTCCTAGGTGGCGCTGGGACCTCCAAAGGGTCGGCCTTAAACTTGATGGACGACGCGGCCATGTTGGATAGTATGACCGCGTCACATGTGACTGAGTTCAAAAGCAGTGAGTTTGACGTGAGCAAACAAAACGAGTATAAGGCCATCGGTATTGACGTCACGCAACTAATGGATTCTCTCTCGGCCCAACAGTCTTCCGCATTCAGGAAAACTGTTATACCACCCCCTGTGGTCCCCCAAAAGGTGGTCCCAGTAGAGGCGCCGAAAAAGGAGAAAGTTTCCACCTTGGCTATTCTTATGGGGAAGGAGAAGAGGAAGGGAGGTAAGACTAAAAGAAAGACTGCTGGTTCTGAGAAAAAGAAAAAATCGGAGAGGTCCGAAGGGAAACGGAAAACGAGAGTGACCTTGCCACCCATACGTGCGGGGTAAGGAAATTATCAAAATCACAATAGTGTCTCTTCGTGAATTAATGCATATATATGGGAATAATGTAAATTTGTATATATATTTTTCTTAGAGGTAAACATAATTTGACCATATTATGCAAATGCCATATTATAACATAGAAGTCAGTTTCAATCAAAAGATACTCTGGCAATTAGACTTCTTGCTTGCCTCTATATTACCTATAGATCTATCAATGCTGGAATATGATTGACAGCAGGTTTGGGGTTCAAGCACACTAAAGAAATGGTATAGTCCCTTAAATTATAATATTGGTGAATAATCTAACCGGCTATTAACGCCGGAATCACATAAATTATGAACTATTTATGTAGAAATGTACCCAAAATGGCTCTTGGGTAATCATAATACTAGAATAACATATAACACATAACAAACAATAGATCGTATGTAATTCATATGATAGGTAGAGCTGTCAAGAGATTACTTTCGCAAGGTAGCTAAATGAAATAATTCGGTGAGTAGTAATTGTACATTCTGCTTTGACATTTTGACTTGTCGAAATGTCGATATGTCTAATGATATATGTTTTTTAAACAATAGTTCAAGAAATCATAACATTAATATTGCATCGCAAAGTGTTAATTCATTTCGAGATGTTCGAAGTAAAACATCTTCCAAAGCAGAATACCATAACTGTAAATCCCTCAATATTGGTTTTCTTCAATTTCGGATTGCGTATTCCTTTCTCTTGTTTAAGAAGAAAACCTTTATAGCATAGGTAATTGTGCCTTATCCGTTGATTAAAGCTGAACACAAACTTTAATCTGAAACGATCCACGGTCCCTGTATATATGTATATGTATGTGTGCAGGGATCCATACTTTCCCTCACTGCGGAGAAAACCCTCAATCATACAATACCAATTTGAAATCTATATCCAAATCTTTTTGACATTAGTCTTTTGGGAGGGGACCTCTCTGTATAGAATGTAATTAATAATGACAATCCCTTTCTGGGAAGCATCAATTTTACAATTACGTAGATCATCAATATAATTCTATATCTACCTTACATATTTCTTGATTCTGTAAAGGATGTTACATATAATATCATATACACTGCATACGTTATGTAAGAACTCTGAGAAATATATGCTAAAGTTTTCTTGAATCCATACATGTATATGTTCATATTTCGGAAAAGAAAAACATGAAAGTTATCACAATGCTTTAGCACAATTTATTGCTTGCTCTGTCAAACTTTCGGGACGTGACCAAAGGGATTTACCTGAACATTACAGACAAGTCTCCCATCGAATTATTACATGCTTTTTTCGATTATTTGCTACCCTTTTCGGTATTGACAGACACAATTGCTCCACTCCAAAACATGTTTGTAATGTGAATGCGCATGTAACCTATGAGTAACAAGTGAAAATGTTCAAATAGAACTCGAGAAAATCACCTATGTGCAGCCGTAAAATCGGGACACCGTTACAGTATGTGCATATGGGAGTTTGCTTAACCCGAATAAATACACCAGCATTGTGCAGAACCAACGACTTCCTAAGGTAATCCAAGGCAATGAGAAAACATTGGTTATGTCATTGAACGAGTCCCAAAAGGAAAGACTGGCTTTATGTATGTTTTGCACTTTTACTACCCATGTAAAGTGGTCGTGGGAGGTGTTAGGTAGGAATTGGTGACTATAATGTCAAAATATTATTTCTGGATCGGAAAAGAAATCAGACTTTTGAACTTATCCATTTGGCATTGAAACTTGCATTCAAGTGCATTGATAACAATCCTGAGAAATACTTATTTGATCTCAGCCTTTTGTTAGTTCATGTTTCCTTATGGGCAGAATTGTTCATTTTCACAATATGTATATATAAACACATGTTAACCCAAAGGATTTGGTCATTAAATATATTAGATATACCTTGTTTTGAACTTGTTGCTTTTACATATACTTCCATTCACTTAACATCCAGGTGGTTGTATTCAAATGGCAACAGCCTGTACCAATATCAAGTGTTCAGTAATCTGAAACTTGATGTTTCTGTTTGGTAACCCTAGAGGGGTTGAGGAGGGCTTTCATTGGACCAATAATGGTGTTATTGATCATTCACCTGTTGTAGTAATACAACAGTCCTGAATCTAGGCAACACCCAATAAAGCTCTAAGGGGTGTGGTCACAGAGGTCAAACCACTTTTTGGTATAATGGGAGTTAATCAGTTGTTAATCTTTGCCATCTGTTTGGTGGTGCGGAGTTAGATGTAGGTAGTCTGCTCTTTCACCTCTCAGAACTTCCAGGTTTGTCACTGGTTATACATAGACCTTGTGCAGATATCGTCACATGATGATCTTTTGGGGATCACCACATGTTGATCATGAATATATATGTGTGGCTATGTGATAAATTTAAGATTCAAAGCTCTAAGGGATGAGGATTATTATTGATCATGATTAAATGACATCGTTGTATCAAGTGTAGCATAATCATTTGTTCTGAATATTGCAGAATTGAGAATAATTATAGTGGTTATGAATTGAACACCAATATGGCGGCCATCCAAGTTTGGATGATTGCACAACGTCTATAGGCCCTACAGACTTGTCATCATTAATCTGGATCTACTGAAATTAATGTTGAGATGGGTCTTCTCAAAGCCCCATACCCACTGGACTAATTTGACGCATAAATTGGTCGATTATTAGTAGAACTTGAACATAATTATTATTGGCCGATTTCTGCCGCGATTAAAGTCAAACTTTAAGGTTAAAGGACTAATGTTCATAAATAGTGACAAACCTAACAATCCTGAAAGGTGAAAGAGTATACTACCTTTTTTTAACTCCCGCACCTTCTATCTAGAATGGCAAAGATTAACTACAGTCAATTGCAAAAGATTTTATTTGGAGCTCTTTTAAGAGAATAGTACGTACATATGGATTATGATAGGCACAGCTAGGTGTCAAAAACATCAATATTAATGACAAATTAACAAAAATGTTAATGTTCAACCTTCTCTCGATTGCATAATTCATAATACAATGTAAGGAAAGCATGAACAAGTATTAAGACATAAATTAAAGTCACAAAAGACACTAAATATTTTGCCACTTAGGTGTCCTTTCTCAACTCAGTGGCAGATAAGACATTAAGTGGCACATCAATCCCTTTTGTAGTAGAGACAGTTATATACAAAAGAACTCTTGTTGTATTCACTTCACACATATAATGACCTTTTGGGACTGTGCCATTTGCAACATGAATATTACCTTTACTTCAAATACATTGTGGAACTAACAACCAACTGCATATATGGCATTGTTCCTGACTCCGAACCATTAACACAACACCATGTATTTAACAATAGGCCCATCAGTATGCACCCAGTGTGTGTTTCATAAGTGATTATCTCTGGCATAAACCAAGGGAGCATACTTGGGCCAATACGTTAATTTTGTAATGTCCGCATACATTAATTTTGTTTGCTGATAATTGCGTTCTTTACATTAATGCACGAAATGGAATATGTATAAAAATGTGTAAATTTGCAATCACCACATGAAAGAAGTCAGGCTTAAATCGCCGGAAGCCACCAATTTCCCCTAAAAATATTGTAATATTGCCTCTGTTGGGATGAAGATTGTCCATTGTCATTGGTTGTGTTTGTATTAGTATCAATATGATATGTAGCAGAGGCCTACATATTTATTATTAATGTTATAGAATTGACAATAAGGTAGATTATATTCATATTGAACACCAATATGGTGGTGGGCTCTTTTCGGTAATATGACATCACCTGCACGGTGGCTAAAGTGTTGGAGGTGCACAATATATATCATGATAAGAGGTAATGTTTCGCCTGTCCTAAGTCAGAGATAAGATTAAGCTCAAAATAATTTTCAAGGTGGCGCCACTGAAAGATAGTCGTTACTGACCCCTTAAGGAGCGAAGGTGACACCTTTTGAGAAAGCTTTTGGTACCTTACCCCTATCTTGCAGGTGGCACTACCTGCTGTCGAGAAGCCGAATCAGGAGGTTTAACACCTAACCAAAATTGATCTTATTGCATCTTATGCTTGTATTCCACTGAGCGACTCTGTTTGTTGACAATTTAATTTAAGACTTTTCATCATTAGTATTGCCCCCCAAAACCATGTATCCTATGATTGTATCATTTGAAGGGGAACAAATAGGTTTCTGTTAATTTGATATCATTATAACATGTCAGTAATAATTAATCATAACCCCTGTTCCAACTGGCGATTTGTGAAATCGTGAGTGAAATGAACAAGTAAGACTGCATCCCTTAATCTGACGTTATTTTTAAGTGCTTAACCTCCAGTTGTACATTTTAGGACCACGGGGAATTAAATAAGTTGGAACTTTTATATTCAACACAGGAACCATTTAATTGCATAAAGCCGGTATTCCATAAGGCGGCAGACAAAACTGTTTAAGATCGTGAGTTTTTAGGGCTAAAGATAGCGAGTAATATATGTCGCTGACTTCCCATTAACATCTCACCATTCCATGGGCAAGTCAACTCAGCTCTTTCAAACAAAACACTCCTAGACGAAGTTACGCCTATCTGCGGAGCTCCCTGTAATGCCTAGCCTTCCAGCCTACTAACACAAGATTTTCACTGGCTGATGGTTTGAATATCTCTGAATCTGCTTTCTGGTCTCACCTATTAACTCCCTGCCCAGCTCATGGATTTAGCTCCCCCTCCTCCACATAGTCATGGAGATAATTACTGGCTGCCTACGCCCTAGTGCTAGTTTTTAAACCTATGATCTTTTAAGCTAGGACTGACGCCACATCAGTACGATGCAATGTTTCAGTAGTTGGCCTAAAATGGGGACCATCCCTTTCAAAACCAAAATCTTGACTAACAAGGTCCAACTTACTCCATATTCAGATCATCAAGCACGGTAGAGCCAAATTAAAAATGAATGTTCAGAGAACCAGATATCATTTATTAATTGCCATATTGTCAAACCTATAATCCATCGTTCGTGGCAGTGACTTGAAGAGTCCACTTACTTCAAGTTCCTCGTTTTTGTGAACTGTCTCTTTTCAGGATATTTTCCATTATTGGTTCGAGATTAACCAAATGCTGCTCATCAAAGAATTGTTTCTCCCCCACGGAATAACAAAAAAAGAACTATCACCAAGACTTTATCAGTAATCACATTTTATTGGTGAATGTATTTGGAGTAGAGGTACATTTTGAATCAGATAAAACAGATACGCTCTTTTCGGACAAAAACATTACAGTACATCTGCGAAGAACACTTATCTAATTCTAATACTAGATCTGTATACAAATAGCAAAGCTCACAGCAAAAGCTACAATTATTATCTTGTGGGACTGTGAAGAGATTATTATCTCATTTCACAGTTCTATGAATGGCGCAAGGCCAGTGCTATGCATATATGTATACGTATACGTAAGAGGTATAAAAACAAATTGAGATTCTTCGAGACTAAAAATGAACAGTTATCAAAAATATGTACAATAGACAAAAATATTTAGATATATCCCTGAATCACATCTCTCAACGTATGTAAGTATACCCTTGGTAGAGCTTCACCTCATGTTTACATACTGTCTTTGCTAGTAAGGTACAATGTAGTAAAATGAGAAGTGTAGTATATAAACTACAAGTTGATTTTGATAAAGGCTTGGTGATACAAAATGTCCATAATTTTTCTTCTCTGACCATTCCGATAATACAGGAAATTAGTTATCTTCTTGGGGCGGTTACCCATTTGGAGTTGGCACCACTGGACTAACCATTTTCGTCAAGTCATCCCAAGGTGGAGGCATCTGGTGGATATTTGTGGAAAGGCAATCGAGACAAGTCTGCAGATGATTGCATCCGCGTTTCAATCACGAATTTCCCTTTCTTTGAGATGAGATGCAACTCTCACAAAATTCTAGAGAGCAAAAATATGTGCAACGCACAGTTTTTACAGTAGTAAAAAGGCTCGGATACATTCCTCACTCCCTGAGCTCTTCTTAATCTGCGCCTGACGCGATGTTAATCAAAACTCAACTATGTAGCAGTTTGAAACATATTGTAGGTATGATATTTCATGGTCGATTGTCCAACCAATTAATGGACAATAAAAAGAAACAGACAATAAAAACTGCTCAGCCAAATATGAGAAAAGGCCAACTTAGTAAAATCACCGTAAAACATATATAAATTGCACCATGTGGAGATATTGCGGAAGCTACATGCAATACCTTGCCCAAACTCTCTCATTGTATTTATGATCAATCACATACCAAACATACTTTCAATTTGCAGAAATTATATTACTTCTATTCTTTCTTCGACAACAAAAATACAAAAAGAATTAAACAAAAACAAACTAAGGTACACATAGCCAGTAAGATCACTCATACGCGAACGTCGGCTTTGACCATGGGCTCTGCTTCTGGTTCCTTTCGGGCCGCCATTTTGGATTCTCCCCGTTCTTCTTCCGGTTGCGCGCCGGAAGAGCGTCGGAGGCGGAAGTAGGCGACGATCATACAAAGCCCGGTGATGATGAGGAAGATCTCCGTCACACCGTGGAGGAGGAACCGGAAACGGTTGTTGTCGTACAGCATGCACGTGGTTTGACCCTCACAGGAAGTGTCGGTCACTGAGCATGCGCTGTCGATCATCTTTCCGTAGACCATAGGTCCTGGGATAGCGGCTGAAATGGTTGAGTGTTTGAATGTAAGGTTTTCTCATAAATCACGGCATTTTTTTTATGAAGTGCATTGTACGTATTTCTTGCAGCCGATCTCTATCTGAGATCTATGTATGAATTCATATAATTTACCAACCTACATCTATATTACCAACTTACGTAGGGAATTTCTCCAGAAAACATCATTAGTCATATTGCCAATGACTATGTCATACCTAAGTTTAGGCATGGCATATCCTCTCTCTAACAACTACAATTATTTACCAAATTTATCATACAAAATATATAAATATCATAATTTCATAAAGAATAATTAAAAACCATATCAAATATGTATATACTACTTCATAGAGTTTATGGTAAAACCTCTGTTAGCACTCCCCCTCCCCCTAGTGGCAACTGGCCTAATTAAGTAATTAGGTCAAAGGCCAAGCCAAGTTTTCATTCTAGTTGCTGCGAGACGGTACGTTGGGATGGCAGCAGTCAGCCAACAACCACCCAACACCGATGGGGCAACGCATCGGACAAGCACGACCCGTCTCGCCCAGATACACGTCAACACAACTAACGCAGGACAAACCATGAACTATACAAACTAAATCAAAACTACACTTCAGAAAATCAAAATGCAAACGTGCTCACAAAACCACATCAGATTGAAACAACAGGCCATCAACAGAAAATTAGCTGAAGGAGCCCACAGCTACATTAACAATCGAACAATGACATTGATCAACAATGAAGCTAAATGAACTTCAAATGTTTCTCAAATGCAAAATGTATATGCTTGTATAATGTACTTATATGTATTTCTTGTGTACTAACAATGATTTCAAAACCAAAGTTTATGTACATATGTTGGACATGCCTCCAATTGGAGAGCCACGTTGATGTCCTTGACATAAACGGTCCCAAATGCTAAAGCAAAACTACTTTTAGAAATTTTCAAGAACAAAACAGATTTATCATCTACCATTTAGTGCTTTAGGTACAAAGTTGCTATTTGGCAAAGATAAAATAAATATCAAAGAAAATTATAACCTCTGTACATGGTATCACCTACTTGTAAATAATAAGTTCATTAGAAATAAGTAGACTCAGGTTTTGAAAATTCCTTATGTCTAATTCTCTAATTTCATTTTCAGCTAGGGTTAAGCAATTAATTCTACACTTTCTTTCAGAAATATAGATAGGGAAAAAAGCTAGGGAAACTAACACTATCATAATCTATACAATTATCATCAAAAGCCTTTAATTTTAAGGTTAGGTGAAACATATTGTATTAGAATTTATAACCTTGTCTCATGCGACTTGGTTTATATAAATTAAAATCTAAATTAGAAAAAACTAGGTAAGCAGATAAAAGTTAAAGCTATTGTTGTATCCCATAAATCAATGCTATCATTGTATAACTGATATCATTTAGAAGATTGCTATCATTGTTTAGAATACAAAATTCCAGGTGCACACATGAAAGAACAACTATCATACACTCTTTACTCCCGGAATTATCAATTATTACAAATTTTGAAAACTCATTTATTTGTGCGGAGCCAAATTTTCATCAGGGAAGGGGGGCATTATGTCATACCTAACTTTAGGCATGGCATATCCTTCTTCTAACAACTACAATTATTTACCAAAATTTGTCATATAAAATATATTGATATCATAATTCCCCTAACAATAATTAAAATACATATCAAATATGTACATGCTGCATTATAGAGTTTATAGTAACCACCATACAGAATGTTTGTTAGCACTCCCCCTCCCCCTAGTGGCAACTGGCCTAATTAAGTAATTAGGTCAGAGGCCAAAGGTGAGGTGGGGAAGTGCACCCCTGCTGTGAAGGCAGTGGGAGACTGGACACCAAGGTGGACACATGTCTATTGTGTAACAGCCTAGGCTTAGGCCTATGGTTAATAACCTGTGACTGAAGATTTAATACAACATTATCATCAACAACTACTCCTGTCTTCAACTCTTCATTACTCCCCTCAACATCCATATATTGAAAGTACTACTACACACTAAAACTTAAAGTACTTCAACTACATACACTTATTTAATCGTGTTTAGTCTATCAAAGATCACATATACATATAAAAGTACCTCTCTGCTAAATTCTCACACATCGATTTCCGAAATGGAGATCAGAATGGTAAAAATGGTACAATCAATCACTGACTAAACTTACCAAGAATACTTGTGAGAACATTGTTGATACCAAGAGCAAGGGATTTTTGCTCAGGCACCACGGATCTGCAAAAAATAAATATTATGTCAAGTACAATTCGTCTGCAAATATGATAGGAGAGTTGTCAGAAGAAAATATTCTTTCTCTCTCTCATTTCCCTTCCAAATGTAACGTTGCATAATCACAGAGCAACCACTGTGCGACATCATAGTGTCTAATCAGAGCAACATTATTAGGAGCCATTAAAACATTGTTTCTGTGACATTACAATGCAATGTCAATGTCGAAACAAAAACAACTATAGAACATCACTGTAAAGTTATTAATCAAAATAGCGGAACGCCACAATGTAAAGAACAAGAATACATAACATCACTGCAACGTTAACGTTATCAAACATAACCATTGGGGGGAGGGGGGGGGGGGGCGCATGCCCCTCCCATCCCTTTTTTGGGCCAAATCTTTTATTTTAGATTTTTCCGTTTTGATACAAAACGGTCCTGCCCAAAGACAGGAGAAATCTTTTGGAATTGCGCGCTGCCCCCCTTTCTTTTGAAAATTCCTTGATCCGCCCCTGAAATAACGTCACAAGTTTGGTTGAAGAGGTGTCTGTCCGTAGGTAAAAGTGTTCACCACGTACCTGATGAGAATGGCGACGATGGGGGAGGTGCCCATGGCGATGGTGAAGGTGGTGATAAAGATGAGGATGGAGTAAGGTATCAGGGTGATACACCCGCTGTCACATAGACCAACTGTCGCCTCTCCCACTGACAGGTCAGCACCGCCCACACAGCTACAGTTAAAGAAACTCTGAAAGAAAAAGTGAAGATAGGTTACAGCACTGTTAATCGTAACTGCATATTGAGAGAACTTTGCCTATTGTATCCCAAACCAAAACAAATCAAATAGGTCCGTTCATGATATTAGTTTCAGATACTCAAAGACATAACGCAACGTAAACGTATCGTATGTTTTATCTCAGCTTTTACAATGTATTTCAAAAGTATTTCATTTTGAGTATACTATTGTGCTTCTATCGCATATGACTATGTAATGAGGATTACTAAATGTTGAACATAAAGCCTTAAAGATGATTGGGTAAATTAGAGATGCCTTAACGTAGTGATGAGTTGCGGTTTCTGAAACTCTCCAGTATAAATTTACTCCCCCCCCCCCCAGATAGTTGTCAGATATTGCAAGGCCGAGTATTAAACAATGTTATCGATTAGAACTAACTGGAGGAGGAATATTGCTGAATGGGATGGAGGGGGTAAGTTTCTGTTTAAGCTACGAAGGGGTTTTACATCGTTTTCAATGCCTAAAAGGACAGGTAGTCATCCCATCACCCAAATTGACAGATTGTTATATACAGCTTTACAATAATTAGTGGAAATAGGTCATATCAGAAGAGGTGGAACAATATGAGACAAACAATATGAGACACACCAGAAACCTTCGCCAAGGGGGGTGGGGTTCTTGGGTGTCTGGAACCCCCTTTAATTTCCCAAAATAGAAGTAAAACATAAGAAAATTCGTGAAAAGTATAGGTTGGAACCCCCTTAAATTTACCAGGAATCCCCTCACATTTGCTTGGAACTCCCTTTGATTTTAGGGCTGGCAACGCCCCTGTGAGACTTTTAAGCCCCATACCCACTAGGCGATTTAAACACAATCGGCCAACTTATCAGCACTAAAATTGGCCGATTCTCCTGGTAGAGTCAGCGGATTTTAACAGCAATTCAGATCAAACATACACATTTCAATATACCATACTGACAGGTGATCATAAGGATCGGCCGATTCTCCTAGTCGCCCTTCGCCAGTTGCCGGTAAAATCGCCTAGTGGGTATGGGGCTTAAAGTTCAGAAAACTTACTGTGAGATCCGGGCTTGCACCCGTACACCCGGCGTGGCAGGCTGAGAAGTAGTTCGTGTTCCCTCCACACACCGGGAGGACGGCCGCCTCCGCGCAGGAGCAGTTGTTTATACACGTGGCCATGCTACTGTCAAGGCTGAAAAAAACACACAACATAATCAGGTTCAGACAACGGCGGAATTCATGCATCCAGCTATTATTTAAAGTCGATGCATAATGTTAAATCGTTGTCTTTATTTAGTCATACTCATCATCCGCATACTTATCACTAACATTCAAGACATGTATTAAAGCATTCTGCATGGAGAGAACCGTCATCCAAGAATGGCATTCACAGCCGCTGTTAAGGGCTTTATATTCCTATTGTATTGAAACTATAACTGAAATTTACAAGTATTTCCTCGGCAGACCGACTTTTCTACAACTTCAAACAATAAGGTTATACAAAGTTTCTTCGCATCTATTTGTTAGGGTCAGACTATTATAAAAGAGAATGGTCATAAGAAATCAGACCAGGGAATGCCTTGTAGATAATTATGTCCAAAGAGTAATGTAAATTATAATCACAAATTCTACGACATGCTTGCTGGCCCATACATGTTACTGACCATTATTATGAAAAGAAATAAAACGTCTGTTCAAAAACGATAACTCTAAAGCCCATACCCACTAGACGATTTTTACACAGTTGGCAAACCCATATATGCATTGGCACCAAAATCGGCTGATTCTTAAGGTCGCCTGTAAGCATGGTATATTGGAATGTGCAGGTTTGATATGAATCGCTGCTAAAATCAGCTGATTCTAAGGGTAGAATTGGCCAATTTTAGCGCCGATCTGTCTTCATTTACCAGACAAACTAAATTTCAGTAAAAGAAACACAAACCTATTGGTTCCGGGCATGCCTTCTATGACAGGCGTGGGGCACCCTAAGAAGATGGAGGCTGTGAAGGCGGAGACCCCGATGGCCACCCCAACCAGCACCAACTTGGCCGACCCCAGGGGGGACAGCTCCTTGGCAGCCGCAATGTAACCTCCAGTGAAGGTTCCCGTGGCCACTGCTAGGGCGGTGACAATTGCTGAAAAAAGAAAGATGTAGTCGATTCCGGAGTCGATTAGAGGTCTATAATGCAGTTGTGTGCACATATTCAGTCTTTGCTATTGGTCAAAGTGAGTTTCATAAGTCTAGCTAAATGAAAAGCATTCTGGCCAACTCATTCGCAATAATGCTTCATACACGTATATCATTTTTTGTATCCGATCGAGACCATTATCAACTCATGTAACTGAGTATGGTTCAATTTGATAATAATAAAAAAGTCTATATAGGTGTCACACTCTCCATTGGAATATTGTTACTGCTATCAGAAATACCGATTTAAGCGTGTATGTCATTCCTTTTGTCACATTCTCCGCTATATTTGTTAAATGATTTTCCTCGAGCCATCCTCCCGCTCAATTTTCTTTTGTGGTACACAGAACTAAGTAGTATATGAATAAGACCGAAAAAACAGGCGACGAGTAATCTTACAAACCACTAGAGGGAACTATAAGGAATACTGCTTGGACCCGCGCACCCTCGCGCGGCAAACACGTACCTTTTAAACCATGACCAGTACATGATAAAGCATGAATCCCATTCCATTGGCCTACATGTATTGCCATGCGCGCAGGACTCAGTTGCGGATTGAGCCAGGCGCACGCCCCCTCCTCTATTTTGGCCCAAATATTTTTTTTAATGTAAAATTCCTATGACTTATTGTCTTAACACACCTTAACGAAAAGGTAGTGCCGACATAGATAGTGATAGATTTGCAGAAATTTGGAAAAAAAATAGGTTTATTATTCTAAATGCATTAATGTGCCCATACATTATCATCAATATTGACTCAAATAAAAAATGTTGAAATACTAGATTTTGGCAGATTTATCAATTTATATTTTAGATGATGGATGATGGCTGGGTGCATGGGTGGATCCCTCCTTTTTCAGAAGTTTTTGCGTTTTTTAATGTATATAATTCGTCGAAAAAGTCATTAAGGAAAAGATTTTCCAATACCGTCCCCCGCCATTTTCAAAATCCTGAATCCGCCAGTAGGTGGGGTTTTCCTTGAATGAGATTAAGGATGTAGGTGATTTGATCCGTGCATATTGACTATTGTAGATTCTCTTTTGTTTGAAAACCCCTTTTCGCAGGTACTCACATGTGATGATGTTGGCAGTCATAGGCTCCACGTTAAACTGTGTCTCCAGGTACTTGGGCAGGAAGGGGAACAGGGCAGCCGACAGGTAGGTGATGGCGCACATGGCGAAGGTGGTGCACAGGTAAACCACGTTTGTCGCCAGGCTACGAGTGTTCCCGGGCGCCTCTGTGGGGACACACACACGTTGCATTTGTCTTATCAAACGTTTAAGTACAATGTCAAATATGCTTTAAGTATTTTACCCTAAAATATCCTCAAGGAATAATAACAAAATTAGGTTTAAAGGTAAATATAGGTGTCTGGGATGATTCCTTAAAACCTGTGACAAAATTCTGAAAACCACAGGGTGGTAAGGTGGATGTATAAGGAACATAAAGAAAATTGAAAAATCCTATGTCATCATATCAATTTCAGAGACATGAATATCTGAAAAAATGACTGTTTCAATGAAGAATATTTATTTTTCAAGTATATGGTGGTCCATGCAATGGCAATAGCCACAACGTACAGGACTACTTAAACAACTGAACAAAGACAAGTAGATGATCTAGGAGGTACAATCCATATGATGTGAAAATTTCATATCAAAGTGAATTCTTGAGTTAGAAAAGCTGTTAAATCATTCTTCTCCTTGTATACTGCAGCGTGTGTTAGAGGGCTCCCTACAGTTTACCCTCTAGGTAAATGCTCCCTTCTTTAAGCAAACATGCAATCGTATTTTTAATACCATGCTTCTTTTCTTTCATCAATACATGTATTGTCAGCCTTTGTAGCTGGCTTAGCAAAGGATAAATAATATCAACGAAGAAATTGTTTATAAGACTCTTTAATAAGGTTGTCATTATACATGCTTTAATCTTATTTTGCACTTAGTTTTACTTTTAGAACTTGATGCTCTCCTTCGTTAGCCTCCGACAAGCGGACGTTGGTGTGAAGTAAGTGAAGCACCTATAGGCTAACGTTGGCTACCATGTTAAAATAAGGATGTTAATAAGGTAGAAAAATTAATATGCAATTCCCCTTGTTAAATATACTGATAGATAGTTGAGACATAACTACTTGTAAGCCGAAGACTGTTTGATTGACAATTCTCTGCATATAAAAATAAGATGTAATTGATTAAAACATACACATGATACCGATTTGTTTATATCTATAATTATTTAGGCCTATGAGAGGCTCATAAATGAAAAACAAAGTTTTGTAAATATCTAATAAAATGCTTAAATTGCGCTATTAGTCCGCAAATAGAGTCACATTAAACAAAAATGATTCCAAGCTGTTTTTTTTATAAAACCAATTGTGTATTTCCTTTAGGAAACAATGCTAAGATCTGGTTGCCTGGCTCTTTTAGAATGTCCCACCCTCGATCATCCTGAATGTAGCTTTTTGATTAAATCACAAATCAAGCAACTGATATGTTGATTTGATACGAGATAAGAGAAAAGCATGATTAGGGCCTATCACTTAAAGCAAACCACAATGCAAAATTATCAAAATTTAGTAAATTTTTTTAATTTTCAAAATCGATCCTGACATCTTCAACTACACTCATATAAATCATATTGCCAGTTAAAATCAAATATTGGTGGCTAGAAGTCTGATAATTATGATCCTTGGAAAGAGGATCTGTTTGTTTTTGTTTTCTGGTCTGCAATCAACTTGTTGGGGAAACCCCCCACGTGACCCAACTGCCCCATAATCAGTGATGTCATCTTCAGGGTCAATAGGTCAATTCCTCCCCTTTCCTTTCTGTACTAAGCCAGGCTCATCTATGTTTGCCTCCTCTCAATTCCCACATCATTCTCCACCGAAAATAATACTCATTAGAGACTCTGCTAGCAGAGTGAAAATTTAGGGGGGATTCCGGAAATGACATTTTGATGACATCATCAGTTTTTGGGTAAACAATCTAGGTATTTGTGTGGACCACACAACAGACCAAAACAAGTCAGAAAATGAGTATTCATGACAGTCTAAATCTGTTTTTGAATAGAATTTTGCATACCATTCTGTTATCAGATGACACATGATCATACATGGTTTGTCAACAAACAAAGTTCACTGAAAATTTTATTTGACAATATATAACTGATTTGCATTGTGGTTTGCTTTAAGTTATCCTTATTGATTTTACAATCAAATTATCGAATTCATCTACATTGATTTTGTCACCTCACTTTAAGGGTTAGACGACAGTTTCACACACAGTTGATGGGCCTAATTGTCGCTCTGATCACACCATGAAATAGTCCTTACAAAAATCAGTGCGTGTAGCAAATAGGCCTACCTGACATTTTATAAATAATTAACATACCCGAGATGTCGATGGCGGACACCCGCCGTTGTAACATCGGTCTCATCTTCTCGGCCCGAGTATCAGTCGACGTGGTACTCCTCACGGAATTGTGACGTGATCGTGGCGTCACTTCCGGTGTCAGATTGCGCGGGAAAAACAACAATGGCGCCGTGACGAAGCAGACGACAATGGAGATGACTACGGACCCCAGCCACCAGGCTCCGACCCACTCTGGGTCAGCGGGTGTGAGGGAAGTAGCTAGAGAGGGGAGAGAAAAGGGAAGATAAATTTTACTTATTATTCCTTGGTTGCATTAGATATGTGACATGGACTGCCGCAGAAGGAAAGGGAAAAGCAGAAGATACGCAACTCTGCATGCCTGCTTAGTCATAATGCATAAACTCAAGCAATTTACAAATGTACATCAGGTACAATGAGAGCTGATAAGAACATAAAACAGTTTATTATTTATTATGATATCATACATTTGTAGGCCTACAGACCCTCTCACAGACCCTTGTACAGAGTCCTCTCTTTATATCAAACTAATACATGCATATGAACATACTCCTTTCCCGCTCCAGATTCCCGTGTAATCCTGTGGAATCCGACGCGACTAAGGAGTAGGCATAGGAATAACCTTATAATTGCATACACACTTCTGTGTGCAATGTTTGCGCCTTATCAGTCAGTTAAAACAATTATATTCCATCATGCACTAATAACAGACATCATGGGAATGTTGACCTTAATGTAAAATTGAATAGAGAAAGGAGTACATTTACTGCTTGTCAGGAACACGTACCTGATAGGTCGACAAACACTCCCGTCATGACTGCACCGAACAGGAAGCCGAATACAAGGCCCACGGAGGCCACACTCAGGAAGATAGCTGCAGCGAAAGGTACAATAAGTAACTTTTTTTTTCAATTCAGAATGACCTTAAGAGTTTCCTCCGGTCTTCCAGTTTAAAATGTTAGATAAAAAACTTTCTGGAGTACATAATTCAATCATACAAAGTTATCAAATAGCATACCTAAACATACATTTAAGGATTATCATAACACATAATTATTTTCTATTGAATTTTGACATATTGACAAAGTGGCTCTATAACTGGTCAAACCTCTGCAACTGTGTACCTTGGTGTCTAGTATTTCCGAATACATCACCTTAATCTAATGCTTTAAACCAATGTGTTTATCATAAAGCAAGTTATATATGGCGATGGGCACACAAATAAGATGAAATAAAACATTTGAAAATCCACCATATACATACGCTGATATAAATGGCCATATATAGCCATATGCAGATCATGTAATACTTTCGGAATTTCAGAGGAATACATGTTGGAAATATATGTACGTAGGCATTTCGACTGATACTTACAGACGCCGAGGGCCGACGTGGCGGGGTCGGTGTTGTCGTCGAGGTAGGTTATAGCCACTGTCAGAAAGGGCGCAAGACCTGCTCCCAGCAGGCACTGCGACAGGAACAGGAACACAAAACTAACTGTCGTCTCCGTCCCCGCACCCGCGCCGCTCACCCCGTCACTGACGGTTCCGTTTCCGGTTATAACGTCAGGACATCCGGAGGAGGTCGTTGGTAAGACTAGACTGCCATTGATGATATCAGGCGTGTAGCATAGCGCCACGCCTAAATCCGCCGCCATCGACGACGTTTGGTTGAGACTTCCGGTCAGACCGGAACCGGAAGAATCGACGATGCCAGAGCCGTATATAAAGTGCGGCGTCGCCCATAGGATACCGGAAATGGCGGAGAGGAAGCCGCCGATGGCGCACATCCGGGGTCTGTGGATTTTGGAGCCGAAAACGGAGAGAATGACTAATAACACCACGTGACCCATGTCGTAGGCTGACACAATGACGCCATTATGCGACGTCGTGAAGCTGAAACGTCGCTCCAACGTCGTGAGCACGGAGAACCGCAGCATCTGTTCTGTGGTGAGGAAGACCCCGATGAGGGATATGATGGCCACGAAGGACTTAATGTTGAAAGGTCCTGAAGGGGTTTTGGGTTTGGGTGGTTCAGGAGTGTCCGTGATGTTTTCGACGGTCTCTGGTGTTTTAGTTTCTGCTGCATGATTACTGCCGTTCTGGTCGCTTCTGGAATGTAAAAAGTGACATTTTTGGACATGTGCCTCATGTAAGCCAAGCTAGATGTGACATCGCCTAACGTTCTCATAACGTCGCAGAGCATCATAGAACGTTATTAGAATAGTGCAAAATGTCCATTATATATTATTGTTTATTAACAACCCCTATTATGAACGATCTGCTTGTTCTTCCATATCATATAACATCAACACTCATTTAATTATGTAATTTGACATAATCGAACTTTCCAAGAAAACCAATCAGAGCCATACACAGCCCCGAAATCTGAGGGTGTTCTTAGGGAACTTAGTGGGGTCTTAGGGAACTTAGTGGGGACTTAGTAAATCTGATGGGGTTTCAAGTACTTTGAAGGGGTTCTAAGTAAATTAAGAGGGATTCTAATCAAATCAGCGGCAATCCAGATGGATATTTGTACAAAATTTGCTTGTTCTTTTATGTTCCATGACCTATACTTTACAGAACATGAGGTGCCAGACACCCTCGGAACCCACCTAGGTACGGCACTTCCATAGCATGTTCTAATTCTAAAGTATTTGTGTGCAAACGGATTTCCGCTAACGAAGTATGTTTACCTCAGGTAATGGATACGTTGCATTAACTATTAATCCGATATGTTTAAGCTTGGCCTAAAGTTGTGTGTCTATACATTATGGTTGGCTGATCAAAGACTCTCGGACGGCTGACCAAACAGAACCATATCCAATTTGTCAAGAGCTAGGAAGAGACGGTTAAGCCTTCATCACATCAAGCGGCATACCCAATTCAGGGAGACACAGTTCCAGGTTTTCCTGTACTTAATGCACCTGCAGGCTAATTTTGGCATTTTTGCAGACAAAAACATGAGAAAACCAATAGAAATAATGCATCTTATGGCAATATATGTGATGAAAATATTTTGAAATTAACTTCAGAAATGGAAGTACATACAATAACAAAAAGCAAAAGTACCTAATTCAACCTTTTTATAATCTCGAACAAAGGAAAATGTTGTAGATGACTAATTATGATATGCTAAAGACTTAAAACAGGAAATGAACTTGTCGACATATTTCCCACAATGCACCCTGATTTAGCCTGCATGCAGGCTAAAATACAACAAACCAGAGAACCGGGTCTGGGAAACTGATTCCTAGCAGAAGAATTGGCCTAATTTTTCAAGGTGTCAGATCACCAATCATTAGGCATGTTTGATACGCATCAGTGCTAAAGTCGACCAATTCCTCTCCTAGGAATTGGCCGTTTTGCGCACCGATTAGTTGGCTGACCTGGTCAAAATTGCCTAGTGGGTATCGGGCTTTATAGGCAATTCTGAATACCTGCAGCTGCATGGAACATGGATATCCTTATGTTCCAATCCGGATTCAGGGAAAGTGGCAGCAACCCATGCATATTACATATCAGTTGCAAGAGAATATAAGGCCCTCCCTTATGATATTATGCCATGTCTTTTCTCAGGTGACTGGTCTGACTGCAACTGACGAATTCTGAAATTGTCAGGAAAAATCGTCAAGTGCAATAGACCTCAAGATGTTAGAGGTCTGTAATGTCGAACGATAGACCTTTAGGCATTCCTTTTTCGGTCAAGCCCCAAGAAGTTATAGTGGAGAAATTAGAGAATTCTAATCCCTAGGGGATTATCTAATTTCCTTGTTTCTTATGAAATTACTAACAAAGTGATATATTGACCTCATCAAAAAAAATCCTTCATTTTTCCCCACAATAACAGTACTTTTCTCAGTGGACATGGAACAATCGCGATAGAATTGCATTGTATTGTAAAACTTGTACTAATTTTACCCTTGATAGAGCACAAGACCATCCGAACTAAGTTTAAGGCACAAATATTTAGCCCACATGTATGATCAAGGGCTCTTCAAAGACGGATTTCAGCATACCAAGTGTCCATAGCACCTCGGGCTGTAGACCCAGCGTAATAAGTCACCGTTTGTGTTTGGGTTGGGTTAGGGTAACCTTAATCCTATGTGTTCTGTTACAGTTAGCCTTGTGTACATCAGAACCAATCGAGCAGAGACAACACAGACCGATGTCCAGGCCGGAACCACTCCTTGAACCAATTACCTGGGATTTGAAACTTGAAAGTGCGTCAAGGTATTTAATTCTATGTGATATCCGGGTTGCATGAATTCTATATCAGTGTCACCAAAGTTTGAACCAACCAGAATTCTATAAAACGCACACCAAAAAGTAGGTATCTATAATTTAGAAAGAATTCCCTAGCGTTTGAAAATTCCCAATCTCCACAGGTTTCAATAATCCATATTCCTTTTCTCTAAGTTCACAATATACAACTTTCTACAGTCTTTATGAAACCTACATGGACTTTTATTCACCAAATTACAATTAGATGTCAGAATCGTTAGGGTTATCGGGGTACCTGTGCCTTTAGAATGATCCTGAGTATATTTCATCCCCGATTTCATCCCTCCCAATGTCCAACAAACTGTCCACGCTCTTTTCAATCAGACTAGACCCCAGACCCCCAACTACTTGAAAAATAGATAATTTTAACTGAAAAAAGATCCCCCATTTCCACCCAAAGTAATCCTGAATCAGTCCTAAAGTTGTATTTTTGTATGCCAGCTGTCCATTCAATCACTCCTAAAAATATTGTACTTTTGCAGTCCAGCTGTCAACCTAATAACTCCTCCTATTATCAACCGCAGCAGGTGACACTCCAATCTGCATCGAGGACGCTCTCAACGCCAGAAAACAGTCCTCGAGAATGACTCTTGAGTCGAGAGTGTCAAAGCTGCAGAGTGATAACACTCACAACCCATGACAGATGGTGGGAATTTACCCAACCAACATGACGTAATCATCGACCAATGGGATCAGGCGACAGTCTGTTTCCATGGCAACAATCAGCGATCGAGCACTCAATGGATGTTTACATGTAACCACCTCCAAAGCCTCCGTCTGATACTGTGTATCGACCAATGCTGCCGAATTGGACGCGACAACCATAGATATTGCAAAAACAGAAATATTCATTTTGTGTAATTTCTATAGTTGTCGCGTGCAGTAGCCTATATGGCCTGCCTTCCATGAAAAAAGATGTGACTATACAAAAATAAGTTGTGAAACCCGGAACTAGGTTTAGGAGAAGTATTATCTAAAGATGGTTATATGAATTAATAGATTGACTCTATAGAAACTGTTCCGGCCATAGCCGCCGGAATTCTCGATGCTTTTTCTGGCGTTAAACTGTTGTGAACTTTACAATATATTATGATCAACAATTAAATTGGCAACCTTTGGGAAAATTTAAGGAATTCCTGGAGAAATAGAGTTATTCAAAAATCATGAATTCTGCAGGTGTAAAGGATCCGACCCGGAAATAAGAAAGAACATCTTTCACACTCATATCAATAATAAATATGGTAGTCATACTAGTGTCTATAACCATGCTTTCGAACTTATAATATTGATCAATAGCTAATAGAAAAATATAACAATATAGTGATATCAACAATATCCAACAGTTATGTATTATAGGTGCATGGCCTCAGAAATTTCGGCATTTGGGTCAAGTATATAATATCACTTTAGGCTGCAGCTGGCCTAAAACACATGTTGTGACGGCCTAACTAAAGCTGACCTATTGTTCATGACCCGATTCTGAGGGAAATCCTTTTCGATACTTACATAAGTCTGGAGTCGGCCATCGTGTAGTCGGTATTTTGATATGGCTACTGAATTCAGACCCACTCGGTCACGCTTCACTAAGCAGGCTTGATTCTAAGTCCTTATGTAGCAGTACTACTAGGGCCTCTTGGCTTATAACCCCTGCTGCTGTGCTGAGTAAGGCTTGCCTGAACACTCCACTCCAGGTGAATGTATGCAAGTGTGCCAGTCAGTCGATGGTTGTATGCAATCCACACACTATTCTACCTCCACGGTGTACACACAGGCCTTGTGGAGCTTCAACTATGTAGTATTTCAAGCTTCAACTATGTAGTATTTCAAGCTTCAACTATGTGGTATTTCAAGCATTACGTTCCTCCAGGGTTCTGATATAAGCTTGTTCCCATCGGCTGCGTCTGCAAGCATTGGGTGAGTGAGTCAAAGTGAGGAGGGTGCTGGAGGCAGGGTATGGTCTGCTGGCAGCTGGAAGGTATCGTTGGTGGTCATTGGCCGGAGACGGCGTCCTCCTCCTGCAGGGTTGTGGTCAGTGTGGTCAGCCTAGTTAAGGCCCTGTCCGTGTTTACAATGCACTGACCGGCGCCCAACACCCACGTGTTGATCAATTAGACCACCGCGGCGACTGGACGTGGTGCTAACAGGATTCAGCCAATTTAAAATCCCAAATATAGGACAAGTTCTCTTTGATCTATATGAAAGCGGCCCCTATATAGATGTGTAGCGCGTGGATCATGTGCAGAGTAGTCACAATATTGCATTAGATCCTGGTAATATCCCGGACCTGTAACAATATGAAATGATTGTTGTTCTTTTTCAGCTCCATGGTGTCACATGAGGCGCTCACTTTAAGCAACGGGTGTGCATTAATCTAAATGCGCTATGGCGTGATTGGACATGTTGGCTGAGTCAGCAGTGACTCCGAGTTTGACTCATAATGTGACAACTCGTGAAAGGGGTGGTGGAGCAGAGAGATGGAGTTGTGGGGGGAGGGGGGTGGTAGGAAACAGTCATCAGCATCAAGTTAAAGGATGGATTAACTCCCAGACAAACCGTGGAGTTAAAGGGATGTTCTGTGACCATAATTAATTAATAAGTATGTTATTGACAACAGAGAAGTCATTACAAATTTATATGCCAGATTTTCCTGTAACATTTGCGTTATTTTTCTAGTTGTTAAAGCATCAATGTTATGTTTTAGTGAAAGAACAATGTCATGGATATCAAAAGTGTAAAATCGAAGCATCATAGTCTAGAATGTACGGGAATACTGCCGATGATTGTAATTGTAATTCGTTATTGCTCACATATTCACAGGTACTCTGATGGGCATTTCCTTTTAAAACAATATTTGACGTTTCAGTGTTTTTCTAAGGAAATATTTAATGGGGACGTCTGTTGCAATAACACAAAGTGTGATGAAATCATACATTGGCCTTCTTTTCCAAACTCTTGCGTCAGCAATCCTTGCACATTGATCAATATCCTATTTGTTGATATCTGTACCAGAAATATAATTACTTAAAGTGGTGGATACCCATGCATGGAATTCCAAATGGAACCAATATTGACCTAAATCAAAACTAAATGTCTCTCAAATGGGAGTACAACTACACAAACAATAATCAGTGCGTAGGCGAAGTGGGGTTTGGGAAGGCGTTAGGGGCTGTTCAAAGCCTACCCCAGTCAATTTACTCTATGTCCTCCCCCCCTCAACCTGACTTGGGGATTTGTCCCCCAAAGATTGACCACCCTCTTATCCTGTTTGCCTGGAGGCGTGAGCCAACACTGACCAACACTGACCAGGGGGTGGACAGGTCACTTTGCCTCCCCTATCCTGGCCTGGATCTCTAACACTAGGCCTAGGAGGAGTGTTTTATATAGGGGTTGTCTGAGGCCTAATGGGTACTCAGGCTTAAGCCTAACTCAGCTGGCTTAAGCCTAAGTAAACCCTCTTAACTCTTTAGGGAATCTTTCTTGTGTATTGGGTAAAAAAAATATTGCTAGTAAATATAACAGTACCTTGTTATAATATCAGCCACAAAAACTTCAAAAGCTAAAGGTCAATGTAGCTTTATAGCAGCTGTTATTATATTGAATTAGGAATTACATATTGCTCTAAACTCCATAAAATGAATACCTTAGCTGCAAACTAACTTGTCATTGACAGCACAGACAGCATAATCCGTAGCTATAAACAGTAAAGTACCGAAACATTTAAATGTTCACAAAGGTGGATGCATGGCTCATAAAGTCATAATAACTGCACAAAAGGAGGTGAAATATCTATAAATATGAAGATCATGCTTGGATTATAATGTATTAATGGCCAGTAAATCTTCACTCCTGTCCCTGTGAAGACATTAATTTTGATTTTGAGATTTATAAATATTGGAAGGTCATACTTAGACTATAGTAATTTATGACGTGACGCTTCAGAGTTTCACTCAATCAATTCTGGATTTTCATTTTCTACTCTTTCTATGCAAATAAGACCAGTCGGCATGTTTATTTCTAAACTTAGAACTGTCATTCAACCTCTCCTTTACCCATCACCAATCCGGAAGAAGGCTCTTGGGGTTCTTCATGGCAGGAGTGCAAAATAAATCTATTCCAAGGCCCTTTCTCTAAAAATAATTACAAGACGTCTTCCAGACTGCAGATTGTTTGTTTAGGCAAATGTTGCTCATCCACCAATATACCATCTTGGCCTGCTAAAAATAAAGTGTTATGTACTGGAGGTTATGTGGCGGTCAGGGGAGTAACTGACTGACCCTCTCTGAACTTTTGTGAATGGGACATCAATCTAAACTTCATGGAATAGGGGGAATAGGGAGGATAGTTGAAACATGATAGGTTTGATGATTAAAGCGTTGTGATCAGCTGGTAATATCAACTATTTATAATGATACTATCGTCATGATACTGTACTAAATAATAATAAGTTGATACTCCAAAATCCCAAACCATATTAATATAGAAATAAATTAAAGTGAAGATATGAAGATAAAAGATATTTTATTCCATTTATCATGTGTAAGGCCTAAAGGGTTGAACTGGAAAGAACAACTAGATACAATTACAAGGCAACATGCATCATTGGCTTTCATATTCAAACATCCGAAAGCAAACATAAAAATCAATCAGGAATTCAACCGCTGCATGACTGGCAATAATACATTCAAATAGAGTGTCCATGCAGGTCAAAAAAAGGGGGGTGGGTTTAAACATTCCGACGTTGACTGGAAACCCTTAAAAGTTAAAGAAAATGGTTATGGAAATTCTTGAAATCTTGAGACGCGTTACGAGACTCTATTCAGTTCTTTGGTAAAATTGACTGTACAGTTTATCAAAATGGGATTTGGTGAAAAAGAATCTGTTTTGTCTGTTTTGTCGTACACACCTTAAGCATTCCGCAACCTTAAAAGTCCACTTAGAGCTACAAAGTGCCTTTATGACAATGATTCAAATTTTCTATAGGCCTAATATCAAAAATTTGTTTTAATCATGGCAATGATAACCAGTATTCCATAGTTATATTTTTTATAACTATCTATGAAAGTAACACTCATTTCAAAAGCATAGTTTCATTTAGTAATATTGAACATATATATATATTTCTGTAAGGTGACTCGCAGTAGTGCAGCTGCATGTTTCTCCCTAAAAAAAGGACTGTAACATTGTACGCGTAATGTGAGATACAGTAATTGTTCCTAGTATCAGCTGACTATTTCACATCCATGCTCCAGTACAGTCCCACAACACTAGGTGTCATGGTAGTGCTGTAGGGCTGTACTACAACCAGTGTATGTTAAACCTGATACCCAACCCAATCTTGTCCCACTAAGGGCCCAAACAAGATAATAATCTGTCGTGAATTGCTATCTGGTAACTCAGGTTGAATTTGATGAAAGATAATACCTTCTGCGAATTCAATTCCCCTCATCACACATACCACATGCAACAAGCAAAACTCTAGTTAACCTCTTTCCAATCTGTAATACGAAAACCTCCAAAGATACCCTAGCAATGACCAGATTTTAGGTTTCACTTCACTGTTTTGATCTAATCAGCCAAAAGTAAGGGAGTGATTTACATATATTTTTGCACTGGCGGGGCCAGGAATGAATAAAAAAAGGGGGTGGGGCATTAGACCCTTAAATTCGATATGGCGACATGGCCATTTCTTAAAATCGACATGCGACATGGGGCTTAGTGACATAAGTGAAAAGATAAACGACACGACATAACTTGCTTCTCAAATTGGACATTATGACATGGCAGCATCTTAGGAGCGACATGCGACATGGGGACTTAGATGACATACGACCTGGCCTTTTCTTATATTCAACATGCAACATTTGGGACCCCCACAAAGGGCCCCGAGGGTGGGGGCGCATTTGGAAAATCTTTCTCTTAGTGACTTTCTGACCGAAGTCAAAAAGATACATCTTCCGAAAAATAAGGGGGCACTCCCAGAGCCCTCCTGTAAGTCTGCCATTCATATGGAATATCCAGCTTTGATATACTCATAGATCAGAAACTTTGGTAATTCTATACTGTTTGATCTACAATTTTCGCACCAGGTGGCGTTAACTGTTGGCTGGCCGATGCTGCTGTTACCTGGCGAGATTCAATATAACCAAGTGATGAGTCCCACACATACCCGAGATTACAGGATTTTGATTAATGTGAACGTACATGTAATTATATTCACGCTATACATATTTTTTTACTGAGTTCGCGTTCACGAAATGGCCGAGAACGTAGACATGGCGGATTTAAAAGGGGGGGGGGGGTGCTGGGAGGTGCCCCTACCCCCCCTTTTTGTGGCCAGATACAGACTTAAAAACAAAAGAAAATATTAACACGCTTCGACTTTTCTGGATCCACCACTGAAAAATACAATCTAGGTTTAAATATCTTTTAGTAGGCAACATACAAATTTGGGGGTGTTGATTGGGGTTCCAATGTCGCATATCGAATTTAAGAAATTGAATTCTTGTGGGGTTTAACATACTAGCTCATCACTCCTTAAATTAGATGTTATTCCTTTATAGGTAAGTAGGCCTATAGTTTCAATCTCGTCTTCATCTTCATTATTTAATCATTCGTTCCTATAGAATAAATGATTGCCAGCCAAAGTAAGAGATTTTTCTTTATTAGATCCAAGATGTGACAGTCATTGCATCACTCGAGTAATCTCTACAGATGTTCTTTTTATTCAGTCATCATCACATACATTAATATGCTCGTGATGATATACAATACAATATACCTGCACTTGATACAGTAACATCATACTCCACGTATAACATCTACGTTTATATCGTATGAAGAAGGGGCATACTATAGTGTCTCTTTGTTTGTGGGTTTATGTAATGTGTCCAAGGCATGATTGCTGTCAGGATTCAGTCGTCTAGGTTACGTTGACAATTAAATTAATGAGATGTGTTTTTACATCTTCAGTAACGTGTCAGATCCAGTGACCAACTCTGATAATTGGCAGCTTCTTAACATGCCTTTTACTAGCTCTGCAGTCGATGACGTTTGAGAAGGTAATAAACAAGTCGACAATACATTACAGGTACTTAAATCGGTGGAATATTATGCATAATCTATTGTTAAATGATTGTAATCACGGCAACTACAACGTGCTGGGACATAATTTGCATTCTTCGGGTGCCATTCGCTGGTCAACCTACCACAAAATGAGGGGATTAGTATTGGTCGTGGTCTCATAGGTCTCAGTTTAATTTGTACGATCATTTAATATTTTTGTAGACAGTAACTTATTGGCAATGTATGTCCTTTTCCTTTAGGTTTTTTTTAATAATCAATTAACAAAATGCATATAAATAGGGGGCTGTGCCCATGAACCCCCTTTTCTTTTTGTTCTTTCTTTTTTAAAAAATCTTGACAACGTGTTCTAATAATACTGATCCATTGGCAAAGTCTAACCCCAACCCTTATATCAACAATAGGTACATACATC
Organism: Lepidonotus clava; assembly: GCA_936440205.1. Taxonomy (NCBI): domain Eukaryota; kingdom Metazoa; phylum Annelida; class Polychaeta; order Phyllodocida; family Polynoidae; genus Lepidonotus; species Lepidonotus clava. Next base: position 18,116,973 of record OW387135.1, read on the forward strand.
CACGTTGTCTACTGAGGTGATACCGTTACTACATGTAAGTAGGGGTGGGTGTAGGATTCTGCCCTAACGACATTTTGGGCAAATTTGAGAGAGTTTACAGCACTGTTACAATAGTCATATTTTGGTGTTAATATTATATATGTTTAAGTGTATTCACTGAGAGGGTTTCTATTACCATTTTCTTTGGTAACTGCTACTTGCTCAACTAATTCTGTCGAAGGCTGTAACCTACTGGTGTAAAAATAAAGTCCTTAGATCACTGGTAATATATATCGACCTATAAAACCTGAACATTGTATATAGTCTGAAGGAGAACACAACTAGGTTTGAGAAGATTTCAATATAGATAATATTATGTTCCTGAAAATCTTTTAATAATATTGCCGCCATAGCATGTACATATTCTCATGATCAGATGGTTCCCAGAACAGTTCCATGCACTGGACGCTGGCATCCAGTCTGGATGACATATGGCTTCAAATCTAAAATAAATCCCTGAACTCATCCCCAGGCAAAGGGTTTGGCAAATGGACCACAATAAATCCCTAAACAAACAATAAAGAGAGGATTAGGACAGGGGCCGGTCGGTCGACCAAGGGCTAGCAGCTCAAAGTAAACAACTGAGGATTAGCTGTGGTCCAGTCGAGAATGTGCCTAGATTTCAGGGAGAGGTATATATATATATATATATATATATAAATTATATATATATATACATGTGTTTTCTCTCAAGAATAATGAGTTCACAGGGCCATGTTGAACTATAGAGGGTTAATTATCTTCTTAAAGTTAATGCGTGTGTATGTGAGGTGATGTTTTCGCTATATAGATAATAACTAGCTCCATTCGCAGTCTTCCTCCTCGTCGACTGCTGTCGTCCAATACATAATTATAGTTCCCTCATCATGTAAGACGTGAACACTCATTGTGAAAGGATTTGTTGTTTATTGTCCAATGTCTAGTCGTTCCGTGACAAGAACTCGATTGACCATGATCAGTCCCGAGGTTAGAGTTCCCTCAAACACATTCAGTCAATGCTCCGTGCTCTAACACAATTTCTATATGCCTCTCTCCAGAACCTAGACTGCAGATTAAAGGTCCAACCTTCGCAGGATGTTTACTCACACAGTGCGTGCAGCTACTCTGGCTAGCTAGGAGCAGAACATATGATTATATGGTGGTACGTCACACCTTAACTCCTCCCCCATTTCACATCTGTCAAAGTGAAACATTGGCTTACACGTGCGCTACTTAGCTCACGTTACGCTGCCCAAGCATGGACTGGCCACCCGTGTCAGTACAATGTATTCCGAAGAGCTTATGACAAAATAACAGCATGATATTTGATGACACATGCATAGACACCACGTGGCACATGCATAGACACCTGATATCAGCTTATAATTGATTTGTTATGAAACAAACAATGATAGTAACTGGTTACACATGCCCCTAATAGGGAACCTAGATCATATATCCCCAATTAACCTTACTATTTGTAGGGAATATTCAGTGATATGATCTCACAATAACAAATTATTCATACCAGAAAGGGGAGATTTTTTTCTCGACAGTATACTCAATACGCGTTATACATGCTGACCTTCATGCAAGTCTTTGTTCATATGGACTTTCTCGTCTCATTAGTTAACGGAGTAATATTTCATTGCTGTTTTCTATGGGAGTCTGTGTAACCGCCGGCGAACTACGCGCCTGAGCGATAATACAGCATTTGGCAAACCAACTCGAAATTCTAAGTTATAACCAACCTGTAAGGGGACAGACCTGTCTTGCCAATATCATATGGGTATTCTGATGCTGTTACTGTGTCATATTTACAGTGTTAGTCCTGTATTTCAGAGTAATCAGGTGTATCACTTGTCAGTCCTGAGAACCACCTGTTGTTTACTTTTGCCAGTTGGCCATGTTGCCTCCACTTCTCTAAAGAGTGAGACTTCAAAGTTCATGTCAGTTTTTTGAACTACTGAATGTTTTTTGATTATCTTTCGATGGTAATTTATATTTTTACATTTCATGACCTATGCATAGGTTTTGATCTGCATGTAGAACTTAGAACAAAAAGTAAGAAAATCTCATGGGAGTGAGATCTGAGAAATGACCTAAGCAAAACAACAAGATGAAGCCTCCTGATTTTGTCCAAAAGAAAACCAGGATGAGTGTATAGAGCGGCAATTGTATTTTCCTTTCATCTAATAGCATTCCCATATATCAAATACCTCAAAATATGCACAATTCCTATAATTATATTTACATAAGCATAATGCCGAAACCCAAATACTAAATACCAAATACCATATACACAAGTCTTCAATTCACATTAAGCAATTCCCTTTATCCATCACTTATATAACAGAAACCTAAAACCTAAATACAAAATGCAATATCATCTTTTGTAATGGTTAAACGATTATTCATTGGAACCATTTACAGTATACATGCCAAACAAAATACTGATTGGTCACACCCAGAGGCATGGCCAATTACCCAGGAAAGCCTATGCTGGTACCCCTTCTCTCTCAGCTAGGGGACTTGGCATGATAGAGTGCACGTACAGGCTGTTTTTTCTAGCCATCTGATTGGTCAAGAGGTGGTCATGTGATGCAGAGTTAGCCAAAATCTGACCTTTATTGAAAGTGGCAAAACATAAGTATCATATTGATAATACTCAATGTGGCCATACTTGCATTTGTTTTAATAACCTCTCCCCAAAACAAAATACCAAATGCTAAATACTAAATAGCAAATACTAAATGGCAAATAGTAAATACTAAATGGCACAAACCAAAATGACCCAAAATACAAGATATGCCAAAAGAAATACTGATTGGTCACACCCAGAGGCATGCATGGCCAAGTACCCAGGAGAGCCAAAGGTACAACTTTGGGTATTTTCAATATGATACTTAGAGCAATTTAGATACTTTATGGTGGCTTTGGAGCAAAGCAAAATACAATTGCCACTCTATACACGCATCAACCAAGTTTAAGAACCTTTGAACAAGCATTGTTGGGTTTGGACAAGCCAAAAGGTATGTAGGAATATCCTGAGAGTTGCATGTACCATATTTTGTATCATGACTTGTAAGATCTAAGCAGTGAGAGACAGTTTTGTATAGGACCATGTGCTCTGTAAACTGGGCCATGTGACAAAGTTCTAGAAGAATCTATGTAGGCTTTATGCCTAAGAATTCACGATCTGTGTAGATGTAAGCCTAAATAAGGCCAAAGGTTATTATGATGTGTCAGTAGTATTGACATTATATTTTAAGTATGTACTTTGAGTAGTATTCTAAAGAATACAGAGTAAAGGATTTATGTGGCTTTGATCCTAATCTCATGAATATGGTAATGAGTCAGTGTAAGAACTATGAAAGACTTAAGGCCGTATTACACTACGCGTCGGGTGTATGTTCGCGTTGGCGTATTTTGGCCGACGCGAACAGTACGCGTTAGGGCCGTACTAAGAGCATATTACACTACGCGTTTTGTTGGCTTAGGTACGAACGCGACCCAACGCGTATTATATTATACTACACGTTTGGCACGCGTTGGGGGTCGCGTTGGCACGCGTTGGGTCGCGTTGGGTCGCGTTGGCACGCGTTATTTTACAAACATGTTTGTAAAATAACGCGTACCATACGCGTTGGGCAACGCGACCCAACGCGAACGTGAGCCGACGCGTAGTGTAATATGGCCTTAAAGACTGCGTGTATTATTATACACTTTTATGGATAAAAGTAACCATAGAATTATGAATATAGATCCATGTCTAAGATTGTCTGAAACTATTATTTAGACACAAATATCCTTTTGTCTATTTTCAGTTTTCGACGTTATTTCATTACTACTAAGAACTACGAAGAATTTGTACGAAGTTAGGTATTTTATTGCTACTAAGAACAAAGAATTAAGAACAAAGTTGTACGAACAAGAAACCGGAATTTGTGAACCTTTATTTACTGAAAGACCCGAAGAATTTATCCCCACGAACTGTACATATTGTTTCTACATTTTCCATATTTATCCCAGAAGTAGTAATAAATATCAGTTACGAAACCACGGTTTATGTCTCATATGCCATCGAGCCCAACAGCTGCTACAGTCTGACTTCATAACGGAGTCCTGATTCATGCCACCCTAATGGAGGTTTTGGGGTTCCTAAAATAGGATTAAGGGAGAGTTATTTTTGCCTCTAATTAAAGTTTTCCTTACTCTTTTAGGGTACGCATTTTTCAGATATCCGAAACGTTTCCATTAAGGTGACAGGAAATGTACATATTAACTGAATAATTAACGGATATTTTTGTGAAGCAAGCATCAGTTGTCTCTCATTTCAATGCTTTTTGATCATGTCTATTTGCGCGAAGTTGGATCAAAAAGAACAAAACGACGAAGGCGTTCTTGGTAGCATTTGAATCCATGCAATACCAACCTTCAAGCTTAAGGCCGTATTATACTATGCGTTTTTTGAAACACATTTGGGCCATTTCAAACGCGTTTTTGCCAACGCGAATAGCAAACGCGAATCAGGACACCCAACGCGATGTGTAATATAGAAAAAAGGTTTCTGCAGGCATTCGCGTTGGGTCACATTGGGTCAACACGACCCAACGTGACCTAATGCGACCCCAAAACGGATAGTATTATACTTCACTATGGCTGAACGCATAGTCTAATATATCTTTAATATAGACCTAACACAAAGTAATCACGTTGGACAACGTCACCCGACGCGAACACAGACTGACGCATAGTGTAATTACGGCCTTACGCTATTACTCATATTATTTGAAATAATGTACTCCTAACATTACCGCAAGCCCTATGGGACCAGGCACATTAAAGAACACCTGCATCGGTAAAAGTGTAGGGGTACGGTCTCTACGTCCTCATTTCGTAGATATGATCATCAAAAAGACAGAATTGCCAATTGTTCTCACCGTGATATAACTATAGATGTTGATATGACTTTAGACACCAATAACCAACCAGCCAACCATAAGCGCAAGCCCCCGTTCTCTGATTATAGTCATACCTGGTATCAGATGACGTTTTTCTGTTTCAAAAGTGGATCATAAGCATTCTCCAACAGCATATCATTTACAGCGTTACAAATATGAGACTTTCAAAGTCAAAGTAGACAATTGAAGGACAGATGCCCGTGGTTACTTCCGAAAGGTTAGGATAAATTGAAGATATTGCACTTGAGACAGAAAGGACAGAAAGGATTTCGCATTACCATAATTATTCTAAAAAAAAAGACCAAAAGAAAAACAGCCACACGAAATGTCTAGAAACATCAAGATCTTTGGCCATCAAATGTAATCTTATTGTCGGAAATATAAAAGATTGGTTTTGATGCCCAACAATCTAAAGTTTATGTTCTAGGATTGCAACAAACTAACTGAAGAATCATAATGACAATATTGAAGACAACAATTATGATTGAATATACAAATAAAAAACACCAATTCCTTACATTGCATAGGTCGACCCATACCTCCCAGGCCAGCCAATATAATGATGATTTATCCGCCTTTATGCCTATAGTATGGTACAATTCCCACATATATACACCCTAGCCACGTGTAGACCTTATACCATGGAGGATTGGATATGACAGCACTGAGCACTATAATCCCCCACACCATCAGCCCCATAGGGATGAGCGTCTCCTATATTAGCCTCTTTTCGCCAGGCTGTCGCTATAGATTGAGTCCACAGGATCTTTTCAGGCTCGGACCCTGGGAAGATAGTAACATGAGCAGTGGTGGCTGGTCATGGCGTGTGTGCTGGAGGCATACAGGGTTGCTCGAGTTTCGCCCATTGACTGATTCCCACAGAGATCGCTGGGCCATCATCCTATCTCACTTTGTTGAGACTGGTATGGTCTGTGGTGGACCGGCCCAAGATCCCTGAAGTAATCTAAAGTATGAGCCAGGGCCATATCCAGGGATTTTTTTTGAAGGGGGGATTTCTTGGGATCAAGCCCCCCCCCCCCCGACATAAAAAAAGGGGGCAATTCTTTAAAATGCACAATGTAATGGACCTCTCCCTCCGTTCTTTAGATAAAATATTTGGTCTGACCCAAAAAAAACTATAAAATCTTTCATTCACTCATTGTCTGCACCTATAGGGGACAGGCGGACAATTGCAAGGAACACTGTGAACAATTTTTCTTTGTGCGATTAATAAGGACGAGATGTCATTTTTCCCTTATATCTATAAAAGGAAGTTGGCGCGAAGGCAAGACAGAAAGACAACAGTCTTACTTTCTGCTGAATTATACTACACTATTTTTTAAAGAGAATAATATATTGATGATATAATATTTACAATAAATTGGAAAAAATACTATTAACTAAATGTGATATTACATATGCTACTACAGGTCGACAGCACATCATTTTAAGGCCGAAGGATAAACTCTGAATCTATTGCAAAGTCATGATTCAACAAAATAACTTGGTAACATAATTATCACGGTCAGTAAGTAGAATTAACAAACCAACATCTTTACCTGGAATAAATAATCGTATCCAACGAAGGATGGATGACAATTTAACAGTTTTCTAAATATAAATTCGCATTCTAGGGCACTCTCACACCTTGGTACCATGTGAGAACAAGTCATGTCTTCAGAATCTGTGTTAATCAGGTGATAATATTTTCATAATGTGCAAAACATTCGAAATTCCGATTCTAAGGCTTCTGATCGAAGCTATAATCTGAAGAATTCTTTGAACGTAGCCTGCAGCACAAGATAATTGTGGAGTAATTGAAAAATTGCTGTTAATCAGGGCTGACCACTGAGCTGGATAAGGACAGGGGGAGCCACCATCACAGCTATACTTGCAACCCCTACCACTAGGAGGAGGGTTGGACTCACTACATTAGCCTGATAGGGGGAGCCACCCTTGGATACACTGGCCTCCTCCCTCTCATTGGTCACTTATACCACATGACCTATTCTGACCCGGTTACATGACAGATGGACTATATGTACTTGAACCCGGTGTAACCTTACCAGACTCTGAATGAATTGCTGTCAGAAGCTACGCCGTACCACCATACCACTGTACCACCGCATGTACCGTGCCGCCGGCACACAGACCAGTGAGATATACCAGAACCATGCCTCCGAAAAGAAGAGCCACGGCCATGTCACAGGCAGAAGGAGAGGACAGAATGTCCCCCCCGGCCAAGGCGAAGAAGGCGACGGTCGCGACGGACGTGCAGGCCATCTCCGAAATGAACAAGAAAATGGCGAATATGGGCGGACAATTGGAGAATATTACTTTACTCCTTGGTCAGCTAGCGTCAAACACCACGCCAGCGACGCAGCCAACACAGCCTAGCCAGAACAACCCGGCGACGGACCAGGTAATTACTACGGGCAGCTACCACCACGCTGCCCCACTGGCCCCACAATCGAGCCAGGCAGCCCCACCCCAGACGGCGTACGCGCCGCAGCAGACCATCAACATGGCGGCCGTTCCCGCAGCGCAGCTCCCCGTGACCAGGGGCGCAAACTACGCGGGCATCACACCGACAGACGCCGGGCAACAACTACCAGACCAGCAGCCGGCTGCCGGACAGTCCGCTCTCAACCGAGTGTGACACTACACAACCGGTCAGCTTCCCCAGCCCGCAACCGCGGGGTGGGCTGGAGAAACCGGTATTTCGGCTAGAACCCTACCAACTGCCACCCCGACCATCAACTCGGGCTTCCCGGTAGTCTCCCAGCGACCGCCGGCTAACCCATGGGACCACCCGGCTTCACTACAAGACTTGGAAGGCGACGCCGCCCTCACGAAGAGGGTAGCGGAAGCACTTCACTATGTGGCGGCCCCGTTTGCAGCAACGACAGGTAGGCAGGTTCAATTCTCTCACCACATAGTAATGCGAGGGCCCAAAAAGCAAAAGACAGGTCTAGGGGAACTGAGCCTAGCAGAGTATATGTTGGGGTTCATGCAAGTGATAAAAACAAAGAATTCCGCTGATCCGGACATTCCAGCTATGAACGTTCACTTAGAGAAGATTGCGGAAAATGCAAGGGAATACGAGTGGTCAGCAGTTAGAGAATGGTCAGAGGAGGTATGCTCGCGCATATCCCAGAAGGGTCTAACGTGGTCAGATACTTACGCGAAAGATAGGCTAGAAACTCAGATAGCCCATGTTAGGTCATCACAGAAGAATAGCCAAGATGTAAAAGGCTCAGCGAAATCAGCTGACATCGTGTACTTGATGTCCGAGGAGGTGAGGCACGCAAAACCCGGCCCCCCATGTAAATTCTTTCAGAATGACACTTGTACTTCGGACAAAGATCACGTACAAAACGGCTATCGCCAACTTCACATCTGTATGTATTGCCTGACACAAAAGTGCCAGCTGCAGCCGCACTCGTCAAAAGGCTGTAAAACGAAGAAGTTTAACAACCAAAAGAAAAACCAAGACGAAGCGGGGTTTGGGAAGTAGGTCAGCCCTCCCCCGCGCCTTCAGCCGCGTCTCAGCCTGAGGTAACCGTAAACAAGGCGCAGGACTTAGAACCTAAAAATAGTGCGACCGCCCCACTCCGCCCCTTAACCGTTAACCCACACCTCTTCGCAGACACTATAAATAGTAAATGGCCCTACCCCACTCAACAAGTGCTAGCTAGCGCACCGCTACACATGCAACTCTATTATGACGTTAGAAGATCAGGCTTACCCAACTACTTGCATGTCAGGCGTCAGGTGCCCTCACAACTAAACTGCGATGAATGGGAAGATAGACTGGCAGAGTACTCAGATAAAGACATCGTCCAGTTCTTACGCTTCGGCTGGCTCGTATCGTACACTGCTCCTGAACCGCCCACGAGAGTACACACTAACCACGCGTCAGTGATCAGAAACCCAGCAGCAATAGATAGGTTCATACAAAAAGAAATCGAAAAAGATGTGCTTTTAGGTCCTTTTAAAGAACCCCCCTTTAGTCCATGGACTCAGGTATCCCCGCTCCTCAAGCGTGACAAACCGGACGGCGATGGGAAGCGGGTGATAATTGACTTATCCTTCCCGGAAGGGGCTAGCGTTAATGATGGTATAAACAAAAACTTCCATCAAGGTTTAGATGCATCCCACTCCCTCCGCACAGCCCTTGACTTGGGCGATCTCCTACTCCAGTACGGAAAGGGAGCTTTCATGTGGAAATCAGACTTGACGAGGGCGTACCGCCAGTTGAGAGTGGATCCGCTCGATTACTCCCTCCTGGCCATCACCCATAAAGGGGATTATTATGTAGATATATGCCCCAGCTTCGGCTGCAGGGCATCAGGAAGAGCCCAACAGAGGGTGTCAGACGCAGTGTGCTACATGATGAAGAAAAAGGGCCATACGGTCCTTGCATACGTAGACGATTTCTGCGGGCTAGCAAGCACCCGAGGAGAGGCCTTCGCCTCGTTCTATTGTTTTCAAGAACTCACGTCAGTCTTAGGCTTGCAACTTGCCCCTGATAAAACAAAAGAACCGTCAACAGAAATGCAGTGGTTGGGCTTTATGTTCGACTCAAAAGACATGACATTGTACGTACCACAGAAAAAGCTAGATGACGTCCTAGCGGAGTGGGCTACCCGCCACGAGTACAATAACTGGCTGGGAAGCTCAACCATATCGGTACTTGTGTTCGGCCAGCGAGGAAGTTCATGGGTCGTATTCTGGCGGCACTTAGGAAAACACATGAAGAACCCCGTGTGCAAATCTCGGCAGAATTCAAGAAAGATGTCGATTGGTTCCGCAGGTACGCCGCGGCGGCTAACTGCCGCCTCCTTCTAGAACCAAAACTAGACTTATTCGTGATTGAATGCGACACCTGCCTACAAGGGGGGGGACCCGTTCTCACAGACCGGGTTCTATGCCACCACTTTCCCATCCCGTTATATGGAAGAGTTTCATATTACACAACTGGAGGCGATCAACCTGGTTATGGCGGTTAAATCTCTGACCCCAGACACACTGCAGCATACTCGCGTCATGGTCAAGATGGACAATATAGGCTCAAAGTATGCGTTGACCTCCAGGAAGACAAAAGATTCCGTTCTCATGGCTTGCTCTAGGGAACTCTGGTTGTTCTCAGCCGTCCACCAACTGGACATCCTTATTGTCCACACACCCGGCCACCTTCTGGTCTTGGCAGACGCGTTGAGTAGAGCCTGTAGCAGCGCTCCACATAGCGTTAGAGCTAGGGCCCTCGTAGGTGAGATGAAATTGTCGCCTGTTGCACCTGTACCTTTTAACTCTGTCTTATCCGAAAATCTTTAGTTCCAGACGGGGCTCCGCCGCACCTCTTCTATCAGATGACCTCCTCCTACGCTGCAGCGTTCGCAGAGGGCACCACAGTTAACCACACACGACAGGCCCGCTCCTACTTACTCTTCTCATACCAGCAACAAGTAAACCCACTTAACCCTACAATAATACATGTCCTACTCTACACCCAACTTTTGGCCAATTCATACAAAAACATTGCCTCAGTAAAGAACTCATTATCGGGCGCTAAGTCCTACGTAAATCAATTAGGAGGCAACGTTCTTGCTTTCTCATCACCGCTAGTAACCAACTTACTGAAAGGCCTAAGTAGATTATCTACGCATGTCCCCGAACCAGCGCCAGTCATTGATCTTAACCATTTCAAACTTATGTGTGACATCTTACAGACCTGGGGACCTGACGGACTTACGGCCAGGGCAGCGGTCCTCCTGGGCTATGCCGGCCTCTTACGTCAATCAAATCTCTTGCCCTGCCCGGGCCCCGCTTTTAATCATTGTATACGCAGGGCAGACATCACAGTAGAAGATTTGACGCTGTGGGTCACACTGAACTCATCAAAGACCATCACGGACCCCCGTTACAGAGTGGCGACTGGCTCCTCTTATTGCCCCCTCACAGCCTGGTGTGCTTACGCCGGTCGCTTACCCTTGCCCCCGGAGGCACCAGCCTTCATGCTGTCAGAGACGCAGCTTTTAACCCAAGCCATACTCCATGTTATGATGTGGGCCGCTCTGGCCCTGGCTGGTCATCCAACCCCAGATAAAGTAACAATTCACTCTTTACGCAGGTCCGCAGCCCAAGAGGCTGCAAGGCGAGGCGCCTCACAGACAGAACTCATGCAGCACGGCACGTGGGCGTCAACAGCAATTAATGCTTACGTTCCTAAGAGACTATACACACACGTTCCAGATGCAATAGCGAAAGCGTTTGGCTGTATTTAATTGTCTTGTCTTGTATGTCTTGTCTCGTCTACTGAATATTAATTCTCGTTTCTTATTAAACTTGTCCAAAGCAAAGCGTGTCTGGTCCTGATTGTGGAGTAATTGAAAAATTGCTGTTAATCAGGGCTGACCACTGAGCTGGATAAGGACAAGGAGAGCCACCATCACAGCTATACTTGCAACCCCTACCACTAGGAGGAGGGTTGGACTCACTACATTCGCCTGATAGGGGGAGCCACCCTTGGATACACTGGCCTCCCCCCTCTCATTGGTCACTTATACCACATGACCTATTCTGACCCAGTTACATGACAGATGGACTATACATAATTGAACCCGGTGTAACCTTACCAGACTCTGAATGAATTGCTGTCAGAAGCTACCCACCCTCCGCGCCCTAAAAATATAAACTTTATAACAAAATATCAAATACTTATAGGGCCGTATTTAATTGTCTTGTCTTGTATGTCTTGTCTCGTCTACTGAATATTAATTCTCATTTCTTATGAAACTTGTCCAAAGCAAAGTGTGTCTGGTCCTGATTATGTCAGTCGTTGAGCTCCATACCCACTATATAGGATTTACCAATGACTGGCACTTTTGAAGTTCTTTTTAATTATGAAGAAATTCTTGACTAGATCATCTGTATCGTTGATTGTGGATTCAAAATGGCCATGGTTTGAAATATCCTGATGGAGAACTTCAAAACCTTCAGAACTATACTGCATAATTATTGTTTATAATAAAGATCACAGAAAAATTATAATGAGAAACTCCATTATAGACCAAGACTTTAAAGGTTGCCACATACTCAATACATACAGTCATGTGTTACTAAAATACCTTAAATTTGTTTAAAAGGGAATTCACTTGTCAAAGTTTGTGGTGTTGAGACTGCAGCTTGTATACAAAAACCATGGAAATTAACGCTAATACAGAGAGTTCATGTGTCCTTAATTGAACCTTAGTGGGGGTTAACAAAGACGTGTTTCCCAAAGAAAGCTACCATTAATGCCTTGAAAACCTTTAGTAGGGACCTCAAAACCTATACGAGGGACACCAGAGTCTCTGTTAAGTTAACGTAATAACTCCATTAGGAAGGTTATAAGGTTCATGTTCCACTATGCGTCATTTCACTTGTGTTCGGCTCTTGACCTGTGTTTATTGATAGGAATAAATGCTAATTAATTAAAGATTCCTTTAAATCTAACTTAGTGTCTTTTACATGTCTCCAAAATCTACGTATCTCTGTGTTATTGATTATCCACAATATCAAAAATATCAAAATAATTGTGCTACTCAGATGTTCACTGATTTAACACAATGTGTAAGCCTACATTATTTAATATTTAATATTTTCTTTCTTGGGACCTGATCAAGTACCTCAAAGATGTCTGGTAAAATAAAGTATTCAATAACCTCTTTATTCAATGATGTGAGCTTCACAATTTCTTGCCTTAGTATAACAGCAAAACTCGGTGGCACCAACCTTTGTTTATGTCCTGTGATAAAATCATGAACCACTGAAGTTTAACACTTGGTCTGTGATCAGTGATAAGTGGCTCTCTGTTAGTTCACACTAATCCTCCAGCATGCTGGGCTACTGGAGGTAATTAGGGGACGCCAGTATTTTGGGAGGAGACAGAACTTAAGCCTATATTCCACTAAGCGATTAAAACGGCAAGGCAATTTGATACTTTCTACGATTTCACCAGAAATATGGCGAAAGACCATACATCCTACATATCATTTGAAAGATAATTAAAAGCCCTTTCAAATGATATATAACATGTCTATGATTAACTCATTTTCGCTTTGCCGATTTATGAAATTGGGAGTAAAATTGGCTAGTGGAATACGGGCCATACTTGTGAAAGATGGCAGCCTGAGTGGGTTTAATGCTGATGATCCAATCAGGGACCTCCTTCTAAGACGGCTAGGTTTCACCCCTTGTTGTACTTGGAGTGCTGCTAATGGAGGGTGATAACAGACCCTAGTTCACACCAACCTGCCCAAACAGGATAACCAATCAAGGGACCACCATGGATGGTAAAACCTGTATTTGGGGATAATATCTTAGGAAAACTAGTATCTGGATAAGGCAAATGGAATAACGTGATCTAATATAATTGAAACAGAGATAATATTTTAATGTTCCAAACTCTACCCTGATGGCCCAAACCCCCGTTTTTTGGCATACATAGAAATATAATTATTGTGAAGTGTAGAAGAGCATCCAACTTGACAACAGTAATAAAATAAATTAAATGAATAGAAATACATTGTTAAGACATATGGATCCCCCCCTCGCTTCTTGGTCAACTACTCACCTGTCACATTTGTTCTGTATTTATCTTGCCATGTGTCTCCCCACACAGAAAGGATACTCCAGGCGGGAATTAAGCATTAAACAGGATGTTTTAAGCTTTCAAATGATGCCAAGCATATCAAAATTAAATAATTTTCAATGAATTTACAGGCTATTGAATATGAAAATTGAATATTGAAAATGACAAAAAGCCCGGATATTGAATATTTATCTTAGTGTTTAGTAATGAAATACAATTTTCTCCGTAAATGAAAAAAAAGTCATAAAAGCTATTAAGCTTATAACTTTTGTTCTACAAAAGACAATCTCTTTTAGTTTGGACTGGTAATACAATCAAGTCATGTTTTTCCATATGGGTTTCAATTTTTGACAAAATTTACAAAATGTTGTTTCCATGGTAACCAAACATCTGATGTTCGGTACTATTTAGGGATAAACGGTTCTATTAACATTCCAAATAGAATGTTTTTCAAACAAAATGGAATGTTTATAGTAGGATAACTGAATTCTACTCAAAAAGATGGTTTCAGACATTTTCATCCCTATTTTTCACAAATCTACCCATATCTCCCTTAATATCTCCCTTGACTACGCGGTTGCCGTCCAAGGAGAGAGGACCCTTCGTTTTTCACCAAATCTCCCTTAATATTACCTGTAGAGCTTAAGATATTTCCCCCTCGGAGCATCCTTTCTGTGTGGGGAGACACTAAATCAAAACCGACACAAAATCTCTAATAAACCTACCTTTAAATGGCCACTTTGTTTGAGAGGCATGACTAGTATCCCAATATGCTGGTTTATCCCCTTGCATATCCTGAATTCTTCACAACTCCTTATCACATCATCAGTTTTTCAATATGGCTGCTACTTTTCCCTCCAAAGTATTTTAAATCTCAGGGTCACAATGTAAAGACCAAGGTAATCCAAGTACCCTAGACTTTATATGAATACAGACAAATAAAATCTAATCTATTTCAAGCAAACTTGGATTCATATTATAATAAGAAGACACTATCATGGAGTATGAGGTGGGATATATTTACCTCTGGGTCCATTTAGGCCCGCGCCTGTAGGGCAAGGGCCTAAATGGACCCAGAGCTATCCCACCGAATACGACATAAGTGTGTCTTCTTTATTTTATGTGATGGCTACACACAGTGACACTTGAAAATTAGCCCTTTTACATCGCCGTTGGCACTCTGACATCGCCGTTGGCACTCTGACATCGCCGTTGGCACTCTGACATCGCCGTTGGCACTCTGACATCGCCGTCGGCACTCCATCTTGTTTGTTTACCTAATGATTGATGCTGATTGGCCAACACTATGGCAACAGTGGTCACATGGCCATAACCAGGCCTCTGTTAGGAGAGTGTACGCATCATGTGGCGTACATCAGCCAATGAGATTGCGTACATTCTCCAAACACGTTTCTAGAGGTTAGTATAATTGGGAGAAATTGACCTCGGGCGCTACGGGACGTATTTTCGTTCGAAAGGCACAATAAGCACCGCAGCTCCCGCTAGCCATTACATAAAGAGATATAAGAACTTGGATTTTCTTGAAATTCAAGCTCTTGACCTAATCAAAGAATGAGGAGGTTGAATTCCAAAGCATATTCAAGAAATTTCTAGTATTTGCCAGCTAGCTGGGATATCTTTTCCTCCAGGACTATGGGCATACAGAGAGGTGGATGACAATCGATGAATTGGAATAATAATGATCAAATTCAGAACTAATTGTTAGGTAGATGTTTTAAATCCCTTTCTTACTAAAGGACACCCTGAGGCTTAAAAATGTTCTAATTCTCTCTTAAAACAAACGTCAAATATTGGAAGAGTTGCACTTAGCACTAATGACAATTCCTGCGTCCTATGTCCCTCATTAAAACAATATTTAACTGGCGTCGACATCCAATGCATTTGAAAGTTGGGTAATGGGAAAGTTAGTAATCGGATAAATTCCTTTGTTAGATCAAAGCTTCGTGTTCAGAGAGTGAGGTGTCCTCATCCAGGGTCCTACAGTCTGTTCCGTGAGAGTGATGTCAAGATGTGAAACATTCTGTGTTATAGTAGATTGATGATGTAGGGGAAGATAAAGGGTTTCAAAAAACGTTGCCCCTCCATATTCTAAGTACTAAAATGTCGTGGAATTGCAAGCACACGCTCACGTGCACAGGCAACGTATCTTTTCACTTTATGAAGGATAGACTCCATCAAAAGTGTGTGTGTGTGGGGGGGGGGGGGGGGGGCGTCAGGACCCTCTAGAGATCTGGACCCCGTCTGGATCCACCGCTATTAATTGTTACTACTGATTATTGTGTAAATGCTTTACTGATAACTTGGTTCCATGCTAAAAGGCAAGTATGTCTATTAATGATCTTTAAAGTTATATTCTGGAGGGTCGGTCATCTGGGACCCCTGTCGTGTCCCTGTAGTATTCTTATCTGCTCATTTTAATAATTGTCCACCCTCTGGGACTGCTGTTTACCCCACCGTCTATCCTAGTATCTGGTAGACTAGTAGACTGTATAATCAGTGTGGGTGGTCATAGCCCCTTTTATATGCATGTTTTTTTTTCTTTTGTAACCCCTATATTCATAGCTAAATAGAAGAATTTACTCAGTTTGTGTATGGAATAGTCCTGCTGCTGTATCGTTGATATTTATCAGATAATCTCCTCATCTTTAAAGACAATCTGTTAGCGGTTAAGGAATCGACTATAGAGCAATCACTGAAATATGAAAAGGTTGAAGGGGTAGAGATAGGCCGGTTCATAGACTTTAGATGAGGAGTTCTCTGTTTTCTACTTTGGATCTTTTGTCAAGCTTCTAAATGCTAAGGCTACAGAAACAAGATATCCACAGTTGTGTTTGATAAGAGATCTGACTTCTGAACAGTAAAATATAGACCTGGACATCAGGATTACTTTATAGAAAAAAGAGACTCTATACCTCATTTAGTGAGACAGATCATTCAAATAAATGTATATTACTTAACTATGAAGTAAAGTCTATAGATTCCTTGATGAACCGTCTTAATTGAGTGTTAGCTGTATCTGACCTTTGATTGTCCTGAGTTTAGATCTATGTGACTTTCAATGCCAGATGCATTAATTCGAGAAAAGATATATATATGTGTGGCATTTATTTTGATTACTTATCTTTCCTACTACCTATTTTATTCAAGATTTCAGCTACATTGAATCATAAGGAACATGTATCAAATCTTTGATTTACCAATTATCCCAACCACAAATAGCCAGGTTATTGAGTTTTACCTACAGGTTAGCCTAAAGCAGAATGCATCCTGGGTAATATATCAACAAAACTCAAGGCTTTAGTATATACAATTAATTTTCATGAATTACATGCATCATAATGTAGATCAACATTGTGAAAAAGTAAGCATCATTATTTTTTAAGGTAAGTATTAAAATACATTTAATTATTTCCTTGATATTTTTGCAAATCCATCCATTGAGTAAGGATTATTTGTTAAGAGATTTGGCTGACAAAATCAGTCCTTATTAGCCTGCAGGTCCTTAAAATACTGTAAATCAGCTATCCGTGGTACTGAGAATTGGTCAACATTTCTCCAGGGCCTGTAAGTGGACCTCTAGCTAGATGCAGCTTGCTGGGTACTGGGGATTATATCAGAAACATTTGAGACCATTTATGATTAAACTATACGCAATTTGAGAGCTTAACAAAATAAGCATTTAGGAGTCAGTCATAAAAGTACCGTATAGTTTTTCATCAAGGTCACGACCAAACATAGAATACAGACAGTAAAAAGTAATGTGACACTCTCATTAAAATATGAACAGATAATTATTATGAAATTGGCTTTGTTCAGATGGCAGTTTCCTTGTAGGAGATGTCAAGCAGGGCACAAGAATCATAGATGACAAAGTGGGCCTAGATTGAAAAGGTTGGATCCCATCGATTTCTTCCCCCTGGAAACCTTTGAGATAGGGCATCAAAGGGAAAGACCTCAGGCTACATTTACTTGAACCTGATTCACACCCTGAGATTCTTTCAATTGCAAAACGGGTTGTGACAGTAGGGGACCATTATAAAAAAAACTGGTTTTGATTTTTACTTAAGACTGCCTTTCCAAAATTCTTGTAAACATGGATTACAGAGGGGACCTATGGAACAATGCAACTTAAATTCCGGTTGAATTAGCTCTAGACTTCTTGCAACCAATACGTTCCACTTTTAGATATTCCCAAACAATTCTTGATATTTGATATATTTCTCATGGCATCGCCTTATGGGTACACCTGTTATCGGTAATTCTAGTAGTGTTTGATGGTTAACGCTATTGATCGTTTTCGGCAGAATTGACCAAAATTTCAATTGCATCAGTACATGGGCTAATGGGCATTTCTGCCCTGGTTCTTTACATACTATTCCAATGCTGGAGTTACCATAGTTGTAACCAAAAGCAATGGGAATGTACATAACAATTACTCATTCTCCTTACACAATTTACACTAACGCCTGGTTTGCACAATACAGTTTTTCAGTAACAATAAGGTCTATTGAAATAGAATCATAGGAAACCCGGAGAACAAGAATTATTACTGAGAAAAATGGAAAATCCAGGGGTGGATACAGGATGTCGAGAGGGGGCTCCAGATAAAGGTCAAATACTAAAAATTAATGGCGTGCATTCGCTTGCACACATGTAACATTTTATCCCTTTGGCAAGTTTAAGTCCCCCACCGGGGTTCCAGGGAGTCTATACCCCCACCCCCAATGCGCCCCTGGAATCTTAAATGTAAAAACGAATCAGTGAAGCAATTAAATTGTTTCCTTAGATACACCTTGTCCTAATGTTTGTCATTACCAAAGAAATCAAGTACTTAAGGCTATGGACTGAACTTTATGAATCCAATCAAGGTGTCAACTGAGTAAATCATAGGTGTGATCTGAGCTGAGCTGAGGTCCACAAATACAGAAGCCCTGTAAGCAGTAACCCCGCAATGAATGGAAACCACCCCTTGAGGATGTGATTTACAAATGATATCACAGTGTTAACTGAGCTTAACACTTTGCGAGATGCATCAAGGTGTGAACTAGTCTGAGCTTTATGAATCACATCAATGTGTGAACTGAGCTTAAAGCTTTACAATTCATATCAAGCTGTCAACGGGGCTTTGTGGTTCATATCAAGGTGTGAACAGGGCCTACAAATTAGCCCCGCATCAAGGTGTAAACTGAGCTTAAAGCTTTATGAAATGTATCAAGGTGTGAACTGGGATTTATGAATCACATCAAGGCATGAACTGATCGTAAAGCTTTATAATTCATATCAATGTGAAAACGGGGCTTTGTGGTTCATATAAAAGAATAAGAAAAAATAAAAATTAGCCCCCATACATATCAAGGTGCGAACTGAGCTTAAAGCTCTATGATTCATATGAAGGTGTAAACAGGCCCCAATGCATATTAAAGGGCCTGCACGTAGAGGTCCACAAATAAAGACGCCCTGTCAGCAGTAACCCTGAGATGAATGGAAGCTGCCCCTGAAGCGTGTGATTTACCCCCTAGTGGGAGCTGTGGGGCTGAGGTGAGTGGAAGGGGGTGGGGGCTGACTTGGATAAGTAAAGGGACCAAACGTGTAGTATTACTAGTGACCAGTGGTCAACTGGTCAAGGAGAAGCCCTATGCCATAGTCTTAAATGTGCAGATACTAGGTTAGAAGTGGTTGGGGGAGCAAAACGTTCCTAAGTTGTGAGAATGAGAAAATGAAGGATTTCAGAGCTACCCCAATCAAGAATATAACGTTATATAATGTTACAGGAACTTTCTGTTTACTTCTGGTTTGGTTGTTCTTACATCATATTGATGGCACCCAAAAATGTCTTTAGATCTAGAACCTAACACTGCAATGTTGCACTGTAACATTATTGTGACATTCTTGCAACATTCTTTCACATTATGATAATGTTATTATAACATTCTTTATTAGTAAGGTCTCAACTTTACTCAAATATAATGTTATTATAACATTCTGTTTTAGCAAGTCTTATCTTTACCTAAAATAACTTTCATGTTACATGAAAATCGGGCAGGTTACAGACTACCCAGAAAAGTATGGTCGCAGTACAGACTTGTTACATCACTGCTTGCCTGGGACATCTTACCAAGTAAAGGTGCCTTTCCATAATTATGTGCGTTGCGGATGCGTTTTGCCCATATAAGTTATGCGGAGGCTATGCGATTTTCCATATATGGAATTCCGGATGGCCTCCGCATACCCTATATGGAAAAAACGCATCCGCAACGCA
Organism: Lepidonotus clava; assembly: GCA_936440205.1. Taxonomy (NCBI): domain Eukaryota; kingdom Metazoa; phylum Annelida; class Polychaeta; order Phyllodocida; family Polynoidae; genus Lepidonotus; species Lepidonotus clava. Next base: position 18,136,870 of record OW387135.1, read on the forward strand.
CATATAGAAAGGCACCTTAAGTTTTTCATGCGGTTGGTATGTAGAGGAAAAAGGTTATCAAGAGAAATTACATGTAAGGAAATAAAAAAATCCAATAAGAAGGTTTGTACATATATAGCAATTATGAGGTTTGAGACATACCTTCACCAGTGTAACAAAAAGCATCGCATACAATATTCGGTTGAAAAACATATCACTTAATCACGAATTGTAAGTTTAAATTAATTTTGTCCTTATTCTCCTTGCAATGGTAAATTGGAGTTAATTGATTCCACAGCTTTATACCTCAATACCAAGGACTTTTGTAAGGCAGGTTTTAATTTTACCGGTTCATTAACACAATTTTACATGTTACTCTACTTTTGTTAAATATGGGACATTATAATATCTTGTACTTGTTAATGTTATACATATTATAGGCCTATTAACCTTGCTTTGACTAGGTCATGTGAGACAGGATATGTTTCTATTGGTGTTATGAAAGAATGTGACGATGTAATTTGAGTTATAAACGGATGTGATATTTCTTTTCACTAAAATTAAAGATACAAAAACACATCACCTTGTCCTCTTCTCTTCGGTAGTTTCCTCTTTTATTTTTCACTTTCATATTCTTTATTTTAAATAGTCATCAATGATTCAAAGCATGATTATTTAATAATTGTTGGAGAAATAATTATTATTGAATTCTGTTCAATTCCTGAGCCTCCAAGGACAAAGAGCCATCAACTCAAAGAATGGCAACTTAAGCAGAATACTTTGAAACTCAGTAGAACTCATATTGGAAGAATGAAGACCAACCCCATTTTTGACCATATATTATATTTGAAGAACAAGTAACCCCCCACCCTACCCATACTTGGGATATGAGCAGTTCAGGCCAAGAGCAGTTAGTGAGCTGGTGGCAGAGAAAGGGGAGGGGGGCAGGCTGTGGGTTGTGGGGTGACAGGTAGATGAATAGGGCTTAGGGTAGCAGGTGAATAGTAAAGGCAGTGGGCGTTGGTAGTAGGCCTGGTGTGCAACGTGACTTTACTTTGATAAGTGGGTGTGGAGCAGGCTCTATGGACAGCTGACAAGTCTGGGGGCAATTTACCAGTCATTATTGTAGGCCTTTTGCTGCCTTTGACTGACTTTTCCTTTTATTATGATCATGATTGTTTTTTTGCTCTGTGTTTTTGATTTTCCATATTTGTCTGTCTCTGACATGGTTAGAATGGAGTGGCTGAGCCGGATAATGGCATTTCCTGCATTTGTTCTGAACATGGTTAAATATTAAACAGAGGGCACGTGGGGACTGAACAGGGTTGTTTTTCATAAAGAAGTGACGACAAAAGGTAGGCGAGTTTCCGTTTCATAAAATTAATTATGATCACCATTAATTACCCTTGTAGTAACCCCATGCAGGCTTTGAATTTCCTTATGCAAGTTTGAAATGCATTTACATATGTTTAGGGAGTACTTATGAGAGTTTTGTTATACAACAGGAGTCTCAAACTCCCCAACAGTTTCTTAAGCACACATTAACCCCCTGCAGCTAGGAAGATTCTTATGACAGGTGCACATGGCCTCTCGAACCAGGCACAGTGAACAACATTGGCTTAGTGATTTAGGAGAGAATTAGCTCAGAACTTCAGCATGCTAGACATAAAAAAGAGACTAACTTGCAAATCCTGGTACGACTTGGTGTCACTCTATAAGAAATGTAAACCAACTATCTACGGTAGGGCAAATTAACATACCTCCTTTTAGAAATAAACGTAGATACTCCATTTCATTCTGAATCTAACGGTTTATATAATTCTCCCTACGAGTTTACAAAGAAAATAAATATTAATGGCAACAAGGTGAAAATAAATTTTTAAGTCCTTTTAAATTGAACCTATCTGGACCAATGGGTCTATAGAATAGATAGACAGAGTTTAGAACCCCACTCCAAATCAAATGATCATATTATCAATTATGATCGTTAACATTTTAAAAGTATTGATATTGGACGAGCCATATATTCATATAACGTGTCCTGGAGGAACAAATAATCCCTATTAGAGAATTCCAAAAGGTGAGTGTTTAAAGGTAATTCATCTGAAGGAAATTACCAGTCATAAAGTACCTGATGAGAGCTAGATGCTCTTTGGTCCGTTCAAGAACACTAATCATAACAGCATTTGGTTGGTCAACAACGAGTTGTCCTTGTGTAGAGTGAGCACTGATAGCCCAATTTTCAACATAAGAAATGACCAATCTATAATGCTGTTTTGGGGCTTAAAACTCTACAATATATTTATCATATCAACTATATATGCCATCTTACAGGACAAAGATTAATACAGAAGTAAAATTTATCTAGCAGAACAGTTGTTATTTTTTCTAAAAACAGTGACATCACTTTAAGGTTCTGATTACCAAATGTTCATGAACTGATCTTAAAGGGAGGGGCCAGTGATTTTGAATTGGCATAGTACGTGCCATGACCGTGACCATCTGAGTAGTCACTAAACCAATTTTCATACATTTATCTCTAACAGTTTTGATTTTATTCAAATTTTTCTGAATGATAATAAGTCTCCCTGTGTACATCCTGGTGCACCTTGCACAGAGCATTATCTGTGTGTGACGTCACAAGCAAAAAAATGCAATAAGAAATTTATTAAATGTACCTTATAAGTCTAAAAGAGAATAAAATCACCAAATTCAATTATTTATTTAAGAAAATATGAAAAAATAAGTTTTTTTTATGGATTTTAGAAATTTGAAATTTGAATATAACTGTCATTTTGTGTGACGTCACACACAGATGCCCATTTTCAGGTGTACAGGGAGCACATGATGTTGCATGAGAAGATAACCATATTTCATAAATAGAGAAAGGTCTATTTCTATTGAAATGTCATATACCCCTTTTTCATGATTAAATCTAGATAAGGCCTATAAGGTGAGAATTTAAAGAATTTAAAATTTCACTGGCCCCTCTCTGTAAAGTTACACTTTTGTGATTGGTCGTTCTGCAACGGACCAATAAAATGCCATAATCAACGGAGAACACAAACAATCATCTATTCATGGTATTACAACATAATATAAAACAATTCAGCTGAAGCACCTCATCAAAATGCTGACTATAAAATGAAACAACACTTGCAATTGATTATCTCACAATTGTTATATCTTTCGTAAACACAGACAACAAAACAGCAAATAACAACTGGGCAACTCAAACAAATACAAAACATTTCCTAACTTTAGAAAATGATCATCGACTCCTCAATTGAGAGGCAACAGAATCCCGAATTCGGTACAACAGCAATGCCATTTTCACAAAGTGATCTGCAAAACAAGCAATATTAATAGTATCTCGGTAGGGAAGTTTTAGGCAATATCAGGAATGGGTGGATATGTAATAAAACTAAAAGTTTAAGCACCTGTACACCTAATCATGGGAAACAATAAATTCATAACATAAATTATTTGGAGATATTTGGGGTCTGTTGAAAATGTTTTGGGGATACGAACCCAACAAAGCATGTTTTTAGAACGTCGACAAACGTCACCCTGACCTCAATCCTAAGTGACAAGACAAAACGAACTGAAAACCTGCAATAATCATGATGTAATCTTCAATCAAACTTTGCCCTCATACCTAAATAAAACGGGATATATTTCACTTATATAATATGTGTGTACGTTTGTGTGTGTGTGTGTGTGTGTGTGTGTGTGTGTGTGTGTGTGTGTGTGTGTGTGTGTGTGTGCATAAATATAATACGTTTCAGCATCTAGCATAGGCCTAATTATACACCCCCTAATCCCACCACCCCATTTTCCAAAATCCTTCCTAACCATCCCCATCCCCCTAGCCCCAGTGGGTGGCATAATCTGGAGCGACGTCCACAGTAGACGCCATGCACGGCTGGCCATTACAGGCGTGCTGCTTTTTCTGGGCAGTCAGCCACGACGTCGTAGATTACCCCAATCTATTGACGTCAGTATAGTCCTGTGTTCAAACGGACCAGCCGTTCACTAGGCCTGATGTATCCGTCTCTCTATAGGTCTGCCAACCAAGAATATACCTGGACATTTTTAAACTTTCAAAGAGTTATGGGAGATAATAAGGGGTATTTGCTATTGCATAACTGTTTCTTTGAATTCTTATCTATAAGGGGCCTTCCATTTAGTACGTACACACATTGTTCTAAACTTTAGTCCCCCACCCCCCTTTAGCTAAAGTATGCATTGAATTTGTACAGGAACGTACACAAATCTAAAAATATTTTGGACCCCCCCCCATCCCCCTTTCTGAGTATGTACTTAATGGAAAGCCCCTAACTGAGAATTCACAAATTATGTTTTCCTTGTTTCACCTAATTGTGCATATAAGCACCCATAGCATTAGAAGTAACTTCATGCATAACAGTTGGAAGAACATTATAACAGCTGGAAGAACATGGGCTGAATGAATGTGACGTTGTTCGATAAAAAAACTTCCTTTGATTCTATGTAAAGGCCACAATCACCAAATCAGTCCTTTCTTGACCAGAAGACCTATAGTGTGGTCAAGTTGGTTAATGGGCACAGTTTGGCGGAGTTTGGCGGACTTTGTACAAGGCACCCATTGATATGGATGGTAGCACTAAAATACTTGTCCTTCGGAGGTGATCATTTGGGGCATGTAAGCGTGGAATCAATTACAAATTACAAATTAGTTGTTATAGATACTACAAAATGCTAAAAGATTGAGATGGCAGTTTTCTAAAGATAACTCATGTTCAAAGCAGATTGCCCATGGTTTTTCAGTTTATTAATTAAGAATATCTATAATTGCAATCTTATCAAATTGGATCTACAGTCTTAATATACTTTCATTTCCCGTTCTAATATTATCCTAGGAATATTTCTTAGCAATGTAAAATACTGGGAGATTTTTAAAGAATATTACTCTATCACTCTTAGAACACTCCATTCACGAGTGACCAAGCATAAAATTAAATGCATACAATTCAAATTATAGGGACAGGAAATATCTTTATCCCTTTCGTGGTATCAACATTAAGAATCAATTGATTTTTCACAATAACATTACAATTTCCTTCGATCTTGTTCGTCCTTAATTTCTGGTTATACCCTGAAGCCCCATACCCACTAGGTGATTTTACCGTCGACGGGCGACCAGCGACCACTTGGGATCACATAATCGGCGGGCGACGGTCGTCAGGCAATCACAATCTCCGGGCGATTCCCCGTGGGTATGGTGTTAGTTCTCAGTGACAGCTGATTGCCAACAGGATCGCCGGGAAAATCGCCGAGAAAATCGCCAGAAAAATATCAAAATTGCTTGATATGACAGTCGCCCGGCGATGACGACGCTCATTCTTCCCGTTGCCCGTCGCCCAGCGACGGTAAAATCGCCTAGTGGGTATGGGGCTTGAAAGGCACACTTGAAGGTGCACTACCTATGGCTTGCAATGGCCAGATTGGGGCTGTTAACTGTTGAATTAAACAGATACTATTATTATAAGCACTGGGATTTTAAAGGTTTTTGAAAAGGAAAAGAACAGTTTGTTAGCTGTTTCAGTGGAACTTGTCCTATAATCTTTGACTCTAACTAATTTCAAAGAAGGAGAATATTTCTACCTGTGTGGAAATAATTACGTGTGATGTTCTGTGGACGGGTGCCCCTCCCCCCCAAAAAAAACACACACAAAAAACACCCCCCTGTATGGAGCTGTAATTATAAGGCAACAATAAATTATTCAGATTATTCTGTCCAAAATCATAATCTACTACATTTGAAATTTATCCCTTTCAATAAAGAGGTCTTAACTACCTGCTCAAACAATATACTGTGCTTTGTATAGAGAACAGACTGTCTAACAAATAACAGGATACAATATTAGCCAGGTCTACTCAACAGTGCTAGAGGGATGGGCACGTGTCCTGTGGCACAGCAGAGTCATCCCTAAATCAGCAAAGCAAACCTGATAGCCTGTACTGGAGGAGACATTAGAGGGTAATGAGGCCGAAAACGGTGCTTCATGACGCTCATTAACTGCTCACAGTGGCTTATACGAGCTGCTCATTGAGGCCTCTGCTCACTTGTATGAGGTGGTCTGTTGTATTTATGAACTGCTCAACAGTCAGGTCAGTATTTGCTGATAACTTCAGGACCACACTGGCACATGAGGGGTAATTATCAAGTAAATTAACTTTACTTTTTTCCACATAAAAAGACAATTATTGGTTCACTCCTCTGGACGTTCACATACATTTCCCTCACTAAACTCATATTTCTGATCTTGTGTTTTACGAAAAACTTCGTGTTTAGCATTGCCAATCTTCCAGAGTCCAGGGGTATTGTGCTAGTATGCTGAACCTCAAATGATTCAAAACCATAGACTTTTGAGGTAACCAAATCTAACAATTTTAGTCAGCTACGTTTTACTCAACATTTCCTGAGGATAAATTATGAAGTCAACATTAAATTGTATTTGAAATATAACATGTGTCATTAATTTCTTAGTTACTGAATTTCTTTGGTACTGAATAAATCCTTACAATTTTCCTTACTTTCACTGAAATCAAAATAATTATGTAGGATGATTGAAATATAACTGTTTATTTGAGAATTAAAGGGAGCCTTGGATGATGTAAGATCGTTGCAACGACTCCCCCCCCCCCGCGTCAAAGAAGTAAACACACTAGTATTGTACCAACAAAATGATATAAAACATTCAAATTATCTCATTTGAGGGAACAACTGTTTATATATATTGTATGACTGAGCCCCATTTGCCCAATTTGATAGCATTTGCGTGCAGTAAAATAGCATGGGATGTGGGGGATAAAGACAAGAGGTGCAAAAATATATTCTGTGTCAAAGACCCCTGGCAACATAAGGTTTTGACCTCCATGATGGCACAGACCTTTTCAACAAAAATATCCAACATGTTGAATCTATTTCTGTTTATTCCACTGACTGGTGATAATTTGTTTCAAGCCGGAAATCCTGGTGCGTATCCTCATAGAAATACAATTAACCTATATATAGGAGATAACAAAATTGATAGTTCTGGGTGAGGCGGTCGCCATAGAAACACCAAACATAACTGAATTTTCCAGATTTTCCTTTATGTGAAATACTATCTTTAAATAGGAAGATTCAGGAGAAAAATGATTATAAAAGTCATTGTATTGACCCCATTGACGTTCAACCCAAAGCTATTTTCTCACATTTCGTGCTACGCCTTAAATGCGCAAAAATATTATATGTGTGAATAAATGCTATGGGTCAGATAGGAATATATCCACAAAATACGCGAAATTACGATCACGTGAAAATGTCTACTATATGCCCAAAACATTAGCACCGCGAAAACGTACATACATGTATAGGTTTACAGTATAGTACTATTCTGAATCAATAGTACTATTCAAACTGAGGAATATCGAGAACAAAAATGAACACCTTTCCGAACTGCTGTTTCTCTCAATGGACCACCGCATGCTCTAGAGGATGCTTCTCTCTACTTTAATTAGTGCAATGTATGTCTTTCTAAATAATATCTCACCACAGCTTATGAATGGGGTTAGTGGTACCACAATACTCAACAAAATCATGAGACAACAACATGAAATTAGCAACACTCCCATACTCTCTCAACATAAATTGAACCGAAAACTGAGGAAGCAAAAAAGTCTCCTTTCTATAGAGGTGCAAGAAATGTGGTTATGAATACCAAGGTATCTATGATCTGCAGAAAATACCATGAATTTAAAACGAAAATTAATCAATTTTATAAAGACAACCGTTAAGGATAGACAACACCTCTCAGCAGGCAATTGGCGATAATACATATTGCGCTCTTTCTATTAGAGGTACATTAACTTAGTTTATATCAAATGAAAGAACAGGTTTTTCTCTATCTTTTGATATAAGGTATACTGTTTCATGCCAATATCAGAAAAAATAGAGAAGAAAAACAGATTTTCTGACTTTTATTTTTTGAACGTGAATATCTCAGTAACCATTTAATTGATTGTCATCAAATTTTGGGAGCCTGTTCATAACATCTGTATGGAGGGAAGCGTGTCTCAAATTTTTGATTTAGGCCATAGTTTTTATTTTATGTCAAAAAACGGGAAACTTTTTGTAATTTTTTTCAAATTATTTTTCTACATTTTATAAAACAAAAACTAGGACCTTAATTGGGAATTTGAGACACGCTTCCCTCCAAATGAATATTATGTAGGCATATACAAAATTTCATGCATTTATATTAAATATTAAGCGAGATATCCTTGTTCAAAAAATAAAAGTTAAAAATGACTTTTTTGACATCCAGGTCAACCTTCACAATTTCTGTTCAACATATTGAAAAATAATTTATATCAATGGATAGAGTGTTTAATTGACTTTCTGAAGCTGTATAGTATAAACCAATGTCCTTTACAGTATTTGACACAGCCCTCCTCAAAGAGACAATTGCGAAATGGCCCCTGAGAGGTGTTGTCTATCCTTAATATGAATAATATTTCCAATTTGGCATTGCTTTCAAAATACATTATTTTCCCAATAAGTGTATGTATATCTTATTATCCGTACCAAATGTCTTAGACTATTGAAAATTATATGCAGTAGTTTCAAGAAATGCTTATCTTTCATTGTATATACCATACCATATACCCAAAATGATAATACTATACTATGTAATTTACCAACGATGACAAATAAAAATATTATCAAAAAATAATAATTGTAATAATCTAACAACGGTTTATAGTAGTGCTCATATGATCTTTATATTCTACCTGTATCCTCATTTGCACCCTCTCTACCCACAGTATCATAGCCAGGTGAGTGTGGATCATGATCTGATCCCTATTTATCAGCCATCTTTAGCGCATTAACGTCAGTGTATCCTGTGTTTTCTTCTCTCTGCCGTTGGGTTAATTTCCTCCTTACTATCAGCCCGTCTTTGTAATGTAAGCTTAATATGTGGGGATCACCAGCAAAGGCAGAACTTACTAACAAACTTTGCCTTTCAGACTTATGGGTCCAGACCCCTAAAAGCGACATGACGACATGGCCATTTTCTTTATATTCGACATGTACCATGAGACTTAATGACATGAGACATACAGTTCATAAAGACAGGATGTCAACATTTCTCAAAAGCAACATTTTGATTTGGTATTATTTCTTACACGACAAGCAACAAATTAATTCCTTGACAGGGAATATTTAGACCATTTTGACCATCTCGCACCCTAGCCAAAGGGAATCTGTTTCATAAATATCTTAGGCTACGGAGGTTTTAAATGGCACATCCAAAAAATTGATGAGGTTTTAACAAGGTGTTAACTATGACGAGGTTATTTAATATAATTCAATTCCTTAAGTCAAACGAGTTATTGAGTTCTGAAATCAAATAATGACAAAGGAATTGTCAAGAATTGGTATTTGAACCTGCTATCCACGAGGTTTCCTGAAGAGAGGGTTTCCACAGTTGTTACCTATATTTCAAGACTTCAAGCTTCCCCTCCCCCCATCTCCCTGAGATGGACCCTCAGTTATTCAGCCCTAGTTACACAAACACAGCAATATACCCTTGGCAACAAACCCCTAAAGGCCATGATACACGATGCGACAAAACACCAACCGATTTTCTTCTCATGAATTTTTTGCATATTTGAAATGATATCTCCCTGTGAAAATACCATTTTTCCGATATAAATTATTCAGAAGTCTTTGAAAAATTATACATTATTTTATATGAAAAACGATTATTTAATAAACCGATTTTCAAAATCGGCCCAAAATCGGCCCAAAATCGCATGGTGGATCGTCCCCTTAAAACACACCCACAGCAAATCAACCAGAACAATATTGAAATACAATTTAGGTCACTTTTATAGGTGGGGGTCCCCTTCTAAGATCAATGTCTATAGCTCTAACTAATACGAGGTAGGAGGTGGTGACGTTTCAAATGACCTTTCACGGCAATTTATTCCGAAACGTCGTCATATGTCTCTTCTGTTGAACTGCACCCCCTGCATGCCTGGATAGATTTGACAGAATTATCGAACCTGGTAAGTCAAATACAAGAGAAGCAATCATGTTTTTGCAATTTACAGTTTCAATTCCTAGAATCTTTTCTGTGGCACATGATTGACCTTATTCCGAAACGAACCGGGAGGAAATGTGAAGTCATAGAATCCAAAACCTTAGCTTATACAGAGCTCGACCAAATATATTTAAATACAAACATAGGCCTATATATTCTTCTTTGCCGACCTTTGGTTTCCAGGAGGTAACTTGTAAGGAAATTTAAACATTGAAGTTAAGTCATGTGTGGTTGTTTTCCTATCAGGCAATAGTTCAATTTAACAAATCAACAATAACCGTCTTACCTTAAGTGTTAATGAAAAGTGAAACACAGAGTCAATAATGTCTTGGAACAATAGACAGCGTATTGTGACGCTAATTGCAGAGCAATATCGTTTTTATGGGTAAAGTTGTAAGTGCTGCTTCAATTTTACACGTTAGAAACTTTCATGGACAACTTTACTTTCGATTAGTTCGTAGGATTTTAATACTATTTATTTAGTATTGACTGTACATGTTCCCACTAATTGCCAATGCAAGTCTGCCAACCACGGATAGCCAGTTTCTTGAATTCTACCGGCAAGAAAGCCTAAAACAGGATGCATGCTAGGTAAAATGTCATCAAAACTCAAGGTTTTAGCATAGAAATTCTCATGAACTGAACCATTTATTTGGGGAATAACATTGAATAAAACTTGCCATGATCATTTTAAAAATAAGTACCCATATACATTTGTTTCCTGAGTTGTTTGAAAATTCGTCCAATATAGATGGATAAAAAACAATTATTTGTTAATATGAATTTTCTCTAGTTTTTCTAGAGGTTTTGTCCACAAAATCAGCCCATACATCTATTGGCCTGCAGGTCCTTCAAATACTGTAAATCAGCTATCCGTGGTAGGGATAATTAAGAAATGCCTGCTGTTGAAGAATCGGTCAAACATATTCTTCTTTGGTATATATTTTGTTTAAAGCCACATCAAATCCATGTATCTTCCCACGCCATAACAATTTTAATGACAAGGAGGTTTGTAATTTAATCACCTGCTCCCAAATAAACTAATATTGTAAAATAAAGGGTGAGAAGGAGGCCCAAAGCCGTTTTGGGGGTTTGTCCTTGCGTGTCCTGGTGGTCGAATTACAGGCACTCCCAGGCTTGCTTCTGGGCCCACCACTGGGTGCCGGTTACCACCATAACGTTATTTTCCCAAGTTTAAATGAACAATAAGGAGATGTTAATGATTGAGTGCCAAATATGACACTGACATTCCTGTGCAACCAGTCACATCATTTTATAGGAAGCCAAAAAATACATAGTATCTGATTTGTTTGTTTTAGATCACATGATAAAAACACTAAAATAATTGAGTTTGCAATATGAATGCTTGTACTGATGTGGTGTCATTCCAAAGTGAATATAGCAACAAATCTTAGAGCAGTGTCAGGGCTAAGAGTGTAACTTTTATTGAAGGTGCTTGAAGAGTGTAGGCGAAGTCAAATGACCAACCTAAAAGCAGGACCAACAGCGAGTGTACTGAGCTGGAAGTTGAGTAATACCTCAGATAGGAACAGGCTGGGGAAACTGGGATTCTGTTCCGGGAGCTCAGTGACATAATTATATTACTTGTTTGAATTTCGATAAACAACATCCTTTCACGCAAGTATTCTGTCACCTCTTGATGAAGAACTACATCTTGAGATGGCCTGCAGCTTGAGTGGAGAGAAAACTGTGACTTGGACTAGCCAATATAATGGCATGATTAAAGGAAACATAATGCTTAAATACTCCCCTACAAATAATGGTAAAGTAAAACCCTTTAGATTATGCTTTTGTGGAGGTTCCCACTTTGAGACTTTCAAGTCTATATAATTTCATGTAATTTTGTCTGATAAGTATTCAGTGTCATATTTCTTGTCATACTTAATATCATGTTATATTTCATGTTACAAATATCTTGTGACTTTGAGCAATTTACATTAAAAGAGAAATCTGAAGTAGACAATGTGACCTTTTATTAAACCATTAAATCTATTGCAGAGCTGTATTATGCAATTTTGTGGCATTCTATTCTGGACTAACATTCTTTTCAAGATTCCAGTTGCACAGGCGACAATACGAAAAAGAATCTGGATTGTTTCTATGGGTTAAAACTACGTAATATCTCATTTAAAATATCATTGTACTTTGTCCCGGTGCGTTCGAGGAAGAAAAAGCTGTCAGGTCGTATCTTTATATCACTAGGAAAACTAAGAAATAGAGGTGGACATTAATATTAAACGCAAAAGAAGTTCCATACAATGGTCCCAAGGGCTTAATACAAAGTGCAGGATGATTATGATAACTATGACTTACATCTTTTTCGACTTGACGTCCTTTGGCAGCCCTGGAGACTAAACTTTGCAGGCACCTGCTGTTTACAGCAGCATCTATACACACGAGAATAAGAAGGAATAAAAAAGAATGAACAAAAAACAAAAACAACTTTAAAGCTATCATATATTGGAAAGCAGACTTTTAGTGTGAGATGTATTACAAGCCTAGGGGAGATGAAATTAAAATTCACAAAAAGCTAAAAAAAATAATAAAATGCCATTGAGACTGTCCGTATTGCAAATCACAAGAAAACAATTTTATCCAATGTAGAATTATTTGTGAATAGTTATAATGGATAACAACTAAGACATTTAACGAAAAATCAAGACGAGAAAAAAGACTGACAGGAAAACATTAATTCCCATACATAAACCAATCATAATTTGTATGTTTCCATGCATAGTAAGTTATTATTGGAAGAATATTGTGATGCGATGAAACGGTTTAGGGATTATAAGAAATGCAAACAAAATAATAAAGGCTTATATTTCATAATTCATTTTTTTTTAGTGGGCAGTGCTCGGCGATGGGCTACATAATTCCTACTGATTAGTCTTTAAGGAGGACCAATGTCATACTTGCACTAAATAGTGATTACATATCACATGAATGTCTGATGATAATGTCTAAACCTCGACTGGAGTCTTCTCGGATCCATAGGATAATCCGACAAAAACCATTCAACTTGGCAAAAGAAAATATCTCGTATCTTGGTAGATTTGAGGCATTTGTCAACAGTTCTTGTCTTTCAGGAATCCTCTGGTGTCCTTTGAGTTGTCTTTAAAACAGAACTGACAGCTGTCAGTAGGCAACACCAATCACAAGTGGGATTTCAAATGCTGTCTGTGGCATTGCTTGTTTGAATTGCTATAAGGCGTTAATGTAGATTTAAACAAAATTGCGACATTTATTTTGCATTTAATATAAACTTGTTCTCAATGATCTTCTCCTTTATTTAAGGAAATAAACTTGAATTTCTTATGAAAAAACAATGAGAAAAGTATGTGTTGCCTTGCTGAACTGGCCCGTTGGTCAGTTTTGATGTGCGAGGTGTGATTTTGAGCACATATCCCAGAATAAATATTACTTCAGGACAATCGTTTATTACATGAGTCGGCCAGCATTCGGTAAGAGACAGCCAGCATTCAAAAAACAACCTGAAAGGGTTTCTGTTTCTATCCTTATGTATGCAAGTGTTGTATTTGAAACAATAAGACATCACTCTTGATAGTCTTTAAGCACAGAAGATCGGTCACTCAGGCCTGACAGATATATGTAACTCTCGAGGGATACTTTATTTTCTGATACTTTGATTTGTAGTCTTCAGCGCAATCTGATACTTCAGACTGTACAACTGAGAACTTATTAAACAAAGTAGTTCTTGATACATGCAGCAGGTTCATAACTGTTATGCTAAGTTTCTCATACCAATAGCTAGATGCTATTGCTTTTAGACTTGTACTCTGCCTAAAGTCTGTTGTAAGAAAGCTAAATATCATAATCGTACTGTGTCACTCCAATCTCAATCCCGATTTCAAGAGAAATATATTGTGAAAGCCCTTCAGATTCAGCCTTTTTGGTCATATTCATATATTTCCTGATGGCTTGAGCTAATATTTCACAATTCATTGATCTACAGAAGGACGCTTTTTGTTAAGCGTCTTATGTTCTGTGTATATATTGAATACAAAGTGTACCAATCGTTGATTTATAGTCATCCATTTTTTGTCCACATTTTGGTCTCAAATTCCTGATTTCAGTAGGTAATCATGACAGATAAATTCATTTTCCAAGTGTATTATCCAAAGAATAGAGAGGCCTCTTGGAGTACTGTATCTTTTTATTAGATGGTTATGGTTTACCTCCAGTTATCAGTTGAGGGCAATTGCCTCGCATTTTTGTCTCAGGAGAATAGATAATTGCTTCCTGGGCTAATGGTGTCCTTAAAAAGATAACCAATATGTCTTCAGCAGGCTTCTAATAGAGGTTGTACAGAAGACAGAAAGCTAAGCAAGCTGTAAATAACATTCCTAAACAACACTGCTGACAGAACACTCCAAGAGAATAAAGGTCTAGTGTATATAGATATATTTATCATACTGTATATTATCTATCTTTCCATATATGATATTATGTGTTTTTATATATATATATATATAGTTTTTTTTCTCGATTTCAAAGGCTTGTAGATTATCATAAGTTATGTATCTGTATTTAGATCTATATTTGTCATGTTTACTCAGGCGTTCATGCATATTATTAATTAGTTGCTTTGGGAATTGATAGTCCAATTTCATTCGGGTACATAATTATAGTTCTTCCTGTGGTACCTCATGAACTCCATACTTGATTATTCAGAGCAATTTATTAGTACTATTGATAGCCGTAGACTTCTCCATTGGGACAATAAAAAATATTACTTTGCTATTTATAGAGATGTTTCCGGATTGTGTATATGATAGGAACGGATCCCTTAATAATTTCCTAGGTCTAGGCCTGACACAAAATATTATAATTCAAGAAGGGCTTGTCCCAAAATATTTCACGACTTAGACCATTGGCTTTTCTTGCCATAAGTAATAGTAACATTCTTTATACTATACTTTACCTTCACATTATCAAACTGCAACACTGGTTATTACGTATTGGTCCTGTCAAATTTAAATGTGTACTTAATTTTAGTGAGTACTTAAACATGCCAAAGAGAAAAAAAAGCATTGTGTACCTATGCATGAATGCGTGCTGTTTTGGTACTTAGTGTATATGCGGACCCATCCCACCCCTTTTCAAAATCCTGTATCTGTCTATGAGCATGGGAAGACAAGAGAACCAGCAGGGTCAGTTGGAAGGTGGGGTCCGCATATTGGCTAAGTACTAAAAAGTCCCGCATAATGTGTGCACTCCCTACGATCTTTCCTTTTAGTCAAGTTTGAGTCCTCACCATAGAGGTTGGGGGTGGGAGATGGGGTTAGGATCCATGGATCCTCCCCTGAGGGTAACCATTCTGTTTTATGCTCTTCGTTATACATTTCCGTTATTCAATTATGGCCTAACAAACAGAGACTAAGAATGTTGCTTATTTCGTTATCTTTAAGTCCGTTGATTAACAATTCCAATAAATAATATATATTGTATTGTATTTTAGCGGATCTTCTTAACACAAATTCCTTTAACTTTCAGCGTTTACGAAATTGATAAACGGATTTTGCAACACATGGGGCATCTATTATCTGTTTTGGGACAGTATTGATCCGTTAAGCATCCGTTAAATATAACAGAAAGGTATGTAACCCCTCCTGGGAAACAAGAAGGGTTCCAGTTAAGGCCCATTCGCCGTGGCCGATAATTGTGTCGCTTGGAGGACCGATAAAGTTATCGCATTGAGAAAACGATGATATAGGAGTTGTCAAATTATTCACACTTTTAAATTCACATTCACATTCACAAAAAAAGGTCACATCCAATAATTTTACCATCCCTATATTATTGTTTTCTCCGAACGATAACTTTGTCGGTCCTCCTAGCGACACATTTTCGGCCACGGCGAATGGCCCTTTACTGAGGTGGGTTCGGATCAACTTTGGTGCTTAGAATAGTATTCCTGTGACCCGAACACAGCAGGGCATGGGGGGTCCATTTGTCATCATTTTACCCTTTGTCACATCCTTATTGGGTACATGCTCTCTGGGTTGCACTCTATATAAGGAAGGCTGCAGTATTTTGTGTGGTGTGACATAGAAAGGCATGGTTTAGGGTTCAGAGAGGAGGCTTTTGGATCTTAGGGCCAAAGGAATATCGTAGTAAGAAGCAATTTCCCTCATGGATATTCCCAAAAACATCAGATGAATTCAAAGTGAATAAACTAGAATCTACCTTAATATTCTTAATGAATCTTTGAAATATACATTTAGCATTGTGATATAGCATTTTGATGTAGTGTATCAAATTCCTATTTCACAGTGCCCATCCACTGTTGCTCTCACAAAAGCCATGTTCCACCATATCCGGCTTTGCAGGCCACAGAAACACAAAGCAATTGCTAACCAACACAACCAACGTTTGATCATCGTTTACATTTATTTTACTTTTTTTTCAAATTTTTCAAACTTTTGTTTAGGGTTACATGTACTGGATTGGGATATCATTAACCTAGATTCTTATATATGGAACTCAGCAAAACACATCCCCGCCCTATTGTGTTGGCCCTCTTCCTGTCGTCAAGCTGGATTTGTTGAATTAATGCACAACAATAGCAAAATGTACTCCCACACGTTCGTGGTAAGCCTGTACTTGTCACTTCAGCAGAACTTTTGAATGTGTTGATAAGGAGCACAATACTAAGTGCTCCTAACTCAGTTTCCAGAATCTAGATAACAAGAAAAACTTGAATAATGAAATTTCTCCCACAATTTTATAGGAAAAATTAACAATCTGTAACAGTTCTATGGAAATCTTAATCGTTAGGTTGAAAGATTAATTTTCGCCCAGGGTGCATTAACAGTTCAACTGGTCATATTCGACTTGATAAAACGGTTTAATTGAAATTCCCAAGAAATTTAGACTTCAAAACTTAACTAAATTCTCTCTTCACAGCTGACTCCTGTCAGCTATATTTCTTATAATAGAAATAATAGACATAATAGAAATTGACCTAGAAAAGGTAGATGTAAATAGAGTAAGCATGAATGGTGTTACTTTGGTGGGCCAGAGGCCTACTGAGTGCTGGTTCCCCAACTTTCTCGTTATATATATATATATATGGACGCCAGGTTGGACAGCCAGTGCTCCAGAACCACTGAGTATGGTGGTTCAAATTACAAACAACAACATATGAGGTTATCAAAGGCCTAGTGCCACTGGCTATTGTATGTGGTGCTCTGCCTATGGGACACTGCATATAAAAGAACACCTGCCTCAGTAAAAGTGTAGGGGTATGGTCTCTATCTTTACATAGATTCGATCATACAGGAGGAAGGTTAAAATATACGAGTCCTCCAGAACCACTGCGTCTGGTGCTTCAAACCAACAAACCAACATAAAACAAGGGTGTTCTGTGCTACCAGTGGTAGAGCGCTTTGTCATCCGAAGGGTGGCGGTTCAAGTCTCTATCCTGCTGCTGTGGTATCAGACATTCTCCCTGTGGTCAACAACAGGGTTATCAAAGGGCTAGTGCCACAAGCCTTTGTATGTGGTGCCCTGCCAATGGGACACTGCATATAAAAGAACACCTGTCTGGTAAGAGCGTAGGGGTATGGTTTCTACCTTCTCATAGATTCAATCATCCAGGAGGAAGGATGAAATATCCGAGTGCTCCAGAACCACTGAGCCTGGTGGTTCAAACCAACAAACAAACAACAACAACAGCAGAGAATCAGATTGCTGGCTGTAGGGTTGATGGGAGAGGACTGATTTTTAGGCCTAGCCTATATTTAGGCTGCTGTTTGCTGTACTTGTGGTAGATTTATGCTATATCCTAGGAGAGTCTGATGGCCTGATTAAGGCAGGCTCCCGGCCGAAGTTTTAAGTTGACATAGATAGTTTGCCCCACAAGCGTTTTATAAGTTGACTGCTCTTCCCTGGTGTTCCTAGATTTTGCTTATATTTGGCCTGACTGTTCAGTGGCTATTTTCTAAGAATCTTTAATAACCTAGTGTCCTATAATATTTAGAGTAAGAACATTGTGAAATACTTTTACTTGTGATACAGTACCTGTTTCGTAATTCCTTGATAAACTTGATTTTTTATTTGAATGGTTGTTTGGTTTTATGTCATACTTCACAAATCCTTGTGATTAACTGGGCCTTGATTTCCCCGGGCCGGGTAGGCCCAGGGAGCACTGCAGTACCTTTGTTGCTATGTGCCACGATATTTCTGTATAGTTACTGAAAACACATGCTGAATGTTAGAGACATACCACCTGTTTATGATAATCATTCGAAAAATATTAGTGTCAGTTTGAGGGAATCATTTAAGTAAAACAATTTTTTTTGTAACTGTGACAATGATGAAACAACATTATTATATTAAAGTACGTCGTTGGCATAATAGTCATAATTGAATCAACATTCTGTTCGCAAACCTGGATGCGTTTTGACCTTTACGTTCTAAAGTTTATTGAACCAACCTCATGCATCTGCATGTTGGAAATATGACAATGATGAAACAACATTATTATATTAAACTACGTTATTGGCATAATAGTCATAATTGAATCAACATTCTGTTCGCAAACCTGGATGCTTTTTGACCTTTAAGTTCTAAAGTTCATTGACCCAACCTCATGCAACTAAATGCCTTATAATTAATAATTGTCTTTTGTCTTTTGTTACCATCACCATGACAAATACCTGTTCAAAGTAACAATGCCCAATCACTTTAGTGTGTAGATCCATTTTTGGTCCTTTGGAATTGTATATTCTTCTGATTGCCTATTGGTAAACTATATTGAAATGTACATCCTTTATCTGAATCACAACAAAAATCGCCGAAAGATTCTACCAGCAATGTTATCAACCATATTCATTTCAATATAGCATACTGGAGGGTGATCAGAGAAAGAAAATAATCGCTAAAGTCCGAACCATTCTACTTGGTATGGGGCTTTAGGGGTAGACCAAGCAGGAATTAAATATTATGATTATATAATCATAAATTGCGTAGCAGGCATCACCCTATAATGACGATACAGTGACAACACATTAGGCAAAAAAAAGATAGTTGTGTTCAGGTAACATTGGTCGAAAAAATTAGGGTAGGTAGGTCGAAATCTTTTTTTTGTTGCTTTTTTTATACATACCAAAGAGACCCGGCCAGTGTTGAAAATACAAAAATATTCCAAATATCTTCTAAAACATTTTTAGTATCTAAAATACATGCCCTGAGCATCTATATGCTGTTTTATGGTTTTCCATGCATTTTAAGGTCAATTCTTTTGGAGTTTGAAAAAAATAATTAAAATTTCCTAAAGAAAAAAAAAAGTTAGGGTAGGGCCACAAAATTAGGGTAGGTAGGGTAACCTGAACACAACAATTTTTTTGGCCTTAGTGTAAGGTTTGGACCAACTATGAAGCCCTGGGGTAGGGACTCTCTGGTTTTGGCGACCTTCAAATCAGCCTGAATCCATGGATATAGATATAGGATTACCAGATACCCATCACTTCTGCACCGGCAATCCAGGCTTAGACCCAGCCGTTAGAAAGTGGCTTAAGGGAGAGCTTTTCTGGTGCATCTTTTCATTGATCGTTGTCTATCGAACTATAGAGTTGTCAGCAAGGGGGCGGGTAAGGTGCGGGACTATAGGTCCTGTGCAGAGACGGTACTTTGATTATTATCTGGTTATCAAAGTTGATCCCCAAAAAGTAACCATATTATCATCCAAAATGTACAATGTGAATTTAGATAAGAATAATTGCAATTTATTATCTTATAAAAATTTTATATAGCCAAGTGATATAATATTTATTTGGTATAACTTCATATAATTACTCTAAAAAGATACTCATACGAAATTCATCACGACTATTGCCTCCGGCTATATTCGGAGAGAAGTGACGCTATTTACAAAAGGTCTATTGGGCCTACATTCAATGGGAATCGTTAGTGAATCTTGAAATGAATTGTAGGACAGGTCATGGTGGTATTTCCTTATCGGCAAACCTGTTAACACGTATAAGCATGTTTTTTTAACGGAATCAGCTATCAAAGAGTTACATCCTCTTAGAATACAATGTGTCCCTACACGCTCGCTCTATGTATACCTAACAGAATCTGATAACTGATGAAACATATCATATTCTGGCATATATCACTACATCAACTGGAAGACCTGTTGTATTGATATTGTGATGTTGTACAAAATAAAGAAAAGAAATTCACCAACAAAGTCCATTAAATGGACTTTGTTGGTGAATTTCTTTTCAAATTTTGAAAGGCAGATTAATTCATCATGTGTGCAACAATTTAGTGCAAAAGAAAGATAATTATTTTGGTGCAAAAGAAGAATGATTAAGGTTTTAATGCGAACGTCCCAATGGTTCTGTTCATACCATTACTATGTGTGATCGACGTCAAAAGAATCGGAAAGAGTAGGTTAAAGTAGATCCTACATTGTAACGGTTTGCAGAGAATTTCATAGGCGGTGCCACTGTCGACAACGTCACATATAATGTCCTTGCGAGAATCAGGCAGCTAGTATGGTTATATTTCTGTTAACAGCACCGTGCATAAAAGAATTCTGTTAACAGCACCGTGCATAAAAGAATTATTATTCCCCAGAGACTCGTTTTAATGATACGTGCAATTTCAGCAAACGCCATGTATCATACAAAATACCGTTTGGACTCCACCTCATATAGAGAACTATGACACTTCTGTAACTGTGAATGTAATGATCTTTTGAAAGGTTGAACAGCTTGAAAGTAATTGTATAAGGATGACAGTTTGACTTTGTCATATATAGACACCGCTAAAGCCTTTGGTATTAAGCCCCATACCCACTAGGCGATTTGGACTTGGTGGCCTGTCAGTATGCTATATTGAAATAAACATGTTTAATCTGAACCTCTGGGAAAATCGCCCGACGATTCGCCCGACGATTTTATCAAATAAGTTCAATATAGCATACTAATGGGTGACCAAGCCCAAATCGCCTAGTGGGTATGGGGCTTTAGGCTAGATGCAAGACTGTCAAAAAATAATCCTGTTGAATTAACTCACAATTGGCCATGGAGGGTTATATAGGGCCTTTGTGGTGAAGCCAGGAGGGGTTTTGTGTGTTTGTGTGTGTGTGTAAGTGTGTAAGTGTGTGTACATGCATGCATGCGTGCGTGCATGCGTGCATGAGTGTGCGTGTGTGAACGTGTGAGTGGGTGTGATGTCGGTTAGGTGTGGGTTAGGTGTGTGGTTTTATGTGGTTGTGTCTGTGTGTGTGTGTATGTGTATGTTTGTGTTTCATTTGCGTGCGTGCATTAATGAGTGTGGGTGTGTGTACGTGTGGGTGGATGTGAGTGGGTGTGGTGTAGTTAGGTGTGTGGTTTTATGTGGTTGTGTGTGTGCATGTGTTTGAAGGTGTGTTTGTGTGTTTGTGTTTCATGTGCATTATGTTACCATAATCTCCAATTCCTCGCAATGGCGTGCATAAGAACCTCCTCATCGTTGAATACAGAAATTAAAGTGATGCACAGCAACAGCCGAATCAGAACGTAAAAACAAAGGGGACTGCGGGCCAGAGGAAGTAAACAAAGAAAGTACTGAATCACAGCAAAATTGTATGCCTCCTGTTGACCAAAGAAAATACATTTTGAAGGGACCATAAAAAACTAATAATTAAAAGTGCTTTGCTCCCCCACCTCCAGGGTATAAGTCACGTTATCATGGTCACCAGGTCACGATGTCTTATATCAGAAATTAATCCCCACAGCACTTTCTTATATAAGTGTTTGGCTCCCTACCTTCAGTGTCTTTGGTGTACTGAGTCACCTAGCTCAGGGACAGTTTCACGTAATCCTATATGACGTCAGTAAAAGATCTGCAAAGTTCAGCAGTGGTTGAAGTACGTGCAACAAATTACACTTCAATGTTCCATTTTATAGTAGATAACTACGTCACACACTGCTAGAACTGTCCGTTATAGTTTATGAATGGATATTGTGGGACATTCGCATGCCTTAATCCACTATGCCCTTTTGCTTAAGTACCATTTGCTTAGGTACCATGGAAATGACCCAAACTTGCTTGGGGTAGGGTAGCGCAAGGTGGAATATAGGAAAGATTTGTGGTATTTGCTTGTGGTAGGTCCTACTACAAATAATCTTATATAATTTTTCTATGGATTGCTTGCGCCTGGGGCTACCAACATGCTGGTATCTAAAGTGCAAACTATACTTGCAGTAGCTAAAAATAGGTACTGCAAATGCTAACTACCGCATAATGAAATATGGGCTTTAGTTATTTGGTTTCCATCTGGCCATGAATAGGATTTATCAATTCTGACATCTAAGGCAATTATTTATTCATGCTACTTAAATAGGAGATTTTCTCCAGTGTGCAAGTGAATGAGGTTTTCTAGAATATCATCGATTAGCTACCATACAGTAGATAAGATTCAAAACTACCCATAAACACTCATTTGATACATGTCCCTAATGCATATAATACTCCTGGCAGTAGATAGGAATCTCAGATACACACAGATAGATACTATCGACCATCAACCCTGGAGGGGGCAGCCTTGGCCTTCCAACTATCCATAGAGTCCTTCAGCCTCCTGCCACCAGGAGATAATACAATCATCCAGCCCTGTCAGGGTATCCAGGGCATTATTATACAATTTGTGGCGGATCAGCTGACGTTGATCCTGACCCCTCGTGCCCTCAGTAAAGCTGGCTTAGAACACACAACATTAAACAAGCTGCTTGATTTCTTTGGAAATACCCTGACTTCATTATCCCTTGAACTTGGATGATTCCTTTTGTTATTCAATTTCCCTAGACGTTCTGATTCACCTCTTTTGTCATTACATGTTCTGGTCAAAGTTTTCACTTCATTAATAGAAAAACTGGAGGAATTCCTTTGTAAGCTTTTTGTGTGTGTTCAATTTAAAAAGCAATTTTATTACATTAGTAAATAGATTGAGATATGTCAATCATAAGGACAATGTGGAATTCAATTTGAAAGAAATGAAAGATCTATTGCAATTAGATGATGTAAGTAGATAAATAACGGTCTAATGGGCATTCTAGACTAACTGACCAGCAGGAAGGTGTTCTTCTGCTGGGACAGTTTTTCGACAACACCTTTTGTCTCTGTGTTGCATTCTACATGAAACAAAAGTAGTTCAAATATGTTCAAATGACGCGTTTTGAACTTCCCAAAAGAACCTTTTCATGGAAAATATTATCTATCTGACTTAACTTTTCAATGTACTACTAACTTCTATGTTATTTGTGCTATTGAATGGGATCTAGAATTGCACATGACTCCTGACGTGAAATCTGACCTTTAACGAATCCGAATTTTGTAAATAGGGCCATTAAGGTACATTAAGGTGGCTTTAAATACTGGAAAGCTCACCTGTATAATATCTGTCCATAACCGTTCATGTACCCTAATGGCCCAATTTACAAATCTCAATAGTCATAAATGATCCATTTCCGTGCAGTGATTGCCCATATCTACGCCGAAAACAATCCTACATTGAGAAATTATATATCGTAATCAGGATTGTAGGTCTTTTGATACTGATATCTGAAAATAAAATCATGGCAAGCCTTTCGCGTGTAGAAGAGATATTTTTATCGTTATTGCTAGGGACCATTCTATTGGTCCCATTTGTACCCTTTATCTGAAAGTCTGTTCTACATGTGTTTAAAACCAATAATTCTTATTTTTAGATCAATGAATTAACATTGAAACGTAATGTCTATACGGG
Source organism: Lepidonotus clava (assembly GCA_936440205.1). Lineage (NCBI taxonomy): Eukaryota > Metazoa > Annelida > Polychaeta > Phyllodocida > Polynoidae > Lepidonotus > Lepidonotus clava. The sequence continues at coordinate 18,160,768 of OW387135.1, forward strand.
TAGGTTTTTATAGATAGTCATCGTGAGCATGTCAGATTGGATAACTATGACTTGATGATAATATCCAATCTAACCCATCAATGCAAACCTCTATATCCAACTGAAGAGGAAGGAATTTTTGCTTTCAACATACCCCTATATCCAACTGGTAACCAAAGGGAGGTTCGGCCAGATTTTATATTATTGGACAACAAAGGTTACACAGTTTGTATAAGAGTATACGTGTGTATGGTACAAAGGCTACCGTGACAGTGAGCCGGTAGGCTCACAGTGACATGTGACCTCGCTGCCTAATTTATGCAGCCCTGTGCAGTGTGCAAAAAACCCCCAAGGTCAGGTCCCAATCTGCAGACCTAAACCTCCATGGTGGCATGGTGGGAAGGTGCGGAAAGGGTTTGTTAGGACGCTGGGGAGTGTTAGTAGCTATGATGAAATGAACGTGGGTTGCAGTTTGTATAAGAGTGCATAATGGTTAACAAAGGTCAAAGCACACTGGTGAGTTTCACTTATGCTGGTTATCGGTTATGTCACAACATTGTAAGGGCAAAAAAATGTTACCTATACAGACTATTGTTGCTTGACAAAATAGTCCCGGTTTTCATTTGTGTGTCATACATGTGCGCCAACGAGGGGAAAGGTAGCCCAAGGATTCAAGATTTGTAATAAAGCTTATAAATGTGACGTTCTCTGGTAAGTCGGGGTTGCCGATTCTTACAGCAGAGGAACGTGGGGATTGTTCGGGTCTCGGGGCGGACGGGGAATCCGGGCCAAGAACCGAGATGTGTTTTTAGAGTCGTGCCTTGTGCACGAGGGGGGGGGCTGAGCGAATCGGTCGGGAATTGGTGCTCGATGTCAAACGGAGGACTGCGGGGAAGGGAAATTATGGTAGGGGTACGGGGAGGCCGGGGTTTGTCTCGCTCTATCTCCCAGACCCGCATTCACCCCTACAGGGCGGTCCACCCCGGGTTCCGGTCCGCGGGGCCGTCGGGCCGACGATCGCCTATTGTTTGGTAGCGTGGGGCCGAGCCTGCCGCGCCCTCGTCCCCGCGGACTCCGTGTCTCCGTTCCGCCCTCCATGCCTTCGTGCCATGCTGCGCCTACACTTCCGGGACGGTTTCGGGCCTTCGTGCCCTACTTCGGTCCTCCGTTCCTCGTTCTCGTTCCTCGGGCCGCCGGGCCCCTACCCTAAGTTTCTCCTATTTATCTCGAACTTCGACTGTTTTGCCCTAACTTCTGGTTAATTGCTCGGATCGGCTCATCTCAGCAGTTGTTTAAGGGAAGAAGACACGTCTGGACACAAGGAGAACTGTTAAAGAACTCTGTTTATTCGGGCCTCACCGCCCCTTTATATACCCTAGAGGTCAGCCCTGATTGGCTGCTTTCAGTCACGTGATCTACAACTGACGTCACTTCCGGTTTACATTCTCGTTTCCGGTTTACATATCACTTCCGGTTTACATCTTTCCGGGTCTCGTTCCTTTACATATTTCGTTCCTTTATACTTTCGTTCCTTTACATATTCGTGCCTCTTTTTCGGGCTTTTTACACTTTCGTTCCTTTTACATATTTCGTTCTTTTACACTTTCGTTCCTTTTACGAACATATATACCTTTTGTAATATTACCTTATTTTCTCTTATTTTGATCTCTACATATTTGGATGAATAGGCATTCATCACATAAATATTAACGGAGATATGGTTAGTTTTGTGAGAAAATCCATGGTCATACCATGCTTAATGATTATCTTGGTTTCACTTTGAAGCTAAAATCATGGCCTACAACATTAACCTCTAGTGAAATCCCACACGAGGTACCCTTTTGCCTCGACGGCACACACATATAATTTATTTTGTAGGAAGTATAAAGCCTGGTTTCCACTAGCCAATTCTGACTGTCAGAAATATAGTAATTAATCATTTTTTCACCAGTAATATGACCAAGGACCATGCATCCTACTTATCATTTGATAGATAATTTAGACCCAATTTTAATGATATATAGCATGTCCATGCTTAACCAAAATTTCACATGCTAAGTTCTAAAATCTGCTAGTGGAAACCAGCCTTTAGGAGTTTAATTCCCGTATCTTCTTGGAGGTTGTGCACACTGCACACTTTTTGCGGGTGTTTCTTTTGGTTGTACTCTTAATTTCCCATTTGCTATTGAATTGTGACATCCAATAAGTGAGCGTGTTCTTATTTTTCATTTGTAATAAACCTCGCAAGCATGACTAATCTCATTTACCATTTAGGTCCTCAACCTCTCACAATGCATGACCTTCAAGGTAAGTGTTTAGTTCATCTTATCTTTATAATTGATTAGCGAAAATACTGAATTTGTGGATGTACAAATTCATAAAGTTGAATGGTGTCCAATTTCAATACCTTACTTTATACATCCAAAGCTACGGGTTATACGAATGCAACTTTATGCTCAACAGTTGAATTTCAAGGACCTGTGTGCGTCTTAAGCCTGGTTTCCACCAAATTACTATTAGCTTACTACCATGAATGACGTCCAAAGATTTAGTTATCGGTGGTAGTCTTTGATAAAATCATTCAGTGGAAACAACAAATCGGTAGTTAAGATATTATTATGTAAACAACTGCAAACGACAGCAAATGGCTGCAGAAAAGAAAAGATTCATAAAACGACCAAATACCTGTTAAATATTTTTGGACGACTCTACCTTACGATTCTTTCCAAGAGTAATTAAAAGCAATTAAAATCATTGTTGTCTCTGTTTTCTATATCTAGAGTCATAGAGTCATTGGAAATAGTTGCCATAATGTCCCAGAGTCGTCCAAATATCTTTATTTAGAGCTGAAACCCATTAAGCGACTAAACTAAATTCTGGTCGTTTTCACAAGTTCTGGTCACTTGGTTCTGGTTGAAACGACTAGAACTGGTCAGAAACGACCAGAACACTTTTTGGGGTTTTTGTGACCAGTTCTGGTCGTCTCGACCAGAACCACACGACCAGAATTGGTGAAAACGACCAGAATTTAGTTTAGCCGCTTAGTGGGTTCCAGCCTTTAAGTTGGAAACAACAAATCATATATTTATAAAAGATTTTAAGAGCCGATAATATAATTTAATTTTCTGATGATTCCAATGAAACAATGTATGTTTCTTGAGAGGGAACTGTAATCCAATACCATCCCAATTGGCTGGGAAACATTATTCGCTGTTTAATGTCTTAAACTTCTTGTTTTTTCCATAATTCTTCCAAACCTGGACCGCTTTTTTTCTCTTTTTTTAAAGCGTACCTGCACAATTAATAAACATGAATCCTTGGTCAAGCTTCTCATTTCCATGGTACCATTTTCCCATTTTTCAAAATTTTCCCTACTAATGTTATTGTAAGGATTATGTTAAAGCTCTTAGAACCAACGAAATGGCTAGTGTCCCGGATTGCATACACAGTTGGGTATAGGTCTAGCAGCATCAATCTATCTATAGTGGTACAATTATTCTCCCTTATTTTCTCCACAAAAATATGCAAATTGTAGCATACGGGACCACAGAAAAACAGTGAATTGACGATGATGATGGTTGTTGGAGTTTAAGGTCTGCTCAGACAGTGAATTGAGAATTAATATTAGTTTATACTGTTGTGTATAAAAATGCGGAAGCGTTTATTGTTATTAAACATGCGACAAGTGTTGCATACAGTTAAGAGATATTGTATTCTTTAAAAGATTATCGCATAAAACCCAGCTAGTATAACATAAGAATTCAAAGGACTGCATTACACATAATTTTTTCTGTGCATAGTCAATTATTTTCCGGATATTAAATTTTCTGGGAAAATGCTTGCATTAAAATGTTATATTGCGGTTACTATAACCTCCCGTTAACCATTAAGCTGCATCACTAGAAATGACTCTACTACTCTCCAGACTTTACAGATTAGCTGCCCCTGTAGTACTAAGAAGCCATCCCCCATCATGCAGGGCTCTGTCCCTCCCTCCCGGTCCATCCAATGCCCTGCTCTCAAGCCCCACAAAACTGGAGGAGATGTTAATTGTGATATCAGCCCTCTCCTCTAATCAGAGGGCTCTTTCCTGAGAAGGGCCCAATTGGCTGGCTTTCATCATATATAGCACCTAAAACGCTGTTAATTTTGAACCACCCAATGAGGACAGTGGAAAAAGGGCCTCTCCTCTGTCAGATGTAAATGGGGCAGGGGATTCCCAGTTATCAGCAGCCCCTTCTCAGGTTACCACATCTCCCCCTGAAACACCGCACATTGGGTCAAGGGCACTAGCAGAGTGGTAGCGGCAGTAAGGACCTTGCTTTGTGAAGATGTAAGAAGCCTGCCAAATCCTCCATATCTAAAAAACGGTCTTGTCCCTTTTCCTAAATCCTACCTCAAACTCTGCTATCTCAACCGAGCTGTTCTGAATAAAAGAAAACCGAGGTGCATACACCTAACAAGAGTGACGTCGGTATATATAAGGCAGATCAGCTAAGGTACATGCACTACGTATTAAGGTGGAAAAACTGGGGTTCATTCACTACAAAGGACAGGTGCAATAACTATAATTAAAATTATTATATAAAGTGAGATGCACACACGTTACGGGTCAGCCATGAAAGCATGCACTTACCTGGACAGAACTAGATCTGTCGACAGACAGCTAAAGACAGATGTATATGTTAAGATGCACCTTTCAAACAGGAGTTCCACTCATCCCTAACTCATTTATTATAAGCTCAGTGACACATATGTGTAAATAAAGCTGAGAAGAAATTATTTACAAAGAAATAGAATAGAAAGAAAATTTTCTTGTAGAATTACTCTTCATACCTTACTATTGTTGACGCTCATTTCTTAAAACCATCATATTGCTTCAATTACTATAGCACTAAATTCATTTAATTGTTTTTCAAAAAAAAACACTTGGACCAATCCCAGCCAGCTTGCAATGTTACAGAAACATTCTGTGACCATACTTTTTTTTAGTCAGTTTGTTACTTACTAAAATGGCACATAACAATTACGTTATTGATGGTTAGGTTGAAACCTCACGAAATTAGAATGTTATTATAACGAGTCATTATTTTTTTATGAGGTTAGGACAAAACCAAAACAGAACATTTTAAGAACATTCTGTTTAGGTTGAAGAAAGTAACCAGAATGTTATAATAACATCGCAGTGCAATGTCACAGCAGTAGGTTGCAGCAACGTGATTGGGAGTCATCAAAAGAATGTAACAAGAACCGACCCAGAACGTTGCTGCAAAGTTATTATAACGTCACACCTCCGGCTGGGATGCTTAACGCTTTCGTTAAGCAAGCGTTAAGGATCAAAAAGACAAAGAGATATAAAACAGCAGCACCTGGAACATGCAAAATAAGCTTAACGCTTCATTAGCCTTTTCTTGTAGTTTTATGGGAGCAATGCCAATTATGTTAATCTAACTACTTTTATTTGTGCCCAGTTTAAGCACCGTCTGCACCTCCAAGGTGCACCCAAGGGGATCCCCGACAACCACGAGGGACCCATTATCTTAACGTTAATTCAAATAAATCGAACTTTTTCCCAATCGGAAGAAAATATAAGGTCTCGGAAACCAAGCGGAACAAGCGAGGAACCTGCCGCCCCCGCACCTCCTCTTAATCGTTAATCACCGTCTTAAACGTCTGATACCAGTTGATAAGATAAGAATGAATGCGCCAATCCTTCTGCACCGCCGGAGGAGGTTTTTGGGGGCGACAATGATGTGTCCTTGTTCCGTCTATGAGGTAGTTTTATCTGGCAGGAGGCAGACTCAAGGCGCCAACTGGGGTAGCTTTTGTTAGAGAGGTGAGGGGGAGTCCCATACAGAAGCTTAAAAGTTGGCGTTGTCAACTAAAAGAAAGAATTACTTGCAGCCAATTTGTGACGTTTTATTAACTCTGCCAGTATAGTCTCACACGCAATGGTTCCTTTTTTAGTTTTTATTCCAATGCCAGTGAAAATGGTGAGAGAAGGCGGAACACTTTTATCATCTGTTTCATGAATTAACAATTCCAATCTTTACTTAAAAGCTGTAGTATACTATGGGAAATCGTGAGATATTATGACGTTTATTTGATTTTTCAATCATCAATCCTTAACAATCGAAAGGTTGGTATACCTTCGATAAAGCCGGAAAAAAAGGTGGGAAACCTCATGCACAGATCCAGAAAATCCCTAGATTTGGGATCCTTTCCACGCTGACCCTGCCCGGAATGAGTAGTGGCGGGTCAAAAGGTGGCTCTACAAATCATCCAGTGCGGGAGACAGTCCTTTTACCCCCTGTGGGACTGGTGGTTAGGGGCAGGACGCGTTGTGAATGGACAGCGCCGCGCCCGGTCTACGCGTCTACGCGTCCGCCCGTCCGCCGCGCGACACGACGCGTTGGCCGGCGCGTATGGAGGTAGGAGGGAGGAGTAGTAGTGAGTAGTATAGCGGCCGAGGCGTCGGCAACAGGCGGTAGGAGGAGTGGGAGCGAGCCGGCCTCAGTCGGCCCTCAGACTGGCCACCAAGCGCACGTACTGGAGGAGGAGTAGGACCTGGAGGAGTATAGGATCTGGAGGAAGGAGTAGGCGCTGGAGGAGTAATAAGATACCAGCTGAGCCCTACTGGAGTTGTTACTTCATAATATTTTATGAGTGTATAGAGGCAACTTATATTGAGATTTTGTGTTGGGATCTGGATATTGGAGAACTTGATAAAGTTGGTTTTATCAACTAGGAAAAGTTTGTTCTATATGGATTGATGGTGTATTAGGATAACGGCACATTAATATATATACTTTGGTTATACTTTACGACTTGGAATATACATACGGTTTGGAGATTTGAGACATCAGAGGCTTAGTTTGTCAGTAGTTTAGTTTAGTTTGGAAAGGAGTGGTAAAATCAGTGAGGTTTACATTCACTGCTCCAGTGCAATATCACCATGGAGCGACTGGTGACCACTACCTCCTGGCCGGTGCACCTCTCTCGTAGCGTCCGGCCCCTGGAGTCCAGCAGCCTCCTGGAGACGGACTTCTCCACGGGGGAGTACGACGGCACCAGTCAGCAGGGCATCCCGTCCCTACCCGCCGACGACCTCGACGACGCTTCCGCCGCCGCGCCGGCCACCGCGCGATGGTCGGCGCTACCGGAAGTGCCGACGATGATGCGCGGCCACCGGCACCGCCATCACAGGGAGGAGTTTACGCAAGAACTACCCTATCTGAACGACGCCGATCGTCGACCGGAACTGGTCAGCGCGGCGCGGATGGCGACTTCCGGTTCTGCTTCCGGTCGCGCCGCCCAGTCGGGCACGCGCGGGTACACGCGGGGGAGTAGTAGTAGTAGTACAGGGTGGGAGGGGGGTTTCCTCCAGGGTGTGGGGACCACGCGCTCAGCCGAGCATGACACGGTGTACTTTAGGGACATAACGTCAATGGACCAGGACGTGGCGAGTGACAGCACCCTGACGGCCACCTTCAATCAAACCCTCCTCTCCATGGACCCTCTCACCCACTCCACCAACAGCAACAACCCTTACCACTTTGTGCCCTATATCATCTCCAACAACGGCACCCTGGGCACTAACCCTTCTCTGAACTCCACTGGTGATCCCACTGGACTAACTGACGGGGGATCGCCGGTGAATTTAGGCGAGGAGGAGCGGATATCGCTAATCGTCCTGTACACCCTAACAACCCTCCTAGCCGTCTTAGGGAACATCGTCGTCATCTTGGTGTTCACCTTCGGCAAGCGCTCCCGCACCGACCTACGTATCTTCCTCATCAACCTGGCCTTCGCCGACCTAGTCATGGCCATCTTCTGCATGCCGTTCACCTTCACTATGACCATGCTGGGCAACTGGATCTTCTCAGCGCCCATGTGCCCCATCGTCCTCTACATGCAGACGGTCTCCGTCACCGCCTCGGTCTGCACCAACATGGCCATCGGCATAGACCGCTTCTGGGTGGTCTCCTTCCCCTTGAAATCCCGCCTCACCAAATCCCGGTCGCGATTAGTAATCGCTGTAGTCTGGATTATCGCATTGGGCTTATCCGTGGTGCAGCTCGTCGTGGGCCGCGTCCGGAGCCTGGATCCCGAAGGGGTGTCCGGGATCACTCTCTGTGAGGAGGCCTGGCCGTCTGAGGCCTGGCGGCGGACGTATACTTTCTTCATCCTCATCCTGACGTACCTGCTGCCGCTGTCGATCTTGTCCCTTACCTACGGCATTGTGGCCTGGAAGTTGTGGCAGCGGACTACTCCCGGCAACGCCGACCAGGTCAGGGACCACCAGCAGCTCAGGTCCAAACGCAAGGTCAGCAGTTTTTATTTTATTTTATTTTATTTCATTTATTTATTTGAAATTGTTTATTCCAGAAGAAACGGTCGGTTTCAAAACATTTGTCTTTACAGCCTGACTGCAATGGTGAATACCTATTTTTTACACTGGTCATTCGGCCGACTTCAATGATGAATACCTATTTTATCACCTTTCACCCGACTTAAGTGATAAATACATGTTTTTGCACTGGTCATTCGGCCGACTACAATGGCGAATACCTATTTTATCACCATTCACCTGACTACAATGGTGACTATCTATTTTATCACCATTTGCCTCACTGCAATGATGAATACATGTTTTTGCACTGGTCATTTGGCCGACTACAATGGTGAATATCTATTTTATCACCATTCGCCTGACTAAAATGGTGAATACCTATATTTTATCACCAATCGCCTGACTACAATGGTGAATACCTATATTTTATCACCAATCGCCTGACTACAATGGTGAATACCTATATTTTATCACCAATCGCCTGACTACAGTGGGAGATACATATGTTTGCACTAGTCATTCAACTACAATGGTGAATACCTATGTTTCCTTTTGTTCTCACACAGCCTATACGGTAACTAGGTCTGTTTAAAAATATTCACACATATAGATGGATATCAATGTATGATAACTTTAGGAGACGGGGTAGGCTTTGCAAAAATTGGTTATGATCTCACGATACGTCAACCATTTAAACTCCATACTGACCATATCCTGCAGTGGGTATTCTGCCTAATCAAGCCATAATAATTTTTTATACTATTCCATAGGCTGCCACCCATGTGGACGTCTGGCTAATTTTAATCCTGTTGTTTCAGTGGTTGGTTGCCGGTCCCCGGTCCTAATTTGGGCTCATGAGGGGTGGGTCCTGCTGGGCCCAACTTCCACAGTTTTAATAATGGGAAGTAAACTAAATATATATCCAATTCCTAGTCACTATTTTCCACAGTTTTTAATAATGGGGAGAAAACTAATATGTATCCCTATCTTCTGATAGTTATTTGGGATTCATACCTAAAAGGCTAACTCGTCACTATTCCTAGTCACTATTTTCCACAGTTTTTGATAATGGGGAGTAAACTAGATATATATCCCTCTTTTCTGATAGTTCTTTGGGATTCATACCTAAAAGGCTAACTCGTCCCTATTCCTAGTCACTACTTTTCACTAATATATATTATATATATATATATTTAAATTCAACATGCACATGTGGATCTAACCTTCAAGGGCCCCCTCCCAGGGGAGAGCCGCCGGTTGACCGGCCTAAAGTAAACATGAGGGTTTAATAAACGTCCAGTTGAAGACACCCCATTCCATAATATGTTACAAAGAACACGTTGAAATTGATGAATCATAAAATCTCGGACATCAGATACCGGCTAATTGATTTCTTACCGAACATAGAAAACACTAATCTCGTTCGGCGAAGATTTTAAATTTTGAAATAATATCATAGTGGAGTATTTGAGCAAATGTCATGGCCTTTTACCGAAACTACTCCGAAAATGGAGTACATATAGTTGAACCGATAGTTATACTTAAAGACGCATACCATTCACGGGCGTTATGTAAATACCTCAGTATCATTAAAAGTCTTCATCTAGTTTTTATGTCATCAAGTGAGTCGAAGATATTATGATTATATAGGGGCTTATACAAGTTCTCTAGCGTGTCGACTGCACATGAACCAGAAACAAAAACTGAAATAGTGGATTAGGTGTTATTAGAACAAATTAGGAAGAAAATTAAGAAGACAGGAAGAATGAACTGAAAGACTGGATGAAAGAAAATACTGAAGGGAAAGGGAAATATCCATACAGCCACTACGTGCCTGTGTGTCTGATTATGGAGCCAAGTTACCTTTCGCTGAAATTAATGATGTGTTGCCATTCATATATACAAAACATTATAAGTACAGATAGAAACTCGACAGTCATCTTTGACGGACTTCTCCTTTTAGTCTAAATTCAAGTGAGTGAATGCTGACAACAAATATTGAATAACACAAATGTATATGATATAATACATACAAAAATATAGGCTATATATACATATTATGTAGGCCTATGTTCCTTTTCAAGTGGAAAACATCAGCACAATACAACACAGAATAATATACTAAAAATGATATATAATCGTAAACCAACAGCTGCTTGCAGTTTACACTACATTGTTGCCCAATTTCGACAACCTATTCAAAGGGAACAGATTAATAGACAGAGTCTAGGCCAACTAATAAAGCCCCACAAGGACGTCTTGTTTCCTCGCGAAATCCTAAGGGCTCTTGACACTTTCAATTAGTTATGAGCTCACGGATGGGGGCACTTGGTTCTGTTCTGCTCGTTCATATGTCAGAGCTGCTCACACGTTCTGCCCTCACGAGTTAAGGCTGTAGTCCACTAGCCGATTTTACTCCCACTTTGGAAAAATCCCGAGTGGGAAAAATCGCCAACTTTAAGCATGTTTTATATCATTGGAAAGGATTTTAAATTCTCGTTCCAACGGTGTGTAGCATGCATTAGTTACTGTAATATTTTTTTAATGAAAATGGGAAATATCCTGATTATTATCGGTGAAAATCGCGAAGTGTTACACAGGATTTAATCACATATACCACTAGGCGATTTTGGTTATCACGAATTTGGCAATTTTTAAGTTTTTACCAATTTTTAAGTTTTTACCAGGAATATGAAGGAACCCATGCATGTTACATACCATTTGAAAGGTAATTTAAAATCCTTGATAATGGTACATAACATGCCTACGATTAGCGCTAATTCCGTCTCATGATTATCCAAATCGTGAGTAAAATCGGATAGTGAAATACAGCTTTTACTCAGTACTGATGCCCACGACTAGCTTGCAGCTGGGGCACACTTAATGGCATTAGTCGGCGCTGGAGCATTCAGTGGACAGGAGGGGCTGCTTATGACAGGCAACATTAACTATGGTTAGACGTAGCCAGTGCTATTGTGTGCGGCGATTGTGGATATCATGTTACATAAGTCTGGTATTAATATCCAGGCCAATTTCTGTCATGGGCCATTAGGAGCAATTCAGCTGATTCGATAGCAATGTATGAGTGCTTAAATCACGATCCACTTGTCGTGGACACATGCACAATGGAGAACCACACGGATGGCTAATTCGCAGAATGTTATGTAACCGATTAATAATATCTGTTATAATTGTGAAGGGATGATTCAGAAAACACAACCCAATAACACATTGCGTTTACTTGTCCTTAACATATGTAGGCCTACCGCTATTTCTATGTCGGAAACCTGATAAAAAAAGAACCAGTTTATGGCCATATACCCTAGTTAAATAGAACCAGTATTTGGTCACAATCCTTGATAGGGGCAGTTTGTTTTTTTAATCCTTTTCAGTATTCTATAGGCCTCAACACAACACCCTCCTTTTTCGAATGGCCATGTTTTCTCTTTCTGTGGACCCTTATACCTATATACTTTTAACGTGCACCAAGACTCCCTCATCAACATAATTCAATACAGGCCAAGTGTTGTTTTGTCAGGATGCATTCCAAATTGACCTACGGATTCACCTTACATTATTAATATTTAGGTCCCACACATTGCATTCAAGAATTACTGGATTACCCCAGGAGTTCCATAGAACATTGAAATAGAGGAATTTCAAAGGCTGACTCACCCTTATCAAGTTACTTTCTAGAAGTGGGGTTTGGCAGTTTTAAGGAAAAGAAATTAGCTTTTAAATTATATATATATTGCTCACTTTTGTATATTGAAGAATAAAAAGTATTCCCCATGGGAAAAAACAAAAAAACACGGAAAAGTTGTTGCATCTGGAAAGGGAAACTGCTCCCCGGGGGTGACGATAGGACTGGGATCAACAGGAACAAAACTCTCATTATTTTTATAATAATTTCCTTCCTTCCAATCACCTAGGATTTATATAGTAAAGCTCATCCTATAAGTATAACCTGAGTCGTAAATGTCTTGATTTACAATCTACTCCAAGCGCACTTCACACTTGGCAAACCTCTCAGTGTCTAATAGTTCGGGCTTTTGACTGTAGGGGGAGCGACCCGTTTGGTCTAGACCCATTCAGCGTTTGATTGATGGAGCTCATTTATCTCACCGTCAGGATGAGGGGGTGGGAAAGTTGGTGTAGGAAGAGACCCTCACAGACTTCTAAGAAACACTCGACTTCCTGAAGAGACTAACTCGATTGAACCCTGAGAAACGTGGCGTTAACTGCTTGAGTTGACTAGTAGGAACATCTTAGGAGAGAACCCATTGAAGGATGTAAAACTGGAAAACTGGTTGAATCTTGTCGTTGAAGCAATCAGAAATGGGCAAAACCTATCAGAAATCGCCGAAAACGAAAAAGGTGGGCCAGAAAGTTGTGAACCAATTTTGAGATACTATTTAATAATGATAAGTATTGGTCAAAATAAACCAATTGTTTGACAAGTATCAGCATTGCTCAATGGGTTCCTCTCTCTAGATTGGAATAGTTGTTGTGTTCTCTATAACACACCCTCCTTCATAGAATCCTTTGAAAAAGTTGTGTAATAGGTTAAAACTGAAACCCATTATGGGTTCCTCATACGCCATTTGGTTACATTTAATTTTGCAATTTGTAGTTTCATCCCATGTTCGGTAATTAGGTAATCTCAATTTGGAATCCATCATGCTTTGATTGTTTCAGTTATGAAAGAATACTGGATCGTGTATTGCATACATTTAATAGACTGCTTTATATTTCAAAGAATGACCAATTGGTATTCACTTTAATTCTGGGTTCTAATTATGACGTTGAAAACTAGACCCAATCATCATTCTTAAACCTCACATTACATAATTACTGCACTTTTAAAATGGGTGTCACCAGTCTTTGTGAACTCACGTTCTTCGAATTGAAGGCGGCAGCAATAATCTTTAATCTTTTAGCCCAAGTTTCTCGGCAATTACAGATTACCAAAGCCAAGGCGCCTACGCCAGCACCTTTCAGGCTTCGTTTGAAACCAAATCCACATCATTCTGGCAAAGCGTCGAATTTTAACAGGCAGCGGCACCGATTGCATTTACCGGCTCTACCATAATAGAAAGATCCCTTTCACAACAACATTTCGAACGTGGTAGGATTAGTTTTCAAACATTCTAATTGGAAATTCATGAGCATTGCGTCTTTCCATTCAATATTTTCTGGGTTTCATATGACAAACGTTTGGGAATTTTCACTGATATTCGGAACGGTTATTGATGGGGTCTTCCATTAAGTTTAATACGTTTTAAGGTGGTAGAATGGGTTTGAACTTTTAGAAAATGTGCGTACTTCCCCATAAAAATCCAATGCGCATTTTGGTGCAAGGAAGTGGGTGGAGGGGGTCAAGCAATTTTAAAAATGTACACATCATCATTACAAAATCAAAGCTTCTATTTACACCTGTAGCTCGGAGACACATTAGTTAACAACAAATACCAGCTGCTTGGAGACAGCTAGGACACTTACAGCGTTATAGATACTCCCCTCTGCTCTACACTTCCTCTTGCCTTGCCCTAACCTCTCATATATTCTTGGTGCACCTCAGTACTGCACAACTAACATTTTTCATCATTATTTTGGATGACAAGACAGTGACACATCTTTGGAAGCAGTACTCTAATCTTATCCTCTTCATTGTTCTCTCAGCCATAGTAGTATAATGGTATGGTGCACCGCCAGGGTGTCAAATGATTGTTTGTTCCAGAAGGGTTCCAGATCTAGAGTTGCATACGTGATTATGAAGAAATCAATAGGATAGGCCTACATTATTACAAATTCCAAGACAACACGTTATAATAATACTTAGTAAATTTGAGACCGACTTTATTAGGATGAATTCAATACAGATTCTCCTACGACAACAGTAAGGATTTCATGGGTAGGCTGCGTTGTCTGGAACAAAAAGCAAAAGTAGGTTAAGTGTAATCTAGAAGTGTAAGTGGGCGAACAAAATTAATGCTTTCCCTCAACCACTACAGATTAGATGGATGGGAACGCCTTTTGATGTAGAAGAGGTGTTCTTGAAACCCAACTTGGAGGAGGCCTTCTGGAGTGGCTTAATTGGACTCAGTTTATACAAAGGATCAAAATCTAGAGGAGAAGAAATGTCAGGCTGTAAAGGAAGATTATTTAACGCATGCATTTTTTTTGTAAAAGAAGATTAATGTATCTGGGAACCCTTCATGCAATGTAATTAAAAATATAAAAGTGATAACTTATTTCCTTTAGTCAGACTTTTGTTGAGAATATCATTCCTTCTGGTAAAAATGAATTAGTGTTGACTATGCGTTTCTAAGAAAGCTGACCCTTAATCACGTCATCAATGGACTTAATATCATTGCTTTTGTATCAACTTTACAATTAATTGTCCACTTTGGGAATCAATAGCCTAACCGAAAAACCAAATTTAAGCCTTTACTCTGAATATAATAATTATAATGATATAAGCCGTAATGGCAGCTAATAAGGACACTAAAAAGAGCAAACCAGGCCAAATGGTATGGTTGCTGTTGATTTCAATAGTTTTGCCTCATTTATGAAGCTGTGATGCACATTCTTTACAAAATTTGATATTATATTTGATATATATAAAACCATGTAATATGCAAAAAATATTGGCAAAATTAACAAAATGTCTATTTTATCGCCTGTCATTGTTTAATGAGATAGAACCTTTATAATGTTCTCCATTATGGCTTTGAAGAGGCGTGAAATAACTACAATGATCATTACATCGAGCACAGCCGGGACTAGAAGACATAGTATGACCCGCTTTTAGTGTAGCTTTAACCGTGACACGTAATATCACAATTATCATCCTGCTTCCAATTTAATCCAGCCGTGAATCAATGGACTTTGGCTCGTACATCGATCCTCGACAAGATGCGTTCAAAACCAGTTTCAGAAAACTGAGGCTATGAACTGGCAACGTGCCAAAAACATTTGCCTTACTTTTATTGTGGTGCTTTTACCACAATTTCTCGTCCAAATTCACCGGCATCTGTTCTCCCAAGCGGCTGGTAAGCAGTCTCTTGCAATTGGTAGCCTACTTAGGATACTTTTCAAATGATCGATGATCGTGTCACCAACATCCATGCTCACTTTGAGTGTACTTTAAAGTCCAGTTGAAACCTGAACCACAGAACCAGTTTTTTAAACCTGGAAACTCACGTTGAGCATGATTAGCTTGTTCACCAAGCGGTCTAGCTGTTGTAGTGTAGTCAAATTCCCTTCAGCTGGAGTTAACCCTATTCAGGGGGGGGGGGCGACCAAAAAAAATCTACGAAATTTCGTGGAGTTGGTTTTCCCGTTTTTTCGTGTCCAAGATAGAAATTTGCCCCCAGAAAAAATGTACGGAAATTTAGTGGACATTTAAATTCAGTTAAAAATCATGCTAAAGTCATTCCCAATGTATATTTTCACCTAAAATGCGTTCTAATGTGTGTTTGAAATAGATTGGAACACTTTGAGTTTGTATAATTTCGAAAACAAATGAAAAAAAAATCCACGGAATTTATTTTTTGTAAAATCCCACGATAGTTCAACCCTCCTATCGTGGCTTTTATAACTTTTCGTGGACCCGATTTTTCGTAGCTTTTTCTTGGGCGCCCCCCCCCCCCCAGGACTATCATTCCATTTTATTGGGATATTTTATCGGGCACAGGTCTAACGTTTAACACATTCCGCCACTTTGTTCTAAGGGTGGTGTACATCCATCATCCTATTGCTGGAATGAGAGACCAGCATTCCCCAGATTGTCCACTGCTCTTATTAACCCAGACATGCATCTGCAATTTGTATGCATATGGGATAGAATCTTACACGCCAGCAGCCTTTGGTAATCTATAGCTATAGACCACTACAGCCGTCCAATGCATGGTATCTGCTGGTCATAATCCATTACTTAGGTAAAAACCTTGGATGTATTGGGATATTTAACCCAGGACATTAAAAATACTGGACTCTCCTACTGACAGGGATTCTAGATCATTGTGTGCGAAATTGAGGATAGAATATTGTGTAAACATGATAGTTTGTTATTTTTGTATCATTCTAGGGGTGAATGATAAAATAAACCTGATCACCACCCATGGTATTGGTGGAAATCAAATCAGGGACCTAGAGATTTATAAATCAATGATCTACCAAAAAGCCAACTAGCCTCGTGATTCAAACACATTGCTCTGTCCAACATACAAGTATGAGGGCCCGAAACAAGGATCAACCAACCAGGGCTATTCTAGAGTCCATCCCTCACGGGATGTGTGGTCGTTTCCCCTTCATTTATTATGTATGGAGTTGGACTGGGCAACTGGGGTATCTGGTCACCAGCTGATCATATCCAGCCTGTAGGTGATTCTTCTCCTGTTGCATAAGTAAAGGCTCATTCACACTGGGGCACAAGGTTAGGCTGATCTTGGAATGTTGTAGATGTGAAGTCACAATCGCCATATAGCCCCATTCCCCGTAAGCAATTTTTCACTGCGATCTAAAAATCGCAAGCAAGAAAATATATCCTTTTGACTAAATAATCACATAACCTTATACATTGGTGCTTGGTTTGTAAATCACATCGATATTTTCCAAAAATAATAAGTTTAAATGCCAAAAGATTACAATTACATCTCAGGTCGCAATGAAAATGTGCCCAGGCCGAATGGGGCTATGTGAATTTTACCCTGATATTCGTTATGATCTTGAATATTAAATCATCTTTCCGTCTTCTACACTTGAAATCAAAACTGTTGACAAGTATTTCTGCAATTCCACATGGAGTCATCAATGACTATTATGATAAAGTTTCAAATCAAAATGATAATTATCCATTCTTGCTTTTCTGAGATCACAATGAATCTCAAGGAAGGAATCGCATATAATGGGGATTAAGATTATTCTCCCAACCACGGATGGCCATTTTCCTGAGTTTTACCTGCAGGTTAGCCTAAAACAGGGTGCTTGCTGGGTAATATGTCGACAAGATCCAAGGCTTTAGCATAGGAATTTTCATTAATTGTATCATTATTTGTAGATAATTATTGTGAAAAACCAGTCATCATTATTTTTAAAATTAGTATCCATATCCACTAATATTTCCTGAGTAGTTTGACAATTCAATGATTAATTGTAGACAGATATATGACAATTATTTGCTTATTTTCTATAGTTTTTCCACAGATTTTGTCGACAAAATCAGTCCAAATTAGCCTGCAGGTGCTTAAAATACTGTAAATCAGCTATCCGTGGTAGGGAGAATTGCAGCCCCTGTCTCACGGGAGAAACAAAACGACATCCAACACGTTGGGTGCACCTCAGTAGTCAACGTGTTGATAGAAGATAATCCCCTCTTGTTTGTCTTAGGTCGGTCATTGTTTATGGGGCAATTAATAAGAAAATTTAGAAATAGAAAAAATGAAAGAAAAAGGGGGGCTTGGGGGCACAGCCCCCGATTTCTAACCAATATTGACAACAAATATTCAACCAAAACCAATAATAACATCAATATTCTTGTCTGGAAAGTATTTTTGTAATTCTTGTATAAACTTTGACCGGCACTCCCACCCGACCCTTATCCCTGAGTGTTGTGTTAAGTTGACTAGTGGATGGCAGCCAACACGTTGGATCTTTTTTGTCCCTCCCATAGGACAATAGGGAGAGATTTGTTGAGAAAATAAGCACTTTTAATGCAGGGAACATTGCCTATTTACTTGAATGCTACTTTTTGCTTTTCTCAAGCTTGCGACCAAAATTGCGCCTATGTCAACAAATAATTCTATCGCAGCCAGGATGTACTTATTGTCAAGGAGACTGAAATCGCCTAGCAAGAATAGGCCTCTAGTGGGAATTACACTATTCTAAACCATCACGCCTATCTGTTAAATCCTCAGACCAATACATCTTCACACCTCCCACGTTCTGACAGAGGGGATACCCCGGAGCAACATATCTTTTAATGGATTTCAATAGCTTTTTATGTGAGAGATGTATTACATATTGAAGCATTGGAGGTTATCATGTTTGACCTGAAAATGCAAAGTGTTCAAACCAAAACTAGTTACATTTTTTGCTTACCTCATAGCTGAGGTCAGTATTTGGCATAATCCAATGATTTATAAACAAGTGTCAGTCTGTTCATCACTAAAAGTTAAAGTACACCTCACATCACACATTATATTCAAATTTTGGTTATTACCTTATGTTCATACGTTCTAAACGGTTAAATTGTCAGCTGGAGTGAGGCCATTGACATCGAGATCGTAAGCTATCAACAACTTTTATCTCATAGCAAATCCCCCCTAATGTATACTATACTTTGGGCCATTTATTATTACTTTTTAATAATGTTCAAAACCTTCTCTAACCACATGCTCCGCCAGCCTTTATGTAGAGTATAATAACATGTTTTTCGCCTGAACCTTTTATAATGGCAGGGTTTTGTGTGCAAAGCCTTTAAGGACGCGTTGTACACACAGTTGATGAAATATTAATATTCCAATTAGATACAAAGTTTATATCGAGTGTACCCCAGGGAATAGAGATGAGTGCCCTGGGACATGCTATGCTATTTGTTTTATCTACAAGAGTTTGGGGAGAATTTCCCAGACACCCAAGGGTCTCATGTATTTTTATTTTGAACATGTATGGAATTGTTTATACTTACGCATTCAACATCATAAAGCCACCAATTTTGCTTCCTCCTCGGTCGTTATATTATGCATATGAACAACATAAATAGGCAGATATTATAGCATCTAAATAGCCTACTCAAGCTGAGTAGCCTGGAGCAACAGGTTGTGTATTTTGATAAGTGTAAGCTGAGTTAATATATACCCTTGGGTGCCACGAACCTGCAGGTGTGCTGCTGTAATGGATATTGGTTGGGTCAAGATGGGTTGTTGGGAAAAAATAATAAAAAAGTCAAGGTTGTGACCCTTACGTCAGTCCTTGGCTGGGATACGAGACAATGAAAACGAATTAAAATAATAACCACAGTAGATAAAACAAAAAAAACAAAACAATACACACTATGAGTAATAACAATAACAATCAGTGTTATGATAACAGGCCAATATCTAAACCAACTGTGGGCATGGCATATCCTGATGCCGATGGCATGATAGACGTTCATTATGTGTGTTAAATACATTGTGATCGTGTTCTCTAGTATTTTAATGATAAGTATTAACGCTAGACTGAATGACGACGTTCAGTTGAGAAGTAAGTACACAGAGGGCAAATGAAACATTGTAGCCAAGGTTGTTGCTCATCTTTTAATGATGGCAGAAAAACTCCAAGGCCATCAGCGAAGGCTACATAAACGAAGATCAGCATCCTTTGCCGCAATTTAACTGCTCTTTTAAATGCTATGCATGTATCATGAGTGCTCTTTTTCTGTTCCTGAATAGGGAACAGTTAGGGCTTGTATAAAAAAGCTCTCTTGTAATGGCTATGTATTTATTCCACCATTAAAATGGTCTTCTCCTATAATACTATGCCTATAATGACAGTAACGTTGTGAGCTTGGTAGGACGTTCCATGATAAACATAAGTCTCGAATGAGAGAATAATAGGCTTCGTTGGCTTCGTTGGCTTACCCCGGGCTATCAATAACTGTACGGTTTTCAAGGTATATCTAAGGTGGCCTTATTTTTCCGGAGGGTGCGCTTACTATAATGCCATTTAGGGTTTTTATACAGCCAATCATGTAGACCCAAACTTGTATGATTCTCCACTAGACGTTGCAAGGAAACCACCCCCTATAACAGTTAGTATTTTGATGAATATTAGTAAAAGATGGATATAGTTAGCAAAAGTACATAATTTGTTTTGCACAGTGTTATGATATCAAAATCATAGTTCATCACAAAGAATTAGATAGGAGAAACTATGAAGAAAGCACATCCAACACAATATGGTATCAACTGCCTGGACCTTAATATGTAAAGAAGATCGACCAGAGGAAGCTTCTGGTCTTGCATACAGAAATTGAATCTAACAGCATATTGAAATTACCCTATTTGGCAAGTTCTCCATAAAAAGACTTTACAAAGACGGTTTGTTCCAGGCAACCGTATCCGTGGCCTACATCTACTGTAATTGTGTTCAGAGTAAGAAAATGATGTGTCAAAAATTGGGATAGGTCTATTATGGTTTCAATGAAACGTGAGAAAGGAAGAGACTGGAGAGACTCAGAATTTTCCAGCATAATCGATATCTTTAATAAAGATTGCATTCATCATTTCCTCTTAGTAATATAGGGAAAAGGAGGAACTAAATTTACCATTTACAAAACCAGGTTTTCAGAGCCTCGTCATAATGGACAGGTCTCTTCCTTTGTCGAAACTTAAAAAAGAAAACTTTAGAATTTTGTAATTCAATTCTTCCATAAGAATGGCAATGGACCAGTTTCATCAAGCAGCTGGAAAGTCCCGTAGGTGAAAGATGCAATGTGTTCAAAACCACAAGGGGGTTTTCTTTGTTGCCTGCCAAATTTGCCATCCAATTGGTTTTTTAGAAAGCCCCTATAAGATTGAGCTTATTGCTTTAACACAGGCGATTCAAGCCCAGGCCCTTGGCCTTCTGTTGTGACCAGGATGTCATGATTTTAATTGTATACAAATAAATGTCAGCAATTTTGTGGACATGATGACATTTTAGGCTCCGGCTCTAATTGATAATAGCTTCTACTTGAAACAAAGGAGATTGGAAAAAGCGGTGCAGGTGGTCTTTTCCTCTCTTCTTCAGGTTGGCTGGACCTGAGGCTGAACCAAGGCGGGGGGGGGGGGGGGGGGAGGTCCAGGGGGTCCTGACAACCCCCACACCCTTTTGGTGGGGACTTTAAACCTAATATCTAAACCAAAGAGACAAATAATTATGTTGTGCACGTGCACCTGAATGCATTGTGAGTCCTTTAAAACCCCCTACCCACTAGGCGATTTTACCATCGCTGGGTGATGGGCGACTGGGAGAATCGGTGGGGAAATTGGCGGGCGACTGCAGGTCGCTGGGCAACTTCCGTGGGTATGGTGTATTTTTGGGGCGACTGGCAACTGACAATGGGATCGTCGGGAAAATCATTGGGAAAATGGCGGGGAATTATCAAACTTGCCTGATATTCTAGTCGCCTGGCAACAACGACGGCCGTTCTTCCAGTCATCCATCGCCCGTCAACAGTACAATCGCCTAGTGGGTATGGCCCTTTAGTACTTATCCTATATGCAGACCCCCACCTTTAAGAAATCCTGTATCTGCCCCTATACATGTCTTTCTGTCACACACCAACTACAGAATGCCCTGTTATAAACACCCAATTTCTCTCCTCCCAGAACACTGTGATAAATATAGCCAGAATACTAATCAGGTTTGTAAGCCAATATCTGTGAAGGAAGAGTATCGATTGACTTTGCATATTCTACGGCATTCCTTGACAGCTAATCCTCCCTCTAACGTGGTGTGACATGGGAAATAAAATGGCCTTCATTCAATTCAACCCCTCATGAATTAATCACAAGCGGGGAGTTGCTGGCATAAATTTGCCCAGCCCCAAGCCGTATCCCCTACCCAAACCCAGCCAAGTTAAGCCGCTAGAAAGGCGTCCATCGCCGGCCGCCCTGGAAAACTAACTAGCTCTGGCGTGGTTCCAGCTTACAGCCAATCAAACCGGCAGTAACATCATGGAGATTTCTTTTTCCCTCTGGACAAGTCAGCCTTTGAGGCATGATCCAGCGCTATCGGCCACGTGGATCCCTGCAGTGATCTTTCTACTAGACACGGCCAGCCCCAGAAGGCGGTTGTTTTGCAAAGGCGCTAATTCAGACCAATAACACAATTCCGCCGGGCGATGGGTGTATCAGGCCACTTGCGTAACTCCATTGGTCGATTGTTGGTGCGGCTCTATCCCCATTCGCCCTGTTGGCATGGCTATATATTCTGCATCACATCCCAAGAGGATGGCACAGGTAGAATTGTGCAACAAGTTCATTCACCCAACTCCAGTCCCAGAATAGTTAGAAAATCCAATAAAGTGTTGCTAAATTCATCCCGTCGAAATTGGGTCGTTATTATTCATTGAATGGAACGCTATTATTGATAGACTGAACCAATATCATTGCAGCAGTTTTTCTTTTAAATTTGGTTTCCTCTAGAGACATTTGTGGTTTAAACAGGTGATTTTTCTATCTAATCAGGAATGTATGACTTTATCGATTAGCATTAGTTATACAAAATTGTAATTGAAATGGCTGAAGTGCGGTATTAATCTTCAAATGCTAATTTTTCAAGTAGAGATTAATTATGTCCTTATATAGGTACATATACTGTATTTTCATGGATCTAATCATTTCCCCAAGGCCAGCTTTAGGACAAAATGCGAATATTTTACTTAGAATTGTCCATATCTCCTTTAATAATGGATTAGGGACAGACCTTCCCATTGCCTACTAGGTTTTCTTTTCCTGCGTCTTGACAAAGATTTCATGATGATGTATTTAGATGCAGGTGTGAACGATCAGTTGCCAAACCTGCCCTCCCTCCACCTGAGAGATTTCACAAAATGGCAGAGGAAATATGGAATCACTATAGGCATACTATGCAACATCAAAAACGCTTCGGAAATGTTTGATATAAATCGGTGATAAAATTGGCATATTATTCCCGAAGAATCGCCAATTTTATCGACGATTAGTAAGTCGACTCCGTCAAATTCGCCTAGTGGGTATGGGGCCTAAGAACCATCAAGCCCCATTCACCAGGGGCACTTTCTTATTGTGATCTGGGGGTTGTGGTTTACTAATGAGCCATCAATATATAAGGTTATGATATTATTTAGTTAAGATGCTAGTTCTTTATGCTTGCGATTCTAAGATTGCAGTGAAAAATTGGCCAGGGTGAATGGGGCTACTGATGAGGGATAATCGAAAGGTGTGAACCAGCCTTTAGTCAGGCCACAGGTTAACAATGGGTGAGGCCCTCACAGTCAGATACAAGACGTGAAGGTCATCCTCTACTACAGAACCTTAAGAACTGCCAAAAGAGGGATATAATCGGAAGGTGTGAACCAGGCCTTAGTCAGGCCACAGGTTGATAACAGGTGGTGTAAACTATAGCCTTTAGTCAGGCCACAGGTTGACAACAGGTGGTGTGAACCAGCCTTTAGTCAGGCCACAGGTTGACAACAGGTGGTGTGAACCAGCCTTTAGTCAGGCCACAGGTTGACAACAGGTGGTGTGAACCAGCCTTTAGTCAGGCCACAGGTTGACAACAGGTGGTGTGAACCAGCCTTTAGTCAGGCCACAGGTTGACAACAGGTGGTGTGAACCAGCCTTTAGTCAGGCCACAGGTTGACAACAGGTGGTGTGAACCAGCCTTTAGTCAGGCCACAGGTTGACAACAGGTGGTGTGAACCAGCCTTTAGTCAGGCCACAGGTTGACAACAGGTGGTGTGAACCAGCCTTTAGTCAGGCCACAGGTTGACAACAGGTGGTGTGAACCAGCCTTTAGTCAGGCCACAGGTTGACAACAGGTGGTGTGAACCAGCCTTTAGTCAGGCCACAGGTTGACAACAGGTGGTGTGAACCAGCCTTTAGTCTGGCCACAGGTTGACAACATGTGGTGTGAACCAACCTTTAGTCTGGCCACAGGTTGACAACAGAAGGTGTGAACCAGCCTTTAGTCAGGCCACAGGTTGACAACAGGTGGTGTGAACCAGCCTTTAGTCAGGCCACAGGTTGACAACAGATGGTATGAACCAGCCTTTAGTCAGGCCACAGGTTGACAACAGGTGGTGTGAACCAGCCTTTAGTCAGGCCACAGGTTGACAAAAGGTGGCGTGAACCAGTCTTTAGTCAGGCCACAGGTTGACAATGGGTGAGGCCCTCACAGTGGGATACAGAACGTGAAGGCCATCCTCTACTACAGAACCTTAAGAACTGCCAAAAGAGGAATATAATCGGAAGGTGTGAACCAGGCCTTAGTCAGGCCACAGGTTGACAACAGGTGGTGTGAACCAGCCTTTAGTCAGGCCACAGGTTGACAACAGGTGGTGTGAACCAGCCTTTAGTCAGGCCACAGGTTGACAATGGGTGAGGCCCTCACAGTCGGATACAGAACGTGAAGGCCATTCTCTACTACACCTGACGTCACCCTATAGCCCTACCTCCTGTGGCCAGCATTCTAATGGCTTGAAAGACGAGCTATACATTATCCCTGCCATATAAAGTCTTCAATGGGGACTATATAAACAGGAGATCTATTCAGCCATTGGGAGCTGAAAGGTCTGGGGTTACTGGAATAGAATGGTATAGAATATAACAATGCAGCATTATGTTGAAGCCAATTGTGTGTAAGAAGCAGTTTCATATACATATCTAGATACGTAAAGCCCCATTAGTCGTGGTCGATGTTTCTGTTGGAGAGACCCACAAAAAATTTATTGCATCCATTCACAAATAAACACATGGGAGAGAAAATGATCGCAAGCTAGAAATATTGATCGTAAAGTATTTACACGGAGAATTGAGGTCCCTTGCGATCATTTTCACAACCAATCTCCCCCTGAATTGCACAGGTTCTCTGCGAAAATATTAAACAGGTTGAATAATTTCGCAAGGGATATGGTCGTACAGGGGTACGATAATCCAACATTCACAACTTTCACAGATCGCAGAGAACTACGAAGGCCAGGGCAAATGGGGCTTAACTTTATAGTGATATCCTACCTGTAGCATAGTGAAAATATGATTTATTAGTTCGATGAGTGAAAAAAAAGATTGGTTTTACTTCGCAACACAAGATCCTTTTCTTTAGGGCAATTAGTCTTTTTCATCTGAAACTCCTTTATTATTTGTGTATCTCTTAATTACCGTACTAATCTGCCCCTTCATCTTTACCTAGAATCACCATATCAGATTAATTATCATGATAATAATGTTAAACCTAGGTAAAGGTGAAAGGGCACATTCGGAGTATTGTGTATCTGGTATATGATTCGAGGGTGACTCAACACATGAAGTGAGATCTAATTGCTGCCTCTTTCATCGATGTCTAATTGGATCACAGGGGTCATCCTGCAGAAATACAGTCTGGTATCACAGGTAGCTTTATTAATGATGTTCATTTGATGCCATAGGTTCAGCAGAATCAGCGGGTATTAGGTTACATCTATTTTTTCCGACCCCACCCTTCATATAACCTTATGACATGGTTTTGATACCACATTTTTTATTATGCTTTGCAATATTATTATTACAAGATAAAAAAAAAAGCTTTAATAAAGTGATGTTGCAAGCATGGTTGTGTTGATATCAGATATCAGGTTATGGCATGCAGGGATTTAAAATATAAAATACATGACTTATTGCAGGTAAGTGTAGTCTTCAGGGTCGGGTGAACTTCACATACGATCATCCTATTAAACCAAAAGAAAGCGATCATATTGCAAGGCTTGATGCAAATTCCTGGCCAATGAACTTGATCTTATTCATAAAAGTGACACAGCATGTGCCTGGATTGTTCTCAAATTTACTGTGATACTGAGCTTCTGTGGATTAACTGAGGAATATTTTCCTCAATATCGAATGTGTAAATTTTAGATTTCAATGCCTGAAAGTCTACATTTGCAGGCAGGTGGCTATGTAGTCAAAACCTAATGCTGAGTTATTGAATAAACCTTTGCCCCCCTATACACTATGAATATTTTAAAGGCAAGCTGGTAAATCTACCATGGTTGCTTATGCAAGTGCAGATCAGTAGGGGTCACCATATAGGCTAAGAACTAAAGCGCTACATATTATAGTATGAAGTATGCATGCAACATATTCCCCTTCTTGCATAGTTTGAGGGTGAGGGTGTTACCCATTGAGCCATTCAACAAACATTCTGGTAGTTGAAACGACCAACTAAAAATGTTGGAAACGGCCAGAAATCATTGAATACAACCAGAAATAGTATTCCCATTGAGCGATATGATCAGAAATTTATCAAAAGAGATTCAGTCACTTGGAGATTGTACTAAATTCTGATCGTTTTGACCAGTTCTAGTCATTTGATTCTGGTCGGAAACGACCAGAAATGGTGTTCCCATTGAGCGATTCGACCAGAAATCTGTCAAAAAGAAGTGAATCGCTTGGAAAATATCTAGCAATGTTAGATATTGGTCGCTAGTGACATATAATTTGACCAGAATTCTAGTCGCATCGCTCAATGGGTACCCCCCTTAACAATGTTAAATATTGGTTTTTATATAGCATTCTCTAATCCGACCAGAATTTCAGTTGCATCACCCAACGGGTTCCCCTCTTAAGTCTCCATCAAAAAATCTGTAAGGACCTCCCTGCATCCGCCTCTGCTATGGAGAAGGTAATCCAATTTTGGAATACTCCTACTACAAATTACAACCTATTAGGACTATCCATGACATTGGGTATCGGCCACCCTGGCAGCCTACTGCCATTGGGCCGCTGACGGGTGGGTACTACTGCCTGACAGCTGACAGTCAGATCGGCAATTATTGACCTGTAACCTATCCTAGAGGCTGCTGGAGCAATATGGTCGGGGGATGAAAGCCCTATTACACTACACGACTTGGGCTGCAACATCGGTGCGATATTATGATATTAGAAAGCATTCGCATATAGACCTTGTACAGACGTGGTTGCGTGACAACATTTTGGTGATCACCATGTGGTTATTATAACCAGTGAGTTTGTAATAGGTAAATGGGGCATACACGATTGTTCTGAATGATTCAGCATTCTGGATAAGAAGGATGATAATATCATTATAATTATAGATCACCAATATGGCTGACGTCAAAATTTAGCATGTGTGACGTCATCTGCACAACGTCTATGGGAGTGATATAGTCGCTAGATTTGGCAGTTAAAGCCGGGTTTCCACTGAACGACTTTCATTAAAATTTCTTGACGACTACAAAAGACTGAAAAAAATTAAAATCGTTGGTCATTTTAATCTTTCACAAGGGAATGTTTTTTTGTTTCCACTGAACGACTAAAATACTGAATCTGAACGATTCTTGGACAATCTGGATGATTTTTCCCAACGACAGAGGTTAAGAAAGTCAGGGAACAATAGATTTAATTGCTTTTAATTGGTCTTGGAAAAATCGTTGGCATTTGTCGTCCAGAAATATTAAACAGGTTAGATATTTGGTCGTTGGTGAATCTTTCCGTTTAGTCGTTCACAAAGGTCGTTTGCAGTTGTTCACAAATGTCTTTATCAATGATTTTCTGTTTCCACTGAACGATTTTCCCAAGGACCATCAACGATTTCCTAATCTTTTCATGTCTTAGGCTGTCTTGAGGAAAATGTCGTTCGGTGGAAACAAGCCTTTAGAGTACGTCACAGATGTGTCATTTTATTTCTATCATGTGCGACTTATCTGTGCAATTGTCATATCGCAGCTCAAGTCGTGTAGTGCAAAACCACCTTAAAGTACTATGAATACAAAGCCCTACAACTAAGACCAGGATGTGGATTTGCGATAGCCCTGACAATTAACCTAAGCCTTGTGGCAATCGCTATAATGTCATTGGTATGTGCATGTAGGCTGGTTTTATGGTAAGGAATAGTTGTTGTAAAGTTGTCCTAAGCCTTCTTCAAAAATATTTGAGAGTATTTTTGCAATTTGTCTGGATTACTCCTCACAATGTATTTGCAATTGCCCTATGGGAATGAGGAAAGGCAGGCCAGCATCATCTAAAGTAGGTGAAGGGTTGTAAGGAAGTTGCAAAAACAGAAAACGTGTGAGAAATCTTCTCCATTCATCCCAATACTCCTGCCCATCTCACAACAGATCTAGACTTAGGACAACCTAAAGACAACCTAAAGACAACCATAGGACAACATTATGGTCTTCATTTCATAAGATAAAAATCAGTTTATATAACGATAGTAACAGCATGCATTGCCTCAACACATTCCTGTATGATAGGTGCTTTGTTCTTGAAGGCAGAAAAGCTCGCATGTGGATATGGATGGATCACAGGGGGCTTATAATGTCAGCTGAACATACAAAATTTGTATGTTCAGCTGACATTCATATTCATAAGCATTTAATGCTTATGAATGAGGCAGCCAGACGTGGGTCAACAGATGGACAATCTCAGTATAGGTTTCTGTAAACAAATATATATAAGGGACAAAGCCGGATGGAATCACCGGGATCATCCTCATCACAATAATTCTTTTTTGTTGGAGTTTTTATATCTGGCATAGGTTCAGGCTCTATTATTCTACCTGGATCAGCATAAATACAGTCACCATGACCTATAAATGTCATGAATATCGTCAGTACCTATAGGTTGGGGGAAGGGGTTCTCCTGAGGAGAATATGTCGTTACTTTGATGGGGCTAAGGTGACGGTGGGTTCCTTCGGCATTTATGGTTAAAGAGATGTACTGTGAAGCGCTCACATTGTTCATAGAAATGTATGTGTGTGGACGTACATGTAGAAAATGTGTACAGTGAAAACCTTCCAAATCCTGTTGATACAGGCCAACACAATCTGTATGACAGTCTGATTCCAATCCCTATTTCAAAAGTCAGCAGTGGGATATGTCACATACTATTAGGAAGGGTTTGTAATTCACTTTCAAATAATATGTATGGTGTATTATCTTTTGCTATGTTTCTCATTAAAAGTAATGAATAACCAAAGAACTGGTGGTCAAAATCGGCAATTGGAATACAGTTTTAGGATAGCCCTGACAATTGCATAATGTAACTTATAGTCCCAAACAATGTTATCAGTCTGTATTTTGTCTCAACACTAATACACAATTACACAGTTCCACCAGTGGTGAGCACACAGATGCCACTCTTGTGACTACACAAACACCAATGTCTTGAGGAGGACTCTTGAGAGAATGAATTTACTCACGAAAATGACGTCACATTCCCATATATGGTAAACCATGTAAGCGTGTGTACTAAGGTAGTCTTTGCTGCTGTAGGATAATTTTTGTCCTAAGGCTATTGTAAGTTCAAGATTGGGAATACCCATTGACATACTTTGTAAACCACCCATTTAGCCCCATTTGCGAAGCCTCACAAACAATCGATGACCTGATACGACACACATATTTCTATTTCTGAGAAAGACCAAGCGCTGAAGTAATATAAAGCTCATTGGTGAGGACAACAATTCAGGTGTTGCATGGTTATGGGAAAGGTGAGATTATAAGTGACAGACAGCTCAGGATAGCCATTAGGCAAAACTATTCTGAGAATCCTCCCCCTACTAATCAGTGTCAAACCGATGTGACATCAGACAACTAATGTGGCATTATCCAAGAAGCGGTCACTCATTCTCTTGTTACTGTCACACTGTTGTCAGGACATCTGGAACAATGAGGTAATGGTGCAACTGAGAGATATGTACGGAAACAGGTGAAGCCATTCATTGTCCTCGAATTGGGACATCACATTTACATGAGCATTACAGGTTTTTCAATTATCTTCTTCGCATGTCATAAATGACCTTCCAGAGGTTAGATGAATAACACAATATCATGGTAGGTAATATGATATGAATTTTACATGATTGATGAACAATGAATAGAAGATACAGATTCTTTCTAGGATTATTGAATGCATTTGAGAATTATAATGCAGCTTCCAGAAAATTGAGCAAGTAGAGGCAGTAGAGTAAAATGTGGTTAGAGTGTTCTATGATAGGCTGGTTAAGCCTTACTGACCAGTCCTTTAGCCCACAATGGCAGGCTAAAACGCAAGTAAAGTATGTTTGATGCATTGTGTACCTATCTACCATGTCAGCAGAAGAAGGAGATTAAAGCCCCCTACCCACTAGCCGATTTTTACTCAGTCGGCAAACTCATCGACACTAAAATTGGCTGATGCTTAAGGTCGCCTGTTAGTATGGTATATTGGAAAATTGGCCATTTCTACCCGTGGAATTGGCTTATTTTAGTGCTGATGAGTTTGCCAATTGTGTAAAAATCGCCTAGTGGGTATGAGGCTTTAGACTACAGAGTCCATTTGAAAGAATCCAAGAAATGTTTTTGTACTTGATAAATCAGAGATTTCCTTATAAAAATGCTATATTTGATGAAAATTAATTATTATTCTTTCTTACCATTATGCCATTCAGCATTGGGAATTGAGGCAATGTTATCAATATTCACATGTATTTAGCCTCCTTGCCTGGTTATAGCGATAGGAGAAAAACATGTTCTTAGAGTCCTTGATGTCTTTTTTTATGGAGAGACTGATTTAGAAGGCATTAGAGTCGTCAGGCTATCTAAAGAATGCACAAAAAACATGAGTGGATGTTAATAAGATATGGTAGAATGGTGGGAACCATCTTGGCCTTAGAAAATAAGTGTTCCCATTGGGATGCAATGAAAACAAATAGTCTCAAGTGTAGTCTAAATATTTAATTTTCTTGCGACTCCTTGGTGAGTAATCTTGAATAATTGCCTTTCAAAGCATAGAAGGGCAGGTTGGCGAAGATTATTTCTATTTTTGCTCTAGCGGCCTCATTTATCTGGTATAGTTAAATCGACAATGGTCTTAGCCTAATCAATCCTATTCCAATTACTTAGTGCAATGAACTAAAGCATTAATTTCAATTCTATTTCTTGAGGGAGGCTTTAAACAGTTAAATGGCTAAGTCTATAAGAGAAAAAAGAATAGGCTTTGTCTCCGATTAATAGTGTGAGTGATGTCAACACAACCTTAAGTGCATTAAGTAACTTGAGAAAATCAAACACCAAGTTTTTAATTTTCTATGCTCCGTGTTTTATGCAAAGATTTCCATACCCTGAATGCAATTCATCTAACAAATTCCCGCCTCCTAGTTGTAAAACGGCCAGTGGGAATTTCACAAAATTAACATTATGTTTCATAGCCTACGATTTTCTATCCAATCACAACCTTTCCAATGACGAGCTAACGAGATGAACAAGTAAATGCTTTAACTATTCATGACATCGTTTCTTATTCTGCACATTAAAACGTATATCATAACCAAGGAAAAACTTATTGAAAGAATGGTTTGGCTAGACTAAAAAGCCCACACACAAAAGAACTTTGTAATCCTCACTAGCAACATATGACATGAAAATAGTAATATGACAAATTAACCTTAACTTTTATCCAATTTGATTCAATGATGGGAAGAAGTTTCGCTAATACTCTTAAAAACTTTATTTGCCAAGAAAAGAAGTCAACGGAACTGTTTCAGGCAGTCATGGGCACAGTTGATGCCAATGTTTAAGTGCAGAAAAGTTCCTTAAATTACTCTTCATTCCACTGGCATCACCGGCTGCTGTCACGCGATGCCTCAACATAGTCTGCGGCCCTGGAGGGTGCCAATATGATGGTAAGCATTCCATATATAACCTGAGATGTGGTATTATCCGGTGACCAATGGTCCAATCAAGGAGCAGGTACCAGAGGGGGAGGGAGGTGGGGGCCCTCCAGGGTGGGTAATGATAATATATGGCAGGTCAGATTGGTAGTCATAGCAACCTGAGGTAGCAGACAACTGGGGGATTAACCTGGCTGGTCCCCACAATGCCCTTACACCATCCCCACAATGCCCTTACACCATCCCCACAATGCCCTTACACCATCCCCAGCCCACCCCCATTGTCCTTCCTCCTGTACCCTCCCCACCCCTCCTCCAGGCCCTCCCTTATGGCCCGTCTCGATCATGATGGAGTATTGTAAAAGAACAAGGCCCTCTGTTCATTAACCGCTGATCCCAGGAAATCTGCCGCCTCAGCACTTTTAAGCCCCGTTTCCACCAGCCGATTTTACTACTGATTTGTTGGTAATTTATTACGTTTAACTTGTAATATGGCAAAGCATTATTATATCTTACATACCATTTGAAAGAGAATAAAACCTTTTCTAATGGTATATACCATGTTCATGATTAACCAATATTCCCACTGCTGCTTTCGGTCGTGAAATCGGCTGGTGGAAACAGGGCTTTAGGCCTCAACTCGCTCATACAAATACGCCCTTCTACACCCTTCTTCCTCCAGACCATACCAGACCATTGATTCCTTTTTTCCCTACTTGTAAATCCCCTGTCTACCTACCTTCCCGCTTCCTTCTTCATCTCACCTCCTTATTTCCTGCATACACTGCAGAAAGTTCCCTCCCCCTTACCCTTCTTCCCCTTTCCCTTCATCCCCTCCCCACTAAAGGCCAACTTTCTCAGAACGCCCCACCCTTAATGCTCTCACACGAGGTAATGCCGAAAAATGCCGCTAAGCAGCGCTGCAGGCGACCCTTGGATCATGATTGGGGTAGTTGCGCGCTTGTCGGATGGGAGGAAACCCCGTCCTGCTTTTAAGTAAAGTCTGCCCGAGGACGTCTATAATGCTTTATATTCTTGCTGATAAAAAAAATGAAAACTGGGGACATTATACGCGGACCTGTATTCATGGTTATAGAGTGGGGTGGGGTGGTTCTGGGTCAAAGATTTAGGTTGTATGTCAAGGGTGTGTAGTTATACTATGGCTTATCTTTGATGCATATAAATGATACGGTTATGGTGCCCTTATCAGAAAGTATGTGCCCCTGGAATTAGCTGTCGTTCTCTCTGTATTCACCGAATATGTCATTCCTTATTACTTGTAGGCTTATCCGCCTTCTATCTCGCTCACGATTTTACTCATTTATGCCATTACATACGTGAAGTAGACTTAGCATTTACTAAGGCCTTGATCAAGATTACCCAGTCTGTTCATTGAAGTGTTTTGGGGCACTCTAGCACTGTCGACTTACTTATATTGAAAACTAATGAATATATGAAACTAATGAAAACCTGAATATGGCTGCCCAACCCCAACACGCGACATTTCTGAATTCCTTTGACCAGGCCCTGGCTATTCGAGCCTATTCGAATCAAGCCATTTTTATCCTCTTTTGGTAAAACTAGCAAGATTGTATCTTAAAGTAGAATGGGTAAACATAAAATATCATAACAGATTTGAGT
The DNA here is from genome assembly GCA_936440205.1 of Lepidonotus clava. Lineage (NCBI taxonomy): Eukaryota > Metazoa > Annelida > Polychaeta > Phyllodocida > Polynoidae > Lepidonotus > Lepidonotus clava. The sequence continues at coordinate 18,194,121 of OW387135.1, forward strand.
TTATCTTTACATAGTTAAAAAGTAATAATTAGTGTCGCCAATTGCTCAGGCAAATTCAATAGTAAATATCTAAACCATAGTGAAACATAATAATTATTGTTAGTAATGATTAAGGCACTTTCAGTAGAATTACGCCTAAACCATTGCCGACACTAATAACCTACTGGAGCACAGAACCAACACCCGAGAGGAGGTTAAACTTGCCCTCCAGCTTTACCTGCTAGCAACTCATCAACCCTGCCTCGTCTTCTTCTGCCGCGTCGTCTTATTGGAAAGGACAGGGGACGTTTGGCAGAGTGCCAGGCCTTTCGCGCCAAATAAATCAAATGTCGTCTGCTCCCTGCCGACATTTGGAACGATGGACGCTGGTTTTGCGACATCATAAAATGGCCACCTGCCCCGGTGGCAGCCTTCCGGCAGAAGTTGGCATGTGGGTGAGGCCAGGACCCATTAAAGTTACATAGATAGAGGTCGGCAATGTGGCTGTGTTGGCTATACGTTGGCTTGCTTGGTTTACCAGAATGTGTCTGGGTATGTGCCATGTCAGCATTAGGCCTATATTAGTAGCGTGTAATTGTGTGCAATCTTTCGTCTGGAAACCGATAAAGACTTAATGATAAAACCAAAATCATTAGGTATAAAACTAGATCATCTCTTCAATGACCTACGCGGCAGATTCTTTTGTCAAGGAGGGCCCCCCCCCCCCAACAACAACCTTGATGTTATGGGGTGGGGGATGGGGTACAAATGCCTTTCAGGCTCCACAATTCACAAAGAAAATGTTTTCATATTCGCGAAGCTACAGGAACTACTGGTCTTAGGATGGATAGTAGTTTTACTAAACTGAGTCCACGTAGGATACACAAGTCATTGAGTCATTCTTTAAAAACTGTCATATGCGTTTGCCCTGTCTAGGAATCTAGAAGCTAGAAAGCCCATAACTACTGTAACTAGAAGACGAACTGGACCTGTTTTGAAAATCGACAAGCCATCCCATTATAAGTTCCAAAAAGACCCTTATTATAGAGCGTGTGTATGTTGGAATAAATTGCCCACTAAATATGCCTCTATTGATAGTATTGAACAATTTAAGCAGCAGGTGAAATCATCGGTAAGACATCCTTATTTGAAGGGGTGAATGTGTTCTGATGTATTAATTGGTAACTAAGATTTCATTTAATTAATTATCACCCTTCATTATCATCAAATCGGGTATCATGATGTAAGCAATTTATGTGAAAAATGATGTCTAGCCCACTTGATTATGTAAGAATTGCCACATAGTGGGAGGTGGCGGAAGAACGACCATGTCGAGCTATTAGACCCAAAATAAAACAATTTTAAAAAAACCAAAAAAAACCCACAGTGGTCAGCCTTAAGCTTGCTGTTTTGTCTCCCCTGCATTTTGGTGCAGGTGAGAAATCTTACTCACACCATACTGAGGCATTATTAGCAAATTATTAGAATAATTTCTATTCAAATTCAGATGATTTGTTCAGCAATTTAAATCAAACATATACATTTCAATATTACGTACTTGTGGGCGATCACTCAAGAGCATGACTTGCGGGCCACGGATATGCCTTAAGATACACACTTTTATCACGCAACTTTATCATGTGTTATAGCCGTAAAATGAAACAACATCAGTTTTGGGGAAGGCTTTAACATGTCAGCTGCTCTCATTAGATGTGCTATTTCATGCCGTGTCATCTCTGCATAAAGTAGGATCTGCGGAGTTAAAACCAGCCGAGATGATGAAAAATGTCCTAATAATAATTTCTAATTAGACGCGCTATTTTGAGCCTACTTTGATGGCTGTTGCCAAAGAAGATGTGTGCTTTATTTGAGTGCGAATAGGGAGCTAGGAGCTTTGGCAGAATATACAGTAGGGCGACGGAGACCTCGCCGACTATGAACAGGACAGTCAGCCGACTATTTACCTGGCGATTCAATCTCCAATTACACGCACTGCACAAAATTAGACCTTAAAATTAAGACCTTTAATTCGCCGTTGTGGCAGAGTGTGGTGGGCCATACATGGGGCAATTGAGGTTCATTAAAGGCATAAGCTATGTCACTTTTCAAATACCTTTGCAAAATCTTTGATGAATATCTAAAGGTCACCTGAAAAAGGTTCGGAAAGGTCTTGTAAATGGGACCTTTCCATTACCTTTAGCACATCTCAATGGCCCCATTTACAGAAACTTAAAGGTCTTTTTTGTGTGCAGTGACAAGCAATTCACATACTCATAGGGCGATTATGCACTGGGCTATTGGTGGTTGATTAATCAATTACGTACTGGCCAATGCAGAACCAGCAATAAAACTTTTTTTTAATTTTTCTGATTGGCCGACTAATCAATGTACCGATTAGTTAGCCGACTTACTGAAAATCTCCTCTTTGATAGGCCACTTTGCATAGCTGGATGACCTTAATTGCACATCATAATTACAACTTTTTTTATAATATCACTCAAAAGAAGCTCTCCTCAAAACGGAAAGATATGTTTTTACATAAGTAACTAGCAATTACAAAGCTTGTTCACAATCCCTTAAGAAACTAAAAAGCATTGTTCTTTTCCTACTAAGACTACAAGGGACATAAGATCCCTTGGAGAAAGGGAATGCTCTGCACAAAGAGAACGCAATGTCTTTGAAATAATCATCTTTGAAAGCAACTGCAGAAGCAATTTCCTGTTTGCCAAGTCATGAATGATTACTGTGTGCCTGCTAGGGGCACATGGCAATTAAAAAATCATTAAGACTAAACGTGTAATTAAATCAAGCAATGACAAAACCAATAAGGTAATTTGGGTGGGAGTAGTAATTGTCGCATTCAGACATCATAAAAGACTGATGTATTATGCCAACGATGTCACTTGTAAACTCTTCAGTCCTATGCGAAGCAAGAGGGTTTGAATGTTACGTTTGCTTCGGAAGACATTTTCCAAGTAGAGTTCAGTATAAATAATTATTGCAATGAATTTAAGATAAAGAATCCATTTCTTTTTCAATACCTGTGATTGTGGGACATAATCATGGAAAAATACCCAATCCTTCAGAGAAATAAACCTACTTCTGAATGCTATGTTTATATTATACAGGTTAAGCTAGGATGAATTATAAAGATTCCATAGGAATCACGAGTGGAAACTTAATATTATCTAGTTTCCAATCGTGATTCCTTAAAAGAACAAACATTGAATACTGCTCTGAAAACGCGCCGGTCTCTGGACCCTATGGATACATTACCTATGCAGTGATCCAAAACGAATGAGTTGTACCTATAGTTACACTATTACTGTTAGTAAGGCCCCCGACCCCACTACACCCAGAGCAGCTCGTTGGCCGGCATACTGATCAGTTGAAACCATAGATCTAGTGCATTAACTTGGGACTATAATATGTCTATGTTGAAACTTAGCCTGGAAGGGCGAGTATTGCCCGCACGTTGAGATTCATACAATTGGCCCGAATTTTTCAGATTATATCATAAAGCAGCTACAGCTATTTTTGAATGTCATCCATTTTGAACAGATATTTACAATTCATATTGTTTAAAACAAAAAAAAACTAAGCTATTGTTGTGTTTGAAATTAACTCGGTATTGCCCGCACGTTGAGATTCATACAATTGGACCAGATTTTTCAGATATCATAAAGCAGCTACAGCTATTTTTGAATGTCATCCATTTTGAACAAATATTTACAATTCATATTGTTTAAAACAAAAAAAAGCTATTGTTGTGTTTGAGATTAACTCGGTATCGCCCGCACGTTGAGATTCATACAATTGGACCAGATTTTTCAGATATCATAAAGCAGCTACAGCTATTTTTGAATGTCATCCATTTTGAACAAATATTTACAATTCATATTGTTTAAAAAAAAAGACTAAGCTATTGTTGTGTTTGAAATTAACTCGGTGGCAGGTATCGCTACACATCATGAAACAGCTGCTCTCGTGTATACAGTCATGTGATTGAAGGCATGTACAAGCCAAAACATGCCGTGTCTGTGCCATTGTCCCTTTTTAATTATACACAAATGCGCCACTAGGCCTATAGTCAGTTAATAGAAATCAATGTTCTGCTAATAATGCGTTGCAAAAATTGGGCAACTAAAACAAATGCAAAGGGCCAGGTGTACGCCTGAACTCTTACAATATTTTTAAAGTGATTCAATATAACAAAATACATTCAGGTGATTTATGATATTTCCTCAACTAAAATCTTTTGAGCAATTCAACAGTTCAAAGGAATTCAAGGGACCTTATATTTATCGGCCCACGGCTCCACATCTTGGGCATATTGTTTTTACATTGTACTAGCTACACTATCAGGCAAATATTTTGGCCTGACCCCCCAAAAAGATTGGGGTTAGGCTTCGACAAATCCAACACTCATGTGAATATCTAGATTTGTAATATTGTTAGCATCGTGCAACAGAAAGAATCTCCATACTAGAATAAGATTCAGATCTGATATTACTGAGCCAACCATTTTTTGTTGAAATTAATTTCAGACACCAGACCCCTGTGTCTGACAGCTTGTTTATCGCTCTCTCTCTATTTTCCATCTTATTAGAATAATTGGAAAAAATAGTGGCTTCCGTTAAGTCACTTTTTATATATTCCAATACTTCCGATAACTGGCAGAGGTTAATGAGATTATGACACCACCAGTTTTAGTTATTTTTATCACAACCTCCCACTAAGGCTTTTTACGTGTCACCAAGCCACTGTAATCCTTACCAAATCTGTCTCTTATCCACTTCAATCTTCCCTTCCCTTATCCCCTTAAACCGTCCCCTAGATCCGGACCCTGGGTGTGAGATGGGGTCCCGATGCCACATCGCGGATTTTAGAATACAATGTCATAATGTCGCCTGTCCTTGAGGCTTATTTTTCCCAATGTCACTTGTGTAAATGCCAAAACTGTTTTTGATTGGAACTTGGGAAAAAGGCTGAACGGTTCCAACATGTAGGCCTACAAAGCAGCTGATTGGTTGAAATGTCACGTTACCAGGACACTAGAATTGTTAAGAAAGATAGTGAATTTTGTTGTTCAAGGTGTTGTCAATTCAGGCACTCGAGTTAACATACTTTCAGGTCATAATATTTCGAGTATTATCCATTTTTGTGTCATTAATCATAACTTTGTGTCATATTTCGAGTATCATCTACTTTCATGTCATTATTAATTTTACCTTTGTGTCACATTTTAAGTTTTCCTAAATAATTTATCTAAATATAAATAAAAAAACATTTTATTTATACTGAAGGCATCTCAAACCGTGGTCTGGGGGCGTATCCAAAAAAAAGTTACGAAATTTCGTAGAGGCGTTTTTACTAATTTTTCGTGGCTACGATAGGAAATTCCCCCGAGAAAAAATGTACGAAAATTTTGTGGACCTTTGAGTTCAGTGAAAAACCATAGTAAAATCATTCCCAATATATATTTTCGCCTAAAATGCGTTCTAATGTGTGTTCGAAATACATTGGGACAATTCGAGATGGTATAATTTTGAAAAAAGGTGGGAATAAAAACACGAAAATTTTGGTTTCTAAAATCCCACAATAGGAAATTTAGCTATCGTGGGTTTTAACACTTTTTGTGGGATGCGATTTTTCGTAACATTTTCTTGGTAGCCCCCACCCCTGTTCTCCCTGTCTCCAGTGAAATATTACACTTGTCGAAATAAAAAGAAACATCCATGTCACATTTCAATCTCCCATCTCATGTTGTTTAAGCTCCATGTCCTATGTCGATTTTAAGAAATGGCCCGATCACGGTGTGGATTTTAGGAGTCGAGACGCATAGCTCCAACTCCCTTCCCACTGCCTCAGGTATACAGATTACCTTTCGCAGCCTCTAACCACTAGAGGGCGTTAGTGTGAAACCAGACCACTTCCGGGTCATGGGGTCAGAGGTCATTGGGAGGGCCATAGTACTGCAGGCGTCCACTGGAGGGCAGCACAGGTCCCAGTTGGCTGGGCCATTACCTGTGATAGATCGGGGAAGTAGCAAAATTGCAGATTGGGGGAACTTAATTCTATTCTGGCCAGGATAGTGTTTTTCTATGGGATTTGGAATGGATTAAAGTAGCCATAGGAATAGGCATTTGATCGCGTTGTTTCGTTGTTATTCTCATTTAATGGGAGCTATATATAGATACAGGGTAGATGTGCCATTGACCTATAGTTTATAATCCTCTTATCATTGTTAATTAAGCATAAATAACATTAGAATACCCAGATTTATGGTATTTTCAACAGAAATAACAATAACACACTCACACAAACAACCACCCACTAACAAAATAAAATACACACGCATTCCCTCAAAAGCACAACCACCCTAGCACACACGTACGATAAAACAAGCTAATTGGCTATAGAATATGAATAAACGTTCAGGAGGTTGCTATGAGTATGTTCAAGAAGAAGAGTAAGAACTGATCTATTTTCCAGAATCAGACTTATTTCGTAGTTAACAATGCTTCCTAACTATCAGCCACACACACACGCACAAACATTCACACACACGCACAAACATTCACACACACACACATACAAACACACACATCCACACAGACACAGACACAGACACAGACACACATCCACAGACACAGACACACAGACGCAGACACACAGACACAGACACAGACACAGACACACACAGACACACACACACACACACAAACGCAGACACACAAACAAACAAACCTCTTCACAAAACCTCTTCAATGCCATGCATCACTCTCAATCAGTAGCAGTCATTAGCAGTTATCCAGAGTTCACACGCTCCCTCCAACTCAACTCTATTTATTTCCGCAGTTTTAACCCAACGACGGTTCCTAATGAGATCATGATAGCCTTATTTAGATGGATTTCAGACGGAGTTTCTCATCAGTGCATTAGCCTCGTGCTAACTGGGGCGGCGAAATCATCACTTTCAAATTAAAGGAATTTCTAAATGGTGGTTTACTTGATGCTAACGATACTATATTCCTATTCTATAATATGAATTATAGTCCAACACTTAGTTTATCCATTTGATGTATACCGGTATTTTAGATAACAAAGTCTATATATACATATAAAACAGGCTCTCAAATTAAAAGGAGATTAACTTGCATAGTTGCTATGAGATCTTTCTCATTAAGCATCGGTGATTAGACTTAAACATGAACAAAACACTAAGTAGGCCAACCGCATTTAAAAACCAGCCCATTGATGCTTAGATCAATAGCAAAGCCTCATAAAGAACCAAATAGCCTACTCGTTTTCTTCTAAATCTACATCTTGAAAAGAAAACACAGGCTAGTTGGCGACAGAATGAAGATTGCAGAGGTCCAAAGACGTGATTCTATCATGCTTCCTTCCGCTTCCACCCTGCAGGCAAAATGTCAACTAGGTTGGTTAGGACGTCATTTTTCCTACTATTTCCCTCATTTTTACAGTTGGTCAACCCAGATGGGGGCAGTTGACGCCATGACCACGTCCTCTCACGGCCATCAAAAGGCCAGCCTCCTTTTCAGGGTGCTACTTCCGGTCATTTTCAAGGAGGCATCCCACTGAAAACCGTGCTAAGGACGCTAATTACTCTGCTGACCACATGGGGGAGCCACACGTCCATTTTCTTTATCAGGTCTTCCGGAGGTTTCTTTAGTTCCTGTGATAGCCTAAATTAACAAGGGTTGGACCAGTGGAAAAAGAAAGTGTAAATAAATAAACAGTGACGTTTTGCATCATTATCTAACACAATTTCCTGCATGTCAGAATGTTTTGCTCTTAGATTTTCACAATCTGTCGGCTCATGAATCGACCACGTGCTTTGATCTCTATAGCGCCCCATAGCTGCTTTAAGACTGCACAAAGGCTACATAATGCTTTATCGCCCACGTTATTTTGCTGGAAGGTCTGGGCTTTATACTATTGAGAACGTTACCTTTAGCTGAAATCACTTTTTATTCGATTAATTAAGATTATGATGATTAGCTTCTTCCAGCTCAGAGACTCTCTTGTTACAGTAATTCTTCCCTCCCTTTGAAGTCTCCCAATCTAGCAGAAAATACATTGCTGTCAAGAGATGAAAACCGTATGGATGGCTTGTATGAAGGCACAGCGGTCAACCAATGCTTTGGCCAGGCTGGGCCTGCCACCCAGCAGCATGGCAATTTACCTAATTGATCCTGTTGACATCTGCACCCAGCTGTTGATCTAGAAGATTGAATAGGTCATGATGGCAGCAAGGCCAATTAGTATTCTTTATGTTGAGCAAAGCATTCACGTTGAATGGTTCGGCTGCCTGTCCTCTCCTAAGAAGTCAATGTTTCGTGGAGTTAATTAATTGTTTGCTACTTTTTTATTCGCTGTTTTAGGATGGGTCCGATTGTTTTGTCATGAAACTGTTAGTGTTTATTGTTGTCATAAAAGGAGATTTAATTTGTAGTGGCATGGGATTGGTTGGTTGGGCGTTCAAGTGGGAGGCAAGTAATTAGGATTTTGTGTTGACGTGATAATTAAAGCATGAATAATCAAATGCAATCTATAAAGTGTTAAGAAATCATTAAAATTATGTATTTCCCTCAAAAACTTGCATTTGGAAAGTAGTGTCAGGTGTTAACATGCCTTTTTTTATGCTAAATCATGAAAATTAAAAAAAAAAACCATTAAATACTTAGTCCAGCTTAATGATACTTTAAGCTAAGTTCAGGAAATAATGTCCTATGCTGTATAAAACAGAGCAAACGCCAATATAATTATTATATTAAACCGGCAGCATTCATAATAATACAATAGATGGGTCCCTTGTACCCGTATTTAGTACACTGGGTTTGCAGTAAAATCAATTGGATATAGGCCTACTGGTAATTTGAAATTATGCCACTATAGTCAACACCCACGACGGAAGCTTTATCATATGCCAAAATTCAGGCAGTATCTACAGTATTGTCCCCAAAAAAAAGAATCGATACTTTAATAAACTGAATTGTCAATGATAGAAACCTTTCAGACCAACGAACCTATCATTTATATTTTCATGGAACTGTGAATAAAAGCATTGTTTAAAAATAATGTTGGAAAAACGTTACCAATAATTCTTCTAAAAATAACCTTGGAGGCGTTAAGCAAATCTAATGATATCATAATTCAACCCCTCCAGCCCAGAGCCATGGGGCCGGAACCAATCAGCCACTCATGTTATCAATAAATAGGCCGAGCTATTTGGGGAGGAGTTATTAATGTGCCCACAGAACCATTTGACAGGGTGTGAGAACCATGTATGGGAAAGACACAAGAAAGGGAAACTGATTCGTTCCTTCTGTGTGAACTGACCCCAAGCAAGAATACGACGTTACAATAACGTGTAACGTTCTGGTGAGTCATGCTTTGGTTCTTGTTACGTTATTTTGATGGCACCCAAAGACGTCTTTAGAACCTAACATTGCGACGTCGCAATATAATATTATTTGACGTTCTTGTAATGTTCGTTTACGTTATAATAATGTTATTATAACATTCTTTTTTAGTTAGGTCACAACTTTACCGAAATATTATGTTATTATAACATTCTTTTTTGATAAGTTTAACTTTACCTAAAATAACGTTAATTGTTACATGACAATTGGATGGGTTTCAGATTAACTAAAAAAGTACAGTTGCAGAACGTTCTTGTTATGTTGCTGCTTGCCTGGGACATGCAATACAGCATTATTGAAATATTCTGGTTACATTCTTCAGGTAAAACACAAAGTTCTTATGATGTTCTATTTTGGTTCAGTTTTAACGTCACTGCAAAATAACATTATGATAACGTTATGATTTGGTGAGGTCTCAACTTCCCCATAGATAATACAACTGTTGCATTCCATTTCAGTAAGTAACAGACTGACCACACATTAATTGTTGAAGAACAGTACAGTTACATTGCAACTTGGCTTGGTACTAAACTAACGCTTCCAATCTATACGCAATCTCTACCACAGTAAGAACAGTTTAATTACGGTCAATCGGGAAATAAATGGGTGAACCAGAGCTAGTATCCTACGTTAAAATAAAAACTAGTAGAACAGAAAGACTATAAAGTATGCCCTAACCATTGAGGGAAGCAGTGACTGTCTGGCTGGCAAATACCAGCGGCAGGTTTTGCCCAGATAAAACCCTGTATCAGTTACAACGTAAAATACAACTTATAGGATGGGCGAAAACATAGCTTAGCACTGCTCACTGTCAGATATTTAACTCATAACTAACCAACCAGAAGCTCCAGCTGCAGAAGCTAAACCATCTAAAGACCTGAAAGCTGTAAATTCCTCTAACTTATTATCTAGGAGATGTGAAATCATCGCTCCCAAATGAGGTCTGTACATTAGGGAGTCCCCACCCCTGAGAGCCAATTATTTAGAATGAAAACTAATGTAATTGTACACTTAAAACAATTTACAATTAGGTTCTTATGTAACATTTTTAAGACACAGCAGCTGTGATTTGGCAGTTGCTCACATAGATGAAACTTTTGACAATAGCTGTCATGCTACTTTGGAAGATTCACGGTTCTGTACACCTTTAAAACTCGTCATTATTATTCCCAGAGCATGGAAGCATATGTTTAAATTCAAAGGCATTGAGAACACGTTTTTGCCATGGGCTGAAGTATAATAATGACCTGTGCATGGACAGAACTGTGAGGTTTGATAATTATAACGTTTCCCAGCCATATTGGAAAGGATCTGCCTCATTATCTTTGCACTCATTATCACCATCCCCTGACAAGCTCTCCTGCTGTCAAACTTTAGAATTATCTTTATTCATAATGACCCCAAAGAGATAAGAATGTTTTTTTCTCACAGAAAGATGTTTAGGTTTATCATAAGTTTTCGTTTTAAAGTTATCTTATGCACGTCTGATACAAATTTCTGGTTTCTATAATTAACAGTCCGTTAGTTATTCCTTTAAAGATACCTTACAACAAAGTAACACCTGGAATATGTTGGATGTATTATGATAACCCTGCACAGAAGAACATTGCGAACAGAAATCAAAATAATGAGTCATTAGAATCAGGTGTATTTATGCTGACAACGAAGTATCATGCTTCTCTCAACTTTACTACCCATATCTGTCACATGTGTCTCCTGAGCAGCAGAATTAGTGACGCATTATTCTTTGCTCCATTTCACACTACAAGTGATTCGAAATATTGATATTGTAAAAGTATACAGTCAGATTATCGTTCCTCTAAAGGACCTTTAAAAATACATGTTCTTGCGTACAGCCTACATTGCTATTTCAATTTAATACTTCAATACAATGTCATGGGCTATTTCAATAAGGTATTTTCTTACACAAGAAGTGTATTTCTTAAAGATTCATGTTCTCGTAATTGAAGCTTTCTTTACAGTTTCATTAAGGACCAGACGGGACAAAACCTGACTATTAAAGTTTCATTCATTTAGCAAAGGAATTTGTTTTACTCAAGGTATGTTTTTACATAGACAGAAAGCGCGAGATAATTATGTCTTTCCATTACCCAGAGGATATTTATTTGCATCCTTTTCCAACATGAAGTGAATTCTGCTTCATTAAAAGTTAATCATATAGACCTTGTAAAGGGTGACCAGTCCGTGCGGAGGGCCCTTCCATTATGTACGTACCCACATTTTTAATGTTTCACCCACCCCCCTCCTTGGATTAAAATATGTACTGGATTTTGACAAAGTTGCATGCATCTCCATCCCCCCCCCCACAAAAAACAACAACAAACAACAACAACAAACAAACAAAAAACAAAAAACAAAAACAAACAAATAGAAAGATAATATAAAATAAATAGATAAATTGTTAATACAATATAATAGATAGATAAAAAAAAGTTGGGAAGAAATAACAGAATAAAATAAAATAAATCAACCCTTCCCCACTTAATATGCACAGAATGGAAGGCCCCCGATTCATTTGCCTCCTGGTTCTCACTGATAAAGCTCCAAATTAAAACCATTCTCCCCCAGGTTTGAGGCAGTGTTGATAAACTCATTAATAAGTGTTTCTTTTCGCCCTCGGGTGTTGAACATCTTTGTAGCCGTCAACAACGCTCAGATGAACATGCCCCTATCGTAGGCCTAACTAGATTGAATTTATGTATGCTTTGCTCAAATACCCATGAGCGTCCTGCAATGTAATCTTGATATTGCTTTCCCTTTCCAGAAGACGAAAGCTTGGTATTACTTAGGATAAGAAGCAATCTATCCAGATTATGAGTTCTTTTTAATCCGAGAACTACAGTCAGATATCAAGCATCTTATCTTGATAAAAGTCAGTACTACTTTGGAGATTATCGGTTCAACTTTCACATGTACAGGTCTAAAGGTATATATTCCTTATCAATATGAATTAGAAGGGGAAAACACAGGGAGGGTGTAAAATCAGCAATATCATAAGTGTGTTTATCACATTTAAAGTCTAAAGCCCCATACCCACTAGGCGATTTGGGCCTCGGCGATCATATTTTCCTCTAATCGCCTGTCAGTATGCTATATTGAAATGTGCATGTTTGATATGAATCACCGGGAAAATCTCCCGACGATTCAGCTGACCATATTATCAAACCTGCTCATTTCAATATACCATACTGGCGGGCGACGAGGCACAAATCGCCTAGTGGGTATGAGGCTTTAAGATGAGATTCTAGGCATTCCCCAGATATAGGCCTAAGTAACATCAGAAAGATTCGGCCCTCAGCCAGAAACATCGCCATTATCTATGTTAAATTATCTTATTATAAAATCTGATGTGTATGTAAGGATAAGTGTGTATACAAAGTCCTTCAATACCATTAATTGATTGATTTGTTTCATTATACATAATTATGCTATGACAAAAATGACAATTGCAAAATAATGAGCCATAGCATGTCAGTTATATATCAATCTATTACTAAGGTATGTTTTGTATATAATTATATGTACCTCATCATTTCAATACCTTGAGACCTGCAATGCATGTATTGACACTCTTGAGGAAATAGTGGTGGCGAGTGTTTGGTCACAGGCTTTTCTATATTACTAAAAACATATTCCGTCTTTGTCTTTAAGTGATCCATCAAACTCAAACTGAGGCGCGTCCTATAAATAAAACAAATACCTTTCACAGTTGATAGAAGGCCTGATAACACAACTATTTCCTCCGTCATTTCACACGAAGACAAATTGCAAAATCAGGCATCATAGTCAGCAAATATCACATTGTTCGTGTCAAAAATCACTTTACATTTCTTCGAGAGACAAGGGAGAAAATGGTAGACAAATTTGATTGATGAGTTGACACTAGGGATTTCTTATTGCAGTTTCTTCTTTCAGTTCTATCTGTCTGAGGCAATGTTAGAGACCCAGGATCATTATCAGGTTTAAGCTTAATAACCGTGGTAGAGTGACTATCGTCATGCAGACAACTTAATTAAACGACATTTATGTAATACTTTTCTAAAGCATATCATACAACCATAAGTTTATCTATGTATAATATTATGTACATGCCTATATCTATGCACGCACACACTCAAACACCCACACAAATAGGCTATCTATGTACAACTATATTGTTCCGATCCATATCAACTGAATGAATCAATATATATTGATATAAATATTGAAAAACGGTAATTTTTACTGTTCGCCAGCCCCCTTTTCAAGTTCAAATTATTGAAAATATAGGCAAAAGTTCGCCACCCCCCCCTACAGCCGAAGCTGGGTACGGGCCTGATTATATGTATATATATTACATACAATCAACATGTCTACACACAGACACAGACACAGACACAGACACCGTGCACACACACAGACACCGTGCACACACACAGACACAGACAGACACGGACACAGACAGACACACAGACACACAGACACACAGACACAGCCAGACACACAGACACACACAGACACACAGACACACACACACACACACAGACACACATATATATATATATTATATGCACACACACACACACACACACACACACACACACACACACACACACACACACACACACACACTAAAACCCACCTGAACATAGCCATGCAGCTGTCACACCGGCCAAAGCTTCTCTGCTCCTCTCCCCGTAAACAGCTGAACCCAGCCATCCACCAATGTGTTTTACATGACACTCACAGACAATCCCAATACACAATGATGGATGGATTCCCCTGGAGGCTGCTGTTAGCTTCCCGGATTCCAAATGTACGGGGCTTCGAGCATTATTCACCAAACGTCCAAACCTTCAAACTCATACCGGTATGGATTTGCGAGCTTAGGAATTTTATGTTTTGGAGGAAAAAAGTACTGAGAGTATTTCATAGATGCAAATGTTCTCTTACTGTAGATTCTTGGGATTCAGTTACAATATGATTTATGAGGATAAAGATGAGTGTAGACATTTTCAGTTTTTGTAATTTTTTTTTACAGAATGGTTGTCTCGTTTGGTAAGTGTACGTACTTGCGTTTGAATAATTATGATAGGTGTACATAAATCATTTTCTATGTAAATCATATAATCTATTCTTATGCTGGACAAACTACGTCATTCTACATACAGTTTTTCATGATAGGGGCACGCTGGTAATTGTGCATTTCGACATGTTATCTTTGAATAAGACATAGCTTTAAATTTCCAAAATGAAAAAGGCAATTGATGACAAAAATTCTTTAACAAGTATACTTACTTATGGTATATCAGCAGGTGCTTAGCTAGATCATCATATTTCATCTATTCAATCAGTTAAATGACACCAATCAAAAATCGTCATATATATAGGTATATGGCTCTATAAGGAATGTTGTACATATTTAATAAACAGATTTTCTCACTCAGACCATATCAGTATGTATAGAGGAAATATTGTTCTTGTTTCATGTATCTTATTTGTAAATTACATTCAAGCATATATATATATGTATATAAATATATCATAAACAGTGATATATCATCATAGCCACCGAATTTAGCTGAAATAAAGTTCAACGAACAAATAACTTCCTTCAAGTAAAAGGCTAGGCTAGTAACGAAAAAAAGATAACAACAACAGAAAGACACAGGTCATTGAGATTTTCACATAGCTTCCGCACATGGGTTTGCACACACACACATCTTTTGTGTGTTAATGTACATGTGTGGGTAGGTTTTTGTTCCACATTTTCCACGCTTTCAACAACAACGGGATGCCAAACTATAACAGCTCTGGCGCTTTACAATAATGGTCCGCAATATACTACTCATAATTCAGGCAGTAATGGAGATGTGTTTCCGTTGGAGTGGGTGGCGATGTCCAACAATGTGTGCCTCTTTTCTACGAGCTCCCAGTGTTGTAATTACGTCCTCACGTTACCAAATGTTAGGTATTATCACACGTGCTATCTAAAGGTATTTCCTATATCCTAATGCAAGTGCCTGATATTTACAATAACAAGAAAAACCAAAGTTTGGGCATACATGCATATCTCGTTGGTCTCATGGATGGGTCCAGGCCTTTTCAGTTTCTTAAAGGGCGGGACCCAAAACTGGAATAATGGTGTGAATGTAGAGAATGTATAAATTTCTGTCTTGGACAATATTATATTTGATGAAGGAGGAAAGGTGTAAGCTTTCAGTTTGATTGAAACTTGTATTGAAAGCTGAGTGGATTTTGTAATTCATCTTCACAATCCGCAGTTGATGTATAGGCCTTTAAGTTGTCAAAATCCTCTTTCACTACCCGCATGTATAGATATAATATATAATCCAAACAAAGAAATATCTTTAATTCATAATAGTAACATGACCTGTTGATACAGTGAGTTAGATAATGTCAAACAGACTGAATTTATTTGTCCCCTCAGTCCTGTGTTGTGCTGTGCTGTGGTAAGAGTGGTAAGAGTGGAAATGGAAGAATTTTGTTCAAGTATCTATTTATTTTGTATAGTAATACCTATATAAAAATTATTATTTTGGAGAGGCGTGACGTCATCTCCCCTGTTTCTATCTTTACGACAATTTGTTGACGCTCGTCTATATAAATGAACGCAACAAAACCATTATCATTCGCATTCCAACCACCACACACTTCACATCGTGGCAGATTTTAACTTTGTAGAGTCGATGTAATTACGATGGATAAAAATAAATATTCCTCTTTATCAATGTCCAAACCAATCACCTGTGATTTCCTTGTTATTTAATCAATTCTTTATTTATCTAACCACGAAGTAAATATTATAGTTATAGCGTCCATGAAAAGTGCTAATAAAGTGGCGGTTAGTACCAAACGTCCAGTAGGTTTCTCATTAGTCCAACAGCTCTCTACCTAACCATAATGGCATCAGATCTGAAGGCCTCATCCCTACCCCTAACCCACTGGAGCAGGCCGCCCTGGAGAGGGCCTTAATCTTGTTCAGCCGTGAACCCACACCCCTCAATGTAATGTCATTAGCGGGTATTGTGCGGACAAAGGCTTTAAGCGTGGGAGTTTTTGCCCCAAGCAGCATTAAGCATCACCCTGTGAGCCCAGCGCTCTGTAGGCCAATCAGCGCGTGTTTAAGCAACCGCTGCCACCTCCCTTAACCTCTGACACCGCCTCCACCCCGCTCCCCTCTCCGGGCATTAGAGCGCGCAAGCTGAGCTGCTCGCGAGCAAAAGCAATTGCTCGCTGAGGGCAGTGGGAGGCCCTTCTCTGGAGGAGGGAAGGGCATTCTGAGCGGGGCTTATCCACCCGTCCATCCTGGCTCAGTGCAAGGAGGGTGGTAATCCCTGTTGCTCCTCCAGGATGGGCGGGATCCTCCAGGGTCGGAGAGGTCCTCCAGGCTGGGTGGGTGGGCAGGGGTGGGTGGAAATGCAGGAAACCTGAGATGGGTCCTCTGGGACCCCCCAAATGGACCCACCTTCACCTGTAGGGCCCATCTGAGAACCAAGCCCCTGGTTGCAGTACTAGCACGCCCCTAACCCTGGAGCATACTCACCTATGTTAGAGACCTCCCTAATGGAGAGACCCACAGGTCTCTAATGGGGCTCGCTGCAAGTTATAAACGAGCACCTAGCCCAGGAGATGGGCGAACAGGCAATAATAAAAACCAAATTTATACACCTGTCAGGAACTGGCGCTCCGCCTAGCAAATCTAATGAGGCAAGGAGTACAAACCAGACATATAACCATCCATTTTGTAAGGCTCTAGGAAGGAGGAAATATCTTAAGTTGAGGCTACGGGACACGTCAGATAGAAAACAGGTGAGTATGGAACGGGAAACAGCTGCCGAGAGAGAAGTTGATAAAAACAAAATCCATTTTCTCGTTTTATTATATAGGAGGGGAGGAACGCATATGGGCGAGTAAGAAATGGATGGTTACACCTACTCCCTCCACTGAGACCCTGGAGGTCCCGAACGAGCTGCTCCGAGCAGAAGGAGTTGCTCAGTTTAAAAGGAAAGAAATCCTCAGGGTCGTGGCCTGTGCTATATCACGCATCGCCGGCTCTTTTTGCCTTGCACACAACCTCCCTTAACCTATGGCTTTTAGAGAAGGCTGGCTCTTCCGTGCTCCTCCCTCCGGTCGGGTTTTAGGTGGGGTGGGTCAGTCATGCCACCAGAACCTTCTATCCTCCCCCCGAAGATTTAACTGACAAGCTGAGCCCCCAATCGATGCACACATGTCAGTGGTCAGGATCAAGTGCCATGACATATAACCCACTCAGTTTCTGACCATCCACTTAATACTCCAGAGCATCAGCATTAAGTCTATATTCCACTTGGCGATTTTCACTATCGATAATAATTGTTTCAGAATTTTCTTTAGGAATATTACCGTAACCTATGCAAGTTACACACCATTCGAAAGAGAATTGAAAGGCCTTTCTAATGATATGTAACATGTCTGTGATGAGCAACTTTCTCGCTCGCGATTTCAGAAATCGTGCCTAAAATCGTTTAGCAGTATGCAGCCTTTAGCCATACCTAGGTTTAGGGTTTCCTGTAGTTATGGATTCTTTCAATATGATATCGGGTTACTTTCCAGCTGCGAGGCGAGGGATATGAGCAGAGCTCGCCTTGGCGCCGACTCTGGAAATATGTGGAACTAAAATATGAAACAGATTACCGTGGACATCACTTATTCAGGATTTCCGGCCATTAGTGGGGTTGGAAGATGGATCATTCTTTGTAAAAAGATATAAAAAAGAACAATATTGTGGCATATACCCTTTTCAAACTATAGATTCAGGAATGTTCTTTGTACATTTCAAATAATTATGATGATTATGCTGCTTTCAAACGCAACTATCATATAGATCTTCAAGATTAGTTTGGAAAAATATCAATCAACATTTCTCCATCATAGGGCTGAAGCCCTTGGGGACCTATGGACAAAAAAGGCAAAAGATTATGTATATGACACTTCTCAGTCGCGATTTATTGCATACTTTCCTATCAAATCGGCCTCCCTGGCCAACCTCAAACGCCGGTCTACTACCTTGGGATCATATCTCATCATGAATTATTTGCGGGTTCTGTGCGTTTCTTTTGGCGAATCAGCCTGCTAAATTACTTGATCCCAGAGGAGCCTGTGCTGGGGAGAAAATCAAATTCTATAAAGAAGCATATAGACATAATCATAGCTGACATTTTATCCGGGCACCGGACGTTTCTGTTATGGTTTTGCTAGATTCTGACATTAGCTCACTTTCCAAGATCCCGAGAAGTTAGAGATATTTAGAATCTGAAACAGTCAAGTTACATTCAAAGCATCAAAAGTAATTCTTTATTTGTCATATGAATTAAAATTTAAAATTAAAATTAAAATTATAAGATTAATGTTCCGAGAAAAGGCGAAGCTCGAACTGCTAACGACCTTTCAACTGTACCTTAATCTGTCAGTAATACTTACTATGTTTTATACTATCAGGCATCCAATAAAATATGGCCTATATTCTAACCTCACACAGTTCTGTTATATGAAATGCGGAGAATGAACATTTTGCATACCAACGTATCTTATTCCCGGGATCCTATTTCAGAATTTTCATCAATATGATATTGCATCGTAATATTGGATATACTTGTGAAACAGATTAGTTCAATTACAAAAAAATACGCCATACCATGAAAGACATGTACTACAGCAGCAATTTGCCTTAGAAAAAATGCATGCACGCAATGATTAAACATGGACCTATAATAAAACAAATTGATGTCTCAGGGAATGCGTCATAAAGACAGAAAACTCTCACTTTAAGGAGATGAATGACACACTGCTAATTAGTTTATGATGATAGGTTATTACTTGCCCACAAGGCAATGGTAACAGCTCCCATTAATTTGCGCAGGGTAGCAATTGCGCAGGATAGTCTTGGGAACATTAGCCTAGTACAGAATAGGGCTAATATCTGGGATGGATAGAATGGGCATATTGTTTCCTCCAACAACAACACCTTTTCACAAAGCTCTGCAGCTGTCCTTTTGTATACAGCGAACCTGATTCTTTTGTATTCAGCACTGGGAAGCGGCGTGCCCGTTATACAGTTCCTCTGCGCTTCATAAATCACCCCGTTGGGTTGGGGATGTGGGTCAGAAAAACATATTGTTCTGATTGTTCTGATTGTATCATATGGAATCTACAGCTGATGTAGGTGTTTTCTTATTTCTTCTTCGTATAATGTTTTGATCATAATCACTATCAGGAATTGCGTATTATCTCCAACTGTACTAGATATTTTTCAAAGTTGTTGGAATTGAACCATAGGTATATGATATGCTAATCATATAGCATCTACTTTGACGAATAAACAATCATTTTCAAAATATGCCTACCATCTCGGGTCAGAACGTCCGGTGAAACACTTTAGTTATATCTTTTTATTTGAGACTTATAAATGTTTTTCTGAGTCTGAAATGATAATATAGGATTCAATTTTATGATGACCCTTAATATAGGTAGTACCAGTCATAGCGATGATGATTACTATAGTGTTAAGGCAGAAACTCTCTGGTCAATATCATTCATTCTAATGGAATGAAATGGAATTAATGTTCCTGAGGCATAACTAATCTGAATCGATATACAAAAGCTTTATCATGAAAGACACAAAGGCCTATAATGTTATTGTAACCCCAAACATTAAAAGGTCATAAAGTTGTGTAATAGCCATAAATTTCATTATGCATCATTTCACTTGTGTTGGGCATTTAAATTTCATTTGGATTAATTGACAGGAATGCATGGAAACGCAAGGAAACGCAAGCTATTTCTAAGAATGCAAAGTGGAATATGGAATTTACTTGTTTTCCTACTTGTGTCAAGTATGAATGCAAGCAAATTTCTTTAAAGTACTTGAATTCACTTGCATTCAGATACCAACATGTTGGTAAACCACTTGCATATCATTACCTCGAAGTGAACGCAAATACAACCTTAAACCCCATTCACCCTAGTTGGTGTTTGTGTCGCCGAGACCTATGAAAAAATTGTCTTCAGCATTTTGCAAATATCCTCAGGTGTGATAAGATTATCGTAAGCTAGAGAAATTGATCGTATAGCATTCACCCTGAGAAGTAAAGCCAATTGCGATCATTTTCGCAAGCAATCTCATCTTGAATCGCACAGGTTTGTTATGAAAATGCTGAATAATTTCGCAAGGCACCACGTCGCTAGAGAGCTGCAGTAATCTAACGTTGTAAACGTTCGCAGATCGCAGAGACCTACGACAACCCATGTTCACCGGGGCGTTTGGGGCTTCACACATAGTAGAATATGGCCTTAAATGTGCGACACAGTGAAATCAGATGACCAGCTGATGAAGAGGTGCTATGAATTCTCCCCATGCGTACTATGACGTATTCCCCATATCCACATTTTATAGGCACACTATAGCGGCGCTTAGCACAGCTCAGTGACCATAAACATCACGTTCCCTTCCGCGAAAAACGATCCGATAAAAGGCACACCGGACGAGGAACAAAAGTCCATTCTAAACCAAAACAGAAGCCATGAACACTGCAGCGGCAAAACAAAGATTATCATGAATACCTGACAGAGCAAGCGTACCCCACAAAGCACTATACATCAGTTAAACGAGTTCCCGTCCAAAAAGTCCCCCTAAAAACATCCCCCAAAAACACCCCCTAACGCGCTCATTTAAGATAAGCCATTCCAATTCACAGGAGCCAAAGCACAGATGGCTGCCTCATATAGACAGGGCCTGTGTTCAGCCTAGCAAGCTGGGCGCTGAGAGGGTGGGGTGGCACGAGCAAGTGTGAGGGGAATGCGAGCAGCTCCAGAGCAGCTCCGAGCAGCTCCGAGCAGCTCCTCTGGCAAGGGGAGTTGGGCGTCATTGATCCAATTATCAGTCAGATATAGAGGGTGATGGGGGGGAATTAGCGGCACGACTGATGAGCTGTGTCCCCCCGCCACACCTGCCACCAAACCCCGCCCAAGAGTTGTCGATAAGACCTGTGTAGCACTTGCCGATTTTTAGCCATTGCGATTTTGTTATTTTGTTATCGGGATATGTTTTCATAACAAAAAATGGAAGTACTACAAGATCCCATGCATGGTACATACCATTTGAAAGGGAAAATAAATTCCTTTCTAATGATGTGCAGCATGTCCATGTTAAGGCGTCTACCAATCGGATGATTTCCGAAATCGCGAGTAGAATCGTTCAGTTGAATACAAGCTTAGCAGTGCTGGAGAGTGGTGTGGGCGTTTTGGTTGAGAGTTGGGATTTTCAGGGGACGTGGTTTAGGGGTGAGTGATGGAATGTCTGGGTGTAGGGGAGATAGCAGATACCTGAATAGGGTTAAGGAGTATGGGAGAGATAGCTTATCGTTTAATGGGTTGTGGGTATTTATATCGGGGGATGGTTATGGAAATGCCTAAATGTCAGGTACTACTAGATAAGCCCATTACATGCAGATGATCAGTGTCCATAAAAAGAGCATTTGGATAACGTTCAGTATCTTTTATACATTCATGTCCACAACATATTATTTGCCTATCAGAGTAACATTTCAGCACAATCTTTGACTCCTATTGTTAACTGGCCGTCCACTTCCTTTTAGAGTTAGTCCTTCCACATGCCAAAGGGTTATTTTGATATTTGTCATATTTATCCTTCTCAAGAAACGTAAATCACTGAAATCAAATTATGCAATCTACTGACCATAGAGAGATTGTAGTTATTGTTCCATAGGCTCCCGGAATCATTTTTACATCTAGATGATTAGAGAGGCAAATACACAGGAAGATAGTCTACACCAAATGCACATTCTTTAACCCTAAGTATAGAAGCAGCCCCTAAATATTATAAGCAACTTTCGTCAGAATAGTTTAAAATGATCTACCGATTACATGCTTTGGTTTCAAAAATATCTTCATATCATCACAGATGTCATAAACCAAATAAGTTGATCACTATTTATGAATTTGAATTTGGCAACAACACCTATCTATTGTGACTTTCCCTGCAAAACATGTCTCGACATACATTTTGCATGATACAGACTTTGTAGTCTATGAATTGAAAACAAATTGCCCCTTCTAAACAACATAGAAGGCTACACGTGAGTTGCGTCGTAACCGTGTTCTAGGAAATAGTGGAGCACTTAACTGGTTTAGCATACCAGGGGGCTAGCTGGATTTACTGCTTTATTATACACGGTTAGGAGAATGCCCTTCACAAGCCTTACCTGGTAACCTTGTTGTGTTATAATATACCAGTCAATAACAATCCTCCTGTATAACCATCAGTTTTGCATAGGAACCACCATAGTTTAGCCTTTGAGGTAGGTATTCATAGGTAGGAATATCAAGTCAGGCTTTCTGTATTATGCCCAATTAGCCTACTGTATGGCCCAATAGTATCTAAACTCAACTCAACGCAGCCTTAGAGCTAAGTTAAAATGACTTGAGTAGAGTTGGGCCTACAGTTTGACCAGGGGAATAGTAGTTAAGCCCTGTTTCCACCAGCCAATTTTACTACCAATTTCAGAAATCGGCAGTAGGAATATTGGTTAATCATGAACATGGTATGCACCATTAGAAAAGGTTTTTAATTCTCTTTAAAATGGTATGTAAGATATATAATCCTTTGCCATATCATCAGTTTAAGTAATAAATTACAAGCAAATCAGTAGTAAAATCGGCTGGTGGAAACAGGGCTTTACCTCCGAGACAGGCCTGTCACGATCATGTCAAAAATCTTGACGAGTTGAAGATTTCAAACTCGGTCGTCCAGGGGTGTGTGCAGTACATATATCATACCCTGTAGGGGGGCCTTCCATTAAGTATGTACGCAAATCTTAAAAGAAATCTCAGACCCCCCCCATCCCCCCTTGATGCGTACGTATTTAATGGAAGG
Organism: Lepidonotus clava; assembly: GCA_936440205.1. Classification (NCBI taxonomy): domain Eukaryota; kingdom Metazoa; phylum Annelida; class Polychaeta; order Phyllodocida; family Polynoidae; genus Lepidonotus; species Lepidonotus clava. The sequence goes on from OW387135.1 coordinate 18,217,503, forward strand.
CCCCTAGCCATTAGGCTGCAACAGTTGAATGGTAGCCTATGACCAAGTTGAATTTCTGTGTTAAGACCAGACCTTCAAAGTTGCTGGCACCTCTCGGAGCTACAACAGTCGAGTTGAGATGAGTTGGGCAGTGTAGCCGACTCTTAATGATGCTCAGACACGAGATACATGTGGCCCCAGTCCCCACAACAGAACCAGTAAAACACACAATAGTTCTAGGCAGTACCACTTTTCAATGACAAAAGAACCCATATATCAGCATAGATCACTTACATGACACCCAACAATATTTTGCCTGTAGTGTGCAGATCAGATAACTCATCCATACCCCGCTTGTTGAGCCATAACGTAGACAGCACAAATTGAACAAAGTGCACCATTGCTGGTGCAATTCATCATTTTTCTGACATTTCACTTGCAAATCCCCTGTACAAGGGAAACATACACTCTAGTTCTGAGGCACTTTGAATTGGTATAGAAAACAACTACACCCTATCCATTGAGAAGTGTCCACTTAAATCTCTGCCTCTGAAATTAAAGTCCCAACTCGGATTATTATCATAATTCACCATTACACGATATCACGTGTGCTTAGTTACAAAATTAGGTTTATTAAACCTAGAACCCTTATTTGTTTCTAAGCTTGCTTTAATGACTTGCAACTTATCTTTCATTTCTCCTGCTTGCTTCCTTCATCTTGAGTAGTCCAATATTTAACAAATTCCCTGGTCTCTCTTCCTTTGCAATTAGATTAAGGAAATAGGCTTTGTTTATAGACATTAAGAAATACTAGTCATACGATTACACATGTAAACTTCAATGATAGTGTTATTCAAGATGTGGCATTTCTAGTGTATTTGTAAATGTACATACTACACACAAACTCAAGAAGTACCTGGAGTAATTATGATCTTCAATCTGAATGTACTGAAAGAGTTCTGAGTTCTATAAGGATAGGGGAATTTGTCAATAAGGACAGCAATTAATACTCTTGGTAGTTCCATCACATAAAGAAAGAAAAGGTAATGAAAGAGCCGCCAGAGGCTTGCCTCGCAGATTACTAATCTATTGTAATAACCTTTGCTTGCCTCTGCCTGGAGGAAGGAATTAGGCACACTCTAATCGATCCCCACTGAAGCCTAGAGCAGGATGAGAACGCATCATCCGGAGATTGAAGTGGAGAAAATCAAAGTAACTCCTTCCACCGAGTGTACTTCTCCCATAGCCCTTGTTTCCACCGGCCGATTTTACTACTGATTTGTTTGTAATTTATTACTTTTAACTGGTAATATGGCAAAGGATTATATATCTTACATATCAATTGAAAGAGAACTAAAAAACCTTTTCTAATAGTATTATAACATGATCATGATTAACCAATATTTCCACTGCCGATTTCTGAAATCGGTAGTAAAATCGGCTGGTGGAAACAGGGCTTAAGTTTCAGCATTGAACGAGGTGTTTTCTGTGTCTTTGCCCTTCCCATTTCATTTACCTTGTTCCTAAGGCTGTATATTTTGTCTTATGTACTTGCTGGTACTGCATTCTTCCATAATTCATACGCCTGTGGAGAGAAAAGAATACGAATAATTCTGTAAAGTTGCTACAACAAAATGAGGGTTGTTTTATAATGGTACGAATAACCAGAATATGAAAATATCATTGAAAAAGATCCCTTTCAACATTCCTTCGAGACGTAAGAGGTATATGATTTGACTGATATGCTACATTACAATTTCAAACACAAACCATTGACAAAAATCAGCACGTTCCTTTCTGCCCGCTAAAATAATCTGAGAAAGGCAGACAGGGACCTAAAGTCCACTCTAAACCAAAATAGAAACTATGAATCCAGCAGTGTCAAAACAGAAACCCATAATGTGCTACAATGTGTTGCTAGGCAACAGCTCAGAGACTGTTCCCTGTGTTCCAACCCACAGTTCCCATAATCTCCTCGGATAAGCCTACTTATCTCTTTACCTTAAGGGTGCAAACCATGAAAAATGACATCAGTCTAGACTAGTGTGTAACCTTCCCCCAGATTCATTCACTCTCTCACAGGGTGGTTCATGACCCCTTCCCCAATAGAGTGGGATAGATTAGGCACCCTGATGGGGTGCTCTGTGAGGGAGAACAGTATTTGGGGGGTCTGTTTTCCATTGGCCCTCTCATAAATATACCACAAGCGTGTAAAGATACGATCAGTGGCCTACCTTTGGCGGGTGGGCTGCATGCACACAAGCAAAATCATAAGTCCGTTTCTTACATCTTAATTTTTAAAGATAGGATGATTTGTAAATTCATTGATTTTTTAACTATATTTAATATGTAGCTAAAACTGGAGCCTGGGTCTATTAGTCTGAAGACTCACCATATCAAAATTAAAATATCTTAAATACTCAGGCCTTAAATACTCAGAAACGCTGTGCGGTTTGCTTCAATATTAATTGTATATGCAAACTCCTTAGATTACTCTCTATCAAAATGATCATCTTTAAAGCTTCTGTTGTATATGTGTGTATATTTATTTATTTATACATAATATTATACACATCTGAAAGTTATCCCAACTTCCTTCAACAATGGCCTACTATACAGTCCAGTCAGCAACTTCTTTTTCCCAGAATCCCAGCTCAGGCTTTCGCTGTGAAACCTTTTGCCCTTAACCTTGGCCCTTACTCCATCCTTCTGCCAAGGGGCAGAATGACGCTGGCGCCGCCACCAATTCTTCCACTCTGATGGGATTTTCTTGACATCAATTCCCTTGTCCCCAGGAACGATCAGGCTCCCCACTGCAATGGATACTGTGTCCAAGATGGTGATGAATGAACTGGGATCATATTGCCTTCATTGCTTGCCGATTGGCCCGGCTGGTCTGGGCTCCCGGTTTTGTCAGCAAGACAATAATGTATATACCAAGGCGAGCTGCTCAGACAATTGCCTCGTCTTGGTGAGCTGCTCCGGGCAGCTGCTCGGACCAGACGGGTGCTGTCTAAATCCTGTATTCAACTAGGCGATTTTAGACACGGAAAATCAAAATTCCCTTAGAAGTATTGCAGAAACCCAAGCATGCTATACACCATTTGAAAGGAAATTGAAAACCCTTTCTAATGATATATAACATGCCTATAACAAACTGTTTTTCTCACTCACGATTTTGGAAATCGCAAGTAAAATCGCATAGTGGAATACATCCTTAACGGAGGGTCATTGGTGGGGGTTAATGGTGATGCAAATTTGGTTCTACGGCTGTAAAGAGGGGGGTCGTGACAGTGGGCTTATACAGAGGGGATGAAGTAGTACATACAAACGGTGGTTTCATGCAGGAGACGCACAAAGGGTGCTTACTCGGCAGGTGCATACTATATGGCCGCCTTTCCAATTTCTTACTTTCGACTCCTAGTATATTATTGTACTTTAGAAACCTGGGCCCATATTTTCGTAATTGTTATGGCCAAACCAGAGACATGTTAATTCTAATTTTTCCTGCTGATGTTAATTGTCAACAGACTCTGGAATTTTGTGATTTGATTTTAACTTGCAGAAAAAAATGGAGAAATGTTGATATTTTTTTTCGTAGGATCTCTATCAGAAATTTTTACACCAAATAATCCCTTGTTTGTATAATTATGCAATAATACTTTAAAAATCAGTTTCGGCACAGTCATAAAGAACCTTTACTTCCAAATAGATAGAGAGAAATTGGCCGTTACAGAGAAATAAGTAATTACAGAGAAATAGGGCGTTACTGAGAAAAAGGTCGTTACAGAGAAAAAAGTCGTTACCTGGTTACAGAGAAAAGGTCGTTACTTTCTCCTTATCGCCTGGAAAAGAACAAGCAGAGCCTGAGGGCACATGGGTTGGACTGCTCCAATTGAATCAAAGCAGCAGGGACAGGTGGGGCAGTAGTATGAACACCTTAATGGGGGCCGTGCTATTATTCTATTAGTTGAATTAGTAGATTGTATAACATGAATCCATTGTTCATATATTGAATTATACAATGGTAATGCCTGGATGAAGTTGATGAATTTGTGCATCCCTTGGGTTAACCGATGATGAAATAGGCTCTTAACAAATTAGGTTAATGGGAATTGTATGATGATTATATGTATTCTATCCCTATATGTGCATGGACTCTATAGAAAACTTCAAATAACATGCAAGCACCTTTGGAGAAAGTGAGTTCAAATCCGTTGGATTCCAGTTAATAAGCCTATCCAGGTTTAAAACACCAGTATTAAAGTTTACTATGTAATATTCTCAAAATTGCTTCTGTGCTTATTCCCTAAAGACTGTCGCATAATACAAAATTACCCAAAGAAATTTGGTTGAAAGATTGCTTCTTAAAATTCCAAAATGCACCCTTATATTTTGGACTATTCCCCCATAGGAACCAACGGTAAAGCCTGTCAGTCCAACCAATAATGTCAAACCCTATTTTGCCCTGAAATACAGCATTTGGTTGGCAAATCTGCAAACCTGCAAATCTGTCAATTGATCAAATTTAAGGACTGATAATGTTTTAGCAGTATTTGGGGATATAGACAAAACAATATTTTCTTATTTGAGTAACCCCAACTCCAGGAGACAAGGATGGTTTATATTATGTCGATTTTTTCCAACTCTTGTCCAACCCGGAGATTTATCTATAATGCGATGTGTCAACAATCCTGGCGTCGCTATGGTTTCAGTTGGGCAACTGGTCAGCATCCTGAGTTTTTATGAATTATTATACGTTGGTTACAAAACTCATGACGTGGACTTGTCGGGTGACATCAGCATCCTTTTGTCAGTTTTTCAATAATCTGATGTAGGTTTTCATGAAGTAAATGTATATTTCTCGTGTATATGTACAAGGATTAGCAGTTTTATTATCACTGACAACTGATGTAATAGATTACGTTTGCTCGTATGGTTTCTACTTTTCGGGAGTTTCGGAAAATAATGAAGCATTATATGGACCATGAATGTATGAAACTGTTTTCGTGGACAATACTTTATCACCGGGTGCCGCCAATAGAACCTGAAACATATTTCTATAGTTACGTGAATTTACAAAATGCACCTCTCTATTGATAATAATGTGATAAGCGTCAAAAATAGCTTATACCCTTCTGTTTTCAATGTGCTACTTATCTTGTAGATACATAGACCTCAGTTCGAGTTCGTAAGTCCCAGCTCAAACCTCTGAAAGCATGTTTGTCATAAGTTTAAATTTTCCTGATGTGACCTGGGCGACGACAAGCCGGGAAACTGGATATCTATAGTGAGATGACAACAAATTTCTGTACCTGTTTATAAACCTCATCCGCTGCCCCAGAAATAATCATTTTGTGAGGTCTTAGAATGAAAAAAAACTCAGGTTAATACAGTAGTTGTACACTATACAACCTGCACCGAAGAACACTGTAATTATGTGCACTGTCAAAACACATCGCACTGAACATAACAACTCCTACTAATAACCTGAACTAAACTTTTCAGTCGCTGATCACTCAGATAACAGTTTATTACCATCAGGCCATTCAAGCCTAATCATGTTCACATTTTCATGTTTAGTCTAAGAGGAGGTAATTTACTCAATTAATTTTACAAGAGTTAAAACTACTTGCTGGTCATTTCCTGTGTTACTAGCTAAATAACCTCGTTACCATGAGTAATTCAAGGGACCATAATTAAAAGTGATAAGCACAGACAAACTATCATTATCGTCCCTGTCAATCACTTTGGTTTACAATAATTAATTATTCAACGGCATGTTATATTTTTTCCAGCGCTTTTCTATGGAGTAGGCTTATCTATTCTATTGTCTACCATCCAATTCCCATCATTGCCTGTTTTTTCCCAAATATCGATATAATCCCAGCCAAGCATGTGACGTTATCATAATGTTGTAGCAACGTTTTGTTTGGTTCTTGGTTCTTGTTACGTTATTTTGATGGCTCCCAATAACGTTATTCAACCTAAACAGAATGTTCTTATAATGTTCTGTTTTGGTTTCATCCAAACTTCACCAAAAAAATAATGTTTTGATAACATTCTGATTTGATGAGGTTTCAACCTAACCATAAATAATGTAATTGTTACATGCCATCTTAGTAAGTTCCAGAAGAATAGTTGCAGATCATTTCTGTTACGTCGCAGCTTGGCTGGGATATTACCTCATAATCCCAGTTCTTTTTAGTCAACATTCAACACACTCCCCCGCATCCATTGCCCGTCTCCATTACACTTTATCATAGATGCCATTCAACAGAAACCAAACACAACCATAAAGACCATCAACATGTGAATTTACTATGACGTTTTTCCTCTCTTGATTCCGCTTTCCCTATCGCCCTGCTGTCCCCATGGTTTTATGGATAAACAGGGGGTAGAATTTCAAGGTAGGAAGGGGGCACGAAGCCTGACTACAACACTTGCACACTGCAGTGTATTGTGATGTATAAACAATGTATATTAAAAAACTAGTATTAGTGACCTGAAATATTATTTATTATTAAAGATTATTGAACTATAATTGGATGAAAAGGTATATTGTAATTTCTGGTAAGTAACAGTTCCGAGATATTGACAGAAACAACAAGTAAGACATTTTGTATATCAGTTTTCTCTTGACAACTTCTGTAATTCTATATCTAATTGGGAATGTTTTGTTACCGTTACGGGTCCACTGGTTGTGAGTCTGAATTGATGCCGCGAGTGCATAAGACTGAATGCCCTGAGAACAACCCAGCCAAGCTGCGACGTAACAGAAACATTCTGCAACTATACTTTTTTAGTCAGTCTGGTACTTACTAAGATGGCACGTAACAATGATGTTATTTATATTTTTGGCAAAACCTCACCAGATCAGAATGTTATTAAAACATTATTTTTGGTGAGGTTAGGACAAAACCAAAAGAGAATGTTATAAGAACATTCTGTTTAGGTTGAATAACATAACCAGAATGTTATGATAACATTGCAGTGCAATGTCACAGCAGTATATTGCAGCAACGTTATCGGGAGCCATCAAACTAACGTAAAAAGAACCAATACAGAATCAAACAGGAGGTTGCTGCAATATTATAATAATGTCACATGCTTGACTGGGAAAAGTCTGAATACCTCAAGTGCATGAGTCTGAATCCCTAGAGTGCATGAGTCTTAATCCCTGGAGTGCATGAGTCTGAATCCCCTGAGTTCATACATGCACCCGAATCCCCCAGGGAGTACACATGAGTCTGACTCCCCTCAGGGCATGAGTCCCCTGTCTATCCTTAACCCTGGGCCCCAGCAAATTAGATACGGGCCGACAGCGCACCAAGCGGCGGGCCCGGGCGGCGCGGGAGGGGGCAATTAGTGGCTGATTGTGGCCGGATTTATGGAGCTGCTCATCTAGGTCTGTAGAGAGCAGCTCGCAAAGCCAGACTAACTCCCGTAACTGCCGCCGACGCCAGGCAAAGTCTGGGGAGGAAAATTACGGGAGGGAGGATGGGCGGGGGATGGGCGGGGGTATGTGGGAGGTGATAGTGAGCAATAGGTGGAGGTGTTGATCTGAAGTTCAAAGCTAGGTGAGAGGTGTGATATGCCTGTGTGATAATGAACATGTATTAAATGTATATGATTACTGAAGCAAGGGAAACAAATGAAGTACTCGACGTTCTAAAAGTATCTAATGATAATAGATAATTCGGCCCTTTATTGATCAGATTACACAATCAAGATAACAATAATACTCATGTGTTTATATATAAAGGGAAATGACCAAAGCTTACATTGGCTAGTGAATGGTCGGGTGGCCTTAATGAATATTTATTAGTATTAGCCTCGTGCCATTTCCCAGAAATACATATCTATATAGCAATAAAGATGTATGCCATACATTACTGTTTCATGGAACTACAGTACCTAAGCTAACGTAACACAACCAATACTGCAATCACGGTAAGAGGCATCTCCAGACTATTTATCAAGTCTTTTGTAAGTGTCTGCCAACTAACAAAACTGCCATAGATTACATTGTATATGTTTGGTCGACCTTGAAAGTTTACATCACGGTCTTAATTGGTTAACAGAAGTCATAAGACTAATGTGATGTGCGTTGTATGGCTTGTATATAATAATGCTTAAGCTACCTCGACGTGAACACTCAGCTGAAATTAAGGCGTAATGCTATGTCAGATTATGTTATTGTTATCATGAGCTAAAAACAATCGTTAGGTGACAAGCAGAATAATGCTATGAGGAAAATGCAACTTACTATGAGTTTTAAAAGTTCCAAACCAATTAGCAAGTGACAACAGACACGAGTTCAAATATCGTTTTCCAAAGATTACATAAACCTACAATCCAGGATATACAAACATAAGTATTGGTATTTTTAGCTTACCTCTGACGTGCTATTTACATATCTGTCCAATCTTATATATATAATTCATTAATTGTTGCTGACATACCGCATACCGCTCTGTCGTATGAATAATCCACACTTACGGGGATGGACCGTAGACAGGCTCCATATACCTTCCTGCCTCTCCCTGCTTTATTTCTAAAGCTTTTATTCCACTAGGCGATTTTGACAACTGAGAGCATTTGATAATATTTAAATTCATTAAAAATATTACAGAGACTCATGCATGTTATATACTACCAGAAAGAGAATTCGAAATTCTTTCTAATGATGTGTAAAATGTTTATAAGTAGCCATTTCTCGTTCTGGCGATTATTCAAAATCGGCAGCAAAATTGGCATAGGGAATATAGGTAAAAACGGCATGTGGAATATAGGCGAAATCGGCATGTGGAATATAGGCCTAAGTCTCAAAGGACCCTTAATCGGCCCTAGAACAAAGTGTGTAGATTTAATCAGGGGGCTGCTACCTGTTTCTCATGGAGACAAGTGAAATTCCCCCCGCGTGCAGTGCCAGTCCAATTTGTCGCATTACTCCACCCCCATCAGGACTGATCACCCTGGAGAAACCGCTGCTCCTGCACCCCCACACAGCTTAATTTAGCCTTAATGCCAGAATATACCCTGGCCGAAAGTGGGTTAAGTTCCCCCAAGCAAAGGCTAAGGAGAGTACTTAGCTTAAGCTAGTCAGATTTGCATGTGTTTTATATGATTAAGTTGTACTTTGTATTCGAAGGCTTAAATGTCGACATATCATAGTTGGAGGCACTGGTAAGTCTCATAAGACAATAATCCTAAGTCTCAAAGTTTTGCTTGACAAAACACTAGTTTAAAGCCCCCACCCCCTCCCGGCCGTTTACAAAAAAAACAAGATGCCTTAATTTGATCTTTGTTTATACATGTATATCACAATCAGGAGAAACATCAATTAGTTTAGATACCACCTCGTATTAAGAACGTATGATGGATAATGTCCCACAAATCTATATGAATTCTGTCTTTTCTAATGGACAAAATTGTTTTTGTGTCAGCACTAAAATAACAAGCACTCTAAAAAGCAGAGACATTCCGATAGAATAGCTCCCTACTCTGCATGAACGGGAATGGACTGAGATGGCGACCAATTTCCATGCCAGATGTCCATGCTGTGACGCATAGAGGAAATGGTATCTATTATAGGCCCTCCCCCGCACACTTCTATGGGTCAGGGGTCAGCTTGTAGACGTGCCAAAGGCTGTAAAGGGGAATAGGCCATTAACCGTAAAGCACAACCATGTAGTTAATAATCTAGCCATAATGTACACCTTTTTCTCCTAGAGTAACAATGTATGCCCATATGAATAGGACTTTGTGGCGGAGTATTTGGTAAGTTTTGGAAACTTTTCATGAGAAAGATAAGGTTTCCATAATTGTGAATGGTCTGTTTGTTTTTCAAAGGCATGTATCATCCTTTTACATCCTGTTAATTACAAATGATTCATGCTTGGGGAATTGTTTAGTGTGAAATGTTGTCTCCAACCGAACTTGCCTTCCTCTTAGATCGAACTAGTTAATTTTAGTCATCATTCTCAGATGGTTGGTTAGATTTTAGCTATCCGCATTTGATAATAGTCAGTGCAACATAGGTTAGTTATTGACATGCTTTCCATAGCCTACCTGTAATGATACTACTCATGATCATGGCATGTTATTCAGATATTCATAACCTAGACCTGCTCCGCAATTAACTGTATCATTAGGGAGTTTTAACAACCTCGACGTATCTCGATACAGTAACGCATCTTAAAACTTCTAGGTTGTGTACTGTAGTAACAACCTAAAAGACATACTACCTAAGAAGATTAATATTTGCAGCATGTACCGAAGTATATCATTTGAATGTTATATTTCTGAAAGGAATTCATGTCATTGAGGTGAGGGCCCGGGGGTGAGGGATACGTTACGTTTACTTTGAGGGGATATGTCAGGGGTGCTAAAACTAGCTAGGCCTACCTATTAGCAAACTCATAGCCCCTAATAATAGATTCAATTAAGACTCTTAAATGAATCATAAAACCCCTAACGGTCTTATCAGCATCAGCTGATTCAGCTGAATAACAAAAAAACCTGGGAGCAATATAGAATAAAACCAGAAAAAAATATTAAATAAAAACAGGAACAGAACCCCTCTTGTAGAGGATGTGAGGCTGAGGATTGCTATAAGCGTGCCAAGCGGCTGCCGACGACGGCTTGATGTCAGATGAGGGCTGGGGACATCATTAGACACCTATTAGAGTCATTATAGACGGCCGCCACACAGACAGAGGTGACCTAGGGGGCGGATCCCAGACTGGTAATTCTACACCAGTCTTCACCTGGTTCATTGTGATCTATAGTAGCGGATCCTGGATTTTTAATTTGAGGAGGGTGGAAGGGAGGCGGGGGGTGGGGGGGGGGTTGTTGGCTGGCCATGGATGGGGAGGTTTCGGGTGAAGATTAAGTAATTGGATTAGACTGAAGGTTTTTCATGGCAAATCATAACTGTTACAATATAAAGAATCATACAAAAATATAAAATATTTTCTAAAGATAAATCATATCACCAGATCTAGAAAGGTTTTAAAACCTCATGAAAAGGGTATACAACATGAACGGGCTCCTGTCATTTCCCTTATACATACAATATATTCTAATGATAAATAATATCACTATTAAAAGGTTTTAAAACCCCATCAAAACGGTATGTAACATGAGACGGCTCCTGTCATTTCCCATATATCAGCTTAGAATTTACAAAATTCCCCTTAATCAATATCGCCTAGTAGAAGTTGTGGGTATCACATAATTATACTGGGGCCCACAGGTATGATTTAATGAAGCAGTTTTTAATGGAGTATAAAGCCTAGAGGGTTATTCCTATTGAATAATATCTTCAGCTTGTGCTCGAAACATTTTTGTAATTACTTTAATGAGATCTATTTTTCTTGTAAGATTGTGGGATCCTTCTTTGATATATAAGTAAGTGGAGGAGTATTTTATAAAATTCCCTTACACATCACAGTATAAGTAATTGTGGTTATACATCTTCTAAAGCACTTCTCAGTAGGACTTTTAGGAAGTATACTGCTAGCTCTGAACACTAACTGCTCTCTAGAAATGACTAATTACAACAATATATCTCTTGAGGCCCGAGAGGTCTTTGATGGATTGAAATCTTCTCCAAGCCAGACATATACCAGTTTTCTTCCCCGTCTGGAATGTCGTTATCACCCTATCTACGTGGGGGAGCTAGTAAGGAGTAGTCCAAGTCCCAAACTGGCCTCTTCAACCATCATCTTCCCGCAATCAGCTTGTAGTTGTAGGAAGGTGTTTTCCCGAGTTTCCCATACCGAGTAGGCGTATTTTCACGGACATATTGATTTTGCGACCTCCCCAAAGTCCTCTCAATCTCTTCAAGGATTTGCTGGGTGCCCACTCCCTAACACCCTGTTGGCTCCTAGCGCCATTTGTAATACATAACCGCGCCCCCGAGAAGTTAACTTACTTGCAATGTCATTGTATTTTTTCTAACCCACCCATCCATCCTTGAAAAATGAAAGGAAGGGAACAACGTAGGAGATTGCGGGCTATTGTGCTAATCTTTGTTATAAATAGCTGAGAAGAATCAGAAGGTGGGCTAACAGGTGGAATCATTTATGAACTTGTCGAGGGCACATGTGTTGAACTAGTCCCTTAGCTACCATTACTCAACACCTGCTGAGCCAAGCAGTGTGCTTGGGGGCTTGGGGGCTCTTGAATGGTTCAAAGACACGCCATAGTACGTGGCCTTTGTTGGGGAGAGTGTTGAATTGCGGGCTGGCTTTAGAGGCTAGGTTAGGAGAGAACCCGGGTCTATTTGTGTAAGCTCTGAAACATAACAAGGTGATGTAGTATAGCTGGAACAGCCAGCTGTGGCTTGCCTCAGTGAATAAGGATAACAAATACCATTTATTATTTTTCTCATGTATTTCAACGGACAATAAAGTTCAGCTCATTCAGCTAGTCATCAAATGTGTTGTGGGTGGTTCCTATTGAAACTATTTCACATAAAAGGATATGATCTATCATCTATTGCAGAAACAAAAGAAGAATTTCTTGGGCTGCCCACTGCATTAATCCAAATCAAGATACGATACAGTTTGTGCATTGTCCAACATAGACAAGGCGTCAATAGTTCTTAAAAGTTTTGGACCTTAGGAGTAACATATTATGACAACTCAATACTCATATCAAATTACCTTGGTGCGTAGCACGGGATTCCTGTTACCCTGCCCATTGAATGTATTACCAGTAAGAATGGTCAATCTTGGAACTTGTTTTATCTAGATGTAGAAACAAAAGCCAGCAATTATCTTGTACCTCCGAAAAAAGCCGCACTGATACTCACCAAAAGCTTCAGATCAAAAACAGTACACAAGACAGGGGGGTTTGGAATAATGACTCCCTTGCATGACTGATTTCTGTGAGCATCAGAGCATAAATGTTAATTGGTGTCCCTCCCTGCCTACTCCTAACATCCATATCTGTCTGTGTCTAGGTCTATTTATAGAAAGCAATCTGGGTAGATCACGAGAGTGGTCACCCCTCAGATGTGTACTCTACCACTGAAACACAGACATTGGTGGGGGGGTAGAGTAGCCTCTACAAGTAAAACATCTAAGCTAGGTCCTGGCTGGCTGTTGTTGTGCCCAATAAGGACCAGATGCAAAGAGCTGGTATAAGGAAGAATGGGTACTGCCTGTTTAATATCATTCATCATAAGGCTTAGGGTTACAGTGGGTTGCTTCAGAGGAAACATTTTGATACTCCCAGATACCAATACAAGCAATGACCAGACTTAGTTGTGTTAAAAGCCTGGTCCCAACTGAGGGAACACAGCCTCACCGTTTAAAGGCAGGTTTGCAGAGAATGACAAGCCATTTTTATTGGTGGCCACCCAGTGCTAAATCTTTTCATCCCCAATGAAAAATGCCTTTTGCTTTGTTTTTTATCGGTTGGCTGTCAAACAGCCCAAATATTAGACAAGTCTGATACTTGGGGTGACTAGTCAGCCCAATGACGAACTTGGTTGCCCCAAAACCAATTCTTATCTTGATCGGCTCAACAAAATTACTTTCAGCAGGCAATTTGTGCCCTTGGTTATACCAGGACCAATGAGGAATAGTCACATATAAAGGTACAAAGCCTGAGTGAACATTCTCTATGAACACGAAGTCTCTGCCAGTGGCAATCATCAGATAGCTTGGGGGCAGCCCCTTAGTCCACCCTCTCGTTACCTGTCATCTATTCTCATGCAAAGCAACCCATAAATAACACCTATGACACTAACGGCTATCAGTCTCTTGTTCCTAAGGGTTTCAGGCTCTTCAGTTCTACTATCCCAAGCCTCCTTACACAACAAGCTTCAAAGAAGGAAAGCAAAATGGAAAAAAGTACAGAAAAACCATAGGAAGAAGTACTTTTGTAGCGTGTGGGTAACTCCACAAATGAGTGGAGCAATTAGTTACATTTCCTGAATGTCACGATGCGTTTTCGAACAGTCTTCACTAATCCCGCCATGTTTTAACAACGTTTTGTTCTCATCCTTCCGCTAAGACCTCATAATGTTAATCTAGTTAATGCATAGTCATGAATGTCAGTTCCATTTGAAGGTTTGAACAGGATTCTTCATGAAAGCTGGCTAGTCTATGGAAAATGCTGTGTGCGCAGTTAATGCCTTTGTTTATTGGCTTGGCTTTGTTCTTTGTAGACAATGCTGCTGGTATTGTAATAGTTCCAGTGTGCGCAGAACTTACTGAAACTTTCCTATGGTAATGAATTATATCATTAGGGGCCTTCCATTTAGTACGTATGCATATTATCAAAAATGTCAGACCCCCCACCCCCTTGCTGCGTACGTACTTAATGGAAGGCCCCTAATATGTTCCAGAACAAATGGCATACAGGTAATAATGGTGGTGGTCAAGACTCCGAGGTTACTATGAGAGTATATATATAAATATACAATCCCCATAGAATCCGAAGGGGTTCCTTTAAATCTGAGAGATTTCCAAGTAGTGGCCGATTTCATAACAAAACTCCGTATGCTTTGCGTTTAATAAACTTACGATCACCCCTTGGGCCGCCATAGGTACGTGATTTTGCTTACGTGAGTTTGGGTGGATTTACGGGAGTTTTGTGTGGATTTGTGGGAGTTTTGCGTGGATTTATGGGAGTTTTGTGTTGATTTACAATTTGATTTGAAATTAAAAAAAGTTTTGCTACACTTTCATTTTGTGACCGAAATACTAGAAATATTGGTCGGGGGCGGGGTATCTAGAATCTAGACACCCCACCCTCCGGGTGTAGCACCGTATTGCCTCTTCTAGCGTTAAGGAGATCTAGCAGAAAGTAGGTGGGAGGCATCTGAAGATTCCCCAATACATAATTTAAAGACATCCTTTGACCTACGGGTGCAAAGTCGGCCAGTGACTAATTGTGCTGCAAATGTACTGCTAAATGTTGCATGTTTGCCATTTGCAGGCTAATGTAGATACGTAAACCTTGTCCATTTGCATTGACTCGTGTTGACAATGCCATTATATTTGGTCAGAAATGTGTCGCATATCTGCAACCTCTTGCTCTTTACACTATAAGTATACATAAATATGGGTTCTAGTATTCCTTAAGCAGCCTGTTTCATAACGTAATGGAAAAGTACTTGGGTTTCCGTTTAATAATTTACAATCCCTTTTATTCTTGTCGTAGCTGTGAGAACTGGGTTAAGCTTTCAATTGGTTTAGGTGGCATTTAAGGGGATGTACTAGAGTTTTGGATGATTTAAGGGTGTCTATGCAACAGCATTTTCAACCACCTTTATAATTTCCACAAGGACAAAGAGATCCTGAGATTGTTATTAAACAGGCCGTGGTTTAAACTTCTGTTTTTTTCAACTGTTTTTTAATTGCAAACCCCTTCAATACCTAGTCATGGATTCAACATAAATACTTAATTTGTAACTTAATTGGCAGGGACCTAATAAAGAATCTTGGATGGAAGCTTTTAACTGACAAACTCAATGTTATGGTTCACTTTAATAAGCTACTCGGCTACTAGTATTTACATCAAATTCTGGAGATGGAAACCGTGTTATTCCACTTCAACAAATATAACTTTACTGCCTCAGGACCTAAAACAGCGTATCTAATTCAGAGGCATCTTACTCCGACCCTTTTTGTAGTAACTTACATGTGGACGGTGGAACCTAACCGACTTAAAACGTTGCGTGCAGTCGTTTGCTTTTTATGTCCACCTCTGTTTACAATAAGAGAAGCAGTCAAAGAAACCAGTTGTCTCAGGATTGCGTCGATTAAAAAGCTCTAGGCCTGAATGTCAGCGTTGCTGTGTTTTGTGTTTTACAGCAGCAGGCAGTTAAGGCTTGGCCCAGGCACCTGACAGCATGAGTTTAAATAGATCTGATACTATGCAGGAAGTCACGTACAACCTGGTGCACCTTAAACCAGCTGGTGTTGTATTATAGTGCACCTTCAATCAAATGGTGCCATATGGTGTACCCTAAACCACCAGGGCCCATATCTTCGTAACTAATAAGTCTAATCAGGGAAATTTTGATTAGCGTCTCATGATTAGAAATTGCATCTACCATCAACGTATTTTACACCATATGATCCCTCTTTGCGACTTTTTTTTCAATAACATCATTGATTTTTGAAAAAGACAAAATTGTTGATTTAGAGACCCTGATAAATATTTCCCTGGTTAGCCTAATCAGTTTCGAAAATATGGACCCTGGTGACATGTATTGCATCTTAAGGTGGGAACCCACTGAGCGATGTAACTAAGATTCTGGTCAATTAGGAGATCACCAGCTACCAATATCTAACATTGTCAGATATTTGGCAAGCAATTCTTTAATTTTGTTGGTCAAATTGTTAAGTGAAAACACTATTTCTACCCATTTTCAGCCAGAACTGGTCAAAGACATCATAACAAAACAACCAGAACTGGTAGAAACCGGATTTATAGTTAAATCACTCAATGGATTCCCCCTTGTAAACCAGCTGTTTCCATCTGGTGCACCTCAAACCAGCTAGCACCACCTGGTGCACCTTAAACTGGCTGATGCTGCCTGGTGCAGCTTAAACTAGCTAGCAGCACCTGTGAAACCTTAAACTAGCTGTTGCCACCTGGGTTACAGACTAGAAGTGGTGGATCCCAAAGGGTCTGTCAATTATTAGATAACATATGAGGGCAGTCTCATGGAATCCGCAGCCCAGTTTCTTACTAAGGCACTGGATTATGACCAGGCATGTTTCATTCCTCATAATTCTGGTCCAGAAGTAACCGAGGGCTGAGGGTGTGGGATTCTGTCAACTATGCAGAAAATGATCCTAGATTCCTTTTCGGAGTAATAAGAGCAGGAGGTGACTCTTCAAATACTAGCCTAATATCTCAAAAGTAAATGCATAGTTAAAAGTATATTATTATGACTAGGATGACTAACTGAATGAGGTGAATATGATGTGCCTGGTAAAGATTATGAAGACAAATATATATGGAGAAATGAAGTTGATTGAATTGGATATATTGAATATGGTTCACCACAAGTGGCCTTTCTCAAAAGCAGATGGGTGACACAACTTGGAAAAACATAGATAGTTACCCCTGTGCACCAAAAGCTTTGTTGTTAACATTGTAATTAAATTGTGTAGCGATACCTCATCAATTTATTTATTTCGGAGAGGTGTGACGTCATCGCCCCCGTATCCATCGTGACGGCGATTTGTTGTATCGTCGCTATATAAATCGCTAGGCCAAACCGTTGGTTATTCTCATTCCAACCACCACAGAGTCAACATCACAGCAGAACTTTTAACGGTGATTATTTGAATTATTTCAACAACTTTAAGGGGTTTAAGTCGTTTTATTGATGCGTTACGAATTTTTCCTATGCATGATTCCAGAAAATAATTAGTTTTGACTTACCACTATGTCGAAGAAGAAGAATTTCTGCAAGAAATGCCAGACACGGCACATAGCACCAACGGGGAAGAAGTGCAACCGTCTCGACGATTCTGCAACAGGGATATTGGATGATATCTCTGGCGATGGTGGTGGTGGGACGAAGAGTGGGAATCGTTCATTGGACGATTTCCGGGAGCCGCTCCAAACCCTCAGAGATGTAGGTTTATGTAAATAATACAAAATTGAAATGTGCAGATTAGAATCCATGATCTACAAAATTCAGAGGCAAGCCTTCACAAAAATAATTATGGTTTATCGATCCAAATAGTTCGTCCTTTCTCTCAGATTTTCCAACATTGCATTTTATAATAAGTTGGTTATAAATGTTTCAGTATTTTGGCATAGCAATAACGAGACATTTCAAGTCAACCTAATAACCTATGAATAATTGTATGATTGAAATAAAGTAAAGAATGTGGTTGTGCTTTACGTTCTTACCTTATCTAAGCGTGCCATTAAGTGAAATTATTGAAATTGAAATTATAGGGCTTACTAGAACTTCACAAATACTTTTTTCTATCGACCTTTTCAGTAATGAAAATGAAATACCCTTCAATAAATCCATCTTTTTGACACAGATGGCAGACACCGTGGAAATTTCCATACAGAAAACTTTTACAACTAAAATTATGGCATTTCCTTTTCACAGTTGCAGTTTGGCCATTAGCTGAAAGCTTAGTTTTCTGATTAGACCGACCCCTGTCGGGCAGGGCCGACGCCAGGCGCACCCCTGTCACAGGGTCGGCCAGAGAAAGGTCAGACATGAGCAGCTCCTGTGCTATTTATAGCCCAAGGAAAGACCGTCAGGATCCCACCCCTGGGTATATTGCCTGACGTGTCATGGCTAGCTACAGCCCGCCAGAGCGTCGATGCTCCTCCCAATGCCTTATGAGGCTTGTCGCCTGGAATGAAGAGAAAAAAAATATACCAGAAAAAATATGTGTGCTGGGGATTCATACTGTGGTCTGGTAGCTAGGCAATGGCACATTCTGGAAAGGAGGAATCTATTTGCTGGGAGTCCCTGGTTGATTTGTGCTCATTTCGCGGAGAATTAGTGAAGTCATTTATTCGTTATTCAGGTGGATACTCGGTAACGAGTCTATGGTAACGAGCCCTGGGAGGCTTTTCTATATTTCATGAGAGCAGATCTGCGCTGTGGTCTCAACCTCTATTCCAGACTGGCTGCTCTCCATTGCGCATGCTCCAAATGGGGTATATAGAAGCGGGGGTATCGAGATAATTGATATAGTGTTCTCTTTCGAACCAGCCGGTGATGAGAGTGAGTTTCCCATATTATATATATACTACTAATAAGCATTTTCAAATGATTATGCACATGATATAGCTACTTTTCGATTTCGGTCGGGAACATGATAAAGTAGTTGAGTGCCCGTCGGCCTTGACATTCTGTAACTTGTAATGCTACTCCGATCCTAACCGGAAGCAGGCTAGACAGACTAGTAAAGAGGGGCATTCTGGGACTGTGTATTTCCGTGGTTTCTGCCGGAAGTGTATAATAATATGCCACAAGGGCAGAGCAACATGAGCGATAATGTAGGAATATGAATGCAACCGATCTCCACTGGGAATAGAATCAGTGCTTAATTACGTGAATATCAATAGAGCACTACTTTAACGCCGACAAAATGAATAGGGTCCATTAGGCTGGTACATTTGATACTCATGTTTTACATAAAGACCCTTCTATAATTATAGGCCTAATAGTAGCTTAATGGAAATTGTAATACATAATACCACAATAGGAGATACTCATGTTTTACACAAAGACCCTTCTATATAGGCCTAATAGCTAGCAGCGTAATGCAAATTGTAACACTCAATACCACAGTAGGAGATATCATTTAAACTCTCAGGAATTAATTGCCTTTCAATTGCAATTTCAAGAGTCGGTGGCCGTAATTCAATATTTAGGATTAATGGTATTAGGCATGAAAACTGACAGGTAAATGTGGCTGGCAGAAAGGTCCATTTCCGTTGTTCTGCTCTGAGCACTCCAGGAGCTGCTCAGTGAGCTGCTCCACCAGCCTGCTGTAGTTAAGCCTATGTTCCACTGGCCGATTTTCCTGCCGAATTTACAAATCGCCTGTGTGAATAGGGCTTAACCCAGATTATGCTAATGTCCTACCAGCAGGACACCCTTCTACTACAGATAGAGACTTAAAATTGTGTATGTGGCCTATTATCCCATACATGGTACCAGAAATAACATAGTAAGAATTTTGCATCATGTTTGGCACTTAAGTATATTCTGAGTTAAGTACAGATATACAATGTCAGGGGTGGATACAGAATTTTGGAAAGGGCGGGGATTTTCGAAAGGGTAGGGGTGGGGGCAGCATAGAGGCAAAGTAATGTATAAATTTAGTTTGGATCTACAGAATATTGATGTCAGAAATAAGGGCATGCAGTTGAAAAATAGTGGGAAAATATTATTAAATGTGGAGGTGTCAAATAAAGAGAGAGTTCGTCGTAGCCCTTATTATAGAGGTGTAAAGTTGTGGAATGAATTGTCAGAAAGTGTACAAAAATCAGAAAATATTTGTGTTTATAAAAAAAGAGTTTACAACAATCTATAATAGTCGAATGTTACGAATATTAGATGGAATTATTGAAGTTATGTATGTGAAATAATGTAATATATAGTATGAAAATGGTACCACAAATTGTATATACATCATGTTCGCCACTGTATATTTCATCTTATGTTTGTCATCGATATCGAAAGAACTCACTGTAATTTTGAGAGATTTCAAATAAAAAAAAAATAAAAAAAATGAAATGGCATGCATTTGTGTACACATGCATTGTATACCCCCCTCTTTTTATAGTTTCTGGATCCACCAAAAGGTGGGGGGAGGGGTCAGGAGACTCCCCTGGACCCACCCCTAACTGTATATCATTATAAATCATTGCTTTTCATTCATTGCCCTTCTCTTTCAAATGATGTGATGTAGGATGCATGGTTGCTCACCATATCAATGAAGGAAAACAAAAACACCAACGATCGCCAGAATCAGAATCACCCAATGGGATTCAGGCTATAGACCAACTCACTTAATCAGTCTTCATTGGTGTCGGTTTCTGGTGCTGCCAGTGACAGGTATTTCTTAAAGGGTCGACTATATCGCGTGGAGTAAGACCGATGCATCGGGTTCCTGCCTGAATCATATCAGGGCCAGCCAAGCTTCTTTTCCCACGCCTGTGAGACTGAATAACAACTTCTTTTTTGTGTCATAAACGGCTGAATAACAACTCCTTCTTTGAGTTATAAACGGCTTGTTGTATGGTCTCATAGGTGTTGATAATATCTCAGAAGATATGGTGCTGGATTTATGAACATACCTTTTTGTACTGTAGATTTTTTTTGTGTATTGCATGGAGGTGAGAAATAAGAACGTGATTAATTCCATGGATAATGAAGTCAAAACACAGATGAGATAAGAAGGGCAACTAGATTGTAAATTGCCTTTGGCTTAGCAGATAAGTTTATCACATGCATTATATGAATAAAAGAAGTTGTTATTTATAGTCATAATATCGTGTGCGGGGATAGATAAAAAGGGGTGGGGAAGTAAATAACATCAAGCGACATTTCAATATACAATGCTTATGAAAAGTTCTTAAACCCATCTCTCCAATATTTATATTTCCCTAATTACCTAGGAGTTGAATATAAGACTGGAAAAGTAATACAAATAATAATCAGGGACATTATTGGACATTGAGTCAAATTTCAGAACTGACTGTTCTACTGCAACATTATCCTTTAATCGTCCACATAATACTCCTGTCCTGTTCGTTACAGCCGCTACTGTTAGATTTAAATGTCACTCGATGTATTTACCACGTTACAGTATATGTTCACAAGTATATAGGGAAAAGGTCACAGGTAGATAAGAGATTGAATTCTTTTTCACGCCTTTCCGGAATGCACTGAATTGAAAGTGGCGTTCTCAAATAAAAACAATCAACCGAATAAGAAAAACCGCCTCCACAAATGAGAAATTCCTGACGGGCCCAATTATCGACATGGTTGGTCCAAGTTGGTGGATTACAAGGATCATAATTATTTCCATCTTTTCGTCGAAGACAAAGCTGTTTTAGACTCAAAAAACCAGGCGATCATGAGGCCGAATGAATTGAAATCACTTAGTGGCGAGCTTTAGGATCCACAGAACTAATTGAAACTGGAGGAATCACTTAAGCTTCTAAATAAAGACCAACAAATCAATAGGTACCAGATACCCTTCTCATTACCGGGACTCCGGGCGTAAAATTACAATATCCTCTGGAAAATACGCTCTGGCTGAAAATAGAAAAAGAGAATAAAACAAAACCCTCAAGTTAAAAATATCACGCAGCCTTGTATTACACGACCCAAAATGCTGGAATTGAGAACACTATGAATTTGTTTCGTGAATCTTGCACATAGTGTACTTGGCCTCATATGACAGTTGTGGGTTTGTGCTAAAATCTTGAATGTAAAATCAGAGAATACCAATCGATTATTTAATACAAAATGCAGGGCCTTGTAATGTTTTGATCAATGACTCTTCTACGGTTTCAGATTTATAAATAGACACTACGACCACATAATATTGGTTGCAGAAGTGGGCTTCGAAAATAGCCAACATGTTGGAAATTGATTATGCATTCCTTGTCATTCTAAGCGCGGGAGACCTTCCTCTGGCATATGAATACTTTTCCCTAAATTTCGTTTGCCTCCGATAATTATCTACCAACATAAATGATAACACAATGCCTATATATATATTATATGTAGGCATATAACAGAATCCGTTTAACATTATTGATAGCAGAAGTGAGCAGCGAAAATATCCAACATGTTGGACATCAATTATGCATTCCGTGTGATTTTAATCGCAAGGGACCTTCCTCTTAGAACTTGTGAATACGTGCTATTTTTTAAGGTTTTGCTTGCCTGCGATATTTTTCTTCCTAGAGATAGCATGAGACTGCTACATAAAGTATTCGGCCGGTGAATTTAATGTACCGTCAGATACAAGGTATTCACATGAAGTTTTGAAGTGACATACTTTATTCATCTCGTTCTTTGGGTACCAAATGCCACCACATAACCTTTGATATTAAAAAAAGACACCACACAGAAAAACAGAAGAAAAGCATACATAATCATACCCCTGACTGCTTGACCTATGAGGACAGATCGTGTTGCTCGCCGCATCTCTCAAGATGGCGCCACTGTCACTTCCGGTCACGTGACGTCCGGTCACGTGGTTTGATTTGATCCATAACGAGGCTGAGGGAGTCCGCCTAGCGGCGTAAGGAAGGAACTAACAGGACGCAATCAACGGTAGGGGGAAGGCAGGGGGAAGGCAGGGGGAAGGCAGGGGGAAGGGAGAGGAGGAGGACGGGAAAGGGTGGCAGGATAGGAGCAGGTATTATGTCCATTAAGAACTGGTCGACAAACCACCACGCGATGGGCTCTCCCTAGGAGGAAGCAGTCTCAGGAGAGCATAAAAAAGAACTGAAATGTCAATCCCTTGTGCTGTTTTTTCTCTTTTTTTTTAAAGATAGAAAATATAGGGATTTTTAGGTTTTACAGTGGAATGTAGGTGCTTTCATGGTTTTATCTGTTACATTGTTAGGTGTATTGTATAAACTTTTTATTGTGTTATTTAACCTTATGTTCAACTAGATCAGGTACTCTCCCATCTTGTCCTGAACGAGTAATTAAGCAACACTGTAAGACGTTACGGATGATGGATCTGTAAGAATGACAAGTACTGTAACGTGTAATGTTTGAAAGCACATAAGTATTGTCTTTTTGTGTGTGTGTGTTGATTTGAACTACCAGACTAGAGCACTGGGTTATTTCACCCTTGCTCATGGCTTTCCAGATCTATGAGGATGTGGAGCCTGGCCTGTATAATGTTACAAATGTAGGCCTAGGCATTGTTTTATATGCAATGTCCTATAGGCAGGACACTATATACAACAGCTGCTGGCTTTAGGCTTTTGACCCTGTTCTCTATCTTGGAGAGGACTAGATAGGACTACTAATATTATGACAGCAACAGAGTTGAGAACTGAACCATGGACCATCAGACTTCGAAGCCACCGCTTAACTGCTGCACCAAAGAAAAGGTCCTATGTAGGGGTGTAGATGAGGGGGGGGGTCCCATGTCGCATGTCGAATTTAAGAAATGGCAATGTCGCCTGTAACTATATTTTGGATTTCCATGTCGATTTTAAGAACTTTCCATGTCGCATGTCGAATTTAAGAAATGGTCCCTGTCATGTCGTTTATTTTTTTCCTTCATGTCACTAACCTCCATGTCGCATGTCGAATTTAAGAAATGGCCATGTCGCCCTGTCAATTTTAAGGGTCCACACCCATCTATGTACACAAATGGAATTTTCCACTCTTTGTAGTCTAGGTTCCCAACAAAAAGAGGTTGGGATCAACCCTTGCACACCTATAGATTCATCCCTGGATTCGCCCCTGGATCTGACCGAGATATCCCCAAACTTTGCTAGCAACAAGAGCCAATGGGAACTAGGTGAACCTGCTGGGCTTTCAGGCTGTCAATAGGTACTTGGACGGTACTAATTTGAGGATATTGCCCTTTGTACTGTGAGATTTGCCTTCTGTTGTTTGGTCTTCCGTGCCTGGCACAGAAAGTAGAAATAGGAGATAATATGCCAGTCAAAGCGGTACAAATCCCCAGTGCACTTGATTCCACTTCCGAATGGGGCAACTGTCCATTAATGATTCGAGATGTAATAATTTTGCACTATCTGAGGTATCATGTAACTTTCCGGTCCAAAGTGGCTAGACTTTCCAGACTGACAAGTGTCAGTTGTCAAAAAGTAGAAAAAACGTAAATGACAGACAATCAGAAGAGCTCTCAAATTGCGCAAAGTTAGTCATATGGTTGCGATTAAATCTGAAAGCAGCATCCTTTGGATGCAGAATCTTTAAAGAATGGAGTACCCACTTTTACCAACTTTTCATTAAAGTTTTACATCACAAGATGTTAGACATCAAGAGCTTGGGCACCTGATAATACTTAAATTTTGCAATTGTAAGGCCATGGTTTAGATCTATCATAAATATGAAGATGATTAACGTTGAATTTATTCACTTGCTATTGTATGTATGCAGTAGAAACCTCTTATTCAACAATAAGCAGATTGATTTGATGGAGATAGCATCATCCAGAAGCCTCCAATGATGAACTTCCTACCATTGGCTTTAGTGAAAAGGAAAACGATTTCACTATGAATCTAAGGAAACTGGAAGGGTTCTGACAAAAGTGGGTCGTTTATGATAGGTTTCTTATCCTTTAAAATAATCATGTGGTAGAAACCAACCTTATCCCTACAAAGGACTCAAAGGAGACTCAAAGGAGACTCAAAGGACCCCTTTGGGCCCCTCCCCCTCTCTCATAACAAACAAGTTGAGTATACTATAGAGGGTTACCCATCAAGCAATTCAACCACTGCTTGGTCCACCAGAGCTGGTCAAACTACCAGAAACAGTCTTTCCATAGAGTAATTCCACCAAAAATCTATCAAAAATTAGTCAACTGCTCGGGAAATATGTTAGATGTTAGTCGCTTGCCAGGCAAGAATGTAACGTTATTATAACATTATTATAACATTCTATTTGGTTCTGGTTTGGTTCTTGTTACGTTATTTTGTTGGCACCCAATTATTTCTTTAGAACCTAATATTGCAGCATTGCAATGTAATGCTATTACAACATCCTGGACGTCATTTCATGTTAAATGACGTCATTAGAGAATCTCAACCTTACATAATGTAATGTATCTGTTATGTGAAAATTGGGCTGGTAACAGACTGGCCAACAAAGAGGTATCTCAGAACGTACTTGTAACGTCGCTGCTTACCTGGGTAGCAATCTCTGATTTGACAAAAATCGTAGATGTATCACTCAATGGGATCTCACCTTCTGGCTTCAATATAGATCTATTCGAAACAGATACTGATTCTGACTTGAGAAATCGTTTTGTGAAACAACTCTGGCTCTTACACGATCTATCTTCTTCAACTGCCAGTCAAGTGACTTTAGTTCTCCTTTGCTCCCTGCATAACTTTTTCTACAACCATTTCATTGAACATGTCTTTCCAGGTCGACTGCTGAATTATTTTAGAAAGAAGCTTTATTTGAGAATAGCTTAAATACAGATGGTTGTTTTGCATGGTAAAAAGTCCATGCAGTGTTCTCTTCAGTATTTCTATTGGGTGAAAAAGTTTGGCGGACATTGACGAATTCACCAGCTCAACCTGGGAAGAAATCTCTAATAAAAGCTTGTATAAAAAATTACACAGGAAGCAAAGGGGAACCAAGTCACTTGATAAAGACCGGCAATTGAAGAAGTGAGATAGTGTCAGAGGCTGAGAAGGGAGAATTTATTGTGATGTATCACAAAATGAATTGGCTGAGATGTAAGAATGTGGGATAAGTAGGGATGGGGAAGTAGCCTGATGTCTGAGAGGGAGATCAGAGGGTGGGTGGGGTGGCACACGGAGCACTTAGTCACACACTATTACAGTATTTCCACTGACCCTATGGCCAGCCCTCGTCCCTCCAGCCTCAGCCTTTAGGGCTGAATGCCACCACCCAATTTGGCGGCCATTCGGAAAATCGCCACAACGAAGAAGTGTTCACTATATAATATTATGTGTTACATATTATTTGAAAGGTTTTGGAATTTCCTTTCAAATTATATGTAACATGGATGTGTCTCTGTCATATCAAGTAATTACCAATTTTCCGGTCAGTAGAATGGCTTAGTGGAATACAAGCTTCAGACTCTACACCTCAGAACCAAGACTTCACCCCACTGAGCGACAGGACTACAGAACTGGTCAAAAACGACCAGAAATGGTATTCCAATTGAGCCAGTGACCAGAAAACTATTAGAAAAAAAAGCCAATTGCTTGGAAAATATCAGAAAATGTTGGTGGCTAATTCCACCAGAATCTTAGTCCATCGCTCAGTGGGTTCCCAGCTTAACAACCACACCCTTTAAACCTCATCCCTTAACCTTGACCAGCACCTATCCATATTCCCCTGGGTCTGTTCCTCCGTACATCCTCCTGTATGCTCCTGGCTGATGGACTTCTCGCCAGAATGGCTTGGGGGGGGGGGGGGGGGGGGGCAGGCATAGTAACAGGTGTGCTCAAAAAACACATTTCTTAAAGGTGACGCGAAAAACTGTCTCGGCAGAGCGTCCCACATTGCACAAAGGTCCCCCACCAGCTGTCTCTTCTAGGTCGGTGGGAGATTTGTCAAGGTGGGGACGGACCCATTGTACAGGACTAAAGCCTGTGTTCCATTGGGCGATTTTGACTACAAGCAATTTGCCATTTCTTAGTGTTTTCAGTAGAAATATCAAAAGAACCCCGGCATGTTACATACCATTTGAAAGGGAATTCAAAATCCTTTATAATGGTATATAACATGTCTATGATAAGCGCTTATTTTTTATCACGATTTTCGAAATCGGGAGTAAAATCGGATCGTGGAATACAAGCTTTAGGACGTCTTCCTCTACAGCCCCGGGAGGTAATCTCGTGACGTCATAAGTGGAATAGTGGCAGCTCCCCGTCAGACATGTCACCTCGTATGTTACTATGATTAATTAACGACATAGCAGAGTGAGGGTGAAGGTGTGACTCTCTACATTTATCCTTTGGGTCCCGATCCTACCGTATTCTCCCGTAATTCTGACGTTTTCTGCATTTTTTCGGACGTTTCCTGACGTTTTCCTTTAACGATCTTAATATAGTCGGATACTTTTAAATGAGAAATTACCTCATATACATAGTGCTCTATGTGTACGTGTTACCAGTTACGTGCAAGAACAGACGATGTAAATTTGCTTTCAGGAGAATAAGTTTCAAATTAAGAGTGTTCAACAAGATCTTTGAGACCAGCCAAATTGAATGATGGCTGTTTCAGAACAGTAGGCACGCTATCAGGTAATTTTCCTCTGCAGTTGTCTTGTTAATGTAATTGGTCAGAAATATCGAAACCTTCATACGTTATAGCCGTCAGGTAATATACCACATGAAGCTTTACTTTTTAATGAAACTTGGAGCCAACGCCTACCTTTACTGAATTAATGGATTCGTTAAGACTTGGCTTTTGCCCCAACAGAAGAACGTAACAGGGACTAGGTGACCAGGTATAATCGTGTATAAATGTATGCTGACGCATGAAACGCATGAATAGTGGACTAATGAATACTACTTATTGTTCGTCATTCTCGTGGTATATCATTACGTCATATACATGCGTAATGTATGTCATAATAAGGCTCATATATGAGATATATGAGATACCAAAAATTATATCGAGTTCAGAATATCAGATTGCTGTGTTTTACGTTTGAACAAGGGATATGGTAGTTGCCGTGAACGTATATATGCCCCCTGTCCT
This sequence comes from Lepidonotus clava, assembly GCA_936440205.1. NCBI lineage: Eukaryota > Metazoa > Annelida > Polychaeta > Phyllodocida > Polynoidae > Lepidonotus > Lepidonotus clava. The sequence goes on from OW387135.1 coordinate 18,245,419, forward strand.
ACCTTTTGGGAAACATCTTTATGTAGAAGTAAAATCAGGATGAAAGGTGCATGATATAACAATATTACTACAAGTGCGAGTTAAAGGTTTAATCAGTTGTAAGAAAATAAAAAAGATGACGAATAGACTTATGTGTGTTTCATCTTATTAAAAAAGGGGTCATTTTCAGGTTTTATTAATTTTATTCAAGCTTGATCTCTTTTGATTAACCCTTCTTAATATAGATAACTAGCTTATTCCTTGTCTCTCCCATCGAAACCACGAACTATTTCATACTACAGATGATAAGTTTCTTGAGGATAAAATAAAATGCCTGATGGCCACTTCTTTGTCCCAAAAAAGTAATTCTATTCAACATTTCTAAGAGTCCTATTCAACCCTCATGTCCTATTCAATCCTCCTTTAAAAGTGATTTTTGTATGCTATTAACAAATCGCCCTTTTCTTGGAAACCAGCCTGTATAAGATCGAGAAATATGGGTGACTTTCAGCCGTCATAAGAAAAAGCCAGTTATTTTGGGAGAAAATATTAGATGAATGGGGCCATTTTGCTTGTGCCGAATGCAATAGGTCTTCAAACTCAAGGGATTCATGTGAGCGTCTCTTAACATCAAAGTTTCTACGAATAGATCGTTCTCCTTTAAAACCTTTACAGTGCAGAACTGTTCTATTACCTTTGGACACGTTGAGCCCTGAAGTTGGTCTTCTATACGTGTTATCTGCTTGTAGATAAATTCAACAGCCCATCCAAGCAAGAAAATGACGTTAAAATAACCTCATTATAGCGTTCTGTTTAGTTCTGGTTTGGTTCTTGTTACGTTATTTTGATGGCACACAAAAACGTGTACATATATATGTGGAAATGTTTCTGATCTAACATATATTAGCTGTTTCAGGATGCCTTTCTTAAGATTCATTTATTTCTGCTTCATGGGCATGTACAAGGGCCTTAACAAATATTGCCATCCTAAAGATGAAATATCTTGGAGTTCTCTATAATGTCTGTTTATCTGCTTGTAACATCGCCATATACCCTCCAGTCAGCAGCATAGCTTTGAGGCGATGTTTACCAAGTTTACTGACTAATTTACCGAATAAGTTGCTTGCTGATTAATCAGATCAGTAATAAGAAGTAGGTTTGAAATTTAAGGGCCAATATCCGTAAATGGCTGACCAATTGTCAGCCATCATCGCCAAGGTGCAGAGTCGGCCTGTGGGTACACAAATTACTAATACAGTCACCAGTTCAATCGCCAGTACAATTGCCAATGCAATCGTCAATACAATTACCAGTAAAATTGCCAATACAATTGCCAGTACAATTGCCAATACAATTGCCAGTACAATTGATGAGGAGAAGACCAAAACAGTTAGGGACGGTGTCATTAAATTGGAGAAAGTTGTCTTCTATGCCAATCCGTGAATGGTGTAACTATTTCCTGGCTCTTACAGTTCACAAGGCGCCCATTAGGTACTACAGGCCTTTGTGTACCACCCACGCTCCCTCATACTGTTACACCATCTTGGCTGAATGCCGCGGAGATTTTGGTCACGCATTTCGGCCGGCCTGTTCCGGCTTAGAGGTGTTGAGGCGGGCCAGCTGTGCTCCGGAACGGGCGGGCGGCATTTCTCGAAAGGATGGATCAGCAGACGAGCGCGGATCAGGGGATCCGGTGCTTGCCGATAAAACCGTCCTGGGGTGGGGATAGTGTGAGACAAGGGCTTGTGGTGGATACCCAGGTCTTAGCGTGTGGGTGGGACTTAAGGCTGTATTCCACTAGCCGATTTTACTCGCGATTTCAAAAGTCAGCAGCGAGAAATATGAGTCTTGACCACTAAATTTGACACGGCGACATGGCCATTTCTTAGAATCGACATGCGACATAGGGGCTTAACGACGCGACAGACAGGGTTAAAATTATAGGGATGTGCGACATGGTTACTTCTTAAAATTGACATGTGACATAGGAAAAAATAAGCGACATAGACTTGCGACATTGACGATTTTTAAATTTGACATGCGACATCGGTACCCATCCAGACCCCCAGAAATATTGGATAATCATAGATGTGTTATACATCATTAGAAAGGGTTTTGAATCCTCTTTCAAATGATATGCAGCATGTATAGTATTTTGCCATAATTACTGGTAGAAAGTCATACATTGCCGAATAATCAGTTTTCAGAATCGCCTAGTTGAATACAGGCTTTAGTGGGAGGCGGAGACGAGCCAGCGGACGCTGAGATTGTTCCCGTTGTCCGTTTTTGTTCTTTTTGGGTGTCGGATTAATACTTGTTCTTCCTCCGGGGAACTGGGATTATAAATCTGATAACGTTTTGTACAAAAACAATGGAAAGTGGGCTTAATAACACCACAGACAGCTGCCTGTTTTACTTCAATGTCCCAATTCACCAAAATGATAAAGATTCCATATTGTTTTGCTGGGACAGTTTTAATCAATGGCATTTTCCTCCCAATTAAGACCTCTTAAAGGCAGCCTGCAGTGGTCGAGGGCCGTTTTTATGTATGTCGCATTATAAGCTGATTACTCTGTGAAGATGAAGTAACATATTCTGATAAAATACGCCCTAATGACTGAGCACTGCTTGTCCTGAAGTAACTGTTGCTGAAATATTTTTACCTGTATGTCTAAATTCGAATTAACTTGAAATACCATAATGAGCTAAATCATAAACCATACTTCACCTTAATCTGATCTTCATATAAGCCCTAGAGCACTTGTGGGGGTTACTATTTTCGTCTCTCTGATTCTCGTCACTTTAGAACACGACGGCCTTGAATTGAAGAGCAATGTCGTCTGCGCCATGAGAGAAAGCGCGGGAAACAAGCTCACTAATCTTATCTACGTCCCAGTCCTATTCTAATCTCCCTAACTCTTATCAGCCACTTAGACATAAAAGAAGAGACTACTTTTATGTCACCAATGGGATATCAGACCAACATTGAGTCCCTTCAGCGTTTTAAAGGATTTTAACTTCAGAGGAGGTCTTTACTATTAGATCTATCTTTTAATATAGAACCTCTTACAAGTACTTCAATCTTGTTCTAAAATCAAGCGTGTAACAATCTACAATTTTATAAAGTGACAGCCTTGACCACTGAACTGCTTCAGATATTTGAAGAGTCTTACTCAATTCATGGAAACAAAGATAAAAAACAAGGAATTGGGGTAGTAAATGTGGCATCCGTTTCTCCGAAACTAAATCCTATTTTAGCGGAAGCGCTTCCGGCAAAAACAAGCGCTTCTGAGCCATCTAATCTTCTGCGTTTCTAATCTGAGAGGAAACGAAGATAACCACATCGCTGGGATAGTCCGAAAACCATTTCAAGTCCCCAGTGAAGCAATGGTGGAAGGAAAAGACACTGGGACTTTGCTTCGTTAAGTAAGAGATTCCAGATAAAGTAGTTGTAAGCCGCACCCATGGACGGATTTCCCGTGGTTGATGAGAACAATTTGTCTGACTGGATAGCTTGGAAGTGGTCAATATTCTGCGGAAGTCAGGAGCTGATCAAATCGGGCGAGGAAAATCAATGTTCCTGGATGGGCCACATCCAAATCACCGCGATCTCAGCTGTGGTTAGGATAAATTTAGATGCGTTTGAGGGGTCAAAACACTTGTGTTTACGTTACTAGAAACAGGTTAGTTTAATTTCTAAAGATCATGGGTTTACGAATTAGATAGAACGTAACGTTTGCACCAAGAATGAGTCATAAAGTAGAAAGATCTTGAAAAACATAGGAGAGACATTTTGCTCTCTTAGAAGCATGGTACCCTTTAATACGTACATGTTCTCCTTCGTTTTCATATGCAATGATATAAGCAACATAGATAGCACATCTTTTGAAAAGAATAAGTGCAGGAATATGAAGAATACAATTTCAACTTTTCTCTTGAGTCCACCATTGGAACTACCCTTGTAATTCTTAGAGCTGAAGCTCTGGCAAAAATGCAATGTCCTGCTTTCGAGCCGCTGTTTTTCTGCTTCTCCTGAACTTTTATGTTCTGGATTAGACAACTGATCCTAACTTTAACTGGGGCAGCTGAACATGACTTCCATCTCCTACAACATAAGTATAAAAAGCCCCGACATTAGATAAATTCCTCGGCTATTTTCGTGTTTGCCGATCCGGCTCATAAATATTATAACGCTGAGGCTTAGCTTAGCAATTAGTTCACCCCACAACTTTGGGGTGAGTATAGAACTTGTTTACCCGTAACGGTAGGAATTTTCTTCGAACTATGTGCATTGCTAGATCATTAAGAGCCACGTGTTTTGTCATAATTTGTGGGCAGTAATATCAGGATAATGCATAAGTTAGCCGTTTCACTCGGGGTTTCACTGTAGAAACCCTTGGTAGTCACATTGCGGTTAGATTCATTTGGCATAATGATAAACTTTCCACACGCGATATGTTATTATTCTAATGTTATGGGACCCTTGATGGGGAGTGGGGGGGGGGGGGGGTGTCCTGATGCCGCATGTAGATTTTAAAAAACTTCATTGTCGGATATCTCGCTATTTTTCTTTCTTTTTTTTTCAATTTCGCATGCCGGTTTGGAAAAAGCAGATGTCGAATTTCACTATGTTTTTAAAGTCCTTGCTGCTGTCACTAGGGGCCTATGTTGTAGTGTTGATTTTAAGAAATGGCCATGTCACCGTGTGAAATTTAGGCGTCTGGGGCCATAGGTTGTATTTGCCCAATGGTGTTGATAATCCGGAAAAATGTCGACGTAGCATTTCTGGCATCAGATCTTGTGAGTCCAGGCAAAGTTTGTTCTTGGCACTCCGCCAGACAGGCCAGATAAAAACTCCACCAGAGCCAGGTTCAATAGAAGTGTTTATTACCCAGGGCCTGAGCAGTAAGAGAAGACATCGTTATTGACTGCGATTCAAGATCCACTTCAATGAAGATGGGATTGGGGTTTATAAAGTGTGGCCTAAAATAGTTGAGTGAAGTTCTTCTTTTGATTCCTGAATGTCAAACCCAAGTTACATTTCCAGAATTCATGTTTAAGACTGAAAACATCTTAAATTTGTTAACGATCACGAAACTATTTACAGGTGAAATGTTCAAAAGGAGGTTTAAATGCACGCACCCATGCAGCCAAGGAAACACACTTAATTTAAAGGTACTCAAGGCCGTTCAGGGTGCCACCTGGGTCATAAATTAATAACTAAGAAAAATATTTTTGAAGCTGTTTTAAACTACTTACAGGTCCCATGACACTAGGAGAAATAAATTTAAGGTGTTTCTGTTCAATTTTGATAAAAGGGTATCAAATTACCATGATATTAATACCCAATATACCTCAATTTTTCGATGTCTTTCAGTATGATTTTTCTCAAAAACAGTGATTATTTGATAATTCTGTTAAAATATTTGTTCTTAGGTAAATTCTAAAATATTCTAGAAATTCCTTGAGAATTCCAGTGATAGTTTTTTTTCTACACAGAAAGAAAACTGTTATTTCCCATTAAAATCAATGGTCAAGTTCAATTTCTTTATCAAGCTCAAGCTCTTATTCTTTAGTATCACTGTAAAGTGAAATGACTGTTATCCTGCAGATTTCCCCAATAGTATTTACGGTGAAGAATAACAAAAAGAACGAGCTTAAGCTTTCACACACTTTCACACTTTCATAGGCATAAAAACATTATTTTCTCTCATGTTTTATCTATCTTGGTTTATTCGCAATGATTATAAGATCAAGATGACGTCTTGATGTTTCCTCCAGCGTAGTTCAGCATCTAAAAGGAAAATGTCAATGATTCACCTTAACCTGTATTAAATGTAAAGACACTTCTCCCTGCAAGAAAAATCCAATTTTGTAACTGTCCCTTATCGGGGTTGTAACTTGCTCCAGAACTGAACCTTCACAAAATACAATTAACCCTATAAAATAAGTAAAATAAATGTATAACCATTTGCGAAATTAGTACATCTGATTTCCATAGCATTATATCTATTCTTGATTATAAATTGTTTATGTTATTCCCACGCATGTGCACTTGTTTTTTTTCAAAGACAACTCAGATATTGTATTATTTTGTAGTTTATTTGTATTTCAAAACGCCATATTCCCGCTAGAACGACTGATACTTCGACAGTCACCGACCAAATTACCTGCCTATTGTGCGGCCAACTATTTCGTCAATTCACCGACAGGCCAGGAATAATCACCCAATGAATAGTCAGCGAATTTAGGTAGAATTGGCATTTAAATATCAAACTTGCTTAACATTCAGATTGGCCGAAAAAGCGGCAGACAACTCTAGTGCCGATTGGTCACCTTGTGGGCTGTCAATCTTATCAAATGGTTTAAATATAACTGAAGTTGGCTTGTAAGACATTGTACAAGACAATTTAAACCAGATAGTGATTATGGGTTGAACTGGCCAAGTAGCATCACTCATTGCTCCTTTCACTTAACATACATTCTTTACTGTTTCCTGGTTTTTAATTCACATACTCATAGTTTATCATGTGAAAATTATGTTTTAGAATCGATTTTTTAAGCTAGTGTTTAATTACTTTTTATATAGGTCTTACAGTAAGATTTTGACTGTGTAGACTTCCAGAATTTTTTATCAAACACGAGAATCATAAGAAGCAAAGGTGAAACATGAGAAATGTAGTCCACAGAATTTCGTGTTTACCACTACATTTTACCACCTGAACAACACGTAAAACAAACTTCTATTTTCCTATCTTTTTGCTGACCACAATAACAATCTCGAACACCTGTTTGTCCGGTTTTGTCATTAGTGAAGGAGTCCCGAGTGCAATAGCTATGTATTGTGTTGTAATAAACGTAAGTGTTGTTACGAAAATGTGTGGGCTCTCCTGCGATTTATATTATAATTGGCTTCGAAATGAGCGTACACACCTGTCAAGATTGCAATAGAATTTGATAATATACTGACGTACCATGAAATCCCAATAAAGACTCAGTAACTAATGAGTTGATGACAAAAAGTAAACAGACAAAAATCAAACATACGTCAAAACTATGCATTTCCTAATTCTACTGTCTCTATTTCCTTTCTCAAAATTCTTTAAAATTTCATCGTACATGTTGCATGTCTCTTTATGGCATGGCTGAGCCAATATGTATTATAGGGAGCCAAAACCAATGTCATGTCAAAATATGAACAATTTTTACATGCTCAAATAACTATGAAAATATGTTCTAAAAGTCTAACCTTAGCCATTGGTACAGTAAAAATCATGATAACTAACTTTAACTTTACTTGAATTCCATAAAACTCATGATATTTAAGCCTGAAGACAGCAATGTTTGTAAACAAACCAATTTTGGTGGGTCACCAAAATTGACCATGGGCAGGTTTTAGTGTGTTTAGATATAGTTTAAGTCTGAATTGACAGTCCATATTTTTCCATGGGCCTAGGTTATGGCCATAGAATGCATTTCAATATTTAACAGAATTTGCAAAATTTTGACCCAACATTGCTTTTGGCTCCCTTTAAGTAAAGTACGCAGATGTGACTCCTAGCTCTCACAACCCCTGGCGCTAGGGTCGAGTCATTCTATGCCCATTAGCCGTGGGCCTGCCTTAAGGCCGAGGCATTTATGCCAATCATAGTCAAACTTGACAGGGAAACACTCCAGAATGGCCGCAGACCTCCTCTGGCAAGGGGAGGAGGGTGGGGGACGGCTGAGTAGGAGTTGTCAGTGGACAGGGTTTGGGGAGGGTAAGGATTGGGTGAGGTGTTACTTCATTGGATAGGGCTTGTGGAGGGTAAGTAGAAGGGAGAAGGTGCCCGATCAGTAGGTGGGGTTGATGGAGGGAAAGGAGAGGAGTAGAGGTGCTACTTCATTGGACAGGGTTTATGGAGGGTAAGGAGAAGGGAGAAGGTGCTCAGTGGGTGGGGTTAGTGGAGGTTAAGGAGGGGAGAGGTGCTCAGTGGGTGGGGCTGGTGGAGGGTAAGGAGAGGAGTGAATTGCTCATTTGGTGGGATGCTCAGGGAGTGGAATTACTGGAGGCTAAGAGTTTTGGGTTTGTGGAGAGTAAGGAGAGAGAAGTGGTGCTCAGGGAGTGGGATTACTGGAGGGTAAGGCTGGGGTAAGGGGTTCATTGGGTAGTTTTAAGGAGGGGGGAAGGGAGGTTCTCAGGGAGTGGGGTTTGTGGAGTGTATAGAGGGGTGACCACTCAGTGGATTGGGTTTGTGGAGGGTATATACGAATAGGTGACCCCTCAGTGGGTGGGGTTTGGGGAGGATGTATATGGAGGCACCCAGCTGCTTGGTGGCTGTGGTTGTTGAGGACGTAAAGGGGATGGGGTTAGGTCCTCAATCGATGGGGCAGGTAGAGTGTCTGTAAGGAGGGTAGTGGTGGTCCCTATGACCACTTCTACACTTATCGACTCATGTACGAGTCACTCACAAGTAGAAGAGTTAAAAATGACCCACAGGCTAGGCCATTAAGGTATTTTTCCTACTCCCACAGAGGGAAATGAGTCATCAGTGAAAAATAGTACTCCCAGTTGAGCATAGTTTGCGCAGACCTAAACCTTTTTACCAAGTCACATTTTCCTGATATTTGTGGAATCATTTATAGAATATTCATTAGTTTATTTTACGGTTAAAGAGAGGAGCCAGTGAAATTTCAATCATGGTTATTCAATATTTTATACGTTAGATTCCATGCTAAAATTGAAGCATGTCAAGTTTCTATGCCAAGTATTCACCCATTCATGAATAGAATAGGACTTTATTTGGGAATATGTCTTACTCATCTAATCATCTGTGTGTGACGTCACACGAAAGCGACGTTATTTTCAAATTTTCAAATTCTATATTCTTTAAAATACAAAGTATAATGCAAGAAAATCAAACAAATTATAATCAGGCAACATCCAGATCAGTAGGTGGAAAACAGGCTTTACTTTAGTATTCATTTCAAGATTAATAATAAAGTTATTAATTACTTTTTAATCTGATGAATAACTAGGACATTTTATTGATTAATTTGACACGGTAAATCATTATGGATAAAAAAAGACGTAGGGAAACATCAGCACTTGAAGATTATTATGGCAACAATCAACATTACAACATTGATATTGCAACACACACAAAATACAATCGTATCTGCATCAGGTTCATCTTGATCTCTTGGTGTCAGCCTTCAGTTTATTACTTTTGTCTGCAGTGGTGGATATCATTTAACCTTTGCCTTCTTTCAATTACGTCTAGAGAAATTTGACAGTTTCAAAGTACTGGAAGTCGACGCAACAAAAGAAATTAAACACAATGGTAAATGAGAGATTTATGAGGCAAATAAACACAGCCACGACTATCTATTTGCCATTTCAAAACAATATATTGGTTATAAAAATCAGAATCTAGAAACACAATCGCAATAAGATTTGTTCCAGACTATTGTTGTCTGCTTTCCAAAGGCGGGCGACAATAACATTTTGACCAGTGCTTGCTGCTGTGCCATTGTTAGTGTTAGTTACTAGATAACCAATTTTCAACTTTATATTGCTTGAAAACTAATATTGCTCCTGTGTATGACTTCTATACGATATTGCCATGTCGCATCAACATCGCATAACAAGTTCCTCAAAAACACGTGTTTTTCAAGGGATAAAAATAAGTGATGTTTACGCGAACGTCTTAATTATTCACCAGTTGTTATGATCCATTTTCAAGGGTTAAAAATAAGTGATATTCACGCAAATGTCTTAATCATTCACCATTTGTTGTGACCCGTCGCATAACCAAACGCTCGCTGTAGGGAGAGAAACAGCGAGGGTTTGGCAAAGTCTCGCTACTATATGCGAAATTCGGCATCAATTTTCACCCATTTCTAATCATTTTCTTGGGCTGAAAAGATTTAGATTTAGGAAAATTTCAGGAATTAAAATCGGTTGCTTAGAAGACCCACAAATCAACAGGGGGACCCATCACAACAGGGACGTCCTTGTAGCGAGAGTGGTGTGCCAATGTTCGCAACAGTGAGACCCGTTATGCGACGGGGCAACGAGTTCTCTGTAATCCCCCACTTAAACAATGAACCAAGAGTTGTGCTAAGATACATAGTTTTCCCAGTTTAAAGGTGGGTTCTGTTCATTGTACCAGCGCGCAATGAATAAAACACGTTTTAAATGACATCAGGTTTTTCTTTAAATGACACCAGGAAGCCCACCGTATGGATATGCATTAGGAATATCAAAATAAACAGTGTCTGGGGAAGGGGTGTGGAGACGATACTCATCCCCGAATGATGTTTTGTAGAATATCTAAACTGAAATGTACTTCAATTCTCATAAATATAGAGGACCCCACCCACATACATAAAATCTTTGAGCGTGGACGGGTACCACCACAACAATCGATCATTCACGTTAATATACTACACGTCAATATCCAGGGACTGAAGCGAAATACTTTTTTCTAATCAGGGAAAATTGTGAGGGATAACCATTGGACATCACCAGGAAGTGACGGGCTGCTAGAGGCAGGCAGGCGGAAGATTAGGCCAGGGAATCAATGCTACTGAATATGGATCGCCCAATCGAAACGCATATTCCGATATGCTAAACGGTGTATCTGGTTTTAGCACCATAACACCAACAAAATGTAGTCAACACAGAATCGTGTATACGTCCTATAGACCTTGTGCAGACGTGGTCACGTGATCACTTTTTTGTGATTACCACGTGGTGATCATGACCACATGGCTGGGAATAGACCCAAAGTTTGTCGATTCTAACTAGTAATAATTGTTGATTATGATTATGTGAGATTGTTTTGATTAAATTTAGCATGCAAATGTACTAAAAATGTATAAAAACTGCAAATAATCCTGATTATTTACTGATCACCAATATGGCGGCCAGCTCATTTTGAGACATGTGACGTCATCTGCATAAGGTCTATGTTCATGCCAATTTTTAAGATTTCACTCAAAGTTGTCAATATTTTCCGCGTCATTTGTGCCCCAGTTTCCACAGACCCATGTCTCAGTATGGCTGAGTCTCTAGACGTTTTTTTTGTAAATTAGGGCACTAACAATATCCCCCCTTGGCCTGTACTATGTGTTTATTGTATGTGCTCTATACAGTTTTTCGATCTGGATAACCAAACAGCATTGGAATGTTATCTGGACATCACAGTATATTTTACAATTTAGGCTGTTAGGGGTAGATCCGGAATTTCAATATACACATTCCTACGCATGCGCACAGCATTTTTCGGTCTTTGTTTAATTTGACTGCCAGGCGGAAGGTCCGGGAAGGTCATGACGTCCTGCACACCCCAATTTATCTGTCCCTGCGTTTGCCCAACTCCCAACTATTTCAGAAATCCCGCGATCCGTCCCTGGGATGTTTACTTCAAATCCGTCACCGTTCCGGCTGCACTTGTAACGCCCATACTCTGTTCCCCAATAGAGATATAGTGTATCCCATATCTCCATATATGTTGATGATGTTTACGACTTTCCCTGGCGCCGATATAAACATGGAGCGATCACGTCACCCACTGGAGGCAATGTCAGCCAGAATATCCACCCTGGAGGAGGTGACCAAATACGACGTTTGTAGTCCGTATACATCAAGTGCTAAAGCCCCATACCCACTAGGACATTTTTACACAGTCGGCCGACAGATCGGCGGTAAAATCGGCCAATTCTAAGGGGAGAATTGGCTGATTTTAGCACCGATTCAGATCAAACATGTAACATTACAATATACTATCCCACTGGGAATCTTCCAGCTATCAGAGTTGTCGGGCAATTTGACGCTCGTGCCTTCACCTGTTGCCACCAAAATCACCGAGTGGCTATAGGGCTTAACTGCCCCTAGGTGCATATCTTATACAAGAAGCTACTCTCAATGAAGTGGTCACCTTTTCCCACCTCTTCCTCCAGGGCTCTATGATTGCTGCTGTCTAGCACCTGGAGGAACGGCAGGGATGCCTGTACAGTGAGGGGCGCCTGGAGAAGGCGATGGAGAGTTATGGAGTATAGTACTAGTAGTAGTAGATGGGCAGAGAATGCTTCGTTAGCATAGAGTTCTCGAAAATATGCAATTACTCTCTGTGGCTCGAGGTTAAATTGTGCCTCGTTACTTCCAGTGGACTATAACTATAAAAGTTCTCTTTACTTTCCTGCACGTTTTCTGTACAGTAATCTCGATAGCTCTATTAATGAGACTGGTGATAATGTAAAAATGAGATTGATGTTTTAATTGCATACAGCATTAATTTGAAATACTTTCCATTCACTTTGTTTAAACCCATAGAAATCCTTGTCTAAAAATCATGCTTCATAGACCGTGATTGGGTTAGGTTTTAAAGTTTCAAGGGTTAAGGTTAATACTGCTTTCTGATGCTGGGACACTAAATTTGGAACTTTTAAAAGCTTTGAAATCGTTATCATAAATACACCTAGGAATGATCATATTCAATATTTTTACAGAATTTAAATCGGACAAATAGATAGGCTGCAATTCATACCAATGCCTGTCGCCCTACTATAACTAGGGTTGCAAGTTATCTCAACAGTATAGTCCCCTTTATGCCACAGGCCTTAGCCCACTGGCTAGGGATATGGGTACAAGAGATACAGTAATCCTAGATGTGTGGAGCAGCTCATTTTACAGATCGTAAATGTGTGGTATCTGCTCACTCTACTCTTCCTATCGCTGTTCTGAACCCATATGTATGTATTGCTCTTGTATAAAGAGTGAGAGCAGCTGTTGACTTGGAGCAAGGACTATAGAGAACGGTATGGCTTTGTTCCCACAATGCTTGTACTTTTAAGGTGGGAAAAGACCTTACAACTAAGATTCTGGTTGAATTAGAGATCGCTAGCGACCAATATCTAGTATTGTTGGATATTTTTCAAGTCATTTAACATGTTCTGATCAATTTCTAGTCACCATGCTCTATGGGAACACCATTTCTGGTCATTTCCAACCATTTCCGATCGTTTAAGATGATTCCTGATTGCTTGAATGGTGAGAATCGACCAGAATTTCAGCTGCATTGTTCGGTAGGTTCCCGGCTTTACTTCAGAGAAATCAGCCTCCACCATTTTTGTATGCCTACTTTTAGTTTGGAGAAATCTAAGCAAGTGTTCCGAATAGAGAAGTAGAAATATTTCAACCAGCAGGGGTTTGGATGAAGGAGAAAGAACAGTATTGATTCCAACTTCATTAAAATGGGGTAGGAAATTAACAAGGTTGGAGGGACATGCAGTAAATCAACATGGGAAGTAATGCATGTTTACATTGTGCATTGCATCAACTTGTCACGTCTTGAATGTGGAGGCTGTAAAATCGAAATGGCATTTTCTAGTTTGTGTTCTGAGTCACTGTCCAATTAAAAGCAAATATAAATGACGATTGTATTTGGTTAAGCCATAAACTGTTTGAGATTTGCGAGCATAATTATTATGTATGTGCGTACATGATATGTATCTATATCATGTAACTAGACTAAATCTGATAACATCACTTCAAATGCAAAGTATTTTATTAGATGTTACATTGAAAGAATTCTAATCAGCTTTCATCAATATTTCACATTCCATTTGACAGATTAATTGCAGTCAATAGGTATTAAAGGAGGTAAATTAATGTTTAAAAAGGGAATATCCTTAAAGAATACAAATGAAAAGACTATTGATAAAAAAACTAGGTGAATGGATGCTATCTGAAAAAAGACATTGATAAAACAAGTGTAAAGACTATAAATAAGGTCATTGTTTGTCACAGCTCTAATAACACTAATTAGGGTGTTTACCCAAAAACACTATTCCCTCTTGATAAGCTTGGAAATTCTCATTAGTCCCATACCAATATTACACTCAATAGTCCCCTTGTAAATGACAGCCTTTCTAATTTACTCTACATAAGTAAGCTTATCGGATACCAATCCTTTTCCATTACTATAATTGCAAAGCTGCCTGCTCAAAAACATGCCTGATTGAACTGTATGATTACTCTTCTTTCTCCCATAAGAGTCCTTGTATTTTCCTAATTAGTGCACTGCTTGTACTTGCAAAGCAGGACTGACTGGCCTCTGTGGGCTATAGGAAAAGGTCCGGCTTGTCCTGATGAAGTTATTTATTGAGCCGATTCCCTGAATCAGTTTACCAAGAACCGCGGCCTTGGAAATCGAATTATCCTATGACTGAGAATCAGATGAAGCTACCTGATAGATAGAATTAATAATGTTATTAAGATGAAAGGCAAGGCAATGTATTTTTTACATTAACAATTATTAGTTATATTCCTTATACTTGTATTTTATGTTAGAGTTTAAGAGTTGATTATGGAATAAATCTCTGCGGAATTTGGATGATGCCGTAGATTAGTAATCTAGTTGTTTCACTTATCAGTCTAAATGATATAATTTCATTGTGGTAAGGTTAATTTATGAACTATTCTACAGACCAGTATTTTGCTGACCGAATCACATGCAACTTCGATACAAAATGATGAAATAATAGGTTATGAACGCATCAAAAGGGGTACAATTTAAGCCAGAGTGTCCTTGTAATCAGGTTATAGCTGGATGTCATGGATGAAATTCATAATTATTATGGCTCCCAAAATACAAAACCAGTCCTCCTTCTTCCCAGATCATGTTGCAAGCCTTGCCAGAGTCAACAGGGCTAACTCCACGTTCATAGAATCAACTGCTAGTCACATTTCAATACGGTCACACTAACCCCTCCCTGGGGCCTTTGAATGTGAAAGAAGGGTGCGTGACTCCAAACGGAAGTGAGTAATCGACCAATCAGCGGGCGGAATGCTGGCCGCTTTGAACAGGCCCTTTGGGAGAGTTGGCCCTCTTTCTAAGCCAGTCGAGCGCCCCTTAAACACACATGCGAGACTAAATAAAGAGACATTACCCGCGCACTCCAAGTTAGACCAACAAAGTCGACATGCTAGGGGTGGGTAGTAGTAAGCACCCCCGCTAGTGCCAGTAAAAGTTATCAGAAGTTTTCCCGTTGAGGTTACGGTGCTTTATGGGTTTGCTATTTATAGGTTCTGTCGTGGGTGGTGCCTCGAACCCCATTCGCCCTGGGCAATTTGTCATTGCGATCTGAGATAGTAATCTTTGTAATCTTAATAAGTATAATCTTCTTGCATTTAGAATCATCATTTTTGTTGAAAACGAAAGCTCCTTCGTCCTCAGACGGCAACCGCGAAGAGGCAAGAGTTATCATTTTTTGAAAATATGTTTGTGGTTTACAAAGGAGCTATTTGTGTATTAGGTTATGCAATCACTTAGTCAAAATATTAGATATTCATTGTTGAGATTTTATTATTGCATTGAAAAACTGCCCAGGGCGAATGGTGCTTTATATTCCTCTGGGTTGCTTTCAAAAAGCAGTTTTGTCTTGTGGACCGGTTCAAGGGGGTTCGTTGAACAAGCTATTCTATTGGCGTAACACCTTTTTAAGCAGCAATATTGGAACTAACTTTTACTAATAAATATTTTCTCTGGTCTTAGTTTTTAAGGTATAGCTAGTTGATAATGTTACTTTTGCTCAAACGTTTTCTGGTGTCAATTGCTTGGGTTTATGAGAAAAAGATAAATTGATCATAGATTTTAGATTTCATGTTCCTCTTAATAATGTTATACAAGGAGTTCGAGTCAACCATTTAAGTGAACAAATCACAACATGCCCATTGGTATCTCCCACCATCTCAGGCCATTATCTTTTCCCATGACCTGTCTGTTTGGGGCAATGACCTTTGACCCTGCCCCAAGAGGTCGTTGACAGAACCTTTCAGACATAATGACCTTCCCCACTGAGGGTCTCCAGTGCCCGGATGTGAAAAAGGTCAAGGTAGGAACAGCTCAGCCACTGGGGCGGTTTTAATTTCTGTTGGGAGATTAAAGAAGACCGCGAGGAAGACCCTGGAGTGTTTTAATGCCCTGGAGGAGGAAGGGAGTTGTAAGGGAATTAGTCAGGCTTTGTGGGTCCTTAAACTTTAATAAGCCTAAAACAGGTAGCCAAAGTAGGTTAACCTGCGGCGCAAATAAGCTTACATCGCGATGAAACAAGTTGGACAAGCGTGATAGACCCTTGTTAGCAAGTAAAGGATGTTGGATAAAGAAATACAGAGGTAGAGTTTACATCTAAGGTTTATGCCCCTGCAACGTGTTATTTCCTGATGATCTCAGAAAGGAACTCATGCACACAGCTTCAGGTATTCAATAAGGAAAAGACTAACAGGAAATTTCATTTATTTTCGCCTGCAAGGGTGCGTAAAGAAATTCGTGTATGTACCGCTCTTGGCAATTTACGTACCCTTGATGGACGGCGGTAACTTTTACAACATATGAGGGTCTTGATGCACCCAATCAACAGGACCGGAACTTGAATGTTTTGACCGGAAGTAGTTTGTGAAACCACTCTTTAAATAGTATGATTTCATAGATACCAAAAGCAATTAAGGTTTACTATCGAACTATATGTGTTTACCAAGTATAACTAACATGCATGTTAACAATAATTATACAATTAAAGTCTAAAAAGTTTCAAACAAAAAAGTACAAATAGATATTATGGAACCTGCTTAAAGCGGCTTTCTCGTCTGTCCGTAGAACTTTAGGCTCACATACGCCGATGTTAACCTAACGATGCGACAGCTGGCGACTTGTTTTCCACTTTTGGAACCATTATCCTGTGACGTTATTGGTCACGTTACGAATTTGAGGCGGAGTTAAGGGAGTTACATTGTATCAATTTATGTCCCGTCGCAGGACGAGAACGTGGCTTTAACCCTTTAGCCCCCAATCCAGCCGTAGCCGCCCGTGGTTGGATTCCCCAATCCGGCCACCCGGAAAAACAGTGATTTTTCCGTAAGTTTTCCATATTTTTTCCATAGGAAGATGCTATTATGAATAATCAACATACAAAATTGGCCAATATAATATCGTTTAAAAGCTGATTTAATTTCCTTTCCAATGCTACAAACCTCATGCTTAGAACCCTCATTGATAGGAATTGGCAAGTACTTGAACTTTCTCAATTGAAAGGAATTTAAGGAATTCTGGAGGGAAATCCATGGAAATCTTGGGGAAATGAAGCAATATACTAATGCAAACTGTAGGGTCTAAAGGATTAAGTCATCTTTATTCACCCAACTGAATATCGAATTCAGCCCATATGTGAAGCCGCCCACCTGCCTGCCCTTCATGACCTACTGCACCTTTCCTGGCTCACCTGTGCCGGTGGCCAGTGGCCAAGTCCCTGCCCTAAGAGCCTCCGGGTCCTGGCGCCGAAAACTGCCTCTCATCAGATATGCCTGCAGCTAATGGTCATTTGCGTATACTTCTTACAGCAGAGCGCAGAACTGCACGCAATGGGACTTCTCAAGACAGCTATCTAGCGATGTTTACTGGGTACCTTAGCTTAGTGCTCTACCTATGCTAAGACTTGCCAGGCATGCTATATTACAGAGGAGAAATGGTAATGGTCCACGATGATTAGTTCCCTAGCCCTATTTGGAAGTTTATTATTCATTTCAAATACATTGGGATTTGGCCTTCACAGTCAAGTCTTGGCAAATCAATCAAGTGATACT
The DNA here is from genome assembly GCA_936440205.1 of Lepidonotus clava. Classification (NCBI taxonomy): domain Eukaryota; kingdom Metazoa; phylum Annelida; class Polychaeta; order Phyllodocida; family Polynoidae; genus Lepidonotus; species Lepidonotus clava. Next base: position 18,263,024 of record OW387135.1, read on the forward strand.
GAATATTTCATTCCATTTTGATTAGAAATTGGCAAACAACCATTTTGTTATTAACTTACATTACCAAGTGGTAAATCCTGACGTTAACGATAATGTGTATATTTAATGATACGGCATAGCCCCCTTATATGATAGCCAAATTTAACCCACAAAAATGAAAAGTTGATGATGTATTATATATATGTTTCAAAAAGAATATTTAGAAATAAGTTCAATGCAAATATCTTTATTGAACTGCTTTCCTACTTTTTTTTCTCGAAATTGGGCCATAATCGCATTGTGGATGATCGCCTTAAGTTGAGGAGGAACTGCCTTGGGATATTGGGAAGATGGGGCTCACGACGAAGAAGACATGATGCGCTGTGACAGGCAAATCACTCTAAATTGAAAATCGTATCTGAGTTTAAGTCCCAAGGGTCGCATGTCAACGTTCATAATACTTAGACCACAATGAATGACATGTTTGGGATATAATTGAAATGACATAGAAAGCATAGGCAGTGCAGATCCGTTATTCTCCTTAAAAATGGATAATGGTTCATGGTATTGTTTTTTCAAATTCTGTGTGCACCAGTGGAATTGTGATAGTGTAGGTAGAACAATAAAAAAAATGAAGCAAAATTCATTGCTTCTTTTCAGGCAATTTTAGACCGACCTTCTTGCATGGAGTACTCTTGATGATCGGTTTTCTCTTTAATGCAGGCCGATAGTTATTCAAATGTTTTTTTAAGCGTAGATTGCTAGGTTAATGTTAATACTGTAACTGCCACCTGGCACTGAAAGGCTAAGGTGGTATATAGAAGTCACATCTCGGGAAATTCGCTGAGGTAATATATTATCACCAGGCTTGTTTTGTCACGAACCTTAAGATTTTCAACAACAAAAAATACTCCTGGAGTAACAAGGCACTGAAGGTCACAACTGTATAGTATTCTGTCCCCTATGCACATACAGATCCATATTTGGGTCAAGGAGAGCAGGGGACAACCCTGGAAATCTGATACCTCATCTCAACCAAAAACTTAATGGTGGTATTCTGCCACAGAACAATGCAGGGGACCAGCTGAATGAACTGAACAGTAAAGCCCCATACCCACTAGCCGACTGGCCGAAGTCGGCGCCGACATTGGCACGGCCGTCGGCGCCGACCGTCGGCGTCGGCGTAAAATTACTAAACATGTTTAATAAGGATCGGCGGCATCGGCGCCGACGATCGGGGCCGACGTCGACGCCAACCGTCGGCGCCGATGCCAAAATCGGTGCCAATTATGTGTGGGTATGGGTCTTGTAAGTGATCGGCGCCGACGGCCGCGCCGACGGCAGTGCCGACGTCGGCGCCGATTCTCCCCAAAATCGGCTAGTGGGTATGGCGCTTAAGTGCCTGGGAAAAAAATCAAGAATAAAAACTTCTACAAGAAATGGAAGCGGAAGGCGCCAGGAGACCTTTCACACCAGACTAGCCACCTGTGACTTGTAATGGCAGACTCGAGTGAAATTTTGACATCTCCCCTGATTAATTCCATCATGCAGATTACTTGCCGTGACGAGGTTAATCATTTTGGCAGGTAATCTGTCATGTTTTACAAGGCAGCTATTACCTTTACGCTGTGACTGGGTCCATTCTTGTCAGATTAGGCAATGGGGGTGATTGTTATTGTTCGTTGGAGCATAAATCAAGTGGGATTTCTTTTGAAACACAATGGCAGAACTATTAGGGAATCATAAATGCGTGGTTACTGGTCAATTTAGTTGCCAAATCTTTTGTCATGCTTAAGTATGTCTGTAGTATAAGGAATGGGGGGGGAGAGCGTTTGACTTAACTTGAGGTTAATGTCTTCTTTTTTGTTTTCTTTTATTGAATCAAACATCTTTGTGCTTTTCACTACGTCAGAAAATATATCACATATATTACACATTAAGTAAATCCTATTCCATGTGTTCCATCCAATAGTTCTTGCAATAAAACTGGTATTATTGTTTCCAAAATTCTCGTTTTTATTTCTGCTCCCTTACATTTTATAGCAACATATTCCGCAGTTTTGTAGCTCTATATCTCCACTCCTTTTCATATACTTCCAAATTAGGTTGTTGTATATACATATCACAATTTCCGTGACATATCACAATTTACATGATAATATACACCTTCCTAAACAAGAAAACATTTATATCGCAGCTTTTACCTTCAGAACCCAGTTGCCTATATACTATTCCGAGGGGATTTATCACTACATTCCATATGATTTTTCGTGTGCACCCTAACCATCCACTGTAAATGTTACATGGGCTGTTGTACACCAAAGATCTGTAGGGCATTGTTTTCTCCTTTCCACAATAGCACACACTGGTAAACAATTACCAGACACACTTATCAGCTGCCTATCCTTGCGGTAGCTTGTCTCACGCCCCCACTTTTCCATCAATAACCCTAACCACAGAGTTCCAGAACTCTTTTACTCTCACCTCCAGTCCTGAGTCCTCCCCTGACTCCTCTCTTTCCCATTTGTACCCATCTCCTTTTTTCTCAGAGCCCTGACTGTACAGGCTGTTGGTGTTTGATTATGCCAGCTGTTGTCCAATGACACCTCCAGTGTCTGCCGGGTCTTTTCATTACTTATGGATGACTCGGTGAAAGGATGTGAGCCACACTAGACCACTGTCTCACTATTCTTACCACTTAACGCCTGAGGTGTTTGTTTTCACCTTAACTGTTCCCACCTTCCTGTATGTGTCCAACGATTAGATACTAAGGAAAGACAATGAACCTTGAAATGTTTCATTGATTGCTGAGTGTTTCATTACTTATGGATGACTCGGCGAAAGGATGTAAACCACACTAGACCACTGTCTCACTATTCTTACCACTTAACAGCTGAGGTGTTTTCCCCATCTCAACTCCTACCTCCTCCCTGCAGACGTCCAATGATTTTATAACCTGCACAGCTGACGAGCAGTGCGTATTGGGGACAGTGCTTGTACATACCGCTCACTGTGGACTCTTTCTTCTCAGTAATTTTAACATATTTTGAACATTTCTTGGGTGATAAAAATAAAGAAGGACATTTGGGGTCGTCCTCGGTAGGCCATTCAACCTATGGGAATCATACAAACCTTGGGCTTTGCCCTCGGTATGTGATGATCCGTTATGGGTTGTACGGCCAACCTCAGACGCCCCCCGTGGTCCTTCTTATTAAAATGTACCAAGGAAAGATAACAACCTTGTCAATGTTCCAGTGTATATGTGTCCAGCATTAATTCCAAGGAAATATAAAAGCCAAATGATTCAGTGTCTGCTGTGTCTTTTCTTTACAAATTTATAGATGACTCAGTGAAAGGATGCAAACCATACTACATCACCGTCTCAGTATTCTTACCACATGCCTGGTACGCCTGAAGTAATTCCCCCATCTCAACTCTTAGAACTCACCTTCCTGTATGTGTCCACCAATTATATACTAAGGAAAGATAACACATCTTGTGACGTTTCAGTTTCTGATGGGTTTCTTCATTACTTATGGATGCCTTGGAGAAAGGACACTAAAGACACTAGACCATTGTCTGACTAGTCCTATACCACTTAACGCCTGGGGTGTTTTCCTCTATCCTAACTCCTCCCAACTATCTGCAGGTGTCACATAATTAAGGGATGTCAAACAATGCAAGAAATACCATGACATGTTTCAACAAATTTTCTTTATCTAGAAAACAACCCAGATTTTCTCGAAGGTAAGGTGGAATATGACCATTACATGATGCCCCTGAAATTGACATTGCACAATGTCTGTCGCCAGGTCTAGCATCTTAGTGTAGCTATATCATTTCTTGCGTTACCCATTGTCAAAAAGTCCCAAGCAGGTGTGTGCAGGTCTTAGACAGGTGTTGGAGGAAATACAATACATGAGAAGAAGAGTTGCCGTAGTATTGTTCCAAAGAACCAAAGGTCCCTTACCTTTGGGACTCACTTCACTGCTGCAAATAGAATTCAATGAAGAAGAAGTAGCCTTTCTTCACTAACTAATGCGTCAATGTGAAAATCTCGTGTAAAAGCTTATTATTCTTGTAAAGCAGCTGAACTACGTTGGAAGAACCTAATAATCGATAATACATTATATGTAACCTATATCTAAAAGATACTAGGTCCCTATGCCTGTATAATTCAAATTATAAAGAATATACCAGATCTCCAACAGTATGTAGCCCTTTGACCTTTATGCCGTTTTCCTAATGAATTAAAGTAGACTACTTGCATCATATGTGGAACCTCAGTTTCCAACAGTATGTAGCCCTTTGACCTTTATGCCGTTTTCCTAATGATTGGACGTAGACTACTTGAATGCATCATATGTGGAACCTCAGTTAAGCATAGTACCCGTACTTTTTTTCTAAATCGGTTTTCTGTATTCAATAATAATTAATGAAATACACACACAAACTTTTAATACCAGTTCGGTACTGAAGAGAGAAAGGGAGTAGCTATAAAAAAAAGGTGTTTCCTTAGTCCTCAGGTAATTTGTAGAGGGCCTATAATAGAGACCCCATTGTGGATGTGTGACTTCTGGTTTCCCTATGTTTGTGCCTTGTTTTCACTGTGTGGGGCCACAATCTGTCTCTGTCACTCTCTCCCTACTTCTCCGCCCCTGCCTCTTTGTCGTCCTCTAATTGGCTTTCCGGTTCTCTGTTCAGGTGCCTGGGGTTCACTCCTCCTGTGCATGCATCATTGTTCCACCTGTTTTGGCGGAGTTCATTTTCCTCTTATCAGTGTCTGGTTAGTTTGCCTTGTCTATACTCCCAGCTCTCCAATTGTCTTGTAATTACTAGAATTTTTCCAATACAGGAAAGTTGGTGTACACAATTGATAAGGTTTTAGAGTAGGTGTTCATATTCGCATCTCCTTATCTTGTCTCCTGCCCTTCCAATAACAAATCTTGAAATGTTGTTCCTCTTCACTTAAGGTTTGCAGTTTCGTCATATTATTTGATTTTCAGCACTTTTCGCACTATTCATTATTCCGGAAGAAATTTTATACATATTCACATTTCCAATAGTTAGAAATTCCCTCTTTCTATCTGTCTCAGCTTTTGTCACTCTATACTCAGCTCACGTCAAGACTTCAAGTGAGTTTCCCCTACCTCTCCAATCACCTATCACGTTATTCGGCTGGTGTATCCTATAAGGTCAAATTCACACTTGGCCAGTTTCAAAGTGATTTCCATTCAGCAAAATTGTTGTTAGAATTGCCAAAAGCTTCTATTGTTTTTCTTTGGTTATGTTAGACCGGGCTGAAATATTTGACAATATGAGAACCTTTGTCTGTCGTCTGGTTGATTCTTTTTTCAAATCAAGAGTTCATCTAACCTTCCACAGCTCATTCGTTCATTTCTTGGTAAACGCGACGTAGGCCGTTTTGTGTACCAGGTGTATCTGTTTCATCAAGATCAACCCATATAGAATATTGCATCAGCAACCAGCAGATTCACCCATTTTGAACTTTGCCTGAAAAAAAACTAACACTTTAAAATGATTATAAGATGACCTACTAGCGATAAACAGAACCGAGAAAAACCAGACCACGTGTGCTTCTGAGAAAAGCTGAACCAGTTCCTGACCTCAAGATCTACACGCCTACCCAATTGAATGATGAGGAGTATGATATCACATCATCAGCCCATGAATAGTGGCAACAAAAAACTCACAGATTCGCCCCTTGTGAACTTAGCCTTAAAAGCAAGCATTTTCAGAGCACAGGTAGAATGACCTACTGGTGATAAACTTAGCCGAGACAAACAAACATTGGATCATTCTGATAGAAGACAAACCCATCTCTGACACAAGATCTACACACTATCCCACTTGACTCTTGTGTGGTATAATATTACATCATCGACCCATAAATATTACAACATGCACCAGGCTCCTTCTGAACTTGGCCATAAAAACGAGCTTACCCCTTGACTTAGGCCCTATGAGGAGTATGAAACTATAATATTGAAACATCATCAACCCATAAATATTGCAACACTAACCCTTAAATTCACCCTTTGTGAACTTTGCCCAAAAAGCCAACATTTTTAAAGAAAACATAAAATGACCTACTGGCAATAAACAGAGCCCAGACAAACCAGACCATGAGTCTTTCTGATAGAAAACCAACCTATCTCTGACCACAAAATCTACACACCTACCCCCTTGACTCATGAGGAGTCTCACCTTGCCGGGCAGAGTATGGAGGAGGACTTTTACTGCCCAGGAGGCACAGGAGGAGGACATTAGGCCCGTCTGACTATGGAGATACTGCTAGTTCTTGGCCAGTGCACGGTTTATGGCGATTCTGAGCAGGTTTTTTGGGAGCATTCCTGGCGCAGCTTCTCCGCTTTTAACGACCTCTCTGGATGTTAAGGCGTCTTGAGTCCCTAACCATAAAGTACACATGCACCAGGCTCCATCAAAGTCCTTTCATGTATGTAAGAAGAGATGCAACTGATACAAAGTTTTACCGTGATGGGAGAGAAGAGGAGAGAATATTGGGGGAAAAGTGTTTCTATCATAGATCCCAAATCGATGTCAAAGTGTTATTGAAGCCGCACCTTTATTTATATCTTAGTATTTGCGAATGTCTGAAATTAAAATATGAAAATATGCGTTAATAATAGAATTACATAGTAGCATATTAGGATAGCCTTCATTGTAGCTATTTCAAAAAAGAGCAGGAAAATACAAGTTTTCCAAGCACGCTCAGTCCTTTTTTCCGGATCCATGGGGAGGAGGGAGTTCCCCTGTCCCCCCTTTTACTTGAAAATTTGCATCATTTATTATATGAAATTCGGCCCAAATTCCAAATAAGGACAAGGGTTTTTGAAAGCACTCCCTCCACCCCTTTGTTCAAAAAGCAGGATCCGCCAGTGATTTGTAATGCAGTTTTTTTCTATGATGGGAATCCCAAATATTCCATGCTTACTAGATCCTCGAAATATTGCACCAGCTGCCTCTTGCCATTCAAGTGTTGCACATCTAAGCCTGCCTTAATAGAACATGGTAAATGATCGTCTCATGGCCTTTGATGGAACTAATCGCTAAGGATCCTTTGTAATTTAGCTACCTTTGTAGTAGAAACAACCGAATCTGCTAGTGAGTCTGGCCGCTGTAATACGTAGGCTATTGTGCTGGGATAGGTATCCAAGGGAATGACAGAGGGCCGTGGGTGGCCTGGGACCTTTACTAATTGCGCCATCGTGACCAGGACTTTCAGCTACCGGCTATCACGCCATCTTTGCATTAGCTTAAGTCTGTGTTACACTAGCCGATTTTACTCCCGATTTTCAAAAACCAGTACCCCAAATTTTGGTTAACCATGAACATGTTATATACCATTAGAAAGGTCTGTTAATGCTCTTTCAAATGATATGTAGGGTGTATGGTCTTTTAGCATGTTACTGGTTAAAAGTAATAAATAACCAAATTATCAGTGGTCAAAAATCGTCTAGTGGAAACCAGCCTTAAACTGCGTCTTACGGGCCATATCCAAGATGGCGGGGGCTCTCAGTCAGCACATTTCCGGTGGTTTATGCTCCTGACATATGGCTAAGAGTACTCCCACCAAAGCCCTATTGTAATTGACTCAGGAGGCTGGGGTTGTATGCGGCCCTACCGAATAGTGCCCCTTTTAGTAGTGTTGTATGCGGCCCCCATCCCATAGTGCCCCTTTTACACTATTGTATAAAGCCCCACGTCCGTGGCTTTATGCTCGTCCCTGTGAATAACATCGAACCCATCGCGTTTTATTGTCAAGCTCTGGTTCTGAGTTCTCCGAACAGTGAATGTGCATTCTCTTTATTTGTAAAGCAATGTTGGGGGAGGTGAATCGATAAAACAAAGCAGCCTCCCCCCAAAATGAGTTGTCTAAGGTAATGTGACTGCCACTATTGTGTTAGTATATTGTGAATGTAGGGAAAAGGAAACAGACTAACAATAGCAAGAAGTGCCTTCGATTTGGCTAAATGTGTGGGTTTGTATATCTATGTGGACAGCCAGTGAAAGACTCGGATGTCAATTAGGAGAATTAAGATAAAGTTCCCTCAGCTGAATTGCCTACAAATCCTACAGTAAATAGATTATACAAGAAGTTAAGACCTAGTTTCCTGTAAAAAAAAACAAAAAAAACAAAAAAACATCTTGTTTGTTGTCACATACGACAAATTTAACCTATACGGTCACAAGTTCCTCTGTAGACCTTTTTGATGAGTGTGGCACCCTACTAGCATAATAGGGTCGAACTTGTGTTTTGGGATAAGGATTCCTCCAGACCTATACTAAAAGAGTTGGGATCAAAACTTTTATGAGAGGCTTTATTGCGCAGATTCTTTTAAGGTATATAGTATGTTCTCTATGATACAAAGAACTGGAAAGAGCTTTTAAAGTGAAACGTCGCTGCAATGACCGTCGACTATTATTAGAAAATTGTTTTTCCATGTTGTGTTATCTCGCGACAATAGCGCAGCGACAATCCAAAACGTGTGCTGCTGAAAAAGATATTCAAATTTGCGACAAATTTTAAAATATTTTTTGTTGTCCTATAACCATCATATGCCATTGTTCTTTGGCACCATATGGAAGGCTCCCTGAACTTGTCGTCCTATTACCGTCTCATTACTGGGTTTTTATTTTGTCGCCATGTGAAATGCCCCCTTAACTTGTTGTCCTATCCCAAATTGTTGTCGCCATGTGAAATGCCCCCTTAACTTGTTGTCCTATCCCCAAATTGTTGTCGCCATGTGAAATGCCCCCTTAACTTGTTGTCCTATCCCCAAATTGTTGTCGCCATGTGAAATGCCCCCTTAACTTGTTGTCCTATCCCCAAATTGTTGTCGTCAAGTGAAAGGCCCCCTTAACTTGTTGTCCTATCCCTATGTTTTGTCTCTATGTGGAAGGCCCCTTTACCCATTGAGAGTAATAACTCTATGCTGTTTGTATTGTGACAAGGGCCTTCTTTGTAGATACTTCAATTATACTGCACAGCGAGTAAAGGTCATAGAAGGAATAAGTATGGTACTTCTACAGGACCATTGACGCAATTACCAAAGCAATGGCACCTTAACAATAAGGGAGGAAGTATAACTCTTTCTTTTTATGTGAAGTGTCCTGCAAACCAAAACAACACATTTATAGTCACTGAATCTACACGATTTCCGTGCGCTTGGGCTTCTCAATGATAAAAGAAAAAACAAATAATTCTCTGAAAATATATATATTCTGCAATATAATTCAAAATCTATGCGCAGACCATAATTCTTGTTGAGAACATCTATGTAAAAATGTACCCTTGATAGAAATCCGTTAGTTTGCTTTATGGGTTTCTTATCTATCCTATAAAGAGGGACACTCCGGTACAGCAATCGATTTAACATGGAGGCATTGTAGCTATGTCTTGAGGCGATGGTTATTGCAATTTGGATAAAACTGTGAGTGGAATATCTAAAAGCCGACCGAATGGTCTTATATGAAAAAAGGAAGCCCTTTCGTAAGCTTTGCAATTACTGGAACCGAGAAAGGTCATATAAATGTAAGTACAATATATTAGGCTATAAATGTGGATATATGTACACATATTTCTTTTTATTAGCCAAAACAAGTTTCCTGATATATTGCAATCTTCCAGTAGTTATAAAAGGTGAACCAGAACAAGTAGTTGCATGGGAGGACACACAGTAAGTAAAGAAAGACAAACTATAAAAAGATCCAATACACAATGAAGATATTTCATATATAAATGATATTGTTCATGGCAAAACAGTCCTATTTGACAAATGGCAAATGTCCAGGTAGTCTTATTGGTAATTCAATAGCTCTTCGAATGTTCTATTGCCTTTCCCCCTCACTCCCTATACTCTTACAATTGTTATTGCTTTATTGCCAATCTCCTTAATGATATTGTACATTTGAAATCTACTAACTTAATTGTGGTTTGCAAAGCCCAGACAATCCTGTTTATCACAGAACTGTAACTTTTTGTAATTAGTAAATGTTAGTCATGATACTGATGCAATTGATATGATGAAATTTCTTGGAGTTTGGCAAATGATTCCATATAATATACCATTAGGGAACTCCGCTAAATTTGTGCTAGAAACAAAAGCAGATCTACAAACTCCAATTGTAGAATGATTAGGAAATCTTTGGCTGTGAATGCGCTGGATTAGATTAATTAGATCATCACACTTAACCGTTTGTCATTCTAGAACTAGTGTACTTATTTCCGCATCTGAAGATACAATTAACTTAGCTGAGTCCGCTAAAGTCAGAATTAGGTTTGTGCCCAAAGGGGATTTTGGTTTACAAAGTTCAAATGTGCTGGTTTCAACACCCCATTCCATTGTGTCTTGAAAGAGATTACATAACATTTTTTCATTCCGCCCACACTTATTATCGACATTTATCATGGCCGGCTTGTAGAGTTGCCTCTGGGCATAATTAGTGGTTTTCTATATTTAGTTATATTTTTTGTTCTTACCACAGAGTTGTTAGATTCTACGTCTCATCTCTAATCAAATTAATTGGAATTATACACACCTCGGTGATATTGGTAGCCTAGGGGCTATTACAGTAGGCTGAAATATGGTATGACTGTGCAGAAAGATCCTTATAGTAATGCATTACCATCACACTGATTGCATTCTGTTCAAGAATGATAATTACAATGGTTGTTTTTCATTAATTTTCAAATCTCTGTCCCTACATCGTGCTCCATTTTCCCGATTAAGTGTTCTTAAATGAAGATTGTTATGCTAGTTGGTATTAAATATTGAAAATAGGAACCCGATGAGTAATGAAGTAGGTTGGTGCAGTGTAAATATTTGCAAGACTGAATTGCTGTGCCCTATCTAAATTGGGGGTGGGAGTGGGGGATACGAATAAAATTATGCAGCATCATGCAGGAGTATTACAGAGGACTTAAAAGTTGGACAGCATAGTAAATATCAACAATTTTTATCAAGACTTGAACATCATAGCAAATACCAATACTATTTGCTATGCTGTTCAAGTCTTCTTTTACAGTCGAATTCCTAGAGAGGACTCAAGATTATATCCATTCAAGGCAAAAGCGATTCAGTTTCTCAGACTCAAGCTGCTTCAACTGATCACAGTCCGAATTTTACAGTCAACCTATTTCTTTAATCACTCTCCTATGAATTCTGGAGACTTCTGGTTAACATAACAAGCACAACTCTCCCACCCGACTTTTGCTTGCAATTGCATTCAATCAGAAGAAGCAGTCAAGATCACAATAACAGTTTATGGTCCAAGGTCTTTTCAAGTCGTTTTATATCTGCGAATAAAAAAGGTTTATTCCTACTCTGCTTGGTTATTACAGTAGAAAGGGGCACACGGCCAACTCGATCCCTGCTGTTTTATATACACCAAACATGCCCTCTAAAGGCGGGTTTCCACACGCCGACTAAAACACGTTGACTAGTGCTTGTCGGCAGCCGACAAGTGTTAACCCTTTCCACACAGCAGGACCTTCAGTTCCATAAGCGACATCTGTGGCCCGTTTCATAATAAAGCTCCATACTGCTATGTGAGTTTTGCCTTTCATAAACTTACGATCCCCTTTTGGAGTGCCATAGCAACGTGAGTTCTGTTTTTACTTAGGTGAGTTTGGGTGTGTTTATGGGAGTTTTGGGTGGATTTACGAGAGTTTTGTTATGGAACAGTCACATATAAGAGTTTCAAGCTCACGTACAGTTTCAATAAGCTCACATAAAACTCCTGAAGCTACAGAGATTCTTATGAAACACCCCATAGGTAGCATGGGGCCAACAGGGTTAACTCTTGTCACCAGCCGACACGCACTAGTCACCAAAAATTAGTCGGCCTGTGGTAACCCTCCTCACCTTGACGTAGGAGGGCGCTCGGGCTTGTCGCGTCATTTGTGTGACGTCATCAAATGACGTGCAGGAGAGGTTAAGTAGGCCATCAACACCGAGTGGCTGGCGTCGTAACCACTGGTTACCAGCACCCTGCCAGTCTGTAGGGCGCCTTAGTCTTTTATAGGCTTCACCTCCTCCCACGCCCTCTATTGCCGACGGCGCTAACTAGGATCATGAAGGAGCCAATCTTGCTCTATTGCCGTCGTCAGCCTGACCCCAATCTGGCCGTCAATAGCGGTTAGGTACTAACAAAACTCAGGCTATCGTCTTAATTTAGGATGCGCCATCGACGTTTTAGGAGGAAGTTTTTTGGTGTTTTTTTTTCAAGATGGCTCCTGCCATCCGTGCAGTCACGCGATAATCGTGTGCTATCATGATTGAGGAATAGGCAATGGGGAGGTGGGGTATGGCATGGAAAATACTGCAATGATGGGAGTAATGGCCAAAGCAATAAAGTGATGTGAGCAGATACAATTCTGATTGACTTCAGAATCCATAGGGGGGCTTGCATTAAGTGCATGCACATTTTGAAAAGTGTCAACCCCCCTTTTCTTCCCTATGTACGTATGACAGGAAAATTTGAGAGTGGTATGGGAGAAAACTGTTTATATGGGGAGGGTTAATTAGGTCTTCAATTTAGAAGAGCCTTGTTCATGTGACATACATGTATATGCAGTCCAAATGCCTCGTTAATGAGAACTGCATAGGCAAAAGTTTGAATACTTGGGTATCTTATTGCATCATTACACTGACTACATAAATGCACTCTAACAATTAGGAGAACAACTTTCCTGGGCCACTTGGTACCAGCCATGGGCTATTGGTGTAACACGCCAGGAACCAGCAGTAAAGAAAGTTCCTGGCGTGGTACACTGTGAACCTATTGCTGGTTCCCAAAGGCCCAGAAAAGTAGTTCTCCATATTGTGAATGAAAGAAAGTTGATGGTAATGTATCACATATCTACAACAGTTTTGGTTTCCATCGATGTAACTCTATACAGATGTTAACTTATAGTTACATGTTGTTTGATCTTCTACATCAATTTTCATGAATTTGAATCGACATGAGCCTGCTTCAGTCACATATTAATCATCATTATTTCGCTGAACCCTAATCTACATCTGAATTGATTGCAGCTATTGCAAATGCAGTATATTATGCAAGTGAATGTGCGCACAAAGTGAGTTGATCAGGGACAGACTCTATATACATCACAGTCTATGCGAAAGCGATGAAGCCATATACGACACGGCATATCAACTGTCAGGATTGATAAAGATTGGCTAGAGAATCATTGCGCTTCTCGCCACAGGCAGTCATGCCATCGATTTAAAAATCAATGTCAGTGTTTTCCTTTCAGACAATATTTGCAAACGGGAATAAAAATTCGACTACTGCCAGAAAGGTTGTCATTAGACCTGCAGTTTCAAAAAAGTCAGTTGTCGTTCTTTGACATAATATTTTTGGATGTTGGTATATCTCTGTTACGACCGATCAGTTTGAGTTCGTCCCTCATGTTTTGAGCAGATCAAGCTTTTCCACCGCTATAATTATAGGAGGTGCCAATGCGGCGTGGTACGTCCATACTCTTGGATTACATCTTGAGTTGCAGTGGCACATGATAAATGCATCTATTGAGGCCCTGCTTTCCACCATCCTATACAAAGCTATAGAATACACAAAATTTGTACATGTTTGTTCCCACTATCTTACGGTTTTAGTAACTTACAAAATGTGTCATTATTGAAATTATAACGCACATACACCCGTATGATTAAGTAATATTATGCATTTAAAAACCAGGCTCTTTAAGCCCCATACCCATAAAGATAATTTGCAGTTTCTTATGTTTTTGAGTGCATGATCGCTTGTCAGTATGCAGTTTTGAAATGTAATGTACATAATGTCTGACCTCAATAGGTGCAAAAATCGGCTGGTTACTCCAGTACCAATCATTTGTGATGATAAGTCAGTTGGCTTAGAAAAAAAAATCTAGTATGTATGGGATTTTATAGAAAACTAAAACTAACCCAGTTCTTCATTATTCTGTCTTGCAGGTGATCAAAATGCTGTGCGTGGTGGTGTTGCTCTTCGGCATCTGCTGGATGCCCTTACACGTCTTCTTCCTGCTGCTGGACTTCGTGCCCGCCATCACAGCTTTCATGACCCCCAGCAAGGAGAAGCTGCTCAACGGCCTCTACTACACGGCCCACTGGCTGGCCATGTCCAACAGTTTCGTCAACCCCATCATCTACAGTTTCCTCAACGACAGCTTCAGGGTGAGTACTTAGTGACGGGATTGAGGGGTTTCTGTCTAGGGAGTAACTCTTTTTTTTCTATGTGATTTTCTGGTTAATCATGATCTCTAATAGACATAGAATTCCATCCGACTAAAACATGATGGTTGATCACGCAGAGATATGTAGGGTATTAATGTAATTATATCTCCAACACCCAACTATTGGTTGTTGTTTTTTTACAAGGGTAGAATAACTATTTTCCTTATTGATTGGAATAAAATGATAACCTTTACCCACTTTTCTTATCGATATGACTGTTAATTGCTATATTTGGCTGGGAACTTGTTATTCATAGTTCCTTTACAATAATATCGAATGAGTGTTATTGCTAGTGGTGGAGCAGCTGTCGAATAGTTGTCATTTTGAAATATAGCAATGATATATTGCCAGGGAAACCTTTTAGTAACCTTTAACTAACAGGGAAAAAAAGACAAACTGAGCAGAACTCCTTGCCAAGAATGTGACGTCACAAAACGTTTTAATAAAGCTGCTGAACGTCATAGAACATAATTATGACGTCGCAAAGCCATACCGATATAGGCCCTATCACTCCTTGAGCGGGTGTCAGAGAATTTTAATCAAGCAGGGTTAAATGCATAAACAAGAGGAATATTAAGCAGTTATTTCAAACGCCTTAATATTCAACATTATTCAGAGTATTATTGTAATAATTCCTAAAGTATGCATTGAAAGAAAATATCTTTATTGAATATCATAAAAAAGAATTCTGTGCAACCAGATTTGCAATTAATCATTGGCATGCGAGGTCCACACTCTGCCATACCCATGACCTTTTCACACGAACAGCTATTGAAATCAGGACAATGACCTAGATTGCCTGCGATTAAACCAAATAAGCAAACAGAGATTAGGGCGACAACCATCGCTGTTCAATGGCTGGCGTAATTCAACTCGCCTTCCAAGTTCCTGTTATCAGTGGCCATTTTGAATAGAATGTCAGAAAGAAAATGTAATCATCATCACTGGGGAGGTGCCGGAAACTCGCCTTTTATCGCCCAGCTCCAAAGGAGGTGAGGCACAGCATTAATGTCTGTGTGCTTTCCTTGATTTGAAATCTGATAGCGCCACCCAGAAATTGGTTCTCCGAGGGGTTTTGTGAGCTTGCTCTTTGATGTCAACATTGAGATTTTTCATCATTTGCAGAATGAGCTTGAAATGGCAGTTAATGCTTGACCGATGCGGTGAAATGGCCATACCTCCTCAGACTGTGAAATTCCCAACGTATTAAATCATTGGGAATACTTTAGTTTATGCGAGATGAGAATTAGTATTTTAGTTAGTTGAAAGGTTGTAATAATCTACGGTTACGAGACTTTTGTATTGATGGTGGCTTTATTAATTTCCAACGTTTCGGACTTAGTAGTGGTCCTTCATCAGGGATTATTATTTAGTATTCTACTTTTAATTTCTTGCAGTTTTTAACAAAGGAATCAATGAGATATGGTATCATCTTAACTCAAACCTAGTCTATGAAAAGTCTATAGAAAATAAGTTATTTCCCATATTATCTTAATTCAAATCTAGTCTTTGAAATTAATAACATTCAAAAGCAAGATCGTCGAATAAATTACTTGGTTGGTGATTCGTTCAACATCACAAGCCTACGGCTTTGAAGGAACCCAAGGCAGACATGCTATGGAGGAGTATCTACGTTTGCTGCGCCAATTGACAATGTCATTACCTTGTTCCGTCAATACTGCAATATGTTCTCAAATGGATCAGGGAAAGGTAGAGCGACAGAACGTCAACTCTCATTTGTATCAGGGCAGGGGGCCTGCACACAGGACCAATACTGAGACATGCTGCCCCAATGGGGGGTCTAGAAATCAATGGTTCTCTTCATATTAAGGCTGTCTATATTAAAAAAAGGGGATTTTACAGAGATTGATGCGAGAAAAGGAATTATGTTGATTCCTATAAGCGAGAAAAGACTTACTTCGTTGTCTTAGTAGTTATATATACATTGCTCTATATGATTTGATTTCTGAAGAATTTATTCTAGCATTAGATTGTATTTAACCAATTCATATAATGAAGATAAATGGAGGAATGGCAGAGTGAATATCACGCATTGTCTATTACATTTCCCTGAATAAGGACGAATTTCTTCAGATTACTGTGCATTGTCTAAATGTAATGTGTTTAGGCACGTATTACATTTTCATACCTCGCTTCCTGTCACAATTTAAAACACACATTGTGTAAAACATTTATCGTAGCCATATTCTAGTTTAATGATGTAGATACGCATTCTTCGTAACACTGTTTTGTATGGTTTTTCCCTCTATATCCTGTAATAGGCCCTCTATTCCTTCTACTTGTAATAGGCTGTTTTTATCCATTCAATAGACCTTTCATGGTACATTAAGATCTTCCTAGACCTGTTACCCCCCACACCAAACTGATTCCATGGGTTCACGCCCATATAATCAGGACTTATAATTATCCTGTCCTTATTAGAAAAGTTTTGAACTTTGCGAGGGTTCGTTAGACTGTTTTTTTATAACAACAAGTGCTTTCGGCACTGTGATTAAGATAATTATAGATTCTGGATAAATACAATCTTATATCTGCCTCTCACATAAATCTTCCATAAAAAGTAACTCAATGTCAAAATTAGTGTAACTGAAATTGAGTAAAACGCAAGGTTTTCCTCTGTTCAAATAAAGAAAAGGAAAGCAAATTGAGTAAAACATAAATCTTATCTAAAATCATAATATAATAACTCATACTGCTGTAAAATTTAATCATATCTCCTGCCTTAGATTGTTGAAATGTGAATACAACCAGAAATGGAAATTGGAAATTAGTTTGAGGCTTTGAATACCCACAGATTAAAACATAATGTATATGTTTCTGTGTGTGAAGAAGATTTAAGTTTTATTCTATGCACTGCACGAACTTTGGAATTTACTTTGTTTTACAAATTGTGGAAAGGTCATGGAATTTTTGGTAAAGATAAACTCCTACCCTTTAAACATCTTTACTTGTCTTTACAAGAAAATCATATTTAAGGTCTGTCAAAAGTTCATTAAATAATGTCAGGATGTTTTCCATAGTACTTACATTATTCAGTAAAGTAAAGTCAACATTTCAGTCAGGTTTACTGTCCCACCTAAAAAACCATAGTGGATTTTTAATTCCCGTTGCATCTTTACATCATTGAGTAAAGGCTTCCCAATAAAGAATCATATTTACTTACAATAAGTTTGGTGCAAAGTTTCATATCATGACATTTACTTTTTCAGTAAATACCATTTTCTTGAGTTTTACATTCTTCTGTTAGAGGGCACCACATGCTGATTTGCAATATTTTTGCACATTTTATGCATTAATCCATATTTATTGTTAAAAATAAAGAGATATCTTGAGAAATTATGATTATAATCGTAAAATGACACCTTCTAGGAATAAAAAATTGGATTAAGGTGAACATGACTCTTGAATTTTATCCTAAGGTCTTTTAGAAGTACAATCTCTAAACCTATCCAATATACTAGCACATGTACATGCACCTTTAGATGTTTTAATGTGCCTATTATGTTTTTTAAGATATAGCCAAAATCCCAAAACCATAACATCACCTTTGCAGTTGTCAATGTTGCTGCTGGTAGGGTGTATATTAGTGATCTTTGCTAAAAGAAAATAGTAATAGTGTCATGTTTACTTTCAGTATTTTTGTGTAAATATGAGTAAAGGTATATTACATGACCTTTACATTTTCAGTAAAGATCAGTTTCTTAATTCAGGTTTTTTTTCATAGGGGGCACCACATACTTATTTCTCTTATGTAGGAAAAACGTTTTTTAAAAATCAATGATTTTGTTTACATTTTCTTTGTACAAAATGCAACACAGCCTTGGTTTACAAGAACATATATCGAGCAATCATTATTTAAAAATTGGTTAAAAAAATCAATGCAAGAAATGGTTTAAGATCAATTTTCAAAAATGTGTTATGGATAAACACCTTTTCTGTTTGGAATGTTGAGTATAGGCTTCCAGCCAGATGCCTGCCATCAGTGTAACCAATACCCATGCAATCTGTTGTACATGGCCTAAGACTGAATTTACTTTACACCAGGGTAAACTTCAATGAATGGGTTTCATGCACAGAAATTGTAATTTTCTGGCGAAAGAAATATTTACTCAGAAACTGAGTAAATTGATATGAAACTTTGTCTTTCAAAGTAAAGTTCTAAATACATGTTGATGTATTTACTGATACTCATTAAAACACCCTAAACCCCCACTAAACAATTAATAGCATTTACTGCAATTTGATAGGGAACTGATGGTCTGTAAATCTGCTTAAAGCTGCCTAAAATGTCAAAATATGTCAGGCTTGTAAAGGTCCTGTAAATCTGGTATCAAGTAAATCTGCTTAAACCTGATCTACTCAAGCACATTTACTTGTTTTGAAACATCTTTACTAAGACTTAAAGATGATTCAAGTTAACATCAAAGAAAATGTCAGTTACTTTTACAAACCTTTACATGTTACATGTTATAAGCACCTTTACACATCTTTAAAAAAAAATGCAAGGAGAGCCATTACACCTTTGATATGCAATTTAAAGATCTGTAAAGTTTCAACTTTAAGACCTTTACATTTTCAGGCCAAGTTGAAGTAAATGTCTGGTAATGATCCTTAAATATGGCCATTACTGTGATATCCTGTAAAAGTTCAGGCCTTGTAAATCCAAAAATTCGTGCAGTGATGTTTATGTCGGGTAGCTTAAATAGAGTTAGATTATAAGTGTAAGGTCTAACATTTATCCCACCATTCATTAAATTCAACAAAATATATGCATGTGGACAAAAAAAACTAATAAAATCCTCACCCAGACATCTCCTGCCAAACACCCACTGGACACTGGTCGCTTTGTGGCTATTTTCAGCCTGAGTGACTCTAGGTGGTGGACTGCCAACTCGCTAGCCTTGTGGCATTGAGCAAAGAGATTATAGCCTTGTATCTATCTTAAAAGGATATAATAAATTCAAAGAAATTGTAATACAGCTTAATCGTCCTTTGCATTATGAATAGTGTAGGAGCATATGAAAGCACCATTTTAGGATCATGTAAGCATGTGTTAAGGCTAGGCAGTTTTGGCCGGTTTTAAGCACAGATGGGTCAATCTCCACCACTGACTTCTGCAACCAAAGTGTCTCCAGAAGGGAGTGGTGTTATGTTGGTGAGCGTTTGAATGGCAACACTTCTTTCTATCCAGGAGAATGACATACTCTAAAAATGTACGCTTTACAAACAGCAAACACAAAACAGAGTTAAATCATTTCTGTCTATTTTTGAAACAAAACAATGTTGACTTTTTATTTGCAAAGTGGGAATGAGCATTGTTCTGTAATAGTGTACATCGTTCTTTACCCTTTAAGCACATGAAACGTAAGTTGAGGCCTATTGTATAGTATTTAAAAATAATATGCTATGTTCTGTATGCTGTTTGAAGTGCTGCAGCCAAATGAAAAACAACCAAAGGCCCACTGACTCATAAGAAATAGAAACAGAAGCACCTGGTCCCTAATTGTATAAGAAAAACTAGCAAGTAAACAAGCGCGCAAGTATTTATGAAAAACACAGCATAAAAAGATTGACATCTTAAGGAAGCCAAATGTTCAGCATAGCCTATGGTGAGGAACAAATGTATTTCAGGAGCAGACAAACTTAATCTTGGCCATAAAAACAGCCCCTCCCTTAAGCAGCTATTAGGGGGCCCTGTCATGTCCAATAGACTCTCATCAGCTCTTGCAGATCTACATACTATGCCTACTCAGTCTAAATAAGACAAGGCATTTACAGATTACTGGCTCTAAATGGCACTCAGTGCATGCTCTCCATACTCAGGCATTACCTCCTGGGTCCTTAAAGCCCTCTGGGTGCTCTGAGATGTCTTTCAGCCCGCTTTGAGATGGGTGTGATAAAAAGATGATTTAATAACTGGCTGGGCCAGATTGGTGTTTAGTATGACGGATGAGGGGAACTTGGTTGTGTGGACGGCAGTCCTTAGTCTCGGCTAAGACGAGTGGGAGAGGTGTGTGGGTGGTCTCCAATTACAAGAGCCTCCGTTCCACTGGCCGATTTTGACTGGTGCACACCAGCAAATTCAGCATTAACTGAAACAACATGATTTCAATGGCAGCCAATAGCATGAAGAGAATTAAATTCCTATTCTATGTATATTAAATAAATATTAATTTATCTTCATGTATTTCTGTTAGCAATTTTTGGTGTGTGTAGATATATGTAATTGGAATGCAATGGACGAGGAGAACTTGGTTGTGCAGATGACAGTCCTTACTCTCAGTTAAGACAAGTGGTCCCGAGAGGTATGTGGGTGGTCTCCTATGACAGATGCAGCTGTTCCATTGCTGATTCTGACAGCTATCAACTGGCTAGTTCATTATTAACTGATAACTGAATATTAGCAGTTTTTGATACATTCTGATACATTCCATACACGCCATGATTTTGAAAGGAAAAGGGGATTCATGTTTTTTATTCATAAACTTCTATCGTAGATTCACAAAAATGTGTTTATATCTCTGTTATTAGTAGGCCTATATAGCATGAAATCAAGGATGCCATGTGAGAGGAACTTGGTTTCCTTGATGTCAGTCCTTAGTCTCAGCTAAGACAAGTGGAAAAGGTGCGTGGGTGGTCTTCAATTACAAAAGCCTCCGTTCCACTAGCCGATTTTAACTATTGTTGACCAACAGGGCCATACATCTTTACTGATGTAACAAGATAGGCCAATAAATTACTTGAAAGGGAAATCAATTATTTTTTCTAGTGATATAAAACAAGTTTTTCTTACTGTATCACTACTGGCATTTTACGAAATTGCGAGTAGATATCGGCTCTTGTAATAAAGGCTATAATCAATGGTAAGCTCTGCAAGAGTGGGAGGATTTCTCAGGGGAGTTATGAGGTTATGGCTGGATGGGCCTACCTTTTTGTACCTGTTACAGTTGGTCCGCTTTATTAGAACAATGAACATTCTGACAACTCAATCCCATATGAGCCCCCTCCTAGACTTGTCCTATTGTCTGGTCAAATCAGTTTCTTAAGTCTGCTGGGTCGGGGTGTTCAGACAACTAATTATATTGGTTGTAATAGACTATAACTTAGCGGCAGATCCCCTGAGAAATCCTCCTACTCTTGCAGAGCTTACGATTGATTATGTACTGTATCTATTTCCTGTATACTATACTGTATATACTGTATCTATTTCCCCTCTTTATGTATTTTAATTCCCAACCAAAACTAGGGGTCAGAACCTCCTAGACAGCCCTCCCCCTCCCCCTACCCTAAGGGTCAGCCCCTGTTTCTTTTCATTTCTTATCATTGGTATATAAAGTAAACATTATGTGACTTTTAAGGCATTAACCAAATCTCTTTCTAAGTTCCCTAACAACTGGAAATTGATGTTAAAAGTTACACAATTACAAACGGAGAAGGCACGAATAACTCTCACTGCAAGATGGCGGTTTCCTTTTCCACTTCGAACAGAACCAACCTTCGTCCTTAGCTTCAAGTGGAAAGAAATAACGAACGTGCTTAGTTTAAAGCAAGTAGAGAAAGTTCGAGCTGAGTGGACTCACAATATGATATATCATATCTCTGTAGTAGAAGCCCTCGGCCAGAGACCATTCCAAAAATACATCTCTGCCAAATGAACACATGTCCCCCGCATATTTTGGCGAGCTGCTCCAATTGACAAACGGCCCCTGGGTTACTATAAAGGCAGAGATGAGGAGCAGTTCCGAGCAGCTCCGAGTCGTTCCCTTCACCTCAAAGGGGCCGATAGGAATGTCTATAGGGCACTGCGGCCGGGTGTGGTTTCGGAGAAAAAGGACTAGCATGATAATTTATAAGTCTGCGCTGAGCTATATATAAAAGGGACTGGGATTTGCTTCCTTTTTTCTTAGTTTTGTTTCTGTAGTTTCATTATTATTATTGTTATTTCTTAAACCACTTTCACATTAATGTGATCTTCCAAGTAGGTATGTTATACAGAGATGACTAATATTAAGGGTATTGAGGGGTGTTTATTGGACACAATGATATGATTTTGTTAAATTGATATCATATCACTGTGTAAATTGTATGTATCCTGCTATACATGTATATCTGGTAGTGCTGGAACAATTTATGTTTAGTAAATAAGATAAGTACTTAGGTATGTTATAATACTTAGATTATAACCATGCGTCTTTTGCAATTGAACCTAACTCTAGATGTAAAAGACATTATAAACACAAATTGTGTAACTGTACTTTAAACGTCTGTCATATTAAGATATGAACAGGATGCACCATAAACAGGAGAAGCTTGAACTATCCGCCTCTATGCGGCTTAGGAAAGATCACCTCAGTGGCGGATGGTCCATGTTGGCCTAGGACAAATCCCCACGCTTACAATTTTCATGAGCACAGGCCTCCTATCAATGACATGGAATGGTTTCCGCAGTTGAATGATACATGTACAAAACTGTTCGAGTATTTGGATACAGTGATACGGATATCAGACAAGGAATGGAATGCTAGTGAAACACAATCCAGAGGATGAGTTCTGATATAGTTGCACTGTGTCTGATCAATGTCTGCATATCAAAATACAAGTACAGTATAGAATTTCTTAGACCCACAGAATCTGTAAGCAAAAGTAACCCCGCTAGGTAATATGAGTAGTCTGTACATCATTGTTGGTCGCCATTTGGCGGTTGAGAGCAATATGCAGCAGTGTGAATAAAGCTCGTTTAAGTCCAATTCTTGTATTACTTCAAGTCGTTACAATGCGGTTTAGGTTGCAATCATGGTAGCCCTTGTTCTATTCAAGTGAAGCAATCTGCATTATCACGAAGTAGTTGCTAATACAAACAGTAGATGGGGCGACCCTGGCTGGGGTTTACATATCTCCTTTGTAATTAACCGAAGAAAATTAATGTTGCATAATTTTGTCATTTGATGATTTAAAAGTATTTTGGATAATTGAAATAATTTTGGATGATTTCAAATAACCAAAACAGATTATCTGATTATTATATGAAGTTGATACCAACAATCTTATTTTAACATACATAAGTTTCAAAATAATTATACATAATTTTCAAATGATTTTATAGTCTGAACAATGCTCTTCTATACATTCACGTACACCCTGTAAACGGGACTATAACTGCCTCACGTGCTTAAATATACGAGCAAGCCGAGATAGGAATTAAATCAACTTTCAGTGCATGATCGGTACTTAAATGTTAGGCAATAGATCACCCCACAAAATAAGGGTTAATACTAACGACATGCCCTCTGTTCGACTAGACCTTTAGGGACGCGCCGCCCTGTCTCCGCCCCATACGTCATTTCATATTTATGTCTCCAGCTTTCAAACTTTTCCAAAAGATAAACGAGCACTCCCCGGAGAAATATTGATCATCCCTATGTCGGGGACTGTGAGGACAGTTCATACTAATGTGAAGGGGGAGGATGAATACGACCACCTACAGGATCGGGGGACAGGGCTGTACTCATTCCCAAATAAGCCCAAACCAGTTTACACAAACATCAAAGATTACCATGAAACATTTTCAAATTTGCTTCTGTGCTTATTTCATGAAGGCAGTTACATAATACAAAATTAACCAAAGCAATTTGGTTGACAAATTGCTCCTAAATTTGGAAAAATGTCGTTTTATATCTTAGCATTTTTCCCATAGGGACCAATGTTAAAGCCTGTAAGCCTAGCCTAAAATGTCCAACCCTATTTTGCCCTGAAATACAGCATTTTGATTGGCTGGCAAATCAACAGATCTGTCAACTGATGAAATTCAAGTAATCATAATGATAAAGCAGTCCTTGAAGAGATATGAAAACATAATTCTTGCTTATTTCAGTAACCCCAACTCTTGGAAACAAGGAGGACTTATAGAGTTACTTTGTCAAACCCTTGTCCAACCTTAGGAAATACCCAATCTGGGATGGGCTTATTCCGAGGGGTTTGCTGGTAATTCTGAAGGGGTTGCTGGTCATTCTGAAGGGGTTTCTGGTCATTCTGAAAAGGTTGCTGGTAAATCTGATGGGGTTGATGGTAAATTTGAGGGGGGGGGGGAGTTCTTGCTCAGAATTCTAACCATGGTCATTTGTTTAAAGTACCCACTAGGATGATTGTACGGCAAAATACAAACATGTTTCATATGAGTTGGAACATTAAAAGTAGGCCTAGATATTTTCAAACCAAACCCAACACAAGCATTTTGATGTTTTTTTCTTGCAGAGATGGTATACTTATTGCCAAACCTATCACCATACAGATCGGTGACCTATTGTACATAGTCGGTACCAACCAATCGACCGACACAGAAATCAGCACAATGTGTATACGCCTTATATTAAATCTGAAGAGGCCTCAGTCGGCACCCCTCTGGGCAGACACTGGAGGACGTCATCCAGCCAGCTGAGGGTAAAGGGGATTCCCCTGCTGACCATCAGTAAGGTGGTGCATACCTAAAGTGACCACTCCCCGCCTCCTCCCCCACCCCATGATGGACGAGCGTCGCCCTACCTGTCCCTCTATCTGTCGGGCAGCCAATGACCTCATTTAGCCTCTCCCCAAACCTGGCGCTGTGTTTTTTTCTTGCTGAGATGGTATATTCTTTGGCAAACCTATCGGCATACAGATCTGTGACCTACTGTATGTAATCAGTACCAACCAATCGACCGACTCAGAAATCAGCACAATGTGTATACGCCTTAAGCATATTAAATCTGAAGAGGCCTCGGTCGGCACCCCTCTGGGCAAGACACTGGAGGACGTCACCCAGCACTGGGGGTAAAGGGGATTCACCTGCTGACCATCAGTAAGGTGGTGCATACCTAAAGTGACCACTCCCCGCCTCCTCCCCCTCCACATGATGGACGAGCGTCGCCCTACCTGTCCCTCTATCTGTCGGCCAGCCAATGACCTCATTTAGCCTCTCCCCAAACCTGGCGCTGACCTGTAAAGCTTCACCCTGACCCCAATGTCATTACCCTGCATAAACTAGCCTCTCCTGTTTCTATTAGCCAAACCCAACACCCCCCTGTCTCCTGGGGGACTTTTTGTCTAATGGTTTGAGCCTGGGAAACTGAGAGGAGAGATAGATCAAGGCTTTGAGTGGAGAACAAAACAAGTCAGTGTTTTAGTTAGGTCTTTAGTGAGTGTTTACCAGAGAAGTTTAAGCTTAGTAAAAAGGACACTTTTAAGGGGAAGTTAGTACTAAGAAATAATACCTGTTATTTGTCCCAGCAAATGGGATTAAGAGCATCTAACTCAATATGAACATGCATGAAGTGCATTGTGTGTATAGCTAAATATGAGACAATGCACAAACATGATTGCTACTTTCTTAATCTTTTAAAAGTTTAACACATTATCTAAATACATTAGCCCTGAGTGGACTTTCACGATTAAGCTCCAGACAAATAGCCTCCTTATCAAAGTGCCTTTAAAGTTTCAACATTCAAATTGTTCTAGCTTCCACCTCTAGCTTATCCACTTCCAACAATCTCAATAGGAACCTCACTTTTTATCATTTTGATCAGTGAAAGACACGTGTTGACTGCAATAATTCCCATTAGAGAAGATTGAGTGGGACATTTTAGATTTGGACTGGGCCCTGTTCTCCTCAGACTGAGCAGTCTGATTGGTTCTATAAATATCACACCCTCCCAGAGAAAGATGCATACAAAGAGCAACTCAAGTGCTCTCTGGTGACAGTCAGTATTTGCTCACATCTAATCTGGGGCAAAGAGATGAAAGGATGGGTAATGGCCACAGGGTAAGAGGTACTCATAGGGGTTGAGTCAATTATGTGTGCACAGCAATGGTTCAAGGCTTTGAGTGAGCAGCTCTGAGGTGAATCTAGAGCAGCTCATATTGTGTTTCAAATGGAGGTCATGGTCCTAGCTATGTAGTCAGTCTAGTGACCTGGTAGGTATAGGTTTTATAGGGTTTGGGACCTCTATAGGCCTAATGTGCGCACTTATGTCTTCTTTACGCCATTTTGAAAATAATAAAAAGACAAAATGTTATGGGTATTACGTCTTAGGGAAATTGATTTAGAAGCTTAGACTGGAACCTGTTTAAAACTTCAAGCCACCTATAGACATTGTGCACATAACGTTTCATCACCCAAAATGGGCTGGCTGCAACTATAATTATCTCCTCTAGTGAATAATTTAATCAGGGCAACAGCCTCATAATTAGTACCAATACCTTTAAGCCTGGTTTCCACTAGGCGGTTCTGACCGCCAGAATATTGGTATTTAATGTATTACTTTTCACCAGTTGTATGACAAATGGCCATGCATCCTACATAATCATTTGAAAGAGAATTAAACCCCCATTTTAATGATATATGACATGTCTATAATTAACCAAGATTTCAAATGCTAAATATGTCAGAGGCATCGCCAGAGGGGTTACTGGGTGTCTGGAACCCCCTTTGATTTTCCAAAATATTAGTAGAATAATAGAAATATTATACTAAATCACTAGTGGTACCCATTTAAATTTACCTGGAACCTCTTCAGTTTTACTTGGAACCCCCTTTGATTTCAGGGCTGACTATGGATTTATTTAATTGGGAGCAAAATCAGCCAGTGGAAACCAGCCTTTAGCAACAACCTCCTACTCCCAGAATTCCCTAATACACTTTTACTTACCTCCCAGAAACCCCTTGATTCACCTTTACTAGCCTCCCGGAACCCTTGATTCACCTTTACTAATCTCCCAGAATCCCTTGATTCACTCTAACTTATTTACTTATTTTACTTACTTATTTACTTATTTTACTTACTTACTTACTTATCTATTTTTTTTCATTTCAGAGTGACTTAAAGCGCCTGTTCCGTCGCTGGTTCCCGTGTTGCCGGTTCCTCCCTTGTCTGGCCACCGGCCTGAACCGAGAGTCGACCATCGTGGTACTGGAGTACTCCAGATATGGCGGGAGGCGGGCCAGCTCCACCTCCACAGGCACCATCCGCATCAGGGACTCCAGCAACAAACTCATAAGTCTCAAAGTCAACGGGGTCAACGGCAGGTACGACTCGACGTCAACAGAAGTGGGCTGTAGGAACCAGTTACTGAACTCTAAGATGCGGAAATCCACCGAGCGGGATTTGTGATGTTTTGAATGGGTTTTGTTTTGTGGGTGAGATTTGAAAAAAAATTGTTTTGTTTGATTTGACGGAGGATGTGTATTTAATGATGTCGTCCTGAAGGAAGTTGTGTTTGATGATGTCCTACATAATTATTAAAACTGGGTGCCTCGCTAGTTAGTTTTGACGATTGATTGATTCATATGACATTGTTATTATAGGTCTCGTCAATATGATCGTTGAAAATATTGACCATTGGCAATATTTATCGAATTGAGAACGCATACATGCTGTTAGCTATTGCATCTAAAGATGCAACATTCAATTATCTAAGGAAGTGCCCATTCAAATATTGTACAAGACTTAAAATTACTCAGTTCCCAAAAGTCAATGTATTTGGACAAGCACGCTTTATCACAGAGTCCAATTTGTGTATTCCACTCTCCCATTTTGATTCTCCTTTCAAATAATATGTAGTAGACATGGTTTTCTATGACATTCCCAATCAAAATTGAAAAATTATTGATCTTTTGGTTGTTTAAATCGCTTAATGGAATACATAATTTATACATATCAATAAAATATATTATATCCTTTATTGCACGTGCGTCATTGGCAGTTCAAGCTGTCACAAACAGCTTTGGTGATAAAAGTTTTTTCATATAACATTGGTGACTATTATAATAGTTGTCATATGCAAGCAGGTATTCACACATTTTAAGGACATATATATCTACTCCTTTCCAATTATCCAGCAGCTAATAATTAATCAAAAAATGTCAACGGAGAAGACTTGTCTTATGATCGTTAGGAAACTGTGATTGGGTGTTTAATGAAGGAAATGTCATGGGTACTTTCTTTGACCCTTTTGAAAGGCGAACGCATTAGAGAGAGTTAATAATGGAAAAGTGTAAAGGTCTTTCCTCTCAGGTAGTGCCTGATCTTTGTCCTTGAAAAAAGAATATGTATTTCACATCCTTCTTAAGATCGTCTCATAGCTTTCAAGCTTTTTGTGTAAAGAAAGTATGGGAGGTAAAGTATTTAAACAGCATCTCTCGGGTTTCCTATTGTTACATTCTGACACACAGATTAATAATGCTCTGCCTCTTGACTAGACGATGTGTACATAGTACTTAAGGGTTAAAGCCTCTTGCTCTGTACATATGTATTTGTGATATTTGCCTTGAGTTATTTATTGTTTCTGATGATTCTCCCCAGGGTGCATTCTCCCAATGGCTTTTGCATGATGGACAAAACCCTTAACATCAAAGGCCATACAAATATAAAACCTGTCAGAATTCAATGATCAGGATATAACATTAAATTTAAATATTTTTCTCTTAAGATATGGCCAAAAAAGTAGATTTATGCCCTGTTTCCACCAAAACGACGAGATCAAAATTGAAAGATTTCTTCAACAGACAAAAACAGACGACTCTACTGTTAGAAAAAATCGTTCATCAGTGACGGTTTTTTGGACGATTTTCTGTTTCCACCAAACGATCATAAAATGATTTTACAGACGATTTTACAGACGATTCACGGACGATTTTACAGACGATTTAATTAAACAATATTTTAATTCAACAAATGTGGTTCAATTTATCGTGATAGTATATTTGTTATTTACTGAATCGTCCTATTATTTCCTGTTTCCACCAAAAGATGAATGCAAGATTTGTGTAGGAAAATCGTCCAACAAGCCAAAATCGTCTGAAATTATATAACATGTCAAATAATTTGTCTGAAGTCTGTCTGGCCAAATCGTCAGTCAATGAGGCAAGAAATCGTCTGATAAATCTGTCATTTGGAACGATTTTTCTGTTTCCACCAACAGATTTATTGAAAGATTTAAAAATCTGGACGATTTTCATGGTATTTGTGGAATCGTTTGAAGAAAAATCTTTTGGTGGAAACAGGGCATAAAGCTCCATCCCAACTCGACTAAGTTGGCAGATAATTTGCTGGGTGATTTTATTAAACGTGACTACGTTCAAACACGGTCAAAGTAAGGTACATTTCAGTCTGAGGAAAATGGATATGTACTTGTAAAGTATAACACCCATAAGAAGAATTAAAATTGCGTCTTTTACATACAGAGACAACGATGATGATAAAGTATTTGCCTGAATTCATGAGAAATATAAGAAAATGTCCTATGGTTTCATGCGATATTCTTGGTAAAAGAACATAATTATATACAAAATCATCAGCTTCAAAATGTATAATGTACAAATGTTAAGTCAATGATCCACGACGCGACAAAAGAGACCAGTTATCTTCTTCTTACAGTTTTTGTGTATTTGTAGATAATATTTTCAAAACGAAAATCTCAAAGAAAACTAAAAACTTTCACAAACTTGGCTCGGCCATAAACTTTGAAAACTATTTTCATACAAATCAATTCCATGTTTCATTGAAAAACAACCAATATTTACCAAACCGATTTCTTAAAATCGGTTCAGAATCGGCCAAAAATCGCATCGTGGATTCCCCCCCCCCCCGCCCTCTAATTACCATAGCCAAGCCATGGGAGGATGCCCCTGGTGCCCTCTACGTACTCCTGGGCTGAGCGCCTGCAGCAAAGTGACACTGTCCAATACTACTTCTACCACAACTTTGACAGTGTTGTGAGTGGAGCCCACTGTACAGATTCCTAATACTGGGCAAGTAGGTGGTGTAACAGTGTGACTACAGATGATGTGTCCTTTCTATATTAATATTTCACAGAGCAGTAACAGAGTGATAATGAGTGAAGGGTCAGAATACAAACTAACGTCTATTTTTGTATTGTAAATCCATTTGTATGACGATGAAATAAAGATGTATACATTCTATGATTGAGTTGTATCTATAAAGTTAAATTTATCATTTTGCATAAGAGTTGTGCAGTTCAGCTTTCAAGCATGAAACAGTAGGGTTAGTAGGTCGGGATCTTTTGGTGTTTTTTTTATATGTTTAAGGACCAATAATAGACGGAAATAGTAATAAAAATGAGGTTCTTCCTCCGTTTACTATGTGCAACCATTCCTAAAGTCTGTATTGCATAATTGATAAAGTATAGGGCATTTAATATACGTTTGCACAGTTTAGTTGAATTTTTATATCCTCAAATAGTTTTCTTGAAATTATAGTAACTGTTGGTCGGAATGCCTGGACACATAATATACAGTTATATTGTGTCTGTAAACTGGTACTATTCGCATTGGGTATTAAATATAACTGAAATTCTGGATAGTATCGAAATTTGAACGAGACATAGAAGACCGGTATAATAAAGAGTACTTTGAGGTGTCTGAAGCACGAATTCAAAGCTCAGAAGAAAGAAACTGAAAAATGTATGCAGTGTTTGTATTACAGTGGTCATAATAGCTCCCATGTCAAGAAGAGGGCGACGTGAAAATCTCTCATATTTCCATAGATCGTCTGGACGGAGGCCTTTTGCTACAGCCGCAGACAACCTACGTCAGCCCTATTCTTTTATATGGAAATTTAACCCTCAGGCGCAGGAGTGGATCCAGGTTGGTGGGGGGGGGGGGGGGGTTCCAGGGGGTCCTGACGACCCTCCCACCCGCTTTCAAGAACGCTGTATGTGTGTGTGCACGATTGTACGCCGTTTTTGTACGTAGCCTATATGCAGAATCCCTCCCCCTTTCCAAAATCAGTCCTGAATTTTTCGGGGAAAATATAGCAATTAACAACTAAGTGTCCAGCGAGGGCCAAGAGAAACTATATATGATAATTTATTATGTAAATACATAAATATTATGAGTCAGCATTAGGCTAATTATTACCAACTCCACATTGGTGCTTACGTTTTGCATTGAGATACATGAATTCATTCTGCATATCTAATCATTTGTCAAACAATGTCACTATTCTTATTCTTATTATTTTCTTAAGGTTACAATTACAATAATTCTTGCTATTACAATAGTTTTGTGGCCTATTTTATTTAAAAAAAACATCTGCTGACACAGAGAGTGCATGTGTCCCTAACATACCCCACTGAAGGTTTATGAAAGGTGTTTCATAAGGAAAATCTATGTTAATGTCTTCAAACACTTTGCTTGTGGCCCAAAAATATCTGTCATGTGCACCAGAACCTATAAACTCAATTAGGGAACCAAACTCCAATAGCTAATGATGACGAAAAACGTCACTGTTAGCTTATGAAATGCAAACTTCATTATTCTTCTACGTAATTACTTACAAAACAGGCCGCTGATCTAAGTCATTAAATAAATATTGTAATACAATATTTATCTAAATTTGTAGTCAAGGTCCATGACAATTTTAGCTCATTTAGCCGTGAGGGTGGAGGTTAAGGACTACTTTCAGCATGTCTCATGTTGATCTGATGATAATTATTACCAAGTATAACACACTCATGTAATTGTTAGGCGGTCCTAAAGCCTATCATTTCACTGAATATACTATTACATGTTCAAACTATTATATTATAATTATATTTCTTACCTTACCTGTTAGCATGTTCTTACCTATATTACCTATATTATCCATATTTCGTGGTTCCAGAACCCAGCAAAACAATCTTTACCTTTATATAAAGCAAAGCCTTTAACGCTTACCCTTATCACAGAAACTATTGACCACCATGGCAAAACGTCGTTTGCTGCTTGACTTATTTTCATACCCTTAATATTTATTATGCTTTATTATGATTGTTATCATGCTTTAGGATTAAGCCTACATTCCACTTTGTGGTAGAGTGCATTTATGGTCGCTATTTATGGGTGCCACAAGCAATTTGCGGTTTTGATACCAACATGTTGGTATCCCCGACCGCAAGCAAACTGCAGAAAATCTATATAGCAGGTGCCGGAAGCAGTTGCGATAAGCAACTATATTCCACCTTGCAGCACCCTGCCACAAGCAAGTTTGCATCAGTTTTCTTGCGTCTTTTCATGGTGCTGCAAGCAAATACCTTATAGTGGAATATATACAGCCTTTACTCTCTACAAATCATAGAATCATCTATTATGAATTCTTTACCTGTCTCGAACTTGCGTGCATTGAAAAAGCATCCTAGCCATCTTATTTACTTTATTTTAGACTTAAAACATTGCTCAGCAAATGAATTCACATGCATGGAATTTTAAAGAGTTTACCTCCACTATGAGCACAATGAAGTCTGTCAATAGAAAAATGAAAGTGTAAATATTATGGTACTTTTCAAGTAGACAATCTTTCCACATATCTCTTCATTATCTACTCTGCGGTTTGTTTATATTTTGGCTGGATAAATAAAATATAAGCTTCTATTGAATTGCATTGCAATCATGGAAAGTGGACCCTGACAGTTAAGTGGACAGCTGAACCTCTTTGTTTAAAAAAAAGGAAGCAAAAGTTTAATGAATAACAAAAACTACCTCCTGTTTTTTTGTTGCCTGAGTGCATTGCTTTTACCTGTCACCCTAATATCTCACCTGATTGACACTGGAGGGCGGTCAACAAGGGGGAGTATTTTTCCCAAACCAACCACATAATAACATGTTTTTCTTGTAACTTTAGACCTATTTATCTGATCACGGTGCTTAGACGATATAACCTGCGGCCCGCTGCATGAAGGGATATCTGTTGTGGTAATATGGATTGGAAGGTTTTGCAACAGCGACTTTTATGTTGCAAAGGGTGTTGCTGTTAAAATTCCAGTGGCCAACACATTCTATTGCGCACTTGTAACATCAATGCAAACAATGTATCGCAACATGGATGGGCCTTTCTGTTGATTTGTAGCTGTTCTACTGTAAAATTATAGTAATAGAAAGAAGACATTTAGATATATACAAACCTGAACAATTCAGCCAAAAATAAGCATTTTAATTTGGAGCAACAACAGCTAGGATATCTTTCACTGTTATTCTTTGTTTCACTTTTATGCGATGGGCCACTGCTTTCTTATTAGTTCGTACCAGCTTGGTCCTTTGTTTGCATAGATTTTACTATTCTAACATTCACATGACCTTCGTTAGACCACAATATTTGACTGGCTGTGCTCCGTGGCATAATGGGTCTAGCTGCTGTGAGGGTTGGCAACAACAGCGGGACCCATCCCTGTTGAACAGTGAGGGAATCCAACTTTGCCTATGACAGTGAGGGTTGGCGCCCCAGTTTTTTAAATGTGTGGTATTTTGGGACCATTGTCTTAATATTGTGTTTTTCTATGTTAGCTGTGTCGTTCAGCTTATAAAATATATAAAAGGTAAATGGCAGAAATGTAGTCATCATTCAATCAAATGTGTTCAAAATGTGTTCAAAACCATTGTTGTTGCTAGGGTTGGCAGTTTGAAAACCTTAAATGACATCACTGTTGCAAGACCCATATCTAAGTCCTCGCTGTTGGGAGGGTTTGATAACGCAACGGACCACTGTGGCCCGTTGCACAATGGGTTCATAACAACGGAAAACAAATTTTTGAAAAAAAATAATATTTTCGTAACAAGGATGGTTTATACACATTGTTTTTCTATATTTAGAATGCAGCCAGAGAGCTGTAACTTTTACTGATTTGTCCTTAATTTTTTTCGTTTTTACATCAATTTACAGAATTCAATTTCATTCATTAGAACCAGAGATTTTACTATGTTTGTAAAATCGTAACAAAGATATCTTTAACAAAGATATCTTTGTTTGATCCTAACAACGAAATTCTATTGTGCAACGGGCCACTGTGGCCCGTTGCACAATAGAATTTCGTTACTAAGATAAAACAACGAAAGCACAACGAACAAATGCTTAACAGCGAAATGTTTCTTTGTTACGAAAATATTTCCACTCTTACTTAAATAGTAAAAATCTCGGCTTCTAATAAATGGAATTGAATTCTGTAAATTGATATAAAAAGGCAAGACATTGGAGAAAACGCATTAAAAGTTACAACTCATTGAGGGCATTCTAACTATAGAAAAAAAATTGTTAAAAAATACTTTCGTTGTTACGAAAATACCTGCAAATAATTTATTAAGCAACAACGAAAACTTTTGTTGTTTACAATATTTTCGTTGTTACGAAACCCATTGTGCAACGGGGCACTGTGGTCTGTCACCTAACCAAACTCTCGCAACAGCCAGACCACAGCAAGTGTTTAGATTTAGGTCTCACAACAGCGATATCCTTAAGGTTTTCAAACTGCAAACCTTCGCTGTTGCGATGGTTTTACACACATTTTAAACACAATCAATTGATTGATAAACACATTTCCGCCACTTGTCTTTTGTATATTCTATTAACTAAGGGACACAGCTATCATTTGCTAAAAACAAAATGTTGAAAAAATGATCCCAAAATGTCCCTCCAACAAACTTAAAAATTGGGCATGCAAACCCTCGCTGTTATCAGTAGAGTTGGATACACTCGTTGTTCAACGAGGATGGGTCTCGCTGTGCCTGCCAACCCTCACAACAGTTATGCTACGGAGCACTGGGGTTTCAAAACACCAAACTATGGAACCTTTCCCTCAGTAATGTACTTAAATAGTTTACCACTCAGGAATGGAAAAGTTTAATATTCAAGAATGGCCTTGAATGGTGAGATATTTTTATAATCTAGCATGTACCTAGGCTCAGGCTTTAAAAGGAAATAAATATATCGACGTGAATAAAGTATGAGTTTTCCTCGAGGCCCGAATGTGTCTTTTTAATTTCTCATGCAAATTAGGCTTATCTTCACAAAAGCGAAACATCTCTTTCATTTAAATAAACTGGTAAATAGATTTGAAATTCGAGAAGCAAAGGACAAATTACTTCAGCTCTGCATTCAAATCAGGAAACCCAGTTGTCCTGTCATGAATAGCCTTCAAATCCATTCTCTCATACGCGTTTTCTAGAACAAAGAGAACATTGCTGGTAGGATTTGAAGTAATCTGAACCTAAGTGAATCAACTTTGAATTCAAAACACAGAGTGCATGATAATGGAAAACAACATATCTATCAAAGTGAACCACCAAGTCTGCCAGTTGTTCATCATACTCTTCTCAATTAAAACCCATCTCATGTGATACTGCTTGGGTTTTCTTTTAAGTATCAGGTGGCTTCTTGCATGTGATTGCCCTTAAAGGAACGACCAAGAAAATGAAATTAAAAAACGGGATGAAATGACACCTGATGGCCTGCTCAAAGAAAAAGCCCAGTCATTTTCTTTTATTGAACTGTACTTAATTACATGAATTGGTCTTGTGTATAAGTGAATTATGAGTCCCAGGGGACTGGTAAAGTGAATTTCTTTATAGAGATATAGGCCTATTGTATGAAGGTGCGGGACTTGTTTGATATTAGGGGAACAATTTAAAACCTTGTAGGCAGCACTATTCTCATAATCTTGTTTTAAGCAAATTATTGATACAGGGGCCATCATGTTACAACTAAAGGGCCGTACCCACTAGGCGATTTTGAGTCGGCCGACGGCAATCAGCGTCGGCGCCGACGGTCGGCGTAAAATTATCAAACATGATTGATATGGATCGGTGCGGCCGTCGGCGTCGCCGTCGGCCGTCGGCGCCGACGAGTACGCCGACGGGACCGCCGATTGTGTGTGGGTATGGGGTGTTTATCAGAGTTGGCCGACGAGTACACCAACGAGTACGCCGACGCCGACGCCGATTCAGCAAAAATTGTCCTAGTGGGTATGGGGCTTAAGGATCACTGTATTTCAATGCAATTTGGTCATTTAACTACAAACACACGGAAAATATAGTCAATTCTTCTGTAAAAAAAAAGACCACGAAACAGTTGAAAATGGTCTTCTAAACTAGATGCGAAGCCATACGATTTAGATACGTTTTTAACAGTTTATTTGAAATGGTCATTAGTTATCCTTCATTTCATAAAAACTTTGACCATTGGAATTCTAAAGCACAATAGAATATTTCTACTAATGGCTTAATGGGAGCATTTGATGATAGTTAACGCATGTAGAAAAATAATGTAACAGCATTTGGGAAATTGAGGATATAATAAAGAAAGTAATTGATTTTATATTGCAGTCGGAAGCAATGTGTCTGCTGAAAGAAAACGCGAATAGATTTGCCTGCAATAGTGCCAATGATCTATTTGACAGCTTTAAGATGTTGATATTCAAAGGGGAAGTTCCTTCATGACTTTGCATCAGGCCATAAAGGATATCATCTGAGGGCAATCTCACCTTCTAAAAATAGCTGGGCCGGAAAGGAAGAATGCCTAGGTGGGGGTGGCTGTCTGTGTCACTTGGTAGCAGCCAGTCTATTGGATGAGACCAGAGACCTTATACTTTTATAGAAACTGATCACTGCCACTTTGAACTCATTTACATTCTG
This sequence comes from Lepidonotus clava, assembly GCA_936440205.1. Taxonomy (NCBI): domain Eukaryota; kingdom Metazoa; phylum Annelida; class Polychaeta; order Phyllodocida; family Polynoidae; genus Lepidonotus; species Lepidonotus clava. The sequence continues at coordinate 18,299,738 of OW387135.1, forward strand.
AAGATCCAAAAGGTGACTGTATGGCACTCGAATTGCCAATTTTGGGATGAGGATTTTGTGTTAACTCAACATGATATTGTTTTGATCCTTTTGGATATTCATCCGGATTCATAATCACATGAAATTGGTTTAAGGAAATCAGTTTTTAACACTGTTAAAAAAGTCCAAGGTGTTGAAGAACAGATAAGTTTTTCACAAAGTCACATTCAAACACTGCAAAAATATACTTTGTTAAGGTCATCTTGTCAAGATGGCCTTTCCATTACCTTTAATGTACCTTATTTACCTCATTTACAAAACTCAAAGGCCAGTAAAGGCATGCACTTTCGGGCAGCGCTACCAACAATATTATAGCTTCACTAAGATATATGTAACTTTGTCCATATGTCACAAAGAAAAAGATGATTGTAATGGTGTGTACAGACTCTCATAGGGGGCGCCAGTGTCGGGACGTTCACAGCAAAACATCACTAATTATTAATCTTTTCCCCATAGGAACCATTGTGCCTACCAGCCAACCTACAATGTCCAACTTTATTATGCCCAGCATTCTATTTGGCTAGCACACCTGCAAATCTGTCAATTGGCAACATTTAAAGATCATAATGATTTATTAGTACTTGGGGATAATAGAACAATATAAATCTAGTTTATTTTGATAACCCCAATTCTAGGAGGCAAATGGCTTATATTTTTATTTTGTCCAACCCTTGTCCAACCTTGGGGTACACCCAATTTGGGATGGGCTTATTGAATGGCCATTCTTCCACGTCTAAGCTCTTTGATAATAGACAGAACGACTGAGGTCAAGCATATTCCCGGGGTAAAAGGATTTATGTGTAGGGGCATAACTCTGATCTGATGGAGGCTGCTAGTGCACAGAACCTCACGCATGTCTTGATTGAGTTATCTCAGACTGGCAATGGGTGGTAATAGGAAAATAGGAAATGATAGTCACTTCTTTATAGAGAAAAGTGTGTTACAGAGGATTAGCCATATTGTGAATGAGAGCTTGTAATCAAAGGAGAAGGTTACATTGTATGGTGGATAAATGTCTCTTTGATGAGGACATTTGAGGACAACTCGCGACCCATCAATCATGTATCTTATCTCTATTATCGTTATATAATCGACTAAGCTTGGATCATTTGCCTCTTAAGATAAATTATCACTGTGCAGGACTCCCACAATTGGGACTTTGTTAGTCATGTCTAGCTGGTATTCCATCAAATAGACCTGTTGTCTGTTTTATCTGTATCTTGTGTTCAGTTGTTTGTTTCTTGATGACAAAGTTGATATTAGACATTTTGCCCCCTATTTTCCACAGATCTACCCATATCTCCCTAAATATCAGCCTTAGAGAATGATTGAGATATAACCCCCTCAGAGCATCCTTTCCCTAGTCTGATTCCAAAATGTTGATAGAGGCAGACCGTTTTGGGAAACAATACATGAATTTGTTAAATTTTGTTCCAAATCAGTAATACCATTGGAATTTCTTGAAATGCTGTGGGGGGGGGGCGTCTACACCTTTATCATACCTAAATTTAGGCATGTTATATCCTCCCTCTAACAACTACAAGTATTTACCAAGTCTTTGTATAAAAATTATAATATCATGATTTCCTGTGATACACACATTGTAAATATCAATGATTGCAGATGTATCAAATATGTATATAATTTACTATAGCAATGTATAGAATTTATGGTAGATACTCTTACTGAATGTTTCTTAGCACTCACCATGCCCCTTCTGGTCAGTGGCAATTTAATATAATTCAGGTCAGATGAGGAAGTGCAACCATGCTCTAGGGAAACTCCTGCAGCTGGTCCATTTGCACGAGAAAATATATCATTTACCAAAAGATATAATAGGCCTAAGGGCCTACTCCTGAGTCTGTGAGGATTGTGAAATACGACGACACTGATGCTGATTCTATATACATGTACATTAACAATGTTGTTGTCAATTGTCCATATTGAATTTTACCATTGAAAACAACACTGTTGATGTACAGGTATATAAAATCAGCATCAGTGTCATCTCTAGTAAGGGCATAGCCTCAGCTGGTCAGCAGGATGCAGACGCTGTTGTTGCTACAAACATCTTATGAACTATGCAGAGGGAGGTGTACTGTGCCCACCCTGAACAGACAGTGCATGTTATTCCATATGACTCGACTGGCATGTATAAGTAAGAGTTTGGTGCGAGTCATTCACCTTGTGCAGATGACAACAGAGTCAGTGAGTGAGTGATGGATGTTTTATGCCGTAGCAACAGCCAGGGTCATTTTCATGCTGAAAACAAGTTTGGACAAATTCTGTCTTTGAGATAAAGGTGACAGGGCAGGCAAATAGCAGGGGATCAAAACTTGGAAATCATTTTTGATGTACCTTATCCCTTAGTGAATCCAGACACTAACCGGAAATTAAACCCAATGAACCACTTGGTCAGTCCTGGGTCCCCCCTAGCGTTGCCTTCTACAATCAGCAGGGGCTACTGGGGATCTATTCTTCCCACTGTACCAAAAATAGTATAGCTTTACAAAGATGGTCAAGTGAGGCCTTCCCCTACAGCATTTTCGTGACTTCTGATAGGGGCGCCCCCTACGAGGCTCCATGCAACCCATTAAGACGCGGCCGTCATTGTTGCCGTTTTCGTGACGTCATCATCAGTATCATAACATAAACAATGTGTCAATGACGTCACGAAAACAGCAACAATGACGGCCGCGCCGTAACGGGTTGCACGGAGTCTCGTAGGGGGCACCCCTATCTACAACGTTCACGGCAAAACGTGAGGAATTGTTTCTCTTATATTGGAGGCTCGTTGACTGTACCCCCAGGGGGAATGACAATGGATTACTGAACAACATAATTGTACGAGGAGACCATTGTTATTGGTATCAAGGGGAATTTGAAAGATCTTGTATCAATCACTCAGGATGGTATTTTGACAAAGTTGACTTTGCATTCAATAAACATCATATCATCTTACAAGAGGATTGTTCTAAGAAGAACAACTTGAGAGAAAGGGTTGAAGGACAAGAAGGATGTATAATTCCCGTCTAATATTGATATAGATAAGAGATTTATGTGTTGATTTAGGCCTAGTAATAAACTCCGCCTAGAATTATCATCTTACTTGTGTTGTATTTGAATTCTAAACAACGCTCTCTTAGATACATGGAAATCTATATTACAAATTTCTCCTATATATCATCTAATACACCTGTTTGACTTTTTCGATTGAATTTGATTAAATCAAGGAGGAAATAAGAATTTCTACAGAAGTACAATCATTACTGTTTTACTGTTATATTGTTGAAGATGTCTGTAGATTGTTGTTTTGGAAAAGTGATGTTTAAGAAAACAATGTGTAGTTGATTACCACATAAAGTTAATGATTAATCTAAATGTTCCTGGTTTTGGCAGTACCTTCCATTCCCAAATGCTGAGATAACTTAACTAAGAGTATGGTCGATTGCCTTTAACCCTAGCAGGCAGACATAAGAACAAACTTAGGAGCCACCAGCACAAGGAGAGTTTTTGTGTTTCATGAATCATTCTTGCCAGAAGAGCAATTCTCAGAGGCTCCCTTCTTTTTCAAGTGGTCTGTCTGTGTGGTTTATGTAAAAGGCTTCAGGAGCTTTTATCAAAACAAGGAGGCCCTGAGAAGCAATTTTAAGTGCCCTTTGAAGGAAACTCCTTTGAGAGATTCACAGAAGAAAAATAGAACATTTTGGAAAACAAAATGCTTTGTGTGCAATATGTTGCCAGTGCCTTTGGTAGATTGAAATAATTTTATTTTAATAACAAGTTTTCCAGATAAATGATGAAACTCAATTTCCTACAAGCACAGTGCATAACTTCTTTTCGTAAGCGCCAAATAACAATATTTTATGAGGAAAATTCCATACATTTTGATGGTTCTTCTGGATTCTCATTCAATCGTGTGAGGCTTATTCACGAGGAAATTGGTGAGTATTTTTGGCAAAAGGAATACACCTTCAATAGTGTTAATCAAGCCAGTTGAAAAAACTAGTCAAGCAAACAAAACTAGTTTAAGTCATTATGAGAATCCACAAGAGTACAACAATTTCCAGTTGTGTAATCAAGAGAATGTTGGTGACAAATATAGATAACAATCCTATAAAAAGCTAGAGTTGCACTCATTAAAGGCATGATTTTAACAAAGCCAATGTTGAGCAGGTAAACAGGTAGGTGAAAATAGTATTTGTATGACATGTGGCTAAGCTGGCAAATGTTTCTTTTATTTGACATTCCTTCTAAATATCACATCAGAATTACTCTATGGGACCAAATCCAGGCTTTTGATTCAGTCACCTGCATACTTTGATATTGCAAATGACTGAATGTAATGGTCATTTTATATGTACATTACTATACCGTCTATATTACAGACAAATGTAAATATAATGTACAATCCTGATGAACAGATGAAGGTCTAAAGACCAAAACATCTTAATTGTTTCATAACAAAATATTTAACCGAAAATAAACAACCTCTTTAAAGATATTTGCTTTTGGGTTTGATAGAGTTTTCCACCTTTAATTTATTGTTTATATTCAGTGAAATGTAATTAGATTTCTGGATACAATAGGACACAGAGCATACATCATATGTCAAGTGTTTATTTCTTTTCGATGATCATACATCATCACAATTTTGTCATTTTATTCAAACAATTGCAATTGGTACATTTGTGTACATGTCCAAGTCAAACGCACAATTGTGAAAAGACATATTGATTGGCAAATAGATTTACCATTGTTTAACATTATTGGCAGCATAACATATCAGTATCATACAATTCAGTATTATATAATTGCCCACAATATCATCATATTAAGAAATATGGATCTAACATTTCAGTTTTTATAACTGTTCACACCTGTTAAAATTTAATGATATACTGTACCATTTCGTCGTCTCTAGAAATCGGTTAGTATATTGAAATCACACTTAATGAATTTGTATCATGATATCGATTTTGTCAAATGCAAACACCATTGCCTTCCTTTGTATGCAAAGAAGTTGCAATGGTTACGATTCTACATAACAATTCCAAGAGGGAACAAAGTCATACATATTCGTTAACAACACGAAGCGTCACAGATACGTACAGCACAGGATTTGAAGATTCCCACAATCTAACCTTCTTGAAGTTTTCGTCAGTCAGAGGTACGAAAATACATATTTAGAACTGGTAGGGGCACAGATGTGTAAAGTGAAAATGCCCCCCCCTCCCCCGTCCTTACTTTATCACTTGCTTAAGTAGAAATGTCTACACGTCTGAGCATGTCAATGACATCTGTATGTATCAATACGAATACTATAAAATGTTCTACCTTTCATAAGTCCGTCTGTTGGATTTATCGACCATGTATTTCTTGCTATCACATGGGAATCATGCAAAACCGTGACGATAAAAGGCCTAAACAAATACTACCTCTCCCCTCCCTGTCCCCCCTGCCCCCCTGCCCTCACCTCATTCCCTTTATTTCACCTCTGTTACAATAACACGCTCTCAATGATACTGCACATGGTTGAGAGAAAAACCTGAAGATAGCCCTCTCATATCCCCCATTTATGATGTCACTTATGTTCATATCCCTCAATGCATGCCTTGACAAAGCGCCCTCTATGCTGAACAGGTAAACCAAACCACTAATCGAAATATAAGTGGTCAGATCTACAACCCTATACTACAATAGGGTTTAGTTAAATCATAAAAAAGAAACAACCCGACTTTGTTGGGCTTGAACCTATTAATTTTGGGGATTTTACGTATCGGGGGTAAGTTCTGTTAATAGTAGAACTGTGAAACTGTTATGATAGTAGTAGAACTTTAAAACTGTTCTGGTAACAGTAGAACTTTTAAATTGTTTGCTTATAAGGACCCTCAGATCGGCTCAATAAAACCCCATCAAACGATCTCATTGAAGCCTAGGTAATACCTGATTGAAATCTCTTTTGCAACCAGTGTTGCTTACCTTTGGAGTAGGATACACGTACCTCTCTTTGTAAAGGCGCTGTTCCATTGAAATGACATTGCTGGGATCAAGATTTCTTAGTTCATAATTGAGGATCCATTTTCACAAATGAATTTCGGATATGGGAAGATTAAAAATAATATGTATAAGGGCAGGTCTAGTTTCACAGGAACCTTGAAAGATTACCCTTTAGCTACTTATCAATTGTTGCACTTATTGAAGGAAAAAGCTGTTTTTCAAATGTTTTTCTCATACTTTCTTTTATACTGTTCCACTCTCCTTTCACAGAGTTCTCTTACTTATTCTCATTTGCCCTCATTCTTAACCATACTCCATTGTCCATTCATTGAATAGCTGTTCACATCCATCGAAACGTACCGAGGCACTTTTTTTGCCTTATGAATGATAAATCTCAATGAAATATCTTGGCCAACCTTTGCATTGAATGTACCAGCCTAAGAGGGCGTTGTTATAATGTTCTCTTTCAGGATATTCTGGGATTACAAATGCTTAAAGCTTCTGCTGGCCATTGTAGTGGGTAGTATACTTTGGGCCTGTCAGGTGGTTGCACTAGTCCTGATGAGTACTTTATTGCCCTTTTAATATGGCTGGTAGTTATACTGGCCCTTAAAGTGGTTAGTACATGGGTCTTTGTCGGGGATATTATATAGCCCTCCTTTAGCCTGAGCCAGTGCAGTGGTTTGCTGGTCCATTGAATATTTCAGTTCTTGCCCTGGTCCTTTAGGTTGGTAGTATACTTCACGTTTCAAACTGTCCCAACAACATGGATTGACGCTGGTTATCATACTGTCAGGATGGCCCCTCATATATGAGCTTACACAATGGACATGTAAAATATACCATCGGCTTGCTGGCTCGGCCTGTGCCTCCAGTTACTAGCCCCAATAGTGGATAGTATACTGCCTTCTCTCAGGCTGGGCCTGTCCACTGGTTATACTGGCCATGGTAGTGAGTAGTATACTACTGTCCCTCAGGCCTGACATGTCCAGTGGTTGCACTGGCCCCTGTAGTTGGTAGTATACTACTGTCCCTCAGGCTGGGCCTGTCAGGTGTTTGAACTGGCCATGGTTGTTTGTAGTATACTGCCATTTCTCAGGCTGGGCCTGTCGGATGGTTGTACTCAAAGTTGGTGTTGTACTGACCATGTTAGTGTGCAGTATAGTGGGTTCTCTCAGGCTGGGCCTGTCCTAAAGTTGAAATGGCCACAGAAGTGCGTAGTATACTGCCATCTCTCAGGCTGGGCCTGTCATGATGTTGAACTGATCATAGTAGTTGGTAGTATACTACCATTTCTCAGACTGGGCCTGTCTGGATGTTGAAATGGCCACAAAAGTGGGTAGTATACTACCATCTCTCAGGCTGGGCCTGTCCTGTGGTTTATACTGGCCTCTGTAGTAGGTAGTATACTGCGTTCTCTCAGGCTGGGCCTATCCAATGGTTGTACTGGCCTTGGTATACTGCGTTCTCTCAGGCTGGGCCTGTCCGGTGGTTGTACTGGACATGGCACGTAGTGTGTAGTATACTGTGTTCTCTCAGGCTGGGCCTAACTGATGATTTTCATGGCCATGGTAGTTGGTAGTGTACTACCATCCCTCAGGCTGGGCCTGTCCGGTGGTTGTACTGGCCCCTGTAGTGGGTAGTATACTGCCTCCGCCGGGCCTGCGCGGTGACCATGGGTTCGATCATCTTGGAGTAGGCGGCTGACCGGTAGGACAACCAGTCTGTGTGCTCCTGGAGCTTCTCCTGTAGCTCGTTATCACTGGGATAGGGCACCTCCTGGGAAATGAGCAGATAACGTGAGATTACATGGAGAGATGAGATGTGCATAAGTGAGAAGATGAATGAAGTTTTTTGTTAGGTAAATATACTTGCCCATGATATTTAGTAAGATTTGCAGATTGTGGTTATATTCTGTGACTGATCTAATTACAAATGTGCGATCAAATAACTCATTCACTATGTTCCGGCAGTTTAGACCAAACGAAATGTTAGTGCTTTAGCATAATACAAAGTTTAGCTATGAATGTTACATGTTAGACTGACGCCCATACCAAAACCTGAATAGTTTTTCGGATTAAAATCTCTTATATGCAAACATAAATTTTAATGGTGCTTTTTATCCTTTTATACCTGAGCATGAATAGACCATTTACATGACTTTCAAACCAGATGAAATGAATCAATTAATCTAATTACTGTGGATTTTCTATAGCGATTTTTGTTGATTGATTTTAAAAACAAGTTCCAATGAGAACTATTAGCTTCTCATTTGTTGTTGTATTATGTTATTCGGATTTTCTACTCCTAAGCCATTACAGAATCAAAGAGCGGTCAGCAACCTAAGGCCTGGTTTAAACAATTCCACAGCCCCAGATACTATTAAGTCGGAGTAGAACTTTATTTATAAAATATAATATAAACTTGTCCTAAAAGAAAACATTAATTTAGAAGTGGACATTTTTTTCATGGATGTCAAAATGCTGCTACGTCCCTAGGGCAACTGTCAAGGCTATTATAAGGCTAAGGGCAAACCAAACAATAATGATTTTGACGTTGCCCTCGTGTATAAACCCCCCTTAAAACATCCAACGAACCACCTTCCCACATTCCCACCATTATAGACCACTCTTTTGTTCATTGACTTCCCAAGCAGGAACAGTCGACCTGTCAGGACTACTAAGCGTTGGGTGATATATCTTACCGTCCTCCTTAGGTTATTGATGATGCTCTCAGTGGAGTGTTGTCTGAAGAAAGGTTTGGACACCAGCAGACACTCCGCACCGTTAGACACCACACTCAGACTGGGCTGCCTCTCTCGGAACACTACGTCCCCAACGCCCTGGAAGAATAGATTGTTTTTGCCATTTAGATTAATCTCGATGTATACGGTTTTTTTTATTAGCAAAATCTTTTTTTTCTGTACCAAATATAATGTTGTCAAGGATATGTTGTAGTTGTCTTTATGTGTACAAATATATTTGTATTGAACTGTAAATGTTGGAAACAAAAAATATACATGTTTTATGTTGAATGGCTGAATGCCTCCTGAACATTTTGTAAATTATTGACTTCCCCTCCTGTTCACTAATTGTATATTTACTTACTGTACATAATTTCGTTATTGTGTTTTGCACTAATAATCATCTACATGAAAAACTTACTCTGTTAGATGTGGCTATGAATAAGAAAAATAAAGAGAAGACACTTCACAATATTATACTGTAATCATCCGGCAGTTACAAGGTGAATATGTTGATGCATCTTTAAAATATTGCAAAACATGGTTCTTTGATATAGGGTAATAGGATATAGATTTTCGAAGCGTAGCCTATCTAAGCGGCCTTATCTTATGAAAGTGTTTACTCTCAAATTTATTGTAAAAAAAAATGAACCCTAAAATTGATAGGAAAATATCGAAAAGTTCTAATATCATTAAGATAAGCTTTTGCTTTTTTTTGATATTACGAAATTGGTTGAATAATCGTGCCAAGCATAGATAGGTACAATAGTATGATTCATAGCTGCTTGAAATGTACATCAAATACTAAGCCTGGCAAGTTTTATTTCAAAAAAGCTATGTCTGTGTTGTGTCAAACCATAAAGATACATACACATGTATATATTATGTCTATGGACAAACGCATAGTCGTACATAGGTATTGTGAGGAAGAGAAAGTTAGATTCAACCTATACTCACAAAATATTGGCCCTTCTCTAGGACTTGGACCAAGATAAAGGTGGGTTTAACGTTAGAGGGCGCTGACAGGTTTACGACACTCTCTGTAGGCGACTCGGAACGCAGTGGACCGGATGTGACGTCACGGAAGTCCGATATGGCATTGTCAACATTGGCGTCGGCGCCTTCTGAAAGGAATCGGTTTATATTACAATGAGCCTGCTCACACGCTGAAATGAATGTCATCCTGGTAGCTAGAGGTTGATATAACCTGTCTGTCATCCCTGCTAGGCTTTAAAGGAATGGAATAGACTGGGTCTAGTTTCATATATTGTGAAGAAAATCTAATGCATCGTCAGCCCTGAAATGTAAGGGGGTTCCGACTAAAAGTGAGGGGTTCCATGTAAATTTGAGTGGGTTCCAACTGTGATTTCCTTTGATATTTGTTATATTTTACTCATATTTTGGGAAATCAAAGGGGGTTCCAGACACCTCGGAAACCTGCCTGCCTACCCAGCCAAGGTGCGACGTAACGGTCACGTTCTGCGACGTTCTAATAACGTTCCGTGACGTTCTGCGACGTTACTAGAACGTTCTTCGACGTCACATCCTTGGCAGGGTACGCCACTGGTTTACGTGACAGTAGAGTGTTAATTTATTGTATTATTACCAAACCGTTTTGATATATTCATGCTTATTCAAAGCTGCTAACCCACCTAGGTCTTATAAATGCACTGCACCTTGCCACTTAATATATCCTATTTTAACGTCACTGACATAACTGGTAGATATATATCTTGCTTTCTATTTGTCAATCCACCATGTTGTGGTATACAAGTATTTATGTCTTTTTTTCATGTTTAGTGTATAGACAGCCCTTGTGTATAGATATACACATGAAACGATTGAATCTCCTTTAAAAAGATCTGCTCCCGCCCCATAGACGCTATGCAGATGACTTTACAACCGGACCAAAATTAATTGGCAGCCATATTTTTGATAAATTTGAAATAAACTTTGTTTACTCTAGATCGATGTTTTGACAAAATCTGTCATGATATACGGATATTACGCATACCTTAGTGTCAAGATGATATTGACCTTAATTGTTCAAGGGAAATTCAAATAGGCTCAATAAATTACTTGTTTCAGATATGTCCTGTTTTTTTTCAAGGTCTCATTTCCTTTTTATTAAACAGCATTATCGAAGTATTTCTGAAACCATTTCCTGTATTGCTTCTTCCTGACTAGCACCGTCGGGGTAATTAATTGTTGGAAATGGTAATTTACTTAGGTATGTTTATATGCATGGAATTAACTCACCTGTTTTCTTTTCTGAATCATCAAATTCCTGCTCCACCCCATCAGTCCGTCTCCGGCTTCTGTGTGCTGACATGTAGACACCCTAAAAAAAATGAAAAAAAGCACAAAATTTTAGTTCGTGACATTATTTTCTTGGTTAAAACACTCTAATTAAATTGCAATTTGTTTCTAGTAGATAATGAAACATTTTATATAAACATTTATACTTTAAGCAAGTTTTTATAAGGACATTTTCATTCACGAATCTATCACGCATCTTTTTTTTTACACTTTTACGCATCAATTTTTAGGTGTATGAGTGTTTTCTGAAGCACCTTGAATTACGAAATTGATGCGTGAAATTTCTTTGGTCGTCACCCCAGGTATAAGGAGTCATCCACCATAATCTTAAAGCTTGTGAGAAAATTGTGTTTGGTTTAAGGTACTAAAAACAGATATCCATATTCGATCAAACCTTGCAATGCCTTTTTATCGACTACCTGAACCACAATACCGAACAATGTATTTTGGCTAGGTTTGATCATGGATTGATGAACTTGTAAGACTTAGTATTTACAGCATAGATTGTTCATGTTCTTATTGTGCGGATTCATATGAACCATCCCAAAGATCAAGTCATGCTGTTTACCCTCGTTGTTTTCGTAATTTCTGGCAACACTGGTAGACTTCCATTAAGACGCTCATCCTTTTGGACCACCGTAGCCTCGCTTTCAGTTGATGACGTCACTTCCGGCGCGCGCGAATCGCGCAGACGACTTTTGAACTCTTGTACGATGGTATCGTAATCGAGAAGTCCCAGCCGGTCGTTTTCTTTGAAGACTCCAGGTATTGTCTCATCCTGTTCACAGAGAGAAAAAACAGCGTGGGAGGGATTATTGTTTTTGGCCCAGACTTTTGCTGCCATCTCCACACGTGCTTCAGTGCACCTGCTGAGTTCTCCGACAGCTATAATCATTACCAAGAGTGGAGACGGAGATGAACTTATTTGCTTCTACCATCACATGGGTGATAAAAGAATTTCCAAGGCACCAGCCTATTACTGAAATTAGGCCTAAGATTTGGCATCATTTGGTTTGGCTTATTTGTATGATTATAGACTTTAGAGTTAAAAAACACAGTATTCAAACTAATTTAAAGAAAAGCTACTAGGCCTACTTCTTGTAGGTCAAGAGTGGAGATGGAGATTAACTTATTTGCTTCTACCATCACATGTGCGATAAAAGAATGTCCAAGGCACCAGCCTATTAGTATTACTAGAATTAGGCCTAATATTTGCCATCATTTGGTGTGGCATATTATGCATTTTATGTAGACTTTAGAGTTAATTAACAAAGTATTCAAGCTAATTTAAAGATAAACTACTACTCCTTGCAGGTCAACGGTAAAAGGAAACCATCTAAACATTAAAATGGCTATAGTAATGGTGAATTGCTTTATCATGTTGATGAATAACGGTCTAAAATGCGAGAATAATGTCTGTACAACGGTGAATAAATTCTATAATTTCCATACATGTATCCATATCAAATCTGACCCCAAAACGAACAGGCCTACTCATAACTGTTTCCATAGAATCAAAAACATTGGCCTATTAAACAGACAGTGTAGAGCCTATAAATCTCAAGCCTTTGTTTACATTACCATTTTCATTTTCAGTTCAAATTGACTTTGGAAGGTTGGCCTGGGGACCTCGGGCAGTTTGAGTGGCGGGACCAGCTTCCGCCGCCGCCGTCTCTCCCTGAAGGGCACGTCAACGCTGACACCCTGCTTGGCTGAAGGGCAAAGAAAAAGAGAAATAATTGTATTTTTTCCTCCTATATGTCAACTGATTAATGTTACAAAATGTCAAATTATTTTAACTATTTCTAAGGTAAACATACGCACTGTACCTTTTGTGATAGCCATTCTGGATTATTTCATCTATAGTTATTTTCTTTGTTTCATTCACTGAGAGATACTTAGAGCCTTGAAATGATTCACGTTACATTGTTTTTATATTTTTTCTTGCAGGTTACTTTGTGCTAAGCACAACCAGCATTACTTCTACACAGATCTAGCGTACTTTATTAAATGTATTATTGAGACAAGAGACCAGCATTCTTATAGTTATCCCCTGTCGTTGGGTGGTCTAGGAAAGTTGTTCCGGCAATAGAATTAGACTTATTAGTACATTAAACTTTGAACTTTGACTTTAAAATGCTGGAAGGATCAACCTTGGTGTGTCAGGGACATGCCCTCAGACTGATATCCCTGAAACACCTCGGCTTGGTTACCCATGTTGTACGCCCCTCCATGGTCAGAGGTGGCAGATTTAAAGGGAGTGAGGGGGAGCCCTCTCCTTTTTCCCTTGCCAGATTTAGATAATTTAATGTAGAATTCAGGACAATAGAGGGTGTGCCCCATTGCTATTAGTGTACTGGTGCGGATGGTCAGTCCAGACTTTAACTTAGCTATTCTAGTGTAAGCTAAGAGTCAGGCCTAAGAGTGGAACACTCTATGTTGACTGAAGAGTGGAGAAGGGAACATTTAAGGGGGACCATTCATATATAAGGTGCAGTCCGCACACTAGCCAGCAGAGCACTGCTCGCCATTGTTGGGCGTACATCCTGGAAAGATCGGTACTGTTATGGACAGGTTTGGGAATTGGGAGTGAAAGCAGATAGATGTTACTTAGGCTGGAGCACTGGCTGAGTGTGGTTGCGTGGACGTTACCCGATTGGATTGTTCATTGTTAATTGAGATCTGGACATTGAATGCACACATTGGAGATTAAAAAACTTCAACCTTTCATGTGATTGTTATGTCTTTCATAATGTGGAACTACATTATGAATTGGACACACAGTCTGGTCGGAGATAGACTGTGAACCGAGCTAGCTAATATCCACGAACAATGATAATGATGAAGTTGATAGTACACGTGACCCTAAGTGGATATTAAACCTCTATAGTTCATTAGCACGCCAAAATCTTTTCAAAAAGGTTATATATCTAATTTACACACATTATCCACTCACCTAGGCGGAGTTGTCTCTCATAGGTGATGCTCCTTCGGGGCGACACCTGCCGGAGTTTCTTCATAACTGAGACGCTGCCCTGAAAAGGCCACCCCACGTGACAACATATTACAACAATTAAAGTCTACACGTTCAGTCATCAACAACATGTGACTCTACGAAACACGTGAATATACGAAACACTAAAAGAACCCTTCCTTTGTTTGCTTGACGCCTACTTTTGACAGCAGTTCCAAGCACACCTGCCACTGGCATGTTTTCAATAGAAGTTCGTCGAAAGGCGGCTTGTTTTTGCATTACTGGGCTAACACCAGGGCGTCGTATTGAAAACAATTAGGGCATTGGGACATATTGTTATGAAAAGACGGCTTTTACTGGTTGGTTTTATTGTTGAGGCTTATACATGTGGGTGTAGGAGTGAATAGTGTTTGCAATGATTGTTTTTTCACCAACGTGTTTTTCCCAAATCAAGTTTATATTTCTGAATGGATTTTATACTATATGTCTGCTCTTCTGGTCCACTAGGCCCTATAACATCATAGGATACGATACACATATGTGACCCCCCCCCCCCCCCCCAACACTAAATGAGGCATAAGTCGTCCAGACCAATTTTGGAAAATTGGCAAAAGGAGCGGAAAAAGTCAAAACATTGAAACTGATATTTCTTCAAACATGACATAGTAAACACATGGAATTTAAAATTTACCAACAAATATCAAAGTATATATGATTTTTCATGCTTGATAGCTAGGTCTTTCTGATGCTTATGGAAGAGGTTTTTAGAAATTTGCACTAATATGAAGAGAAGATGTATCTTTACAGTCATTTATCTCCTAATAGCTGCATCGGATGTATGATTCTTCATATATTCATAACTTGGGTTAAAGCACTGATAGAAACATATTTTTTCTTTATTCTAAAGCTTAAGGCATCCTCTCTAATAGTCTGATTAAAACTCTATTTCCATATCTGTGACTTATGCCTCATTATGTCGTTGGGGGTCACATATTCTTTTTGTTTGTAAAACAAATTTATTAATTCATATTGCTTCATGATACAATGTGTTAATCCAGCCAGCACAGACACACATTATTTCATCAGAAGGTAGTCTTACCGATTTCACAATGTAAATCCAATCAGAGTCATTGCTGTCTCGAACAATCACTTGACCTGGGCTGCAATTCAAAAGAAAAATATGCAATTATGAATTTTATGAATCTTTATTATTATCATGAATAGTGCATACCCTTTGAATGTTGCTGTCAAACCTACCATCCTTTTATAATTACTCTGATGTCCCCATTCGAATTTTAGAAACTATCATTGTCTCTGGCTCTTGATACATTTTCACCTCCTGTCGCATATTTCTGATCTGTATATTTTTTTTTATAATATTTTATTTGTCATCTTCAAACATGGTCTGATCTTCCAGACGTTATAAAGTCTCAATTTCTGGTTTATATAAACACTATAATGATATTATCGTTTATATGAGTATAGAATGATAATAACGACAAAATATACAAGTGAAAGTAATGATATATGTTGTTCATAGTACTAGTATCACAACTATCTAAAACACTATTGGTAGGAACCAGTGGGATAATTATAACCAGGAATGCTTCATCACTCACCCTGTTATGGGGAATTGTAAAGAGTTTTGATTTTGATGAAGGAATGCAATAATATGGTACTCTAGCACTAAACAGCATTTTCCTCTTTAATGAGAACAATGACTCTGCCTGTGTACCTCTTAAGGAGCTGCACCAATGATATTGTACAAACTAGTGACATTTGTGACAGTAATGAAGAAAAAAGTCTTCTGTACATTCAGAATAAAACAATCTCTTTATTATTTACATGTGCCCTTGGAGATCAAATTCTACAACCCTTCGATAAGATAATGCAATATAACGATATAAATGAATATAGAAGGAGCTATCAAATTAATAGTGCTTATTGCGTGTTTCTATAGTTGGTGATTTACTGATAATATCGACGGGGCATTTACTTGAGGAAGTGTTTGGCCTTTCGTACGTTGCTGTTTAGATTTCACCCACGTTGATTTAAAAACGCCTTCATTGTGAGATGAAATAACATAATTTACAACTGGAGAGAGAAGAAAGTGAGCTTTATGGGTTGAATAATCATAATTAAAGCTGGATATGATTCCATTATTTTCTGTTCCTATTTATGTATAATATCTTATGCTCTACCATCTTTATCACACATATTGTATGGTTAAAGTATTTAATTTTACATCCAATACAGGAATTGATTTATAGGGGGCGCATGGGGCGTGTGCCCCCCTCCCTCTTTTTTCGGGAACAAATTTCAATTTTTTTCAATGTAAAACCACTTAAGACCTTGGAGGGGTGGCCGGGACCCTATTTAATATGTGCGCCCCCCCCCCCCTTTCCTAAATTTCTGGATCCGCCCCTGCAATACTGTGGTATGTTATCTTAATTACTAAATGATATTACATAGTTCTATTAAATCAAGGTGAATAATATAGACATGCCATTTAGACTGAAAAAAAACGTTGTGATGGACCATTAGTGGACTGTCTCATACCTTGACTGGACCATGACCTCGACACTTTGGCCCATAAGCGTATACTCACCCATGTCAACACTGGCGCATATTAACGTTAACTCGACACCATTTCATCCAAATAGTTGAACAAACAAATTCCAATTTCTTTTTAATCCAAATTTACTTACTTGAAATAATGAAACATGCATGATGAGGGATTCTCCGATAGCTTGTTCACCGGCCAGCCCTTTAGAAACGGAATATTTCTGAAACATTATATGAAATGTACATATAAGTCATTTATGTAATTGGTTAGTGGGTAATGCTAATAGGTTTTGATCCCACTGATATCATCAGCGGAATCAAAACTCATTAGCCAATCCAGTATTCGGGACGGAAACTATCAGAAGACAGGACAATTTATACCATGAAATTCAGGACAGTCAAAGTTAATCTTTTTCACAAAGGATAACCGAATGTTATGTTTGTATAACATTTTGTGATCAATGATTTGAGAAAGGAGTAAACAGAAATCCACTCTCAATCTAGCTATTTGATGTTGATAAAAGCGTGTCGCTGTGATGCAAGAAATACCTGGTTATTATAATAAGGGAATATGGGAACTATTAAGCATTATAATAACAAGATTATCAATAATCATTTCCTAACACGTACCCGATGAAGCTGTCGTAGTCGGAGCCAAGGATCTTCTTCACTCCCTCAGCCATGAAAATGTCCTCAAAATCCTTTAAGAAAGATAGATAACGTGCGTGTAAACTCTACCCAATTATCTTTGGCCTTCTTAATAGGTTTATATCTTTAGATATGCGGTAAAATGCGTGGAATGACCTCATTCCATACAATATAGTTGCTAACTACTGACAATTATGTAAGCGACACTAAGAACTGTCAACCTGGAGATTGAGAATAGTCATGAAAATACCTATTTGAAGTTGAGTTGGTATTATGTAGTGAGCCTTTCAACAACAAACCCTCCCTGAGGAAGTAAGAAATAATGTCCAGGACAGTCCATGCAGAATAATTCCAGGTGATCCAGAGAGTCAGCGTGAGTAGAAATAAGCAGACATGCGACTAATTCTTTTACAGACGTAAACCTTCAGTTGATTTCATCGCCAGTCTTAATAAGTCAATCCCCAACAATCCAAGGTCTCAGGGCTCAGTGGCCCTTGCTTAAGATAATATGAATCTGTAAAGTCACAGGTGATTTGCCTACAATCAGGGGGATCCGGAGCGTGTGCCAATGGCCGGTGGAAGGAGTTGGGCACCATTGTAGAGCCACATTGTGGAAGCTAGCCAAATATTTAGAAGTCATAGATTTACCCAGGCTTGGCCATATACCTGTAAGCCCTATGTGTACACACTACCAGATGAGAGGTAGATTCTAATACGTCTTGACTATGAAAGGTTAATATATGAATTGGGGCACTTGGGAAATCACTTTTAATGTTAGGCTATTTGGGATTAGCAGTTGGGTTGTGCCTAAATTGAATAAAAGATTCAATTGATACAGCAACCCTATTCCAAGTGCGTCTCAATGTATGTATTAACATTCCCAATAAAGGGTGCTATAATTGGGTACATGTAACACTATTGGTTAGAGAATATAGGCCCTACGTTTACAAAAAGAGGGTAGAACAGGATAGAAAGGATAACTGAGACCATAGGGACGGATCCATAAAAGGTTAGAACTTAGTTATGATAATTATGTCCCACATGAGCACAAGAAGGGCAGCACTTCCACTGTTTCTGTACATAAAGTCCCACTAAAAGTGAGTGGGAACCTCATTATAGGGGTCCAGCTATTTGTAACTGATTAGGCTTATTCATCACTAATCAGTGTGTTGGAATTAGTGTCTTTTGTTTAGTGATTACACAAGTTTACCAAAATTAGCAATTTCGTTACAAAAGAAGCTCAAAGCATGACTCTTATGTGTTATTACTAGTTGTTTAAGAATAAATCGTTCAATGGGTGGCAGTCATCAATAATAATAAATACTAACTGATTGGCCTAATTAGTTATGAAAAAAGGGACCAAGGTTAACTAACCGAAAACCTGCATGCTCTTTTGATACACCCATGACAGACAGAAATTAGCACCCAGTCAGTTGTGCTTGGCTTTGATACAAAAATAAATCCATTATGGATAAATTGATAACAATATCTCTGGTCCCCACACCACCAATTAACAATGGTGCCTCATTTCTTCCTATAAAATGTCTCTCTTTTTACCTTACTGCACTGGCTCTCCCTTCTTACCAAAGTACAAGTTCTGTAACCTGATCCATGGGATTCAGGAGCTGATTCTTTATGGCTTTCTACAAAGACGATTGTGTGTCAGACCAGGGATGGATCCAGGGATTTACAAGGGTACCTGCTTGACCTGGCGATATTTCTAGTCTAAATAGAACTAGAATACCATTTCTAGATCAAACGATATTTGCAGTATCAAAATGATTCCAATTATAGGGATAATTGGTGTTTCCTACAACGGAGAAATCCCTCTCTTCAAAAGCCGCTAACTTCATTAATAATTAAAATATTTTAATGTGATTTGTATCATGTAAAAGCTCGAGAGATCTGCTTTAATGAATTTTTAAATTTTAGGGTGGAGCAGTTTCCGATTCTATGCTGGCAGTATTATTATTTCATTGGATTGGTCTAGCAATCATAATTCCAGTACGCCTACACTTAGGAAAAATGAGATATTTGTGGCAAGATATATATCTGATCTATGATAATACTGAAAAATGGATACTTAATCTCCAGCAGTTCATGAGATATTGAGAAAAGAAGGGCACCGCCAATGTTAACGCAGAAACAGGAGCCTGATCATACGTGGTGGTGTCATTTGCGATAGTCGCCCGTCACGGCAAACCACAATATGCGAATAATGTGACAATGATGTTGCTATTTTTCAAAGATGAATAACAGCTGTTCTACTGGATTAATAGCAATATGATGGTATAGTTGATATCTATATATTGGGCAATTTTCACTTCGAAAGGAGCATTACAAAGAGACAATTTGGGTTTAAAAATGGCCCAACAACGATCGTCCTAGACTTTGTTAGCATTAATTTTGTTGCTGCAAAACCATTCGTTGTTCTGATCAGTGATCTGCAACAGGCCACTGATGTATCAAAACATAACACAACCTTGTCAAACCTGTTCTTCATTCCTATAGCTCCCAAGTATATTTATCAACCAGACACACTTTATAAATTAACCATCATTTTGGTTATCTCTGATAGGAATGATAATTTTCCTTCAAACTGATTTCTCTAGCCATTTGAGAATTAGCCTCAAATTGTAATCGCATTGTAAGTCATTGCTATTGCATCAATGGTTTTAGCCACAACCAAAACGTATCATATTCCCAGCGATCAAGTTATCTATCCTTTACAGTGTAAACTTATACAATAGTTAAACTGAACCTCAGCTTAACATAGATGGCTTAACATGATTTCCTACTATTGTAGCCTGGTACTAATATGTAATGGCTCCATGATAGGCCAGAAAGCGCATTCTCCGCAACATCAAATTTAGTAACACTGACAAAGAGATCAAATTCCATTAACACAGCTTATTTTCTTTAATGGAATACCCAGAGTTTTTTATCACCACCAAAAAGTACCTGCTTTATTCGCTTACTCAAACCAAATTTGGGGGTCCGTTTAATCACCCATGTTAGGACTTAATCCATAACAGCACAAAAAATAACTTTACATTTGTGGAAAACATGCCAACGTTCTCTTGGTTGGTTTTGACGACTTAAGTGGACCCCCGCGAAAACCATTTATCTTACAAAATGTTCTGTTAAGAAATGGCCAGCGCCAGCCCCAATAGTGAATGCATTATAATGATGATTACCAATGGATTTTAGCCGAAATCGTGCCATTCATCCAAGATAATGGGAATCAATACTTCTCAGGGAAATTCCAGGAACGTCCAATATTTCTTGCAGGATTGTTTCCTTCATTTTAAAGAATCTTCAGAAAACTGTGCCATTGAACATGATGCCTAGAGGCCAAAGAATTATTGCAGCCTTCCTAATTTGTCTTCAACTTCTTTCCTATGTTCATAGATGTTTTGCTTATAATGCCACAATAGAATTTTAATGTTTAATTCGATGCCTTTGTTGTGATCAGTTAAGCACTTAATAATTGTAAATTTTGATATTAATATATTGCGGATTGTTCCTGGCTCTATATTGATATAGCTTCCACAATAATATAATATAATTATATTTAACATTGTTGTTTACACTTTGGTTATATCTTCTATTATATTGGGTCACAGGGTCAGGGTTCCCAACATTGTTGAAGCATTGGTACCACTCGTTGGCATTGGCACTGCATGGGTTTGAGTCCCATGCAGTGCAGCATGGAAAACAAGACATTTGGATGACCCCTGCATGGAATTGTGCCCAAATGGTCCACGAGACTACATTGCAAGAACATTAATTTTTGATAAAGTGAACACAGCCTGTATAAAAAAGAAATCACATAAAAAAGAAATATTGGGATCATATGGGCATTGTGATCACATGGTGGTGATCGTATGGTGATCACCAGAAACTGATCAAATGACCGCTAAAAAGTAAGTTTTAGAATGAAAACACATGATGTGTCAATGATGACTTGTATTCCTATCACCTGTACAACATGGTATTCATTTACATCCAAGCTATCTGATTTCTATAATAAATATGTAAGTGGTTAGGATGAAATAGGCCCTTTAGTACACCCTCATAACTTCCAATAAGGCCCCTCAGAGAACGCCAGCAGTTTAGTACCAAAAAGTGAATTGGGTGAACGATGGTGCTACTTGCCTTTGAAAATTAATCATGCACGGTGTTCCCTACTCTAGAATTAGCTCCAGCTGTTCCCCAATCGAAACCGGACGCCTACAATAGTCAATGACTGTTCTTTCCCAGGAGAACCAACCAATGTTAGTGAAAGGCCAAGAGGTCAGGTTGGGGTAAGACGGTGCAGAATGAAAATACAGAACTTCTACTTTTCTCTCCACATGGTATTGGTTATAACTAGTGCTCAAGTCGCGCACACAAGCAAGCCTAATAGCCGGCTGAATTCATTGATATTCATTGCCAATGTAATTGGCAATTGCAATCTTTCAAATACCGTGCATACATTCGATAAAGCACAGTCAACAGAACTTGGCCCCTATATCAATTTAATTCTAGTGAATCAAAGGATGTTAAATGCCATGCTAAAACGCAATCCACGCTTTGAATCTGTTTTGAAAAATTCTGGGAAACCTTGATACATATTTTCCTTATATAACTTATAGGATAAGTTGTTGTGGACAGATCTAGAAGTCTGAAAGAAATAGTGTGTATGTGAGGGGAGGGGAGGGGGAGAGTCTGCACAACAAACTAGTACTGAAAGGTCGCAGACGTTCGGGCTTTATAGTAATAGATTATCCCTATTTAATTCTGCCAAGTTTAAGTTTACAAGGTCGGATCCAGGTGGGGGGTCCTGAGGTCCTGACCCACCCCCTTTTGGTAGACACTTAAAGCTCCATTCGCCGTGGGCATTTTTTTTTCGCTGCAATATAAATATTGCAAGCAAGAAAAAATATAATTTTGACTAAATAATCATATAGCTTTATACATCGATACCTCCTTTGGAAACCACAAACATATTTTCCAAAAATGATAAGCGTAAATACAAGAAGATTACAATTATATCTCAGGTAACAATGAAAAAGTGCCCACGGAGAATGGGGCTTAACCTAGGCAAAGAGGGGAAAATGCCGTGACATTTTAATACCTATATGCTGCACACACACACCCTTTTTGAAAGTCCTGGATCTGTCACTGGTTTGGAGCTAAAAGAAAAAAAAGAAAAAAAGGGGGTCGTGACCCCCTGCTTCCTCCTTCTATATCACCCTCGAGCTCTTTATCATACATTACATCTAGTTACATGAGAACTATAAAACTATTCTAAAGCATTCCCTTTCAAGCTCTTGAAAACAATGGCCAAGCACAACTATTTTCACCATGCCCTCCAGAGGCTAAAATCCAGCGACAATCCAACTCAGAATCCACACATAAACAATCATGAAGCCTAAAACCCATATGAAGCTATTACTAAAGCCCAACCTACCTTGAGGACTTTGAAAACATAGTCATCCACCTGCGGATCCATTTCTGAGGAGTATATTGTTCTATGGGCGGTTAGTCTGAGCGCCTTGGAGGCAATGCTTTTAACGGTTCTATTTCCCTCCTTGGTGTCGTGTGTTGTTCTGACCCCCTCTGGCCTAAGTATGGCCTCCAGGGTGGCAGACCCTTGGCCAGAACTGCCCACAGGTATTGAGGTAGGTATGTGATTAGGTGGTGTTGGAGGTTAGTGGGCGTTAGGGTGGGGAGGCTTGGTGTTAAGACTGGGTATTATCACATAGGCTTGTCATGGGGTTAAAGAGTTGGGAGGGGGGAGCAGAGGGTAGGGGGTAGGTGGTAGGGGGTAGAGTTGGGAGGGGGTAGAGTGGATAGGGGGTAGGGGGAGCAGAGGAAAAAGGGTAGGGTAGGGGGTAGGGGGTAGGGAGTAGCTCTAGTGGGTAGGGGGTAGGGAGAGCAGAGGGTAGGGGGTAGGGGGTAGGGGGTAGAGTGGGTAGGGGTTTGGTGATTAGTAGGTGGGGTTTGTGTTTAAGCCCCATAACCATTGGGCATCTTTGAACAAGTCAGCGGACTACTCGCCTCTAAAACCAGCCGATTCTACCAAGAATAATTGGCTGATTTTAGCAGTGATATCGAATATGTACATTCCAATATTCTATACTGACTGGTGAACAGAATCCGTGCGCAAACTGGCCATAGCAATCAAATCAGGAGATTTGTGCATCAGTACATCCTAGTGGGTATTGGGCGTTAGACTGGATAGTGGGAGATTGCTGGTGTTAAGACATTATTAGTTGTTCAGGGTATTATCACATAATTATATAGGCCTGTGATGGGGTTAAAGAGTCCAGAGTGCATCGGGGTAGGAGTAGGGGGTAAGGGGTAAGGGGTAGGGGGTAAGGGGCAGGGGCAGGGGGTAGGGGGTAGGGGGTAGGGGGTAGGGGGTAGAGGGTAGGGGGTAGGGGGTAGGGGGTAGGGGGTAGGGGTAGGGGGTAGGGGGTAGGGGTAGAGGTTAGGGGCAGGGAGTTTGGTGGGTATAGTAGGTGGATATGCAAAAGTTACGTTTGTTTTCAAACAAAGGAAAGAATACCATCCTTTATGGAATTCTAACAAGCTAGCTAGCCTAAGCAAGTTTTCTTAGTTAATGGTTTACCACTGAGCATAATCAGACGCTTGGAATATACTTCTTTAAAATTGTTATCTCAGTTTCCAAAGAGGGGGCATAAAAAGGACAAGAGGTTAAGTCCTTACTGAAAGATAGAAGCATACCTGAATACCAAAAATAGTGTTTCTCATTGATAATACATGTATAATCAAACCTGCTAATTGTTCTACCAAAACATTAACACTGTTAACGCTTTATTTAACTTTATTAACAATGTTTGAATATGAGTAAATCTGATAATTTTCAATTTTTAGACAGTGATAATATTAACGCTTTGTTCAACTTTATTAGCAAAGTTCAGAACATGCTAATGAGGTCGAGAAGTACCTTACTGTACAACCACGCCGGAAACATTTTTTGCAACTGGGCACCCTACTAACCTAACTGGTTTCCAATGGCTCAGATGGTATCAAATTAGCCTCTCATAAGAAAGGGTGTTTTTTTGGAAAATCTTTTGGAAGAAACACAGTTATAATATAATTGTTGAGGATGTGGGTAAGTATACCTGGTTCAAATAAGGATTTAAAATATACCCAATGGAAAATTAAGAATACGGACATATTAAAAAAGGCGGATAGATCAATTTGATAACGATCCAGTCTGAGTGTATGCAGGTTTAACAAGGTTTATAATGAAAGGTCGGTAACTTTGAGTGCCCCTTAGTGCCGCCTACGTCAGCAAAGGTGGCTAGCATGTACTGCCATTGATCACAACACTTATGAAAGGTGATATAACACTTAATGAATGTTTATGTTCAATTAGTGGCTACCTGATCCATACCCCATACGACGGTTGGACCTACGTTTATATAATAGCCGTGCAAGAAAGTTGCTAATGGCCAGGACCTTTTACTTAAGGTGAATGATGCCATGAATTGGGTAAATCATAAAAGTCTCATATAAATGCGATCTGAAGGTCGAAACGTGATTATGTTATTATAGTAAAATTAATTATTCTTGGGCTTGGGCCGTACACAATCACAATGTCTGGGGGAAATCATGGAAAATCTGAGGGATTCCAAGTAAACCTGAAGATGTACCATGTTAATCTGAGGGGGTTCCAGATGGGCAAAATGGTTATGTTTTAAGCCTTGTGACCGAAATTCTTTTCCATACTTTCAGGGGGTTCCAGACACCCTTTGAATTCCCATGTGTACGGTTCTAAATTTTTATGGATAGTTGTGGGACTTCATTGGAGATTACCTGTTTCCCCCAATAGGTGCCTATATGGAACTAAAGTCTTCTATAGCTAGCCCATTCCGACCAGTATGATTTAATTGCAATACATTTCTACTCATCTTGCCCATCATAGGACATCATAATTGCTAATAGTTTGACATATATTTGTCACTACTCAGGATAATCAGGTGAATCTTGTGTTTTAATGATGTCCAGGACAAAAAGTATCTACACTTGATATTTCCCCTTATGTGAAGTGTAGAAAGATATGACAACCTACTCAAAATGTACGTGATTAGCCTTCTCAGTTACGAAGGTCTGACCCCTGATGTTGCTTGGTGTTTTTGATGGACGCTAAACGAAAAAAGATTTTCTCTTTCAGTATCTCTTTTATAGTTTAACAAGCTATAAGACGATGCTACCCTATGAAAAGACAAGATTTTCTCTGACAGCAAACATTTGCAGCATGGCATTTTAATTTAACAATATTATGTCCCCTACATCACCCATTATCTTTAAATCCGCCATGGCATTTAAGATATGCGTAAACGCTTAATCATTTCATCTATTGTTCCCCAGGTATTATCACTGGATAACAACTAATTGACATCAGTTGTTGTTCAAATTAATCCTTGTTTGTCGAGATGTTTCCTGCTGGGATTACTTAGTCCACAGGTTTAATCAACCTGGCGTGCCTAGATAGAACTGTCCTAGGTTTGGTAATAGGCCTACTCTTATATCGTATAATGTGTTTTCCGAATAAAGCTCAATGATTAGTAGTAGTCTTAGTGTTGATTTATCCCCCCACTGTCTTCAGCAAGTAAGTGTAACCGTCTTTTTATTATACTCCATGGAAAAAGTAACATGACGTGAATTCGCTTTAAGCAGGGTCTGCCTTTTTCAATCATCGCTTTATCATTCACACTACTATCTGTAAAAAAATAAATAAAGGCTTACGGAAAAATTGAGAACAACATGAAAATCACCTTAATGACCTCAAAGAACCAAGAACAGTTTTCATCATCCACAAATACATGGAAATCTAGCATGCACATTTCCTTACC
Source organism: Lepidonotus clava (assembly GCA_936440205.1). Classification (NCBI taxonomy): domain Eukaryota; kingdom Metazoa; phylum Annelida; class Polychaeta; order Phyllodocida; family Polynoidae; genus Lepidonotus; species Lepidonotus clava. The sequence continues at coordinate 18,325,899 of OW387135.1, forward strand.
GGCCATGCCTATAAAGATACAAGTCAGCAGTGAATGATATTTCTTTTTGATAAGCCTCGGTAGCCTCTGTAACATTTGTGTCGGGACCAATAGATTCCCCTGAACACAAATAGTATAAATACCCTATACTCTACAGGAGTAGCACTCTAGACCGACTCACTTCCATCAAACTCTGTGTTATATCATCTGAGAGGCCAGCCCTGTGGGGAATACCCACAGAAAGGCCTCTGATCTGTTACAAAATGTCCGAGTAATGGACCCCTCTCCATGTCGCAACAAGATGGAGACTCCATGTCGCAACAAGATGGAGGCGCCATGGCGCAACAACATGGAGGGTCCCTGATGAAACAACATGGATTCCAAGATGGCACACTGTCATGGAGGAGATACATTGTGAAATAGTTACGAAACTCCCCTCTGAAATAGTTGTGAAACTCCCCTCTAATAGGAGTATATAAGGAGGCTCAGTTGCCTCCTACAGACAGTCTTCCCTGAGGCTCCAACTCCACACACTACCGGTCTGAGACCCAGCTGACAGCTCTACCCAAGACTTCAAGAGTGGACCCAAGACCGGTAGATGAACAGCACGTTCAGCACTTATCACCAGCAGTCCAGGGTTCATAGAAGTATTGAGGTAAGCACTCAGACTGGAGTGTTGTGTGGTTGTTGTACTTGGTATCACTCACTGTATTCTGACCAATTATTGAGATATATATATATATTATTGTAAACTAGGAATTAATAAAAGGTTGACACTGTATTTGACTGTGTGGCTCTTCTCTCCTAGATTGTCCAAAGTTACTGTGTGGATATTGTATCCAGCAGGGAGTACCTCTACAGTACTCTACTTAAGCTAGCTTACCCTTTATAAAGACGCCGATTTATTATAAGCAATACCACCACTCTCACATTAAGCAAGTACTATTAAACACTATCTTATAATAGAGACCCCCGGCGCACATGGTGGAGAAAAACCCTTTTATTGACACTTTGGACACAGTATAGGAGAGTTCACACTGTTAACTGCAGAAGATTACCTTAAGCCACCTGATTATCATTGCAACCAGCATATACATACGTCAGGTTGACATACCCCCTCTTTATTGCATGCCAATAACCCGTCACCACGCCTCCCCCAAAGAAACTCAGTAATTTACCCCAAAGAACGGGGCTCAGAAGTCAGGGTTCAGTACCACCTTTTTCACTAACATACGTACCAGTTAGAACAAGGGACATGGCAGATAACAATGATAGGGATAATGCCCCAGCAGAACCCCTTTTGGTTCATGGAAATGAACAAGAGGAGGAGGACGTCCTCCAACAGGAACAGGAACAACATGATGGCGATGAGCAGAACGCCAACCAAGACGACAGACATGACGAAGAAGTACCAGTATCTGTAGCTGACAGTGCAGAGGACGACTATCAGTCAATAGACCAGAATGCTGTCCAACAAGATGATCCAGATCAAGGTAAGAATAAGGACAAGAAAGACGTTTCGTTACGTCCTCAGAAACCAGCCAAGGTCAAACTACCTAACCTTCCAGTACCAACGTTCTCTGCCCACCACAAGGAGGATGTAACAGTCTTCTTTGACCAGCTAGAGAATATCGCTGAGATTTATGGATGGTCGGGTCGGCTGACCCTAGAGACTGCGCTAGCTTCCTTTAAGGCCAATGCACATGCATGGGCAATGGAGCTTAACCGTGATCAGAAGAAGGACTATCAGAAGTTTAAGGACCTTGCCATAGAGACCTTTAAGAAATCAGTTCCATCTTGGCTAAGGTCGAAAAAGCTTATGGAGGTGCAACAACGACAGGGCCAAGACTCTCAGGACTTCGCGGCTGCCCTGCGAAAGATACAACTGACCTTACAGGCGCCATCAGACGCCATGCTGTCGGCCTACCTCTGTGGCCTGAATGAGAAACTGGCCCAGATGGTGGCCATACATGACCCTGAGTCATTTGAAGAAGCCGCAAGAATGGCAAAGAAGTTTGAGGCAATAGTAGGCACCGGTGGAGACCGGGAATATAATAACAGCCGTAGAAACAATAACACTTACAAACAAAACCCACCACAGGAAAACTATCGCCGCGACAACTCTTACCACCCTGATCAGGCGCAGCAACCTCAAAATAGGGCTCAGCGGTGGCAAGGTAATAGAAATCCAACGGCAAATGAAGTACAGAGAGAGGAGAATCCACAAGATAGGTGGATACCTACAGGTGGTAGGCCACAAGGCCTATACTGCTCCATGCATGGTGAATGCGCTCACAAAACCTCTGACTGCAGACAAATCAAAAGACAGCAGAGGAATTTAAACGGACAAAGGGCTCCTGCCCCCACGGCCGGGTTGGGCCCCCGAGGTTGGCCGTCAAACCAGAACACAAACAAGCAGAGAAAGTCACAATAAAACTTCGTCAGCAGGATGCAGGCTCACATACCATTAACATCAGTATGGGAGAAAATGTAGTGTCAGCAATGATAGACACAGGTGCCAGTGACAACTTCATATCAGCCACTGTCTTCAGAAAGCTATCTAAGAAAGCCATCATCAAAAGTAGACATATTGATGAGGTTGCCACGTTGGCAAATGGATCAGAATACAGGCTTAAACAAAAAGCTCTCCTGCGATGGAGGGTAGGTCACATCCATTTCAAGTCACACTTCTATGTCATGAAAACCATGTCATATGACGCAATCTTGGGGCGTTCATTCTTTGACATAACCAACGCAAACATAGACTTTGCGTCAAAAACGCTGACACTATCTCAACCCATAGAAGCCAGAACGATAGATAAGGTAATACTGCCAGCACACTCTGAATCAGTGCTCCCTCTGGAGACTGACACCGGTATGATCGACGGCATGGAGGTAATTGTCCGCCCGATATATGACAATAGCGAGGGGACAACATGGACCGCACATACCCTGTCGACCATCAGAAGTAATAGAGTCTTAGTGCAACTGCTGAACACAACTGACAAGCCAAAAATCATTAAGCAGGACACTGTCCTTGCAATGATCGACATCCCGACAGAGATCAATGACGAAATAGGCACGAACCCTAGTGAAGGACAGTTATTTAACTTAGACAATTCTGCACTGTCTGAAGAAAACAAAGATAACTTCCTAGACATGCTAAATAGAAACAGGGGTGCATTTGCAAAGGACATGTCAGAACTTGGTCATTTCACAGACCTACCAATGAAAATAGAAATAGAACCAGGCAAAACACCGCCCACAACTCGACCGTACAGAGCGTCACCGAAAATACAGAGCATTATTGATGAGCAAATCCAAGAAATGCTAGACGCTGGGGTGATTGAAGAGAGCAATTCCCAATACAGTTCACCTATAGTCATGGCAAAGAAAAAGTGTGGCTCATACAGACTCTGTATTGACTACCGAAAGATAAATGCTATGTCACTAAAACGACCATTTCCACTCAGAACAAGAGAACACCTCTTTAATCTTGTCGCGTGTCAAAAAACCAGTCATTTTCACCTGCCTTGACCTATTGGCCGGGTACTGGCAAGTTGAGATGCATGAAGATTCAAGACAATATACAGCATTCTCAACACAAAACAACACCTACCAATTTAGAAGGGTACCATTTGGTTTGACTGGGGCACCGTGGCATTTTAGCAGGTCAATAACTCAGCTGCTAAAAGGACTTGATCCTGTCATTGCGGCAACCTACTTGGATGACTGTGTTATATTCTCAAGATCCCAAGAACAACACATCAAAGATGTGGAAACAGTCATCACAAGGCTAGCAAGCAGAGGCCTCAGGCTTAACCCAAAGAAATGCGACTTTGCAGTCGAAGAATGCCACTTCCTTGGCCATGTATTGACACCAGAAGGTATCAAGCCACAGCAAAAGCTTCTAGACAAAATCCAAGACTTCCCTAGACCAACGAACGTCAGAGGTGTAAGAAGATTTCTAGGGCTCATCCAGTATTATGCGGCATTTATACCAAACATGAGTGAAATGACAAAACACCTTCACAAGTTCACAATGAAGGGAGCACGCTTTCAGTGGGACGAAAATGCAGAAACCAACTTCAGAAAATTGAAGGAACTCCTGGTTTGCCCACCGATTCTGGTTCACATAGATTACTCACAACCAATCTATCTCCTCACAGATGCAAGTTTAGACACAGTTGGCTCGGCTTTATGTCACAAGATTGACGACAAATATCAACCGATAGCCTTCTACACCGCAAAAATGAATGGGGCACAGAAAAACTACTCAATTTCTGAGAAAGAGGCCCTAGCGATATTTGCGTCACTCAAACACTTCGAGCCAACAATAGAGGGATACCACATATCAATAATAACCGATCACTCACCGTTGGTTAACATATTTGAGGCACCTCACAAAGCACCGAGCCCAAGGCTCAAAAGATGGACGCTCTATATGCAGTCATTTTCCTATGATATCCAGTATCATGAAGGGAAAAGTCACTACCTGGCAGACTATGTCTCCAGACTAGAGTCCGAGATAACTCTCCCGGAGAATGACTTCCCTGACCTAGGCAAGGATGTTTTGTTCCCAGAAGCAGAACATAGAGTGGGAAATGCAGCTGTAACTCGATCAAAAGCTACAAAAGCGGAACAAACCCAGGAACTGAAACAGAAAAATATCAAACAGCCAAATGCAAACCAAAAGACAGAGCCTTGCAGAAAACCAAAGGAAAATGAGGCTGAAATAGATGGTTTTGCCGACCTTAACCGAGAGGGCATCATTAATCATCAAATGCAAGACGAATTCTGCAGGGACATACGGACATACCTGAAAGATAAAAAGCTGCCGACTGACGCTACAAGGGAGAAACTCACCCTCACCCATGCCGACCACATGGCTGTTGAGGAAAATGTCTTGATCTTCTACCCACATATCAAAAAGAAAGGGGCAAAATATGTGGAGCTGGAAGGCAAAATAGTAATCCCAGGCAACCTACAAAGAAAGGTTATTGCTTTGTTGCACGACAACATCATGTTAGGTTCGCACGTAGGGAGAAACGTTTTGTATGACAAGATATACTCCAAGTACTGGTGGCGAGGTATGACCAAAATGATCGCAGAATATGTGAGAACATGTGACACATGTACTAGGAAAAAGAGGGTGGCGCACGCTAACCACCCAATGCAAGTCTTTGACGTGCCCCCACGCCCATTCAGCCACATCGCGATTGACGTCATTGGCAAAATAAAACCATCCAGGGAAGGACACGAATACATCCTCACTGTGATATGCATGCTCACAAACTTTTGCGAGGCTGTACCAATGAAAGACCAAACAAGTACAGATATTGTAGACGCACTCATCGAAAATGTCTATACCAGGTATGGACCCCCAATAGCCGTACACTCTGACAACGCAACGCCACTCCGGTCAAAACTGACAAAAGAAGTCCACAGAAGACTAGGGATAAAGCAGACATTCACGTCGGGTGTAAATGCAAAGGCAAACGGCCGCGTTGAGCGCATACAAAAACAACTTCAGTCAGTAATTTCATGTTACGTAGACACGAACAGCGAAAACTGGCATAAAATCCTTCCTTACGCACTCTACAGCGTTAGAACGTCAGTGACGTCACGACTGGGTGACAGCCCATACCGCCTGCTTTACGGCCACGCACCAAGTCTCCTGCCGATTGACAATGATAAACGGGAACAAAAACCACTCCCATTATCGGCCGCAGACTACCTACATGATCTAGAGAAACGCCTTTCCATTATCCGTGAAATGGCACTAGAACATGGCGAGAAATATACAAACGCAATGAAGCAAAAGTTAGATAGCAAAGCGAGAAAGCATAACTTCCAAGTTGGGCAACAAGTGGTCATCTATGATCCCAAATACAAACTTAAACCCCTTGGTAAGTTTTCATATATCTACTCCCACCCCCATGAAATCACAGAGATAGTCTCTGACTGTCTGGTACGTCTTAAGGACTTAAACACAGGCCGTATTCTCAAGCGCCTGACAAATGTGAACAGACTAAGACCGTACTACAAAAGACAAGATGAAGCCACCCCTAAGCAGATACCGGCCAAGGTAGACCACAGGGATAGGTTCAGAGATAGAAAAGGTGAAGTCTATCACCCAATTAAGAGGGTAATCACATCACGCAAAAAAGCAGGGAAAAAGGAGTACAAAGTACACTGGGCAGATGGCTCGGTATCGTGGGTTAGCGAAGACTCCATCTCACCAACAGACAGGCTACAACTAGTAAAATAGGCAAGATAGCAGGTAAATTATGATTAACATTAATATAACTATGAATAACATTAACAAACACGGGCTGGAGATACACAGTTTTATTACCTCTCATTGCACGACTACTAGTATGTAGGATATACTATTACCACTATGATAACTATACTCGGATAAATATCAAAACTATCCCAACAGGGTCTTTGGTATAAAATATACTGTCATTAATCTAATCGGATAAATATTGTAAACTACCCCAGTAGTGTAGAGTCTCTGGTATAAAATATACTGCCATTATTCCACGCTGGATAAATATCATAAACTACCCCAGAAAATAGGGCCTAATGTATAAAATACGTCATGTGATTAAGATGATCCTAAAACTAAGATAGCATGGACGGATATAAGATAGAATATGAAATGTCTACGGATATGATAAGGATATATAATGTCCACAGCATCAGATGCTCATGCTGCCTCCCGCAGGTGGCCCGCCCTCCGGATCACCGTCACCGGGGAAGGACCCACCATCAGCCGAAGATGGTTGGTCGCCAGTAATAAGATCATGGACATCAGCCCAGGCTTGGTCGGTCTTCATCTGAAAAACATACAATACAAACGAAACAATGAGTGACCGAATTACAGAAATAAACACTGTTGGCACACATTGAACAAACAACAAGCAAACATTCGAGTCAGTATGCACAAATAACTACCCTTACAGCAGCAACCTCACTGCTACTCGTGAACTCAAACTCCTAGAAAAACAAGGTAAGAGTTATCACACAAATGGAGGCAGACAGGACTGAACCACCTGCGAGAAAGGGCTACAATAAATTAATAATGCAGGTTATCCTCCACACAGCCCGCCTGCTCAAACCTAGGTTCTGAGGATGGTCGACCATACTAAGCCCTTTCCATAAAGGCACACACATCAGCCAAACAGGCTACAAGCACACAAGGGTAGGGAGAGCCGCCATGGCCGAAGGTTCCTGATCAGCTCCAGACGCCAAGGTAATAATAGTTGCACTCCACCAGGGCAAATCTCCAACACATTCATAATGTAACACGCACAAATGCCATTGATGCACAAATTCATAATTATATTTGTGTATATCAATCGCAACAAGTGTCACCCGAAATGATACTGAACTAAGCCCCTGATTCTTTTCCTTAAGTTATCAATAACAAACTAAAAAGGAAAGGGAAGAAGCCATACATTTGTGACTAATTACTATGAAAAATACAATGTGTTATCGTAAATCTATCGAAGGACATTGTAAGCAGCCTGTACTGCTCAGAAACATATAAGTACGCTGTAAGCAACCCTGTACTGCTCAGCAACACTGTAATATGCTATAATTAGCACTATACTAACCAAGCTACCTTATTACGCTATAATCAGCATTATACTGACCAAACTACCTTATTACGCTATAATTAGCATGACACTGACCAAAACCACCTTGTAACACTCTCAGCAGCCCTTAATGGCTCAAAACTACTCTCATTACGCTCTGAGTAGCTCTGTAATGCTCAGAAACACATCACTGTGCTGTGAGCAGCTCTATTAAGCTCAGAAACGGCATAATACACTGTAAGCAGACCTGTACTGCTCTGAAAAACATTAGAACGCTGAGAGCAGCTCTATTATGCTCAGAAATGGCTAAATACTTGGTTAGCAGCCCTCTACTGCTCAAGACCAGCTTACTACGCTACAAAAAAAAAAAATGTAAAAAAAAGAAGGAAAAAAAAAGGCAAGGAAAAAAAAAACTAACCTTGTAACACTCATGGTTAATTCATTACGCTATAAACACCTCGGTGTTGCACAAACTTACCAAACTACGCCCTAAGCACCTCAGTTTTGCTCAGAACCACCTTATAACGTTCACCAGCCCCTTATAACGCTCACCGGACCCTAATAATGCCGAACAGTGGCATATGACGCCCCAAGGGGCATATACAACGCCCACCAGTGGCATTTAACACCCCCAGGGACATATGTAACGCCCACCTGTGATATATAACGCCCCCAGAGGCTTATAACACCCTCCAGACCCTGATAACGCTCAGCAGACCCTAAAAACACTCAGCAGACCCTGATAACGCTCACTAGACCCAAATAACGCTCACCAGACCCTGAGAACGCTCACTAGACCCAAATAACGCCCACAAGCCCTTATAATGACTACCAGCCTCTTATAAGAGTAACAAATGCCAAATACTCCAGTGTAAACCAAAAAGAATTACAATTACTTACCTAATTGAGTACGGCCATCTGGACATGTGATCCAGGTTCTGGGTAATGGAGCCCTGGTGTTTATTTGCCCAGAATAGACAGGGATTCCTATTGAAATAGATTTCTGTATTTAAAACAGATTAACATAGTAAGTACTGACAGTAAATTAGAGATACTTAGACATAAATGGTATACATAATAAAGTAGTTACAGAACAATTGGAGAAAGAAATGACAATTGGCAACAACTTCTAAAATCAAAACAACTACTCACCACAATGTCCTAGAATAACTTCTCTGCATTGCCTAAGAATAACAGAACTAATGTAGATGTACAGCCCTAGACATTATTGCTGGTCAAAAGGAAGGGGGATAAAACCAATGTGGTGCCTCAGAATACCAACTAGTTATCTGATTAGCCAATGGCTATTCACTAAGAACACCATCCACCATCTTGAATCTCATTAGGGAGCAGCCATTGCCACCATACTTGGATGAGTCAGGGCAGCCATTCCTGCCATTACTGCAGGGGCACTCTGGGTAAACATGGCCGCCGCTTCCTACATTGCAAACATGTCAGCCATTGAAACATGGCCGCCACCCCTTACATTACCTACATGGCAGCCATTGCAATATGGCCGCCGGCAATATGGCTGCCGTTCCCACCATTACGGACATGTTGAATAAATAATGTAATTAGTCAGACATTAACACCCACAGAAACAAGATGGCGACTGGATTCAGACTATAGACCCATGCCTGATATTGTAACAGTTCTAAAATATATTCCTAAAGGAATATCAGCATTATTAGACTAATTTTTTTTTCTTGTCTACTCAAACTGCACACATTATTAGCTTTGACATATATTATGGCATAACAAATTTCAAAAAATAGCATTGAATTCGACTCAACTTTGAGAATTAATACCACAAACAGAGAAAGTTATTAACCATACATTAGACATGATTTTGAACTTCAGATGTTATGACACGACAAATCGCAGAGTCTTATTCATAACCCAAATACTTTCATATTCATATTATTATGACTGTCACAAATTACTTTAAATATATTATCTTACTGATTATATGCCACTATTTCGATATCAAAGAATGGCACAGTAATAGTGACAGATATAGCATTATGCATTTTATTAATTCAGCTTAATTCACACTAAAACAGGTTTTGTGCTAAAATGCAAACCATTGGATTGATCATAGGTGATATACCACATACATAATTTTAAAGTACAAAGGTGTAATTGAATGCAACAATATATGTAATCACTATATTTAGGCCAGAGCACATGAGAAATGCCCTGAGAAATATAAGTAGAATCAAAGATTATAACTATATAAATTGATTGAACGACATTATGCATAGCTATAAGTGCTTTTGTGCAAAATGTGAGATACGAAATCTCAAAAATAACCAATTTACTTCAACATTATACATGAACTAAATAACATTTAAAGGTTACTTTCTGGCCCATACTGAATGGGGCCGCTATTTGATGAACCAATCTATAGTTCGACACCCAAATTACCATGGTGACCACCGATACATCACCAGCGGCCATTCCAAGATGGAGGCCGAAACAGCTGCCATGAATGACATCATCATGATGCCACCATCTTGAAAGATGGCATCCAGAATCCTCCATTGCTATGTCAGCCACTTTGGGGGATTGCAACATACTACCCTTCACTCTGACATAAATAGCTGAACAAACTAACCAATCCTCATTCCCACTAACAACCTACAACAGACTTCTTATACACTACAGTGGTATATGCTGGTTGGCCAGTAGGTGGCTGCAATTCATTTTAAACCTCCTGTTACTATAAGACCGGTGAGTGATTGCCCTGTGCATTATCCTACACCTCCTGGGTGCGAACTCATACTTGTTACCTGTCCTGTTATTCTGTGCTGTTCTGCTGCTTTTAAGTTAGACCAAACAACTATATAACATGGACCACCTGACAATCTGTGATGAAGAGCTGATGACTGTCGACGTGCCTGACTACTGGCATGAGGTCTTGGAGGACAACGCAACCAACGCCTCTGAGAACGCACGGCGGAAGGTGTGGTTCGACGAACGGCAACAACGCCTTAACACAGAATCGCTACGACGGGAAGGATGGGAGAAGCAGCGAAGGGTTGAGTTGGTTGATGAGGGCTACCACCGCGACAGATTCTTGGCCTTTATTCTGCTAGAGGACTTTCGCGAATCTAGGTTCCGGCAGAAGTGGCTCGACAGCAAAGCCACCCGCTCTGGGCCCATGCCCCCACCGCCACCACCACCAAACACGGCCCCAGCAGTCCCGCTGCCACCACCGAACAAGGCCCCCGCTCCCCCGCCACCAAAGCCGAAACGTCACTCGCATGCCACGATGTCATCACTGTTAGTTGACATTGAAGTGGCAAAGGACAACGCCCGGCACGATTACAACAAGGAATTGGGTTATGACTCACCAAAGCCGTCAGATAATAATGATTGCCACCTGTGTGACACCAAATGTGACGACCACAGGCATCTGCGCCGCCACCTGCGCAGCAAGCATCCAGCTGAATGCGCCAACCTATTCCATTGTGACAAATGTCAGCTGACATTTGTCAGAAGGGATAGCGCCATAAATCACCACAGGCGGCTCCACAGTAAGAAGGAACCAAAGACCGAAGATACCCCCAGCCCTCGCACAACCGAGACCCTCATAAATTAACCTACATTATGACTAACATTCGATACAATATACTATGGTGCCCATGGTGTTACAACCACAATTTGACAATTGCCTGCCGACTTATATGATTCTTCACGACTTTATATAGTGCCTTATACTTAAAATTCATTCTTATACCAGACTTTGTGCCTCATTGCAGGATGATGCAACCCCTACGCCTCCTTCTGGTGCTCACCCTGAACACCGTAATCACGGCACAAACTGAGCCACGATTGCAACATGGGACGGTCTTTACCGAAAAGGCCTTCCTGTCTGCGGCGGGGACTAACGTCTTCCATCTGATGGTAGGCGTCGAGGTCCCGAAGCTCCCTGCCGCCCTACGCTGGAGAGACGACCCCTGCAAAAATGCTACCGGACTCACAGCCCGCTTCTGCGGGCAGGTGTCGTCACTCACCACGGAACATGGGTGGGAGAGACGCAAAGCAGTGCAACGCATTTTACACGCCATCAACCAGACCAACGCACTGCTGCCTCCTTCTACAATGTCCCGTAGGCAACGTACCATCGCCGGCTTCCTGAGATGGGCCCTTGGGGCCGCAAGCTCAGAAGCCGTCAACATCATGAACTTAAATATGAAAAAAATACACTACAACATGGAGCATTCAATCTTGCTCCAGAACGCCAACGCCAGGGAGATGAACGCCTTTATGAAAACCACTAACTCAAAACTTAAGGATGCCGTCCTCGGAGTAACAAACAATTCTAAAGCAATTACAGAAATACAAGATAGACTTAAGGACCTAATCACCATAGTGACCAATAATGACACTGGCTTCAACGCCATCTACAGACTAGCAAGACTCACGCCAGAACTTATCGCTCTTATCCGCAAAGACATTTCCCTTCTCCGGGATATACAGATTAGGACCCTAGAGTTTGAAAACGGTGTTTTTAATTTGATTAATGGCCGACTATCCCCTGATCTTATCCCTGTAGACACCCTAATGGAAGGTATACAAAAAGTTAAAAGTATTATCTATGAAAATTTGCATGGTTTAAAAGTCAGGTACGAACACCCAATATATTATTACTCAAATTCTGACCCAGCATTTGCTCTCCAAGGGGATCAGGTGATAGTCAATATTGAATTGCCTCTGGCACATGATAAAGATATTTACAAATTGTACACTGTTAACCACATTGGCTCACCGATACCATTTGCAAACAACTCTGAATTCCATGTATCTATCATCAATAACATGCCAGCAGCAGTTGCCATCTCATCTGATAATTCTAAATGGATTGAACTGAGTGAGCAAGAACTAGCTTCATGTAAAGGCAGGGATATATTAACATGCCCTGGGGCAATAGCTCACGCAGCCCTTGCCCCAACGACATGTGCGGCATCAATATGGCTGAGCGACAATGCTGGAGTAGAGAAACATTGCGATTTTACTTATCAGAACAAGCCTTTCAAAAATGATATCATTATCAAAATTAACACCGATCAGTATGCAATGTTTTCTCCAGACCGTACAGCCAATATTGCCTGCCCCGGGCAACCACAGACAAAAGTTAAATTAAATGGCCTGTCTTTACTGCATCTTGGATGTGGTTGTGGTATCTCCACTGGTAGAATCATGTTGCCACCGCAAGTATCAGCATGCAACCGCAAGAACATGATGACACGGGTGGAATACCCTATTAACGCAGCAATTCTATCGGACCTAGCAGCGTCTGGTAGTATTCCAGCACAGCTAGTTAAAGAGGGCATATCATTGGAACCGTGGTCAATAGCATACAAAGCTCCGAAATACCAACCAGCCGACACTACCCTTCTGGCTAAACATACTGTCTCGGCAGACCAAATTCAAGAATCGCTGAGGGAAAATAGACCCCTGCAGCTGCCTGATTTTGATATAAATAGGAAAACTAGCGAATTCTCTGTATTGACCACGATACCATCAATGATAGCCACGGGTGCCCTCATTGTCATATTAGTTATGATCTGTCATAAAATGAGACACATGGCAGCAGTGATTGCTACATTATCTAACCCAGTAGTCGTTAAAGGATATGTGTTTGATGACCCGACACCTTGCCCAGTTGTCCCTCAGTGCACAACTTTGCAAGATATGTGGGGTGCGTCAGGCTCAATTATGGGACTATGTGTCATCATTGTTGTTGCAGCTGTGATAGATGTTATATGTTATAAGACCAAACAGAAGCTCGCCTTGAACAAGACCCACATAATATTACAAATCTGTATCGGACCAATTTCAAAAAGCATTATTGTAACCTCACTCCCGTTTCCAACTGCGAAAGTATCACGGTCTAACTCTGAAATTGTCGGGTCAGTGCATGTTAGAAAAACTACATTCAGACAGGTAGCCGTCATCAATTGGGTTAGCACAATAATTATTGATAGCTGTCTGGAGGACGATAGTACGATAGCGTACAAGCTTCCTACAACGCTACCAATTGACCGCCAATTGGCCACGGCTATTTACAACTCTACACCCGATACCATCATGATACGCCTCCTGGCCTCTGACGGTGTAGTAGCCACCCTAGTCCCAGTTCGGAAATGTGACAACCCAAACTTTGGTTGGGTTGCCATGCAGCCACCTAGGGAGGCACTACAGATATAATAGAAATGTACTCCAACGTTTAGCCTAAGTGTATTCTAACAACATCATATTCAGTTCAATTATTTTAGTTAGTTATTTGAGTTTAGTTGTAGTCTTAGATTGTGTACCAATTAATATTCAATGGTACAATTGTATACCTAGTTTGCATACCCATATCACATACCATATTTCATTTTAGTAGTGTCATATACTCTGTTGATTTTTTTTTGTGTGTTACCAATACTCTCATATTCAATAATCTTATCATGTACTCACACAACCGATTTGTGTAAATTAATGATCAGTACCACATTATCATGTACCCGTAGGAATTGTGAAGTCACAAGTACCATTTATCTACTTATTGATAATCTTATGTAACATTATATATACTCATTTAACCTGCGCATGTTAAAATGACAGTGCTCTTCACCCGCGTTTATGTAAGGAAGTGAGTCTCCAAAGTGTGCAAAAGGGTGGATCACCAGGGTAAAATTTTCGACAAAAACCATGACTCGGGCCACAGTTTTTGAAACCAACCCGGGGCGAGTGTGTCGGGACCAATAGATTCCCCTGAACACAAATAGTATAAATACCCTATACTCTACAGGAGTAGCACTCTAGACCGACTCACTTCCATCAAACTCTGTGTTATATCATCTGAGAGGCCAGCCCTGTGGGGAATACCCACAGAAAGGCCTCTGATCTGTTACAAAATGTCCGAGTAATGGACCCCTCTCCATGTCGCAACAAGATGGAGACTCCATGTCGCAACAAGATGGAGGCGCCATGGCGCAACAACATGGAGGGTCCCTGATGAAACAACATGGATTCCAAGATGGCACACTGTCATGGAGGAGATACATTGTGAAATAGTTACGAAACTCCCCTCTGAAATAGTTGTGAAACTCCCCTCTAATAGGAGTATATAAGGAGGCTCAGTTGCCTCCTACAGACAGTCTTCCCTGAGGCTCCAACTCCACACACTACCGGTCTGAGACCCAGCCGACAGCTCTACCCAAGACTTCAAGAGTGGACCCAAGACCGGTAGATGAACAGCACGTTCAGCACTTATCACCAGCAGTCCAGGGTTCATAGAAGTATTGAGGTAAGCACTCAGACTGGAGTGTTGTGTGGTTGTTGTACTTGGTATCACTCACTGTATTCTGACCAATTATTGAGATATATATATATATTATTGTAAACTAGGAATTAATAAAAGGTTGACACTGTATTTGACTGTGTGGCTCTTCTCTCCTAGATTGTCCAAAGTTACTGTGTGGATATTGTATCCAGCAGGGAGTACCTCTACAGTACTCTACTTAAGCTAGCTTACCCTTTATAAAGACGCCGATTTATTATAAGCAATACCACCACTCTCACATTAAGCAAGTACTATTAAACACTATCTTATAATAGAGACCCCCGGCGCACATTTAAGCTTATGAGTACCGCATAGTAAAAGGAGGAAGAACATTACTTTTTGTATGACATTTGACCACTATGGCACGGTCCACTTACTTGTAAAATACATCAGTTACAAAATTCCCATCGGAAGAATGCTTCGCAGAAAGCATTCCTCTTCATACAACCCTCCCCTATCCCCCTAAGATTATTGAAGTCCCTCGACCTGTTTAAAGCTGCTAGACCCTTTTTAAGTCAAAGTCAATCGGGTGATGAGTGTGATTGCACCTTCAAAGGAATCTGTTGACACCTTTATGGACGATTTCCATTTATATTTGTTCTAATTAAGCCCCGGCTCCACTGACCAACTCAACTCAACTCGATTGTCGTAGCTCGTGAAGGCGCCAGAGCCTACGACTGTCTGGTCGTAGGGGGAAACTGAGGCCTGGCCTTGGTTAGGACTCGACTGTCATAGGTTAAGGGTATTGTAATACATATAAATATCTACAGCACACACCCCTATGACCCAACGATCCAGTCGTACATCTTCAACAGCTCAACATGTAAGACCCGACGGATCCGTCGGAGCAAGGAGCTACGACTTCCGTCGTAATTCTGGCTCCACTCTAAGACTGAGATCAACTCAACTCAACTCAACTCGACTGTCGGGCAGTGGAGTCGGGGCTTAAGTATAGCTCATCTCCTCGATGCGAATTCTTGTGTGATTAATTTCTTTTAATCGCCAAGAAAACATTAAAAACAGTGTTGTTGACAACGTGAGGTATTCTCGAGAGAACAGGACATGTGACTGTGGCGTTCTTCTAATTGGTTTAGAACCAAATAATGACAACAGAAGGCGTTATATATTCCAATCAAATACCCACTTATGATTCTAACATTTCACTACACCGAAATATGAACTAGTCAGATGATTACATAATAGGTTTCACACTCTAAGAAAGTGAGGAAACGCTGTCAGTTTTCTGCATAAAGGTATCGGACAGGTATTGCCAAGTTGTATTATAGCATATCCCAAGATCCCTTCCTGTTTCTGTATGATGTACTGGGCGTCATGATAAACAGCTTCATCAAGGTAGGAAGAGCAATATCGACTGTTTCTTTGTATTAAAACAAACACGACAACCTTTCCATCAGACATTTTACTCCCAAAATAATTCATGAATCACATATATGCATGTTGGAATAAGAGTTAATCATAGCACTGATTCTCACTACAATGATGTTCTGATTCGCTTTCAAATGACATATTAATTTATAGGATACATGGTTTTACGAATTTGAAGGCAGTCCAAATCTCCTATGTAGTTGAAAACAGGTTGAAAAATCTATTCCCATGCTGAACAGTTTCGATGTTTCCTAGAAAAAATTCCTTTGAAATGTCGGGCGTTAGGAAATGGTGGAGGCGGATACAAGGGTTTTGTTTTTGTTTTTGTTTTTTAAATTCTATCTCTCTTAAATACAGAGCTCTTCCGATAGCATCACAATACATTCATTATCACAACATAAGTACTATAATATCTCTCAACAGCAATAAACAATATACATATATAACAATTCGTTATCTAAATACTCCCCCTATTTATATATAAAGATTTTGTTTGAATACCTGTTTATAGCTACCTATACAAACTCCACACTACCACTATAGGTTCTGGGGGTCCTGGGGGTCCTGACCCCCCCCCCCCCTCCCTTTTGGTGGACCCCTAAACTACAAAAAGAGGGGGAAATGCCACGTGTGTACCCCCTGAAATGGGATAGAAGTGGGACTATTATGAAATTTTCTGATCATTGGCTTTGGTCCTTCAGAATTTGTTCATACTGACTGCTCTACAAACCTCGAAAATCGTCATGATAATTATGAGGTCCTTTTCCATCAAACCATAATTATTCAGACATAGAACCCCATTATCATTTGGAACCACATGTATACCTGCACCAAGGACACGTTCAAATAGATACCCTTTGCACGCACAATGCTTCAATAATCCAATTCAATATCGCCTCTTGAAACCTTTCACGTTAATTTTCATTATCTTCGTCGAGAAAGAGCTACACAATCCCTGTGATAAGCTCTGTTTAGAAACCTTTATAGAAACCATCTACTATCAATAATTCGTGTTTGAATTGTACTCAATTGAAAAGAATTCAAGAGGAACACTGAGCATTGCACTCTGTAGCTGCTCTTTGAAAAGGTCCTGCATTTTGCGTAGTCTTTTATTTTTCTAGGTTTGTTATATTGAACAATACAAATTCATCAAAGTGACAATTGTATTTGAACAACGACTTAACCCTAATTTAACGGTTGATGTTTTAATTCTGAATGTTCAATCAATTTAAATATTTGAATCTCAACATGAGAATCCACGATTCAATGACGAACTAATGGATTTCCAAAATCGGTTTGAGAAGAAAAGAGAGGACAACTAGTTTCACACAGAGGCATTCCACAGCATACAAGGCCTTGCGTAAGGATCCGTTGAATATATAGACCAATTTACGTAATATTATTGCAATAAAGCCGCTGAAGTCTCACATTATGATTGTTTTCTAATTGAGCTTATTAGACGTTCCCCAAATACGAAATAATCATTATTCCTGGTAACCAAAATACAATTCATTAATGTAAAATTCAATGCATTCAAGCTTACGAAGTTTCCCAGAAACTTTGGAAGGCAAAATCTTTTTAAACCATTTTAACTTATGTCAACTCACTTCACAGTGCATTTGGGCAATTTGCAAATGGCAATAACAAATCATGGCCTTTCGGGGGAACCTTCATAACACATTGTCTTTGGTGATTTTCAATTCTGACCATCAGTGAAATGCTGAAGGACAAGGCGTAATTTTCATGCCTGAAGCTATCAGGACTGGCCACAGCAGGGCTGAGTGAATTTCTGCAAAGTTACCTTTTTGTTACACTGTTGCTTGATGTTAAGGAATTGGAAAGAGTGTTTTTCTTTTTTCCTTTTAGATATTTACGAAAAGACCAATCAAATTAAAGGCTAAATTTTGGCATATGGATCTTCTATCAGTTTTGCTCCATATCATAGTCTCATATAGTTAACCATTCTTGATCACCTCGGTCTTTTCGTTAGAATATTTTCCTGAGGGTTCGGCCATTGTTACACAGTCCCTTCCCTAGTAGTCATATAATATATGCAAACACATTAAAGTAACGTACGATGCACAGCTAACTGAAGCATCTTTTTTATCATCAAGAAAGTATAAGTTTCATTATTTCAATTTTCTATACAGTCATCAGGGTCATTTGTTTTCAACTTTTTTTCTATAGGTGACCAATCAAAATGATCTTTTCACTAATGAGTCGTAACTGCCTGGTTACTTGCCAACCATGGTTGTCATGCAAGAAACTGTTGGCAACTGTAACAGACACTCTTGACTTTTGTTCTTGTTCTATCCCAGGCAAGCTTATCATATTATGACATTATGTATCTACATTGCCTGATCAGCACATGATTAATTTATACCAGTTATGTTCTGCTTAGGTTATGTCTCAATCATACCTGAGCAGCATATATCACTGTGATGGTACATTGAAAGGTGATTCTTACCTAATGTTCACATAAAATCATATCATTATTCTATGGTATGTCTTAACATCCTTTTAAATCATGTTATTGTTACATAATTATCATAGGAGGTATAGACGTTGTGCAGATGACGTCGCAGCTCTGAAAAAGGGCTTTATCTGCCATATTGGTTATCACTTTATAATATTGATCTTTTCCAACTTGGGGGCCATTTGAAATAAAATTTATTTTTATGCACAATTTTTCTGAAACAAACTCCCTGACCTATAATCAGCAATTAGTTATATTCAGAATTTATAAATCTAGAACTTTTTGTATGGCCTCGTGGTCTAATTCACCAAGTGATGATCACCAAAATTTGATCATGTGACCACTTCTGCACAAGATGTATACACCGACCAAGGTGTAGAGTCGCAGAATAGAACTGTTACGTTGTTTCTTGGTTGGGATTAATGGGATTTAAAAAGTATCAGAAAGATCAGCTTACCTCGGCTGATATGACTAAAAGTTCCACATCCGTCTGACTGATGACTGATGCTGGTCGTTTACACCCAGACACTATAGAGTCCTCCTGAATAGAAAAAGGATACAATCTTGTAAACAAACTACAATTTTCAGAATTATCAGGATTTTTAGGATTCTTAAATCTAAATGTCAGAAAACTGGGCTGAAAACAGAAGATTCTAAAAGTAAACCAGGAGGAAAGTAAATCTTCTTAAATAACAAAACAAAACAGGAGATCTCCTGGCGAAAAAGGAAATTCATGGCAAGACACTTGCATAATTATGGTTTTCATAGAGCAATATGCTCTTGTTGTGACACATTAATATTGATGTGTTTCATTATTATGTGATTGCCCACTGTGGCACATCGGCTTAGTGAGAAGAGTGACAGACTGAATAACAGCAAAGGATGCAGTGAGGGATTGAATAACAGCAAATGATACTCTTATTGAAATAGCTGCTCTTGTGCAAAATTCCAGCGTCAATTTTCTCTCCATGTATATCCTTTCTGCAACGTTTTGTTTTGATTTGTTTCATCAAAGTTTTTTATATTGGCAATAATGCAATGAGCCACTCCAGAATGTCACATGATAGCAACGCAAAGATTGAATAACGGCAAAGGATATCCCTGTTGAAAACGTTGCTGTCGCGCAAAATTCAAGTATTAAAGTTTTCACATTTAAGGATAGACACCAGTGGTCAACGGCCAATTCAGGAAATCACCAATGCATTCCTTAATAGCGCTCTGATCCTAACATATTATACACCATTTAAAAGGTCACATTTTTCTCTTTCTATTGATACTAGAAAAGTTAAAAAGGGATAAGGAATCGAGATTTTATCAATTTTAGATTGAATTTTTTACTTTTATTTTTTTAACATCCATATCTTGGCTTATATTCAACTTACATGAATAAGCTTTTGCACACACCTTTATAAGTATCATATGCAGGGAATCGTGTCTCAGATTCCTTATTTAGGCCCTAGATTTTATTTTATGGACAAAAACGGCCAAAAACGGGAAACTTTTTTAGATTTTTCTGCATTTCCATTTTCTACATTTCATAAAAACCTAACTAAGACCTTTATCCAAATTCTGAGACACGCTTCCCTTCCTTTATATGTAAAGAAGATGTCCTAAAAGTTTCGAAGCTCTAGGCTAGATATTAAGGGAGATATCAATGTTCAAAAAATACATTTGAAATTTTTGATTTTCAAGTTTGTGTCCATACTTCACAAGCATTGTTTTACATATCTTTATATAATTCATATCAATAGATATGGTTATTTATTGGCTATTCAATGATTTGTAATACATAGTAATATTATTATAAACAAATATTTTAATTTTGATCAAAGAGAGGCATGCCATTCACCCCTCAACCACTGGTGTCTATCCTTAAAATGCTCATTTCAGGCTGAATTTTTCAGAGTATTTAGGTCTAAATAATTTCATTCTATAACCATTCACAGAATCAAATTTAGGGCTGTAGAACAGCTGTAATGAGTGGTGACACCCATTTTAACAACAACTTCCCTGTAGGAAGCATCTTTTGCTTCATCACTGTTTCATGAGTTATTATGCGACAAGCTACTGATTCCCTGTTCCTATAGATTTGGATAACTCACTCGAGAGCCTGCAGGCAATCTAGCTGACGAATCTATGAACCCAGTAATGGAAGTATATTTGTGTGCAGAGTCTATAAGCTGGTGATGCTGAGTTTGCACAAGGCTAACACCAACACCAAGTCAGCACTAGATCACATCAATACCTGAACAGGTAACACTTCAGAGAGCTTCGACCGGACACAAGCCAGGTGCTGGAGCCTGGGGGGGGGGGGGCCCCACTCAGTCTTTGAAGGTAGGTACCAACTGCGAAACTACAGCCCCCTTTTTTGAGATGGGACTACAGGCTATGTCAGGGACAGCCCCCCTTTTCAGGCTACGTGAAGGACAGCCCCTACAAAAAAGCATTTGTTGACAAATTTTGTGGCCTTTAATCTTTGATTTTGGAACTGAATAATTTGTTTAAAAAGCATTATGAAGTAATTGAATGGCATACAATATTTAAACTGTTAATATGATATAATGGATTATACATCATTCACAGCTCCCCTTGATTATTAATTTTGACAACCCCCCCACCCCCTTTTTTTTAGCCAAATTGGCAATTCACAGCTACAGCCTCCGGAGGTTCCGACCGCAGTTGGTACCCATTTCTGAACCGAGTGCCCCCCCACCCCACCCCGGTTGCTGGAGGCACTCAGACTGGGTTTGATTTTTCTGTATAAAGCAATGTTTGGCCATTAGCCCTGGCTTTATGTTGGGCTCAGACAATATCATAAACAAACTTTCAGGATGTGCACCTTTGATTTTGCTTTGTTTGGGTCTGAAAATATATCAATATGTTTTTTACAAGCATATAATTCTATCATGTGCATGGCTGGCATCAAAGAGTAGATTATGTGTATATTCTAGACCCATGGATGCACTAAGAAAGGTTGGCTTTTTCATGTTTTTTTCATGCTTTTATGAAGCATGTAAAACATGATAATTATCAGCACTCTGAAATCATCTATTGAATGTCTGAGGATATGTAGGACACGTTATGGCGTTTCTTTCATGTGGTTCCGGAACATTATTGGTCGATTGTTTTTATGAGTTGATGCTCTAAACACCTTTCATATCATGAACTAACACATTTAATGACCAAATCCTATGGTAAATTACCGTGGGGAATTTCTGAAAATCATCAGTTTGGGCCCCTTTTGACCAGTCTGTGTTTTCAAAGATATAGCTGTGAAATTATAACTGTACATATAACTAATACTATGCACCAGTGCAATCTTAGAAAAGACCGATTTGCCTTATATGATATTATTCATTTTTACATATCACAAATATTACATTCATTCTATGGAGCCTCAAATCAGATTGCACCACTTTAGTGTAAAAATCTTTTCACATAACAGCATTATCATTCGATAATTCGATTCAGATTCGATAAGACAGATTTGCCTAATAAGATATTATTCATTTTTACATATCACAAATATTACATGCATTCTATGGAGCCTCAAATCCGATTGCACCACTTTAATGTAAATTTCTTTTTTTCATTTTTCAGATGTTAGTTCTAGATATTTTTTGTGAAACAGCCAAGTTGGGTTATACTGCTCACACGTACCCTTAGCACGTGCCTAAGTACAAGCTTAAGCAACACCTGTTTGCTGATAGACATTTTCCATCACATGAAATTTGACAAACATGTAATTAGAATTCTCAGTAGTGTGTTTGTCGATCTACATTTACAGCCCATGAGATTTGGCGTCATTGGAATTCTCAGTAGAATTAAATTAGTTAGTGTATGGTTAATTAGTACGATATCGTGTATGTATTGACGTCATAAATTACCAGATCACTTACACCAAATTCATTCCCGAGTCGAAGCACGTTGAGAGTCTTTGTCCGGCCTTCGTCCTGGCCAATCGTTACCACAACTTTTGTAGAAAAACAAGAATTAGTTTTTAAAATACGGAAGGAAAGAAATCAGGAAAAATCAGGAAAACCCATCTTTAATGCATGAAAAATTGTTGATTCTTTGATATGTGTCTGTAAATTGCGATTTCCATGCATTTACCAAATCAATTTTGTAGAAAACACATTTTTCCAATTTTTGACTTTTTTCCCTTATTTTATCATTTTCTCAGAATTGGTCTGGGCGACTTATGGCTCATTTAGTGGTGGGGGGTCACATATATGCTCTGATTTGAGTATGTCAGATATGGGAAAGTTATAATTTTCCGTATCTACATGTCTTGCTCATTTCGCATGGTTCTTAGAATACGCGAAAAGATGTGATTTAAATCAAAATTTAATGTTACTATGGAACTGTTCCTAATACTATTGCTTCACGGAATCTCACATTCCCAGATGCAGCATGAAATATGTAGGCTAACGGTCGCTAATTGTAACCTTATTCTCCAATATTTGGCTTCTTTAACAGCCCTCCAGCAAAGATTTCAGGTGAAGATTTAAATTACGCGACAATTATCAATTAACGGGATTTTTTTATGACTGTCTCCAGCTATACCTGAAACTCCTAGCAATAAAATCCAATTGCTAAAGCCCCATGCACCTTGGATGAAGTAGGTAAAAACCATCCAGTGGGTATGGTGCTTAATCGAGATTTTTACGCTGATTTTAACTCTATTAAAGATAAGACTTTTTGAACAAGAAAGTTTGACTTTGAAATGATGTTTCCAGAGTAAGATCGTATGTTTCTGTTGATAGCTGTAATTATATCAATCTTTGTGCAATTAGTAGTAGGGCCTAATGACTGTACAAATTATGTTTTTTGGAAATTGAAGATGTAAGAAACACGTTTATGAATTTTCTATATAGTCCTGGCCCTATAGAGTGAAATGCGCCCTGATTTCAGACTCGATCTAACAATAAGGATCTACAGGTATCAAAATTGTTTCTAAAATGGTCAACCTACCCGATCCATTTAGTATGAAGTAAACGGCCATTGGTCGGTCCCCCTGATGGACAATCGTACGATGGGCTTCGAACCTGAAACAATACGTCGATTTTGAGTCCATAATATGATTTTGGGTCGATTCTAAACCGATTCTTAAATCGGGCTATCAAATAACAATTTGTATCGTAAGATATTCAGTTAATCATAAAGGTTTCAAACAGTGTATCCTAGAAAAGAAGTTTTGGCCCAAAAAAAATTCAATTACAAATTTACAAATAATGGTTGATGAGAAAATTAGTTGGCGTTTTGTTGCCTCGTGGATCATTAGCTTTACGTTTTTTATGTTGGGTCCACAATGCGATTCTGGGCCGATCCTTTATCGATTATTAAATTGGTTTATTGAGGGTTTTCCTATATGAAATATGTATTAACAGAGAATTATACCATATTAAATACGAGAGGAAATTTTGGCCTAAAAAGAACTACAGATAGACGGCAAATGTACAAGAGAATCGGTTGGCGTTTTGTCGCATTGTGTATCAACGGCCTATAGTCCAGGAGCCAAATCCTGAAATCTGTCAAAATAAGGATTTACCCTCCGCGGTGAGCCCCCTGGATTTTTTTGATTTTTTTCAACTAATAGCATCCTAGGGACCATGAATCAAGACGGTTCCGAAGAATTTAGGTATGCGAACACTCTGTAATTACGCGATTTGTGGTTAATTAGCAAAAATTGAAAAACGCGTTATTTCTTAATTTCTCTGGAACTATGTAAGATATGATAACATGCTATATGTCATCTGAAAGGTAATTTTTTTCCTGATTTTTTGGTATATTGTTTGCTATTGTCATTCATCATGGCAATGAGTAATTATAGAAAAACTGTTGTTTTAGTCAAAATCATTAGAACTTAAGGATCCAAGGTTAAACTTTGGAATTGATAAACCAAGTCCTAGGTATAGTTAGAGGGGATCTTTGGGCAGTTTTTAAAAAGAGTTGCATCTGATTTCATTAGAGATATAATGTAGAAATCATTTTTTGCTGATTAAATTCTAACCGACTACTGGTTCATTTTGCACTTATATTCTAAAAGGAAAGATGATATCATGAAAACAACACAATATATCCTAAAGTGAGGTGGAAATAATAATCACTATCTCCTTAAGCTGGTATTTCAGTGCTTTCTGAGCCATTTGGGCACATGTATGTAATATAGTGGCTGTTTGGAGAGCATTTTGGCTCACAGTGAGAGATGTTTCACAATAAAACAATGGTTTGAGTAAGATTTCTTTCCTCAGTAAAATACCATGATTATGTCTCAGTTTTATTACAAACCATCTTATTAGGGGTCTTGCATTAAGTATGTATGCATGAAGGGGGGAAGGAAGTATGAAACTTTTGAAAATGTGCATACTTTATAGTACAAATCGAATGCATACTTTTGCCCAGAGGGGGTGGGGGTCTGAGATTTTTGAAAATGTATGTACTTACTTAATATAAGGCCCCATATAGTTCTCTCTATTTCATGCTGACAAAAAGAAAAGAATAGCCCATAGTAGACTCACCCATTACCTGACCCCAAGCCATGTTTCTCAGGGTATATATATACGGGGAGCCTCCAAGTATTACTTTAGAGAAGAGATGAGTCCCAAAAAGACTGTTGTCATATATCAAGGGTTCTGAATTTTAAAAAAAACAGTCCTTGTATCAATATGCCAATTGCAAAAAGACCAGGAATGATATTTGTTAAACTTGATAGGTGTGCTACCTATTTCAAATTGTTGGTTTTAACAAAATTACTAGATTGTTCTTTAAACTCTAAGATTCTAGACCCATGTGCTTATATAAATGAGTAGCTTGGCTTGACCCTACACAAAATGGATATCTTATATTTTATGGGTTAATGGTATTAGTAATTTTATATCAAATTATGACCAGCCTATGATCATGCTTCACTCAGATTCATCCTACCAACTAATAGGATTCTGCCATATATCTAATTTTATCAGGAGGTGTACCAGGGGGACTGAGACCTCTGAGTGTGTATATACATATCAATATCATTGGCAAGTCCTCAAACAAATATCAAGCCCTGAAACAATACAGAAGTTCCTGATATAGCTTTCTATTTCAAAATTACAAGTTCTTGGTATGGCCATTACTGGTTTCCCAATATTATCTAGTAGCATTACTACATTGAGCAGCATGTGCACAGCACCCTTGATTTGACACCATAACCACGGCACTATGGTATTAGGAGATTATACAAGAGCAACAAATTGCTGTGATTCTGGTTGTTGCCTCAAACTTTCAGTTCTTTAAGCCCCAGAAACAACATTATTCCCTTATCAAAATAAAACCATTTTCATTTCTAAACTGCTATGAACAAGGATCCAATTTCCTTAACCTACAGCAAGACACAGTTTATAGGTACCAAGGGAAAGGTCAATCATGGTAAATACTCAGAGACCAAGAAGTAAGGGAGTGATTACTCAAATACATAAATAATTTTCTAATCTATGATCAGTTCTAATAATCCAACACTGAATACTTAGTCTTTGATACACAAGGGTATAAAGCTAACTGAGCACTGAACCCATACAGCCTGGATCTGCTCTCAAGTAGAAGCAAAAGGATGACAAAGTTTAATTAGGTAGATTGGTGGGAGGATGTTAACAAAAAGTACAGCAGGTGGTCAGCAATCCCACAATTTACAGCACACTATATAGGTCTGTAGTGTGTTGTACCATGGGGGCTCCCCTTAACCCTCAGTGCAGGTCACTCTGGGGAAAGGCTATACCTCTCCACCACTGATAAGTTTCTAAAGATCCACTACCTTCATTTCACTGCTGTAAGAGAGCATTGTCTAAACAGTTAAAGTTATCATTTTACTTCACCAGTTGCAGTGATGAATCCCATGCTCCTTTTGGAATTATGTGATAAAATGGAATAATAAGACGGTAATAAGTAGCCAAAATTTAAGCCTGCCCCACCCGCTGAGGGATCCTTTATTAGGTTGTGCACACAGTGTCTTATAAATGGGTTAACTCACACAACAGGGAGATAAGAACCCTAGTCTGCCATCTTTATCATTCCTCTGTCTTTCCAGGCCTTATCTGTTCCCAGGTATGAGGTAAACATTGGACAATGGGGCTAGCAATGGGGAGATTTAAAAGTATTACGGCCTACAACTCCCACCCTCCCTATAGGAATAGGGTTTAATGTTGAGTGGATACAGGGATATGTAAATAGAAGTTTGCAGCACATTGTTATGTCAATTTGTGAATCTTTGGCAATATAAGGAGCCATCCATATCCTTTTGAGTAAATAAATCAATGACTATCCTAATTTGATCAGGCAACAAAAATGAGCTTGGCTGCAAATTACATGGACAAATATTTCTTGCTAATGTAAACTTATTTTACAGCTCCAATGTTGTCTACAGTGGACCAAATAGCTCAGAAAGCACTGAAATACCAGCTTAGGGAGACAATGATTATTCTTTTCCCATCTCTTTAGGATATATTGTATTGTTTTCATGATATCATCTCTCCTTTTAGAATATAAGTGCAAAATGAACCAGTAGTCGGTTAGAATTTAATCAGCAAAAAATGATTTCTACATTATATTTCTAATGAAATCAGATGCAACTCTTTTTTAAAAACTGCCCAAAGATCCCCTCTAACTATACCTAGGACTTGGTTTATCAATTCCAAAGTTTAACCTTGGATCCTTAAGTTCTAATGATTTTGACTAAAACAACAGTTTTTCTTTAATTACTCATTGCCATGATGAATGACAATAGCAAACAATATACCAAAAAATCAGGAAAAAAATTACCTTTCAGATGACATATAGCATGTTGTCATATCTTACATAATTCCAGAGAAATTAAGAAATAACGCGTTTTTCACTTTTTGCTAATTAACCACAAATCGCGTAATTACAGAGTGTTCGCATACCTAAATTCTTCGGAACCGTCTCGATTCATGGTCCCTAGGATGCTAAAAGTTGAAAAAAAATCAAAAAAATCCAGGGGGCTCACCGCGGAGGGTAAATCAAGATTTTCAGGTTTGGCTCCTGGACTACTAAGGCCATGATGCAAAATGCGATTTTGGGCCTGTTTTGAGCCTATTATTTTTGAAAATCGGTTTCTAAATAATCATTTTTCTTATACAATGACAATTTTCCAAAGAGGTTTGGATGATCCATGTCAGAGAAAAGGTATTTTCACAGGGAAAATTTATTCCAAATATGCGAAAAATGAATGAGAAGAAAATTGGTTGGCGTTTTGTCGCATCGTGTATCAACGGCTTATTGAACAGTCTTTCAGAGAGAACACAAATGGACTAAAACCTACCGTTCATACCAGGCAGCCCGACAAAGGAGGCGCTGCATCTTTTTAGGGTAGCAAGTGAAGGCCTGGTTCCAACGGAACGCCACCGCCAACTGAATAGAAACCATTACAACTGGATGTGCACCGTTTCAAAGGAAAAGCATGGTGAAGGAATCGGATTGCCAAACAGACCTACAGAACTTTTTCTCAATAAGCATTGTTTGCTTGATGTTTTCCTCAACTTATTTTTTATGTTCATTTATTAAAGAGTTATTCTAAAACCTCTGATTTAAGCCAAACCCTATTTTAGGCCGGCACCTGCTGACTTAACACTGTTATTCTCTGGGCAATGTTTCATAGCCTTACCATTAGAAAATCAGGCCGCATCCTAACCTTAGATGTTGTTAGTGAAAATAGATTATACAGGACACCAAAATAATGAAAGTAACCTTATTTATCTTACTGTAAACTCTAAATAATCATTCAGTTATGCATACAAATAAAATAACTGAATATCTGGTATGTCACATACATACTCATATGAATTTCCTGTTCCTCTTAGGTATGGGGATGGAATATTGGGGGGGAAACTAAACCTAGGCACCCCCAATGTTGGGGTCTATTTTATTTCTTATTTTCATTTTTATTTGATTTGATTTACTAATCATCTCTTCGTATACACAAAGTTCTTCCGATGAAGGTGAACAACGACTGTTCTTTGAGCTGCATCTTAAATTAAGGATTTTAGGGTAATTCACAACTACCCACATGTTCCAGGTCCTGTTCTGTCCTCTCAGAAGACGCCTTACTCAAAATCTTCTTTCCCTCAGTAGAGAGTTTTTGCTGCAAAGAGAAAGTCAATAAACTCTCTGCAATACAGTGAAGAAACGGATCTGACGAAATATTTAGAGTATCCAAATTCTCGATACCTTTTGATATCTTCAGTATTTCAGTTATGATTTCAGAAATTATTTCAGAAAGCTTCCATTGCGCGCGTACATACATCTATAGATGCTACTTTGCCAAAAACTTACATTATAATTGCTACAGCTCGGTGTAGAATAAAATGACACTTGAATGATTAATTCCTTGATGTTACATCTCCAATTTCTAGGAAGAATGCAGGCGTTCTAGGATACACTATTGCCACAACATTCGGGTTTTACGTTAGCATAGTCGGCTAAAGGACTACTAGAGATTATAAGATCCAATACATTTTTTTAAGATATCTATAAAAAGGAACATACTTCTCTCCTGGCCCTGTAGTGTGAAACGTCGAATACGGCCTTCCTGGGAATAGAATTATCTCTTTCTTTCTCTTCCCGGAAAGCAGGAAGAACATCCCACTTCCGCTGCTCTAATCTGAAGATACCATTGGTTTTATTTAGGTCACTTAATGAAAAACACATGAGCTACTCAGTTCAAGGTAACATCCATGCCTACTAGGCGAATTAGATTAATAGTTTGAAAAGGATGCCATCAAGGTCTACTAAAGGTAAAGGATACAAGATGTTTTCCAAGCAGTGTAGATAGTAAAGGATAGTGTCCCGTCCTCCCCTTTTGTGGAATCATAAAGAGCAGGAAAATGCTGAGCCCATGTGATGTTTTAGTTATTACCCAATATGCAGACAGCACCCCTTCCTCTCCATCCCTCTCCATCCCATCCCCTAACCTTTTCATTTAAAAGTCCGGATCCTTTGCTCTAAAGTAATACTGGGGCACTTTGATATTGTCGCTAATGGGACGGGGAAAATATTCAACATGAATCTCATCATGAAGTTCGTGAGAGCTACCCCTCACCTACCAAACCGCTGTTGATTTACCCCTTAAGGATAGAGAGGTGTTATCAACGGCTTTTTCAGCAAAATTGCTACAGTTTTGTTAATAATGCATATTGGGTAATGTATTATATATCAAATGAAAGGGTACATTTTTCTTTATCTACTGATATAAGTAGTTTCTTAATGAAGTGAAACTAAAATGAAAACATGATAAAATGCTATTTTTTTACTTTTATTTTTTGAATGTCAACATCTTCATAAATAATTTCCCTTGACCTCTGAAACTTTACAGGCACAACAAGAACCTTACTATGGAGGGAACCGTGTCTCAGTTTTTTGTTTTAGGTCCTAGTTTTTATTTTATTTAAAAAAACGGGTAACTTCAAAATAATTTTTCAACATTCTTTTTCATTATTTTCTAAACAATTATTCAGGACCTATATAAAAAATCTGAGACACGGTTCCCTGCTTAAGAATGTTTTCAATGCATGTATAAAGTTTCAATAGAGTACCTTGAATATTCAGTGAGATATCCACCTTCAAAAAATAAAAGTTAAAAAACACATATTTGTTTTTACAATCCATTAACTTGGTCAATTTTCAACAAATTAATTTATATCATGCAGTACTCTTTAGAGGTCATATTCAAGTTTGGATATTAAAAGTATCAGGCAGATATTTAAAAAGATGAATAATGAAAAGAGCAGTAGCCGCAACTACCGCAAATTACAGCAGGATAACACCTCTCTGTCCTTAAATACCCACCCAGCAAATGACAGACTTTGCTTGTATGCATTCGTCAATATCTGGATATAGACCTTGTGCATAATTATGTGGTCACGTGACCACTTTTTGGTGATCACCATGTGTTCATCATGACCACATGGCAATTAGAAATATAGAGAATTTATTAATTCCAAGTAATGAAAATAGGTAAGTATGACTTAATAGACTCACTTAAGACAGATGTAGTATAACTTCTTTTCTAGATGCTTTTTGATATTAATTAGTAATGATTTTAAAGTGATCCCCAATATGGCGTCCAGTCCCTTTGTGGGCTGTGTGACGTCATCTGCACAACGTCTATAGAACTATACAGCTTTACATTCTGAAATGGAAAACTTGGTGTGTGCGGTTTGATAGTACCTACTCTAACTACGATAGCAATGGTCAAAAAAAAGATAGATATTATTAACTTCAACCGTCAGTTATTTTCTTAGCTGACTCGGCTAATCAGGTAGGTTTTTATCATTTTGGGATTCTTTATCTCGCTAAAAGTAGTGATGTTATTGTAAAATAATCCATAAGATGGAATAGCTAAAATAGTTACTGTTTGTCCTTAACGGAACTAATAATAATGCGACACTAAAAACACTTCACCTGATTAGCCTAATTAGTTACAAAAATAAGGCCCCTGGATGTAAACTCTAACCATTTGGATGTAACCCACCTATAATGGCTCCTCCTGTAGTGGGACAGAAAGCAGATCACAATGGAAGACACCCTTCGGAAACGGTTCTTTGATGAGAGCTATAGCAAAAAGAAACATTAAGGATGGGTAAGGATTGATCAAACAAAAAAATCAGAGTACTACAGACCTATGCTTTAAAAGGTATGGAAAAAGACATTTTTTCAAACAACTGTAACGTTCTAGGTAAATGAGCTACAGTATTACTTCATATACCATAGGATTCAGAATAATTGGAAAATCCATCCAGACTTGTTTTGTAAAACATATCATAGAATGAAAACGTTCGCCCATGATTATGATATATATATAATTATATGTTACACTCCGCATGTCCCTCTGACATTTGAATTTTCAGCATGTCATCATTCAATGTCAGTCTCAACGTATTGTTCACATTTAGGTTTTGTGTGTTAATAACAAAAGCAATTCATGACATGCCTATGATGCTGCATAGCAGGCAATTAGCAAACACAAGTACACTAACCAAAAGGATTGTTAGAAAAATACTAGGTATTAACGTACCCCATCATACAGTGTTATAACATAATATTTTGATGAATATTCCATTCTGTGACATCAATAATTATTAAAACAAAACTACTGCAGCTACTAAAGCCTCCATTCCTGGACACTAGAGGGCCTCACCTTGCCGGTGCTCATCTCCCTATCGGCCTGTTGGCGCCACCTGCTGAGGGCCACCACACTGTGCCGCTTCGACTTGGTCTGTTATAACAAAAAATATGGATGTTAAAGCTGGTGATCCACGACGCGATTTTGGGTGGATTTTGAACCGATTTTGAAAATCGCTTTGTTAAATAATCTTTTTTCTCATACAATATAAATTTTCCAAAGAGTTTTGGATAATCCATATCAGAAAATTGGTATTTTCGCAGGGACAATTTATTGCAAATATGCGAAAAATGCATGAGAAGAAAATCGGCTGGCCTTTTGTCGCATCGTGGATCACTGGCTTCAGGCTGGTTTCCACTAGCCGATTTTGCTCCCAATTTCAAAAATCAACATTTGAATTTTTGGTCAATCATAGACATGTAAGATTTCATTAAATCAGGGTTTGAATTATCTTTCAAATGACATGTATATAGGATACATGGTCCTTTGTCATATTACTGGTGATGAATAATTAGTTACCAAAATCCTGACAGTCAGAATCAACTAGTGGAAATCAGGCTCCAGAGGAGAAGTGTGCACAAGGCAGGGGTGGATCTTGAGGTCCAAGGGGTCCAGGGGGGCCTGATTCGTCTCCCCCCCCGCCCCCCCTTTGGTGGAGACTTTATAAGGGTAGGAGGGGAATAATCCAAGTGGGGTCCTGGCCCTCATCCTTTGAGGGGAACTCACGTGCATGCATGCACGTTTCTTTAATCAGCCTATATGCTAACCCCCACTTTCGGAAATAATGTGTTAGCCCCTGCATATCAGATAACTAACTGGACTGATCAGTTATTTATTACTAGAGCCAATAGTTCATTATAAGGTGCTGTAAAACAAATTAGTTAGGGGAAACGTGCATAATTTGCCAGAGGAAATGGTTATCAGGTAATCAACATGTCGATCTTTAGTCCTTTCTAGCAATACCGTTAATTAAGAATCGGGAAATTATGATTAGGCTATGTTTTGTTCTCATCTATAACTTACCAAACTCATTGTAACCTAGTGAAAATATCATTATATACAGGAAGCAGCTGCAGGCTAAAAAGAGGGTGACAAATATTTCAAAACCAACATAAACACACACACACACACACACACACACACATATATATATATATGTATATATATATATATATATATATATATATATATGTGTGTGTGTGTGTGTGTGTGTGTGTGTTTATGTTGGTTTTGAAGTATTTGCCACATATATATATATATATGTGTGTGTGTGTGTGTGTGTGTGTGTGTGTGTGTGTGTGTGTGTGTGTGTGTGTGTGCCTCTGTGTGTGTGTACTGTGTGTCATTACTGGTTATACTCCATAGTATTAATCAGTTATACTCCATATCATTAAACAGATATTCTGCAACAAGAATGGAATGAAAAAATTACCGTTCCTTTTTGATGCTGAAGTCTTGCTTCTGAATATTTATGTCACTATTCATTATGATATCCACCGATACCCCTACACCATTACATGCCAAAGTACGCGTTACACTATAGGAAGTACCTTATTAACTCGATATCTGAGTTACTGACAGCGCAATATTAATGTAAAACATTCTTGAGCAGAGGCTAATAGCTCTGATGTTCTGCATCTATTGTCCAAATGTGGAACTATTCTACGATGATAGTTTCACCACTATCTATATGGTGAAATTAGTAGTATAACAAGATTAGGGGAATACTAATACAATACTCCTTTTATATTGATCGAGCTTTGCTGATTTTCTGATGGCTATGAATAGAATTTATGGATTATTTTGGGTTCCGAGACCTGAAAATTGTTATTTCCGGGAGCAGGAGAGTGACGTAACCGTTCTGTAACCGTGGTTACGTGGATCCGTTGACATGGCACTATATAAATTGGGAGGCCAACGGTTTTATTTCAGTTGCTCCCACACCACCGAC
The DNA here is from genome assembly GCA_936440205.1 of Lepidonotus clava. NCBI lineage: Eukaryota > Metazoa > Annelida > Polychaeta > Phyllodocida > Polynoidae > Lepidonotus > Lepidonotus clava. The sequence goes on from OW387135.1 coordinate 18,359,811, forward strand.
CTGTTCACATCGTTGAATTTTAATTTTTAGCGGATTGTAATAGGAGGATTAATAAATATTTGTTATATTTATCTATGTCCAAACTAATTCACTTGTTACTTGTTATTCCTATTATCTAATTTTATTATTCACGACTCGAACTGGTAAATATATTATTATATTGCCACATCATTATTGTATGTGTATACATGTTTATGTAAACTTCCATTTGTATGCCAGGCCCACTTGGTTATTTGTTACTTTTATGTGACCTATGATTATAACCATGTGTTTACTATTCTATCTAAATGTTTGGTGAAATTGAATTTGGCGTGAATTTCCAGTCACTTAATAAGTTTGTTAAAATCGTACCACAATATCAATGCTGTTCTCACCAATGACAAAGATTACCCGTATCACTTGTTCTCAAGATTATTGAAATTGTCATAGGATTATAGACGTTCCATAAAATGTAACGTTAAGAATCATATGTTTAACTAGGAAAACGATGCATAATGGGCGAATAATATGTACCGTTGATATACACATTTTGGTGTAGTTTTCTCCTACCGCTTATATGGTTTTCAATTAATGAGCTCGAGCAGCGCTCTTTGTTCTGGCTTTATATTGAAACGGGAGTGCGAGGGCACATGGCGTCTGGTCAATCCATTTTTTTTAAAGTAAAATTGTGGACCTCCACAGTCTTTTAAAAAATTGTTTATCACATTTATATTGAAACGGGGTTTGCTACATCAGTCACTGATTGTTTTATGAGTTTTCTAAATACAAACTGGTGGAGTTTTTTTGTGTGTGATAGGCTAATACTCTGTAACTCACCGCGCTGGGCACCTGTAGTGACGTCCGCCGCCGGTTGGTGGAGCCCTGACGTCGGGCGACGCTCTCCCAGTCGGCCGCCATGGCCCAGCTCGGCAGGGAGATCCGCCGGAACCACTCCTCCTTCTGCACCAAATCGAACAGGCTGGGCTTCCGGCGCGACAGGCGCGGGTTTACCGACTTCCGGTTGATCGTCGCCGACGTCGTTCTCTTCGCGTCGTCGCCACCTACCACTTCCGCCGTGTCGGGGAACTGCTGGTCGAGCTGCCATCGGACTTCCGCCGACAGCGACGGGCGTCGCCGACGTAGGCGACGCTGGGGTTGGTCACTTCCGGTTGCATCGTCGTCGACACTTCCGGTTCCGGTTTGGGGATCGTCGTCGGGGTTTGTGTAGTATTTCGGTTCCTCCTCTTCCGATATACTCATGGAAGGATGTTGAAATCCGGGTTTAACCATTTTTGCAATTGCACCTGTCACTAACCACTGTTATCAAATTAGGGTACAATACTGTCTTTGTCTTTGTTGCTTTAGACCTATAGCATGATAATTATACTGAGTATTATCATTAGCTTTCCGATGCTATAATATTATCACATAACATTTTCTGTCCGCATAATAATTCCAGGTAGTCTAGCTTCATACGACATGCATGTAATGGCGCTGTAGACTGTCCTGCCTCTATCCATGCACTATAAAGCATAATATGCTGAATGTTAGGCCTTTGAATATTAGCTTTTCAACACTCTATCCTATAGTATTTTCTGGTAGCCGTATTAATTCGAGGTAGTCTACATACCTTCACACCTCACACTTCGACGTCAATGGGTAGGTAATGCCAAAAACTATATAGTGGTTGTCATGATCAGATGAGGCTACCGATTGGCAGTGGTGGGGACCTGGGGTAGGGGGTCTGCTGTATCAGTTGTATCTGGTGTTTATACGTAACTCAGGTGAGATACATACAGCTTAGTAGATATCATAGATTAATCTAGGTGAGATGACCACTTTCACCTTCCAATTTGTCCATTTGACGCAAGCCCATGTACATATGAACCTTTTATAAGTGAAAACAAAATTAAACTCCTGGAATGATACGTCATGCATGACAACCGTTATGCAAATCAGTTTAAGCAGAACTGTTTGTGATATCATTGAATGCATGAAGTGTCATGAGGGGTACACCATTAAAAACGTCAATAATCATACAATGGGGTTAGGGTCAAGGGCTTTATTACATCGATAATTCGTATTGCATGCTAAAGGGGGATAGTAAGCATTAGAAATCCGTGCATGATTATTGAAAGGCCATTTAGTACTTCAATGTCAAGATTTGTTAAAGTTAACTTACAAAATTATAAAATTATGCCGGTAGCGCCCAACTACGCTTCGATCAATTTCCATGAGGCAATTTTGAACCGACGTTCTGATGTTTTAACCCTCAGCCGCTAGGTTAGCCTAACTTTAACGTTGTTAGTTGATTAATTGATATTGGTAACTGTCCTGACAATTTTCTACAGGTATGTCGTTGTTAACATGATGTTGATACACAATGCTATCGGTGTTATCTGTAAATCCAATAATCCTTAGTCACGTTGTCAGGATCATAGTTGTTTTACCATTCTATCTATATTATGATAAGTATTATGGAACTTGCATTACATTTTCACAATTGTCTTTCTAATTGCGTATTTTGGTATGAAATATACGTACCGATGCGAATTTCTAGCAGTGAATTATTTGTAATTTGCTCATCTTACACCTACATTATATTTGTGTTGCAGTCCTCGAATCATTTGATAAGAAGAATGGCAGGCCTAGGTTTGCAGCTACTATGTATTAACAGTTACCTATTCCGGTCCTTGATAAGAATGGGATTATTACAATACTTTTGTATTGGTGTGTTGATATTGGAATTCATTTAAACCCGTTTCACAAGGCGGCACAATTAATGCTAACATATATACGACTTGAATCTAACGTGTTTAGTCTGGCTCCATATGCATTCAAAACCATAACCTATGCGATCGATTTAGACTTATAACTTTACCAAGGTGCTACTCAGTGTTTTTTAAATATAAAGCCTATACATTAGTTATAATTTATAATCAACTGGCTCAAAAAATGGCTGGTAGAAATGCGCTGACTTTTCTGCAGATGGCACTGTGCCACCTTCACTCACGAACGGCTCAATCCTGCCACCTATCGGTAGTATTATTAGAAAGCCCTATAGATGTCGAGCTCTTCGTATTACCACTATCTTTTTTATCCATCATTATAACTTTAAAATGAAGAAGGATGTGTGATACTACCGCCAAAGTCTAAGGAAGGACATTGTGCATATAATCATTATGTTCTCCAATAAGTACATCAATGAACAGAAGGATGTACTAAAATGAATTTTATGAAGAGTCTGTCTTACATAATTATTAAATTTTATTTACTCCAACTCAGTATTCATCCCTCAAGATCACGGTGTGAAAGGATACGTGTACCCACGTGGAAAGATTCAGAAAAAACATTGCACTTTTTATGATAATTATCATTTTTATTGTTTGAATCAATGCAATATTTACATTGATCGGTGAAATATAAAAGGAAGAATGACACGAACAGTTCAATATGCATATAAAATTATATGAAATGGCGAACAAAATAATGAACCAATCAAATTAGAATATTAATAATGTCCAATAATGGACAATAATCTATTTTCAGCTAGCGATACTAATAGTTGCCAAGATGTGAAATAGTAATAGCCTCCTAAGGTACAATTATGTTTGCTGTATATAATAAGCATACACATTTGTTTGCATAGTATTTATACAACTTGTTATATTACTTTTGCACTTTTAGCCTACATTCACGTAAATTCTAACTAGTTGCAGATGCGGGTTCTTTTTTTTTTTGTCTTTTTATATTCATCTTCCTAGTAAAATAAGTATCGAAAGGTATAGCCATATGGCACTCAGAATCATATAGGCATAGAAAGAGCAGTGCGAATATGTATCCGATAGCACAAACTGGTCACAAACGACTTCTATATTTCCATTGAATGTTTTAATAATCCTAGCTAGCTAGGGGTGGATCCAGAATTTCAGGGAGGGGCTTCACGTACAGGCCAAATACTAAAATGTTCCGCAAGAGCACAAAAATCCACAGAATTTTCTCCTTTGTGTGTAGTATAGATGTCCAGCAAAGGAAGGGGGTATACGTCCAGCAAAGGAAGGGGGGTCTGGACCTCCCGGACCACCTCCCCTCCCAGGGATCCGTCCATGCTAGCTATAGGCCTACATACGAATATCCAGGGGCGGATCCAGAGTCAGTGCTCTAGGTGGGGGGTGGGGGGGGGGGCAAACCCTGACCCCTCTTTTGAAATAAACCAACATTTTTTACATAGATCTTCCAATTTAAAGATCCCAAAACTTTCTCCCTTGGGTCCAGGGGGAGTGGCAATTGCCCCTTTTGCCCCCCCCCCCCCCCCCTTGGATACGCCACTGATTTTATTAATCCTCTAACATTTTGGTGGAAGTCCAGAGTAGGCCGGAAGTTCAGGAGCGGAAGGAGCCGTTGCGGCTGCGCGAAGTTGTACATTTCCGAACGCAGGTGCCGTAGGATACTGACGTACAAATGACGCATGTGACGTCATATCCTGTCCCTGATGTAAAGACGCCCCCATCGGCCGTTTTTCTCCGTGATTCCTTTGCTCCTGTATATCAACATAGCTCGGACAAGGCTGTGTAGGCGGCCAGGACATGGGTTGGGGTTCTTGGTATTGTTGATGTTGTGTGTTGTCTTTTTGGTAGGATCCTGGCTGGGGGGTTGATATTGCTGGGTAATACTGCGCATGACCCGAGCTCTCCTCATAAGAAGGCGGGGGTGTGGCGTCCAGGCTTGTTTTAGGGGCAGGGGTTTCCGATTCAAATCTCTCGTACTGTTGCTGTGTGAGAAAAATAGATAAACATTAACAATTTGCTTATATAATATGAAGTAACCAAATGTTTATCTCAAACTATTATATCGGAGTTGCCCATGCATTGAAAACAATAATTTTGCTATCTTCTTCTTGCATTAAAGTGGTAACTGATAATCTGGCATATTATTTTTTATCATTCATTCCATCGTCTCTTCACATAGATAAAATTCTTCCGATGAATATATATATATATATATATATATATATATATAGTCCAGTTGACACAAAAACAATTACATTGAGTTAGAGATATGAATATAATACGCTTCCTTACTGCCACACATGTATACCAATTCTAATCGCATGGTTAAAAGTACTAATTAATAACTTTGCTATATTTCTTTACACTAGAAGCCTAATGACGCAACACCTCGTTTCTACTATCAAAAATTAACTTACCTGATTTTTCTGCTGCTTCCTTTTGCGAGACCCTGGTGTAGTTTTCAGTAGTTTAGGGCCCTTACGACACATGTAGATAACGGCGATTAATCCACAGAAAATAAGCACCAGGGCCAGGGTTAGTATCGATTTACCGGCGTATGATCCTGTCGTGTCCCTGTAAAATGAGAATTATCCATATAATAACATAAGGCATGGCATCAAAACAAGATTATCTTGTCATCAACTATCATAATCAGATATTTACTTAACTGTGTGAAACGCAGGAATCAGATAGTATGCTATATATCTTATTCAATCCATTGACTTGATGTCTACCTGCAATGTCGGAGCTCTGATGAGGATCGAGTATTTCTCTTTTAACTATTTTTCTATTCTTTTCATTTTGCTGTGCTATTTTGGTTTGGAATAAGCCTTTGACAGTACATAGAGTAGATGATTTGTAATTTATCATGTAAGGACCTTAAGCTTATATGCAGACGTGCTTATATGATATTTTGTCATCACCATGTGGTGATCATAACCAAGACGTTATTCTTTATTACTATTGAAACTCATTAACTCTCAATAGTCAGGGGCGGATCCAGACCTTTGGGAAAGTGGGAAGGGGGGGCGCCAGTTTTACATTAAAGATAGCTATTTTTGGCCCAAAATAGGGCCACCCCCCCCCCCCTGGATCCTCCACTGATTAATTATGATTTTTGAAGTTTGTATGTGATGAATTTGACACAAACATGTGACCTAATCCTTGTGGATTGATACCAAATGGGAATTGATCACCAATACGGTAGCCATCCTGCTCTGGGCATCATCAATGGCGTCAATTGTGACGCTTTGAACCCTTGGTCTACTCACCCTTCCATGCCATAGAGAGAGACGAGGACCGTCCCGGTGATGAAGAGAGGTAGACAGAAGACGGCGGCAAACCCGAAGACGATACAAAACGTCATACCGCCACACAGACAACGGTCAGCCCAGTCGTACGATCCCATCGTGATCTGGAAAAAGTCATAGGGATCGGTAATTATTATGGGAGAAATGTTGTTCAAATCTATTCATATTATGTTTATAGGCTACATGTAACAATAATACTCAATGTTAAGGTCTTTCGACCTTCATCAGGATTGATGAAGTAATACTGCAGCTAAATTGTTAATAATGGGCCCATTTATTTTTCTCGAAGAGTTTGGATAGTGGTTTTGAATTTTGTTCTGAAAAGATTGAATTTAGTTATTAAACTTAGAGAGTGTCTCTATTGCAAGAAAATGATAAACGATGAATAAATGTTTTGAATAAACTGATCGATAAACGATTTCAGATTTGTTCGCATTTTAGACTACCAGTCCAAAGACCAGTTTTTGAATATGATGGAATTCCTTCAGTTCATTACTGTAGGCACGGCGCTCTACTATTAATTGGTCTCGCCCCTGGTTGTCAGGCTACTGCCAACAACGGATAGTAAACAGTTGGAAACACATTAAAAATGAATAAGGAAACGGCCGCCATGTTCAAGCCTAAAAGCTCATACAAGGATCGATATAATTCTAAAGCATCAAATCCAGGAATGCTATACTATCAACTGTTTTACTATCCAACGACAGTGCGATCGTCATAGAAGTCAAAACAACGCCTCGACAAATTAATGAATGATTAATGTGTACTTACAGATTTGTGTAATGGTTCCTCCTCTTCAAACCAGCTGCCCTACGTAATATTCCTAGCGGTGAAAGATTCAAAAGCCAATCTGTTTAAAGGCTCTTGTTATGGTTTTCCTTATGTATGCTGGTCTGAGCAGTTCGAAATGGCAATGTAAAGTACTCAAATCCCAAAAGCAGCTGGTCAATTTATGTGTATGGGAGTCCCCCACCGCCTAACGGTAGGGAGGTGTTGCATTCCCAACCAACAAGTCTTAACGGGTTTCGCACGCACTGCGTTTGCGTCACCTTTAAGGTCACGCTCCATTGCATTCGACTTGCCCCTAGGCCTACTCAATTTTTGGCGATGTATAGTAATCTGGTTGTGTTTTGATGATAAATGCGTTCTTTCCGTTTGAGTTATTCATTATATTTAATGCATTGGTCGCTGTGTAATCATATCAGCGAGTTGAGCTACTTGTGTTTAGACTGTAAATCTATGCCAGAGTAATTTAACCAATTTCTTTGATTATACCATTATTTTTGATAAAAATAACCGTTCATACTTCTAAATATCAGCCAATGTGACAATATAACAAAGCAATTTTAAAACTATTTCCTATTCCTCTTTTTTTTTTTTTTTTTCGTCCAATCTTTCGCATTCGAGAAGAAAAATATATAATTTGAAGAACAGACTTTGTCAAATCGACGTTGGTCGAGGTCTGCGATCAACTTTACTATTAGCCTTAGAGAACTCCACGATCGAGGTTCCACGTAGGTAGCTTTTTTACGTCCGTTTGACTCATGGTTCAGGGATTATAATATAGACCAGCTGGTACCTCTTACATAAGTGGGTTCTCAAGGAACTGTTCACGTTCCTTGGATTATCATAACATGGTGGCCGTCGGGAGTATGCATTCATTTTCTACAAGGTGCACGTGAAATCAATGTATGTGGTGACAAAAAGTTCTCATACAGTAAAACATAAATGCATCCAAAAAATATAAATGGCATTTTTATCACAACTTATTTTCAAATCAGGGCAATACATGATGTTGTCAAAATTTTGTTAGGTCACGTGAGCAGCGGCCGTAGCGGTCCATACGGCCCTGTATTGCCATGCATGCATATGGGTGGTGCATCAAACGGTTATCCATTCCTATATAGTTAACTGATATGTTTAGGATACCTTAAATGCACGGAAAATATACCTGAGATTAACATTGCTGCAAAGTTCCATTATGGCTTATCGGCTTATGAAGAACTATGTTCATAAGAGGCCACATCAAATTTTCAGTTAATGATATGCTTTCAATACCGTTGATCAATGAACGAGTGGTTTAACACCACAATTTTCAGCTGAAAGGAACGATAATACAATTATCAACTGTTTCTGGTTGTTTCACTTCCCTTAGAACTTCATTAATTTTGCACTTTTCCAGAAATCCTTTTGAATGTGCTTTTAAATTTAGTACAACATGTAAATATAATACAAGAGCCAGTGCTTGAAAATGGACTACTATTATTTGGCATAAGAAAATAATAGACAAGTGAGACGCAACTCTATTAATATCGACATTATAGTGTGTATTTTGATCTCCACCATATGGCGCCACTGAGCAAATTTACCGACCTCAGAGTCCCCTTGTGGAATGAAAGAATATCATGGTAGTAGTAGTATATTGAAGGTATCCTTATGCACAGGCTACTTTATCACATGTTAAACTTAATTTTACCTTACAAAACGATGGACCGATTTATCTTCTAGCTAATCAATTATCTAAAGTGCTGACGCCTATGTCATAGAATACATTCATGTACTTATGAATAAGGGTTTGGGACATTGAGTGCTAATGTCGGCTTTCACACCGTTAGTGGACAACGTTCGTAGGCCTCACAAAGTGTGACTGCTTGGCCATAGGCATATCGCTTTCACACCTTGGCGCGCCGGTTCCCTGTGTGTCCATCAGTTTTGCATTTTAATGAGGCTATATACTGCGGAAATTTCGAATAAGAAGTCTGAGTCATTTGGGTTTAAACTTTACGTGCCATTCAAGTGAATTTTATTTTATCAATTTATTTTAAATTAGTTATATTGGATCCAGCATTGCGGGTTTTTTTCATACATTTCGATAAATATACTTGTTTCGCAAAAGGAATCAGCTACTCTTTCACTTGGCGTTAACTGGTTAACGTTTATAAAAGGGAATTTGGGCAACCGCGACCCATCCCGTATCATAAATGTAATGCATGACTTACGTTGACAGAAATATAAAGATATTTAATATGAAAAATCGCCTAATCTGAGCATAAAGGATTTTATTTAATTACTATTACATATCGAGAAGCGTCGACTAGTTAAACACCAACTTACATGTACATAATTATAAGGACAACCCTGAACACAGAAATGTCATCTGGAATGTAGCTTGTATGTTTATTGAAATCTTTCGTAAAATACAATGTAAATATAGACAGAGACTGATGCCAAAATACATTATAGGATTGATTATATCACAACGACATACAAAGAGTCACCCAATGGGCGGAAAGTGCTGAACACATGAAGCAATACTGATCACAAAAAAGTACCAAGCAATGGTAATGTACCAGATAATGGTAATGTACCGTATAATGGTAAATGTACCGAATAATGGTAATGTACCAGATAATGGTAACATACCAAATAATGGTTAATGTACTAAAATAATGGTAAGAAGTTCACCCACGCACAGGCCACACAAGGCACAGAAAGAGGTCAAAAATACATTACTGGTAAATGTACTCAATATCTCATTTCTTATGATTGTTATATAAATCTTATTAACAACGTTTCCTCGTTAACATTAGGCTACCCATGGTAATGTCGTAGGCTAATCCCTTTATCATTGGCTAATTAATCTTTATGGCGCTTTTCTTTGCTCAATACAGGCATGTAAGTCATGGAAAGTCATTTCCGCGGAAAATAATAAAACTGCTCACAAACAGATATAAACCTCATTTTTGAGAAGGGAAATCAAGGTAATACACTTTTACTTAGGCAAAATATCATAATAAATATTTAAAAAGCAGAAACGTTCTTATATTTTTCTACATTTGTTGCCACAAAAATATTGAGGTACCCCCCACCCCCTATAAGAAAAAATATTTTCTCCTCGGATTTGGACGAATCCCAAAAATGATCAAAAAATCTCAAAAAATGCGGAATTCCGCATTTCCGCGGAAATCTTACATGCCTGTCAATAGCTATTGATTTAAATTTGTAATCATCATCTAAAAGTAAAGAATAGTGTGTTACAAAATTGCTTCATAGCTTGCTGACTACTGTACCAGCTCTGTCAACTATCAACTAGTTTCATTATGGTCTTGCAAAACGTAGGCTCACTATATATACAAGTCTTGATTAATGCTGTTTTATTTCGATAAAGATGTAATGTTTGCCTGTTCTCCAAAAGCAATCGATGTTTTTTGCTCACTTATAAAACTTTTTTTTACAACGGAATCGACACACAAAACACTCCATCCAAATATCAATTGTCACACGTCAAGTATACACCACTCTTGTTTAATACAATTAATCATACACCTACTAAAAAAATTCACTCACTCAAAGTTGATCAATATATCAGCCACTATAGCTCTACTAAGATTAACTTGTTTTATTTGAATAAAACATCTCAGAAAATTTAAACTTCTTCACTGCAATCAAATTTTACATCAAAAATGATTAATGAAGAATAATCATTTTATCATCTCAACTGATAGATTTCTAATTATTAGACGCGTGTTTGGTCATGAGGGACCATCCAAGGATAGTATCATATAGTACAGTTGAACAATCTGCCTGCATTTCATATCATAATTTTTTAAGAGTATGGTTTGGGTAGTCTGGATGTTCTAAATTGGAGAAAATCAGATGAAAAGTAGAATTATTCGTTAAATGGGACAACGTTATCACTTATCTTTCGATTATGCAGATATATTTGATTATTAAAATAGTTATTGGATGTATGTACAAACAGTATTGTCCATACAATATACGTTCATAAGAATAATATTATAGAAGTACGACAAATAGACATTAGAATATAACATAATGATATAATAAGGAATACTCCTATCGTCAAAATACATGCAGATTAGCAATGATAACATCCTTTTGGTTGATACAATAATCGTTAGTTGCAGATGTGTTCAAATCAGATTGGACATTTAAAACAGGGAATTCAAGTAATTTCTACAAAAATGATAAAAGGTCATGGACAAAATCAAATGTCTACGGTTCGTTTGAACGAATTCCTTACAACAACGATTTTCCTATACTCCTTTAACATCGTCATAACATTGCAAGAGTAGATAGAAGCAGAAGACCAGAAGGAAAATGTTGTGATTACAACCAGTCATAACGATTACGCAGAAAACAAAACAAAACCATATTATGATTCGTTATGTATAAATCTAGGAACATCTTGCCCACAAAAGTTACTCTATTATGAGCTATTGACAACAAACAATTAAAAACATAATATCAAACGAAAACAATTAGAATGTCCATAAAACATCTGACATAAACTACAGACATTGATATGAATATCAAAGTTAAATATCTAATCTCTGAAAGAAGTATCACGCATATTATGCCCTGCTATGTCATGGTATATTATACAAGCACATACGCGGAAATGTTAACAAGGCTGACGGTAATAAAAATATAGATTTTGTGCAATTCAATCATTTTGTGACCTCTTAGAACAATACGTAGTGCATCAACAGTAACCAACGGCTGGTGATATAAATAGATGATACATTTTCAACAAGTAGTCCTATTCTATGTCTGATATCTAACTATCTAGTAACCTACATACCACACTGAGTGCAAAGTTAGAAATATAATATAGTATTTCATAAAATCATACAATCAGCAATATTTTCAATGGTCAGCTTTTCAGTAGTCATTTAGAGGTTCATTACAATGGCAGTGCTCTAAGGATAATACGATATACTAATATTTGTATTGACATCAAGAGGAGTGTGGTATTATTTTCAGGAAAACACTTAAACAAAATTATGATCAATGTAATGATTTAAAATTAGTCCTATACTGGAAGATACTAAAACACTTAAAATTGACACTCTAATGTAGCATAATCATTTGCCCAGTATTAATGGTGGAGTTGAAAAAAAAGGAAAATAAGACATACCATAAGCAGATCTATCAAAGTGTATGTCAATAAGCCCTAAATTCCCATGGAATGTCACATATCTTAGAGTAGGAAATCATTGTCATAATGATATAGAATAGAAAGATAGTAAAGCTGCAATAATTATGTTTCGCATCGATCAAATCATACAAATTATCATCAAGCTAAATGTATGTATAAACTTGTATAGATACAATCATGTTTCATAAGAACACTCGAATATTATTGATAAAGGGAACCATGATAATCGTTCAAGGCTTCACACTCCTGAAAGCTGTATTCCACCATCCAATTTTACTATATTGTCGTTGAAAACAGCCTTAATTATTTCTAAACATGTTGTATATGATAAGAAATTGAATTATCGTTCAAATGATTGTTCAAATCATATAATAGCACACTATAATTTTTAATGGAAATTAGGAAATTACCGAATTACCGATGGTTAGTATCACCCAGTGGAATACAGGTTTCAGGTGATTCACAATTTTATCGAAGCCTAAAGAATAAAGAAGGCATGGGATATCCTTATTATGTCTGCAGGGAGTCCATAATCGAGTAGATATATCGATACTTATGGACAAATCACTCAACGTTCAATGTCTCTTATCCGGAGAGACAATACCGATGGGTACATGAATGAAGAAAAAATATACATGACCCTTTATCTAACTTCTAAGCCTCCCTTTTTTATCACTTGCAGTATTCAGTTTTCAACAAGCAAGCTTGTAGTTTCTTTTAAGTTGACACTCTTTAGTTTTTTGTCTGATATACAATGGAATGCAACAACGAGAATTCAAATAGTACAAGAATGTAATGAAAACATGCCACCAAAAGAAAAAGATTCCAATATATAGATTTCAAGGTAGGTTGTCCTTAAGAAATTATAGTAGGTGTTATAACCTAGGACACTTCGTTGTGGTTGACTGATAGTATTTTGTGCACGAAATAAAACCTGGTTAGATAACTTACAGTTTGCTCTACAGTGCATGTCTATAGGAATTGACATGGTTGTGATAATAACTTGACAATCAACAGTTACCCTCTGTAACATTACCTGCACCGATGTTGAAATTCCTAACATCGATATCACAAAGGATTTGGCAGCAAAATACAATCCTAACATTTCTTTCTATCTGCTATATCTAACTCTAAGTCAACCAAATTAAGCAGACAAACCTGACTAGAAGATAAGAGAATCCATTGGTAGGAAAGATTATAATGAGGAAGAGATTTACTTTCATGGGCTACTGGGTACCTGCTATACGTATCATTGTAGCATGCCGGTAACTTTCTTTGCCGCTGATGCCCAGCATGTACAATAATAGCCTATCGCTGGTACCCAGTGGCCCAGAAAATTGGTTTTCCTCCTAACTGGTTAAACGTTAGATGAATAACTATTCAACTAGAAGCTGTATTTTCAATTTCAACCTTTGCTGATTGCAAAACAGGCAGCAGATGCCACTGACATGACTACAACTGCTGGGACAGCTGCTCGATGTTTCGTCTCTTCTTCACGAAGTCCTGGGCCTCCTTATCCCAGTCCCTCAGTGCCAGGGCGTTCAAGGCACACTTGGCTCTTGTGTTCACTTCTGCAAAGGGATAGAGATGTAAAACATGACATTGTAAGACATTTAAGACTGACTTTTAGATTCTTTGATCAAAACACTAAGGAGTGGTATATATTACATATGTACATGAACTTCCTTAATGATATAGATTTAGGTAACATAATATAATTTTTTTTATGTATGTTTAAATCAAGCAATTGAGCTTATTTGATTCTTCCAGTGAACATCATTAATGTGTTTAATTTTATCATGCTCTGTATTTTAAAATTGCATTCTTTGTTTTATTATATACTCAGCAATATAGAGGCAAAATTCTATGAAAAATATCATGTTTGCACTAGTTGCTAACCGTTTCAACAATATTCAAAAGATAATATATTATGTTGCTTTTAAGTTGCTTATCTTTTCACCAGTATTTTTAATAGCATCGTACTTGTTGGTGAACTGGTTAGTAACTAGCGTAGACAATCATGATATGAAACGTAGGATGTTGTCTCTGACATTGTTTATTAATTGTTATTCTATGAGGCACCTCTGCTTGTCCTTTAGGATATAGAAGTTAACCAGACTGAATACTTACCCCCACTTTTCCTCGGCTGTGTGAGAGTCATCGTCAGGGGTGTCAGGGCAGAGAAGCCTGAGATCTCCTCCCCACTGATTCCTGGGATGGTGTTTAGGGATAGGAACGCCTCACCAGCAAAGTCATTGGATACCATGAAGTCATGGTCCATCACAGTAAAGTTGATACAAGCCCCATCAGCCTGGCAGTCTTCCACAGTTACAGAACTGTAACATAAGATTATTGTATCAAAGTTTGGTGACAATAAACTCATTTTTTATAAGAATTAGTATTGAGTCAGCCAAAATAGTCTTTAGAGTAGACTTTTATTTTGTTCAAAAGAATATTCAATGAACTTAAACTAGCATTATACTGAATTCCTTGCGTTTAGTGAATGTTTCATGTAGGCAGTATTCAAAGTAAGTCTATGCATGGCGTGAGAGTTTGTAACAGTTTAAATAGAAGAACTATCAATAGTGCAGACGTTGTCATGTGGTCACGTTTTACATTACTTGTTGTGATCATGACCACATTGTTAACCTAAGTCTGAAGTTCACACCTGTGAAAAACTCATTATGATTTCTTAAATTTACATAGGATGAATCTGACATACATTTAAGTGCTCATTGATTGTTGATTATAACAAAATATTAATTGATCACCAATATGGCACCCTGCCTACTTTGGGCATGTTTGACGTTATCTGCATAGTAGTGCCTGTAGAACATGACATATATATGCATCGAATGTACTCACAATTCAAATGATTCGTCAAATACTGGATTCAAAGTCTTTTTGACGATTTTCGTTTGTTGCTGTGTAGATCTTGGAAACACGTGATGCGGGCAAAGGTCAATCAGTACGAAGGGGTCACTGAGACCTTAAAGTAGAAGAGAACACAGTTATCTTAGAAAATTAATAGCAGAAAAATAATCGATTTGTTACAAACTCTCAGTTGTTATAGTTTTATAATGGTGGTGTGTGGTCTAGAGAAATGTACGATTAACTCCACAAACAAAATTATTACTTAGTCCGATTTGTAATTGACCCATGATGTCATGATTAATCTAATATGATTTTGAAATAGCCATTGATCTGAAAGAGGCTGTGAAAAGTTTAATGAAAAGTATATTTCGAGTGCCTACCATTTGGATCCAAAGGAATAAGATTCCTCGCATTCAGAACTGAAAGTCAAAGAGATAAAAAGGTTAAGTCCAAGAGGACAAGAGGTCACAGGTATCAAATAATGCACAGTATAGAATGTCCTGAATATCATCATTCTTTCGAATTTCTGGGCCATCCATGCCAAACTATCCATGCCAACTTGGTATGCCTGTATACTATCCAATATCGAGTAAGAGAAAGAGAAAGGCCATTTTATATTCGTACCAAGTAAAATTAATATCGAATTCAATAACACCCATAGATGGTCCTCTTATATATTACTATATAAAATATAACTTGTGTAATTTGAGAACAAAAGATAGGTGCTATTCTACCTTCAACCGATAGAATCTCTGCTTCGTGATTGTAGTACACCCTGACACTGAGGGTACCGAAGGCCTGCGAGGTGTAGTGGTCCTGTTCGTCCATCTTCTCTATGTAATAGGCCTCCATTAACTCTTTGGTCCCCGACTTGTTCATTGACAGTTGTGTGTATAGCTCCTGAGAGCAAAAGAGTTAAAACATATTGAAAGACTTTAATCATCTATTCCAAATTTTGAAATGATATAACATTTCTCTGCTGAGACATGGTTTTTATCATACATTTCACATTTCCTTATTCCTATGTTCTTTTTAAAATAGAGTCCCTTAGTTTGTAAGAAAGTCTTGTCCATCAATGTAAACTGTAGGAGGAGCTAAGGTGGAACCTTTTCAGATGACAAAAGTTCAACCTCATCCAAAAGCTCCATCAAGGCCTATTGTGATATTGATTGGATTATACTTTACATACTTTAATTCTTTGTTTAAGGGCCAAAGCATGTTATATACATGCATTTTCAAGGGTGATAATGATAATTAAACAGAAATTCATCTAGATGAAACGAACCATACCTCATATTGTCCCGATCTCATGGTCGCCATTGGTAATCCTTTTGCATTGGCGTGGAAAAAGTCAACCAAGATTTCCAAGGCGTCGTATAACCTCTCATAGAAGGCAATATTTTTCTGAAAAAATAATTAAATCAGATCATCATTGATAATTTGAACTTGGTAATGCTTGACAGCTTGCAGAGATTTCCTATTTTCTTCTTAAAGCTCTGTCAAAATACTATAAAGTACAATGAGTGTCCTTTAATTTAGGTGTAACTATAGTTATATTGTCAGACAACCAGGTCGTTCATAAATGTAATAATACCTGGTTCAGACTTTCCCAAAACAGGTAATGAAAGCAAGATTGATGTAATGGATGGGATAGAATTATTTGCATTAGAATAAAGACATGTGAGAGAACCTTCTGTGTTTTTCAGCCCCATTTTTAACATTTCTATTTTAAGCCAAAGGCCCCAGTCCCCAGTCTTTCCGTTGCAATTTCTTCTGTGACCAAAAACGACCGACCAAGTCTGGATTTGTAAAAGGCACCATTAAAATGAAGCAGGTGTGGCCAGAGAAAAAGGTTTGAATACAGTAATTTTGCTGTTCATAACAAAACACGGAAAAAATGTCCAAAAAAGGTGAATGCGTGGTGTCAGTTGTAATTTCCACTTTCTTGTAAGATTAAAAAGGAAAAAGAGGCCGCGTAAAACAAGAGTGCAGAGAGATTATTTGGTGGGCTCTTTCTAAACCGGTTGTTAAGAAAGTCAAAAGTAATGAGACTCTCTGCAGATCTCATTTCGGACAGGAAGATAATGAGACCTCGTCGTTTATTTCGACTGACAATATGTTATTTACTTGACGAAATTAAGTAATTGATTGAAAAATTGTTGTCAACAGTCCAACAGAAAAAAGAAAGTTGCTCACAGTACATGCAGACATGTTTCCTGAAGTGCAACTTACTATAATTATTTCTACCTATTACCTCAGTTATCGCGGTAGGCCAGTAAGCCTTTAATGAGGAGAACGACTTTTCTGGGCCACAGGGTATCAGCCATAGGCTATTGGTGTACCTCATCAGGAACCAGTGGTAAAGAAAGTTCCCGGTGTGGTACACTAATAACTTATTGCTGGTACCCAAAGGCCCATAAAAGTAGTTCTCCTTCTCATAATAATATTATTTTGGATGTCGGACCAAAGTTTTCTTAGTATGTTGACTGATTTCACTTCTCAATTAAAATCTCTTTCATTAAAATCCGCCTCTGTGCCTTGTTTGGAAACATCTTCGATTATCATGAAAATAATGATTTTTGTTTTTTCTGTTGGACTGTTGACAAACTTTTTTCTATCAATTACTTAATTTCGTCAAGTAAATGATATATTGTCAGTAGAATTTTCAAGGTAATTTTCTTACACTCTCAATCAATGATAATACGATATAGCACTGTACTCGAACATCCAATACGAAATGCTCTGCTTAAGTACTTAATTAGGTACCACCCAAACAGTCCAATGTTGAACATATCTGTTCTATGGGAGAATTAAGGCAAACAAAATGACAGTTATTGTGGTTACGCAAAGTGTCACGCAGCATTGCCATAGGTATGAAGGACCTTTCAAGGACCTTACAAAATAGGCTATGTACGTCATACAACATTCTTATTTTGAATGCTTGGACCTCATACCATTTGATGGACCATCTATTCTAATAAAGGACGCACATAAATGCAGGTATATACTAGATCGAAGAAAATACCTCGATCTGATTATCTGTTACAAATCTGCAGATTTCTCCTAAATCCCCTTTTCAAGCATCTTGACAAATTCCTCTGGGTCATATGGCCACCCATAGATATCCACTGTGGTTCTAAATATATCAATAATTTACTGATAATTAATAATCAGTTATTGATAATCAATTAATAATTGATAAATAAATAATAATTTATCAACTAGTTATTAATAATCAATTAATATTAATCAATTAATATAATGATTAATAATTTACAAAAAAACTTTGATACTGACCACCTCTTCGGTCTTGAGCACCTCGGTCATCTCCTCCAGTACCTCCACCCAGATGGAGTGGAGGATGCGGTCAAAGTTGGTCCTCAGCAGGTTGCTGTTCAGGGTCACCAGGTTACTGTCCAGGTAGTTCATCAGGTCACAGATCGCCTGCCGTGGAGCAAAGCAAACAGGTAAAAGTCAGGGATGAAAAATAGACAGCAGTCAGGGAGGGTTTCTTTTTAAAGAAAGAAACAATTCTATTGTGCTAAGCTCAGGCTACACACAGTCTGTTCTCGCCTTGTGTTAAGTGTGTATTAAATTAATTCATTGATTCATGCATTTCCCTGATTGATTCATCTATTTTTCTATTTCTATTTTTATTTACATTGTATTTATCTTATAGTCTAATATTAATTTATCAAACAATAATTTGACTATCTTTTCCATTTGACATACAGTCGAGTTCATATTCTTCTAGCTGTTGAATCATCATTGTCAACATTTGAATTAATGCACAGGTTTTTATTCAGGAACTGCAATGCATGCATGTGTATTGAATGTTACTTCTTTGTACAACAAACAAGCCCTTCTATACTCTGGCGACAAAAGGCCAACCGATTTTCTTCTCGTGCATTTTTCGCATAATTATTTGGAATACATTTTGCCTGCAGAAATAGCATTTTTCTTATATGGATTATCCAAAACTCTTTGGAAAATTGTATATTGTATAAGAAAAATGATTATTTAACGAACCGATTATCATTTATAAAATATGCCTTACATTGTCGGCAGGCACAGACTCCGGCGCCCAGCACAGGTGAAAGACGTCCTTCTTGATGTCAGGCCGCATCTGGGGCAAAAGTACAGTTTTTTTTTGTTTTTTTTATATTTTTTTCGGAGCGTCGTCTTACAATCATTTTTCGTGTAGATGGAAAGAATGACATCTTCAGTAGCCTCCATTAACATCCTCTGCAACGTTATTTTCTAAGACCCCGATATTAATGGCAGATAACTAAAAAATACTATGAAGAGGGTTCCCTTAAAGTTGTACAGCTTGCAACTCTCTCCATTTTAAAGTAAAAGCTTCCGCAATATGCATTAAAGTAAAGTCTCCGAGAACAAAGGCAAAGGTCCCAGAACCATGCCCCTTCCCTCTCCCTCTCAACTAACTGACCTCTCTGCGGTGATCTTTACCCCCTAACTCCTATCCTTCTCGTGCCCCCACCGCCCCCATTCCCTAAAGGCTGGTTTCTACTAGCCGATTTTGCTCTCAAATCCGAAAATCGACATTTGAAATTTTGGCTACTCATAGACATGTCATACACCATTAACACGGGGTTTAAATTCTCTTCCAAATGATGTGTAGGATGCATGGTCCCATGTCATATTACTGGTGAGAAATACTTAATAACTAAAATTCTGACAGTCAGAATCGGCTGGTGGAAACCGGGCCTTAAGCCTTGTTTCCACCAGCCGATTTTACTACCGATTTCAGAAATCAGCAATGGGAATATTTGTTAATCATGGATATGTTTCACACCATTAGAAAAGGTTTTTAATTCTCTTTCAAATGGTATGTAAGATATATAATACTTTGCCATATTACCAGTTAAAAGTAATAAATTACCAACAAATCGCTAGTAAAATCGGATGGTGGAAACCTCTCTCCCGTCACCTGTGGCCCCTAACCCCTATCCTTCTCGCGACCTCCCCACCCAAACTGTACTATAGAGCTCCTTTCCGCACCATCTGACTACCGTGAAACTATGATTTCGTAGCAATCAGAAGCAACGGGTAGTGTGCTCCCCACCTCCCTTTACAATTGCCTTACCTTATCGGCGACCCTGTCGACGACTTGTTTGATCTTCCTGATCGTGTCCTCGTCGGCGCATCGGATGATGCTGTACAGGGTGATCCTGGCCTCCTTACCCGACCTCTCGTTCTGCTTCTCGATGGCCGCGATGATGTCGTTAAAGCGCAGAGCCTCAGGGATGGGTTTTAACGCCCGCCGCACCTGGAGGAAATGAACATTGGGTTTGGATTGTACAACTGCAATGCCTATACAAATTGTTGGGTGTTGTAAATAAAGGACATGAACATCATTGTTGCTTGATGTATAGGGAAAGTAGAACGTGTGATGTAATTGAGAAGGCCAGACCAAAAATTGTCCTTAGGAGTCATGCTAAAGTGAAATTCAAGAAATAAACTCTGGAAGTATGTGAAAATAGACAAGAGTCCACTGTTGCGAGGAATCACCCTATGGGATAGGATTCTGCATGACATCCAACGGTCCACCACTAAATTTAAATTTTAAAAAGAGTTACGTAAGTCTAGGTTGACGATGATGCTAATCCAATTATTGGTCATGCCTTCATTGATTAAATGCTGTATGTACCTATTAAAGTCCCGACCACATTATAATATGCTAGAAGTTGCTAGGAGTTGTAACATCATAATTCATATTAATATTCCAATTGGTATATTTAAAATCTTATCAACATCCTTAAAACATTTTATTATTTTCTGATTAAATTTTCACTCTATGGCTGGAAGATCATGTAATAACGTGGAGTTCTGTTTCAATAAAAAAAAACAATTATATAATACAAGTCCCTCCAGGATTCGAAGCCACAACATAGGGGTTTGGAGTGGGTTGCTAACCTGTATTCCACTGGGCGCTATTCACCACTGATAATTTGGAAATTCCTAAATTTTGATCAGAAATATAACAGAAACCCATGCATGCCCATTTGAAAGCCACAGTGGAATACAGCCCTTACACTATGAAGCCACATAGAGAAGAAGAGGGGAACTGAATAATGGTTTCATGACCTAATTTGCTGATTCCCACAGGTCCTTTAAAAAGCTGTTTAACTAATCAGCAACCAAATGGACTGGCTTATAACTTTAATTTCCTATGTAGTGCAACAACTCCATTTTTTTTCACGGTAATTGATAGGGACTGGTGAGTCTTTGAACTTCCTCAATTGCAAGGAACTTAGGGAATTCAGGAAGGAAAAAAGTGGAAGTCCTAGGGAAATTAAGAAGCGCATGAATGCAATCCGTGGGGTCATATTGGGCTTCATGCCCTATTGCAATTGCTGATTGACCACATAATCATATGATATGATATTTTCATATATGACACATCTACTCAAACACACTTATGAAAGAGTAATTTTCAATTTTTAGTATTATCTACACATTATGTATTTCAGTTGATTATTTTTGGTGAGAACGTATACAAAAAGCGAAAAACATTGCGTGTGTATGCACAACTGCACGACATTCTAGTATAGCCTGTATGTGCACCCCCTTTCATTGGCTGGGTTCTGAGCTTCATTGAGATGAATGGCCTACAGCAGCCTAGAGTCACAGACCTGCTCGATGTCGTTGATGGTGATACAGAGCTGCTCCGTCACGTCGAAGTGTCCCGCCTCGTCATAGTAACCCGCCACCTTGAGCTTCTCGTGGATCAGGTCGGCGTAGTAGGTGGCGCCCTCACACAGGTCCTAAGGGAATTAAGGGGGTTAAATTAAATCCTTTCTAAATAATATAATTTAACCCTTAAATACCTACTAGCGACTTCTAGCGAGAGCATGCCTTGAAATTGTCTGATTTGATTTCCCTATTACATGAGTGGTGTGCTGCAATACTAATGTTCAAATCCAAGATGGAGCATGGGAGAAAAATACGTAGCTGTAATACAATGCAGTATTACTTCTTATATAGAGGCATATTGCCAATGGTATGATATGTAAACTCAATAAATGACATTCCTTTTCTACAAAAAATTACTATTGCTAGTTGATTTTTATTCGTCGGTTACATCTGACAAGCATTGCTTTACACTTTCTAAGTTCCCATGGAAACCATAATGCAAGTAGGCTTTTTATCATATATATCCACTTGAGAGAAACTTAAAACACTTAGAGAAGAAAAAGTACTCTTGGATCAGCCCTACCCTGGCATTACTGCCTGTGAGTATAGAGCTTTACTGTTGAAATAGGATTAGCCATGGCTAATTGCTGGAGATGTACGAGCTTACCTCCGTTATCTTTGTTACATAAGGTAGAGCACTCGGTAGGTCTGGCCAGTCTAGATGTCTCCAAAACTCGATAACCTGCGGCAATGAAAATGCAATTATTGTAAAACTATGTACAGTCAAGCCCCATTTTGTTGTCCATCATATTGTTTCCTCTTTCTCGTTTTTGTATAGAACAAAAGATCAATGTTTGATGAGATAGTGGTTCATCAAGTCATGTCACCAAGCTTAAGAAGAATAGATTTACATTATGGATTTAATACTGAGAAAATCTGGCAATGGAACAACGACAGGTCAGCAACAACCATTCATAATTGTTGTAATTATGTTGCCAACAGAGAATACATTGTCCAGCTATCCCAGGGGCAATCAGACATAACAAAGGCAATTAGACATAATAAGAGGGGTTCAACACAAACATTTACCTTTGTTGCCCAGTATTTTCGAATGATTTCTGTGATGTGTCACCACATGTAATCCCCACTTTACTCCTAAGTATGTGATGCTTACCTGGCCAAAGCAGCAGCACACGTCCACAGCTGAAGTGCTCTGCTTCACGTCCCCCTCCACTGACCCCACCTGGAACACAAACAGGTACAGGTAAGAAACTACTCTGAATAGTTTGACAAACATAGTTTGTAATAGTTTAAATTAAGTTGCTTAAGTATAGAGAAAATTTGCATCTTTTAACTGTTCCAAAATTTGTGGCTGACAGTCTAAAGGGAGAAGGCCAATTGAATATTAGAGGGGCTTTACAGGTTTTAAATTGAGATTAGCAGATAACTAAATACATTATTTTGAATAATAATTATGAATATCATTCGTGGACACCACTAGAAGTGTTTGCAATATAAAAAAAAAATTATTTTTGGTACATTGAGGTATTCTAAGGAAAACCATAACTGAGTTATGTTTCAATTAAAAATTGCGAATTGGAAAAAAAACATAATGTTCCATTAAAAAACATATTCAGCAGGTAAAAGAACAATGTTCAATATTGGATGATTGTTTTCTTTTAAAATGAAACCAGTGTCACATTTGAACAGGCAATCTTATCATTTCTTTTGAAGAAAATGGAGGAGTGACATTTAATTGAATAATCAACTTGCACAAAACATATTATTTCTCTGCTTGTTTTAATAATTGTTCGACGAGGCAGAATTTTCTCACCCACGTTTTCGCCGAATGAGTTTCTTTGCTTCCTGTCAGCTGAACGAATGCAAATATTTTGTGAAGAAGGCAAAAAGGTAATGCTCTAATATGACTTCTAATCACATGCATGTGAGAATCATTCAAACACTCAATTCCTCTGAATCTATTATACTACATATGTATTCTATAACCCGGAAATATCACCTGGTAATATAATTGCTGTAAAACTACTATGTCTTAGAAGCTAGAATGTCTTGTTTTGTATAAAGTGCACTACTATGGGAACAGAAATGGTCTTCATCATATAGGTTGAATGATACACAAATATTTCCTGTAATGACAAACTATTGGACATTTATCTATGATATTCTCATTGTTGGACATTTACTCAAAGAACCCAATATTGGTTTCTATCGTTGTATATCAATGTAAAGGGTATCAAAATGTTATAGCCCACTGAACATGTGTTGCATATGTACTTACAAAAAGCCATTAACTTCGAATTCAAAATCAATTTTCTTATGATTTGCTATTCATAGCTATCAAACTCAACATGAAACTATCTCACAAAACTTGTCAACGAGACTAGCCCTGTGCACAAAGTTGCTTTAAATACAAACACCAAAATAGCCACTGACTTTAACCAATACCAGCAAAATAGACAATTCACAGTAGTTGGTATCTACATCAGAGAGCACTTTCCACCATGTACATTACAATCTATATCAAGTGCAGGACTTAAGACCAAAATATATCATTATGCCCATGAATACCCTTCCCCAGTTTACTTTTCTGAAATAAGAACTCTAGCCCAATAGGATGCAAATGGTATAATGATGGCTACAAAACTTCATTGGGAAGTGTATGTCTTAAATCATTGGATAAAAAGAACTACATTTGTATGCATTGCATCTATGTACTCTTCTAGTGGAATGCAAAATAACCTTGGTCTTGTACATTTTTTGTTCTCAAATAGAACAGACCCCTCTCTAATTCCCTTGTAATAGTTATTCTGCTGCAAGGCACTCCCATCTGCCTGATTTGAATAATGTTTGATAGGCAATCACAAGTGCTTGTTAACCATGCACAGAGACTACCAAGAAGCTAGAGGGGAGGTTTTTATGTCAGGGAAGGAAGGATATAGCAGGTAAATTGAAGTGGGAGTCTCTAGAACAAGGGCAATTTACATAAAAGGGAATTGCTAGGGGTAAGGATGGGAGATGGCCAGGGCTAAAGATAGTGAAGATAGAAAGGTCATTACTCAATATCATAGTTCCATTCTAAATTGTTGACACTTTTAAATTCTATTGGATTCTAGGTTGGTTGTGGCAAGGGTGACGGTCTATTAACAATATGTAAGTTCTATAAACTAAATATACTGAATATACATTCATCCTATGTCCTTTGTATATTTCTCATGCCTAAATAGCCCATTCAAACAGAAGGAATTCCATTGGCCATGCCTTAATGACACTAATAGAACATAGTCCCTGAGTATACATCTAGTGCCACTTACTAGTTTTCAATCAAGCGATTGAAATGTTCCTTTTCACCTTACCTTTTCAATATGTTTCACCTTATCATAAAGCAGGAATGAAGAACAAGAGAGGCCATATAACTGATGATTATACCCTTCAAAGTTTCCATTGGTCTTGCAATTTTCCAAACATCCCCAGAGAACATTCACATTGATCAATGTTCACCTTAAAGAGAGCCAAAACCAATAAATTCAACAAAATTTCTGAACTCAAATAATCATGGAAATCCATTCCTTGAGCCTATTATTGATCCATGTTAAAATCTAAACTATGAAATATGGCAGAAAATCATTAAAAACACATTTTCCTTGCTCAACTCAGTAAGTGTAGATCCATAAAACTGTGGTTTGTTTACAAACAAATGGAAATATTACCATCTCTCATGGAATGCTACTTCAGTTTGAGTTAGTTTTCACAGCTAATGACCTTGACTAGACTTATCTAACATATTTCTATACTTATCTGAGTTTCAAAAATTTTGTTAATTAAATTGGTTTTGGGTCTATTTTACTCTGATAATCATGTTTTCGTCTGCTCATAATAATATCATAATTACTGCAAATCGGGGTAAATTATTATGTTTGTTATTTGGGTCACTATCATAACTTGGCATTATATTGAAATCTTCCACAGTACTTAAAGACAATACATACCCACTATCTAGATCTAATGCTTCTGAATTCAATACACAATTCCTAGTTCCAACCAAGACATCATGCTATATCTATGGTATGACTTACCTGTGAATAATTCTACCAGGATATCACTAAGCTCCTATTTCATAGCATTCTAGATAGAATCTATCAGAAAGAGAGAAAGACAATGTGTCTAGAGGAGCAGGGAAGGTACAATAATATTCATGCATAATAGAAAATGAGGTCATATTTTCCCCTTGACTTTGATCCTGTCAAGATCCTACCTTGTCCAGCTCAACTGCCTTCTTTATTCTGCTCATGGCCTTGAATTTGGCCACTTTGATCCAGCGCTGGACTGGAGTCCGGAACCACTCATAGAACTGGGTCACAGTCAGGCTCCTTCGGTCACTGAAAATGGAAACCATCAACCCTTCCTCATCATGTTTTGAAAGAAATTGAATATACTTGTTTTTCAATGGGTGACCACTGTTAAGATAAGAACTTCTTTTTTTTATAAATGACATGAAATATATTAGGTGAATCAGTCAGTAGTTGGTGTTTCATCATCAGTGTCATCATGATTAGTAATTTTTAATTCTTTCTAGCCAAAAAGAAATTATTTAGAAGCCATGTGGGGGTGGCCCATAACGATTGTCTAAATTACTAAATTCTTTTCCTGTCTTTATTTACAAACTAAAGAAATATGCATGTACCAAAATAATCATGACCTTCCAAGCATTATTCTACAATTGTAAGATAATTTTGTGAAAACTATTTCTTATAGAACCTATTCAACAGTATAGGCTGTCACATTCGGCCCTGTTCCCCAAACCAGAATTTCATCTTCATGATTCTTTCATTTTGGGAATAAATGGAGACAATTTTTCTATGCTTGACAGTAGGCCAATCGCTAAAAAATATTGTGATTTGTATATGAATTTCTTTTTTAAGGCAACATTTATCAGGCAGATCCTGATTAAATGGAAGGTTGTCAGGTTACCATGGCTACAGGTAAAAGAATATTAATACTGCGGAAAGTGTTTTTCACAATTCCTCTAAAAATCCCAACAATTTACTGGAACAATTTCCTGGAACAAATTGCATTTTTGGGCCGTTGATTTCTGTAATGATTGGAAATCGAACAACTTGTCTGAATATTGGGCAATTACAGTTGTACATGTAATAACAGAAACAATTAGGACAATAATTATTCAAAATTGTTTTCTGGTATATTAAAAGTACACTATTGATGTAAGAGTAATTAGCTTTTATTACGAAAATATGAAATCTAAACACTCCTCTGCATATTCAAATCTATGTTCAGTCAAAAACAGGCCTTATGAATCACATTTTCAAAAAAAAGAATGAAGGAGTAAACCCCCATACAAGTACAAGTATGCAATATCAATTTAATATGAATCGGTGCAAAAATCGGTCGATCTTTCTGGTAGTAGGCCTACTTAATGGGCCGATCTCAGCACTGATCAGTCAGCCGACTTGTCAAAATTACTTAACGAGTATGGAGCTTTAGCTTTCTGGATTTTTCATTCCCTCTGAAATAGTTCTCTGATGTAAGGAAACAAATTAACTAAAAGTGAGAACTATAAGAAAACCTCTCACATCAGACCTGCTGTATTTACATGGTATCTTATACAGGAGGAATGAACAAGTAGTGCACTCACGAAGAAGACAGGTGGTCTTTGACCTTACAGAACTCCAGCAGGGCCAGGTAGAGGTCAAACAGGTGGGTGCCCATTTCCTGAGCTGTAATCGTGTTGGCATCGCGGTCTTCGATGTCCACCACCCGGAAACGAAGGTTGGCAAAGTCCTGCGATACATCATCTCCGAGCTGAAAATGAAGTAAATACAACTAGGAACTGGGGAGGTTTAACTTAGATGTGATCATACTGATTGGTGTAGTTTCAAGAGTGAAACCTCTGGGAATATTTTAGCTTTGGGGAGCTATTATAAATTAGCTGGTAGTCATTAGAGGTGAAATCAGAAAGTAGACAACATATAAATTAGATTGAGGCTTTATTCAAGGAGAAAAGAGACAATTGATGTGTGCTAAAAGATAAATTATATATAGGCCTATATGCAACAGTTTGAAAGAAACAACATATTAAAGAGTATAGATTTTTGAAATAGGTGCATAATAATTATATAAATAAATATAGTTCAGGCAGAGTTACAAATATGAAATATACAAGTGGAGACAGAATTTGAAGAACCACTAATTGTGATTATTTGAAAAGGTATCTAGCGACATGCTTACAGTGATTATCAACATCGGTTTAATGAATATGAAAAATACTATCATGCCTGTGCATATTGATAAGATCTTTATCTTGAATTTGTATTAAATAATTTCTTATTATGTGTTATGTATTTCTCACGCCTAAGACATTTATCAGCTATTGCCAACGATATATACACATATCAGTGTACATGATTATAGTCACCTCTATTTTATTGAAATTGTATTCTGAAGTCTGAGCCCAATTTTTTTGCACCCTAAGGCTTTTGCACAAAGGGAAAGAGAAGTTTATGTTATGTAAAACTGACATGAATGGACCTGTGACTATAACCTAATATGTACAATATTTAGATGGTTTACAGCTATCTAGGACGACATCTCTGCCTACTACATTTGTCAATCATTGAACAACTACACTTTAGGTTTAGGTTTAAAGGACCATGGGTGAACAAGGGAGTATCAGACACTCATGATGCATTCATTTTGTCTTGGTTCAGGTTTTAGAATTTCTCTAACTGACATTATACAAGAAATCATATCAACAAAGAAAACAATGATTTATGGGAATAGCTAGATCAAATTTCAATGTTCACAAAGCAAGGATTATACAGCTTTTATACTTGGGGCATTGTATTAAATTCTACTTTTTCCTAATTATCCCTGATATTTATATCCACTGTGCATACAAAAGTGTGTGTTTATGTGATACTTTTTGAATATGTAGTAATTCAAAGTAATACGTCGTAATAGTATTGATCACATAATTTAGTTGAACTAGAAGCCTAGTCAAATATTTTGGTTTGGTGCAACTTGTGATAAAAAGGTTTAAGACAAGATGTGAGAAAATTGAATATATTAGAAGGTTATACCAAAGTGCAGTGTTTATATGAATATAAGCCTATGGCACATCTATTATTGAATATTAGTTGACGTTTAATCGTTATTAATATGCAGAAAGGACAACCAGTGGTATAGGTTTCTGTAGGTATTATCTAGTGGTGATCACATTTTAAATATGTAATCATGTCTGAAGCAGATCTGGCAGAATATCTATATGGAATTCTAGAAAATAATAGGTCCCTAGCTGAGTCAAAAACTCGAAGGTAAAATCAAAACAGAAACCTAAGCGTTGTCCTTTCCACCAACACATTCAGTTCAAATGTTTCAACTTGTTATGCAGACATAGGACGTACAAACAATAGACTCTGTTGTAAATCATTCCGATGCAAAAACACGCGTGTTAATGGTTAAAAAACAATTAAGATTCCCTTAGTTAACGGACCTCTTCCCTTAGGGTGGCCAGCGCGTCGGGAGCCATCTAAGTAACAGTGAAAGGGGCCTTTCATTAAGTATGTAAACATCAAGAGGGGGATCTGGACTTTTTTTTAATGTGCGCATGTTCCTATGCGAAACAAATACATATTTTAGCCCAAGAGATATTGGGGTGGGGGGGGGGAGTCTGAAAACCTTTTGAATGTGTGTATGTACTTAATGGAAGGCCCCAAACCATTATAAGTCTTTTGGGGAACTTGCAATAATTATGGTCTAATAGATGATAAATGTGATATGGTTATCATACGATTATGGAAATGACTCGGTCAGAGAGAAAGTTCATTAAGAATTTTGTGGGAGTGCTTACTATTTCAGTAATTTCTCGGATCAAATCGTGAGTCTATCTGAGTTGTAAATTTACTTTTATTTTCAATGCTGCGATTATGATTCTTATACTGATTATTTAGGCATATTTTGTACTTTTTAAATTAATAATGCATTCAGATTTTATTCAGAATATCATGATAATTGAATTTAGCGCTAGCCATTTGGAAACTGAAAGTTTATGAAGTTCTATATAGAAGTATTAAACAACAATACTCCTAATTTAAGCAAGAGGAAATGTAAAACATAACCTTGGATCCCTTTGATTTTTACATAATTCTAATGAATGGGATATATGGTTCAGATATCTTGATCTTTCAAAATTCAATGATTATAGATTGTGTAGTCTAGAGTTATTTTGCATGATAATGTTATCTTATTTTAAAATCCTGACTTTCTGTCAGTCTATATAACACTTACCAACTTTTCCAATTGCCTGTAAACTATGCCAAAGTAGCTCACTCCTAGAATTCTGAAATAAAATGAAGTATAAGTTTTAAAATGATTTCCCCAGTCACTCCACATTATATTCTGTTTACATCCGATTTACAAACTGTAATTCTTTATGGTGAGAGGGGTAACTTTATCCCACTTATTGATAAACGTATCATGAACAAGTTAGTAGTAGTAAAAGCAGATGAATGATTATGTGTAACTTATTATCTATGTCCATTATTCCTACCTTTGGTACAGCGGTTCATAGTACTGTAATGCCTTCTGGACATCAGTATTCAGGTAGTTAATTCTGTCAATCAGCGCAGATATGGTGTCGTCATCGGACTGCAAATAAATACATAGCAGAATGTTTTGATCAATATGAAGTTAAATTACCTCAAAGTGTTCCATCACTGTTGCCTTTAATGAACAGATTGACTTGATTGACCGAGGCTAGAAAATATCAATTTTAGGTTCTGTAAATTATGTGTATTGCAGTCAAAGAATGAGAAACATCAACCATGCTACCAGTGCAGGTCCAGTAAAAATGTATCTAACAAATAGTTTTCAAAACTTAATAGAAGCAACACTATTAGA
The DNA here is from genome assembly GCA_936440205.1 of Lepidonotus clava. NCBI lineage: Eukaryota > Metazoa > Annelida > Polychaeta > Phyllodocida > Polynoidae > Lepidonotus > Lepidonotus clava. The sequence goes on from OW387135.1 coordinate 18,390,317, forward strand.
CTATTAATTGTTAGAAAAATAACTGTTGTGATTAAGCTAATGAGTAATAGGGAAAACAGTATAGAACAACTAATTTAGGTCAAACAAACTATAGTCCAGGAGATGCAGCACTTTTATTTATGTGACTGAGGCCAAAAGGTTTGAAGGTGGTTTCCTAACCCAAATTTTCCATAGAATTCAAAAATCTATTTCTTAGTTGTCAAAGCCTCCGGGTTTTGGGAGAAAATGATGTTTTCCGATAAAAAATAGCATTTTCTGGGCAAAAAGATAATCCCAGTATTTCCTCCCCAGCTACCCTTAAAACAATGTTGGAAACTTGTGTTTGGAATCAAATTGAAGGTTAGGACCTAGTGAACAGGGGGAATGAGCAAAACTAAAGAAATTGGTTGGTTACCATGGTAACAAGTGGTGGTTTTGGTGGAAAATAGTCAAAAAATGATTAAATATTTTTTTCTGTTACCTATGGTGACCACAAAATGCAAGTTTTCAGTCTAAATCTTCTTTGGTACATTCAATAGCATCCAATTCTAAATGAATATAGCAAAAATGATGAACTATATTGAATAAATTGGGTCTAAATTGACGTAATCTGCCGATAAGTGCCAATTTCATGAAAATTACAACATTGGTATATATACTGACAAAATGAAGGTTTAAAGCCACATAAAAGCACCACAGGTGCTCAATTACTAATTCTGTAATGGGAATTACATAGACAAATCAAAAGAAGCCAGGTAGGCATGAAAAACCAACATGGCTGCCTCTTGTTGGAAATAGGCTTGTATCTTATCTTCTAGAATGGATAGAAAGACATGGTTGGTCTCTATATCATGAGACTCAAGGTCTGGGAATCTAAATTTCAATGTCTTGAGTCTGTGGAAGAAGCCAAAATCCAAGATGGCTAACTAGTGTTGAATATTATCACTAACTTGACTACATAAAGTATGTACATGAATGGGAATGGTTTATTATCTGTGGTTATCGGTATAAATAGAATCCCAAATAGTCAGACCTTGATCCTGTATTAGTCCAAGATGGCATATTCAAGTAGTATTAGATATTGCAAGGTGGCTGTCATAACGTGAAGAAAGTTCTTTATTCCTCAGCAATTCAGTTTTGTGGAATTCATGAGAAGAATGTAATGATACGCAATTTACACAAAGAATTCTCAATTATTATACTTCATATGCATGGCTCTGCATAGATCATAGAGGTAGTAACCTACCCAAGTAACAGATACCTCCTTCTTTATTAAATTCACTGGTTATAGATGGATCAAACATTAAAGGTAGCAGTTGGGTATTGGTTGGCTTGAAGACCAAGTGAACTACTTAATTGTACGCAATGTTGAAGTCTTGAAAATTACTGCCCGTCCCTGAATTTAGGTAAATGTCCAGAGAGTACCCTCCCCCCTGCAATCTCAAGAAAAGATTGGGAGAGGGGCCCCGTGGGAATCCGAGGAGGAGGTTCCCTCAGGAACCTCCTGGGAAGAATGTGTCCCCAGCAGCCCCTTGTTGTTTGTAGATGGTGACAAATGGGGAGACCAGACTCAGTAGAGTGCCTGCTTCGAGTCTGGGAGGTCTTGGGATTTATCTCTGGCCGAGTCACAACAAAGACCTTAACAATGGCAGTGGTCACTGCTTGCCTGGCACCCGGTATAAAGTAAAATCCACGAAACAAGACTGGCTGGCCCGGTGTCAGTATAATAAGACTGGGTGGGGTATTGTGTGGGCCTATGACATGATATCTCAGCGTGGCTAAAGAGGGCATTGGGTCCCACTGCTACAAATAGGCACCTCATTTCATAGATTTGGTCACAGCCCCTGTGAAGTAAAACTAGCTGCAAAGCTTTACCTTGTCCAGTCTGGTAAGAGAACCCTAAAACATTGGTCAGATGTTAAACTAACCCAACAAACAAACAAATGGGGGAGGGGAGAGCTTTCTCATTTCAGTTCTGAGAGTCAACATAACTATCTAGGTAGATAATAAGGTAAAAGATGTCAAATGACTGGTAGAGACCTGACAAGGCACCCCATACACCTAGACTCTTTCTCTTTAAGAAGAGGAGAAAGGCTTCCCCTCATCCTCTTGAAGCACACCTCTCACTCCCTATTATACTTATGTTTGGCTCATTTGGTGAGGGATTTCTCTTCAAGTAAAAGAGGATATATGTGCACCCACTGGTGGTATACATCAATACTAAACCTCTATGTCCGAAGAAGAAAACCTCATCTTATAAGCCTCATGTGAGATAAAACAGGGAGAATCTTTGCTCTTAACCCTTTAGACCCCACACATTACGATCAGGAATGCTGTATTTCCCCATGATTTCCATGGATTTCCCACAGGAATTCCTTAAATTTCCAGTAATTGAGGAATTTCAAAGGTGTATTCACCCCTATAAATGAAGATTATAGAAATGTGATTTAAAGCATTGGTTAGAGAATTCAAACAGCTTTCAAACGATATATTTGCCGTTTTTGTATCTTGAAAACTTATAATAGTGTCCTTATTTGGAAAAATATGGAAAAATTATGGAAAAACTGCAACTTTCCGGGCGGCTACGGCCGGATTGGGGAATACACCCTCGGGCGGCTACGGCCGGATTGGGGGCTAAAGGGTTAAAGAGGAAGAGGCATATGCCTTCCTCTTTTTCTTGAATAAGCAGAAAGTAGGTGTATGGGGTGTACCAGTGATCAAGGTGGGAGTAAATTATTGAGATATGATCTTCTTGAGACAGTTACCACTATTTTGTGTCTACTCATATTGGTAAGACAAAGTCATTAAATACTTTTAATTAGGATGTTAAAAGAGATAAATGCCTGTAGCTCTAGGATATGATTGTGTTTTACTCATGGAAATCATAAGTGTCTATATTACTGCTTTCCTCAAAGGATTATTTTTGTAATATTGAAAATTCCTAAATTGACCTTTTATACTAGTGTACATGTCTCAAAATGGATATGGGGAGACAACAGATCTCTTTGATTAGCTGCAATACGCCTTCATCTAAGTGCTACATTTCCCATCCTCCAGCTATTGATGGTCTGCTCTGAGGGTTCAAGTGTTGATAAAATTAGGGTGACATGGGGGGATATTATTATCTCTTAGATAGTTTCAATTGTTACAATAGTTGCCTATTGATAATAGACATTACAAATGTAGTGGGATCTTGAATTTATTTATTTGATGCTGATATATATTGGTCATTGCTTTAAATGTAATACCAGGAAGATCACACTTCATGAACTATAATTATGTCATTTATAATAGGAAAACTAGATATATGGCAAATGATCCATTACAGACTCCTGAGATTCACAGAACCCCGCATATCCCTTAAGTCAAAAGGATCAATACAGCAAATATAACAGAAGGGTTCTATTTTTTCTTCTTCAATGGATGTTTATGATTCTTATTAAAACCCCAAAAGAATAAGCTAAATTGCCTGGCATCAATGTACAATTGAAGATAAGACTGTTTTTGTTGTCATTTCAGCTGTTATCCTACTAGTCTACATAGTCGTGATGGTCCAAAATGAATTAAAGAACCAACTACTCTGAAGTTTGCATTCTCTAAAAATGAATATTTGGAGACAACAAGGTTCATAACTATGAAAAATTAATCATGAACCTGACTCTTCGCTGTAATTATTATTATTATTTATGAATCATTTATCCCTCGGACCTATCACAGCCACATTGCACAATCTTATGCTACCTAAGTAGGCCATCTTGGGGTTTGTGGACTAACACAGGATCAAGCTTTTAAGGTCTCATTACTTGGGACCTTATTCATACAGAAAACTACAGATCGTAAAACCTTTCCCATTCATGTACATACTTTATGTAGTCAAGTTAGTGATAATATTCAACACTAGTCAGCCATCTTGGATTTTGGCTTCTTCCACAGACTCAAGACATTGAAATTTAGATTCCCAGACCTTGAGTCTCATGATATAGAGACCAACCATGTCTTTCTATCCATTCTAGAAGATAAGATACAAGCCTATTTCCAACAAGAGGCAGCCATGTTGGTTTTTCATGCCTACCTGGCTTCTTTTGATTTGTCTATGTAATTCCCATTACAGAATTAGTAATTGAGCACCTGTGGTGCTTTTATGTGGCTTTAAACCTTCATTTTGTCAGTATATATACCAATGTTGTAATTTTCATGAAATTGGCACTTATCGGCAGATTACGTCAATTTAGACCCAATTTATTCAATATAGTTCATCATTTTTGCTATATTCATTTAGAATTGGATGCTATTGAATGTACCAAAGAAGATTTAGACTGAAAACTTGCATTTTGTGGTCACCATAGGTAACAGAAAAAAAGATTTAATCATTTTTTGACCATTTTCCACCAAAACCACCACTTGTTACCATGGTAACCAACCAATTTCTTTAGTTTTGCTCATTCCCCCTGTTCACTAGGTCCTAACCTTCAATTTGATTCCAAACACAAGTTTCCAACATTGTTTTAAGGGTAGCTGGGGAGGAAATACTGGGATTATCTATTTGACCAGAAAATGCTATTTTTTATCGGAAAACGTCATTTTTCACCCAAAACCCGGAGGCCTTGCAAACTAAGAAATGGATTTTTGAATTCTATGGAAAATTTGGGTTAGGAAACCACCTTCAAACCTTTCGGCCTCAGTCACATAAATAAAAGTGCCGCATCTCCTGGACTACTATTGTAAAGTTAATACTTACATCAGAGTTTGGTCTGGTTATTTCTTTGATTCTATCATAGAAGTCTGTTGAACTTCTCTGAAAAAGAAACACGGATTTAACAATAAACTTGGACTTCGTGATCAATGTGAATCCGGATAATAATATCAATTTGCACGGAACATTGTTAGCAAGGTTTATTTCCTTTTGAAGAAATGTATTATACTATTATTATTAGGTATCATATAGAAAAGAACATGATCAGTTTGGTAGGTGTACTTACCCTCATGGCAGCACTTAACTCTAGATGGAGCTCTTTTTCAAAAGGACAGCACCTCTTGAAGACTGCCATTTCATAGATTTGGCCCAGGCATCTGATAGGTAAATGTATAAAACTTGTGGTTAGGTACAATTACAACTCAAACGTGACTACGAGAAAAGGTGCTTGCCCAATAACAAACCTAGTCTATATTGCTCAGGAAAGCCTGGGATCTAGGGGCCAGATTATCTTTTTAAAATTGAATTGATTAATGTGTTCTTTTTTTCGTGTTTTTTTTTATATATATTATTTTTTTCTCTTTTTCTCTTTTTTTTTCATTTTTCACTATCTGATCGGACAACTGTATAATGAGACTGTATAAGGAAGTACATTGTGTTTTTTACCGACCCCTAATAGAAAACATGATTACGTACAGAAAATATAGATGTGAAAAGGATATTCAAATTCTCAAAAAAAAAATGTTTTTGAGAAAGTCAGTTTATTACGGACTTTTTGCACACCACTGGCGGCCTTTTGATACCACAAAATTATCTATGCAAAACCTCGAATATCTCCCGCAATTTGACAAATTCTGCTGTCGCCAGTTGGCCCACATTAGTGGTAGCTTTTGTTGAAAAATGATTGATAAAACTGATCAAAGATTTTATGAATAGAAATTTGTCTCAAAGAGCGAACACACACGATTTCAGAAGGCGGTAATTTCACTGGAAAATCAGTTTCAGGACACATTGTCCTTGAAGGGGAAAATGATTATGTCATTTTGGGGGAATGCTCGCCTCAGAATCAAATTTCTTTGTGTGATTCAATTAGCAAAGGAATGGTAAGGAAAGACTGGACAATTTGCAACTGTTTCATTGAATATTACAACCTGTTCAATCGTTTAACAGGAAAAGTCATACTTTGTACAGACTAAGGGGGTACACATCAATTATAATATCCCCAGTTTGGAACCACTGTTGAGGGAATAACATAAATGTTTACGAACTGGGGTAATTATCAATTGTCTGTACTAGATTTTTTCTAAATCAAATACACTGAGAAAGTTGACATAATTATTTTACCAAATACCACAAAAAAAATGGCATTGATATATACATGAAGAGACAGGCATTGTTGCCCTCCAGGCCAATACGTCTCTGGTTATTTTACCTTCTTTTGAGAGGACAGGACAACAGTGAAGGTATAGTGGTTGGAATCCTGGTATAGAATAAAGCTCATGGCCACATTTCACAGACCAAGTGTGTGCTAGCGTTTAGCCGCCGATGCACTTTGCCAGGGCCAGTATATATATATATATAATCTGTAGAATTGCCTTCAACATGTTGGTAAATATTTCCTGCCGATTATATATGGGCAACTAGTTTTACTAATATTTTTTTTTATTTTTGAAAAACCACTTCTTACAGGTAAGATCTTCCAGTAGTAAAATAGTAATATGGGATTAGTAGTACAATGAAAAAAACCCGTAAGACAACAGTGATATAGATCAGCAGCCTGCATTCTTTTGACACCCAAAATGCACTGAAAGTATCCCAAAGGTTGATGAGTCCAATATAGAATGTTACCATGGAGATGCCCAATATAGGGAACAATTACCTGGAATACGGGCTTTAATATAATTTATGGAGCTTACCTGAGCAGAAGCTCGAGTCGTTTCTGAGCTGCTCTGTTGGCGGCTGGGTACACCTCCCTCTGTTTGCTGATCAGGTTGAGGCAGTACTCGATGAAGGCATGGAAGGAGTCGGCCAGGCACTCCTCCTGGAAATCAAAGAAGTACCAGTCAATGGATTTATGTAAGTTGAGGAAAACACTTATAATCCTGTGGGTTTATATAGGATATGCAGTTGTTATAAGCGATGAAAACGAACACACCTTTCCCTTGAACCTGCACAATGGACCCTCTCATAGAAGCCTTGTTCCCAATGATTCCCATTGGAACCCATATCACAATAGATTGATCGGGCCTATTCCGCAAGCAGGGCGCCAAACTATTGAAATTAGTCTATATGTCAATGATTTGTGGGATTCTCAACGCTGTGTTTCATAGACAACGTCTGCTATTTACAAGAAAGGAAGTCCTTTGCATTCGCTTCATAAACCCTCTTATATACAGGTAAGTGACACTCCATTAGGGTATAAATGTGTCTGTAAATCTCAAAAGGAATAAGTTCAGCTACGATGAAATAAAAAGTAAAAGACATCCGATCACAAGATATTACTGTTAATAATGTTTTTGTAAGCGATGTAATTATTATACTTTGTAGCTGTACTGTTTTCTGAGTTCTATCCATTTCTCTGATCAATATCTAAACGAGGTGTCTAATTGGGAAGTGTTTTGACATACAAGTCCACTTCCTCCTTGAGGCTTAGGCATATGGAATTTTTTTATTTGTTTAAGTTTTTTGTCTTTTTCATAAGGGGAATCTAGGATCACTAATTGTTTTGATACGCACATGAATATATCTAAAGTTTTTCATGTTTGTTTGAAATTACCATTATTACATATCAACATATTGCTGATATTTGTATAATTTCTATTGATTTTGACGTGGTCTTGTTGACAAATTTGGCCAAAATTAACCTGCAGGTACACAAAATAGGGGAGAAAATGCTATCCGTGGTAGGGAGAATTATATAACATTTTTTAATTTGTTCTGCTTTATTATGATATCTAAGGGAAATTGCATCTAATAGAGGTGTCCCAGACAGTTGAAAAATATTGTTTTTTACTGTTGCAATACCAATTACTCATTACAATCTCTACCAGTCTAAGTCAAGTAGAACCTGTCCTTACCTCATACCTGCTTTATTATGAAATCTAGGGGGAATTGCATCTAATAGAGGTGTCCCAGACACTTAGAAATAATTGTAATCACTGTAGCTAGCAATGCCAATTACTCCTCATAGTCTCTAGCAGTCTAAGTCAAGTAGAACCTGTCCTTACCTCGTCCCTGGAGAGACTGCCGGGCTGCCAGACGTCCTCCAGCTTGTAGAGCAGCTTCAGCAGGACCTCCCAGCTGAAGGGGTGCTCCAGGTGCTTCTGACTGAAGGCCGCCCACCAACTGGAGACAAGGTCAAGTACAAGGTCAGGGTCAGAGGTCAGAAGGGTCAGCAATGTCAAGGTTACTGTCAGAGGCAAATGGGTTGACTGTCTTGGAGAGGTTAGGGGGATGATATGGAATAAGGGGAATGCTATTTATTTTTACTCTGACATTTTTATATGAATTGACACTTGATATGGTTTACATTTATTTTTCAATATGTGGGATGTAGTTTCATGTCATATTCTAGGAGGAAATCAGACAAATACAAAATCTTCAATTTTTATCATGTGTGGATCATAAGCTGAATCCAGCCATATCTGCCCGAAGGCGTCATCCCCATACAGGTTGTTGTCGCTCGGAAACGGTTTCTTTTTTTTCTTTTTTTCCTTCATATTTTCCCCTTTTTTTCGAAATAGAACACTCAACTGAGTATTCAACATACAAGAGAGACCAATATACCATTTAAAAGATTATTTGATTTTCAAATCAATACTTCAAACCAGATTTCTAAGACTTAAATTGATAGGGAAGCCAGCCTTTGAACTCTCTCAGTTACAAGAAATCTAAAGAATTCCAGGGAAAAATCCATGTGGATCATGGGGAAATCCAGCAATTCACAAGTGAAATCTGTGAGTCTTAAAAGCCCTGTTTCCACCAGCCGATTTTACTACCAATTTAAAAAATCAGCAGTGGGAATAATAGTTAATCACGAACATGTCACATACCTTTAGAAAGCGTTTTTAATTCTATTTCAAACTGTATGTAAGATATATAATCTTTTGTTATAATACTAATTCAAAGCAATGAATTACCAAATAATCAGCGGTTACATCAATTGGTGGAAAGGGTATAAATGGTTATATTTCCACGTACCAGACAGCCTCCTGTATCTCGGTGATGTCCCCCTGGATGGCGTGCTGGTGGAGGATGGTCATGGCGGCCTGAGGCAGCTCCCCACTCCACCGGTGGACGTCGTCCTGAACACACAGGAGGAAGGTATTCATGGTCATTTATTCAGGATTTTCTTATCTTTAACTCATCATCTTGGAGTAGTTATTCCCAAAGTACATAAAAGTCCCAAATCCTGCAGGGTTTCCTTCGTGAATGAATAGACAGTACAAAATGACTTTTTTTTAGAGAGTGTTAAAAATAATTGTGGTTCTTTGTGGATTTTCTTTTCAAAAGAGATGCAAAGTCATCGTTCAGAGATCTCAAAAGAAGTGTTAATTGAATGTTATACAGAAGTGTCATACCAGTGACGTTTTTATTTCAAAACTAAAAATCTTGCAGTTCACGATCTTTTTTTAAAAACTATCCCGGATCACTTATTTATAAAAATGACATATTATCATATGTAAAACTCATAAGGAAAAGGGGTAAAACACTTTGACAGGGGACATAAAGGTTGACATAAAGGAGGGTTTCCACCAGCCAGGTGATGTGCTTGGCCATGGATCAGGAATCCTTGGAGCTGTTCACAATATTGAGAAAAATGATGAAATGTGGAACATAAGGGAATGAGGAAAAAGATGTTCTTGTACAGTAAGAGAAAATGTCCCAACTTGTTTTTCATTAGGCCATTTCCTGATGTTCTTGGCGTCAACATTTTCACAATATATATATTATATAAAATGTAGTCAAGGACGTTGCTAGTTTTATATAATGTTATGAGATAGATGATTTATGTTGTCTGTTTCTAACAGTATAGATTGCTTTAACAATAATATAGGATGATAATACCCAAACAGTTCTCTTTGCACAGTAGGCGTCTGATTATCTAAGGAAATTCAGGAACACGAACCTAATAGAATATAATGACAGGAGGACATCAATAAACACCAAAACAGATTTCACTCAGATGTACCATTGACAAAATGAGACAAAAGAACGACAGATACAGACAGACAGAAAGACAGACAGACAAAACGACAGACATTCAGACAGACATACCCAACTGTTCTGGTAGCCCCTCCTCTGGTGAAGATGAAAAGGCACAGAGTAACAATTTTAGTTCTGGTTCCATCTGACAGAGGGCAACACATAGACAAATACATTTTTCCAGAGCGAGGCTTCCGATGACCTTTGGCCCCGGGTGGAACGAGTACAATGTGCCCTTGGGCGATGTCGAGTGGTGTTTGCTTCACCCAAACACTCCCTAGACATGTAATACATATCCAGGATTTCTATAGGGACCTCCTTCCTCCACGAGGCTTGTGCCTTTTGTCTAGATTGCTATCCTTACTTCTGGTAAACAATTTTACTTTGATAGAGATTCAGAGAGATGGTTGGAAGAACACCTAACTACAGAACAGCTTATTAGTTGGGAAGAAGCTGTAGAGATAATTATGAAATGAATGGGTGTATTAGAGATAATTATGAAACATTATGAATGGGCACTTTCCTGATAGTATGTAACTGGGAGGCATTCCATAAAAATTTCGAGATAATCCTGATTAGGATATGATAAGATACCAACAAATAATGTTATCGCCATATGGAATTTTTGATTTTCAATTATTTGTTCAATTTCTTTTTTAATCAATCTTAAACAATATTGCATTCTTCCTTGTCACATATTATATATTTTAATATATTAATCTTTGTGAAATTATATATTTTCAAAACTGCAATATTTTGAAATTATCGTCACGGTACTGAGTATCGTGAATTTTCTATGGACGTGCTTTGACTCGAAATTTGTATGGAATGCTATCATGGTACATTGATGTAACGGGCATAACACTTACAGCTAATACATTGTCCCCCCACTTTCATAGTTGCGATGATTAGATAACCTTTTTTAAACCTTGTCATTCCACTACTTTTGTCATTGATTGTTAGCATTCATCAGGAACAACTTGTATAATAATATTGTTATTAATAAGTAACCCTCTTTATGAGACAAAAACTGCAAATTAATGCATGTTCTGTATTCATACTCTTCAGGACCCAATACAATCGTAGAGCTCTCTAAAATTAACAAAACACATTTACATGAAGATTTGACATGAAACTTTTACTATATGCCTTACCCTAAACTTCCTGACCTCGTGCTCTATACAGATGCACATGAGGTCGATGTGTTGTCGGAAGTCGGACCAGTTGTCCTCCTCGGGGATCCCCCGGTCCTCCCGGGTGGCCAGGTTCAGGAGTAACCGAATGCTCCCCTCCACGTTGGAGCGCGCCGAACGCCCCTCCAGGTCGTACCAGCGGTCCACTCCAGTGGACGGAATGTCCTGGAGGAGGAACAGGAGGAACAGGGTAGTGATGAATGTGTATATCAAGAAGGTACTATGCTATGCGATATGGTTGTGGTATGAGGATTTAGCAGACAATTCATATAGGCCAATATGAAAACAGGGCAGTGTTTAGTGGTGGATCCATCTGAAAAGGTAGGGTTGTACTAAAATGTCTTAAAGGAACGGGGGGCATCCCCTTTTTCCAGAATTTTATTTAAATTAATTTTGCTAAAGAAAAGAAAGGAAAGTGTGTGTGCCCCCATTTCCCCTCTCCCTCCAAATCCGCCATTGATGTTGATTAATATTGGATGAAGGACCTATCATATTAGGAACCTGTCATATTAGGGGGCTTCGTACGTACGTATGAAGGGGTAAGGGGGTCGGAAGATCTGTGCCTACGTTCTTGAATGAATCTAATGCATATTTTTGCCCCAGAGGGGATTGGCAGGCCCAGATGTCGGTACAACTGGACGGTGTTGTAGGTAATTTGCACACGTGAGAATGTTCCACGTGTGTAAAATTCCCCAAATGATATAGCTGCTCAGTATAGGAGGTTTATCACAGACTTAACGTTTGTATTGTTTGAGTATTTACTTTCGAGAAGTTCTAAGTTGTTTTGAATTCGTCTTTTGTGAAGAACCTTATACTTATAAAGACTAAGGGTTCCTGTTATATTATACAAAATTCATTATTTCCATAATTTGAATTATAATGATTTACTCAATTTAGAATCTTGGAAAAAAATCCCAGCCACAGAACAATCCCTTCCGTAATTAAGAGTAGTGAGGCATTCCATGCCCCTCCTACCACAACTCACTAAATACTTCATTATACATTAAATAGCACCCGCCTACCAGAAAACACCAGACAGCACAAAGAAGAGTGCTTTACTTTTTGACATTTTAGTAAAACAAGTACTAGTTCTTCAAGGTAGGCCCTTCTCCCCCTCCCTCCAACCCCCCTCCCTTCTTCCCCAAAGGGTCCCTGGTTTAATGAGAGGATTTCTCTCCATGGGGTATGGCTCCTCTCCCTGGAGGATTGACCCTGTTTTCCTGAAGACTGTGTTAAAAAGACAAAAGAATAACAGATGGACAAAGCTGAATCCGTCTTGAGAACATACAAGAATAAATGTGGACAGTTTAATTGCAGTCCGACCGGAATCTAAGGCATCAGGGTTCTATTTGAACATGATGAAAATTAAATCATTAAATAACTCATATCTTTACAAATTGTCCGGTGTGAACAACACTCACAGCATTTTTTAATTCTATATTTTTGGCAATATCTTCCCAGCTTATAAGATTAACAAGACATTTTACAATAGTGTCTCATAAATAGAGATCCTGTCTGGCCATGGGACAGAACGTATTGACGTCTTTGCAAAATAACCCATTGGTGGCATTGTTAGGTTTGATACTTTCTGAAAGACGTGATAACTAAAGCCACAAGACACCAATCATAAAATGCTTGGCAGGCCTAAGCCTATGATAAGCAACGACCAAGTCTGTAAGTATCCAGTAAAAGTATTCGATGTTGGCAAATATTTTTGGAGAAATCTTACATGGAGTTTGATGTTGCCTGAATTTGACTTACGTGAAGTTTGATGTTGACCAAATTTGACTCACTTGGAGTTTGATGTTGACTGAATTTGATTAACATGGAGTTTAATATTGACTGAATTTGACTAACATGGAGTTTGATGTTGACCAAATTTGACTCACTTGGAGTTTGATGTTGACTGAATTTGATTAACATGGAGTTTAATATTGACTGAATTTGACTAACATGGAGTTTGATGTTGACCAAATTTGACACACTTGGAGTTTGATATTGACTGAATTAAATTTCAACTAGCTTTGAGTTAAGTGTTGACCAAATCTGACTTAGACGGAGTTTAATGCTGACCAAAATAATATTATGACTTATATGTTTACTGATGTTGACAAAATCTGATTTATGTGCAGTTTGATGTTGACTGAATCTAACTTATGTGTAGATTGATGTTGACTGAATCTGACGTATGTGGAGTTTGATGTTGACTGAATCTGACTTATGTTGAGTTTCAAGTTGACTGAATCTGATTATGCTGAGTTTGACAGTGACCAAATCTGACTTAGGGGCCTTCCATTTAGTATGTACGCACATTTTCGAAAATCTCAGACCCCTCCACCCCCTCAAGCAAAAATACGCATTGAATACGTACTAGAATGTACGCACATTTTAAAAAAATCTCGGACCCCTCCCCAACTAAATGCACATGTACTAAATGGAAGGCCCCTCACGTTCAGTTTCAAGTTGACTGAATCTGATTATGCAGAGTTTGACTGTGACCAAATCTAACTTACATGCAGTTTGATGTTGACCGATCCGAGGAAGTCGTCGACGTTTCCCTTGCTGCTGGTGCGGGCGGACTGCGCCACCTGTTTGAAGAACCGGCCCAGTCCCTTCAGGCCCTGCACCTCGTTCAGCTTCTTGGTGGCATCCAGCACCGAGATCTCATCGTCATGATCCCTGTCGTAGGATGGGATATTTGGTTATAAATGTTTATGAAGTATTGCCCAAATTAACATATTTCTTGGTATGTGTTATGTGGATTTAGGTAATTTATACTACTAAATTTTTTTTTTTTTTTTCATTTGAAACAAACATCATCAGGGTAACCCCCTGGTCTTCCAGACGTTATACAATAGGAAATACAGTTGTGTAATATTTTGTACAAAGAAGATAATAATGATAGGCTAGGTTAGGACATGTCTGACATCCGCACATTTCCATACAAAAATTGCAAGTAAAAAATCCACTGTTTATGCAAACAAATCTAAATAAGCTTTAGATACGTTCTGTTTCGGGATCTAATTATTCGTTTAAATTCTGACATAGTTGGACACATTTGATCATCAGCACGTAACTCATCCCATAACTTTGTACCTTTATAGAAAGGACTATGTTCATACTTCCTGCCTATTTTCTTTTCAGTCTTAAATATAAACTTATTACTCGACCTTGGTGCCCTATCAGCAACCTTTCTAACATTTTCCTTATAATTATGTAAATACATGAGATACAGTAGCTGCATCCTTTGACGCTGCTCAATAGACAATAAACGTGAGTCCTTATGAAGCTTTTCAATACTAACCTTGTCACGTCTTTGAATTCCATGACAAGTTCTCAAACAATCATTTTGTAACATTTGTAACTCAATTCTATCAGAAATATTACATGTATTCAATAGAAATCCGGCATAATCTAACAAGGGCAAGATAGTTTGTTTATATATCAACAGAGCCGTTTTCTTATTGATGTATCTCCTGATTTTCATCAAATTGAAAGTTTTATTATTTACAATCTTTTTAACATGTCTAAGCATTGGTTGGAGAGACATTTCACTATCCAATAATACTCCAAGGTAATTAAATTTCGTTACATAGGAAATTTTACTGTTACCCTGATTAATTTGGACAGGATCAATTAAGCTACCCAGTTTATGTCTAGTACTGACTATCATTGCCTTGGTCTTTTTATAATTCAATTGTAGACAATTATTATTCAGCCAATTAGCAATAACATTAAAATCTGATTGTAACTTATCTAGGACCTGATCCCATCTATTTCCAGAAGAATACATAACGCAGTCGTCTGCATATAGACTAACCTTACAGTGTAATAAACCAGCAGTGATATCATTTATATACAATACAAAGAGAATCGGCCCCAGGATGCTACCCTGGGGAATGCCGTTAAGAACATTCATAGTTTGTGAAACCTTATTATCATATCTAACTTGCTGTGTACGGGTAAGATAACTTCTAAACCAGGCAACCATATATGGTGGGAAACCCCTGTTTCCAAGTTTCAACATCAATATTTCATGATTCAAGCAATTAAAAGCTTTAGATACATCCAAAAAGACTAGACCCATATACTTGTTGCTATTTATAGAACTATAAATATGTTTCGTCAGATCAAAAATCGCCATCTGAGTAGATCGCCCCGGGACAAAGCCATACTCCCTATTACAAATTATATTGTTATTAATACAGTGTGACATCAATCTCTTATGGATTATACGCTCCAACAATTTAGCATAGACACAAGTTTGGCTAATAGGACGCCAATTCGAAACGTTCCTAGTATTCCCAGCTTTGGGTATCACAGTTACCCAACTTTCTACTTGTTCATTGTGACATTTAAGTATGATATGACGGTATACAAGAACCTTTGGTAATAAAGTAACAAATTCACCATCAGAGGTGCAGGAAAACATATAGTACAGATAATGCCAAAAGCTGCTAAATGCTAGAGTGAATTATACTCACCATATATCCAAATGAATAGTATCCGTGTGACCGTCGTCAAGATCACTACAAATAAAGTAAGTGCTTTAATGAAATAGAAGGCAAGAGCGGAGGAGGTATTGTAATCCAATTTCTACCTTGTGATGAACTATGCCTATTGCATCCTGTGGAGTCCGCTTCGTAATTTCAGAGTTAGCAATTTACCAATTGTTCAGCACGTTAAGTAATAATAAAGTCCTCCCTGGGCATCTTTAAATAGCTTACAACTAAGAAGTTGCCGGCCTATTTGATTTTTTTAAACAAGAAAAGACACTTTTTTCAACTGAAGGAGAAGGAAATAAGATTCAATTCTTGATTTGGACAAAAAGTGTAACTGTTATTAAATCTGTTCCTTTTCAAAACAATTTGAGTAAGAATAATTTTAACAAGGTTTGCTTTAAAGGTCACTGGTGGCAGAATTCTACCAAAATAATCAGCCGATTTTCCACTGATTATTTGTCTGATTTTAGCACCAATTCAAATCATATCAAAAATTTACATTTCAATATACACTGTTGTGCATGAATGGTGATCTGAATCGGCGCAAATTCGGTCAAGATTTTTGATAGTAACCAGCCGATAAATTTGTGCGTTGATTCAGTTAAAGCCCTTTTTCCACCAGCCGATTTTACTACCGATTTCAGAAATTGGTAATGGAAATATTGGTTAATCATGAACATGTTATATTGCATGAGAAAAGATTTTCAATTCGTTTTCAAATGGTATGTAAGATACAATAATCCTATGCCATATAACCAGTTAAAAGTAATAAATTACCAACAAATCGGTAGTAAAATCGGCTGGTGGAAACAGGGCTTTAATGGGTACCGGGTTTAAGGAATATAAACAGATTTTACTACTTACAATCTGAATCGCTCATTCCATACTGGGTTAAGAGTGTTGGGCTTGACGCTGGTGTTCTTAATGTACCGAGCCGGTATGAGGTCTCGCGCCGTCTTCTCGCGTTTTCTCTTGAAGCTTTGCGAGAACTTCTTGAGCGCGCTGCGCCGCTCATGCCGGCTCGTCTCTTCGTCGGATGAAACACTTCCTTCCGGTCTCTCCTTGACCGACCGACTTCCGGGCATGATTCCCAGCATGCAGTAGGGGTCGCTGAAACCTGCCGGAAGTAGAATTGTGGCTTGTGATTTTTTTGGATGTATAGAAGCAACGGGAGGTAGGAAGGTTTGTTCAGCGAAGGGTAAGACTTAGTATAGTTTCTGAGTCTGGCATGAATCCGATAAGGATGGCACAGGGAGAGGGATGGGGGAATGATGTAGAGTACATTGGGATATGACAATATGATTATGAACAGAGAATGAGCAGAATCATCCGTGTTTTTGATATAGCCAATCTCACTCCCTGTTGGCTAGTGGTCTCTATCTGGCTCCCAGCTGTGATTTCAAAGGCCAAATGGAGAGACTTCAAGAGGATATACCGGCGTCAGAGAAGTTTCTCTCCAAGTAATTCGACCTAATCCCACCGTCTCGGTTCCACAATGAGTTTGTCTAGACGACCCCGTCCGTCTACTAGACTTCCCAATCTGCGTTTCCTTTTCCGTTGCTTATTTTGGATGGGTGTTTTCCGAATTGTGGAGCAACAATGTAGCAAGTCTGTCCTTGTTGTGTGTGTGTGTGTGTGTGTGTGTGTGTGTGTGATATGTCCATATAGAGTTATAGATAGATAGGCAGATAGATAGATAGATAGGTAGATAGATGTATACATTCCCAGCTAAGAATGTGACGGTATTATAATGTTGCTGTGATGTCCTGTTGCATTCTAGATCTGTTTCAGTTCGTGTTAAATTACATTGTGATGTTGCAGCGCACTTATTATAATGACTTCCAATAAGCTTGGTACAGCATACTGCAAGCTTACCCAATCAGAGCACTGCAATAACGTTCTGTAAATGTTTGGTCTAAACCTTGCCTAATCAGAAAGTTACATTGACATACTGTTTGGGTAAGGTTGTGACATTGCATAAACAGAATGTCATAATAATGTTCCAGGATTTAGGTAAGGAGATTCTGGATAAGGTAATTTCTGATATATATGCGAAGAATATTGAGCATTTGGGTGCTTGCACTCAACTTTTACCTTTTCATAAAACCTTGGGGGGGATTATCATGAACCACGTTCTATGTTAATCATATTGGGTTCACAGCCACCCAGAGATGTCCATATCCCTTATACCAAATATTAAAAAAATACGCGGAAAATAATTGCAAAGAACAGCCACGGTGCTTACTGTCCAGCTTTACTCGCTACCCCTAGACTGCATTGTTAACACACACTATCCAGGTAATAAAACACGTATGTTGGCTCTCTCAACTAACTCCTGTGTCTTTGGTAATATGATATAGTGACACCTAGCGACGACGTATTTGTGGCACCAGTTGATTTACTTCAGACACCTATTGCCCCCAACAGCCCCTTAATGTCGTTACTGCCAAGGGTCATATGGTTGTGTCGACATGATGGCTCTTCACCGAGGGCCTCTTATTCATGTGGACTCTCTAGACGATGTGCAGATGATGCCACGTATCTCTCTCCTCCATATTGGAGATTGATTGGTCATTTGATGGATCACTGCTATTGGTATTGAAAATGTAGTACCCAGCGTTTTTATTGTCTTATTGCATTTCTAGATTTCTGACCTTGCATCTATATACCCTGGTATGAGTATGAGGCCAAAAAACATCTGGAACCCTATCTAAACAAGGTCTATATATATATATATAAATATTTTCAATACCACCATAAGCTTTGCTAACAAGTGTGACTAAACTTTTGAATCGTGGTTTAACAGGCCCTTAGACTTGGCAATAAGAAATGACATATTTGGAACAAGTGTGAACTTGTTTTATGAGTCCTTTATGCTCATCCATATAAATTTCGAAAATGGTGATTTCTACTGAACATATATTATTATGTCCTTCTTCCATTGTTAGAAAAGAAGTATTTAATCTTTTGAATTTAATTGTGGTTTAGAAGTTAGAGTAACTTAGGCAAGTATTATTCTTAAGAGGTACAATACAGGTGTTCATTGGCCATGCATGAACAATCGTGTCACTCTTGAGCAGCCGGAACAATCTTTCAATAAACACCCATTATTTAGAAAAAGATAGACATCTAAACTAATCAAACGAGCTCATAGGCCTATACCCTACATGTGACTACATTTGACAGGGTTGTTGACAACGCATTCACTGTCAGCAGGTACTCATGATCGCGCATCGGGCTCTTTCCAAGTTTGGAGGTAACGACTCATGGTAAACGATCTAGAGACAATAAAGACGGATCTATAGGTGTTCTACGTGATCCTCATTACTTGTAAGGGTCTAGACTCGTAAATTCGACAACATGACAGAGCAGTTTCTTAAAATTAACACACTTTGTGGCCATTTTGATTGACAACTACAGGAAACAGAGCAATTTCTTAAATTTCATAATGTGACACGGCCGGTCCTTAAATTCGAAACGGAACAATTATTTTCTTAAAGACAACCTGATTTCTTAAATTCGAAAACTGAGAACCCCCCATCCAGGGCCCCACTCACCACCCCCCCTCCCCCAAAGGGTAAAGACTCATGGGGCGCAAAAACAAATTCATATGTGCTGAGGGGGTCCTTTATAACGTGTACAAGTCACGCAGTAACCCCAGGCCCAAGGCTCTATTCTCGGCCAATGTCCCCTTATATCGCCCATATGCCCCTATTACCGCTCACGTGCCCTTAATATCGCCCGGCCTTTATGAGCACATTCATCAGGGTCGGCGAATCAATGTCTCTACCTGGCGTGGGCAGGGTGTGTGATTTAGGCCAGGTTCACACAGTGGGATAATTCATGTTACATTGCTGGTGGTGTTATCAGATTATAGAAACAGAGGAATTTCTTGTGACAATATTGGATGAAATCTGTAAATAGTATTTGAATAATAAGGCTTAAATATATGGTATAATTAGTCTTATTGGGAGTCGGGGTGGCCAACATTGTTGAGGCGTTGGAACCACTCGTTGGCATTGGTACTGCATGGATCGAGTCCCAGCATGGAAAAAGGACATTTGGATGACCCCTGCATGGAGTTGTGCCCAAATGATCCATAGGACTGCAGCGGAAGAACATTTAATAAAGTGAATTCAGCCTGTATAAAAATCCAATAAAAGAAACTTAGGCACTCAGTTTTCATTGAAATTGTAATAAGAAATTTTAGGCCCTTATAACCTTTTTCTTTTCTCATACTACCCTCGCCAGTATACGAAATTGGCACATACTGGTTTTGTACTTCTTTGATATTCTTCGAGAGTATGACATAAAGCCATACATCCTTTCTGGTGATATGTAACGCTACCTCTATTTAACCCTAATTTTCACTGCCGATTTTATAAATCGTAGCAAAATCTATAAATCGGCTGCAAAATCGGCATGTATAACAAAGGCTTAACGTGACAAATCGCAGGATGAGAACCAGCTAGGCTTATCCGGCCCCACACCCAGGAGGTAAAATAGCATGATAAGCTGACCGGGCGAGCTGCTCCTGACTCACCAGGCACCAACTCATCACCAGCTCAGGTAATGGAAGGACAACAGACACAGGTCTGACGCCGCCCAGATGGATTTACTCCCAGATGCCCTTAATCAGATTACAGACACAGCCAAGGCTGGCACAAACAAATCTGGCCAAGGTACTTACCTACCTGCAAGCCTTGGGGTGGGGTTGCCAACAAAAACACGATCACGAACATTCTTTACACCTTTTTCATTAAGAGTGTGACGCACCCTGGTGAAGTAAATTGAAACAATGGTTTAGGTCTTTTCCCGCGGTTAACCTATATGTTTAACTTCATATAGGTTAACTATAGGAAAAGACCTAAACCATTGTTTCAATTTACTTCACCAGGGGGTGCTACACCCTAATGAAAAAGGTGTATAGATTCTTTTGGATTTTCTGTTAAATGCCTCTCAAAAACATTTAACTCCCATACTGTTTCAATGTTCTTCCAATGCATATATATGTGTGACAACAAATGTTACATACGAATATTCATATATCGTGAATGATATTTTTTTGTACGGTTAATAGTATAAAATACCATGCCAATGAAATTTCGTGTATACATGTTTTTGGGGGCCAACAGTTTCCTTTCTTGGACTTTTAGCCACCCTTACGAAATTGCGGGGCAGTTTCTTAGATCGGCCCTCCAGCACTTACGTGTCCTTGCAGTATTTCCAGGCCCAGAATCTGGGATAATTCTTAAGAAACTGGCAACTTCTTTAGCCCAAGGCTATATATTCTATGTATTTAAGAGATGAGGAAGTATGGGACGGTCCCTGCTGGCTTACAATATAGATGTTATCTACAGCAGCTGTTCAAATGTTATTGATGCTAGAGGAACATCGAGGCACCTGTTGCTAAGTCCAATGGAAATTTATATTTTGTTCAGATATAGGTATACATTAGAGTACCAGGCATCCTCCCCACAGACCCTACAGGGAACTTGAGTGGCAAGTTTAGGTATTTTTAAACAAGCAGGGATTGCCTCAAAATAGAAATGTACACCTCATGCTAGAACAGACAAGTCCCTTGTCGTTTTTCACAGAGGGACTACCACCTATACTCGAGCAACGTATGCATATTCATGGTGCATAGAAAAAACAAATAGGTTATAATTATGTCATTTTGGGCTTGCCGGTTAATTGTTTCGGTAGCCACTGCTTATGGCCTACACCATGTACAACTTACACTGTACCAAGATTATCATTATCGGACCTATATAGGCCTATGCCGTTTTGATGCATAAGGCATGTTTGTAATAATTAGGATATAGGTTACTACCATGTGTCTTTGCCTCATAAAACCTACAGAATTGCTTTAATGTTTTTGTAAAATAATATATTATCTTCGAGACCTGAAAAATTGCAGATGGACCTTAAACTCCAACAATCATCCACATCATCGTCGTCATCATCCCTTCGAGACCAATTCATTCGGGGCAGTATACTTTTACCCATCTGTGACAGAATCATGTCTACGGTTTATACGATGCAAAGTTTAATTTCTAGGGATTTTTCTTCATAATATGAGAATGAAGGGTACTCTGGATGAAGGGTACATGTCGATACAAAATTTAATAGTTTAAATAACGTACAACTTTTATCCACTGATGTTAAAATGACGTAGTTACACACTTATACCTAAACTTCATGTTATTATTATGTAGATATTGAGGGACGGATCCAGAGATTTCAAAATGGGGGCGCTTTTACACATTTGAGGCGCCCCATCCCTGGAAAAACTAAATTAGGGTGGGGGGAGCCTCAGCCGCCCCTTCTAAATCAGTCCCTGATATTCTTCAACAATAAACTTAGGCCCCCTATGCATTTTTCCCATGAAACCAGAATGCAACGAATAGAACACATGTTAAAGTTGCTGGAAATATGAGTGCTGTTTCCAGGGTTTCCATTTCCGCTCGAATAACCAAAAGCCTAATAACTCTTTCCATATCGATTTACGCAAATACGCCAAGATGAGATGATGGGATGTAATCTTTTCGAAATGGGACGGAAGTGCTACGATTATAAATCCTGGCAACCTGCACAAGTAAAACGCGCCACCCGGGAACTCATTTCAGTTGGCCGGAAACTTGGCGGTTATTTATTGCATGTCTTAAAGGTTGCTCTCCAATATTAAACCTTAAATTTGGGATTGGGATGCAGCCAAAGTCCTACAAAGGGATTTGTCAATGCAAATGTCTCATGGTTGGAAAGATTATGATATAATTGTATTGCATTCAGAAAGAGTTGTGTTTTACTTTGAAGTATTGATATAAGGCTATATCTAAGTAATCATGTCAATCAAACTATACCAAATATTGTAGAGAAAGAGGAGGGAGAGAGGAGGTGAGCATACATGGAAAACTCTTTTGAGGCCCGTTATCAACAAGTGTCCAAAAGCAACCTATGATTACCCAAAAAATATTGAGAATGTCTTATTGCTGTGTTTTAAGGGGTTACAAATTAAGATGAAGACAAATATTACAAATGATCTACTGACCGTCGGCATCTTTCGCCTCCAAGTTGCGGGCTTCGACAACGGTGCACTTAAGGATAAGTATTGGGGGCTGCAAGAGAAAAAGGAACATAGTTAACATAGTTATTTGGTTATACTAATGACAGACATGTATGCCGACACCCAATTTTATTAATCTTGACAAAAACAGTACCATGTTGAAACAATGTGAGCTTCACGTAGCCTTTACAGCCCAAAATGCGCACACTGCAAGATATGCGCATTTCAAGGCCAGTTGTTGAAGGGCATTAGCTATTTGGTGGGAACCTAGTGAAAGGTTGAACAACTGAACCTTTTCAAATCCCTTTGCAAAACCCAAACCTGTTTTACTCTATACGATATCTGTCCAATGTTTGTATTCGACTACCACACAGTTTAATTTCTTTTAAACATATGGGTTACGGTAAGGTATAGGTAATTGAGGCTGAAATTCTGAAGACAAATTTAATGTATAATAGGCTAATGTTGAAATGTTTCTATTTATAACCCCATCCCAAGGGAGAGTCTCCTAGTGGTACACCAGCTCCAAGCTCTCTCAGTGTTACCTGAACACCTTCCGTTCATGACAACAAGGTCTTCCGTCGGCCTTGAGCAGCTACTTGGCCTGACTTAGCACGGTTTGTAAGATGGAGTGAGTGTTCACCTACCCCCTTCGTCTCAACCAATCACCACCTCTGACACATGCAGCCAAGGCAGTATTATCTGGATCACCATTGGACACGCTAATATAGGGCGTGTTTTTCTTGTGTTTTTTTTGTGTGGCAAAGACTGCTAAGAACAACTTGATGGTCTAGTATGGGTTTACGCCTTTGTAAAGGTTTTGATCTGAACGGAAAACTCAGCTGTATACTGAATATATAGCTGGGTTGTTAACAGAATCATGACTTGTGGTAATCGTGTTTGAATGAATGCTCTTGTATAGAAATAGTACGTGTGAGTGGGCGTGGTGGGGTTAGGGTGGAGGTGGCCAGTTCCAGTGTCAGGACTAAAAGGAACAAAGCTTTCAAAAATGTATACCAAAAGGCTAAAGGGTTCCCCATTTGCTCAGGCCTCCCAGTCTTCACGTTGGATCGTGTTGGAAACACAGTTTGTGCTGGGATTTAAAAGCATGTCATTGAAATAACGCATATCAGGTATCGTTGGGGACCCTTAACCGATGCGACCATATGCCTTACGCGTAGTGTAATACGGCCTTTATTTACTTACTTTTATCTGTTTATTTACAATTGCTTGATCTCAGATTTCTTCAGGACCATGAATCGATAACAAAGTTATGTAACTGTACATACACTGTCAACATTGCAACACCATTAAAGGTAAAAATCTTACTAAACCGGCCAAAATGTTAAGGGGAACAGCACTTGGGTTCCATGGATCAATGTAAACATCCTGTGTTTTTTCTCAAAACAACGGAAGGGGTCGGGTGCAGGAAGAGGTAAATGATGCAGCGTTCCAGAATAATGCAATACCCCAAACGCAAGGAACGCCCTGCCAAAATGGCGTCCCACTAATAGTGATCGCGCAGTGATACATAAACCATGATCTTTTGGAATTTCCTTTCCTGACAAAGTGTCCTTTGCCCCGATACTTCCACCGACAACTTGTTGCATACCGGCAGTTGCTCAATTATTCAGAAAAGACCCGTATGATCGCCTCCTGACAGTCCCGGATGTGAGATGGTTGGTCAATGACGGTCCCCGCAGAATATCGACCCCCCTAAAAGAGTAATTGCTCTCTGTCGGGTCACCTGACCTTTCTACGCCCCCGCTTTTAACAGATTGGTGCATATAGATATCCATGTTGAGGGGGAACTCATTTTGGGGTATTACTCGGAGATGTACCTGTTAATTATGTAGGCGAACTCATGTGAACTTCCTATAGAGGGTGGGGGCAGCTCAGGCTGAACCATATGGTTGAACTTATATCATAAGGGCAGAATTACGTAGCTCGGAGGTTGTTATGCAACAGGTTCCTAAGAGGAAGGTAACATGAGGTCGTACCAGCTAATGATGTTGGCAAACATAGGCATATGCATAGGCTTGTATTTTCGCTAATAACGTACGCTATTGTTGCATTATGTCGGCAATAGACCAACTATGACAATTGTTGCCAGTGTAAAGGAAATGGAAATTGTCATACTATCAAATGTAACATCAGGAAAACCACGGGCAATCCTGAAATGTATGGCAGTAAGAAACCTTTAAAAATGTCTTTCTTTTGCCAACGTAGTAAAAGTATTTAGGAGGAAACTGTTTATCAGCTAATCCAAATGTTCAGTGTCAAGTGTCAGGTATGCAGGTATAGATGGGGGGGGGGGGGTCCGCCTCTGCTAGTTGGGATTCGATCAAGCATCACCATGCACATTTCAGATTCCTGTTCATATAAACAGAAGCATGGCGCACCCCATGAATCTCGTCTCAATAATAAACGATACCAGGGGCTACCTGAGGACAATTTTGAAGACCAACTGAAATAGCTGAACATTAAATATCTGCCATCATATCTCTATAAACATGTGTGGTTCAAACTAGCAAAATGCATTGGGAAATAAATGTTCCGAACCAGCGCCCTCAATAATGTAACACCGTTTTATGGCCCACAGAGAGAGTCCCAGTGCGAGAGATGGTCCCTTACCCCCCCCCCCCCCCCCCATTTATTACCTACTTTGAAGACACTAACGTTCTCTAGGGGCCGATGTAAAATGTTAGCTGGCAGGACTCTGACACTGTGTTCTCCTTAACCATCACCATACTCTGGTTTTACTGACTCAAAACAACTAATTAATCATGATTTGCTTCCTAGATCAAGGTCAATGTGTTGTTGATGCACTTGGACAACGTTTAAACCAAGCTCTTGGGATTCGATATGATTGTAATTTCAAATAATATCGTATTAGCAGATAAGTCTTGTTAGATTTCTGAAAAAGAAATCATAGGAAGAACCGAAGTGTATCTTTAAAATAACCGATTTATGGAAAATAATCCTTTAGACCCCACAGATTGCACCCATGAATTGCCGGATTTCCCCGGGATTTCTATGGATTTCCCTCAGGAATTCCCTATTTTCCTTGTCATCTCTGATGTTCAAAGTGAAACCGACCCCTACAAATCAAAGTTAAGGAAATCTTGTGTGTAGCATTAATAAGGAAATTTTATAAGCTTTAAAACGATATATTGGCTGCCTTTGTACGTTGAACACCCATCAAGTTGTTCTCCTTGGAAAAATAATTATGGACAAATTGTGGGAAAATGACCATTTTTCCGGGCGGCTACGGCCGGATTGGAGAGTACACCCATCGGTCGGCTACGGCCGGATTGGGGTCTAAAGGGTAAATTAAAACAACATTTTGAGTGGAAAGAGAACAGGGCTACTTTACAAATATTTTGAACTACACAAAAAGACCCCAGGTCCATATTTGGATAAATAAGAGCAAGGTCCAACCAGATACTCAATAATAGATGGTGTAGAATTAATTTTACTACGCTACCGTAGAAATGTGTAGAAGCCTACCTATTCCAAACACAAAGAAACCTTTAAAACATGCAATTAAAAAAGAAATCTGATTTAATTTCACCTAAATATTATTCAGTTCTGGAAATGGGTCAGATGACTGCCGTAGGTGGTGCAGGGGAGAGTTGTTTAGGCCATCTCGTGTGATCGAAATGGCCATGTCAAGTAATCGATTAACTTTACCACATGTGACTTTGCACACCTCCAGTTTCCCATCTGGAAGAAGCCTAAAATAACGATGAGTCCAGTCAAAATATGAATCGATAGGCGTTAATCTGAATCCAGTAGATTTCATTTTCGATATCTATAACAGCTAAATATGGCTGGTTCAATTATCTATTCCTGCCTGGCTATTTCTATCACCCACATTCTAACAAACAACTACATTTTCTCATTGGTTGGATCATGATTTTGGTGGAGGCGTTAACTACATGAAGTCCTGTATTGTTACCAAAGTGTAACTGAGGCCAGTCCTTATGTAACTATATTATTCCCCTTACAGGCTCGTCCAAGAATGCGCATTATTACTGTATTGAACTCTGGTTATGAGTGCATTTTGAGACTGGTCTGTAAAGGGGTTAACCACCATTGTGTTATACAAACACGTCCTGTTATAAAAAGAGTACATCGGTACAGGCTAATGCAGTTCATTTTAGTTTGCGTTGCATTGCCTTGATATCTGAAATAGGTGTAAGATATCAGCAGGTCAGTGGCCTTCCATTTAGTATCTACGCACATTTTTAAAAATATCAACGCCCCCCCCCCCCCCCACCACCACCACCACCACCACTTTAGACAAGCATACGCATAGATTTCTTTAATCGTATCAATCGGCAGATTTTCAGGTTTGCCAGTCAATCAAAATGCTGGATTTCATGCTAAATAGGGTTGAAGATTGGGATTGGGATTGGGCTGACAGGTTTTAACCAGGGTTCTTTTGGGAAAAGGACCAACAAACAAAGCTGTATTTTACAAATTTTAAGATCAATTTGTCAACCAAATTGCTTTGATTAATTTTGTAATACGCAACATGTGTCATTTCAATTTTATAAATTAGGAGAAGAGGAATTTTTTTAGGTCACTTGGTACCAGCAATAGGTTATAGGTGTACATGCCAGGCACTAGCAGCCAAGAAAGTTCCCAGCGTGCTACACTGATAACCTACTGCTGGTACCGAGTGGCCCAGAAAAGTAGTTCTCCTCCTGATTGTATAATTACATATAGATAAAATATGTTTTAGAAAAACTTACCTTTTCCTCGCTGGCCTTGGCGAGTAGCCGGGCGTGGTCCTCCGGAGTGACCCCGAAGGCCTCCCGGGCGTACAGGTAGAGGTCCTGGATGAAGGGCAGGTGACTGGCCGACGTCGTCCCGATCTTATGTTTAATGGTATACAGCACCTCAATGTACAGCTTTTCAAACTGAAATATGAAAAGAAAAGAAATGTATTTATTTTGTATAGTGATACCTATATAAAAATTATTATTTCAGAGAGGTGTGACGTCAGCGCCCCAATTACCATGCAACAATTAGTTGATGCTCGACTATATAAATCCGCATTATGAAACCTTATCATTCACATTCCAACCACCACACACTTCACATCATGGTAGATTTTAACTTTTTAGAGTTGATGTAATTAGGAGGGATAAAAATAAATATTCTGTTTTACTAATGTCCAAATCAGTCACCTGTCATTTCCTTGTTATCTATTCAACTGTATATTTATCTAGCCATGACGCAAATTGTATTAATTGTTCGAAATATTCTAATGCATACAGAAGTATAAATTGCGATCCTAAGCCTACTCTGCGGCCACTTTCAGGACCTACTCAAGTCTGCCATCTAAAGATGGGAATTCCCACCTCCCCCAGCATCCTTTGCAGCCCACTGGTTTCTGGCAAGCTGGTATTGTAAAAGTTAACCAGCAAAGGGGGTTTCCTTATTAACTATAGGCGACCTATCAAAATATTCCTTCTATCCAGTTACAAGGAAAACTTTGATTGGCTGTTGGGAACTGACTTGTACAGTTCCCTTGATCTTCAATGGGAATAGCTAGATAGTCTATTGTGATGCAATGGGTCATACGTGAATTTCACATTTTTTCTCCTGTTTTTGAATTAAAAGAAACTAGTAGAAATCTCCATTGAAGCAAATGAATCCAGACCTATCTTTTCTATTGGTAGACTCCCTAGCACTGAAGACAAATATTTGTGTGGGAATGAAATACTTTGTTTAGGTTTCAGCTTCAGGTATTATTCTAACACTGGGCATAATCTTATCCTAAAGGCGTTCTTTTCTCTCTACCATTTTGTCAGAAGGAAGTGCTAAAAGGAAACCCTTTGGTATACCATACATTATGGTACATTTTAATATACTACTTACATCGCCGTAGCCACTGTGGTTACAATGGTAAATTTGGTGCGAGTAGTATAGTGAAAGTACTACATACTTATAGTTAAGTTCATTTACCATACTACTTATATCACCATACCATCTACAATGATGAAAATATACCATACATTAAGGAACATTTTTGATATGCTCCTTACATCATCGTACCCACTACGATAGTTACAATGGCATATTCAGTGTGAGTAGTATAGTGGAAATGTAACATACTAAGGTATCATTTACTATACTACTTGCATCACCATACTGGCTTCAATGGTGAAAGTATATCACACAATATGGAAGGAGATTCTATATAATCAACTATAATTCTCCCACCACCTTACCACTACAATGGTTAAAGTACTGCTGTGATGTTGCACTGTGACATTATAATAACATTCTGGTTACATTCTTCTACCTAAACAGAGTGTTCTTATTTACTTTCTGTTTTGGTTTCATCCTAACCTTACCAAAGATATTATAATAACATTCTGATTTGGCAAGGTATCAACCTCACTATCCATAACATAATTGTTATGTGCCATCTTAGCAAGTAACAGACTGATTAAAAAAAGTATGGTTGCAGAACATTTCTTTTACGTCACAACTTGGCTGGGCAGTCGCAGTCGCATGTCTTTTAGTAACAAAACATCGATGTACCCCCATTTAAAAGACCAAATTACATTGCCACAGTACCATTTACTTTGACTTTTTATCAAAATAATTGGCTGTTATTAAAACTGTCTAAAAAGGGTGCAGACGTAATGCACGCCATGTTCCCGACTGTAGCATGCTCCTGCTCATAATCACTTGAAATCTAAAAAGAAATAATGGAAGTCAATTGGAAATAAAAACCGTATTTACATTAAGGCTTTTTAGGATGGACAAGGTAGTCTTTCTCAAAGGCAACTAATGTGGTTGCCGCAATCCGATATTTTCCTCCAGATAATTATCGATGACTGTTTTTATTTCGCCTGTATTTACAATACATTACATTAAGGGGCCGGAGTGGCTTGTCCAAAATAGGCAGTGTTTGATCTTATCCACGTGAAAATACCCTAACCTATTTAGGAGAGAGCTATCAATTGGTTTTATCCTTTCGTTTCACCAATGCTTCCACATTGCCAGTAGCTGTAGCTCAGGCCCTACATGGTGTTAGAACACCTTCCAGGACCTCATGTGACAAGATAATTAGTTGGTGCTGCCACCTACTTCCGCTGATGGTGACGTGATCGGAAGGTGAGGAGGGGTCATGGGGTCATGGGGTCATGGGGTCATAGGGTCATAGGGTCATTGGTCAAGGGGTTAGGTAGGTTAGTAGGGCACAGGCAAATCAAGCGTTATTGCAGGAGGCAAAGCAATATCATGGTAAGTGTCTGCCAAGAAAGGAATGCATTTTTGTGGTGCATTTCCGAAATGGCAATATGGAGATCAACAGGTAAAGGATATCTATGGCGATTAATAAAGCTTCAGTAACATTTTATCTTCTGGTTTTTTTTTGTTATAGTTTTTTGGTACATCATGTTTAAACTCATCTATTGGTATATTTTTAGGTTGTTAGTGGTGTCCAAAGTATCTTTTCAAAGGCATGTGTTCTAGTACTGAAAGAATGATGTTGATATTTTGATAAGGACAATTATTTGAAGACAGAAAAGGTGAAACGGGCTCAATAATATTAAGCCATTATCATGGTAAAAATTAGACACTAATTGATTTTGATTGTACTATAATAAGATGTACTGTCATTATTCACTATTTAAGACTATTTTGCAGAATATGAAAACTGACAAATTTGATTTCTAGCATAAATCAAGCTTATTTTTCTAATTTATATGATGCTTTGGCTTTGCATCTGTTAGTATACCTTTCTACATGGCTGAAAATCCCGCACACTGTCACCAATATTTTATCATTAGAAAGGATTTAAATTCTTTGTCAATTTGTTGAATGGGCTGATGTGGTATTTCAGGTATGCATTCCATAAAGATTTGGTGATAATTATCGGCGATCAGAGCACTTCCATAAAATGCAAAAAATTATCGCCAAGGAATCACAGCAGTGTCGTGGCGATAATTTTGAAAATATCGCGGTTTTAAAAATATATATTTCACAAAGATTAATATATCAAAATATATGTATGTGATCAAGGAAGAATGCTATATAGTTTAAGTTTGATTAAAATAAAAATTGAACGAAAAAAATGAAAAACTAAAAGGTTATATGGCGATAACAATTTTTGGTATCACATCGTTTCTAACACAGGATTATCGCGAAATTTTTATGGAATGCCCCCCTGATTTCTGAAATTTAGAAATAACCACATTCTTAATAGTCAACATCGTGGAATATGGGCTTGTCTTTTACAGCCCACTACATTGGATACCACAATGTAGCGCTTTTGCCAATACAACAGTACCAGTGAATTCCATAAAGTCCAGATCAATATCAAAGCTTCTAAACATCAACGGCCTAAGTGCATCATCGTTTAGGTTTCGTTTCAAGCCTTCATACTTTGGACATTTTGTTTGGCTCAGATCTACTTTTAATCCACCCATTGCATGTCGCCTCTAATATGGCGTTGACGCGAGGCTAAAGTTTTCTAGGAAGCAAAACTTCCTTTCTAAAAGGCAATTGGAAATGTCTGGGGACTGACCCTAAGGGATGAAGACGATAAATAATCGAGAGTTTCAAATTTAAAAAAAGAGGAAACTTGGCCTGACTGAGCAAGAGCACAGCTGGCAGACATGGTCTTGACTGATGAGAAAAACGTGCTGCCACTAGTTACCTTGTATCAGGTAAAGGTGATCTTTTTCATATTTCTGAAAGTCAGCAAAAGCGTCACCTGCCATATGTGACACAGCAAATTGTCATATCGGTCATTTTTTTGAAATGTTGTTCCCAAAACCACTAGCTTGTTTTTGTATGGTGATCTTTTTGTAACATTGGCAGTCGAGCAAAACCATGCCTTCCATATGTGACAAAAAAGATTAACACTTCGACCTTTTTGATTCTGTCTAATGTATAGCCCAAGGTGCTTGACGTGACTCAGTAGCATCCCTTATCCTGTGTTTGAGATTCAGTTCTTAGTATCTTTTGCAGACAGGGTCATGTAAACAGATTTTGGTGCTTAACAGGTTGTTTCCAATACCACGTGGTCTAGAGAAAACACGTATTAAATCAGAAGTGTTTACCCAAATTTGAAATATAATGAGTTACAGATGCATGAATTATACTGAGTTACAGATGCATGAAGTATACCAAAATATCATTCAATCAGGAAAATATCACTGTCATTCAATCCTAAAGTGGTCAGTTGCAATTAATCACCAAAATGGTTGCCAGTCCTTTTCTACTACTTGATGCCATCTACACAACATCTCTAAGGTGGCATGCATTTATTAATTTAAACCCCTAGATTGGGCTGGGTAGAGAGGTTGCTACTTTACCTGCCTCTAGAATGCCGACTCAGCAATTCTCTGGTGTGATCATAGCCGGCCGTCTACGGTTATCGGGGGGCCAAGGGGGAAGGGCGACAAGCAGCTATTTCCCCGGGGGGTCTTTAGTAGCCCTACCCGAAATAGCACGGTTCTATGGGGCCGGAAATCTGAAGCTGTGGCCCCACGGGGCGACGAAACATAGATGTGGGCGACCATAGAGGTGGGCGACCATAGAGGTGGGCGACCAAAAAATAAAATTGTCGCCCAGCGGTGAAAGTTGGTGGCAAAAAAAGAGTATACCTATCGCCTCATTGAGGTGCTCTTGATAACTAAATTAGCGAAGAAGGGGGAGTAACGGATTGGTATGTCTGTTAATGCCAGCACTACCACACCAAGTGACAGTTGTCACTTAGAAGTTGCCAAGAGTAACCTGCTTAACAACCACTGAATTTATAGCAACGGGGTTGTGACATCATCAGAAAGTGATGTGACTCAGGTGAACATGTGTACTCAGGGACAATGATAAGTTATGTCTCCAAGGTGACTCTGTTAAGTGGAGTTAGTGAAATAAATGAAAATTATTGTTGGTATTGCTATTGTACAATGCATAGCAATTTACTATACTGGCGGCATGCTGGCTATCTATCTCCAGCGAAAAATCAAACATGTTTGATTGGTTTCTAAGTCCCTAGTGACAAAGGTATATCACGGGTAAGATGATAGGACCGGTGATATTATAAGAATAAATATAATAAAATCAGTTGTGATGTCTGACAACTTAACGGAAAAGGTTGTCGCCATGTTGGGATGCTCTTGGCGATTAAATCGCCAGCAACAAAATGTTTCACAAAATCTGTTCTAGTTATCTTAACAATGTCTCCAGAAAAACAGCATTAATTTTACTTATCTTAATCAATCATTATAATTCTAAAATGCTAGGTATCGTTTGAAAGATAATACATGCCCACAACACTTGGCTTTGATCCTATTCCCATTAGAGTACCCTTTGTCTTCATTTGGTCACAAACTTTCACTAATCACTTTCCAGTACCCATGGCGTTGTGACATGTTTCACTTTGTTGTTTGAACAGGCCATAAGTATGTTATGGTCTTTTAAAACTCTCAAAACCGTCTAAAAATGAACAAAGCTGTCACGCGCAATTTCTAACTGGCACACGTCAAGTTTCTAGTTTTTGTAAATATATAATCCAAAGATGCCAGATTTGCATGTTTCTCTCAACGTGTAAGCCATTACCCTTTGAATGTTTAAACACCTACTCACCTCTTTGCGCTGAAGGTGGTGGGGTTTGGGACGGGGTCCAAGGTGAGACTCGGACGGCGGGGGTTTCTCCGACTCCTTCTCGTCCTGGAAAAAAGAAATGGTAAAATCAGTAGAGGCCGATGTACAGAGCTTATTGGCGTTTGTAATACGTATGTAGTTTTGTGCCTGAGACGTCCAACCATCCAATATCCCTTAGAAATGCAAATGGTGAAAAACATCGAATCATTTTAATCATCTTTTCATATTGAACTGAATTTCAAGTGTTCTAAATTATTACATTCTAATATTGATTCAATATTGAATTTCAATATTTTAGATTAGTTTTGATTGGGTCTCCATTTGATTTTTTAAAATCATGTACAATAAAAGCTATATTTTTTTTAAACAGAATAGCAATCAGGGGACGAAACGGGAGAAAAGGTAACGTAATCGTGCCTTAGAATAAAGAGCAGAATTAATTTTCTTTTTGATTTCAGTTTCTTTTTTCCTTCCACTTAAAATGATTTAGGCCTTCTGGCTTTCATGCCGAATTCAAAGCATTTACTGGTAATATTCCAATCAATTTTAGCGTTATGTAAGCAGGCAATAGTAACATCGTGACTGTATTCTGCCAATGCAAAGGATGAGAGCATGAGAATTCTTAGTCAAACCCGCACAACATTATATTGTTATTTTCTTTCAAGAGAAGATGTATAGGCATTCTCTACTTCAAATACCCATGGAATTGCAAAAAAATATCTAAAAGGTTGTTCATGAATACTTGCCATATAATAGTAAACACAGTAAGAAGAAACAATTATTGGTGGTTCTTAGATATATTTTTTAAATACTGAATTGTATGCATTCTAAAGGTGAAATGCTCAACGTTCTTACAATGTTGGTCGGCAGTGTCTCCTGGTAATGAATTGATATGCAATTGATTTCAGTTCGAGAAAAAGCATTGGTTTTGAATTGAATATCATATAATATATTACCTGCACAAAATCAATATGAAGACATTGAATGAACACATAAGACCAGGCACATCACACATTATTATTTGCACCTTATGATCTGTCTTCGATGTTCTTCTTTGTAATTACGTCACTATTTTAACAAGTTCAATATTGTCAGAGACACACAAGGATTAGGGACTGAGTACCTTGATCGGGAATGAAATTATGACCCCTGATATAAACTTAACCGCATTATATTGCACTCAACACATGATATCCTACAAACTTCAAGATTCGACCTTTAGATTTGAACGAGCTAATAATGGTTCCCTGCCTTTTTTGCCTCTAACCTTTCCGTGTCTATTGTCAGTAAGAGTGGCATAAGGGTAAAAATAAAATCAGGTGAATTTAAATTGATACTTTGTTTTTAGAGGTGTTGTGCATTGGTAAAGTTTAGAGTTCAATACGCAATAGTAAATCACGGCGTACAAAGAAGTGGCAGTGAATTTCATTACGTGGTGTCTGTTTTTGTAAAATGTCATTATAACATTGATAGGTCATCTACACATAGTGAGGTTTATGGTGGGTAATAACAGTGTATCAAGATGGCTATCTGTCTGGACTGGCTGCATCACTCAGAAAACCCCTTTTTATCGCTCACTCACTGACGGGTCTAATCCTATGTGTTACTTATGGTTGACAAGTACATCAACAACAGAAGTTGTTACGATTCCCTCTACATGCATGTCATTATTTCTATTTTCATGTTTCAAATCAAAGGGTGTTTTTTGCTTATAAGAGTTTATCATAATAAATATGGGCCTTTAACTACTATTTTTCATAGCCATGTCCAACTTCTGCTGTTTAATAGTAACTGCAAAATCTAAGGGGAGTAAAATTGTGTCTATCAATAAGAATAACTATACTAACCTGTCCGACCAGAAAGGACTATTACTATTACTATTTATCTATTGCACCATCTGTATTGAATTATTTTGGTGTCACCATATCTATATTTATTATTACTTAGATATACTAATTTCTGTATGAAATCTACAATGACAAAGTCTTAGAGACCAATACTACATAAAGTAGGGAGACAGTCTGAATAAAAACAAAAGAGAAACAAATGCATCCACATTTGTGTTTTATATACTTGCTGGCCCACCAAAATGTCATAGTCTCACGAGATACATCACTATAATAGCACTTCAGCCAACAAGACCATCAAGCTGCCAACAAAACAGGCCTTAAAAGTTAGCGGGCTTCCTCCTGACAGAGACATTGTATTATCAGAGACGGTTCACCCTCCCTTAGTGTTCACTTCCCTTGGTTCTGGTATATCCAAATCGATAAGGCCGTAGAATGATAACTTGCCTGTGTAGGTATTTTGGGCATATTGCAAACATTATTCATGTGCAGTGAATTGTGACAAGTAATATATACCCGTACTTGACTTGGGTGATACAGGTTTAGTAGTCAAGGGCAATGCTCATGATTATATGGGTGGAGATAACCACAGTGTTATCACACAGTCATGGGGACTAATCAGAAAGTAGTCCCAGCAATAGAAAATAGTTTATTATTTCAGATTAGAATTTCACCTCAACATTGTGCTAGGTTATGATGAATATTCATCAAACTGGTGGATGGATTCGCCCTCAGGCTGATATCCCCGACACACATTGTGATGATAACCAGTCATGAGCCCCCTCCCATGTGGGATATCATTATGTATGAGACAGATACCCCGGTATACTAGATGTTGAATATTTATGAACACAGTCCTTGTTTTTCAGAATCCAAGTCGTGGAGTGATAATATCTTCTGAGATACATAATAGACCTTAATAAAGGTAGTTTCAAGCCATTTATAGACAGGCAAAAGCTGAATAATGTTGCGCAATTGGCAATATAATTATATATGCTCTTTATAGGGCAGTTCATAAATTGTATCATACCCGGAAAGATCATTGTATATAATTCAAGTTGGCAAAATAGAAAAAAAAGTGAACAGCAATAAGAAAACCCCCTGAGCACCCATTCTTCCTTTTCTAAGTTCTCTGCCCCCATCTAGGTGGCCACTGTCTCATTGGCGGAACATGGCCGTGACCAAAGCAATGATCCCGCTGGACATGGCCGTTGATTTAGAATTGATTGCTAGCCAAACGAGGCTGGCCCTTCCCTCCCGGCTAGCCGTCGTGACCGTAGCTCGTTCATCAACACCCGGGAGACGTACGGTCTGGGGTTACTGAGAACGTTCACGTCTCCAGCTTCCCCCTATATGTCTGAAAGGCTTCTTTAAGATATTGGTTAAGGTCTGCTGGTTAAGAAAGGACCGGCTTTGTTCATGTGACTTTATTTCATAAAGAGTCAAAGGGGTCTGATTATGAGTGCTTGAATATACCACAAAGACAAAATGTCACAAGGAAATTATGTTTGAAAATTCCCAGATATAGACTAGATAATCACAGGAACATAATTATTATGACATTGCAATCAGCTTTTATTATAGGGCATAGAATATTTTTGGTTTGAAGTTTATTGGTCCTTTCTTGGTCAGCGGACCTTATAGGAAGTGTTGGATGGATGTAACGGAAGGTTCACGAGGCAGAGTTTATGTGATATATACATAAAAGGCTGTTGATTTAGAATTGAATGGGACTAAACGAGGGTGGCCCTTCCTTTCAGCTGCCGTTGTGACCAGGGCTCGTTCATCACACGCCAGGATATGCTGACTTAGGTTACTGAGAACATTCTTGGCTCCAGTTTACCACTACATTATGTCTAAAAGGGTCCTTCTAGATACTGGAAAGACTGGCAGAAGTATAGGAATGTACTCACATAGAATTTATAATTATATATGTACATAAATGGCTATTAATTGAGAACTGATTGCTCCCCAAACAAGGGTGGCCCTTCTTTTAGCTGCCATTATGTCCAAGGTGTGTTCACCACACTCCCAGATACACACCATTGGAGATTATTGAGAACATACAAGTCTCCAACTTACCCCTATATGTTTGAGAGAATTTGTTTAGATAAATGATTAAATATGTATGTGGGAAGTGTGAGATAGATGTGTAGAAAGGTTCAAATCCAAGAATATAATATATGATATATATACAAAAATGGCTGTGGATTAAGAATCTCATTCCGACCAAATGAGGGTGGCTCTTCCCTCTCAGGTGGCCATCATGACCAGGCCTCATTTATTAGCACCCCGAAGATGCACCATCCAAGGTTACTGAGAACATTCATATCTCTAGCCTATGGCTATGTGTCTGAAAGGCTTCTTTTAGATGCAGATAGCATGTGTGGGATGGAAGCATAGGAATAAATGGTCGTTGATTTAGAATTGTCTGTTGTTCAAATGAGGTTCCGTTCAGCAGCCATTATGAGTGGGGCTTGTTCATCAACACCCCTAATGCACAGTCCAAGGTTACAAAAGCCCCATATCCACTAGACGATTTTACCATTGATGGGCGAAGGGCAACTGGGTGAATCATCGTCGTTGTTGCTAGGTGGCTGGAATATCAGGCAAGTTTGATAATATCCTAGCAATTTTCCCGACGATTTTCCAAGCAATTTTCCCAGCAATCCCGTTGTGCGTCGCCCAGAATGATCACATACCCATGGAGAATTTCCCAGCGGTTGTGATCACCCGGCATATCTCACCGCTGATTCTACCAGTCGTCCATCGCCCATCACCAGTAAAATCACCTAGTGGGTGTAGCTTAAGAATATTCATATCTGCAGCTTACCACCATAATTATGTCTGAAAGGCTTGTTTTAGATATATGTAGTGTGGGGCAGACATATAGGAAGGTTTACATGGCAGACTTTCTATGATATATACATAAAAGGCTGTTGATTTAGAATTGATTGCTTCCAAAATGAGAGTGGGTCTCTTGAAAAAAGAATATGACTTTATTATAATGTTGCAGCAATGTTCTGTTTAGTTCAGCTTTGGTTCTTGTTATGTTATTTTGATGGCACCCAAAATTATCTTCAGAACTTATTGTTGCGATGTCGCACTGTAACATTATTTTGACATTCTTGTAATGTTCTTTCATGTTATAATAACGTTCGCATAACATTCTTCATTAGTAAGGTCTCAACTTCACTAAAATGTAAAGTTATTATAACATTCTTTTGTAGTATTTCTCAACTTTACCTAAAATAACGTAACTGTTACATGAAAATTGGGCAGGTTACTGACTAAGCAAAAAAGTATGGTCTCGTTACGTTACTGCTTGCCTGGGTTCCTTTCAGCTGCTGTTGTGACCGGGCCTCATTCATCACACCCCAGGAGAAGCACCAACTGAGGTTACCGAGAACATTCTTGGCTCCAGTTTACCACTAAACTATGTCTGAAAGGGTCCTTCTAGGCACTGGTAAGATGTATGGTTGAAGCATTGAAAGGTTTTCAGACAGAATTTTTTAAGATATATGCATAAATGGTTGTTGATTGAGAACTGATTGCTGGCCAAATGATGGTGGCCCTTTTTTACAGCTGCCATTGCATCCAAGGTTTGTTCATCACACTCCCGGAGGTGCACCGTTAGGGGTAACCAATAACACTTCTGTTCCCTACCTCTACATGTTGGAAAGGCTTCTTTTAGATACAAGTGGGAAGTGTGGGATAAGTGTATAGAAATATTCATATGGCAAAATTTATATGATACAAACAGAAATGGCCAAAGATTCATAATCTAATCTGACCAAATGAGGATGGCTCTTCCCTCTCAGGTGGCCATCGTGACCAGGCCTCATTCATCAACACACTGTATATGTACCATGCGAGGTGCCTGAGAACATTCACATCTCCAGCCTATGGCTATGTGTCTGAAAGGCTTCTTTTAGATGAAGGTAGGATGTACACATGGGATGGAAGTATACAAAGTAAAGGCTGTATTCCAGATGCCAAAAGTAAGTGCCGCTGATTTCAACATCTCTATAGTAACGTTTGTTATCGGCAGCCCATACTTTCTCAATATCGGCGGCCAAAAGTACAATATCGGCAGCAAGTACAAAATCAGCAGGAAAATTTACCAACATGTTGGTAAATTTTATCAGCAACGCCCCCAATTATATTTTGCCAACGGCGAAATTATAGCAGCTGCAAATCAGCAACACACTTTCGGTATATGGAATACGGCTTTAAGGTTGATTAGGAATTGACTGCTGGCCAAATGAATGTGTCCCTTCCTTTCAGCGACCATTGTGACTGGGGATTGTTCATCAACACCCCTGGAGATGAACTGACTGAGTTTACTGAGATCTTTCACGCCTTTTCCTCACTGTAACATGTCTGAAAGGCTTATTCTAAATACAGGTAGGATACACAGAGAAATTACCTATATCTTTTACCAAGTCTTGTAAATACCTTAGTTAACTAACTATTATAGGAAAAACTAACATTGCTGTCAATGTTAAGTTTGACCAATGTTATAACTTAGAGTTAGCGTTGTAAAACCAATGTAAAGATGAACGTCAATTACCACTGTCAGTAATGGTCTCATTAAATTTGAAGTCAAAGAACATGTATTATAATTGACAAACAAAATATCATTTCATTCATAATATGTGATCAATTTGAAAAATAATTAAACCATGCAAAACAATGAATGTAAAACTCTTAGAAAATATAAAACTTTGTATTATACGAGCTGGTGCAGCGCAACAACGTGTAACTGAGAACACATGAAAGTTAAACGGCATTTACAATAACAATATCTTTTGTTATCTCAAGGTATTGTAAGAGAAACAGCAGCGCCGAGGCTCCCTCTACTCATGAATCTTAAATGGCATTACCCTGGCTTCTGCCCATTGTATAATGTTGGACATTAAAGTAGTTGGCACGGCTCATTATGCTCAATGAGAGCATCCAATACAACATATTTTCTTTCTTTATTGCTTAAGAAAACTGGTAGGTTAGGTATACCTACTTTCTAGAACCCAAAACAACACCTTGCACTCTACAGCCCCCCACCTCCCCCAGGCCGTTATAATGATAAATTATGACTTGCTGTTCTAGAATAGCCTACCTTCCCATCTTGATAATGAATGGCGGTCATTATAGGCATGATATATAACTCTAAGGTCTAAGGGCCGGGTTGTTTGCATACAGACCCCTCTATATAGAGGAGAATATGCTTATATCATAAGAAAGATTGGAAAACTTAAAAAGAGATTCAAATGCATAGGGGATGATATTAATATGGCATTTATATTCATCAGTCTTCCTATTCTAGACAAGTCATATAGGGTATGTTCCATATTCATCATCGTAATTAAGACCTAAGTAGCTCATTAATCGGCCTAATCATGGTCATGATAATTATCCCTGTAGGTACCTATCTTGATTTATTACCCTACTCTCTTTATATACTATCCTACTATCTTTATATAGGAAGGTCATGCAAGGTGCATTTGATGGAGTGTATCCTCTTAGTTGAGCTAGGAGCCTATCTTTCCCTGGCTGTTGCAGAAAATACTACAATAGGCCCCTCACAGAGATGCATGTGAATATCTGCTTAGGGACAGAGTTAGACTAGACTTTAGCCATTTAGAGGAGTCCTTAATGGCTCTACATCACGCTCATTGTTGTAATTCTGTCCAGCCAAAAGGCTAATGTGTCTGAAGAATTCAATGACAGCAGCTGCTTGGAAATAAAGCATTGTTTATTTATTCATTTATATTGGTTGTATAGAAGCTTGGTCAAAGACAAGTTTTAATTTCCTACAAGTCTATGCACCTTCATAGTTAAACTTTGTTGTGGATAGTTGTGGCCATTTGCGTCAAAATGCAAGAGATGAATATGTCCATAAAAATAACGCAACTGGCAGTATAGTGTATCCATATTTCCCTAAGGCATCAACTTGTTTTGGTTTTTTTATTCGCTATTGTACATGTACACTGGAAATTAATCATTCATGTTGTTGCCACTACAAATCTGCCTATCACTTTTTTGCTTTTCTAATCTAATCCGAATGAAACCTCATGTCCTGGTGCTCTGAAGACATCCACTTAGGATGGATGGGAACTCTAAAGGTGTGTCCCCACGGGGCGACTGACACTCGCAGATTAGTGGTTTTAGTGGCGACCAAGAAGAAAATGATAGTCGTTGGGTGACTAACTAGTCGCCCGATGGCTAAAAAATTAGACTGCACGTTGGGCTCTCCTGCTATAAATCTGCTGGTGACTAGAGAACATTTTAGTATGTTGCCCGACGACTTACTAGTCACCCGTGGCTATCGTGAAATATTAAACGTGTTGAATATTTCGCCCAGAAACCATGGTGACTAGTGGTTTAGTCACCAGACATCACGGTGCCCTTGTATGGTAAGTCGTCAGATGAGTAAACCTCTGAATATCACGTTGGTTGCCGTCGAATTTTCGCAAACTAATCGCCCTGTGGGGACCTGGCTTAAAGGTCTATTTCCTAGGGGCGACTAAACCCTGACACTAGTTGGATGACTGTTATTAACTCTTTCCAAGCTGTGCTATAACCCAGCTTGTTAACACCCGTCTGGAAAGGGTTAGCACTAGTCAGCCACCAACTGGCTTTGGTTGCAGGGCCGGGGCTTTTAAGGTTATATTCCACTATGCGGCACCTGCTTGTGGCACCATGAAAAATCGCAAGCAAACGGCTGCTAATGTGTTAGCAGCTGGGTGCCGCACGGTGGAATATAGGTGCTTGCAGTCACTGCTTGCGGCCCCTGCTGTTTTAAGGCTATATTCCACTTGCTTGCAGCCACCAAACGCAAGCAAATGACCACAAACAAGTTTGTGGCAGCCGTAAACAAGGTGAAATATAGGTGTTTGCGGCATCAGTTTGCGCACCTGTTTGATGCACCTACTATTTTATATGGGTTGCTTGCGGTCTTTGATACCAACATGTTGGTATCAGGCACCCACAAAAAGCAGCCGCAAATGCGATCTACCGCATAGTGGAATATGGCCTTTAGTCATCCCATGGAAATATACCTTAAAGATAGACTATAGATGCCAGTCCTGTTACAAGAGAGACAAACGATGACAAACTGCTGCAATAAAAAGAAACAGAAGCCTACACCTGCTGCTGCTGCCAGCCCCTTGTCCGAGCAATGACAGCACTTCTTATTGGCCAGAACATGAGGGCTGGATGGCCGTTTCCCTGACTGCGTGCGCAGGCATTCCGCGCATGCCAATCACACTCAAAAAACAGGATTTGCAGGCCATCAACCTATCCATCAACTTACCCATTGACTCACCCATCAACTCTTCCATCAACTCACCCAACAACTCATCCATCAACCAACCTATCAACCTATCAACTCATCCCACCCTTCCAATCAGGCTGGCCTTTGTCTCAAGCACAGCCATCCATACACTATCACCTGGGTTTTTATGTTGGGTAGCCATAGTCGGCTTGTCTTATGCATCAAGTGGTGCTTCATTACTCCAGGCTTTCAGGGAGAGCACCTCTAATTTAGTGAGCTTAGACTGAGAGATTTCCGAATAGTTCATGGATGGATTGTGGTATGGGGTTCTTCTATGCCTTTTAGAAATGTGCAGGATCTAGTGTTTTTTATCTGAAAGATATCTTCATAAAACGGGATGTCGGAAATTCAGTCATAAAATTATAGTGCACCAAACCATTTCTTCAATATCATGTGCCTCAGATTGTAGAACACACATAATTCAATGTTTGTGATTGATATTATTAAATCAGGTAGATCACGGGCCATTCTATAAGTTGTTTCAATGAAAATAAGACGTAGTAACTACAGCTATGTCTTTAAATCTGTATGAAAACAAGGCTAAGGAGAGTATCAGTTGGACCTCTTTCAAAAGACCACCTACCACAAGAGACCAATACTGTGGTCACCTGATCTCACTATCATTTTCTCCAGACCTTTCATTTTGCATTGCCATCATTGATAAATGTAGCTGTCGCCCTTCTCCCTGACCCAGTGGCTTTGAGAGCCGTCGGCCGCCTGCTGTATATTTCATTAGACTGCACTGGCCAGCTCTATCTGGGCCAAAGGTTAGGGGAACGAGGCATAACACCAAGAAGGAGCAGCTATAGGTATGAATGAATCTTTATTCACTGAAGCTTATTGGCTGCCTGGCTAGAGTAAGAGTACTAAGGATGCTATGTGAGTAGGAAACATGATACAAAACCATTACATATCTGAGATCCATAGAATCCATTCAGAAGTTGGCATTCAACAGTAAGCAGTGTCCCCATCCCACACTACATTACACATGTAGTTTACAAGGAAAAGCCATTAAGTTGAGAGTAGGGAGATGGCTGCATGATATGCCTCAGGCTTATGAATAAAGGACTCACTTAATCCCAGAACTTTTCAGAATTTACACAATATTGTACGTCATTTAAAAGCTGAAGTTATAATCATTCTGTTGATCTGTTGAATTTACTGTCATCATTATTAACTCTAGCGGGGAAATGGTTGAACAGACAACATCTGAAAGTTGTGTCATAAATTATTACATGAATTTCAAAGTTTCTGATGCAATGATGTCGATTACTTCTGCTGCTCTTTCTATAAAGTCAAAATGATATTTCTGTCAATTCTTATAATAATGAAACCCCTAACGTCATTGAATCATGAAATAGGCTATTTCCTTTGTCGCTAACATATCCTATTGCACTAGCATATATCACTACCTTATGCAAGGAGTTACCTAAGCAGCACTTACCAGTGCATACATTTCCTGAAAACTGATCAAACAGGCTGAAAACCCCACATCATGACGTCACATTTTGGAAGTGGAACTCTCCACCGGAAGTGGTCACAGGTGCATGGGATCGAACAGTGGCGCTACCTAGTGGTCACTAAACACACCAGCGACCTTTCCGCTACAAACCGGAAGTGTTTCCGACGACCCCTAAATGGCTTTCTGGGTAAATGGATGGTGCAGTAACGCACGGAAATGAAATTATGTCCTCCATGAAAAAGGATGGTTAGCTTGGTGGACTCAGAGTGGTGCAGTAATGGGGGTAGGTTAAGTGGTCCTGAATTAACTCCAAAGTCAGACCTCACACTCTGCTCCATAGGCCGTAGGCCTATAGGCTTTAGATTGGGACACATCCCTATAGGCTTTAGAATGGGACACAACAAGTGTTTTGTTTGGACCTTATTGACCATGTAGCTGGACCTGGTCTAATTGCCCTATGTTTTTTTCTTTGTTTTTACTTGACAGACTGGCAGGCTTCATTGTGCTATTGTTAAGGTAGCGATGAACAGCCACAGGTAACCCAAAGTTACTTTTAAATAGCTTCATTAT
Organism: Lepidonotus clava; assembly: GCA_936440205.1. Taxonomy (NCBI): domain Eukaryota; kingdom Metazoa; phylum Annelida; class Polychaeta; order Phyllodocida; family Polynoidae; genus Lepidonotus; species Lepidonotus clava. Next base: position 18,434,808 of record OW387135.1, read on the forward strand.
ATTCAATGGCAATATCATTTGTTTGAATACAATACCAAGACAGGGCAATGTCTTCTATTTCTTATTAGTATAATTTCCATCTTCACCTCAAACGAGTAGTTTGATGATAACCACCTAATACGTTATTTGGGTCTGCATGATGTCCAGTGTCCCAATGTTTCCGATAATATTGGTTGGAAAATTCTGTGTTTCTTAACCTTGTCCAAGGTGGGTCACAACTTTCCTGAATATTTCCTGATTCTCATTCAGATAATAAGAAGTATAGGGAAAACTACAGGAAACCGCCAAACGTGGTTTCTTTTCCCTTCAATAGATGACAGTGCCCCGCTCAGAAACCTCGTCAAAGATCAGATAAATGCGCTGCTTGGTCAAGTACCTGAACCAAATTGACTGTATTATTATCTATGGCTATGAAATATGAAGTCCAATAGTTTACATCTCCCAATACAATTAAACGGTTTTCTAATATTGGAGGTCGGGCTATTCTCCTCTAAGGGTTGGATATTTCATGACTAAGACGATTGCTTACAAGTGAAAAAAAGATTATTGTGAACGATGAGAATATAAGTGGTTTTATCAAACTAGGGTAGGCCCTTTTGATGTCCGAGAAAGCTCAGTCGCAGTGCATAAACTACTTATCACAAACCATCCAATAATGTGGACGTCAAATGGTATTATCCAACTTATACAACCATCTCAAGATCATTTTCCTTTGTTATAATATGATTTATGACTAAAGACCAGAGGTGTTACTACCCCACATCAGACACAAATGATAAGATCCACCTTGACGGATGAGCCTAAATCGATGATAATAAGATCATCATCTTCACAGCGAAGGCCTTGGGTACCAGTAAGCTTAAGCCCTGTTTCCACCAGCCGATTTTACTACCGATTTGTTTGTAATTTATTACTTTTAACTGGTAATATGGCAAAGGATTATATATCTAACATACCATTTGAAAGAGAGTTGAAAGACCTTTTTAATGATATGTAATATATCTATGATACGCCATTATTCCCACTCACGATTTCTGAAATCGGTAGTAAAGTCGGCTGGTGGAAACAGGGCTTTATTTGACCCCGCTGGCTTCACAAAGAAACGTGTGATCAACGATCATGGCAGGCCTGTCATACAAATGGTGGGGATTAATGCTAGGGGCTAGGGGTACTGGAGGAACTTCAAAGAAGTGACCTGCTTGTAGGTTAGCATTAGCCTTAGTTATACTGGAAGCCCTGATGCGTTTGGTGCGTGCATACTGAACATTTTTGGCGCATGCTGTCCGAGCTAGCCCCTGCTCCTTTTGTGCTCTACATTGTTTCATATTGGCCAATATTCCAGAGATCATTATTCAGAAAGTATTTTGATCCATAAATGAAATAGATACCTTTTCATATTGACTGAAGACAATGCATGTTATGTGTGAAATTGGGCCTTCCCTCTTTGGTGTTCAATATAGAAATGTCGGATCTCAGAGGAAAGATTATCATTTGATATCATTCTTAGTGCTTGACATCAGTACCCTTTTCATTTTAGGCCCTTTTTTGTCATTAATTAAATGATTTTCATAGATTCATTAGATGGAAATTCAGTTAAACGCTACCGATAGAAGAAATGTTAAGTTTGCTGTTTCATATAGTTCCAGACTATATCTTGCTTATACAAGCAGAAGGATATCACAAATACACTTCTACATTGCGTTCTTGAATTTCTCTGAGAAGTTCCGAGAACACAAGTCGCTGGGTTCTTTTGCCTTGTACTGATGTATACCTTATTCCACGGATATCTGACCCCACTGCCCTGGGCGATTTTTAATGATATCGATAAAACTAGTCCCCAATATGTTATAGATCCCATATAACTTACTTAACTCTGCATGAGCTTGCTAGATACTGATATCAGTAGCTCATGTTGGATAAAGCCCCATGCCCACAGGACGATTTTCATCAAGTCTGCCAAGTAATCGACTAAATAAATAGTCGACCAATCAGTTGGCCAATCAGAAATATTAAACAGGTTCGATATTTTAATGCTGATTCTACCTGAACCACACAACCATTAATTCGTTAACAATTAGGAGGAAAACTACTTTTTCTGGGCCCCTGAGTACCGGCAGTAGGTTATCAGTGTAGCATGCGAGGAAGTTTCTTTGCCATCAGTGCCCAGCTTGTACACCAATAACCTATGGTTGGTACCCAGTGGCCCAGAAAAGTTGTTCTCCTAATTGTTGAGGTGTAGAAGAGCTCTGTGGGCATGGAATCAAATTTAAAACTGGCAGTGGAACCAGCAACTGACTCACCAGTCGATTGCCCCACTGCCGATCATTGAGTTATGAATTGGCCTAGTGTGTATGGGGCTTAAAGGGCCATACCCACTAGGCGATTATCCCTGGGTCGGCCGACAGATCACCGTTAAAATCAGCTGATTCTGCCCTTAGAATCGGCTGATTCTACCGGCAATTCAGATCAAACCTGCACATTCCAATATACTATACTTACAGGCGACCCTAAGAATCGGCAGATTTCCCCAGTCGCCCATCGCCCATCGCCACTTAAAGTCGCTTAGTGGGTATGGGGCTTAATTCAGAGCAGCTCTATAAGCCCTTAGCAACAGGGAGCAGCTCTCTGAGAGCTGTTAACGGCTACAGGCTTGGCAGACACGTCACATCACGACCACTCTCCTGTCGTCGCCCAGGTCAAACTGCCAATGACCTTTCACTGGGAGGACCCAGGAGGCTTTCACGGAGATAAAATGGACCGAGTGGTTACTGAGTGGTCATTCAACGCTTCTGGGAGTCCTATCATGTATTTATGAAGCATTCCTCCCAACCGTTTTGTATATTCAAATGTTGTAATTCAGGCTTTTAGGCTTTTCTAAAATTAGACAAAAAAGTGCAGTGATAAAAATAGGATCTGAAATTGTGATTTAATGTGGATTTTCCAATATCTCATGATACCTTGGATTTTACCATTTTACATCGGAATGTGTAAAATGATAAAAGTGTAAAGAATTTTCCCGATTCCCCCTTATAAGGTATAGATTTAAAGACCAAAAGATCTTTTGTAAAACTGTGTGAATATTCCCGAAAATGTAATCTACTTTTAAAAAAAACAACTAGATAACGGGATGTTGCTATGCTCGCAGACTAAAAGAAACCCCTGGTGGTTTAGAATTCGCATCATGGTACAACAATCAATTCATTACCATAAACTTCATTACCATAAACCCCATTACCTTTGGTTGTATTCGGGGTATCTTATACATTTACAGCAGTCTCAGTGATGAAGAAGATAATGAAGACACCAAAGTGTGAAAGTGTAGTTAAACTAATGTTGGGTACTCAGGTATGCATGCCAAACTAAAATGAATATGGACTTTGTGCTTTTATGCAATATTGCCAAGGCCGCACTCACAGCACGATTACATTAGACGTTGATGCTGCTAGAAGGATTACATTAGAGGATGTTATTCTGTCACCTCAGCACATCGCATGGACATTACAGTGATCAGAGGGTGGAGTGGCAAGGGGAACCTATGCATACTGATGTGAGGGATGATGGAAAGAGGGCTGGGGCCTGTCCCTTATCTGCTTGAGGTAATTTATCAAACCACTCCAGCCATTGCTCAGACATATAGCTAAGATGTGTCTCCATAAACGCCACGAGTAAAGGTTGTGTTATGGGATAATGTTAAGATGAATGGACTGAGCTCTGTGAGTTTTGTTAGTAGAGGTGGGGTTTTCAGATAATGTCGAGAAAGATGTCCTGATTACCCTTTGTTGTTTCAAGGAGCATGGCGTTACTGGACAAGGGGAAGATGGATGCATTCAGCTATGTATTTTGGCAGTAAAGGTGGTATTATTGTACAATGTTAAGACAAAATTAATGGTCTAAGCTTGTGTCTGTAAAGGTAGGCTTATCGGACAAGTCATGATGAATGGACTAAGCTTGGTGTGTTGTGTCAGTAAAGGTGGTGCTATGAGAGAAGTCAAGATATATGGACTGAGCTTAGTGCATCTTGTCAGTAAGGTGGTCTTTTCAGACAACGTCAAGATTGAAGGACTGGGTACCCTTTGTTATTTCAGAAGGCATGGTGTTATTGAACAAGGTGAAGACAGTGTAAATGCTTAGCCTGTTGTAAATTAAGTATAGAGGAAATCATGAACAAGACTCATTGGTTCCTGAGATAAGTTAGGGTCTGAGGGTTTTGTGGAGCTCATGGTTCGGGGGCTTGAGTAAAAGTGAGAAAAGAGGGCGGGGAGGAGTTTGAGGATCTGCATCAGGCTATGTCTGTCAAGTTGTTACATATTCGTAACTGGGCTATCATTTGTCAGATCTAACATGTAGGCCTTGCTGAAACACCTGCCCAAACCCACTTTCAGAGGGGACCGTCCTCAGGTCAGTAGGCAGTAAAGGAACTAGGAAAACCGGGCTCGTCACTGAATCTGTCCTACAGTGTAGATGATCAGAAGGTGCACCATGGAGTGTAAAGGGGAACCTATGCATACTGATGTGAGGAGCAATGGAAAGAGGGCTGGGGCCTGTCCCTTATCTGCTTGAGGTAATTTATCAAACCACTCCAGCCATTGTTCAGACATGTAGCTGAGATATGTCTCCATGAACGCCACGAGTAAAGGTGGTGTTATGGGATAATGTTAAGATGAATGGACTGAGCTCTGTGAGTCTTGTCAGTAGGGGTGATGTTTTCAGACAATGTCAAGAAAAATGTCCTGATTACCCTTTGTTGTTTCAGGGAGCATGGCGTTACTGGACAAGGAGAAGATGGAATGGATTCAGCTGTGTATTTTGACAAAAAAGGTGGTATTATGGTATAATGTTAGCACACAATTTATGGACTGAACTGGGTGTTTTGTGTCAGTAAAGGTAGTCTTATCGGACTAGTCAAGATGAATGGACTAAGCTTGGTGTGTTGTGTCAGTAAAGGTGGCGCTATGAGAGAAGTCAAGATATATGGACTGAGCTTTGTGCATCTTGTCAGTAAGGTGGTCTTTTCAGAAAACGTCAAGATTGAAGGACTGGGTACCCTTTGTTGTTTCAGGAAGCATGGTGTTATTGATCAAAGTGAAGACAGTGTAAACCTTAGCCTGTTGTTAATCAAGTCTAGAGGGAAAACATGAACAAGACTCACGGGTTCCTGAGATATGTTGTGGTTTGAGGGTCTTGTGGAGCTCATGGTTTGGGGGCTTGAGTAAAAGTGAGAAAAGAGGGCGGGGAAGAGTTTGAGGATCTGCCTCGGGCTATGTCTGTCAAGCTGTTACATATTTGTAATTGGGGTATTATTAATCGGATCTAACATGTAGGCCTTGCTGAAAAACCTGCCCAAACCCACTTTCAGAGGGGACTGTCCTCAGGTGAGTAGGCAGTACAGGAAGTAGGATATACAGGCAGTCACTTAGTATGTCCTATAGTGTAGATGATCAGAGGATGGAGTGGCAAGGGGAACCTATGCATACTGATGTGAGGAACGATGGAAAGAGGGCTGGGGCCTGTCCCTTATCTGCTTGAGGTAATTTATCAAACCACTCCAGCCATTGCTAGGACATGTAGCTAAGATATGTCACCATAAATGCCATGAGTAAAGGTGGTGTTATGGGATAATGTTAAGATGAATGGACTGAGCTCTGTAAGTCTTGTCAGCAGAGGTGGCATTTTCAGACAATGTCAAAAAAGATGTCCTGATTACCCTTTGTTGTTTTAGAGAGCATGGCGTTACTGGACAAGGGGAAGACGAATGGATTCAGCTGTGTATTTGGTGAATAACAGTGGTATTATATGTACAATGTTAAGATAAAATTAATGGACTGAACCCGGTGCTTTGTGTCAGTAAAGGTGTTGCTATGAGAGAAGTCAAGATGCATTGACTGGGCTCTGTGTTAAGGGCCATACCCACTAAGTGATTTTAGCAGTGACGGGCAACTGGGAGAGTCACTTGTAAAGCCATCGAGCAACTCAGGATCACTGGGCGACTCCCTGTGGGTAGGCCTATGGTGTGGATTCTGGGTGACGGGCAACGGGCGATGGAATGAGCGGGAAAATAGGTGGAAAATTATCAAAATTGCTTGATATGACAGTCACCCGGCAACAACTACAGACATCCTCCCCATCACCCATCGCCCGGCGACGGTAAAATCACCTGTTGGGTATGGGGCTTTAAGGATGCTCTGAACACAGCGTGTTTTGTCAGTTGAGACGATGTTAATTTACAAGTAAAAAGAAATGGACTGCACGCTGTTAGTTATGTCCATTCCTACTCCCAATTTGGTTGCACGTTTGGAAAAAAGTGAACCCCATACAAACAAGACTGAATCGATACATCGGCTGATCTTAACATAGTTAGCTGGTTAGTGATACTCGTTATCGGCTGTACTTTGCGGCTATCAGATCGATTATTTCGATGCAACATACTTATGTTGTTGAATTAGCTCATATTGGTGAATATATATATATAAGCAGCAGCAATAGCATCAACTAACTCCGTACTAAATAACCCCCCATGTCTCATCCTTCTTGCATGATTGAGTAACCAATAGGCAATACCAACTACCAGAACACTTGATCAGAATCAGGTAAATTTACCTGACGCCTACGTCTAATTGAATTAGTAAAAACCATCCCGCGCTTATATCAGGTTTCAGAAGTAACACCTTTATTTCCTTCCCACTTGATTTCTTCTCACTGATGCAATCCGGCAGGTCCTTCTGAAGTGTCAGCTCCCAGAATCGTGTGCGCCACCATATCTAATTAACCTACTTGCCCAAGAAGGTTGGCCTTTTCAGGAAAATGTCAGTATGTAAATGGAAATCCGTGCAGGATTCTTTGGTGGAGTGGGATACTTAAGCTTTTTTTTTATTCATTGAACCACATTCATTTGAAATGATCTTCCATGTAGGTAGGGTTATAATACAATTACATTCAAATAGTATAGCAATTTATACAAATTGAGTAGTAAGAAATAATCAGCCATAAGTGTTTACAGTCAGGAAAATAAAGAAAACCTGACATGAGTTTATGTTAGGTCTATCTTACGTGTAACAACCAAGTCTTCACAGCATTTTTAAATGAGTATTTGTCGTCTCTCAGTCTTATATACTGAGGCAATCTCAACCACAATTCAGCTCCCACATAATATGGCGTGCCACCCATCTCTCCCTTTTGCTAATTGTAATCCTTTGTTTATACAGGGGTTTTGGCTATAGGGCGTCGGTCTCCTCCTCACTAATCCCTGTTAAGTTGCAATATAAACATTAGGCAAATGGAGAGCTGCTGCTCGGTTGCCGCGTGCAGGGACCCTTGTGCGGCCACTGGTGGCCCTGCGGCCCCTGTTGCAGTTAGAAGGGACACTTTCCAAGGGCAAACGCACGGTCTAGTTAAGGTAGTAGTATAAGAGAGTTTTTTTTTTTTTTTACCAAAATGAAAAGAGATTTAATTTCATAGTTAAGCACTCTAGTTTAAATTAAAGTAGTTTAATATTTCATTACAGGTCTATCTTAGGTAGTAGAGACAGGTGTACATCTCCTTTTTTTTTATCAAAATGAAAAGAGATTTAATTGTATTAGTTAAGCACTCTAGTTTAAATTATCAAGAAACAACGGTCTACAAGAGAGTAAGTTTATTCTGTATTATTCTGTAACAAACTAGTACAAACTAGGAGCTCTACACAACTACCGCCGCTGCGCCAGCACTAGGCGGTGGTGGTGGGGGCGGCGACTGGCTCTTTGGGGGCTGGCTTGGGGGGCTTGGTGGCTTTGGGGCCTCCTCCTCGCCTTCTCCCTCACTGGGTGGATCACTGTCACTCTGTACCCTCCCACTCTCCCTGGCCTCCAGGTCCAGGAACTGCAGGACGGCAGCTGTGATCAGAGCAATATAGTTATTGTTAATATATGACATATTACTAATAATTGTTAGACTGTTGTTGATCAGCGTTATCATTTACAGGCTTTTCTCACACGCCACAATTCAATTTTTTTTTTCTACTATGGAAAGAGGTTTATTCAAGAAATTGTATCAGTGTCGCAGCTTTTGATAATACTGGACGGGGTTTTAATGCAGTTTAACAGGGGGCGTTCCTCATACATACCCTGGGGCTTGCTTCTCCTCTTCCCCCTCGCTGCCCGCAGACCCTCAAACTTTTGGTAAGCTGGCAAAAAGCAAAGCAATAGTATTAAATATATAATATATATAATATGATATTTTATACGATCTGCATTTAACTTATTTGGTGGGAGGTTGAGAGGTTGGACGGGGTTAGAGTGTAGAGTGCCCCTGTCTAGTTTTTTTTTAAATATTTTGGAAAAGAGGTTTAAAGTAGGTTTAGCAAACGCTGACGTCCCGCCAGGAACTGCAGGACGGCAGCTGTGATCCAGTGATAAGATAGTTATATAAATTAGTTAATTGGTGGGCTGGTGTGGAGTTTGAGTATATTTGTATTTTGTTTTATTTTGAAAAGAGGTTTAATTTCAACATACTTTGCTCCTGGGCCTGGACAAGGCGCGCACTCCGTCGCGGGGGGGGACGTCTTTCCGGGGAAGAAGGAGGAGCGCTGGACGAGGACTCCACTCTCCGTCGGACCCGTCGCCGGGGGGGAGCTGCTTCCGCTTCCGCTTCCGTCAGAGGATCTCCCTCCAGGGGTGGGGGAGACTCAGACTCAGACTCAGAGGGCTCCTGGCGCCTTGTCTGCTCCCTGTGTCGCCCAGTGTGTCGCCCCGTGCCGCGTCTCCTAGGCCTTAGGGTCAGGTGAAACACCCCCTCTGGTCTTGCTGTCGGGCTTGCTGACCTGCTGGACGACGTGAAGCCGCGGATGGGCCCTGTTGAGACGCAGCCTGTCGACCCCATCCCCCTCCCCCCCCGTCGCCCCGCCGCATACTGGAGGTGGAAGTTCAAGCGACGGTGGGGGCGGTGGCGGCCCTCGGGTGGTGACACCGGGGGAGACACCTCTGTAGCTAGGCCTGAAAAGAGTTTTAATTAGGCAATTTGATTATTTTTACTAAAATAATACGGAGGGGAACTATGTTGATACAATTGTGGTTACGATACATATGCTCTTACACCATATTTAGATTATTCACGTGTATTCACATGTATTATGTATTATGTAAAATATAATAATAATTCCAAAATACAAAATACATACACCGGTCTGTGAACCGCCTGGGTTGTATGCCTGCCTTCTCGCGGTCCAGTGCCCTTTTGAGGTTTTGCTGGTAGTACTTCCTCTGGATTTGTTTTTTGGTGGGGGGCACACGTACCTCGGCATACAACTGTAAAAAACAGAGTGGTATTAAACCTCTTTCCGACATTAAAGTTCTTTTCAAAATTTCATTAAACCTCTTTTTAAGATTTAATGTATTTTTTTGTGTTTCTATAAATCCAAATGGGCTATTTTTATAACGGGGCTTATATTCACTTAGCAAATACTCATTAATTGCAATCTATGTTAATGTATTAGCCTCTACGTACGTGTTACAGGAGCCGTACTTTTATATTAAATCTCTTTTGGAATTTTGTTTGGTACATTCGATTACCGCTACATGGTTCTCGGATTTACGCTAGGTGGCAGCATGAAAGTTGTAAACAATAAACTAACCAGGGCCTTCTCGCGCTTGGTCCTTGTCCTGGGTGACAAGTTACCTCGTCCTCTCCCCCGTGCTCTCCCCCGTGCTCTTCCCCTTGCTCTCTCAGCCTGCTGGGGGGGGCTGTCCTCTGATGAAGAGGAAGACGCGGGAGGGGCAGTCACTGTCCTGGGTCGCAGGAATCGCTGTTGGCGCTGTTCACCGCTCGTCCCCGGGACGGCGTAGTCGGGGGTGGGGCGGCGGACTACACCTCGAGCAGTCCGGGGCCTAAGCTCACGGCGGTCCTGGGACCTGCTCGGCCCGGGCTCTGGGTCGCCTGCGGGCTGGGGCCGGCGCCGGGGCCTCAGTACACGGCCCACTGGCTGGGCCTGGGGCGGGTCGTCCTCGTCTCCTCCGGGCAGCTCCTGCGGGGACGGCGGGGCTTGGGGCGGGTCCTCCTCGTCCTCTCCGGGCAGCTCCTGCGGGGACGGCGGGGCTTGGGGCGGGTCCTCCTCGTCCTCTCCTGGCGGCGCAAGGGCCTGCGGGGACGGCGCGCCCGGCTGGGCCTGGGGCGGGTCCTCCTCGTCCTCTCCTGGCGGCGCAAGGGCCTGCGGGGACGGCGGGCCCGGCTGGGCCTGTGGCTGGGATTCCTGGGCAGCTTGCTGGTCAGGCTGGACCGTCACTACGGTCAAGACCCCTATCACACGGGATGAGGGGATGAGGGGATGAGGGGATGACGGTGGAGATGGCGAAGACGACATTGTTCTTTCGGCGTGGGTTGTGGTTTGCGCGCGTGTGCTCCCGCTGAGGTCAGCCAGCCTGTGACCTCATTACGCGCGATGTGCCCTTTAGGCCCCACTGCCTAACTGTGTAATTAAATCTCATTCCCACGGCTAATAAATTTCTATTCCAAGTAGGTTTAATGGTTGGATGTGTCTGATTGCACTTTGAATAAAACACGTCTGCGCAAGAAGGGCCGGACATCGAAGGAGCAATAGGTCTAGGCGACCCCGCCTAGGCCTGAGCGCGATGCGCCCTTTAGAATTTTATAAACTAAGACAATTACAGAATTAAACCTCACTTATAATGAGGTTTAATGATGGTTGGTGTTGGTATTGCATGAGTAAAGCAACTTTTGACAAGTTTGTTGGCCCTGAAAAGGGCCTTTTAATTATTAGATGTTTAGGCTTGTACACTACACATTCCTGGTCCACTCTTGTTCCTGTTCTTTTTGGGCTGCCCTGTCATAGTCCACCATGTTTGACACGAATAGAATGTACGTGTCCATGTCTATGATTAACTTGTTATCATACATTGGACTCTTAATATGGAACTCGCCAGCTTCATACCGCAGTTTGTACTGGTACCGTGGAAGTCTGAGGTCAATGCCAGGATCCAATAGGTCACGGAAGTCTGCATGCATGCTGATTTGAAACAAGAACCAGTCTTGCCAGCCTGAGAACTCGTACTCTGTACCTCTGTATTCTATACACAGGTAGTAAGGATTCTTGCGGAACTCCACCTGCCGGAAAATAGAGCCCCCAGTGTGGCGCAAGGTATGCCTGAATCGCCGCATGACACGCCTCACATGGTCAGCGACGGATTCAGGCATCAGGTGGCGGAGTAATCTGGAATGGGTTAAGGCATTAGGGATGTTCCGAGCCATGCTGTTTAGATTAAACCTCAATTCGAGCAAAGCAGTAGAGTGTGATCTGGGTCTAAAACAGCTGTTTATAAAGCCTGTCCTTGTCAACATTCCTGATGGTGAGCTAAACCCTGAGTTAATTCAATAGGGATGTAAACAGGAATAGAGTGTCCAGGACAAACGGACTGGGACAGGGGCTTCCAGACGCGCGCACTCAAGTAGCAGGGCAGGTGGCGCGCCGGCAGGTATGCAGTGGGAGGGCTTCCCATGTGACGCTCCACAAGTGTCATCTCTGAGACCATGATGACCTGCAAAACCACTCGCGTCCGTTATGTGCCATTATAAGGCACAGTATTGACCAGCTGTTCCTCATCAGTATAGAGGAAGGTATGGAACCCGCGGAACCCAAGACTCCATCTTCTGGAAGGAGAGTCTCTATGGCACGCCGGAGACTCACTCTACCGGGCTTAGCCATCCTTCCCAGTGACCAGAGTGAATTGGCCCAAGTGCTAAGTGAGGCGCCGTGTACACCATCTACTGCCACCATCCCTACAACCCCTACCACACCGCATTTTCCGTTTGTGTCATTTTGGGGTGCATCTCTATCACCTTGCAGCAGCCACACACCTTTGGGAGCTGTGAGGGTAGGCCAACCTGTCTTCCCTGATCAACCGGGTTCACATCTAGCTTGTCCATCATCTCCCATTACCACCAACAGCCGACCACTGGGAGCAGCATTGAGCAGCCCACTTCAACTTTCCACTCCGCTGGGTCCCTTAGGTCTTCCAGGGCCAGAAACGCCAGTGCGCAATGGAAGTCTTAATCCATTCCTGCCGTATTTGGCACGGACACCAGCTTCCCCTGGTACACCGAGTAAGACCATTTTGTGTGTCCCAGTCCCTGTGCCTGTGCCTGTGCCCGTCCCAACAGAGGAGAACCCCGACAGTACCTCCGTTACAGCTGGTGTATGGCCTGGACCGAGTGCAGTGACAAACAACTTGAACAATGATCCTGCTTCTGTATGGCTGGAATGCCAATTTGTGGAGGGATATGGTGGGAGGCCAATGCTCCAGTCCGGTGGCTACAAATTCTGTCGCAATGGTTACAGTACGCTAGCTAGCGGCCAACGCATGGCTCACACGCCCCTTCACCACTAACTGAACCAGCGATATATGGACATATTGCACAAGGACCAGCATTAGTTCCAAACCCAGGATGGCCTTTCATGCCAGTCCAGGTCCGTCATCTCGATTTGAGAACCAGAGCACTAACCCACATTCAGTGGCGCAGAGACATTTTCATTGAAGAGATGGGAGTTGCATTGGTAAACCAGGACTTGGCCCCAGTATATCCCGACGAGTATATCCCACACTAAAACAGTTTGCACTGTTTTAAATAACCAAAAGGCCCTTTTCAGGGCCACCAACTCAACAAAAGCTGATCTGCTCTCAGACATATTGTTCCCATGTTGTTATCATAGGCGGTATTAATTAAAGCTCTTTTGAACGAAACAAAAAAAAAAAATAACGCCCGCGCGGGCCAGCTTTTTCTGGAGCTGGCGCGCATTTGGGGCTACTTTCCAAGCGTCAGCCTTATTATTCCAAAAAGATGATTAAACCTCTTTTGAAAAAAAAAGAAAAAAAAAAAGAAAATAACATGTTAGAGGTAGGGAAATGACTTGTATAATTCATCTGTGTCACTGCAGTACACGAATCGATATTGAAAATAATATTAAACCTCTTTTCATCAAACCAAAAAAAAAAAAGCTAGGCGGACTAAGAGTGTTACTTAGTCCGCCAAGCCCATCCTATGTCCGCACGGTGTGCAGAGTACGCGGCATAGGGTGCGTCAGCTCTCCCTTTATTAATAGCTCTTTAAACAAGGTCGGGGGGGGATTAAGTCGAGGCCGGGAGAGGGGCGACCGTCGCCAACCCTTAAGTAAACAAGTGAGGATTAGGTAACGGGAGAGGCGAAGACACCCCATAATATGGGCTATGTCTATAAAGCTCAAGATTCCATAATTATACTGATTACAATGCTAGCGATTTTGTATCTATCTTATTTATCTGTTAGCAGGTCGTATAGCCATCCCCCTATATACTTTTTTCGATAGAGTATATTGTAAAACGTTTCTCATGATGTATACCATGTTTATTCTTAAAATAGTGTCCCCATTGCCGAGAGTCGGTAGCGGAATCGACATGTTGAATATAGGTTTGATTAATCAAGGCCGTCATCAATAAATAGGAAGTGCTGACAGCAGTTGATAATTCAGAAGTCAATAAAAAGTGTACCAACCGCTGGTGTTGCCAATAATTATTATATTTTTAGAAAGAATTTTATCATTTGTTTCATCTTTTTACGACTGCATGTAAAGTCTTTTAGATCATACTCAGTAACTTGTAATACCTTTTGACAACAAATTCCTTCGTCTTCCACCTCAGGAACTTTCCATAAATAGGCCATAAAAATCACAACCTACTCACTGCTAGACACTTCTTTTTATAGACCTGAGTATGTTTTGAGACACAGGAGGCAAAACAGCTCCGTGTTATGGTAGGCAGGGCATGTGCTGGAGATGTCGGGTGGTTCGCTACGTGGGCAAAATGTATGAACTCCAGGATGTGACCAGAATGGTGGAAGGACAATTTCCTGCTTTTACTGATACCAGGGCCTATGTCTACATGACGATGGCTGACAGGCTTTACAGGAGAACAGGAGGTGTGGAATCCTCAATATTGAGCATCAAATGCCTGGAAACAAGAATAATGAAAGCAGGATACATCGATTGGCTTTTTCCATAAAGTCAGGGGGGGGGACATAAAAAGTATTGGAAATTGGTTGCCCAAACTTTAGTAGAGAATAAAGTATCGCAGCCAACGCAGATTAGTACCGTTGATATTCTGAAAGAGTTGTACTACCTTTACCGATTGGTTTCAGCCAGTTTCTTTCTAAATAAAACAAAATGATTATAAATGCAAAATTTATGCAAAATTAATGTTCCCTTGTTGTTAATCGTTTTGGCAGTATAACCCTATGGACTCGACGTCATTGAAATAAGGCGCCCAATTTCCCAGATATCCTCAACTTGTTGAATATCAAACATGTTTGAGATGTCGTATGAAAGATGCAAAACCTTTTGAGTCAGATAGAGGATAACAATATCTTCATTTGACATATAGAACGTTCCTGTGGACTGAATATTTCCTTTACGCTATTTTTTGGGGAAATTTAATTATGAAAAAAATCAGCCGTCAAAGAAAAACGGTTTGGAGATAAATAGCCGATGAATACTGCAACCTTATTGGTCAAAAATACTTAAAGGAAAGCTTGCACATATCTGCTGGGTTGTTATTTTTCAATAAATTTACGTCAGGATTTTATTCACACCTACCACTATCATTGTACAAAAAAATAGAAGGAAAATTCCTAGTTAACACACAGTTATGGGGTATTGAAAAAACTTGTTTTTCATTTCATTTTTAAGGGAAATCCTCTAATTAATGACGTAGCAAGGGGAGTTATTGGGGAATCCCATCAACCCTTAGAAGGGAATCCCCATCCCTGTAGCATTTGTAATAATGCTAATGTTCTCTAATCCGAATCATATATATTTGGTCCAATACACCTTATAACTAATTGAAACATATATTCATCTGCAATCATTTATAAGTTAGAGAATCCTAAGTTAAATCTAGAGGGAATTCCCATAAGTGTGACGTAGCAAGGGGAGTATTAAGTGGCTCAGCAGTTAGGGAATTCCCAAAATTAAATTTATTTCCTGAATAATTATATAACAACTCAACATTTTCACTATTTTTCTTTTGAAACACTTTTACAATACTAAAATGAAGTCAAAAACACAAAAATTAGCAACTTGCAAATTTATATGCAAGTTTTCCTTTAAACAGAGATTTTAGAAAATCTGTAATAGCCACTGCCAGTTAGAGCCACTTGTGGGTCTAAGGGGCTAATAAAGTTGGCCAGAAACGGTGGCTCATAGATATAGCTATGAAAATGTGGATATCTACAGAACAGGATACAGTAAAAAGGTCATTGCTGCTAATCGAAAAAAGCCTGCTTCACGTATCGGCCTTGCACGGTGCGTATGAATACGCATACAAGTGATCTACGTGCACAGGTCAAACATACCATTGCAGCCAGACAGTCATCAATACCTCTCTACTGGCAGACATGTAGGCCAATACATGGCATTGATCGCTGTATGATAAACAGCCACAGCCAACAAGTGCCTGGAGGTTTTGCTGAAATGCCTTTCACATCGGTGGCTAACGTTTTTAAGCTAGAATGAATATTGTGAACTATAAATCCATTTTTGAATTATCAATATTTCATGTATTTTTTTACCTTTGGGTGGTCTAGTTTTATAGCATACAATTCTTGTTGGGTCAATTCTATGAAGTTATTCGTATTCCTCAAATTTAGAGATTTTGGCAATACACGTATTGAAAAGCCATAAGAGAAAGCCTTTCTCCTTAAGCTCGCTAAAGCTCAACCCAGATTGTCACTCAATAGCCTAAGCTGTAAGCTATATTCCTTTGCCACAAACCCAAACACAAGCGCCTCAATACAAAGCCTTATCCTAAAGCTTAGCACCTTCTACATTCCTCATCTAAATCTCCACCTAAAGCTTGTCCCCAATATGAAAAGAAAAATCAAACAATTTATTTATTTTTTTTTTTTTTTATTCAAAAAATCCAATCTTACAATAGCATAAGTTCTTCCTTGGATACATGATGACAATGAAATGAGTCAATGTACAGATGAATAGTTTTGCGTCAATACCTATGCATATATCAACATTTTAACCGCACAGTTATACAGTTCTTTTGTCTCTTTATGTTGTATACTAGCAGGTAAAGTATCCCACAAAACTAATCCCCTATAATAAAAGCTATTTTGTACACGAGTTAATGATGTGAAATCATGTTTAAATTTAATCTTGTCACTCGACCTAGTCTTAATCATCATGTCTCCATCTTCTTTAAGTAGGAACTTATCATCACAACGTATTCCATACATAAGCATTAGTAACTGAACCTCTCTTCGTTGTAGTAATGGCTGTATACTATATCTATGAAACAATTCAGGTATAATTTCATTTGTACATTCCCTATAATAAATTGTTTTCAAACAAACATCTTGCAATTTTTTAAGCTTATTAATATCTTTAACTGGAGCACTATCAAGTAAAAAACTTGCATATTCAAAAAGTGGCTGTAAAGTTTGCTTAAACAATATTTTGGCAACTGATTCACTCAAAAATTTCCGAATTTTTTTAAAATTATATAACCGATAATGAACCTTTTTCCATGTATTTTGTGCAAATTTATCAAAACGCAATGCATTATCAATGTCCACCCCGAGATAGGTATACACAGATACATTTTCAAGTATATTACAAATAAGCCTATCATTATCAATTTGTTTCTTATGATAGTTGAACAACATATGTTTAGTTTTCTTAACATTAATTGTTAACCTATTTTGAGTGCACCACTTACACAAAATCTTATAGGCAGCCTCACTCCGATCCATTGCAACATTAATATTTTCACCCCTACTATACAAAACGGTGTCATCTGCATACATTTTAATATTTACATTATTATCCGAAAATTCCTCAAACAAGTCATTAACAATAAAAAATAATGGTCCGAGACACGTACCTTGACCAATGCCATAATCAACACTTTTTGCATTTGAAACTGATTTCCCTATTTTAGTTTTTATCTTCCTAAATTTCATATAACTTGTACACCATGTTAAAGCCTTTTGGTCAAAGCCATACAGTTTTAAAGCAAACCACAACGCAAATCGGTTATATATTGTCAAATAAAATTTTCAGTGAACTTTGTTTGTTGACAAACCATGTATGATCATGTGTCTTCTGATAACAGAATGGTATGCAAAATTCTATTCAAAAACAGATTTAGACTGTCATGAATACTCATTTTCTGACTTTTTTGGTCTGTTGTGTGGTCCACACAAATACCTAGATTGTTTACCCAAAAACTGATGACATCATCAAAATGTCATTTTGGGAATCCCCCCTGCATTTTCACTCTGCTAGCAGAGTCTCTAATGAGTATTATTTTGGGTGGAGAATGATGTGGGAATTGAGAGGAGGCAAACATGGATGAGCCTGGCTCAGTACAGAAAGGAAAGGGGAGGAATTGACCTATTGACCCTGAAGATGACATCACTGATTATGGGGCAGTTGGGTCACGTGGGGGGATTCCCCAACAAGTTGATTGCAGACCAGAAAACAAAAACAAACAGATCCTCTTTCCAAGGATCATAATTATCGACTTCTAGCCACCAATATCTGATTTTAACTGGCAATATGATTTATATGAGTGTAGTTGAAGATGTCAGGATCGATTTTGAAAATTTAAAAAATTTACTAAATTTTGATAATTTTGCATTGTGGTTTGCTTTAACTTATACAACAGAATATCTAGATCTAATGAGTCGAACGCTTTAGAATAATCGACGTATATTGCACTTGTAATATAGTTATTGTTAATATTATAATAAATATCATACAAATAGTTAAAGATGGCATTGGCCGTGCTATAACCCTGTCTAAATCCATATTGCCTAGGATCTAGTAAACCATGTAATTGAAAATATGATGAAATCTGTGAGTGAATACATTTTTCCATAATTTTACCTACAATACTTGTTATTGCAATAGGTCTCCAATTATTCACATCTGATTTAGACCCCCCTTTTGGGATCGGAGTAATCACCCCTTCTATCCAGTCCTGTGGCACCATGTCATAATATAACGATTGATTAAACATAAAAGTTAATTCAGGTATGAACACATCAGCACAGTCTTTAAATAATCTAGTACTAATAGATGGAATTCCTGAAGGCTTACATATCTCTAAATTTCTGACAATTTTACATACGTCATCTATCAATATAGCTTTAAATGAAAAACTCAAATCTCGTTCTTCAAGCGATTTCATATAATTACTTTTTTCCCATACAGTGTTATTATCACTACTGAGTTTATGTCCAATAGTACTGTAGTGACTATTTAATACCTCAGATATATTACTCTCCCCTAGTACATCCTTAAACGTATATGGGTCATATATTTTGTGAGGAATATCACATTCACCTTTAGCGTTATATCCAGTTAACCTTGGTAACATCCGCCAAAAACGCTTCGGATCCTTACGATTATCCTCTAACATTGCGCGCACAACTTCACATTTGGTATTACGTATCAATTTTATAACATGTTTCTTCTGAGTTTTATAAGCAGTTTCATTTTCCAAATTTTCATTTCTAAGGAATTTCTTATACAGCATATCTCGCAGCTTTATATTTTCCACAACATCAACACTTAACCAAGCAGGTTTATGCGTAAAGACTTTCATATCATGCATAGGACAGTGTATATCAATATGTTTCAAAAGAATTGATTTATAAATTTCCCAAAGCAAATCAGGTTTATTATTTTTATTCCAAAATTTATCCCAGTCTGGATCATTCCTAACATCATCTTGTAATTTATATTTCTCATAGGTCTTATAGGACCGTCCCTTGATCATAATACTATCATGTTTCTCCCTCATCTTTTTCTTAATAATATATACGGGTAAATGATCAGAAATCGATATTCCCATAGTCCCACATTCCTTTATATAATCCATATTCATAAAAATTAGATCTATTAATGATTTACTTTTATTAGTTATTCTAGTGTAACATTTAACTTTTTGTTCTAGCCCATATTCCACCATCAACTCTTTTAACATTTTATAGCCCTTAGTACGTGTCTTAACATAATCAATATTAAAATCTCCACATATCGTAATTTCACAAAGTCCTTTTGCATATAAGACAGTTTCCATAGCTATATTCAAAATACGAATTCCAGTCTCTATACATTCGTTAGGCGGTCGATATACAACACCCAACAATTGGTTTTTAAAGTGTGGTTTATCAATTTTGATCCAAAACTGTTCAATTTGTCTTTCTACTTTTGACATATCAGTTTGCACAGTAACATAAGTCGCCAATTCCTCCTTCACATATATTACAATGCCACCACCTTTACCTTTCACGTTGGGATTTATAAGCGAGTTCCTGTCCTGTCTAAAGGCAGTATAGCCACTAATGTCAATTAAACTAGTCATCAATGCACAGTTTAGCCATGTTTCGGTGATACAGATCACATCAAAATTATTGAAACTATTGAATATTTCAGTAGTTCGGTTGAACAAACTACGCACATTTAAGTGCACAATACTATACTCACGCATTATAACACATTGTTAGACAATTGATAGTATAATTCAGTCTATCTGCCAAATTTCTACCCCAGGTAGCGACGCAAAGGTATGAGGGTAATGAATTTACGACAGTTTGAACAGGTGCATAGGCCAATAGGCCAAACAAATTGTGCATTATATATGTAGTCTGTGCCATCAATTCAGGCAGGACCACATGACGTGTGCAAGGTATTTGTAACCATGCACATTTGATCTTGAGCATTGTTACAGCTCGTGCGATTACAAACATTAACGGTATATCCAACTCCAAGGGGGGGGGGGGGGGAGAGATAGTGTTTATATTTACTACACAATTCAACACACAACATATTTCTCAGTTATATCATGTTATTCATATTACAGTACTATCGTATGTTACAGGTAGCCACCAGGCCCACCTAAATTATTTCAATACGTTGAAAGGGTCTATAAGTTCATTGTGGGTTACTAGGGCAATGTTATGTAACCAGCCACCGGCAGGCACCGAGTGTGTACGTACAGTCAATTACCTATTGACCTATCTTTAGGGCTTTACATGCGTCCTCACGCACCAGGTCCTCCCTTAGCTTGACCAACAACTTACCCAAAACATTTTTCCCGGTCCATGTACCTGATTTGAATTGTACACTTCTCAAGTTGCACCCGCTAGCCCAGAACTCATCTTTTGTAGTTTCTATCAACATGAAGGGCGATGTTGATATCAGATATTTCCGTAGATGTTCGTTTTGTGTGAATTTACACCTAAGGATAGCTGCCATTTTATCCTCTTTTATTGCATCCCACCCTTCCATAACACCCAATCGCTTACCCAGAGATTTGGCAACCGCTGCATGTGGAGTTAACATTATGGCATTGAAAATGTCCGGTCATTTTGCATATTTGGCCCGCACCCCCTGATAAGCGTGTTCTGCCGATCGGTACATTACACCATCGAAAATAATGGTTGTATCATAGAAGTTACTCAACTCAGAGCCAGGAGAGAAAAACCCGATACCCCTGTCAGACATTTCCATACAAGTATCACGAATGTACGTGAGATCCCTCTTTACGGATTGACGTTCAGCGCATACAGGCTTATTGTTCGTTGGAGATGAAGGTTTTTCTTGCACGTCAGGCGTCTTCTCGCCCAAGTCTAACGACAAAGATACATTTTGAGCATCTACCCCGACAGTACTATTTCCTTTACACGCATTTTTCTTGGTCAAGTCAATAACGCTACCCACACAGTCACTAGAATAATTGGCTGCACCTTTAACCTGCGTTGTTGCATTAGTTTCTGGCGATGTAGTTTTGTCCACAACTTTTGGTATCGTTAACTGTCCTTTATACCAGTCCATGTCGTCATGGTTCTGAGACAATACTTCATCGACCAGAACAGCGTCAAACAATTTACCAAATGCATGTGGGATTGTAGGATTTTCGCTTTTATGCCCAAAAAGATCCCACATATAATATCAATTTGATTTGATAAGAGTTAGAAGAGACCCGGGATATTTGGTATTTCATCTAGCACCCCTCACCACAGATGTTGGTAACACACTATCCTATCGCCGTGATATGACCTTAGATGTTGCTACTACGTTAAACCCCAATAACCATTATCTAACAACACTATCCTAAGACAATGTGAAAAACCGGCTGGATGACCTGAACATTAAGTTCCTGGCAACAGATTTAAACAAAATAAAAGAAACAAAAAGAATACATGCGCACCTTAACCCCCTCAAGTCACGCTCCACACATAAACCACTTGTCCTTTCCTTTATCCAATACCTAATTGTTACATTCCCGACAGTCACGTGTCTACTTGTTACATTCCCGACATACCAATCACAAAGCTTCACTCGGCTAAAGCCATTAAAGACTTACTTACGGCCAGGTTCCGCCGCCATAGGGACAAAGGTAATTTCATTTCAGGCCAGCCTTTTGCCCTGATGCCAGTAATGGCTAACAGATGAAGTAGTCGAGAGAGCAATTGCGAGCTGCTCTTTGGACCCTCAGTAAAGAGATCTGACCCACTGATGAGGGTCTTGATTTCACAAGTTATGAGCTGCTCGCCTGACTGGTCCACTTTTTTCGTGACAGCAGAGTGGGTGGGGTTACTTGATGGTAGCATTAAAGGCTGAAGTCCCACTTAAATGGTTATCCTTAAGCAGAAGCGGGATGCTTTGTAGTAGGTGGGTTCCTGTTGTTTTGAGGGACAGTTCATGGTGACCTTGTACTAAGGTATAGAGTGGTCTAAGACTTTTCAAATCAACAGAGTGGCATGGGTTGTCTTTGACCTTTTTTACAACTGACATGAGATTTTAAAAGATAATGAGAACGGCCACGGCAATTTCTTGAATTCGACAGGGAAGGTTATGATTTCTTAAATCTGCGAGCGTGACATGGATATCCCCCTCCAGGGCCCCCAAGGGTCCCTTCACAAGAAAATGATTTTCTTGTTACGGGTGGGCACCGTTGGATGTTAGTTCTCTTAATACAAGTAGCCGGCCTATAATTTTAAACTAAAGAGGAAGGGGGAAGTGTTGAAAAGGATTCAGGGATTTAGGGATTCACTCTTAGATGATTAAGATAATTTTGATTCCAAGGTGAGACCTTGTGTTATAAAACCTCATTATTTAGATGAGAAGGAGCAAGCACCAAACCCTTTAGAGCCTATAAACTTAGAAAAAAATATCTTTGGATCATCTGTTGATGAAATTCAAGATTATGATGAGGAGATATCATCTATTCATCGGGAAAAAAGTGTTTTTGAAAATGGATATGTATCATGAAGAAAATGTATCCAAAATCCTATTTCTGATGTAACTATTTCGTTATAACTATCGCTTCACTTACCGACAAAGGGATAATGCCATAGGCCATCGTAAACCATATATGGTCCCTTCAGAACAATAGAAGCTTTCCTCTAGTCTTTGAAAGTCATAAGCATGAATCATTACCCATGTATCTTTCACACCCTCTATATCGTGATAGATTCATATTGTCAAATCTTGTTTCCACTCAATTAAACCTAAAATGGATACAATTGGAAGGAGAACGACTTAAAGGCCCATTTGGACTATGTGATATGTGCTGCGATATGAAGATGTCGCAGTGAAGTAGCACAAATTAGAGAAAAACGTCTTGGTTTGACAAGTGTAACATGCTCCAAATTGCCAATTTTAACAATGATATCGTCCCTGTATGTGAATTTTCTGTGGTTATACTCATATCACTCTGATATCGCAGCTCAAGTCGCACAGGTGTAAAACGTCCTTTACTTGTGCATTGAACACCATGACATTACAATTATAAGTTGGCAGTTTCTCCACTCCCTTGACTCTGCCCTTACAGAAACAGCTTCACTTTCCTCCCACCACCTTAGCCCCACGTCCTTATAGTCTGTGCCTTTTCCCTGTCAAGTGGTCTGGAGGCAAACCTGATTAAGACCCACTCGGGACCCTGGGCTGACAGGGCCGACCCTGGAGGGGGTTTGCTGACAAGGTGGGTTGGTCATTGGCCCTCAATTACTAGGGCAATAGCCCCTGTGACAGGTGCCAGCCCTAAAGCCTCATACCCACTGAGCAACTTTTATACAATTGGGCAATGGATCGGTGCTAAAATCGGAAAGACTCTTGTGATCGCCTGTTAGTATAGTGTATTGAAATGTGCATGTTTGATCTGAATCGGTGCTAAAATCGGCCGATTCTACCCCTAGAATCGGCCGATTTTAGCGCTGATCTGTTGCTCAACTGTGTTAAAGTTCCTTAGTGGGTATGGGGCGTAAAGTACCATACCCAATGGGTGATTTTACCGTCACTGGGCAACGGGCAACTAGGAATCACTGGGGAAGTCACCAGACAACTGAATTAGCGATGGATCCCTGGCAATTTCCTGTGGGTATGGCTTGCCTTGCTGGGCGACAGGTGACAGGGAGCAGAATCGCCGGGAAAATTGCTGGTTAAATCACTGGTAAAATATCAAATCTGCTCCAGTCACCCAGTGATTTCACTGCCGATTCTCCTAGTCGCCCACCCCCAGTAGACAGTAAAGTCACTTAGTGGTCATGGGGCTTTAGTCTGTATTCTACGTTCCTATTTTTAGGTGCGATTAAAAAAATCAGGTTTGAGAATTAAGGTTAAATTGTACTACATGGTATACATCATGAGAGTTTTTATAGACATTGTACAAATAACATCGCAGCTCTGAAAATGAGTTAGCTGCCATGTTAGTGTTCACTTTATGATGTCGGTTTTTTTTCCAACTTTGGGCCATTTGAAACAAATTATTTAGGCACAATATTACATACTATTTTACCTATAACCAGCATTAATTGCTGATTATAGGTCAGAGAGTTTGTAAAATTCTGAATAAAACCAATCATTAGTTATATCATTCAGAATTTAAAAATCTAGAGTTTTTCATATGGCCTCGTGGTCTAATTCAGCATTTGGTGTTCAGCAAAATGGGATCATGTGGCCATGTCTGCACAAGGACTATAATCCACTTTTGAATGGTAGGATTTTAAGCCATATTCTCGGGGGGAAAAACAAATGCAAAATCGGTAGCATCAAAATCGTTATGTGGAATACAGGCTTTACTTCAGCAGCTGAAGTTTCTCCAGTCTCCAGACCAGCAGCCCATGTTTGTACTCCATGCACACCTCTATGGGCGATGTCTGGTAATGTAACATTAATTGGATATTGCGTAGACGACCTCTTGGAATCATGAAGTGCTCGGTTCGCCTAGCCTATGCTGCATACCTTTTCTATGGGCATAATGCATACCTTTACCATGGACCAGATGCCGAGGGTATGCTACCTAGTGCTGATGAGTATCAGGATGAACACTATTTCTCTTTGGCTTAAAGTGGAGTTCCTGGTTTTGCTTTAACAATGAATTAACAGGTGTTTTACACACAAATTGTTCAATAACAGAGTTCAATAACACTGAACTCTGTAAATTGTTATACATTGGTATATATTTGATATCGACACGTATTACATACATATTACATATTATATTACATATTATATAGTCTTCAGATACAAAAAAAAACATTGTAAAGCACTCATTATCATGTAGAAAAATCACCCAAAAGCAAACGTTTGGGCACACGGAAAACTTTCACTGTTGCTCGAAACTATTGCAACAGTGAAGCCCTATGTGGCAGACAACAAGATTGGCCTTACTATTACTATAAGTTGATTGGGTGTTATTGTTACTATTAGTCAATGTTGGCGTACTTGTTACAATAAGTTCATGCTAGCGTTCTTGTTACAAACTATTACCCTGATTGAATAAGACAACTTTGAGTAGAATAATAAAGGTAGCTAAAAAAAAGTGTACATAAGAGAAATCTGGACCTTCACCTCAGACACGCTTCATTAAGCATCTGAATGCAGAATTGAGAACTATGTTAAGACTACATCTAAGATAATTAAAGATGATAATTCATGTTGAAGAAAAATAAAATTAATCATCTAAATGCATTTCAAAATCTAATCTAACTGCAATATTATTAATTTTGTATCTAGTCACAATAGAGAAAATGCAATATCAATTACGACCTTTGCTTCTATTCGTACTAGTATTTTTGCTTTACATGTCTTTCCTAATTAAAGAGCAATTGTTACTTTCTTTTTATTTAGTGCTTGGAATGGAGACACTACATGAAATTGAAAGGCTGACAGCAAATTCCAATTAACACGATGTCAGACGAAATCGGATAGCACTCCTTAATGTCTTCATCATAATTATGGTGGTGTTCAAGAGAGTATTTTAGACAGAACAGCTAGATTACTGTTCTCAGAATAGTAAAAGTTATCAACTCATTGTTTTGGTGACTAAAAGTTCAGTAACTATAGTGTACTGAAGTCACTATAGTGTACTGAATGCAACGTTTGTACTATTATCATAACTTGGAGCGTGGCCACGATAGACCGAATAGAAATGTTTTAAACCAAATTTAATCTTAAGTAATGTCAACCAATGGCCTGCAACACAAATGGTAGCCTGATGGACACCTTGGGAAGGTTGAATGGTGTCCATGTGGAGACCTGCTGGATTCAAACTTAAACCAGTTGTTTAAACTTTCTTATACCTTTCAACAATGCTTGGGTAGTGCATTATCATCTATCACAGAGAATGACTAGTCTCCATAATGTCCCCTCTTATTGAATATTATAAAGGGTATCTAGGATATTTTTGCTTATGGGGGACCTATGTCCTTTAGTTAGTTGCAGACCACCAACAGGAAAATTGCCTGACTTCCTGCATATTATACCAAACTTCAAAGGTTAACTTGAAAATAAATTGAAGAATAAGAAAAGGCTTAGCAGTACCATTGAATGTCTGATGTGCTGCTGCGTTTCAGCTGGAGCGGCAGTGACAATTGCCACTGCCTATTTTATTTTGACTATTTTATTTCTTATTGATTTGAGGGATAATATTTTTTAATGTTATTATAGCGATTGACGTAAATTGCTATTGAATGCAGTATGGTGATTTCTGGTGGTCTCAGTTGGTTCTAAGCTCTGGATTCGCAGGATCCGCCCTTGTCTGTAACCTTAAAAAGTGGTTAGTCTTGCCTTTTATATTTCTAGTATAGCTGAATGGCCTACCTACAACCAGACAGGACATAATAATCAATTATCTGCAGTGCCTAATGAACATGGAACTAACATTTAGTATGTTTGTACGTATTCACAAATTTAATGCCCGCCACCCCCCTTGGAATAAAGAGCGCATTGGATTTGTACACAAGTTTACTCACATTTTCAAAATTACAGACCCCCTCCCTACTTGATGCTTACATACTTAATGGAAACCCCCATACTAAAATGTGAATGTACTACGCATTCAATGTATTGCATTCAATACACGTAAGATGTGGAGAAAGAATTGATCTTAGCTTCGCCTTTTTGGTTGCGCCAAATTTCTTGGTGGCGACAGGATTTTTTGGTTCTTGGGCCGGATTGACACCTTATGATATGTCTTATCACGAGAAGGCTTGCGACAAAATCGGTAGTGATTTATGAACAAAAGATCGGAACTGAATTCTCTAAAACAATGTGAGCTAAATATAAAGATTTAGAATGTCAAAACAATTGTCTTCAGAATCATGACAAAATCGCAAAGCTGACCGATGCTGTCTAAAATCCTGTCGCATGGGAAAGAATCGCAAGGTGTGAACCAGCCTTTATTACGACCCAGGTCAGTTGCACCTATATCTTCACCGGACACCTCAATCATTTACGACTAACGAGGTGGTGCAGCAATCATTCAGGACAGGCGGATGTTCTGACACATTACGCATGCGTTATGGTGACCGGAGTAGGCAGGTGGCGATTTAGTAGGAATGAAGAAAGAGGAGAAGGAGGGATTCCAATAAACTGGCTTGGTCCATAGTTATTTATACGTGGTTTGCAGGCCAGTACCCAGGGTCTGCAGTGGGGGGGGGGAGAGATTCCCCAAGTAGAATTTTTGCCTATAATATCAATAATTTAAACCTGAAAAGGGGGTGGCGAGGCCCCCAAAGAGGAACTTTTCAATATTTTCTTCCAATTTTTTCATGTCTTTTTACAACAATTTATAAATGGATAGTGGGAACATTCTAAGAAATTTCCCCTGTGTGTGTTGGGGGAGGGGTGCCCCCCCCCCCCCCCCCCCCGCCACCTCCCCGCCACCCTCGCAACCCCCTCGGTTACGGACCTGGTTTGTTGTAAAGGTATCTTTTGCACGTAGACTGTCATACTTTAGACCTTTTTTAACATACAAAATAGATTTGTAGGGGTAAATAAGGATTGGCCATTGGTAAAGTGTGCAGCATTTTTCGTTTTTGTCGTGAAGTTTAACAGTTTTTAAAATTCACAAGAAAAAAGGAAAGGGTCATTATCAAATGTAATAAGGTGACTACCTTTCCCATGGATCCCCCTGGACGCTTTTTGTACCACCAGTATCTCATATTTGCTTATATAATATTATGATATGATGGAACCTCGGTAAATATCATCCAAATATCAATTGCTGCTTGCTACAAGAGAAAGGAAAGTTCTCTGCTTCCCTTCCCCTCGTTGACACATTTTGCTTAGCAACAAGTTATTTCACCTGTCAAAATAGGTTTACAGTGGCAATCACTGTAGGCTCCATGAGAAAGAAACTTATATGACTCCGTTTTAGATCTGTACTAGCAGCTCCAGGCGTCTTAAGCCTATATTCCACTATACGGAACTTGCTTGCAGCACCATGAAAAGATTCAAGCAAACTGCCGTAAACCCGCTTGCGGTAGGGTGCTGCAAGGTGGAATCTAGATGTTTGCGGCACCTGTTTGTGGCACCTGTTTGTGGCACCTGTTATTCTATGTAGGTTTTCTAAGGTTTGCTTGCGGTACCAGATACCAACATGTTGGTATCAAAACCGCAAATTGCTTGCGGCACCTAAAAATAACAACCGCAAAGTGGAATATAGCCTTTACACATTTATAGAAAAGATATTGGAACATTTTATTCTACTTAAACAATGCAGAGAAGTAGTCTATTCCCTTGGTACCGTTTACCGCAGTGCTTGTAAGCCAGAATCCTGACCCAGTACTTGTTAGCCATAGCCTAGACCTTTAAGAAACCTCTCTGTGCCCTTTCAGCGTTATGACACATTTTCCTAGCAACAGGTATGTCATCTGTTAAAACAGATTTATTTCTTAACATGTAAACAATATCCTTGCTTCCAACCAGTATGAACAATTAAGAATACTATCACCTTTTACTAAGGTGCTTGTTAGTGATGGTCTTGACCCTCATGATAAAAATAACTGTTCTGTTGCTGCGTCATGAACCGGTCATCAATGAACGCCATTGGTAGCACCGACCAACAGCACATCCACCCAACATGACCTCGTTAAATGTCACCCAAATGTAGTATCAATCACTGCGGGCTACAAGAGAAAAGAAACCTCTCCTCCCCCTTTCATCGCTTCGACTAAATCTATTTTGCAACAGGCTATTTTATTCATTAAAACAAGTTTATCATTTAAAAAGCAATTCTGAGAATTCTACCTTAGTTACTGCTGTACTTTGTTTCAAGCCTATATAAAACCTTAAAGGAAACCTTGCACATATTTATTGGATGATTATTTTCCAATGAAATTCCTGGAGAGTGACGTTTGTACTAAGAACTAACAGTGCCAGAAGTGTCTTAAGGGTATTTTAAGTGTATCCAAGGTTATGGGATCTTAAAATTTGGTCTAATTTCAGCATTTTTAAGGGAATTCCCTTAATTATGACGTAGCAAGGACAGTAATTGGGAATCCCCATGTATAAATAAAAGGGAATCCCCCTCTCTCAAAGATTTATAGAAAAGAATTTGGGCTCCAGCATCAAATATTTATATTAGGCCCCATGCAGGCTTTCAGTAATTGCATTGTTCACCAACCTAAATTCGATCAATAACTTGGAATTCCCAAGTCATTTCTAAAGTGAATTCCCTTAATTAAGACGTAGCAAGGAAAGAACTGAAAAGCTGAGAATTTAGGGAATTCCCAAATTTGATTGTCATACCTGTATAATTTACTGCATCCTGATATTTTGACATCTTTTTCATTTGAAACATTTTGAGATCATATAAATGAAGCCAAATACACAGAAATTGGGAACTTGTAAATTTATGTGCAAGGAACCCTTTAAGAAATTATTACCTTTTGCCAAAGCACTTGTTAGCGATGGTCTTAACCCTCATGATAAAAATAACTGTTCTGTTGCTGCGTCATGAGCCGGTCATCAATGAACGCCATTGGTAGCACAGACCACTACAGACCAGCAGCACGTCCACCCAACATGACCTCGTTAAATGTCACCCAAATATAGTATCAATTGCTGCGGGGTACAAGAGAAAAGAAACCTCTCCTCCCCCTTTCATCGCTTTGACTAATTCTATTTTGCAACGACCTATTTTATTTGTTAAAACAAGTTTATCATTTAAAAAGCAAATCTGAGTAAGGTATACCTAAGTTACTACTGTACTTTGTTTCAAGCCTATATAAAACCTTAAGAAATTATTCCTCTTTACCCAAGCATTTGTTAGCGATGGCCTTGACCCTCATGATAAAAATAACTGTTCTGTTGCTGCGTCATGAACCGGTCATCAATGAACGCCATTGGTAGCACAGACCACTACAGACCAGCAGCACGTCCACCCAAAATGACCTCGTTAAATGTCACCCAAATATAGTATCAATCGCTGCGGGCTACAAGAGAAAAGCAACCTCTCCTCCCCTTTCACCGCTGTGACCTTGAACCCATCCGGGGTCCACCGCCACTGATTAGTGTCCCTTTTGCCCGTAGGGGGTCTCTGCTTGACACTTGGTATTTGAAGCCACCGCTAGGAGGCACTGCTGATGGATGATGACGTCATCAGTCGTCCCGTCACCCCCTGCGGCTTTGCCACTTCCTGTAACGGTGACCTATGGGGACTGGATCTCGTCAATATTGGCAGAAAGAGACGCTAGTTCGCTGGCAAGCAGTTTGAGGGCTTTTTGCCTGGGTGAGATGACTGTACCGGTATTTTAAAGGGAGCCAAAACCAATAAATTCAATGAAATTTTCCAAACTCAAATTATCATGGAAATCCATTCCTTGAGCCTATTCCTGGCCCATGTTAAAATCTAAACCATGAAATATGGTAAAAAATGATTAAAAACATGTTTTTCTTGCTCAAATCAATTAATGTGGATCCGCAAAAATAGGGTTTGTTTACAAATAAATGCACATATTACCATCTCTTGGGGCATTCTACCTCAGTTTGAGCTAGTTTACACAGCTAATACTTTACCACTGACCATAACTGGACTCATCCAACATATTTCTATACTTATCTGAGTTTTGAAAATTTTGTCAATTATATTGGTTTTGGCTCCCTTTAAGGCTCCTGTACGGTGAACGTATAGGGCATGATTTGAGGGTCCTGATTCAGCCAATCAGGATAAAAAAACGGAACAAGTATGATTTTCATCGGAAGTTGAAGGATACCACGTGCACTCAATTGATGAAAAATTGTCATTTGGATCAATCTCAGGGAAGAAATATACATACGTTATCAGTTTTAAGTGTATGTTCTGCAAGGTATTTAGATACCAGAATTGATTACCTCGAAATAACATAGGAGAACATAATGTTATAGAAATATCACATTAAAAAGCAATGATGGTCCAACAAGACTGGGCCCTATAATCCTTCACATAGGAATAAGTAAAGGTCAGGGGAGCATTAAAATGATCTTATCTGAAATATAACCCATTTGCCTGCATAATTGCAGTCTTTGCTGTCATAGGCCTACTCCCCCCTGTTTTAATCTTACCTACAAGCCATCTCCCCTCGAAAGGATGATTGCGGTTTTTAGCAGGGTATCATATTTCAATGGCTTTTCATAAACATGGATGGAGCCTCGGGTTGCAAGTACACGTTTTAGATCACTCTCGGACTTCATTAATGTTTTGCATGGACGTCTTATAGAGGTTATTTGCGCCTCAAAATCAAAGTTATGTTCTGTTTTATACAAATGTGAAAATAATGTGATTTCCTGTTGTTGCACATTGTTTGGGGAAATTCTACCAGCAGCGCATGTAGGTTTAAACTCTTTTGTGTACATGTTTACTTAATTCATAAATTCTAAATGAGTAATTGCATTTGATATTTCCATGAGAAGATACATCTGAATCTGGTTCTTTTGTAGTATTGTTAATGAAGATGCAAAGTACATTTCTGGGGCACTGGGAACCAATATGGCAGTGTACCACGTCAGGGACCAGTGACAGCGAAAGCTTCCAGTGTGGTACAATGATAAGCTATGCTGGTACCCGGTGGCCCAGAAAGGTACTTCTCGTTATTGAAGCTAGATAGCTCAGTACGCTTGCTAAACGAGCCCTATATTAGACTTATTTGAATTATTGTTTATTATAGAGATTAGATGGCAGTAAACTAGGGTTAAAAAACATGATTAGCTACCAGAAGGCAATCTTGGCGAGGTAATGTGAATGTAAATCTGAGGCCACACATAAAGAGCTAATCTAGGTAGGATTAAGCATAGGCAAGTCGATGTAAATCAGAAACAAAGGATATAGCGGGGAGAAAAAAGGACAATATTTACATCTGTATGATATATAAAGCACATAGCTTCTTCGCACTCTACTGCTCAGCACAAGCAAAAAAACCATAAGGCCGAACAACCTCTATAGAGGGGAAAGTGCCTTCAGGGAGCCTTTCACGTTATAAATTGAGGTTGGCATAGGCTTTGTTTTATCATGACCCCCAGAGGGGTGCACAAGGGAAGCGTGGACTGTATCCTAAAGCGCTGGTGCTGTCGCTGACCGATCCGACAAAGAAGTCCACTCCCACAAACTGACTGTTTACATTCCCTGCACCTTGTCCACAGACCAGCCACACCTCTCAAGTTAGCCCCCAGGTCGCCACCAATAACGCCGCCAGCCTCGGCTGTTTGACTAAGCAGTTGGTCGTCTCCTGGGCACCACGCCACGAACAAAGGCGAGTTTCAACATGCCGACTAAACCCAGTGACATTAGCGGTTATCAGCTTATCAGCAGGTTGACAAGTGTTTTAATCTTGTTGCTAGCAGCCTTGGCTCTTTTTCATTAAGAGGTAGTTAGGCACCACACCATGAATAAATGTGGGTTTCCACATGCCAACTAAATGCCATTGACTATCTGGGTTGTCAGGAGCATACAATTATTGTTGCCACCAATAACGCCACCTGCCTCGGCTGTTTGACTAAGCAGTTGGTTGTATCCTGGGTACCACGCCACGTATAAAGGTCAGTTTCCACATGCCGACTATTAAATGTCGTTGACTGTCTAGGTTGTCAGGAGCTTACAACTGTTGCCACCAATAATGCCAATGACCTCAGCTGTGTTTGACTAAGTAGTTGGTCGTCTCCTGGACACAACGCCAGGAATAAAGGCAGGTTTCAACATGCAGACTTAACGTCATTGACCTGGGTTGTCAGGAGCTTGTAAACAACTGCTGCCATCAATAACACCAACAGCCTCAGCTCTGTTTGACTAAGCAGTTGGTCGTCTCCTGGGCACCACGCCACGAATAAAGGGGGGTTTCCACATGCCGACTAAATGCCGTTGACTATCTGGGTTGTCAGGAGCTTACAACTGTTGCCATCAATAATGCCACTGGCCTCGGCTCTGTTTGAGTAAGCAGTTGGTCATCTCCTGGGCACCACGCCACGAATTAGGGCAATTTTCCACATGCAGACTAAACACCGTTGACTATCTGGGTTGTCAGGAGCTTACAGCTGTTGCCACCAATAACGCCGCCGGCCTTGGCTGTTTGACTAAGCAGTTGGTCATCTCCTGGGCACCACACCACGAATAAGGCAGTTTTCCACATGCCGACCTAACACCATTGACTATCAGAATTTTCAGGAGCTTACAACTGTTGTCACTAATAATCCCATAGGCACCAGTCTTTGTTCTGTCTAACTAAACAATTGGTCATCTCCTGGGCACCACACCACGAATAAAGGCGGGTTTCCACATGCCGACCAAATGCCATTGGCTATCTGGGTTGTCAGGATCTTACAACTGTTGCCACCAATAACACCACCATCCTCGGCTGTTTGACTAAGCAGTTGGTCATCTCCTGGGCACCATGCTATGAATAAAGGCGATTTTCCACATGCAGACTAAATGCCGTTGACTATCTGGGTTGTCAGGAGCTTACAACTTTTGCCACCAATAATGCCAAAGGCCTCGATTCTGTATGACTAAGCAGTTGGTCGTCTCCTGGGCACCACACCACGAATTAGGGCGGGATTCCACATGCCAACTTAATGCCATAGACTATCTGGGTTTTCAGGAGCTTACAACTGTTGCCACCAATAACGCCGCTGGCCTCGGCTGTTTGACTAAGCAGTTGGTCATCTCCTGGGCACCACGCCATGAATAAAGCCAGGTTTCCATTTGCCAACTAAACGCTGTTGACTACCTGGGTTGTCAGGAGCATTGTTGCCATCAATAATGCCAAGGGCTGACTAAGCAGTTGGTTGTCTCCTGGGCTCCACGCCATGTATAAAGGTGGGTTTCCACATGCCAACTAAACCCTAGTGACTATAGTGTTTTTATTGGCTGCTTTTTTTCTAAATGCCAAATAAACCCAGATGACCATAGTGTTTTTTGGTAGTAGACAAGTGTTAACCCTGTCACCACCACTAATGCAGGCAGCTTCAGCTCTGTTTAACTAAGCAGTTGGTTGTCTACTGGGCTCAACACCATGAATAAAGGTGTATTTCCACATGCTGACTAAACCCCTTTTTCCACCAGTAATGTTGATGACCTCAGCTCTGTTTGATTAAGCAGTTGGTGGTCTCCTGGGCACAACACCCAGAATGCTGACTAAAACCTGTCGACTATAGTAGTTGTCTGCAGCTGACAAGTGCCAACCCTGTTGCCATCAGTAATGCCAATGGCCTCGGCTCTGTTTGACTAAGCAGTTGGTCATCTCCTGGGCACCATGCAATGAATAAAGGCAGGTTTCCCTGTGACTACATGTACAAAGAGGTTTTCAGCAGCTTAGCCTTCTCAGTCGTCTGTAAGTATAACCATATGCCACTGAAAGGGTATATCATTTGGAAATGTTTAACAGGATTTTTAACAAGCAGTAGTAAATGAGGCTTGGTTGGTATGTGGACTAAGCAGTTGGTTGTCTCATGGGCCCATATTCTACTAATACGACTATCTTCAGAGACGGCAATCTAGTACTCGACTTTCACATTCACTATAGCACCACACGTATCATTTGAAAGATAATCAAAACCCTTTCAAATCATAAATAACATGCCTATGACTATACATATGTATTATAATAGACTACTTTTCCCATAGGCGATTAATAAAATCAAGACCAAAATTGACTAGTTTAAGTCAAGCTTAACACTACAGAACCAACTGTGTTTGACCGGGTGTGTTGTAATGTGAGCTGGGCGCCGGCTCTTATAGCGACAATAGTACCGAGGGATCGTGTTTCAAGAAACACATTTTATCTCTCTGACTTAATGGAAAGCAGCTGGTTGTATGAATACAGATAGGTATTTTTGTCACAGGACGATATGATTTTTTTCTGTACTTGTTATTATCCGTTCTATACGCAAATGGAAATCCTAGCTCTTTCTTGACAGCTGTGCTAACACCTCTGGGTATGAAAAGATCCTCTTAGATGTAAACATGGATGACCACTGCATCGCCACCTGGTGTGGTTCAATTTATTGTTGCTGGATTTCCTTTGTCGATCTATGAAAAATAAGCTTGGATTTTCTACAGTGAACTAAGGTTTCATTTGGCCTAAAATATTCATTGTGTTACTTCCCATACATTTACTGCATTACAGTATACATTACAAATATATATTTTGGATTATGAAAAATGCATGTCATGCATTTTTCATAATTCATAATCATGGGTCATGCTCTATCTTTAATGGTTGTAGGTCATATATATGACTTTTGATGTTTTTTATATGTTGCCCATGAATCCAATTAACCACCCCGGGGGGTTCAGACTGTTAACACTCTTTACGAAATTATGTCAGACACCCACATTTACTTTAAAAATGTTTCTAAAGCCCTTCAACTGGGCTATACTTCAAGATTGGTATTAAACAGTAGGTTTCTTTTGAGAACCGAATACACCATCCAAGTTGAAAATATTCAAATGTAGTTCCATTCCCTGGTTGAGAACATTCGAAGAGTGAGGTGATGCAGCTTCACGATTCATCTGGCTATCCGTGAATCATTTCCTAACCAGTTATGTGTATCAACATGACGTAGACGGTGAGAACAGCGGCAAGGCAAGGTAATGTAGCAGGCACTGCCCAGACTCGAACCAGGGCCAGCCAAGTCAGAGGCAAGCATGCTACCAACTACACTATCCTGCCCCCCTCGCACTCAATTGAATGATACGATCTAATATGAGAAGAATAATGCTTAGAGAAGTGCACTGTGGCAACTAGCTAATAAACGTTATGTGCTATGTTATTAGAAAGAAGTATGCACACACACAAAAGAAGCACACAACAGTTGAGAAACAGACAACAATTGCATTTGTGACAACATGGATAATAACATTTACATGAAAGCTTTTTTTATCTATAATCTTTAAAATTAAGTCTTTTGACCAGACTTGGCCGCTTTTATCAATATAACGTGTTTGGTTTATCAAAATATTAATTATAGGTCTCTATTTCTTATGCTTTATCCATTCAACTCCAAAGATTTGTTTGCCTTTCCACGCCCCTTCATTTGCCCCACAGTCTCCAATAAAATAATAAATCTGAGAAAATATGCCCGGCTCCACCAGTACAGATGCTTGATTAAATGTGTCAGGCCTAATTGCGAAGCTTAATTAAGATGAATTGATAAAAGATGCCTTTCTTAACCTGTTCCAAATTGAAGAGGCAATTGGCCAAGGCAGAATTACGACCCACGCACGTGAGGGCTGGGCTGAATGTTCTCGGAGAAATGGGAAAAAATATAATGGCGCTGCAGTGATAATGAGTTGAGACAGAATCATTTTTTATTCAGAGGCACTTCCTATGCTGGGTCACACTTGCCTAGATGTGTCCAGTACATGTTGGCGCGGCTATACTTTGGTTGGTAGATTCTGAATTAAGGTTGTCGGTATGAAGGTGAAATATTTCTTGGAAATTTTTTATTATTATTATTAATTAACCACTTTCACATACATGTGCTCTTCCAAGTAGGTGTAGAATAATCTTGAAATATCCATATGGAATATAACTTATGTACATAATTGCTATATTACTATATGGACTTCCGCCCCAAATTCCCATTTTTCAGTCTTTGTGTAGCAAATGGTACTTCGTACAATATGTACATATGTTGACTATGTTCTTCATAAGCTGCATATGAACCATACACAGTTTTAACATGGTTGGAGTAGCAATTCTCAAATGGATTGAGACCGAGAGTGAGCATAATGATTGGTTGTAAATACAAGTCAGAGGCAGTGAGGTTCCCATAATTATCCAAGTTATTTTCTATCATTTCTCCACAGGCACTCAGTAGTAAGTGCTCATCTCAAGTGTCCTTGGTGGCTACATAGATTATAAGATGATGTTACAGGAACTGGCTATATAGAAAAGTTAGATGGACTGAGCCACCAGACTAGATAGGTTTTTTTAATCTATAGCATTGTAATTAGCTGATGATAGCCTATAACTTGTAGGGCTTTATAGAACAGTATACCATACGAATTGGAGAAATATCTGGGGCAGATAGGATTTGGAAAGGGCGTTCTCCATATAGGCTATAAGTATTAATTTTAGTATACTAAATTAAGTACTTATCAGCAACTATGACTACCAATCCATATAAACCGTGTTTGATATTTTGGGGCGAAATGGGAGTCAATTATCAGTGGTTCACTCCGTGAAGGTCACCTAGTGTGAACAGGGCAGTCTGAAACCATGCAACAATATAGACTCAATCGCCACATTAGGGCCGATTCTATTAATAATCTGGCAAGAAATAGAAATCACGATTAGTGGGTTCAAATCACCCTATCAAATAGTGGGAATGGAGCATAAGGCAATCTGATTCTTAAATGATGTATCTGTTGGAAATACATCATTACTGTACGTGTAATGGAGAAGCGTGGATGGAGGTATTTTAGCCATGAAAAGCTATGAATAGAACACCTTGACATTTCTGTTAGGAGGTAGATTTGTGATAGTTCCTGTCAAGGTATTTTCATTGAGAGACTAGCAGATTGAAAGGAAAGAGTCGGATGTCAGGAATCCTCTATGGGAGGGGAGTGACGCATATGGACAAAGGGGACTCATCCATAATAGAATTGGTAGCTCAGTCACTCTAAGTGCCTCTTTTGACTACCGTCTCCATGAGGTTTTTAGGTAAAGGTGGGGATTCAAATCCCTTAGCAAATGGAAACTGCGTGGGTGAAGTGAATAGAATCTACTGGATTTACAAAATGTTTCTGGAAAAATAACGAGTATTTCACACCAAACAGGTGTATTCTAACAACCCATTATCCACCTATACAAGGTAGGGTAGAATAACAAATTTTATTGAACGGGTATGAATGGGTGACTATGTGTCCGGCTGACCCCGATAGTCAGTGAACATTATTTCAAACAATACAACAAGCGACAGGCCTTTTTTTCTCAAGGTAATTAGTTGTCATGCAGGATAGATGATTTTTAGATAATGAGAGGCGAGAGGATTACTCTTAACATTCTGCATGGTATTAGAATGCAGACTCCTCCGTCTATAACCCTGCCATTACGAGGAAAGGCCAGGAGCGAAATGTGATATATTCCGTAAGTTTGAGAACAATACAATTTTTGCATACCAAGTATTCAATTATGTAATCAAAAAGAATATCCAATAACATAGAAATGTGATACAATGGGAGTTCGTATATCCAATAACATAAGAATTCAGTAACGAGATGGGTTTAATGGAAGTTACCAGAGAAAAAGTAATATTGAATGCTGAGATTGAGATTCTTGTGAATGGCAAAAAGAGTCAGGCATTTTCCCGAAAAAGTAATTGATGCTAAGAATTTAGCAGTGAGGGCTCTGAATAGAAAACAGGAATCGAAATTAGGGTATCCCTACCCTAGGTCATTCACAAAACTGCTTGCAATGCAACATACCCTGATACCCCGCATGCGGACGCAGTATGCCCCCAGAACCCACACGCCCCCTGGTGGCAATCAACCGGGAGGGTCGTCGCGTGCAGACGGGGCGGGCAGGGCTCCAATCAGTGAACAACACCGACCCATGACGTGCACAGCATGTACTGGGCACCAATGACAGGCCTGGGGACCCACAAAAAGGGCCTATGCCATAGTTGGCCTAATTAAACACAGACTAGAGGTATAGGCCATCTGTAATTACTGTAGGATGTATATGGGTATATGCCATTATTTGGGGCGAACGGTATGAAATCAGAGTATGTCTTACATGTATGTAATTGGTCTAACTTGACATAGACTAGAGGTATAGGGCATCTGTAATTACTGTTGCATTATGACTATTTTTGTGCATCTGTCTTTGCTTTGTTTCCCCTTTAAAATGCCCTCTCGTGTATGTATATAATATTTTATATCATATACGTATAGGCTACATGTCTAGCTGTGTGTGAATGATTATACGTGGATGTTTCCTGAGTGCACTCGCACTTTTCCTATACTTCTTACTTGTTTGAATGCTTTGTCAGTCTCTGTTCGTTATTTGTTCATCGTGCTCTGGGCACCGATGACAGGCCTAGGGATCCATAAAAAAGGGCTATGCCATAGTTAGCCTAATAAGACACAGACTAGAGGTATAGGGCATCTGTAATTACTGTAGCATATGACAATATACAATGTTGTTTAGGGTTAGGAACGGCATGCTGATGAAAGCACAGTATGTCTTTTTTTTGTTGCTGTTTATTTTTCCTTGATTTGTTTGTCTTTGGACTCGCGAATGGCATGAAACCAGGGGATGTCTGTTATTCTGTGTATGTGTCTTTGATTTGTTTGTCTCTGGAATACCCTCTCGGGTATTTCCTGAATAAACTCACACTTTTCCTATACTTCTTACTTGTTTGAGCGCTTTGTCAACCTGTTGGCTACTTGCTCGTCGCATGTTAATAAGGCCTTTGACAAAATCTTCTTAATTTCTTTAGCTGAAGACTCCTCAGAGGGTCACCATGAAGACAATTTCATTTTCAGATGACCCATTTCCTAAACCATGATGATAAACTAAGCATCTTTGTCATAATAATTATGTTGTGTCCTCTAGGTTTGATGTTGTTTACTATACAATTAAATCATGTTAAAATATGAATGGTTGAAATGGTTGACAACACTGCCTGTAATAGACAAAAAGGGTTGGTGGGAAAGGGCAGGGTCCAGTCGCCTTGTTCAGGGACTACTCGGTCTTTATAACCCTGCCACCACCTGGGACCCTGGAGGTGGCATTCACACCCCTGGTTTACAACCTACCACCCCTTTCAACCGCTAACACGCTCACAACACAATCTTCATTCAGTCCCCAACTCCTCCTGTCACCTTTTTTTCACTCAAAGGAACGAAAAGAATGCAACAAACAAGTTCTAAGCTTCACCTGGGCTCCTCCAGGGTGCTCCAATACAATGCCTCCAGCGTGAGAAAATCCGATTGGTTGGTCTCAGTCATGTGACCCAGCCCCTTGCTGGCAGCCATTAATTAGCACCTGTGTCCGTTGTCTGACAGTGATAGGTCTTTTGTAGACAAGTATGAGATCACCATAAACATGATGTTTAAAGTTTAAAGAATAATACTCATTGACAATGCTTTCATGCTTTCTTCTGGTAAATTAGGCATATATTGTGATATTTTGTTTAATGATACCTGAAGCAAAATTTTTATTTCAGGAGCGGCGTTGACGTAACCCTTCCATTGCCATAGTTCTGCTAACTTGTTGTCACGTCACTATATAAATCCTTGTAACATAACCGTTATTCATTCGTGATTTGACTGCCAAGCACATCATTTCACCAGATTTTTTAACTTTTTAGAGTTGATGTAACTAGGAGGAATAATAAATAATCCTACTTGAAATAATTCAGATAAATAAATAATCCAACTTATTAATGTCCAAACCAATCACCTGTTGTTTTTGTTATCAACAATCACTCTAGTCTATATATTCTAGCTGCAAAGTAAATAGATAATTTCTCAGACTTTTGAATGCACTGAAAAAAATGGGAGTTAGAAAGTTAGTCATATGTCCTAACTTTGAGCAAAAACCTTAGGACATTTGACGATGCATTTTTGTCCGAACTTTCTAACCTTTCTTTGACTAACCTATAGTCATTTTGACTAACCCATGGGAAAAAAGGTTGGTCAAATAAAACGAAAAACAGAAGGATTCAGTGGGTTTCGAACCCAGGATCTTTCACATTGAAAGCAGGTGCTCTAACCACTACCCTATCCAGTCTTATATTACTACAGGCAACATACAATGATCAATATTGGGACACTCAGGCCTACTGTCTGTCCGTGGCCAGGTGTTTTCTTAAAATCATCATGTGACATGGAACTTATTCACATGCAAATAAAGTAAATGACATGACATAAAGGTCTTGGCATATGACATTGGGGCAATTTCAAATACATGGAAATTACAATTATGCAGAAAATAGTAATGGTTTTGATTTTGTGAAAGGTACAGGGTGACACCATTGGAAAGCATCTCCTTATGACCTCTTGGCTATATTTTACGTTCAGTACATATTTTGGGCGAATACTGGTAAGATAAACCTAACATAGAACCATTCCCCCTCTACTTTTTGGGACCAAATTTAAATTCTTCGAATCTAAGACTTTTTTTGGGGGTGGGGGGTTGGGAATGGTGCATACCCTGTTTTGTTTTAATGCCCCCGCCCTATAATACACCAGTGATGCGCGACTGAAAATGATTAGACAATAATAGAATATTATGTAATCAATGCCTGCAGCTTATTAACAAGGGTTAGAAAGTTAGTCAATTTGACTAATGGTTTAACAAATTTTGAATATCATGAAATAACCACAAATGTTATGGTAATACTATGGAAATCACGTTTCAGGATTCCCACTTATGATAATTAAGTAAATTAAACTCCTGACTAACCTGGGGGTTAGAAAGTTAGTCAATGTGACTATGGGGTTAGTATTATAATAGAAAAATGCACCTCAAGAAGGTTAGAAAGTTAGATTCTCAATGACTAACCCACAATTTTGAGGGTCAAAGCCAGATTTGACTAAGTTTCTAACTTTTCACTTTTTTCAGTGTGACAATAATTTTAAATTGAACACCAATATGGCGTCCAGCTCATTTTGTGGAGTTGTAACGTCATCTGCACAAGGCCTTTAGAAGGATCCTGCTTCCTTCCCAGCCTTAAGCTTTTCCTTAACTACTCGCCCGCTCCACCCCTTGGTCCTCCTCCAGAGAATAAAGCCGATTAGATATGAAATCCTCTATACAGGTACACAGTACTTACGTATACTGGAGTCAAAGGCGGTTCCGTTTTGAGTAGGGGAGTACAATGGTTCATGCGTGACCCTGTTTAATATGGGTCTAAAATCTGCTAAATTATTATTATTTTCCACAAGCTACACTGCTATATTTCCCTAATTACCATATTGGGACCTGTTTTTGGTTAATAGCTAACAAATCCTATTATGATTTTGAGACAATCTCTGCGTTTCTGCTTTTGTCAGGATAACTGGAGCCATCATTCAATTGCTGCTTTTCCAATTGCCTTTTGAATCACACAATCATGTTATTACATGAAGAAGTATAATTGATTCCCGGTCCTTTCTCAACAGCTTTATTTCATTTTCATGCATGCTTCATTTTCCCGTATTACCATCAACACTTTCTATTGTCATCAACACTTTCTATTTGTAAATATATCAATACACAATGCAAACACAAAAATGATAGCAGCTTCATCTGATACTAATTGAGTCATCTAATTGAAAATTTTGAAATTTATTTTGGCGGGATAAGTAACGATTGCATCCACTTTCATTCCCATAAAATGCTCAACTCTAATTCACTAATACCCACAGTATTTTCCTCAGCTTGAAAGAAACCACGAAACACTAACGTTTTCATGGGGCACACATCCCCCAAGGCCCACCCTAGAACCGCCCACTTCGATCTGAATCGACAGATTAGGTTAGACCATGTTTGCCAGGCGTATCCGTCTCCGTGGCGGGAATTTTCCCGCGTTTGTTTTGGCGGCAAACAACAGAAGCCGATTGTCGTCTGCTGCTTCAGACTGAAGTTACGTCCAAGTCCGCTAGTCGCCCACACTATTATGTAAGGGCTGAGTAGGTCAGGGACGGACTAATGCTGCTTCAGTGAACTGGGGGCACAAGAGGTGACATCGGTTTGCTCTCAAGTCCTCACAAAGCCGACCGTAATGGCGGCAACCTTGATTAACTGACTAGCACTTCTCCTCCTGGGTTTGCCTTCCTGTCTCCACTTGCCAACCCCTGGAGGGAATGGTTCTCAGCTTACCAGATCAAGTGCTTGATTATGTTTCGGCCGTTAATTAAAGGAGGGTCATTAAGTAGTAAAAAGGGGGGTTGGTTGTCGATGAGCCGAAGGGGTGATTTATTGAAAGCTATGGTAACGTTTTATAATGGTTGTGGCAATGTGGGAAGTAAGGGAAGTATTGTCCTGAAGATATGTAAGATATGAAATGTAGTGCTACAAAATTCAAGAAAAAATATTCATAAAGTAAACATCTTAGATATCAGTTAACAGATTTATTTTGATGTATAGATACTGAAGAACAATTGATTAGTCTATCCCTCCATCTGAACGGTTGAGTTAGTTGAAATCTATTTGCCTAAATTATTGCATTTAGATGTTTTCTTAATGTATTGTCCATCCAAATATATTCCATTCCTTACCCCTGTTGACAACTTGTTGACCCGGTTTTAAACCATCCTATCAATACGCCCATGAGAACAAGGGAGCCAGTACCGGATTTAGGAGGGGGGGGGGGGGGTATCGCCAGCATTAAAACTGGCATGTGGATTACAGACTTAACACTGTGAATGCTGACTAATCGCTATAGACACATGGACACCCCTTTTCCTGGATGACCTTACATCATTTTTGCTGTAACTCATCCCTTTGTGAACCCAGACACCAATCAGGATTCAAACCCAATGAACCACTTGGTCAGTGCTGGGTCCCCCCTATCGTCCCCTTTTATGATCAGCAGGGGCCACTGGGGGCCTATATTCTTCCCAGAAGCAGAAGCCCCATCCCAGTACCCCCACGTGGGTGGTTACTGTTCATTTCACATGTACATAATGTGTGGTCCCTCCTGTGACGACTGCTTGTGTGGCATTAATATTGGTGTTTTATGTGCTGTTTGACAGGTTTAGGACGGCGATAAAGTTACCATGGCTACCCTTGTCTAATTGGTCAATTATCAAGGTGGGTAATGGCTTAGTTTTTATCACAAAGTCAATGCCACCTGAGCCTTGCCTTTCAACATTACCTCTGAGGGTGACTCCATAAATGTGGCAATAAAATAATGCGCATTACAATAATGCATACTACAACATTAATAATGCGCACTATGTTAATATGCATTACAATAATGCACACTATGATATTAATAGTGCGCTACTGCAGAATAATATGTGCAATCGAAATGTTTAACTGAAATTTTGTAATCATATTTCAACTAAAATTGTTATTTCTATATTGTAATATTGA
The DNA here is from genome assembly GCA_936440205.1 of Lepidonotus clava. NCBI lineage: Eukaryota > Metazoa > Annelida > Polychaeta > Phyllodocida > Polynoidae > Lepidonotus > Lepidonotus clava. The sequence goes on from OW387135.1 coordinate 18,478,629, forward strand.
TATACAGTAACTTGATAGAGCGAGTATATTACCAAGTGTCCTCATTCGACTGAAGTGATTACGATATTGCTCACGACCGTCATGAAATTCAATACCCACGGATTTGCAGAAAACCAAGCAAGTTCAGAGCCAGTGGAAATCAAATCAGTTACTGTGGCTAGATCCTTAACAAAAATGCCCGATCTTTGACAAAAATTAACGTTGCCGGTGTATTTGATGCGCCCTGAAGATTACGAGGAAAGAGGAGGGAGAGTAATTACATCTTCATGTTGCTTCTGTCATTATCGCCCTTGACAGTCTAGAACTGAGAGACAAGACCCAGTCCTAATTAACGACTGACATGCCCAGATTGGAATTAAGGATTCATCGTAGTTCAACCTGGCAGAAGCTCTGCGTATTCCTGATACACACTTCTGCCTTATGTAAGAGGGTAAATTCTTTTTTTTTAATTAGTGCAGGTAAGACGTGAAAATTTTTATTCTAATGAAAAGGCCCAATTTTCCCCAAAAATCTTGCATAAAAACATTCTAAATTTGGTCCAAAAAAGAGGGGGCGCGTGCCCCCGCACCCCTCTCTAAATCCACCACTGGATTGAGACAAAAAGAGACAAAAAGAGTTCTAGATCAAAAAAAGAAGCATCACATCAAACCCTCAGTAGGTCGGGGAGGTCTCCGAGCCAACAAGAGCACGGATATGGAACGATGGATGAGTCGGAAACGTGTGTAGTCATGACAACAGAGGGTGCGCATGTCGGGCGAACCTCGCGAGATTACGCGAGATGTCCATCATGGCCGACCGGAAACAAAGGATGCGCATTTCCGGTCGCCGTTCCTTGGGCGGGTGCACCCTTTGGCAGTGGCTTGATTTGGGCCTTTGTTATCTGATGGTAGGTTCAGATGTGACTCAGATCAGTGGAGAAGGCGGTGGTTCATTGAGTGATAGATCTAGGGATTGCCTTACTAAACTTGTTGCACAGACTGCAGATCTCACTTGGAGTATATCGGGAGACAAATATCAAAGATGGTATGAGGAAAACCGCCAAAAATAGGAGGAGAACTATTTTTCTGGGCCACTGGGTGCTACCAGTAGGTTATCAGTGTAGCACGCCGGGAACTTTATTGGGCGCATGTGCCTGGCATGTACACCAATAACCTATGGCTGATACCCAGTGGCCCATGAAAGTCGTTCCCCTCCTCATTGCACTTGATAATGAATCTAGAAATAAAGATGTTGAAAATACCTATCTCCGAGACTGTGTTGATGGACGGTTGGCTGATTTATCAAATATCAGTTGACATTCCAAATAAAGGCTCGATCGTCATGTTTCAAAGTGTGTCTGTCAGGAATAATGGGAAGGTGGTGCCGTCTACCTATGTCTATACCCATAGAGATGCATGAACTATACACATCTCTACTCTAAACCTAAGCATCACCTGAGAGAACATAACAAAATGTTCAGAGTGAATTCTCATGCGGGCATTTTGCAAACGTATTTTAAATCTATGTTTTTCATTCATCTAATGCACATCTGTGCCTTCTATTTTCTAGAATTGCAAAGTCTATGCGACATACTTTCAGAACCATTACAAGCCCAACTTTATGTAGATCTTGCTGGTCAATAAAAATTTATTGCACGTATAAAGGGCCAGAGGAAGGTGGCTGATAAAGAACAGCGAACAGCGATCTCAGCCTCTGTGATTCAGCACATTGAGGAGGAATCGCTTCAGCAATCTTGTTGTGATTTTCATGTTCCCTATACTACGATTTCCAATCTTACATGTCTTCTCGTAGCAACAAAAATAACTTTTGTACCTCTGTTACCATCTTCCATTTTGCAGAGGGTCTAAATCGCATAATGTGCGAAGATAATATTAAACATAAAATACGTTGGCTCACCCGTTAAATCTTATCATTAGCAACGGTTACTTATGGGTCTCTACCCCATATTGTTATGTCGGATTCGTTTCAGTCCCATACTGAAAGCACAAGAGAAAGGTCTTTTCCCGAGGCCTTAAACTTAAAGGTCGTTTGGACTTCAATGAATCAAGGCCCACGCATCACTATTTCTCGGAACAGAATCATTTTGTCCGGGTACAACGTTTTGGTGTTAAGTTATTCAAAAGATATTTCATTTCCACTCTGCGCTAAGATATTTCATTTCTACTCTGCGCTAAGAAAAGGGTCGGAAAATAATGCTCTCAAATTCAACTTGTATTAGTCATTCTGAAAAAGTTATATCTGAATTGACCGGATATTGTAATGTAACATATTGTAATGTAACATATTGTAATAACTTTCCAAGAAAATCCAAATAAGCCTGGCTTTCACCAAAATAACAATACATATGAATTCTGAGTAAACTTCAAGAATCTTCACCAAAATGTCAGAAGTGAGAAATGAACCCAGGCAAGCTGCAACGTAACGGACATGTACTGCGATCATACTTATTTGGTGAATCTGTTAATTGATAATTAATTGATGCTACAGTGCAACATCGCAATGTTATATTCTATAGACCTTTTTGGGTGCCACCAACGTTAACATAGCGTAACAATCAATTAAAGCAGATCTACACGGAACATTCCTGCAACGTTATAATAACCTCACATTCTTGCTTGGAAACATTAAAGATATCTGGGGACAGTTTTGTAAACATATGCAGTGGGTAGTTAGAGAAATACGTAAGACTTTGCGTCACCATAGCCATAGCCATAGCCAAATCATTAATGACATGAGAGAACACCTCTTTAAACACCCTTTATGAGGTGTTTATAAGATGTTTATGAGGTGAACGTGCACGTGAAAGCTACCACTCCTGATAACCAATGATTAAAAGCAATCAATGTGGTCATTAATTCAGCATTTAACGAAACCAAACTCCCTTTAAATCAATTGCCAACGTTTTTGGTCTTTGGACCACCCAAACTAAAGAGGTCTACTTCGTCGTGCGGACTAATTTCCGTTGGCGACGCGAGGTGGAAAGTCGCCGTTGCGTTCACAGCCGTCTCACCGAGTTATTGTTAGCAGACATTAATCCGCGCTGAGCTTGCCGTCGTAACTTCAGAGGCTTTTAGGAGATTTTGGACTAGGATTTTGCCCTGCACATGATCAAAGATGTGACCGTTTTCTTAATGGTTGATATGCAATAACTCTAAAAGGCGTTTGATGGCATTCAACGATCCGTATTTGAGACGCTTGGGTCTCCCCGTAATCAAGGACTTTTGTATGTTTCTTAAAGGGTTCACAAGTGGCAACATTTTGAAAGCCCATGTAATGTAGGTTATATTTGTATTCCCAATGTATTGCATATGGTATTGATAGAGTGTATGAGGCATGGATGCCAGAAGTCTACATGACCAGATGACTGAATTCATTTCTTTCGCAGTATACACAGTTTGTAAACACTGCATTTTTCGGAGCCTCAATAATAGAGGTGTGGTGAAAATAGGGTTTGGTTTCGTTATTTTTAGTTCCCATGTGCCTTGATCAGACACATGGAAAAATGTGCCAAATCAGGGTACATGGAATTTATTTCTATAGTTGATTAATTGACCCTACATTAATCTCGGTTCCTTTTGATATACGATGTACTTAAGAACACATAAAGGGCCACGCCCACTAGATCTACGAGTAATTAATTACGCGCTAATTGTACTTATTTGTTCGTCCCTTCTAATGATGAAAATATAGATTAGATTAATTAGGTGGCTCTTCAGTACAATATCAACAAAACATAATTATTATTCAACGTATTTTGTAAATGTGCATTATTTCTTAGTGCTCACAATGCTGAAAAAATTGAGAATCATTCTCCATCACATTGCCAATTAAAATGTGTAAATCACACCCATTTCTTTGTTTCTATTTTTAACACCCCTGTTGGTCAGTTTTCCATGAAATGTCCATATAAAATTAATGGAAAGTATTTTTGGTAAGTCTAAACGGTAATGATAGTAATTGTATCAATATCCGACAAAGTTGTAACTTGACTCGCCCCTTGTGAACTTGTTTGACATCCCCAACTCCCTCGGGAAATAAGGGAAGATTGCATTGGACACCTATTGCTTGAGCTTTTTTACTGATGAACACCATCGCCATTCCCTAATGGTCATTGGTGTGAACATTCCCCTCTTAAACAGAGTTAAAGGTGCGACCAGAAAGTGGCGGGAAATGCTTTAGCGCGCAGACGACTTTTTAACTAATTAGACCGGTGGCGCCCCCTGCGGGACGACGGCGGAGTGACACTTACCTCAGTCGTTGCCCGACGACGACGATTCTCTTGTTTCCATGCCAACGCCGTGAAACTCTCAAAAAAGTTGCCGTCCGACTCTTGCACCCTGGAGAGGAAAAGGAGGAAAAAGTGTGAAAATATGGTATAAGGATTTGCCCAGGGTGGCGCCCCCTTGTGACGTGAGGCTAGATGTATGGCAGCTCGGTCAGACAGGTGTCATGGCGCTGAGGCTGGGTCAACATAAGGGGAGGTAATATTGATCAAATTAATGTGACGATGTAATAAAAGCCCCTCGCCTCCTGGACCTGTGCTTCTAGGAGTATAGGTAGAGGGGTGATGCTCTTATCATGTTTAGATTAGAATACAAAGTATGATTATACATGTATATGGATTTGTTCATAATTGTTATCAATGAGGTAATAACGTTGAAATGGAGGTTGTTTTCTTTCTCAGTCGCATATATTGTTATTTGTTCATGAACCATAATGTATTTTGGCGTGGCAAATAGATGGGCGTATAGGCCCTGGGCCTATAAGTAGAAAACACACTATAAATGAAAAGGCCTCTGGGATTTTAGAAAGGAATCGCTCACTTTGTGAATTACTAGATTGCTGGGCATTTGCGTGTACATTTTTCCCTATCTGTGCATGCGTAGGTGATATGCCCACCCAAGAGGGAGAAAATCCCCCTGGCACATATATAAGCATTTCATATTTATTGTCTGTTGAAAAAATGTTCAATTTTGATCTAGTCTTATTTGTGGAAACAGGGCATAAATCAGCATGTGGGAAACAACCTACATTCTATATACTATACTCATAAAGAGCTTCCAGTTCCCCATTCCCATATCACCCACAATACTATCATATATGCTGTATGGTGCCCTTACCTGCAGCTTTGCAATGGATTGGATTGCTAGCGACTGGGAACCTGACCCAACATTTCATTACCGACCCGGTGCTTTCTGCTGACCTAAGATACCTGACAATGCTCACTGCTCAACACCTGTCAGGGGCATTTATTATGTACAGGAAGTAGTCCTAAAGGTAGGTCCCAACATGGTGACTAAGCCCTGGTGACTACTATTAGTCACCAGGCTATTAAGGATTTAGTATTTAAAAAAAAGAGAATTTAGTACATCGTTGACGTCGAGCAACTAACTAGTTGACGCTGGAAGAAAATATTAATTGCCACAATGGGATGTTCTTGCCATCAAACTGTCAATAATTTTAGCTACCCTGTTAAACATAAGCTTATCATTCGGTTCATCTTATTGGGCGCATAACAACATAGTACGGAGGGAGAGATGTGGATAGAAATAATTATATTTTGGTGATGATAATGTATTGCCATGGAAGCCCAGATCAAAGCATGTGTCTCCCAAAAGTATGTGATTCACCCTTTATCTGATTGCAATAAGATATATGGAATCTCAATAGAATGGCAATATTGCTTGGTGTGGCGTTTTATTAGAATTCTATTCCGAATTCCATCTCCACTCGGATCGTTGGCAAAGGCAAGCCATCACCATTTTATAGACCCATTAAAATTCCACTTTGTTTATAAACAAATAGAAAGCATAGCTGTCTTCTGAAATTCTTGGTATGATTTTAACATAGTGTTCATCAGTTCATGGCCAATGCTTTACTACTTGAGCCCTTGATCTTAGACTTTTCGGAACATATTTCTTCAGTTGTTTGAATTGACAAAGTTTTGTTACTTTTAAACACTGCATTGCTTTAACTATCTTTTAAAATGTCAGCATAATGTCAAAAAGAAAAATGCGTTGTGGTCCTCCTTGCAAACATCTCTGGCAACTTTCAATGACCTCACACTTAAGGATCTTTTATAGATTCATTTTGAAGTCGTTCTTTCACCATAAATGAATACTCACAAAGCCACAAATGGATTTCCAATTTATGTAGATCTCCAGAAACCGTTTTCAGAAAACCTTTTAAAATGCCTCTTCCTTTTGTAATAGTTTTTCGAACTGCTGACATTTCCCATGTTCTAGGCCAGTATGATCTGATATAAGAATATCTCTGAGTTTGCATTTATCTCAGCCTTCTGTCGCAATTCCCTATCCATTTACAAGTATACCCCTCTTTCGGCGATCTATTGCCTTATTTCCTTATAACTCATTACATATGTACATCTATATTGACATTCATGGCTTCGTATCTTGGACGGAATCAGCCTCAGGCCCTATATCATGTGGACACCCGAATCCTATCTGCCCAATAGATTCCAATGAATACATAATAGTCAGAACTAGGGGCAGGACCTTGTGGGTTACATATTGCTTTGGTCGTTGGTTACTCCACATGGAAATCACCGAAGAACGCATGGGATTTATACAACATATGTATGCATCTTTCCAAAATTGTTTACCTATTACCCGACTTTCTATAGCTATTGATACATGCTTAATGGAATGCCCCTTTAAAGAAATGCAAGGTCATAGCTTACCATAATATATAAGTCTCCTCTAGGTGAAGTTTTGATATAAGTCTATATAATTTATGCAGCCAGGAAAAGGCGGGTACAAGATTTCGAAAGGGAGGTTCCGAATACATTGCCTATCTAGACTAAGTATACCAAAACTTCGCGCATTCGCACCCAGGTATGAACGCACGCAATAAAGGGATGGGAGGAGGGGGGTCACCTGCAGGATCCCCTGGAACCCAATGGATCCGCCCCTGCCAGCAAAATTTACTTAATGTACCCATCCCCGAAATCCGCTAGTTTCGCCTCACTTGGTGCCACCCTAATCGTCAGTGACACATAGGAGGCGCCGGGGCGCCAACCGCCGCCGGTGCCCAAATAGTGGGCGCCAAGACGGGCGCCGGATGTGGGTGCCAAGGTGGGCCCCAACGGAACAGTAGACCGTACTTCCGTCCAAGCCTGCTAGATGCTCAAACTAAGACAAGCAACCATTTTGCAGCTGCTGGTTTATAGCAGGTAGGACCACAAACCAGCCGGCGCCCAAACAACCATCAAATGGTTTTCCCATGCCATTAAAGAGGACCAATAAAAGAATTCCTTACAAATTTTAGGTGGACACTAGAAGCCATGGACTCTTATTATATGGGTAAGGACCTATTATGCAAGAAGTATCTAGGTCATGAAAGGACTAACGGAGAAGCAGCCTGCGGCTTTAAGACGGTAACAAGGTCCCCACTGGAGGAAAGGCTCTCAACGCCGCCGCAGCGGGTCTAATCAAATCCAGCTGATAAGACAGGGTGGGAGGCGTACGCCCTAATCTTTTTATCAAAATGTTGAAACAATTGGCGTAATTGCAAAGCTAGATTAGCGTTTTATTCCGCTCCTGGTTGTTTTGTTAGTTGTTTCAGTGTATTTTCTGTCCTGTGCAGATCCAGAAATGCCGATGTTGCACTTAATAAACTGCGTGTCTTGTCACCTTAAATTGTATATCATTTGTTTGCTTTGATTATTTGATATTTTATACATGAATTTTTACAATCTTCTTCAATAACAATAACCAGCTAAAATAAAGCACGTTATGCATAATTTGTAGGAGAAATAACAACTCCATAGATCTGATAGGTTATGAAAGACCTATTAACAGGTAAAATTAGTTCATGAATGTATTATAATAGACCAGGCAGGGTGCACTACTGAATTAACAAATATGAATCTTGTGTACCTCACCTAGTATAATATTTTACAGGTGGAGCTTTACAGATGTTTAATCTAGAGTAACAAAACAGCCGCATCTACACTGTTTGTCCAGTTATTTTGCATTTAAAGTCTGTCTTTCTGTTTTAGAAGATTGCACACTCTTAGCGGAGTCAGCCGCACTTAGAGTTAATACTGCATCTATGGTTCCTTTTCTACATATATCAGGACCATATGCTGCCTGTTGTTCCCTAAGTATTGACCCAGGTCCCCAGTAGATTATCTGTAAAGGGGTAGCTAGGACAGACCTGCCAGCTGCCGACCGAGCTGCTATGGGAGCTGCTCGCGAGCTGCTCAGGGAGTCAGTAACAGCTGGCCTCAGCCTATACTGAATATAATTTACTTTCGGATTTAATCGCCTATTTTTCTCCATTGAGCCTTCTTTACATCATTTATATTATGGTAGATTAAAGGAAACCTATATCAATCTTCTCATATCAGATAACTATAATAACATTTTAACTGTGAAAACTGGCATAGCGTCATTCAACATGAGACAAGAGCTTTCTCGATTCGATCGATGTGGTTCTGCAATATTTGCTTTTCTTAATTGAGACATAACTATTTTACATTGACATAATAATGTTCTTCCAATAGTTGTCTAGGTGATTGGTGGTATAAGGGTATAAGATGGTTGATGATAAGGAGAAAACAATTCACTTGTATATGTAATTATACTATAGCCTTCACATTTACATACGCTCTTCCAATAATTGTCCTAGAAAGGTTAGACAATGTATGGCAAGATGTCCTCCCTATTTTGTCTGTATACAAACCAATGGACATTTTATTATCTCTTATGAAATTCTAAGCTAGTTTTCACTTCACTACTGACCATTGTTATACCCTTACATCATATTTGTATAGTCATCTTTGTTTCAAAAAATTATGTAAATAATGATAGTTTCAGGCCCTTGATTTGTATGTTCCCATAGTCGCCTCCATGTAGGAAAACCATACCTCTGGTACGTTTCCTCATTACATCCATAATGGGTAAGGCATTCATATGAATGGCATATCCCTAGGTTTCCCTAATGGGTCTCTTGTGGTGAGGCTCACAACATTCTCTGTATTGTTACCATTTCGAGAAATAGCCCTGGGATTATCACGCATTGTTTGACTAAGGAGCTGCTCACCTGCTCAAATACAGGGATTAAGGTATGCATAAAGGAGGGCAGTGAAGGCTAGAGGGTGTGGCCTGGGTGGGATTATTATGACATACCTCTAATATAATAGCTTTCCTTTGATCTGAGATCAGGTGGAATTAATGGGAATATTTCTATTTCTATCACCTTACCTTCACATTTTCGCGGAATGTGTAATTACAGGTTTGGCCCAGACACAACGAAAGTAATAGTATAATTTGATAGCAGGACACTTGGCTCATCCTTCAGCTCTAATTGGAAATTATCTTCAGGTAATTTGGATGAATAAGAAACTCCGTCAAGGTGACATATTAATCATTTTGTGAATGAGTTGTAGTACTTAACGGAAAAGGACCAAAGTCTGGCCATCTTGCGTAATAGTCCATTTGGGTGTGTCTCCACGTTGATTGTCTCAGGTTACCAATTCATTGACGCAGGCCACTCACATTGTGCACACCAAAGTAACTTTCAATATTAAGTTGGCTAATTTAAGCTGGGAAGCTGAGAAAAGAATTGGCTGGTGTTTTATCGCATTGTGGATCATCAGCTTCAGCTATCTAATGCAATAATATCTGTTATCAGTAAAAGCTCTAAATCGTCATAAGCTCTTGGGCAATAACGTATTTCATATCATTTGTGAAGGAAAAAGTAAACCAGCACAAGTGTATAGCCTCTTAAAAGAATTGCTGTATATACCCATATATGGATCAATCTACTAAAACACTTTCCATCAAAATAGACAAAGGGTCATTGGGGATACCCAGCAACAAGAAGGCCAGAAAAAAGGAGTAAAGGCTGTGTTATACTATGGCTAATTTGATTCGTGTTGGTAGGGTATATTGTGATTCCCATCATCACTTTTTCATTATGTCGAGATTCACGCTTTTCATGCTAACGCAAAATGTTATAAGGAATTTTATAGGGTTTTGTGTACACGAGAATCACTGTAACTTGGTCTAAAATAATATGCAATTTCACTTCACACTTGTAAGCATTTTCCCCACCCATAGTGGAATATACCCCTTATAATCATTTCAGTCCACTATGACGGATTTATGCCCGTGCCTTTTGACTCGTCAACGTGTTTACGTCCTGGTATTCTTCAAGGCGGAGGCGGGGTGCCACATCAGATCAGTGTGAAGGGCTAGTATTAATTTGATTAAGGCCATGTTTTGTCAGAGTGTTACGCCTGTCGTGTAAAGCTTGAAAACAAAGTGATATTATCTCACTTGCAGCTACTCCAATATCTTACGTCTAATAAGCCCATCCCAGTTTACACCGACATTAAAGTTTACCATGAAATATTTTGAAAATTGCTTCTGTGCTTATTCCTTGAAGACAGTTACATAGTGCAAAATTAACCAAAGCACTTTGGTTGACAAATTGCTCTAAAATTGGTAAATTGCAGCTTTAGATATTTGCCTTTTCACCATAGGAACCAATGTTAAAGCCTGTCAGCCCAATCTATAATGTCCAACCCTACGTTGAAATACCGAATTTTGATTGGCTGTCAAACCCGTAAATCTGTCAATTGATGAAATTAAAGAAATCATAATGTTTTAGCAATGTTTTAGCAACACTTAGGTATATAGAAAAATATAATTCCTGCTTATTTCAGTAACCCAACTCTAGGAGACAATGATGGCTTATATTTTGTCTGATCCCTGTCCAACCCTGGGATATACCCAATGGAAAATGTGCTTATTGAAAGGGCAACCGAAGCTGGAATCCAAAGTCAAATGGATGGTAGATTTAAATCTCTAATTTCTGAATATTATTAATTATGAAACTGTCAATCACTTAGAATCAAACTAAGAAATTCATGAAATAACATGTGATAATTTATATAGAATTACCCAATGTTCAATTTATGGTGGCAATTCCATAATCAATTAAACTAGTTTCCTGAACGGCATTAAAGAAACACTATTAACAGCACGAAATGATATACATAGTAATTCATCATTCTACATATTGTTTCCATAGACGCGAGTATTCCATAACCAATTGAACTAAAGTCTTGCATGGCCTAGATATTTGTCCATTGGCCTAATTAAACACGCCTACCTAATTAAGTCTATTGGCCTAATTAAACAGGCCTACTAATCACGTCTATTGGTCTGATTAAAGCTAATCCTTTGTCAGTGAGGCCAGAGCTAAATCAAATTACAGGTACATCACTGTTGGGTCCCAAATCAGGTAATTATACTCACAGGAAGGCTACTGGTGTGGGGGGTTGTAAAACTTGCATTAGGATGTTTGCGGGGTATTTTACTTTATCGTTTTATATGAGGATAATCTCTTATCCTCAGCATGTATGTTTTTACATTTATTCCCAGCTGCTTTACCAATTGTTTCCCATTAATGGATGACAATAAACATGATTGGAATTTCCATGGTTATAGTTGCAGCAAGATTAATCTTGCGTTTCATGACCATCATGATATAAATGATAAGAATTCATTGATATTAGGTAACCACTTAAAGTTATTTAATCTTATCAAAGATTTGATCTTTTTCTGTCTCATGTTATTCAAATATGATAGAATCATTACAATCTACATATTGCTATGCACTTGAATTGTGTCATTGAGACACATTCAAAGCACCATCGCATATGATGGCTTTTTAATAATGTATACATAAAAGGAAAATACACAGACATTCCTATAGCCGCACCTGAATGCATTAGTGCCCTGTATTCCGTCCCTAGCCCCAGGACTTCCTCTCTCAGGTGTCAGCCTTGACATGGTCAATGTCAACGTCTGCCTTGCCTGTGATCAGAGAACACAGAGACCCTCTGACACAGACTGGCCATGATAGGGACAGACAGGGATTGGCCATGATAGGGGTAGACAAAGACTGGCCATGATATTGGCAGATGCAGACTGGCTGTACTGACGCGAGTTTCAGTCCACCAGTATCTTATCTAGCTTTATTAGCTGTAAAGCAAGGATTAGGGCTAAGAGTGACTCTCTGGATATCTGAGCAGAGAGTGTAGAGATGATGTCATGTGTACTGGTGCTCCTCAGAGTTAATTTGTTACCCGAGCAGGCAATTGCAAGTCCAAGTAGTGTTAGGCTCAGTGAACTCAGGTTTCTGTCTGGGCGAGTGAGCAGATTCAGGTGGATAGTAGCTCTTAGGAGTGTTGGTTATTTGTAGTTGAGTGGACCATCTCTCAGTTCTGACAGAGTCAATGGCAGCTCAGTGATACGTATTACATACATTTGGATTAATAAATACTATCCTTTTATGCAAGTGTTCTTTGTCATCCATGAATTATGAACTATGTTCTAGGATGACGTACGGTTGAGATGAGATGGAAGACTGCGATATACAGCTAGCATACTGGAATCATGAAGACAGAGAGTCCATTATTGGTAGACTAACAAATAACAGTAAAATAAAACCCTATAGTTCATGGCCATGATAGGGGCAGACAGGGAGTGGCCATGATAGGGGCAGACGCTGAAGGGCCATACCCAATGGTGATTTCACCATCGCTGGGCGAAGGGCAACTGTGGGAAGCAGCAGTGACGTCGCCCGGCAACCAAATTATTTTTGGATCGCTGGGTGATTCTCCATGGGTATAGTGTGCATTCTGGACAATGGGCAATGGGAAGCAAAATCAGTGATAAAATAACAAATTTGCCTGATATTACAGTTGGCCAATGATGACCACGCCAATTCTTTCAGTCGCCCTTCCCCACTAAAGCCGCTTAGTTGATATGCGGCTTGACTTGCCATGTTAGAGGAAGATATGGACAGGCCATGATAAGGACACACATGGACTGGCTATGACAAACTGACCATTAGAGGGGCAGACATTGTTGAGTTTGTAAATTGTGACAGTATATTGCTTTTGTTCCCTATGCTATTAGCTCCCAGCCTGCCTTGCTTGCATGCTACTATCTACGGTCCAAAAGTATAAGCTAAAAGCCTATACTCTATCCTCCACTGTCCCAAAGTATCAGATTATAGCTCATGTCCTCTATCCTTTATCGTCCAAATGATACACTTATAGATTGTGCCCCACACTCTAGTGTCTAAAAACATAGTCTCATTGCTTATACTTTCCCCTCTCGTGTCCAAATGTAGGGGGTAGCTTTAAGCCTTATTTCCACCAGCCGATTTTACCACAGATTTCAGAAATCGGCAGGGGGAATATTGGTTGATTATAAATATGTTATATACCATTAGAAAAGGTTTTTAATTCTCTTTTAAATGGTGTGTACGATATATAATCCTTTGCCATATTACCAGTTAAAAGAAATAAATTACCAATAAATTGCTAGTAAAATCGGCTGGTGAAAACAGGGCTTAACACTATCCTCCACCGCCAACAGTATGGGCTAAAGTGAGCATTGTCCCTTATATCATATGTTCCCTAGTCACACTCTCTGGCCCCATGGTTACGTGATGAAGGGTATCCTAGTCCCACCTTCTGCACACACAATAATAAGTAGCGCCTAACGAGCAGAGAGCTGTCAGCATAAGAGGTTCGCTCGGAAAGTTATGGTTGCCAGAGTACATGTCCAGGTTGTATTTCACGTACCGATTCGGGCGGCGAAAAGAGAAGGAATAATATCGCTACAACATGGCTAGTGTTAGAGTCATCTTTGATATTCTGCATGATTTTTTAACCCATCTATGTACAATCAGGTATCATAAGACTTATGATACCTGATTGTACATAGATGGGTTAGTTAGTTTTTTTAGAAATGTACTTCAAACTATCTTGTTTCAAAAGCTCTTCCAAAAGCAGATTGAGATGCTAAATCGTGGCATCATCGCAAATATATTTTAGACACTTCTATAATTATTATTTCATCAGCAATACTTGTGATAATTATCGCCTTTTGCGACTACATAAATTATCACTACCTGTTATTCCATACCAAAAACAAATCGCTATCACACAGTGGAAGGAAGGCTTAAGCAGGAGGATGGGCACGAAACATGCAATTGTCATCTGGGCCTTTACTAGTTATTACCTATTCATAGTGTTGTGACGCACATAGCCAGTGCCACGTGTCTGTAACATTGTAAGTACAGCGTTGTTATGATACTTGACAATTCACATAACGAAAACGTATACAGCCAAGTATAGGCTTTCAAATCTCCTTAACTCCTTTCTTTCTCAGAAGCAATCTAGGCCCGTTTTTTTTTTTTTTTTTTTTTTTGCATGATAATATTATAATTCCTTAATTACGCTGTTGATGCCAATATAAGTGCTATACCGCTTTTCATGCATGATGATATCATAATTCCTTTATTACCCTGTTGATGTCAATATCAATGCTATACAATTTGATACTATTTGAACACCAACATTTGTTTCATTATTGAAAACATCAGAACATATCCTGCATTTATTTTGCAGCTTTTTTAATAAGTGACATCAAGTATACCACAATAGCGTACGAAGTCTCATTTGATCACAGTGGAAAGAATTCTCTTTCTTCTTGCAGGTGGCAATGGTAATTTTACTCACGTTCATACACTTTGATATTGACAGATACAACAAAAGTCTTACATCTCTTGAGACATTCAGAGCCTGACTTTGCATTCTGAAAGCCAAAACGTATGGTTGAATGCAGTGGCATTACTTTAGACAGTTTTAAGTTGTCATCAGTTGCCATTCCCATACATATATAAATATTTAACCTGAGTTCTCCACCTTTTAGCACCGAGCTGATGTGGTTGTCGCATAAACATAATAAAAGAATGTATCTTTACGTTCCATAATATCCAATCCAATAAAAAAAGGAAAACAATGTCTATAATAAAGTATGAACGGTACACTGGTAAATAGCGGACAACTAATTGAACCTCCGGCATGCCTTCAGGCGGCATCACACGGCGTTAAACTTTAATGCCTATGCTCATTTGACAAGTATGTCCCTTGGCGATTCGCTCGTGAGGGAACAGCCTTGAATATGGGGTTTCTGGAATTGACGGGCAATTTTTAACAATCGTCCGCAATTAAAGGAATCACCCGGCAATTTAAGCTATTGCCTGGCAATTAAAGCAAAATTATGGTGCCAAAATCTCGGTAAAAGTAGGATCATAGGTCAGCAATAACGACGGCCTATCATATTATTATCACTGTGCTCTCATCCATAAAATACCAATCGCAAGGAGTATACCAAGGCAATTAGACAAGGTAAAATGTTGTAGGGATACATGGCGAAAACATTATTGTTCATTTCCGTGGAAAATCCAACACAACAAACGGAAATGCCGCATTTTTGTCGTCCATCCTTTATTTTCACTAACACTCCTGTGTCGAGCAACCGAGCATCGGTTCATAGTTCTGTGGTTGGGGTAGCCTAGACTTGGTTGAACCCCTAACTAAGTTATATAGTTTCTCATCTGCTACTACTGTGCAAGGATTTCTAAAATATGGTACACTATGATTATCTGCAAGTGCTTTTTGCGCTGTTGCGAGTTTTTCTTGCCACTTCAGTTAGATTGAACCAAGTCGCTTAGATGCCTAGAAAAGCATCGGTTGACAACATATTCATAATCAGATCCTTATACCATTCTTGAATTAATCAATAGTATGATAAACTAATTACACAGATTGATGCTGTCTTTAATTCGGTAACTATAAAGAACCATTTCACTGATGTATCCATTATGAATTTCACTTGGTCCCTAAAAGTTTTTCCACACTGCAAACTTTCTTTGAGGCATGATAAGTATGAGTTTTCAAACGAGAGTTCGTGTGAGCTATGTTAGTTAACAGTAATTAGGCTGCAACCTTGGGCAGAATTGAAGCATGGCACCTGCAAGGTTCTAATGACGGATGCCTATTACACGCTGCTATTAATGACAGACAGCCAACCAGGGTCATTAGGCTAGGTTCGGCCTGCCTTAATGGCAATTTACACCAATAACCATTAATTATTTTTGCTAATCACATTAACCATTTCCTGGACAACCAGGAAATTCATAAAATAGTCAATTAAGAAAATTCTGAGCGGAAATTTGAAATGTTCTGATGGAAATGTTATATTATGGTTATAGGTCACAGGTGTTTTTCATGAACTTTAAGATGTGCACGGGTCTAACTTTTAATTGTGTTTTACAGTATAATTTTTTTATATAATCCGTTTCAGTGGTTTCTGTTATTTTTAGAGGGTAGACTCTAGGCCTAAGGAGTAGGGATCTTTTTTCATTACATTTATTGTGTATCTGATAGATGTCCAACGAAGGTAATAGCTAGGTGTGATGATCTCTATTCCCTTATTGCAATCTGTAAGTAATTAAATGTTAAAATCAGAATGTCAACGATTTAAAGCTGAGATTTTCAACAGCTGCTGAACAAAAATTGAAGTGTTCTCATGATAGATTAGTTATTACCAGATACTTTGAAAACAACGCTAAAAGGCCATACTCGACCTTGCGTTTTTTCACTTCCGCTAGCGCAGTTTTACACTAGCCTTTCAGAGTTTCGGATGCTGTATGGTTAAGCATAGGAAAGTTTTTTTGTTTTTTTTTTTAATTCTTTCAAGGCCTTTTGGGGGCCAGAAAGCATAGGAAAGTACTTGCGTTTTTGGGACAACCCAAACAGATTTCTATATTTTCCTACGTTGTGCTTGTCTGGTATATTGGAAATCAAACTGCTTGCGTTTGCATCTGAAACAAATGGAAATGCTACCCAATGTACAAAGGAATATGCCCTCGGTTCTGTGAACCTGCACGGGTACACTTATTATGTAGAACGCTCCTAGAAAGGCATGGCTACCTGTTGAACCAATAATAAAAACGGTCCATCGGCCTTACACAAAAACAACTGTTTCAGGCGATACTATAGTTCATTGATGTATAAATTGATTTACATTACCCTGCTCCGCCCCCGCTCTTAGGCTTTCCCCTCATACACGCCCGACCTTCATATACTTGCTTCCTTAGCTTCTAAAAGAAATCGCATGACAGTCAACGTCATTACAACACTGCAAAAAAAAGAAACCCTGGGGACAGAGCGAGGGAGGGGAGCACTAAAAAGATTTGCATGTCAAAGCAGCTTTGCATCCAGAAAAAAAAGAAGGCTGAACTAGAAAAAAAGATGGCTGAACCAGTAAAAAAAAAATGGCTGGTTTCCTCCTGAGTTACTTTTTGGAGGCGCCCTGTTACATGTAATAAAACAGCAGAAATCCGCTTTTCTTTGTGTTATTCTGCATAATATTGACTATGGATATTGCTTTTAGTAGGTTGATATTGTCAAGCAATATTAATTTTGTGTCTCCCCACACAGAAAGGATGCTCCAGGTGCGAACTAAGCATTAAAGAGGATGTGTTAAGCTTTCAAATGATACACAGCATATCAAAATTGGATAATTTCCAAGGAATTTACGGGCTGTTGAACATAGGATGGTCAGTATTCCTGAAAATGGCAAAAAGCCCGGATATTGAATATTTATCTAAATATTTAGTATTGAAATGAAATTTTCTCCACAAATTAACAAAAAGTCATAAAAGCTATTAAGCTTATAACTTTTGTTCTACAAAAGATAATCTCTTTTAGTTTGGACTAGTAATACAATCAAGTCATGTTTTTCCAAATGGGTTACAATTTTTGACAAAATTGACAAACTTTTGTTGTTTCCATGGTAACCAAACATCTGATGTTTGGTAATCTTTGGGGGGAAAACATTCTATTAACATTCCAAATAGAATGTTTTTTAAACAAAATGGAATGTTTAGAGTAGCATAACTGAATTCTACACAAAAAGTTGGTTTAAGACATTTCCATCCCTATTTTTCACAAATCTACCCACATCTCCCTTAATATTACCTGTAGAGCTCAAGATATATACCCTTGGAGCATCCTTTCTGTGTGGGGAGACACATTTTACAAAAGTTAAAACTGTAATACAAAAGACTCAAGGTAATCATGTAATCATCTCATTTCATCTCATTTTTGATTATGTATACAAGTCTCCTCACAACAAGTCTAGAATGACTGCTATTTAGTTATCAGAAAACTAAATGTATAAGATTACAATGACAAATCAAACCCTCAGTTTGAATTGTGCCTATCTAAATATTTGAAATGAAAAAAGATAAATAAATGGGTTAACTAATTTTAGAGTTGGTGACATTATAGTAATTCAGATTATTCTTGCTTAGAAATACTCACACCCACACCTCACACACGTGAACATAGACTATATGCATTTCTAGTCTTAACTAATGGGGTCCAATGAGTACTGCAACAGAGCTGCACCGAATTGCAATGAACTAAATATCAAATGCATCGGATATCTCTGTTTTTCTTCCATTGAACATTGAACAAAATACTGTAATTGCAGGGGACGCCTGGCTATAGTGTGAATGCTATTTTTTGAATTATGCAAGCCTGTGTGCATTTCCTCTCCCGTGAGATAAAGTCGCTTGAGACCAATTTGTATAGCTCTCTAGAAGTGAAGCACTAGTACAACTCGCATATAGCAAATGGGCCTTAAAGTTGGTTGTATGGCTTTCTAGGGGTCAAATTCCGTTGTGAAATATGTTAAGATATCCACTAAAGAATGGTCGAGGTGAATTTTTGCTGATTATAATGTAGGCCTATTGAATATTCAGAATTTCAGTACTCTCGTCTTTTCTGCAACTTTTCCCAAACTGAGTATTTCAATCAAAATTTCCACCTTGATGATATTAATGGCTGTTTTCAAGCTTTAAGAGAAGTTGTAGTGACGTCTATGTGGCGTCAAAGAAGCGTTGTTATGCGTCTTACTCTAATGGAAATAGCATAGAAATGCTATTTTCCACGCCTATGCTCTTCCACATTACGAAAACGTAGCTTTGAGATAACACATAAAAAGCCCCACATGCCGCCGTACTTTTGTAATGATGACAGAGTACACATCTACTGAAGTCATTTTCTTCCCATTATTTCATTCATACATCATCTCCTGTCTCACCAAAGAACCGTAATGAAGTTTTAGAAGTGCGAGGTGTTGAAAAGCTCTATATTTATGTTCCTAGTATGGCCGTGCAGCTTTTAGCTCAACTAAATAATTCTATTATTTTGATTTATACTTTGAAAACTTTGCTTGGCCTTAATTACGTCTGACTGTCTTTCTTTGGTCAAATTACCCCAACCCCCTGTGCTGAATCGGCGAATAAATCGACCAATTACTCACAAAGGAATCTGAATTTTGCCAAGTTTTATATTGAATAGAAATGTGCATGTTTGATAAGAATCGGTGCTCAAAGTCGGCCGACTATTCTGGTAGAATCGGTCAATTTTAGCATCGAACAGTCAGCCGATTTGGTCAAAATCGCCTAATGCGTCCTTGCGGCTTAAGGGTCATTTGCGTTGGAGTAGTACACTAGCTGTTCTACACTTTGTTTTGCTAGATATCTCATACGTATACTGTATCTCATTTGAACGTTTATTGAACCATCTATCTATTCATACAAATCAAAAAGTAAGTTAACGTCAGGACTGTGTGTGGCTATAATGTGGGACTCAAGAAATATAACTCAAAAACTGGAACATTTTCTGTCAACTCCTGTTAGTATGTCTTCTCTGAAGTTCTTGTAAATTCACCAAAATGCAACCCTAATGGAACATTCAAAGTGTAATGACAATATGTGTCCTGTTAATGTACAGCACTACATATAAAATAACATGTATAATGTCTAGCCAGAACTCATGTCACAATAAAAGGAACACAAAATGAGTGGTTTCTTGCTGACTAGATCAATAGCCGGAATTAGATAAGCATGATACTGCATACGAAAAGAGGAAATGTATGCCCTGATGGTAAATCTCCTGTGTTCATCTTTCATGAAATAAAGTAATGAAGTCTTTGTGACTAGAGACATCCCGAAAATATACATTAGTTCATATTTAATGAAATACAATAATGAGGTTGTAGGATACCACATATATCAATCTACACTAGTTACATACCCAGTACATAAAGTAAATATAGGTCTCATATCAAAATTACTAAACCAAATCCAATAATAGCTCCCTGATATCAAAATTGCCCTCCAAATGAGCCCAGCTCATAGAACGTGCTCGGGAGGGGCAAACCCTCACGGACCCAGTAAAGACAGGGCTGGGTTCTGAGGCCCTTTCCCCCATAAAACCCGACCTGAGGCGACCAAGTCTCTCATCTGCACGCCCTCTGTGGCAAGAAACCTGCACCAAGTTGCCTTCAAAGCCACCCGGAACCGGAAAGACAGGCACCTGACGCGCATGCGCCGGGGAGAACATTGGCTGCGCGTGTTCTTGCTGGCTTTGGGGGCTTTTTGTGGGAGAAGAAGGAGTGGGGATGACAGGCTGGGCTTTATGTTCAGGAGGGGTTCTTAGTGTGAGGTATGGAGGGGCTTAGTGCACTGTTTATTGTTATAAGTGGGACTTTCTTACAATAGAGTTAATCCACTTATTATAAACATGCATGTAGGTACTTCACCATACATGTATCTCCCCTTTTGAAAGGGATCCTTGGATTATATTGTTTAATTTTTTCCAAGGAAATTCTTTGAGCATGTCTTTTGCATCAAGCACTAATAATGCTAGAGATATCAAAAGAAAATTCTAAGTATAGGCATAGTTATGGGTCATCAGAATTTAGCATTATGTAAATTTATGTACAAGGAACCCTTTAACTATTCAATGTCATGTCAGTAAAAATAGAATATTTGTACTAATAGACACGTATATTTGTACACATATATTTCTGTGACGGTGGAAGAGATATGTATGGGGAAGGGGTATAATAGGTCTATGTCTCTATATCTGTAGGTTTGATACCACATTTTATTTATCCCGATTTCCTTGTTGGGCAAGCAGGTTTTTTATCACCCACACTGCCGACGAGTGGTGCTTACAGAGGCAATTGTGTACTAAGGGGACATACGTACCGCTCCTTGTTTTCAGTATTTTCATTGATCTTTTAATCTTGTTTGGGTGATGAAATATAGAAGACCCTTTGGTGTCGTCCTCGGGTGTCTGTACGACCCCTGGGGACCGTTCGTATCTCGGGCTTCACCCTCGGTATGTGATGCACCCCTCTGGGTCATACACCCTTTGATGATCCCCACAGGTCTTCTCATATCATTACGTACTATATAGATAACATAAAACTGTAAATTGCATGTCCCTCATGATGAATGAAGCCAAACAAACTAGATTAGAGCATTCTCATAGGGATTCAAAATTTTCTTTCCTATCTTACAGCCCACATTCTTTAAACCTATTCGCAGCCGAATTCATTAGGAGCGCTTATCAAATATCAGCTTCTGATGATGCTAATTTCTATCCGAAAAAGCTTTGGGGTTCATTCCAGATTAAAGATTCATGTGGTGCAACAGAGTATGTTCGGCCGTACACCCTGGAGCAGTTCTGGCCCTGACAATGTCATTAGGGATAATTGAACCCAGTGGTTGCAGGTGGAGAGTGTCAGCTGCCGGGATATGACATCTCCCGCGCAGGCCGCTGGGATAACGAGGTGTGGGGGTATGCGTCGAATCTGACACCTAGCTCCCAGCTTCCCAATCCCCAAGAAAAAAAAGTTGGATAAGAAAAAGAAGAAGACATGTCATTTGCAGATGGTATAGTTGTATGGGATACCCGTAAATGCCACTGGGCATGTGAGCAACCCTGTGGAAGAGGATTTAGCCCCATTGTTTTCCCTAATGATGGAGATGTCGGAGTAAGTACAAGTTGATGAGGTGGTATATATAGGTTGGGGAGTTTTTGTGTGAAATACTCCACTGCCTTCTCTATATGCCACACACGAAGGGCATTGCCCATAAAAAGGCCCTTTAGGTACAAATAAGGGCCTTGGCTTGTCCTTACTCCAATCAAATAAGTCCGGTCATGCGATGGTTCATTGAGGACATATATGGAAGGGTAATTTACTCGAAACCATTTCCTCCAGTACCTAGCGAGCGACATGGGGTATATCAATTAGTTTATGTAGGGTTCAGGTGCAGTTTAACTATTATGAAGAAAGATACCTCCTGTGAATAGAGTGGCACTATTACATATGTGGCTCCCATCACCAGCAGCCACCCATCTTGTGTGGCCAAAATGTCTTTAAAAAAAGAAGGGAAAGAAGAAATTCTTGCCCACATATTCAATAATTATTCTAGATTTGAATTTTAGATCCAGGTTGGGTATATTTATAAGATGGGGCTACTTGGCAGGTTTTGCATGTAATGTATCATGAGCACTGATTACACTGAGTATAGCCTGTTGATCTTTGTTGCAGTCCTAAAGCCCCTTATTCATTTCCTTTTTTGAACTTCACATACCAATATTATAAGAACCCAGGGGTTTTTCAGAGAGTGGCCGTACCATCCAAAGTGGATAGTCCTTTCTTCTTTTTTTCCTTAAAGGAAGCCTGAAAATTTCAGGGTTGTTGTTGCTTTCTATAGTTAGCAGTAAACAACATAGTTTTGCTCTATAAAATGAATTATTGTCCACCTTGGTTAAAAGCGTGTGAGCTACATTGAACTAAATTTTTGGAATACCCCTGAGCCTGAGGCAGCAATTGTCGAGTGGAGTATAGGCTTAAATTTGTTGAAGAACAATCCTAGCCCTATTATGGTGATTCCAAACAAACGAATAGTTCACACTCTGAAACAAGACCACTCCACAAATGCTGTTGGCTTGACAGATGATACGATAAAACGGGTTTCAATGAAGGTTTCCCTTTGACATTCGAGATATTTTCGCAGTTTTAAGAGCAAGGGTAGAGTAAAACATTCAACCATTGATTTTATTTCTGTTAGGACAGCCCAACTCGAATGGTGCTATGTCCGGGAGCGTCCATAAATACTCTTTTGTAATGCAATAGGTGTTTTTAAAAGTGTACCAACATTATAAAGCTGTTGTACCTAGTGCATGATAACGCTGGCCAGATTATCGAATGCCATGTCCCATAGAAAATGCCTGGATGTTATATTCATAATGGTTATTATACATTGATCAATATGAATTTCTAAGCGTGTTTTTACTGAATTATTGAAAATATCGTATCACTCTAGCATTAGTAGATAATCATGTTTAACATATAACGGCACAAGTTCATGTTCATCATTTATATCCATGATGGCTTTGGTGATTAGAATGACCAAAATAAGTCAAATTATAGCCAGTAGCATACATGTGTTGCCATTAGGGAATATAACCTATATTCCACTGTGTGAAACTGTCCTACAATTTCTCGATTACAATTCAAGTTCGGCATCTGCATCTTTCATACCATTATAGAACCTGATTTAAGGTCGAGCTATATAAATAATAACTATGTGGTACTTTTGCCCCACAAAAAGCTAACTTGGAATTTCCCCGTCAATAAGCATTAAGAAATCACCTACTAAAATACTACTAAAATACGTATCATTACATTACTGTGAGCAGGGCCATACCGAGCCCTACAACCTGCATGAGTAGATTAGTCTAAGCTAATCTGAGGAGTCCCTGGTAACTCTGAGCGGTTCCTAGTAAAGTTATGTAACCTAGACTATTGGAAGTCTGAAGGGGTCTCAGACACCCCAGAACCTCCCAGGGCACTTAGGCATTTCCGGAGACACACAGCCTCATGGATACCCCATATAAAACATGTGAAGTGAAATTTTTATGGCCACACGTGTTGCCTCTCCCCCCCCCCCCCCCCCTTCTGTTTTTGTTTTTTGATTTTGTTTTCATTTATTTATTTTTCTTCTTGGCCAAATTTAGATTTCGAATGTAAAATTCTTGAAACGAGGGCTCGCACCTCCCCCCTCCCCACTTTCTTTTGGCACCCCCCCCCCCCCCCCCCCAAAAAAAAAAAAAAAAAAAAAAAACAGACACTTTTTCGAAAAGCTGGATCCGCCACGTTTAACCTAGAAATTTCACAATATGAAGGGGTCTCACTCAGAACCACCACGGTACGACACTGGGCTATTCCCACAGACACACAGCCTCATCAATTTTATGGCCAAAAGTGTCTATTTAATCCATGTTCCAGTGAGGGATGCAGATTAACAGGTGAGACCCCCACCTGACTCCCCACACCTGACCTTACCCAGGTGGACTGTCTGACGCCTTTAGGGCAGAAAGCCAAGCCTTGGCTTCCCGCCAGCCTGAGGGGATTTATGATCCAGGAAATCCGGGTTATTCAATCTGGGATTAATGAGAAGGGACCCAGGCCCCTGCCCAGGGGCGGGAATGGCATGTCCGACCTGGCCTTTACACGAATGGATGGCGCCAATCAGTGAAGGGGCCAATTTACACAACTAACTACATGTTGGAGGTTTTTGATATTTTTTTTCCTTTTAATAAAGAATGGAGGGAAAAGTAGCTTTCTGGGCGTTTGGGTAGCATATGGTTGCATCTGCAGCCATTCACAAAAGGGACACAGTTCAGGGACGAATCCAGGAATTTCAAAAATGGGTGGGGGGGGGGGGGCGCCCTAATGTACGATTTGAGGCGGCCCATCCTAGGGCTAGAATTTTACATTAAAGAAATCTAAATTTGGCAAAAGTATAGGGGGGCCGTGCCTCAGAGCCCCCCCCCCCCCCCCCCCCCCCACCCCCCCTAAATCCGTCCCTGCAGTTCAGATCAGCCCGTAGGTCCAAGTTGATTCTAAGTTCCTCAAAGTTTGACAAATTCAACTGAAGGCTTTATTCCAATAGTGGACTTCACATTCGGTTTCAAGAATCGGGCATGGGAATATTGGTTAATCATAGGCATGTTGTATGTCATTAGAAAGGGCTTTTGATTCCCTTCCAGATCCATATTACTAGCGGAAAGCCGTACTTTATCAAAACCAGCTAGTAGCCTTTTACGTGTCACTTGTCAACCAATCAGATGGCTGGAATTATTGGGCTGTTGCTGAGCCTTATCTTAACATTCATTTCAGTGGAGGGGAGCGGAACAAGTGGCGTAGTTGGGCCGGTGTAGGGATAACAGGTAAAGGTCTGCCAGCTAAGAATTAAAGGACCTAAAACTTAAAACTTTCTATGAGTTATGGAAGATAATAAAGGGTAAATGCCAGTTCATAACAAATATTTTTGAATATCTAATCTAAACCAGAGGGCTCTCAAATATCTTGTCCTAGTAAATTTGTTACATTATCTTACTTTGAAGCATTCGTGGTGTTAGACTCAAACCCCCTTTGAATCTATAGTAGAGTTTGGTCACAATCACAAAATCAGTCCTTTCTTATCAAGCAGACCTTTAGAGGTTATAGTGTACACACCGGGAACTTTCACTACCACTGGTTCCCGGTTCGGTACATTGATAATCTATGGATAATACCAAGCCCATATTTCACCATGTTGCATGCCGAAGTAAAATAGCCGTAGGGCCATCTGGATGTTATTAGTGCTGTATATATCTATGAAGATTGTTAACCTATTTCCGACCCATTACAGCCTAGTTTATATCTTCAGTATGTCTGGCCCACATATTAGATTACATTACTTCAATGCCCCTTGGACATAACAAAGAACGGTGGAATTTCTATTGTTTCCCGTAGGAGCCTAATTCATAAAATATGGCGATTTTGATGGAAGTTCGTGCCTCATGGCTAAAGAGTGGCCTGTTTTATAATGAACCTCCGTACAGCTACGTGAGATTTGCGTTCCATATGGTAACGATCGCCATTTTTGTCATCGTAGCTATGTGAGTTTTGGGTATATTTACATGAGATTTATTATGCAACTGAGAGTTAAGCATACAGTTTTTGTGAGCACACATAAACTTCCGTAGCAATAGAGGTTTATTGTGAAACAAGCCACAGAGTAATTTGTCAACCTTGCCAGTTACTTTATATGCTTTAGGTTTAACCTAACAGAGGTTTTGGTTACCCTTGATATAGGTTTGGGTACCCCTAACGGAGGTTTTCCTCCGTGGTGAAATTCAGTTGGCCACACATTACATCACCGTTTTCGTGGACGTTTTGATGAAACGGACCACAGTATTTCCTCACTTTGCTGACGATAACCTGCGTATATCAATGGTAGATCTATGATTGAGAAAAGCGGAGTCTATCCTGACAGAAATTTGAGCCATATTTCACATTGAAAGGTGCAAACCTTTAACAACAAATCAAGGAAACACACACCCTCTAAATCCTAAACTACGCATGATCTTACATATGATATCCCCCAAATTTAAAAATAACATTATCCCAATGCCTATATATAGATCTTGTATTTAAAATCAGGGGAAAACGCACGTTGTTTAACATTCCCTTATATTTACGTGTTCTTAACTAGTACGCTCAAATCCAAAATATACACCAATATGGGGCCTACCATTAGGTACATACGCGTCAATGGAGGGGAGGGGGCCCTGATATTTTTGAAAATATGCCTATATTCCTTTATAAATCTAATGCGTACTTTTGCCCAAGGGGAGAGTCAGGAATTTGTGAAAATATGTACATGTCCTTAATGGAAGGTCCCTATAGCTTTCATGGCCATACCCAGAGCCAAGGCATTTAGCAAAGTGAGTTCTCAGGTAAAGTTTCAGGCCTAGCACCCAACTTGATTCCAAGGTGAAATAGGCTGGCGCTCTACACAGGCCTCAAGGCCTTTTCCCCATCCCTGGTGGGCCTGTGTGGAGCCTTGGATCTCCGACCCCCCAGCCCCGGTCACCCTCCTTAGATCCTGGAGTCATTTACTTCTTAGGGACCACCCATCGAGATGAGGCTGGAGGCTAATGTTGTCCTGCTTCCATCGAGGTCGTTGACGCTTGTATGGGGGCTAGAAATAGACCGGGTATTGCTTGGGGAGATGGGGTTGTCCTAGGGGGTGATGAGGGGGATTGCCGTTGGTGAATTTAGGTAAATTTTGGTGATTTTAGGTGAATTTAGCCAGATATTGGCGTAGTTTGTGGAAGAATAGCTGGGAATTGCCAGTTGTAAATTTAGGTGAATCTAGGTGAATTTGGCTGAATTTCTGTGAATTTAGGCAGATATTGGAGCAGCCTGGGGAAGAATAGCTTTCGGGGTTACACTGAAAAAAGCTTTTGATCATCAGTGGCATGTGCCGCTATATTGTAACACAAAGACAAGGGAGGGATATGGGATTTCAAAGACAAAGAGGGTACGCATAAAGACTCGGTGCTAAAATGCTGTGCATGTGCGCGCGCACACTTAACGTTTTTTCTCTATGTGAAATTTAAGTCTCCACCAAAAGAACGCGGCATCAGGACCGTCCCGCTCCCATTGATCCTTCCCTGAAAGGTTATATGGCACTTTCAGAGACTGCCCTTGTGATTCTTGGGTATTGCAGATAGGATCTTCCAACATTTTGGTAAAGTTTCCTTGTGATTGTCGTCTGTGGCCCGTTGCACAATGGGTTTCGTGACAACGAAAATAATTGTATTAACGAAAATAATATTTTCCTGACAAGGATCGTTTTGCAACAATTTTTTTCTATATTTAGAATGCTCCCAGAGAGCTGTAACTTTTACTGAATTGTCTCTAATTTTTTCCCTTTTTACATCAATTTACAGAATTCAATTTCATTCATTAGAACTAGAGATTTTACAATGTTTGTAAAATCGTAACAAAGATATCTTTGACAAAGATATCTTTGTTTGATCCTTGTTACGAAAATCTATTGTGCAACAGGCCACAGGCAACCGATATCACGGACACAAAATAGCGAACTCTAGGTGTATTGAATTTTAGGGGTTTCAAATGTCCATTTGTGATGTGATCATGATGTCCAAAGTAGGCGTGTAATATTTCAAAGACCGTCCTAAAACAAGAAACGCACAGTATGTCGCTGCATTTGATAAGTAAGAAAATTTAATATCTTAGGTACTAAAACATGACCCAGACACAAACATCGAATTAGAATGCTGTTGTCGATTTTTTGATTTTTTTTTATCATCATAAATCTTTCATTAATCCTACCACCCATCATGAAAAATAGCCAGAGGGTTAAGTAAGGAGGTCATGTGTGATAACTTATGCAGCAATATCAGGTCTGCCTGGAGCCATACAAGACATGACATGAGCTTCTCAATAATACAACAGACGCCGTCCATTCTCTCATGGAGAGAATTATTCCAACAGGGTGAAAGGGTGTTTTTTTTACCAAGTGGAACGAAAGGAACCCTCAGGGGAAGGGCAACCTAATTGAATCCAAATCCAAAGCACACCCCTGAAAGGTAGGTCTAATGGCAGCACACTGCTCGGACTACACAGAGGCGTCAGTGTGAGAATGAACTTACCTGGGTAAAGTTTTGGTTTGCAAAATTATTTTAATAGTGCTGAAATATTGTTTGTCTACTTATCAATCCCTTCACGTAATAACATTTTCTTTCAGCCATATTACAGAAAGAGAAACAGAAATGTAACAATAATATCTATATTTCATAACAAGAAATATTTAGGATCAAAATCGTTATTTGAGAAAATTTCGGCTAGTGCTTTCAATCAAAAATCCGTTGTTGTTTCGGGCCAGGTTGTTAATCAAATTACTGGGAATGTGAATCAAAATTGCAATCCAAAGTGCAGCTGCTTTGCTGTGTTAATTATCATGACACTGAAGGCCCATAACAACTTGACAAAATCGGCACAGGAATCAACCGATTCATCCTAAATAATCGACCGATTTTTGTGCTGATTCAAATGTGCATTCCAATGCTGCATACTGTCATTTGCTCAAAAACTCAATTGGCGATGTACTAATCAACCTTGTGCATGAGTATGGTGCTTTAACGTTTTTACTATTCTAGAGACCATATCAGTTTATCCTTCCCTGACATAAACCCCATCTAATCATCACAATAATCTCACGTATAATCTGCACTAGATAATATGGGGATATATTATACAAGCATGTGTTTTTCTAGCTAACCAGTCGCATGTTTATCGGCAGACAAGCAGCAATGAAATCCTGATTCGTTCATTCATCACAAATATATAGCCCGAGACTCTATGGCTAGATCCCCCATTGTCTGTGCAACTTCAATTAGTGCAGGCAATTAGCGGTTGTTACTGGCCAATTGGTATGCTCTAGGGAAACGTTGTGGTTTTCCAGTTTGTATGATTTTTGGTGGATAGCCATTGTTTGGGGATGGATCAATTGGACACCAGCTACCAGCTCACGAAACGATTCTCAAGTGATACTCCCCTACCACCATTAATAGAGAAGGGAAGGATGAGATGTTGCCATATGTTGACTGATTATTTTAATTCTGGTAAACTAACAATTCGCTATAATAGCTTTAGCTTTGGATATGAAATAATCATTATGACACCTCATCCTGCCTACATTTTTGGATCGTTTTCATGGTATCTACATACGCAGTTATACCTATCCTTAATAGTATTGGAGCTATTGGTTTAAAAGTTCGGCCGCCAAACGTCATATACAGTTACTTGGCCTAAATCCACATTCATTGGACATATAGGGTTAGATATTTCTCCAGACGTCATAATGCAGACATACTATACTAAACTGATCTCAGCAGTAGAAATTTGACATAACTCCATCATTTAAAATATCAAATGGTCAAGCTTAGAATTTTCATAATAACATATACTTGCTTCTAATAAGAAATTTCTGGGCGATATCTGGGCGGTTTCCTTTAGCCTAAGGGTAAATTCGTGCTTCCGGTATATTGCACATGCTTTGTCAGACCCCTCCACTCTTTAGCCCTAGGATGTTTGGCTTAAGTAATTAGACGCACCTTATCAGTGTAAAGGTCTGGGAGGCGACCTACTGGGGAGTCGGAAATACGATGCTAGATCTGCTTACAGCTGCCAATCATACAAATCACTGAGCAATTCCGCTCCGTCAAACTACTGCTTACTGAGAAGTACCTTTCCAAGTAAGCAATTGCAACCTGGGTCTGTAGGGATAAATACCTACTGAGACACAGTTTACATGTAGTGATTTTAAGTTGCGGCGATAAATAACTTAAAAAAGCAAGATGTCAGCCCCCATTTAACCATCACACGTTTGGCTTAAGTAATTAGACGCACCTTATCAGTGTAAAGGTCTGGGAGGAGATCTACTGGGGAGTCGGAAATACGACGGTAGATCTGCTTACAGCTGCCAATCATACAAATCACTGAGCAATTCCGCTCCGTCAAACTACTGCTTAGTGAGAAGTACCTTTCCAAGTAAGCAATTGCAACCTAGATCTGTAGGAATAAATTCCTAGTGGGATGGAGTTCACACTGAGCGATTTTAAGTTGCAATGATTAATATAAAAATTAATAATTGGCAGAAACGCTTTATGCTATTGTTCCACTAGATGACAAAACACTAACCAAACATTTTTTCTCTATTTCGATTTTATTTTGGGGTTTAGCCTTCCTTTCGATTATGTCATTATCTGAAAGCCAACCATACTCTTTTTTATTTCATTTATAAGGATAACGGTTTTTAAACTATCCGGTCTTTGAAATCGGTTCAGATTATGCCCAAAATTGCACCGTGGATCACCAGCTTTAAGACAGATTCACGTACGCCTATGTTAACCACTGCGACAAAACTGGATCAGCACGGGATTGGAATCGTATTCTTATACAATGTATTCTAACTTCTCAGTGATTTTGTTTTGATTGTCACAATTATATACTTCGATGAACCATTGACGCGAACCATGCTTAAGAAATCCAAAACCAGCCATCAGTATCAGGAAGGTTTTCTCACTACAGAGAAATATGCTGGTTGGTTCAGATTACCTAAATAAAAAACAATTTGTCATAAACCATCAGTT
Source organism: Lepidonotus clava (assembly GCA_936440205.1). NCBI lineage: Eukaryota > Metazoa > Annelida > Polychaeta > Phyllodocida > Polynoidae > Lepidonotus > Lepidonotus clava. Next base: position 18,509,413 of record OW387135.1, read on the forward strand.
ACAATATCAAATCTTTCAGTGTCAACCCGGCTCATCGCGGCTAGGCCGCCGCCCGTTAGAAGAGGACCCAGCCAATGCTGTGAACCCATTGCATGCGCCTAGAGCCTTTCCTCCAGGGCCTGAGGGTGCTAGAGGAAGCAGAAGGCTGAGACTGAGACCCCTATCAAAGCAGCTGGCCGCCGCCGTGCCTAACGTGCTTAGCTAATGAGGTGCATTAGCTGCGCAATGCGCCGTTCGGACAGCCCCACCCGCCCCCCTCTAAGTCCTCAATACTCTCCTCCCTCTCGTTCTCCCTACCCGCCCCCTCTCCCTCTTCCTCCTTCTCCTCCCCTTCTCCTTCTCCTCTCCCCACCCGCCCCTCTCTAAGTTCTCAATACCCCCCTCCCTCTCGTTCTCCCTACCCACACCCTCTCCTCCTCCCCTTCTCCCCCTTTCTCCTACTTCTCCCCTCTCTCCCTCTCCTTCTCCCTCATCCTTCTCCTCCCCTTCTCCTATTTCTCCCCCTTCCTCCCCCTCTCCTTCTCCCTCTCGTTATCCCTCAGCTTCTCCCTTGCCGTCGCTATAACTAAAAAGCCTTCCTCGCTATTATCCCTACTGTCCAAAATGTCTTCAATACTCCCTCTCCCTCTGCCTCTCCCTCTGCCACTCTCCTTTCCTCACACTTCCTCTCCCTCCCTCTCCCTCCATCTCACTCTTTCTTCTCACACTCCCTCTCCCTCTCCCCTCCCCTCCCTCTGCCTCTCCCTTGCCATCTCTAGAACTGACTACCCTACCTTGCCCATCTCCTGCTCCCTCTCCCTCTCCTTGTGCCTCCTTGTGATGATATTAGTAGTATACACAAATTGGGATACTGTGCTTGTTACGGACATGAGGGACATCATCAGTGTTTTTGTAAAATCACAGATTTATGTTTCACAATATTTTCGATATTCCCCCTATTGGGCAATATGTATATATGCGTTGCGTCGTTTGGATCCCTTCCACTATAATATTATATGCGTGACAAAATCGGTTGGATTGATTTTCTTGTAAAGCAACAAGGTGTGATGGTGTTAGTAGTAGTATACATAAATGGGGATTTGGTGCTTGTTGCGTACATTGCCCCATCTGTCCAATATGACTCTGCCTAAATGCGCGACGCCACTTGAATCCCTTCCAGTATAATATCATGCGCTACAAAATCGCTTTGATTACATTTCTTGTATACGTGACAACGTGAAAAGATATAAGCAGTATATACAAATGGGGCTGTGGTGCTTGTTGCATACATAAAGAGTATCAGTGTCTGCTAAGTCGCAGCGATTTCTTCCACTAGGCTTCTCCCTTCTCCCTCTCCCTCTCATCCCCCCCCCCCCTCTCCCTATCCCTGTACCTTGTCATCTCTACAACAAACTGCCCTCCCTCGCCATTGCCCGTACTGTCAAATATGTCACTGCCTATATACTTGACATTGCTTGAATGCCTCCACTATAATCTATGCGTGATAACATCGATCGGATTAGCTTTCTTGTATGTGCGGTGGCATGTAACGATATAAATAGTATACGCAAATTAGGATTTGCGTACATAAAATGTATGAGCGTTTGTGCGAAGTTGCAGGAATTTATTTCACAATATTTTCGAAACTCCCCCACTGGTACTGCCTATATATGCACGACGTCGCTTGAATACCTTCAACCATAAAATATATATAAGCAAACACGATTACACTGACTTCCTTGTAAACGTGCCAATTAGCAATGTTATTATAGGTATACACAAGTAGGGACTTCGTGCTTGTTGCGTACATAAAGGGCATCAGGGTTTGTGCAAAGTCACAGGTATTTGTTTCACATATATTCGCTACCCCCAACCCCCGCTAGCCATTACGGCATCGTAGGGTATAAAGTGCAGGCCCTAAGTATTAGTGCCAGATAGGCCTAGTCGTCGTAGGAATTTGCTTCAAGATATGTGATGATATGCTAAGATATAGTATACAAGCATACAAAACAAATGCCTATATCTCTTTAATGTTTCATGCCAGTGTACTCGATACTACACACACACACATATTCTCACAAGATCTGTCACACATCCAGTGGTTCTTTATATTATATAAACCCTTAAATAGGACCGATCGTATGCTAAGCACTTCATGTTAGTAGTACATAGAAATGTTAGTAGTACATAGAAATGGAGTTTTGGAGCTGGTCGCGTCAATAACTATATGGATTCTCATCTCGCAGACTTTCCATCCATACTCTTCTAATCTTCGCTCTGATTCTTTTAGTCTTGGCAACGTCGTTTTCCTCATTATGATATTTCTAGAGGATGGTCAGTTGTTTTTTCAATGTTCGTTTTTTACACAGGAGAGCCCGCCGGCAGTATGCCTCTGTTTTCAATCGTTTTTAATCACCGACGATTCTCCATGTAAAATGCATTTATTTTCAGCATTATGTGTACATCAAAAAATAAAGAGCATCAGATAACTTCAAATCCATGTACTCTACCTGTATGATCTACGTGTGTATTTTAGTCAATTGCAAGCTAATATTCGCAGAAACTGTCGTCATGAAGACGTAGTTCTGATGATTCGGAAGGCTTTGGTAATCTCATAGCTAAGTGGCGGAAACGAACACCGACTAAACTGATTGGGCCATCATAGGTAGCTTACTTAAAGATGCTTAGGTAAGCCACCTGTGTTTTCAGTAGACGCCTCTTTATGCTGTTCTGAGGAGACAGTATGTCAATTCTAACTGGAGCGATCCCTTGGGTCGCCCCTGGTCAAATGCTAAAATGTGATGAGTTTTCTTTAAAATGTTGTCAAGATCAAATCAAATATTTACAAAAACCAAGAACAATTTTATAAAGAATTATGATGAATCGCTTTATAAAAAGCTAGGATTTCCAATAGAAACCTATGGTATGTAAGACGATTATTTACAATCCTCCCTGTGAAAACCTAAACGGAATTAGGCCTATATTTGTTTCTTCTACTTATGTACTTCTGAAGTTTTGAGGAACTTCAGAAAAAAATGTTTCAGGTAATCTAAAGTTCAGACAGTTAGGGTCAAGTACCTTTAACTGGACTGATTCAGACCAGAAGCCTTTAGGTCTGTCCAATCTTCACACCCCCGCCTTTCTTTTACCTCAATTATTGAGCCGAGAAGCTGGGTCAGGCGTGGGAAGTCCACTTGCCTAGACTGCTATAGGGCAGACTTATATATTTAGAAACAGGTTAAAAAGGTATCAGACATATAAGTACAGAAACACCTGTAACTGGATAGATAATGAGATTGAGTGGGAGGGTGGAGTCACAGATGGTTTCTGTGAAGAATTGGAAAGTGCTGACATAATTTCCTGGTTTCTTGGATAAGAAACTTTGAAAGAGTTGTATGGATTGCATTTCAAAGTTCTCACTGGCCGATATATTTTGATATTAATAATTTGATATTAGTAATTTGGTAACCCTTTCGTCTGTGTTAGGCCTTTTTGATCAAGCTCTAGATATCTAATGCTTATAACATATTGAAGGTTAATGGTCGTTGGCCCAGTCGCCACAGCCAATGTTTCTGGTAGATGGGAAGTATCCTCCTTTGGTTTATATCAAGTTTCTAGTCAGTTTGTTTTGGTCAAACTATGTTGATCATTGAAGAGTTTCAGAGTGTCTCATGTACACTTACGGGAGTTTTCTGTTCACTTACAGGAGTTTTCTGTACAGTTACAGAAATTTTGGATAGACATTTGGTGTTATTCTAAAATAGGTCCCATTTTGAAACAGCATTTCAAAACACCTACATCATTTCATTTCTTTAAGCACAAATAAAACTTTTATAAGTGCAGCACGTGGCTGATGTATCCAGGATGCACTGTTTATAACAATGTCGTCATGATATAACAGAAAACAACAATAATTTACTACTTGGGAAATATACACACATCGTAGGAAGATCATAGGGCCTACTAAGCTGCCCTATGGTATGCCATAAGTATCTTGAGTGGACTCCCAAGATAACACTTTATGATACACCGGGGTACTGCATCTGTCTGCTATAGGATTGTTTCTGATAGATTTTATCTGTTTCTTAAAGAAGTATAACAACAAAATAGTCTCATTGCAATGCACTGGAGGATATGACAACAATGATCCCCTATATCTAGTCTGTTTTTCTGGCCATAAATTCCCTTGTTGGTGGGATGTATTACCATTTCCATCAGGCCTCATTGGATAAAAGTAGCGTAGTAGTGAACAACGCATTTCGTGCCGTTATCGGTAGTTATATGTAGCTCCTGAGGAAAAACAATCATGTAATACTATCCTTGCTTTTATATGGTATAATTGCTTAAGTACTATGCTAATAAGTTATTAACATGGTAAATTAACAATATCTTAAGAATGATAATATCATGTTGCAGTTGTCTTGATGCTATATCCTGCTTAACATTGCTGTGTTTTTTTATACTTTTGCATGGTATAACAGAATTACAAAAAATTCTATGAATGCCACAATGACTGCAGCATGATGTAGTCTGTCTGAAATCATCAATAATTATTACATTAGAGATTGTTTGTTTTTTCTGTATGGCATCAGTTCTATTTTTAGGATCCTAGTGATTAATTTTTGTATAAGAGCCTCTATCTTGTAATTATGGCCGGATCATTTTCCTAGTATTGTCTCATCATTCCGTTTACTTTATCTGATCAAGTATACGAAATCGAGATAATGTATTACGACAATATTTATCATAAATTCCATTACAAATATATGATGAATTATTATCATCTGTCAATGATATATCACGTGTATGAGAATGATTAAAATATTGATTATGGTACCAGCAGTTCGTATAGTCAGGTCATTAATAACTGTAAAGATGAAGATGCGTTAAGGAATATTAGACAGATGCCTGGTTGAACATGCCAAATTGATGGATAGTTGCAGTTGTCTATCTTAGAGATATGTATATTTATAGATTCATAACTGATTAAATTGCAGACAGCCAGATATTGAATTATTCTTATTGCATCTATGAATCAGCATCAGATTACGCTACCGAGGGTCAGAGTTAAAGACAGGTGCAACTAGGTCCTTTGACACTTGGCTCAATCAGAAAGCTACATGAACCATAGAAAATGGGTTATGTAATAACTTTGTAACTACTGCATAACCCGTAATAGGTCTTTGCAATTTGAGATGGAAGACTTAATCACTAATGACGTAGCTAATGCAACGTGAGAGTAGGCAAATATGAAATCTACCTGTAATGTACGACACGTATGCAAATATGACAAACTTTTGTAAGCCTTACAACGAATTTGTTGTAGTATGACCTGTCTTGAAATATCAGAATTGCTCATTGTTACCAATTATGGACACTTAAACCTCGTGACCAATATTTCAAAGAATAATTTGCTCTGGAAACGTCGCAATTCTTTTGAAATGCGAGGACTCTTGTTTACGAGTTGAATATAGCTAAATCACTAAGAATTATAGCTCTTCGCTTCACATGCATACTTCTTTTTGGCTTCATACTATATTGGCTTCATGCTATTTGATTAAACTGCTCTACAGTCTGTTAATACCACCAAATGTCATAAACCTTAATTTACGAGACAGTACCACTATTGAATACCAAAGATGAAAATATTCCAAGCTGGCACTTTGCTTATGAAACCTATCCATAAGACTAAACTACAATACCATCATCTAATGGACTCCGTATATTCCCACATCCTACTTTGAAGATTGCAAACTACGCAGCCGGGTAAGAATGCAATAACACCAATGGCTCTAACCATTCATCCTTATTTCCTAGTCGGCGTGAGGCGAGTGTTGTAAGTCTACACCCCAGTGAGACTATCGGTCTTCAGACTGTCACGTATGCATGAGGATAATATTAATGTAACCTTTAGGAGAGTGGGTGGGCTATAGCTGCATGCGGTGATGAATAGAGTGTTAGGATGCACTCCCACAAACAGATGCTATGTATATGGATGCGTTTTGTGATTGGCTTTCAGTGCATTAAAATTCAGTGCTGTTTACCTTATACAGAAAATTGGTAAGCTTTCTTTGGTAATTTCTAAAATGAATAGGTTTCATGATGAGATACAGAATGCATTTACTATTGTTACATTTACTGCTGGTAGACGTGGGCGGCATACGATAGAACAATCAGGAATAACAAGTAACAGGTGAATAAATTTGGACATAAGACATAAAGAGATGCTACATATGGGTGCGTGTAGCTTGGAGTCTAACTGCATTTCGGTGCATTAAAATTTAGGACTGTGCTTTTTTTCATGAGAAAATTGGCAAGCTTTCTCTATTAATTTCTAAAATGAGACAGAATGCTTATAGTGGGTACATACTAGTACCATTATATCTTGTGCTGGTGTATGTGGACGGCATAATGATGGAGCAAATAGGATATAGTAAATATTAGACAGGTGAATAAATTTGCACATTATATAAATATATAATAAATGTATAGTTTAGGTGGGCTGGAGCTGCATAAAGTGATGAGTAGGGTGTAAGGATGCCCTCTAAAGATTTCATGGTCAGAAGCAGAATGCATAATTATATAATAGGTGTATTCGAGTATTTTGATACATAATAACGTGTAGTATTATAGCTGATACATCTAAGTAGGAAATATTTGCAGTACTACACCTTACATGACCTTATGATTGATGTGAGTGTTCTCAAACTTGACAAGGATGAAACCTTGAATGTACAACTCCACCCCTCCAGGGTAGACAGGGCCCTCCTGTGGCCGGCACAGACCAAAGGTCCATTAATACCACTTGCCTACAAACATGGCCTGGAGGGCTGAAGTACATTACAAATGACCCCCCTGACCGCTACCCCCTCCTGTGTGCAGACAAAAACTAGGGTGATGGTAATGGGATGGGGCATTGTATATGGGTCTGCTACTAAGCAACTACTAAAGCCCTGCTTCCACCAACCGATTTTACTACCGATTTCAGAAATCGGCAGTGGGAATATTGGTTAATCATGAACATGTTATATACCATTAGAAAAGGTTTTTAATTCTCTCTCAAATGGTATGTAAGATATATGATCCCTTGCCATATTACCAGTCAAAAGTAATAAATTACCAACAAATGGGTAGTAAAATCGGCTGGTAAAACCAGGGCTTTAGCAACCAGCTGAGGCCAATAGCAACATTACCACAAAAAGGCCCACATAAGTAATTTATTGGTTTTGGTGTTCCAGTAGACACACATGGGGGCTTAAATAGGATTATGCGATGTTAATTTGAAGACACAAAGGTCAAATATGTTATATTAGTCCAGGAGCCAAATCCAAAAAATGAATTTTTTCGTCCGGAAAGACGGAGGATCTAAAAGTGGTTTTAAATCGTAGCCCATAACCTGAAGTTTACATTTTGACGTGTTGGCATTTGCGCAACACGCACATTTGGCCGGTATCCATGGCAACGCATAGCAACCACAGAATTTTGAGAAACACTGTGAAAAAGTAGAAATATCAAAATAATTTTTCATACATGAGCAAAAGTGTGCATTGTTGTACCTCAAATGAAAGCCCATGGAGTTGGGAATGTAAAAGGAGAAAGACTTTTGTTGTCATGGTGACATGGTTGCCATGGCAACCAAAAACATTTCAAAATTTCATCATTTTCACTACTTTTTCCTATGTTCTTTTTGTTATAATGCCAATAATTAGGACAGGAGTGATAATACTATCATTTATTGAAAGCACAAGAGTCCCCACTTTGTATCCATGGCACACATTTCCATTTGTTCCATTTGTGACTCTGCCTAGCAACCACGAAAATGTCATCATGTGAATTTGGCAATCAGTGTCCATTTTGGGGCAAATTTGGTGGATTTCTGGAAATATATATAACAGTTCTACAATACATATCAAACTTGCACTTGCTTATCATCATTATTGATGAAGACTTGATACAATAAATCTCTTTTTGCAGAAGAAGGAAGTTTCTAAAGCACTCCAGTTGCCATAGCAACCATATGAAAGCAGGAGTTGAGCAGATTTCTTATAGTTTACCCCTTTATGAATGACCTTTCATTTCTGGAAACGAGATCTGAATGTACTATCAGTTACTAAAAGTTAAATTAACATCAAATTGTTATGCTAAAGAGGAAAACATTCCATTAATACTATTGGTTAAAGTATCCATTTGTTCCATTTGTTACTCTGCATAGCAACCATGAAAATGACATCATGTGAATAGGGCCATCCGTGTCCATTTTGGGGCAAATTTTGATGGATTTTGATACATTATATACCTAACAACTGTACAATACATTTTAAACTTTCACCTCCTTATCATCAATTTTATGATGAAAACTTTATGTAAGATAATTTTTTCACATAAGAAAGAAGTTTCTATGACAATACAGTTGTCATAGCAACCATATGAATGGGGGAGCGTTTTTTTCTTATGATGTCTACCTTTTCAAATGGCCATTCATTTCTAGTTATGAGGTTTGAATGCATGTTGAATATATGTTCAATTAATATCAAGTTGTTATGCCTAAGAGGAAAACATTCCATTGATACTCTGGGAAAAAGCTTCCATTTGTTCCATTTGTTACTCTGCTTAGCAACCAAGAAAAGGCCATATGTGGATCAAGTTGTCAGCATCCATTTGGGTACAATTTTGGTCAAATTTTACAGAAGATATCAAACTTGCACTGGCATATTTTCATTTTACTAATAAAGAGTAGATGTAAGACATCATTTTCACATAAGAGGGTAGAAGATATTCTAGTTGCCATAGCAACCCTATGAAAACAGGATTTGAGCAGTTTCCCTTCCACCTTTCATTTCAAAATATTAGAGCTGTATGTGCTATGACTACTTGTTAGTTCATTTTTCAAGGCATAACATCAAGTTGATATGCTAAGAAGGAAAATGTCCTATGTGTTATATTCATAAAGAGGGATAAAAAGCTGATAGTTGCATAGCAACCACATGTAAGAACTCTCTTTCTATGCAGATATATAATTCATAATTATTTTCCCCTTTTCCCTCAAGTTTGATGATCAGGTGTTCATTTGAGAGTATATTTTGTTTGTGGGATTAGTTTAACGTCTGGCCAACCCTTCAGGGTTCTTTCACTAGACTGCACAAGGTAAAGCCTTTCAGCTCATTTTACGCCACAGGGGCAGTGACCAAATCTATGAAATGAGATGCCTATTTGTAGCAGTGGGACCCAATACCCTCTTTATAGTGTTGCCACACTGAGATATGTCATAGGCCAACACAATACCCCACCCAGTCACATTATACTGACACCAGGCTGACCAGTTATGTTTCGTGGTTCTTACTTTATACCGAGTGCCAGACAAGCAGTGACCACTACCATTGTTAAAGTCTATATGGTGTGACTCGGCCAGGGATAAATCCCAAGACCTCCCAGACTCCGGGTGGGCACTCTACCAAAGAGTTACTGAGTCTGGTCCCCCCATTTGTCGCCTTCTACAAACAGCAAGGGGCTGCTGGGGACCTATTCTTCCCAGGAGGCTCCAAAAGGAACCCCTACCCCAGATCCCCACGGGGGTTGAGAGTATATAAAAGCACCTGAACTTGAATTATCAGGCCTTAATTAATGTAAATTGGGTTAGGTCAACTGATCCTATTCCTGTGTTGAATCTGACTAGTGTGTCCATGCAAACAATTCCTTGTCAATTAGTCAGCCATGTGTATTAAAGGTATACAACTTGGTTTTCAAATTGTAAAAAATATCTACTGACCTCCTCACTGGGAAAGATACAGTAATTATGTATACACTTTCATACGATGATATAACTGCTGAAGCACTAGTGTTCAGTTTTCCTCATCAGAATATGTCGCCTTAGATATAGGAATGTTTGTGCAGTTGTCTTTGCAACCACAAGCATCAGTGCAACAGAGCCCATTTTTAACTCAAGAGCAGCACCATGTCTCACAACTCTTTGTGCACTTGCATGATATGAGCATGGTAGGGGCTACTGGTGCTGGTGGATCACTGTTCCAATCTAGTTGCAAGTCTCTATCTGTCATGATCCTTCCATTTCCATTTGGTGATGGTAGTTCAGGGTGTGGGACTAGTGCCCTGCGACAAATGGCAGCCCGGAAGTTTGCATGCTCAATATGTTTTTGCAAAGCATCTTGGGTTGGAGGTGGTAGATGAGATTAGAGATTTTTAATTTGCAGAATGTTTTATACCTTGCCTCAGTAACACTGTCTGACATGCTGTTGTGGAGTTTGCATACAAAATGCTCTATTCCTTCCAGTAGATTTTAATTGAATGGAACTTTTTGTCCAAGTTTGCCAAGTACCGCTCTGTGAGATTCTGATGAAATTGTAAGGTCCCATCCTTGTTTTTTTTTTGACCAGCAAATGAACTTAAAGAATTGCAGCCTCTTATATATAGCATGAAGTCCTGGCAGCATGTTGCAAATATCTGGTTTGAGTTCTGTGGCTAGTTCATGGGTGTTGACAACATGAGAGTTGCTTGAGGTTCCTGAAACCAAAAGTACCTCAGTGGGGATTATATGTGGAACATGAGAGGCAATGACTTCAACATCAGTATCTGATGAGTTGATGGTGACAACTTTGTGGCCATTGCAAGCAGCATGCAATGAATGCTGAAACATTCTGGTTTTGGCATCAAGGTAAAGTGTGATAAATATCCTAGTGGCACAAGACTTTAACTATCTGCTCATGCATTGATTATTAGTATATGTGTAATTGTTTAGCCTTTAGAACGAGGGCAACAGAAGCCTGCAGTATAGCACAAGAATTGATATGTCGGCACAAGAAGTGCTTATTACCTATAAATGACCCTTGACGAGGTCAAACAGACCATGTGATCAGTGTTAACCAATGAAATCAAAGTTCATGAAAATATAAGAAGCAATGAAGCATGAGAATAAACAGTTCTTTTATGGTACTTAATGTGTCAACATCTCTTCCTTTCCTTAGCCAGAACCACCTCAGGACTAAGAATACCTAGAAGAATACCGGGAACAAAGAACGAGGGAAGAAGAATAGTGTAGTTTAGGCAAAAGTGGTGATTGGACTTACAAAAATAAGGGTTTCCTGGGCAGAAGAACAAAAACCATGACACATTCGGGGAATAACATGAATATACAAGCAGGCATATGGGGAACGAGATATCGGGTAGACAGCCAGTACGCTACCACCCTTCTTTTATTGGCAACAGCCCGGCTTTCTGGTCCCAGCGAGGGACATTATAACATATGCGTAGGCTCATGATGCCCGGCCTCCTCCGGCCCTCCCTCTTAAGATCACCGGAATCAGTTAGCTCTTTCGACGATTCACCATTCAGCCCACCCTCTTGCGTGAGGCACAACTCTGAGAAACTTGACTCACTCAGTGCTCCCGTGTCCTGTCTGCTTGTCCTGAGCCTGGGGCCCGGACAAGCGACTCCATAGGATGTTCCCGTTCTTTCTTTCATTCCACGAAGAATGGCCAGAGCTGGAAAAAGAAAAAATTTAAACAAAAGGAGCTATGATATCAGTTGAAGACCCTTTTCGTTACATGGATTATCAAAGCAGTTGAACCCCCTTGGGGGTTCCAAGGAAGGATAGGCCCCCAGTAGCCCCTGCTGATTGTATAAGGTGACAATAGGGAGGACCCAGCACCGACCAAGTGGTTCTTTGGGTTCAATTCCCGGTTGATGCTTGGTTCGCTAAGGGATGAGGTGCAGCAAAAATTATTTCCAGGTTTTGATCCCCTGCTGTTTGCCTGCCCTGTCACCTTCATCTCATAGATTCAATCACCAAGACAGAATTCGTCCCAACTGGTTTTCGTCGTGAAAATGACCTTGGCTGTCGGTAGGCATAAAACACCCAACACTCACTCATTCAAAGGAGTTTATGTGGAGAGAATCACAGTTGATGCAGAAACTGTTTTCTTTTCTTGTAGGGGCTGCAGAGAGGACTCAATCTACAGATGAGACAACCAATGGCAGACTGTCAAATTCATGAGAACTTCTCTCGTATACATTTCCTGAGTCTGAGCAATGATGAGAAGACATACAAAAAGTGTGCTGTCTGCCTTGATCACTTTCTCCTTGTCTGTAGTTTTTGAGTTCCTGTGTATGAAAGCATCATCAAATGCTTTTAGTTTTGACCATTTGATTGGTGCAAAGAAATCTTTGGCAGTATAGATTTGTTCATCTATGAAACTTTGAAGGGCCTTGTCATCTATTTCTCTTGCAGAAAGAAGATTCTGAAGGTTATTTCTCCATTTGCTACTGCAGTGGTCCCTCTATTTGTGGCCCCACTCACCAGTGGGGGCCCCCTCATCAATAGCCACCCTTCTGATGTGGCCAGCTAAGATGCCAAGAAAAAGGCATGTTGAGATGATCTGGTGGTAAGTAGTCACACTTAAAACAGAGGAGGGGTGGCCAGGAAGTGTTGATAGGAACTGGAGGTGAGTGTTCACACCTAGAAGAAAGGGGAAGTGGCAAGCAGGTGTTGAGAGGACCTGGTGGTGATAGTAGGGGCGGTCCTTTACCCTTGATTGTCCACTTCTGACCACAGGCCTGAGTGGCATATAACCCCCTCATCTACTGTAAATGTACATACCAGCAAGGGTGGTCCTATATCCTGACTGTCCACTACTGATCCAGGCCTGAGTGGTGTCTCTCTCACCCCTCCTGCCCACCCCTATAGGGACAGTCCACCACAACTAATGATCCATGAAGGTGGTGACCACAGGCATCCAAGAACTTATATAGCGTAATTCATTGAACAAAAGAAGGGCCAGCCTTCTCAATAGATTTACACAACCTGCCATTAGAATGTCCAAGAGAACAACACACTTCACATCCGACCTTTATAAGTTAAGAAATGGGCCATTTAATACTGACCACAGGCGCCATAGTCGATGTGGTTAGCCGGTCTGTTTACCTTATGTATAACAGACAAGGTAGAAAAGCCAAGGTCTTTACGTCCCTGCCCTGATCATAGCAGCATGGACGGAAGTGACATTTCATTGGTTGAAGTAATGCAAATGAGCTGTTGACATCACATTAAGGATGGGTCTGAAGGCCCTGGTCAGGGTTGAATGAACTGCTGGTGCCCTGAGAAGGGCTTCACAGAGTGTGACTTGCCAGCAAAAGGCCCTGCAAACATCCACACTGCTCCTCCTGTGATATTTCTATTGGGATTTCCTTATAAAGATCAAAATATACTTTCATTTATGAAATGATTCATTTATATGCAGGCGATATCCCTGGTCAGTTAGTATTTGCAAACATTTCATTTTAATGGTTTCCTGAGTCATAGTAAGTTGTGTTGACATCATGGTCTGCTGCTAACATGGCCACCTTTAGTGTATATATAGGTAAACAGACCAGTGGTTAGACTTGACTATGGTGCCTGTGATACTGACAGTCGCGTTCTATACAGCCCATTTATATACTAAAACGCCTACTTGTATAATATAGATTTGCTCAAATCATGTCAATAGGATGCTCCCCTTCACCAACGGTCACCCCTTTTCAATTCTGAAAACTGTTAAAGGGGTTGTTTTCCCAACCAATAATTTTTTCTTAGACAGAATGTACATCCTCTTCATCCTTCGTCATTCTTCCTGGTCTGAATTCCTTTTGTTCTCTTTTGTTTGGTTGTGGAAGAATTACTCAGACTTCTCAGATCTTCAGGAACAGATGCCCATGTGTGTACTCTAACTAGCAATTTCTTTACAGCTGTAAGTTCCTGGGTGAAGCCAACCACCCCCACTTGACATTTTGTACTGGTTGACTGTCTGCTCAGTGGTTTGGTCAATTGGGATTCTGGTGAATTTTCCATGACCTCTCTGTGATGTGAATTCTCCCCTTACCATTTAACAATATGCATCAGGATGGCTTTCCTCTAGTCATTTTAACCCAATACACTGGTAGGTATCTTGGGTAGTGGTGCTTGTCATATGCAAAGACCCAGGACAAAAATCTCCCTTATGCAGATGTAAAGCCCTGTCACCTTCTGCACGGATGAAGCGCAGATGAAGCAGGATCATCTTCATGTAGCTGATCCAGAATTCTTTAATTGGACCTTGGGGTACAGTGAGATACCTTTGGTAGAGGTTGGATAAGAACTTGAACTGAGGAAGACTTGTGAAACAATCAAAACCAATTGAATCCAAACACTCCTTCAGCTTTGTGAGATCATTGGACATTTCTTTGAGATCTACAACATGGATGTCACTCTCTGATAGCCATTGACAGAAATCCTGCAAGGAGAGTCTGAAGTTTACCAAAACTTTTTATGGCAATGATTTAGATTCCTTTTTAATTAACATGTTCTGCAATGAGATTTATAGATCATATGCTGGAGTACTTCCAGATGAAAAACTAACCTTGTGCAACTGGACAGCACATTTGTAATGTCTTCCTTCAAGTACACCAGACACAGAGAACACACTTGTTGAGGAAATTGGTCAGCCCAGCATCCCCAAATATCTTGCCAATGATACATAGAAATGTGTAGGCAGTATGGAATGCGCTCATGTGAAGGACTACGCCAGCTGCAAGACATTAATTTTGCTAAAGAATCTGAATGGCTTTAGCATACAATGCTTGGTCAAAGACTATGACACAGTCTCTATGACCCAAATCTTCTGCCATTGCAAGACTTCTTTTCAGTGCATTATACACAGCCTGAGGATCAGAGGGGGTTGCATGTCCAATAATACAGGAAGCTATCTCCTTCATTGAGCATGAGGCATTAAATGCTGTCCAAGTTGGAACAGAACGATAAGTAGATGAAGTAGAATCTTGTTTGTTGGCATCAATAGGGAATCTTGACATTAACCATGCAAAGTCTTTGTACTCTAAATTTTCTGAGGCATCAGTTGTCCTTGCTGGTTAAATGGCTCTAGAGCATTTCCCTTGGCAAGTCTTCTGTAGATGGTGTTCTTGGTTCATCGTCCATGGTTTGAACACCAGCTTTTGGTTGAACAACAATTGCATTCATGGCATGTGTTGTTCTTTTACCATCAAAGGTCTCCCCTTGGGAATCAATGTTATCCCAGCAAATCCCAGTATGACATTTGGTAGGCAAGCACTTGGAAGGTATTTCCCTTATATCTCATTCTGCAGATGCACTTACTGGTTGTACAAATAGAATGTAAGGAACATTTTCCTTCTAAGCATAACAACTTGATGTTTTGCCTAGAAAAATGATCATGCAGTCATAGTACATAACATGTGCAAGTTTGACATCTTCTGTAAAGTTGTTATACTTATCTAACAAATTCAATCTAAATTGTACCCAAATGGATGCTGACAACTTGATCCACATAATTATGGCCTTTTCTTGGTTGCTAAGCAGAGTAACAAATGGAACAAATGGAAGCTTTTTCCCAGAGTATCAATGGAATGTTTTCCTCCTAGGCATAACAACTTGATATTAATTGAACATGCATTGAACATGCATTCAAACCTCATAACTAGAAATGAATGGTCGTTGGAAAAGGTAGATGTCATAAAAAAAACTGCTGAACTCCCCCATTTATATGGTTGCTATGACAACTGTATTGTCATAGAAATTTCTTTTTTATGTGAAAAAATTATCTTACATAAAGTTTTCATCATTAAAAATGATGATAAGGAGGTGAAAGTTTAAAATGTTTTGTACAGTTGTTAGGTATATAATGTATCAAAATCCATCAATATTTGCCCCAAAATGGACACGGATGGCCCTATTCACATGATGTCATTTTCATGGTTGCTATGCAGAGTAACAAATGGAACAAATGGATACTTTAACCAATAGTATTAATGGAATGTTTTCCTTTTTAGCATAACAATTTGATGTTAATTTAACTTTTAGTGATAGTACATTCAGATCTCGTTTCCAGAAATGAAAGGTCATTCATAAAGGGGTAAACCATAAGAAATCTGCTCAACTCCTGCTTTCATATGGTTGCTATGGCAACTGGAGTGCTTTAGAAACTTCCTTCTTCTGTAAAAAAAGATTTAGTGTATCAAGTCTTCATCAATAATGATGATAAGCAAGTGCAAGTTTGATATGTAGTGTAGAACTGTTATATATATTACCAGAAATCCACCAAATTTGTCCCAAAATGGACACTGATTGCCAAATTCACATGATGACATTTTCGTGGTTGCTAGGCAGAGTCACAAATGGAACAAATGGAAATGTGTGCCATGGATACAAAGTGGGGACTCTTGTGCTTTCAATAAATGATAGTTTTATCACTCCTGTCCTAATTATTGGCATTATAACAAAAAGAACATAGGAAAAAGTAGTGAAAATGATGAAATTTTGAAATGTTTTTGGTTGCCATGGCAACCATGTCACCATGACAACAAAAGTCATTCTCCTTTTACATTCCCAACTCCATGGGCTTTCATTTGAGGTACAACAATGCACACTTTTGCTCATGTATGAAAAATTATTTTGATATTTCTACTTTTTCACAGTTTTTCTCAAAATTCTGTGGTTGCTATGCGTTGCCATGGATACCGGCCAAATGTGCGTGTTGCGCAAATGCCAACACGTCAAAATGTAAACTTCAGGTTATGGGCTACGATTTAAAACCACTTTTAGATCCTCCGTCTTTTCGGACGAAAAAAGTCATTTTTTGGATTTGGCTCCTGGACTATATATGCTAAAATAGACCAGTCTTTGGTATCTATAAAGATATAACTTATATATAATCTAGGCCAAAAATTGAAATCCCAAATATGATTTCAGGAAATATACTGCCATTACCTTTCTATTTAAGATATTCAGAATCTGTTTTTTGCTGAATATGGCCAATCAGTCCCTTGGTTCAGAATTTCAAATTTTGAAAACTTAATTTTGTTCCATGGTTACCATGGAAACCAACATTTGCATAGCTGTAGTATTGGTGGGTTTGGACGTTCTATCAACATTCTGGTAACCATGGCAACAAAATGCGAAAAATCCAAATTTTTTCACCCGAAATGAAAACTATGAAAAATTTCATTTATAGCATGGATTTAGCTTAATTTTCTTATTTTAATGATTTCTAAGCTAAATAAAGGTTCTAGAGCCATGAATAGGCATTTCCATAAGGCTGGAAATCCCAGAAACTGTCACATATGGGGATAAGGGTGAGGTGTATATATACTCCTGTGCATCTAATCGTAGGGCATGGTGTCTCATAATGTTTAATGCTAGCTTTCAAATTTTGCAAGCCAGCCATCATTTCCTTCCCCATCAGCTTATTTTATCTTAAATAAGACAGGATTTCCACAGCTCCTTGCCACAAAATGCTCGAACAGGGTGAATGGGCCACCAGAATAGCATAACTTCAGTCTCATCATTGAGCAACGTCGATGTATATATATCTGATAGTTATGTGTTTGTTGAAAACAGCCTTTCAACGGTATCATTTTTGTACCAGCTGCTACCAGTAATATCACATTATACAAGTTCAACTTTGACAAGCAGCCTACGCATATTTCTGTCCTGAAAATAGCACCTACAATGCTATCACTCTAATATTAAATAGATTACTCTCACCTACAGCCTTCCTATAGTATTATGTCAATCATATTTATGGCTGAAACGGTTATCTGATCCAAGAGTTCTTATCTAGTCAGATCTCAACTCATGTATATGGAATGTTCATTGAGCGGGGTGGCTCGATTCCTGTAGTACTATGGTGCTAGTTTAGCAATTTATGTGACTCCTCATGTATTTTAGATGTACCATTGATCTTCTCTGGTCTGTAGGTCACATCACTGTGACAGGCCATCAATTATCCTGTTGCACATGAGTTTGAAGTGGTTGCCTATCTCTAGAGGGACATGTAAAAGTGCCTATACAATTATCTAGTGCTGAGAGAAAACATATATACTCCGGAATATATTACTGTACAGGTATACTTCCTGACCTGACCCTGGATGATAAACAGAATAAAATTCACAATTTGAAAGTTTTTCTCTTTGCATTTCATAAAATTTTATCATACTATGAAATAATGCAAATACTAGCATGAACTATACCAGCAATAAAAATGTGGCAGAGATATAATTATTTGTAAGAGAGGTCATCTATTCAGGATATTGGTGATTGAATAGTAATAGAAAGGCCACAGTCAATGCCTTATCCTTAAGCCAAGCAATATTATGTTTATGTTTCTTCTTTTTGATATTGGTTTTGTCTTTATGTATTCAAACTTGTGTTCTTCTGCCAAGTTACCTCACTGAGCACCAACTTTACCAATACTAACATAAATTATTCTGATATACAATGAAGAGAACAGATCCGTTATGTTGAGGCTACACCATGCACGTATTGATTTGATATATATCTTTTATGATTTATTTCTTTTTTATATTCTTTTTTGGTTCATACCCTATTGAAAATTGATTACCTGTAGCAGGCTTTGTTGCCACATGGAGCTCCCCATATAATATGATTTACTTACTTTATATTCTCATCAGTATCTAAATTTCATAAACTTAATGCTTTTGCATGGAAGCTCATGTAGGTAAGCGGAGCCGCCGGGTATTAAATAATGCTTATGATTTACGCCTGAACCTGCTTGGAATATCCAACTATGAAACGGCAGTACGTAGTAGTAGAGCCATTTACTAGTCTTTTTCAAATGGGAAATTGGCAAAATGTATTCATATTGCATACAGAGTGAGCTTTCTCCCCTCCCTTTTAACAGCCCGTACCCCAGGGACCAAAACAGCTTTATGCAAAACCATTTGCAATATTGGCGAAGTTTGCTGACTCAGCGGATTTGCCGGCCGTAAAAGTGAAACGCGCTAAATGCAGACAGAGGAGAGTAACACGCTATCACATCTCCTAATCTCCTTTCCATCACATTCCAGACATCCCCCCACATTGCGGTGCATCCCCTTGCCTTGCCGTCACCACGCAAACACAGAAAAAAATAAATAAATTGAGGGAAATTCGATACTGTATCGATTTCCGACCGAAAGGTCATGATGAACCTGTACGGAAGTTTGAATGAAAAAAAACATGCCATGTACTGTAGTTTGTCTGGGAAAACTGCCCAGTTTAAACCAGGTGTATGGGTATGGATATGATAGGGGGTCTGGACCATTAAGGTCAACATGTAATGTTCATAGATATTTTCAAGGGACAAAGATGGGCGACATGGCCATTCATCGAATCCGACATTGCGACAGGGACATTTCTTGAATTTTACATGGGACATGGGGATTTTTAGGGGCAATGACAGTCGAATTAGCAGTTCTTAAAATTGAACAAGTGGCTTTGCCACACAGAAAAACAAAGACTTTGAACCAACAAGTTTGGAGGCAGGGTTGCTAAACCCTACATCATGAAGCCACATAGACGATGAAAATGGAACTAAATGGTGAGGTCATGACCTAATTTGCTGGTTCCCACAGATCCTTTAAAAAGCAGTGAAACAAATCAGCAACCAATTAGACTGACTGGTAGGCCCCAATAGCCTATTTCACTGGTTCTTGATAATTATAACCTGAAGTATTAAAGTTCAATGTGTAGATCGCAGCATGCGAAAGGATACCACTGCACACAAAAAATACCTTTAAGACCTTTAAGTTTCTGCAAATGGCCCCATTGAGGTTCGCTAATGGTAAAGGGAAGGTCACCTTTACAAGACCTTTCCAAAACTTTTTCAGGTGACCTTTAAAAAAAAAATTGCAAAAGGTATTGGAAAGGTGACATATCATAAGCTTTAATGAACCTCAAAGGCCCCATTTACAAAGTTAAAGGTCTAAAAGGGTCTAATTTCGCACAGTGATTAGGGTAAAAAGGAAAAAATGTGGACATCCAGGGCCCCATGATCGCTGCTGGACGTCGGCCACGTGGTCCATCCACAGACAAACGTTTACATTTCTGCTTCATTAATTATTCTCGTTACTGCGTGACTGACGTTGGTGCGGGACTGTAATAATGGCGGCACGGACGCCCGCGCATGCGCCCTTGATGACAAATCGATGTAAACGTCGATCAGCGGACCTTCCCCCTCTGACAGGGTCTGGCCACAGGGGGTAGAGTAGGGGGGTGGGGGTGGGTAGGGGTGGGGTCGACCTTCATTTATTAATACCATAATAATTGTGATGCTGAGAGCTAGCTAAAGATAGTGACCATAATTGGTGTAGAATTAAGTGAATTAGAGTTTGTTGTAAATTGATGTTCAACAGCTGATCAATGACTTGTTTTGTAAATGTATGTGTTTTGTGAAGTGTCTTCCATTAAGTTCAATTAAGAGCCTGAATGGTTATATAATTTTGATGTATTTGTCAAGTCATTTGGATGTGCTGTAATAGCTATTGTTGAAACTACCTACATGGAAGAACACTTGTGGTGATTGTGGTCAACAAAAAAGTATGTACACGCGTTTTCATAAATTTCAGACCCTCCCGCCACCTTGGACTAAAGTACTCATTGGATTTACCATGGAGAGTAGGATTTTACTCTCCATGGAGTTATACAGGAACGTACGCACATTTTCTGAATTTCCAGACCCCCTACGGTGACCCCCAACCCCTCTGATGAGTATATGTACTTAATCAAGTTAATGGACCCTTACCATGAACTGTGATTATCGCTTCAATCAAAAAGACATAATTATTATAATCGCCCCTAACAATTAAGCCGATTAGGAGAAGTGTTTGGGGCTCTAACCACAGGTTATTAGTATACACTTTCCCTTCCATTGCACTTCCTGTGCCACTGGCTCCCTGTTTGGTACTCTAATACCTT
The DNA here is from genome assembly GCA_936440205.1 of Lepidonotus clava. Classification (NCBI taxonomy): domain Eukaryota; kingdom Metazoa; phylum Annelida; class Polychaeta; order Phyllodocida; family Polynoidae; genus Lepidonotus; species Lepidonotus clava. The sequence continues at coordinate 18,530,144 of OW387135.1, forward strand.
ATGGCTGGTAAGAAAGGTTCAAAGGTTCCTACCTTGAGTTTGGTAGCATTTGTGTTGGATACCGGGTTGGATCGAGGTGCCAATTCAAGCGGTTTGCGTTTCAGATACCACAATGTTGCAATTGGTATCTGCCAACACAAACACACATAGGAAAAAAGGAATGGGATTGCCTAGCTATTTGCATGGCCCAAACGCAATTATCAACACAAACACCTTTTTATATTCCCCTATTCGCTCTTTGAAATTTCTTGCGAATCTGTCTTGCTACTTGCATTGCTCCAACGCAATTATCAACACAATCACCTTCTTTTACATTCCGTTATGCGTCCTTTTATGCCTAAATTGTTTGTGTTTTTAATATGCGCAAGTAAATCCCCATCACAAATGACGCATGGTTGAATATGCACCTAATTCATCTCCTCAATGGGCTTTTGTTTGTTTTTATTTTTTTTGATGAAGCAATTTCTATAGCATCACACAATAAGTAGATTCAGATGGTAGCTTTTTGTGCCATTGGCATGCGCTGGTTCTGAAAACTGGCACCGTCGAAATGCCAGCGTACCCAACTGACCCTGAGCACATCCCGGGAACAAGCGAGCTGCTCATCTCCTGGTCACGTGTTCATTTAGCCTATTCTGATTGGTCGATTCCCAAATGCCCCCAATTCCTTTGCCTCGACATGCCCCTAAGCTATGACCTGACTGCAGAATATATGCTCTAAGTTAATGCTCTTAGTTAGATATAATTATATTGAATTATATAGAGGGAAATTGGTATGCTGAGAGATCAGAATATTTGATTCGTAATGGCGGTCCCTGCTGATGGATTTATTATCCAATTATGTCATGCTTCGTCACTTTTTATACAAACATTCTAACAGGTTTCTTGGAATAATGCAGGTCGCCAAAGTAAAGTGTTTGGTTGACATTTTCCATGTAGGTGCTAATTGAGTCCATAATTCATTATTTTGGGTCTTTAATCTCTCTACCACGGTTGGCTGAATTACAATAGGCCTATATCTAAAGCACCTCCATGTTAATTGGGACTAATATTTTGTCTACATAAAATGGAAAGCCATATCAAATATATAGATATTTTCACTGTAAATCTTTCTATATTCAATATAATTGCAATCCATCTTAGAAATATCAAATGCATACTGAGTTTAACTGACGAAATACACAAAACTAGAACATCACTGTGCTAGATTACAAATAATGCTGTGTTTAACGAAAATTGATAATTTGTTAGGCTTGTAACTCCTTGTATGTATCATGATCTAGCTATAAGCTTGTCTGTAGATGAATTACAAGATGCTCTCCGTGGTGGGGAGAATTGACCTTCTCTGACCTTATTCTGTCTGATGTATTTCCATCAATATACATTCAATTACGCTGAGATGGCGTTATTTGAGAAACACGAAACGTATACGTGCTTCAGGCATCTTAACCTTGTTGCTGAGGTCATGAAAATCTGTATAGACCTTATGCAGATGACGTTACAGCGCCCCAAATGGGCTGGCAGCCATATTAGTGATCAGTTTATTACCAATATTATTCTCAAATCTGAAACATTCAGAATAAATATCTCTGCTATATCCAATCGAAACAAACTTATTTAACCAAAATCAACAATCTTCATCCTTTTGAATTTATAAGTTCTGAAAGTATTTCACAGCCACAGTGGCATGGACACCATGTGGTGATCACCAAAAAGTGATCACGTGACCACACCTGCAAAAGGTCTATATTCCAAGCAAATAACCTAAGATGTTTGACTGAAACCATTTCTGTCTGATATATCAAGTAGGGCCTATGTTTTATATGAAATGATGTTGAAATAATTAAATACACCAGTTTTTCATTCATATTTGTTCTGTTTGTAAAATCAAAGTACCTGTGCCTAACAATCCCTATTCAAGGTTATTTTCAAATTACATTAATTCTTTTGGTGACAAGATAGAATAAGGTATAATAAGACATTAATCAAACTTCACCTGACTAGCCTAATCACACTCAAAATGTAGGTCAAGACTGGTAGCTTTAAACAAGAATGTTACCTTTTATATCCAATTCTTTTTGTACATTCAGCAGTATTCTATCCGCATTTATTCTTGTGTTCTTTTTTATTTTATATTTTCAGTCTTTATTGAATTACATTACTTTTCTGTCAAAATGAAATGATTTTTCCTGTTGATAAAGATATATAAAACTGCAGGATAGAATACATATCTTATAGAATAACAATTTTTGCAATTGTGGACCATCCCATCCACAGTGTGCGTTATGATACGTTCCCCAAAGGTTGTTAGCGGGTCGAATGGACCAATTTGGTGGCGGATTAGGTTCCGGAACCTATTTTCTCCAAATGCCTAGACCATTGCGCACCGGAACACTAGTGGAATAATACACGCTATCGGGTCTACAGTCCACCCTAGCTTTAAGGTACAACGGATTACATTGTTAAGGCAGATTTCAGAGATTTTAAAAGCTACTGAGACTGGATTTAAGACAGAATCTTTTACCGGTTTCGTGTGAGGTAAGGCTGGGAAATCTATTTGAAAAGCCAGTTCTATTGACAGGAAACTGCATTGATTCACTGTTTGTTTTGTAATTCAAATAAAAAGCTAAGATATTCAAACGGGAACGCAATAATAAATGTCAAAACAGGATGTGATGTGTGGGAAGGAAAAAGAGCTATGATACATGCACTAATTAGAAATTGCTTTTATAAAAGAGAAGATAGACGTCCAGACATCATGAATTTAGAGGGATAAAACACAAAGGGAAATAGCTCTCCACTACTATGACTTTTATAATTAGTCTTTCAACAACACCGACTGCAGGTGCCGTCTGAACATATTGTATTGACGCGGATGGCCAGTCCATGCTCGTATAGGCTTAGCAGCGTTAGGTTTATATCTGTCTAAGTGAGGGAGTTAGAGGAGGAGTGTATGTGTGACATATCATACTAAAGGGTTGCACGGTGCTCGAGCTCAGTCAGAGTTAGCTGAACGTTGTTGTGAGTAACCATCCTGGAAAGGTTGAGTCTTAGAAGCTGAGTCCTGGATTTGGAATAGAAGCAGAAAGACTGTGTAGAAAGGTGGGAGCATTGACTAAGTGTGTTTGAGGCGATTCCATCCTTGGAGCTGATCATTGTCAATTGAGATCTTGTCATGGAACGACAATACACAGGAAATAAATAAATAAAGAACATCCTTCCATGCGAGTGTTACGTCTTACATGATGTGGAACTATGATTATGTATTGGACGACTTCAGTCGAACAAGGAGGAGACTGCATTAGGAGATAGCTATTATCCAAGATGTTGGATTATCTAAATGTCCTGAAAGAGGCCTCCAGGGCCTTGATCTAATGTAATATACTATTGATGTAGTAAAGGTCTCTCCATGAAATAAACCAAATATTAATGTTTTTGTATATGTTTCACCTTCACAGCTTATATGTATGGGAATTACTTTTTGAATGGCTGAATTCTATATAGTAAAGTATGAGAAGCTTAACGCTGTTGCCCTTAGTAAATATAATAATTATAATTATAAGCTATTGCCCTTTAAGTGATATAGCCTCTCTATGTAGTAGCTTTTAGATGGAGCTACACTATGTTTATTTCACAAGATTAGCAATGGAACTGTTAGGCATATATTTTTTGAGTGTGTCACTATCTGCCTCCCGTCTTTGTCTTTGTATTTAATCTAAATGTGTATGTCCTCCAGTCATCCTTTTTTAGACACATAGATCTTTCCATTGAACGTCTCTCATACTGGCTAAGTAAATATTCCCATAGGGCGCAACCAACATAGATATGACTATCTGAAGTTTTGACCAAATGACACACTTCTTTTGCTTAAATAGAATGTGTTCTATTGGACAAACTTTCAGACACACATTAAAGACTAACGGACATGAAAGCAAATACCTGTGAATATGGTGGGGTTTTAGTTGCAGGTTATGGTTTTGTATATTGGTTGATCTAATAGATGTTATTCTCTAGGACGTCCATAGAATGCATCATAGGAAAATATGTTTGGTCCAGTTGCCATAAAACCAGTGTCTACTTAAGCTTAGAATTTCACTCAGGATTAACAAAGGCGAAAGGCAACTACTTGATAAGTGTCTAAATGTAGAGCACTAATGGACCAAAATAGTGGTTAAAGACCTATGAAGTCGCCTGGATACCAACTAAACTTTGACGCTAAAGATGAATTTCTAAAACAGGAGCAGATCAAGGACTTTTAGGAAATGGCAGGATAGTTTATTGGCCAGAGATGTATACCTTGACTTGGCGTAGGTTAGAACATAGAACTGTACGCCACGTACAATTCTATGGTTAGAAGAATGCCCCATTAATTTGTTACCGCTATTTTAGTTATCCCGCCACCTGTGTTGGGAACCCTCTGTGCAGGGTCATGAGAAAAGTGTATGGAAATACATAGTAGAGTAAAAGGGGCACAAAGCAATCGTTATTGTCCATTGTTTGCAAAAAATGTTGAAGGCTTTAGCCTGAGACATGTGTGTGCATACTGGGGCAATAACAATTGCTGAATGGGCCCGTGGTCCGTACTTGATTTATTTTATATCAATTACACAGAAAATGTTCAAAATCTTTACCTACAACACAAAAATTGGCATAAGCATTCAACAAGCATTATTGCGGTCTGGAAAATACCAGATGGTTGAAAAACCTGTTTCTGAGAGGGCAGGACAATGATGACGACCTAGCGGTATAGGTCCGAAATTCTGTTTTGGGATATGGAGTCCAACGGGCCCAGCTAGAAGTATTGGGAACAAGGCCTCTATGGGAGGGTTCACTACGCAGGTTCGTGGGAAAGGGTAGGGAAGAGGCGTGACTCTTGCAACGATGCATAATTTATCACCGATGCAAGAAATGACGACGCCCTTTATATTATCAAATAGACATGTAATATCAATGTTAATGCATTTGAAATCATAAAATAATGTCTAAATCAATGTCATAGTATTATGATTTACGACGTTGTCATATCACAATACGGCTGCATGGCAAGATTTAGCAACGATGCAGGATTTGACAACGATGTAAGTTTCAAGCTTGTCCCGGACCTGATACATAGGTAGTGGCGTATCCAAGGGGGGGGGGACAAAAGGGACAATTGCCCCACCACCCCTAGACCAAAGAGAAAAAATTTCGGCATCTTAACATTGGAAGATGAGTGTTTCTATTTTTAAGTTTTATAAGGGGGGTCAGGGTTTGCCCCCTCCCCCCCCCCCCAGAGCACTGACTCTGGATCCGCCCCATGCATAGGGTCTGGAATCCTGTTACAGAATAATGACCCCCTCCAGGGTGTTATAATGACCTACCTCTGCCCGTCCGCCACCGACGTCTTGCGCGGGGAGCGCGGCGACCGCGGCGACGACGACCCGTCGGAGAAGGACGGCTTCCGGCTGAGAGAGAAGCTATCCGGTATGGAGATACAGATGGACGGACGCCGCACGCCGCTTCCTGCGTCCACCGACAGCCCCTTAGGGAACAGCTCCGTCGCACTCTTCCGGCGCTCGTCGGCGCGCGACGGCTCGGTCAGCGACGTCTTCCGGTTCTCCGGGAGGAGTCGCGTCGGGCTGGTGCAGAAGGAACGCCGCCGGACTTTTTGTGCCCACTCGGGAAGGGCAATGGTGTGTTTCTCCATGGTGGTGGGGAGTTTTCGGAGTGGTTGGTTTGATTGAAAGGTCAAGTGGTCAAGTGGTCAAGAGTTGGTCAAGTGGTCAGGTATCCGCCACTTTGATTTGGTTAATCACCTGGAGTAAGGTTAAATGACCAATACTTGAGTGTCAAGTGGTCAAGTGGTCAGTTGGTCAAGTGGTCAGATTTTGGCCATTTTGATTAATCACCTGAAATAAGGTTAAGTGACTAATCTTTGGGATTTTTTCTGCACTAGCATCCGTGATTCAGTCTGTTCGGTGAATATCCAAGCTCAACAGGTGGAATAGGAGTGGTATTCCAAGTGGATTGCTGGAGGCGATCAACTCTCAACTACCGTTAAATCTCAAGAGCAGCCAGCAAAGTTATCCCGTTAGAAACACTTGACTTGTCCTCAGATCCTAATCTGTAGATCCTTGACCATTCCTTCTGTGCACAAACCTGGTACTCCGTGGCGTTCAAAATAGTCCTATTTGTTTATACGGCCTACACAATCTACATACTGTGGGACCAGGCTAAGTTTTGGGCCGCAGCCAATGCCGTTATAAATATATACGCCAGCTCCCAGTGTTTACATCCAAACCAGGCAGAAATGACCTGGACGGGTCCGTTATGCTCCAGGGGGCATTGACCGTGTTTGGTGCCAGGTCGACTCAAAGTAACGCATCCCAGATAGGTAAGGTGTATATATGTATTGGAGGAATACACTGGAGAACGCCTACCTCCTGGTGGCTAGACTTGTACTTGAAAGTTCCAATTGCTCCAGTGGATATGGGCGGACCCCTCACTCACCTGTGAGAGCTTCTCCAGTACCTGACCGACCCAGATAGGTAAGGTGTTTATAATGTACTGGAGGAATACACTGGAGAATGCCTACCTCCTGCTGGCTAGACTTTGTATTTTAAAGTCCCAATTTGTCTCCAGTGGATATGGGCGGACCTCTCACTCACCTGTGAGAGCTTCTCCAGAACCTGACCGACCCAGATAGGTAAGGTGTTTATAATGTACTGGAGGAATACACTGGAGAATGAATGCCTTCCTCCTGGTGGCTAGACTTTATACTTGAAAGTCCCAATCTGTCTCGAGTGTATATGGGCGGACCCCTCACTCACCTGTGAGAGCTTCTCCAGTACCAGACCGACCCAGGAGGAGGAGGCGGCAACAGGTGACTGACACTGGAGACGGCTGGCTCTCTCCCACTGGAGGAACGCCCATTGATGACCCACCGTGGAGGAGGTAACTACCTACCTGTCCGCCTGAGACCTGTAAGCCTATCCCCACAGGTGTCCGGACTAATAGAGGTAATAACCTGGATGATTGGGTGTATCCGCGTGACCCCCTTTATCCTCCAAGCTGCAACCAAATCCCTGTCATTGATTGTTAAGTTGACAATGGGGTTATAAGAAGGCCCTAGTTCGCCGGCTTGCTATTTCTTTGAATTTGCCTCAATAATACAGCCTGCACCTTTTCACTCTGTAATCTCTGTGGTTGGTTGGGGGATGTCCAATATGTGATTGGTATCGCTGTTAACACTAGTTAATGTAAATTAACTTGTCCAGGGAATTCGGAATAATAAGAGTCCACTGGGGTAATGTCTCTCTCCTGGGCCTATCCTGGAGGCAGGGAGGAGTCTTGTTTGGCATGGTTAGGGTGTCCAGGCTAATCCGATTTTGGTATAACACAGCTATCACCAAATTTGACTTCCCACCTGTATAGAAGCAGTCAAAGCTTAAGGCTTAGGAACCAACAGTCATCCAGTATGAAGATACATATGGTTAAAACCCAAAGCTTAAGGCTGAGGGACCAACAGTTATCCAGTATGAAGATACATATGGCTTAACCCTGGAGGGTGACGTATGTATGTAACAGCGTCCTCCAGTGCCTATAGGACCAGGTTCCTCCAGTAACTACAGGACCAGGTTCCTCCAGTACCTACAGAACCAGGTTCCTCCAGTGCCTACAGTACCAGGTTCCTCCAGTACCTAAAGGACCAGGTTCCTCCAGTACCTACAGGACCACGTTCCTCCAGTACCTATAGAACCAGGTTCCTCCAGTACCTAAATGACTAGGTTCCTCTAGTACAGTACCTACAGGACCAGGTTCCTCCAGTACCTACAGCCCCAGATGCGCCTATCGCAGGCCGTCGCCTCACCAGTACTGCTGGCGCGGGCTGGGGTGCGTTACTCCAGTGTGGCGGCGACTCCGGTACTCCAGGTGGGCCCAGGACTACTACAGCAGCAGCAGGAGTAGGAGGAATACATCCATACATGTATGCACGTACTGGAGGAGGGAGCTACAGGAGGACGCCTGTTAAAGCCGCACACTGGCCGTGGACGTCTGATTGCCTGTGACACCCCATTAGGGAGTGCTACCACGGCTAGGTAATGAAAGCTCCATCCAGCAGCCTCCTTGGAGCAACCCTGGAGAGCCTGCGGGCTGGAGTAGGGAAGGGGATCTGGTGTCTGCAGGCCCGCTACTGGTGGTGGTGGTGGTTCTGGTGGTGTTAGTGGTGGTGGTGGTGTGCTGGTAGGCTGGACGTGCACTGCGCGTGGTCAGGGAGGGGCTGGGGCCTTGTAAACAGGTTAGGGACAAGGCCTTTTTTTTTTTTTTATCTAAATCCAATCTTATACATAATTATAAGTTCTTCCTGTGATATTTTGATACATGAAATAATGAGCTGATGGGTGATGAAGAATATTGTCTCATTGTCAGGTATAGACAATTATCATAATTCTGATATGCATTTTTTTCTGTGTTTTTGTTGCAATGGTGCACCGTCATGCACCGATGCAAGAAATGACAACGCTCATCATTTTACCTGATACTCATTAGATATCTACTGATTTCATCCTTTAAGTGCAAGAATTGACAACGGTGTAAGATATGACAACGGCGGTACATGTTCCAGGTTTGTTCCTAACCTGGTATAGGTCTATAGCATGTGAAGAGGAGAGGGGGGCATTGGTTTATGATTACACCCATTATACCCTCACGCCCCTCCAGCTCTCACCGCGCTTCTCCCGTTTCATAGAACATTAGAAACCACCAGAAGCTTAATCCGTTTAATGTGGAAGTGGCATGTGAGACCTTAATTTCAAGGGGGAGTATGTGACCGTTGGTATATACGAGTGAGGGGGGGGGGGGGGAGGTATTTTATAAATTCAGACCTGCTACCGTTCAGGCCCGCAATCGAGTGAGTGAGTGAGTGAGTGAGTGAGTGAGTGAGTGAGTGAGTGAGTGAGTGATGTTTTATGCCATACCGACAGCCAGGGCCACTTTTACGGTGAAAACAAGTTAGGACGGTTTCTGACTTTTCAGACATGTTTTGACTTGGTAAGTCTTTGGTGATCATATCTATGAGATGAGGGTGACAGGGCAGGCAAACAGCAGGAGATCAAAACATGGAAGTTATTTTTCCTATATCTCCTCCCTTAGTGAACCCAGACACCAACTGCAAAACAAACCAAAAAAAACACTTGGTCAGTGCTAGGTCCCCCCTATCGTCACATTTTATGATAAGCAGGGGCTACGGGGGCCTATATTTTTCCCAGGAGTAGAAGCCCCACCCTGGTACCCCATGGGCAGTGGTCAAATGCAAGGACCAATGCAGTTGATAGCGCCCTTAACTAGTACCTGTTTTCCTATTGTGCAGGCTCGCAAAGATTGTGCATCGATCACATGATCCAAATGATCAATGGAAAGTCTCCTGTTTCATGTTTCGTAGCTTTTACTGCTCACATATATCTCAATAACATTAGTGTTTGGACCTCCACTTATATATGCCAGCCATGCGGGTTGCACTTTCTTGATCTTTCAGATGGCCTATTTTTGTTTGAAAACATTAAGTGGAACCACAATAGTTATTGTTACCGTTCGCATACTATCTGCAATTAAAAGTATCAAATTGAAGTAACTTTCATTGGAATTGATTGATCAGCATTTTGATATTCATATATTCATATACTAGTTCCTGTCATAGATTTCGGTTGTTCTTATTGACTGTATAATTGAGCCCTCATAGCTGCATAGGGCATGTATTTAAAAATTCCCCTTAAAACCATACCTTCTAGATGACTCTTAAAAAATATGATTCCAATAATCTTTGTGGAAGAAATTAGATTAGACTGTACACCTCCTTTTAAACATAAAACGGCAAAAGTGTGGAAAGTTTAAACAAGTAAACATAATTTACATTCCTTGAGATACAGTAATCATGTAAATTCATTTGCTCCATTGCTATTTTCAGATCCATTGAGATTGGATAGGACGAGGCAATGGATAGTTTTATTTGCGTTAATTTCGCTATAGGGCTGTAATGTTCTTTCACTCATGGCGGTCTTCTGTTTTGAAGCCTGTTATGAAGCATCACTAACAAAACTAAATAAGGAGGCGTAGGAAGGCTTATTATGGAGGTCATGTTTAAGCAGACCCGACGCAGAACAAGATGTAGTTCTTTGCAATAAGTTTGTGATTTGATGTGTTCCCTCACTTTAAGCTCAATCTACAAATAAAGGTAACTGAATGCTATACCTGGTACATGGTGCAACACTAACACTAATTAAACCTGACACCTCACAAAACATTTACGTTACATAAACTTTTTCTCAGCTGTTTTCACAGCATTGCAAGATGTGTAAAACAAGTTTTGATTTTATGCACTTGATAATTTGATAACCATTATATTCTCAGAAATCATTTAGCTTCACTCCGACTTAAAGCATTGATGCTTCGATAAACTATGACATTAGAGATGCATTGCAGATTCACAATCTCCACAATATCTCCTCAAAACACCTAAAAACCAATCACTACCACTTTCACCACTAACCAAAACATAAGAAAGAGAACTACCAATTGCAATTCAACACTGTTGCCCTGGAGGTTGATAATATGGTCAATACATAAAATCAATCCCATACAAACGTCCAAGGGTCTAGTACTCAGGTAGTTTGGCCAAGTCTAAGGTTACAGACCAATGGCCTGGATATGAGGCCTACCTGTAGAGAAGAGTTTGTTTAGCACAAATCGTTATGTTTGGTCATCCTTCTCAGGTCTCCAGAACTGAGAACAACACGTTTCTCGCTTGAGGTAACAAGGACAAATACTGATAATGGATATTGTATGTCCTGCTAACACTGGTTGGTATACAACGCAGTGTGAGTGGTTTGTCACATTGGAGAGGAGGTTGTGTATAAATTTGAATGCATTGACTATATGAATATAAGGTACACTACTTATTGAATATGATGTTGTCATAGGGAGAGTTGTTCTATAGCGGTAGTTGTCCTAGTGGGTAGTTGTCCACAGGGGTAGTTGTCCTAGGAGTAATTATCCTATGGGGTAATAGTCCTAGGGGCTAGGGGTAATTATCCTAAGGGGTAGCTGTCCTTGGAGGAAGTTGTCCCAGGTGTATTTGTCCTAGGGGGTAGTTGTCCCATGGCCAGGGGTAGTTGTCTCAGGGGTAGTTGTCCTAACATCTAGTGAGCCATCTGCTCTAGAGGAAATAATCATAGACCTTGTGCAGATGTGGTCACGTGATCACTTTTTGGTGATCACCACGTGGTGATCAAGACCACATGGCTATAGAATTGATACAAATAAATATATTCTTAGTAATGATAGTTGTTAACTATTACCCAGTGAGATTTTTTGTAACATAGAACTATATTTTAGATACTTTAGACTTTAGAAAACAAGGATTATAAATTGATCACCAATATGGCCACCAGTACATTATGATCAGTTATGACGTCATCTGCACAACGTGACAAAGGTGAGATGCACATGCCTAATTTACATAATTAAAAAACGGTTGTAGGTCACATCAACTATATAGGCCATTAAACTATTTTAACGTGAATACGCCGGCTGCGTCATTATCGGCATGATTTAGGTGTTTCAGACAGAAACAGTTTTTTCATGTAAAAGGTACAACATGCCTCCTTGATCAAGGGAGAGAAACACTGGGAAAAACACTGTTATGTTAAGTTCAGGTTATGACTGTAATAGGCCTATATTTGATTAATATGTCCAGATTAGACAAAATATATCATTTGTCAAAAAAGGGGTATAATATTCAATTTATCGATGATATAAAGATATAGCCCATGTGACACCCTAGCAAAGAGTGACAACTTTCTAAAAACGTTCTATAAGGTTTTACAATTTTATAAGAACATTCTGCGACGCCACACCCTTAACTGGAATAGCCCCCACTGGTCTCATACCTACACCAATACATTTTCCGACCAAAAACACCAGCTTGATTTAATGCCATTTACCAGGGTCCAAAACAAAACAAAACGACTGTCAGCGATAATTTCTACTCCGTCTCTGACACATAACTCGCTCTCACACTCCCTGGATGCCTTTGGGACGGCCACCGTCACAGGCGGCAAAAAGAACGGATACAGACTCCAAGGGAGAAAAATGAGAAAAGAAAAAGTACAGCGCGGCCATGGACACCGCCCAACTTCCGCTGATTACAACCTGTCCCGTGTAACACATGGGGTACCAGCGACTGATCAAAGGCAATTGTCAGCGCCACCGATAGGGGCGACATCGGGCGGGCAGGCGGCGAATTAATCATGAGCGGCTCAGGGCAGGTGTTCACTACTGGGCACGTTCGGAAACCGCTATTTTGGTTATTGCCAGTATTGGCACTGATATAAACTGACTTTCTTCCGCGTATATATTATAGGTATAGGTAGCCTATATATAGGCCCTATCCTCTGAAGGCTGATTTGTAGCTTGGTGATTGTGCTTTTGGGGATAAACCGTTGGTATGCAATATTGCAATGAACATGTTTGATCTATAGACATTGTGAAGATGACGGCACAGGTGTCCATTATGGACTGACCGCCATATATGTGATCAATTCAAAATCAATATTATTCACATTTCTGAAGTAGTTAAAATACATTTGTATGTTACTTTTAATCAAGATAGTATAACTGAATAGTACTTAATAACAATCACCATTTAGAATTGAAATATTTTGATGTGTTCTATAGCCACGTGGTGATCACCAAAATAATTTATGATCATGTGACCACGTCTGCACAAGGTCTATAAACATAATTATTCCAAAAATTGGGCGATTTAGGCCTAAGCGTCATTCTGAGGTCAAATTGGTAAAACAAAACAAAAAACGATTGGGAGCATATTCGGAGAAAGAAACCTATTAGCTTATCTGGCTACCATATGACCTTCAAATTTTGGGGGTTGTGCTCTTATCAACCTTGCGAAATATCCAAATCGTTGGATGTTTTCGAGTCCATTCATGTGATTTGGAGAGCGCTTGCAAAAATGTTTGCTTCTCATAGCAGGAGGCCTTGTCTCTAATCATTGTGAATGGTGTTTGTTCAATAGCAGAGAAGCAAGTTCCTTCTCAGAGGGAACAACGCATGCGCAGTCATTACTATCATGGTTGGCTGCCTATGCTAATGAGGTTGAGAAGGTATATAACACTGTTCTCTCCATAGGTTTAGCAATAGATGTAAACTTATCAAGCCCCTTTTGCCATAAGAACACGATGCAAACAGTATGCCAATTGCAATATATTCATATATCCAGGACCTATATTTTCAAATGTACAAACAAAATTAGAAGTCAGAATCATCTTAACTTTCTATTTCTGCTTTTACGGACGGCCCCAAGCATTTGATCCACTCTCCTGACACAATGGCCTTGTAAGGAACACCCCGACTCTGCCCTGAGAGTGACGCCCGTGAACCAAGAGCGTCTTTTGAGTCACTCCCCATTGATAGGGGCATTGTCCGGACGTGAAGGCTGCTAAAGCCCTGTTTTCACCAGCCGATTTAACTACCGATTTGTTGGTAATTTATTACGTTTAACCGGTAATCTGACAAAGGATTATATATCTTACATACCATTTGAAAGAGAATTAAAAACCTTTTCTAATGGTATATAACACGTTCATGATTAAGAGATATTCCCACTGCCGTTTTCTGAAATTGGTAGTAAAATCGGCTGGTGGAAACAGGGCTTAAGGAGGCTTGGGGTCTTTTTTGGGCAGGACATTCGAGAAATTCCCCTTAGAAAATCCAATACTAAGTCCCACTAGAGTTACCCAGAATAGCTCCATTTGAATGGGGGAATTACGTTTATTTGGGGGTGACACCTTGGTATTAGTCCATCCAATTAGGGATGGGAAGGGGAGGAGAGGGAAGGTGTAATGTGAACTGATAATCTTTGGGGAGGATCACTTGGAGAAACCGTGTCAATCCCGTTGCCAATATGAGAGGATTTTTGGGAGGGATCTGGAAGGAAAGACAGAAACTGGTTCATGTCCAATATCCAAAATGATGTAGTTTTTCTTTTTGTAGATTAAAGACATTTCATTACCACAGCTAATTAGGGTGTCTGTTATGGGGTGATGCCTAATGGTATTGCTTACTTAGGGACTTTGAGACCAAGTCCCCCCCCGCGATACATGTGTTTATCGGTACATTGCTATAGCTATTCCTGTATAATATATATGTTATATGTTGATGTAACTGGATCGCATTGAAAATCGGCTAAGTGCCGAATGTACTACTCCAGTATAAATAAAAGGAAAAAAAATAAATAATAATAATAATAAATTGGTGCTGAGATACATTCGGGGAAAAAATCAGTGCATCATTGACTGTCTTTTATCTAAGGAGTAATTGCATGTGTCATCCAATACCTTGTTTTAATCGCTGTATGATGCCATTTGCTCAAACCAGAATACTGATCATAACAATAAACAGTATGTCAATAATAATTATTATCGTGAGCGTTGTCCAAAAGGATCGCTGTATGATCATTTTTTACACACATGAAAAGAACTTTCAAAATGCTTTGCAAGGATTTTCACCAAAGTCATATGGACATGAAATGTCCAAATTGTTCCAGTAGAGATTTTAGAGAGGTTTTGCAGGGATGACATCATAAAAAGTAGATCGTTCTTACTAAAAAAATGCTTAGAATGTTCTTTAAGTTGTCATTAATACGATTGTGTATTTATGCAATGGGCCACAGGTAATTATCAGCAATTTGTCGAGTCAACGGCGTCATATCCAAGAACAAGTACCACTTCTGGCCAGCCCAAAATGTGAGAAAACAATATTGAAATTAAAGAACCAAAAACTAAGATGCCAACCATTAAATTCCACCCATTCAGGAAACTGATTCCGGGGACAAGAAATGGGCGTTTTAAGAGATTGCATCTCCATCGGGCTTGGAACACCATGAGGAAGCAATTCAAACTGATTCCATCATTTTTCTTCTGTCTCAGTGACACTTATCGGGAGCGCCTAGCATGCTCCAGGGAACCCTAGGAGGCAGGCAATCTGGTCCCCTCAGACCCTGGAGGAGGGGCTGGGGACTCGTCACTCCAGGGTGACTGCTGGAGGGGGACAGGGGAGGGGGGGGGGGCAGTGTGGAGTCTTTGGACACACAAGGAGGACACACAAGTTAATGTCCTTTAAGGACTTTAAGGAGTCTAGCTGGACGGATGCTCTAGTTAATGTTATAAGAGATCTAAGTTATATCTCTACTAAAGTTTATAGGCCTAATCATTGGTGAAAATTTCCCCAATGATTAGGCCTATTTTTATATTTCCCTATTGTACCATCTAATGGTACAATAGGGCCTAGCTTTCATTGGAATCACTGAATTTATTATTCGGAAGGCTTCGTTAAATGGAACCACAATTAGATAATCATGCTAAGATAGGAAGCCCTATTCTATATTGTTATGTTGAATTTTATCAAGTGTGTATACTAGGGCCTAGACTCGAAAAAGGGAGCTTTCTTTAACTGCTTGATAGTGTCCCTCAAAATGTTATAGAAAATGTTTAATACAACAAAATAAAATAAGATTGTCCCTTCCCCGGCCCCCTCATGAACTATAGCTGTGGCGTTTTGCTTGTTTTCGCTTTTTATCGTCCTATAATTTTTAACACAATTTGGTCACATGAAGAGATGCGTGCAGACAAAATATATCTTATCCTTTATTTTTCATGTCTTCTTAAAGAAAACTCACATGTTTAGAAAGATTTTTTATGCAAAGTGTCAGGTTTTACAACCACTTAGATGATGCACAGCAGGCCTCGCCAGAATATAAAAAGAAAAGAAACTAGAGTTACTGCATCCCTTGGACCCCTTAAACTACTTTTTAAGCGAACGATATTATCTTCAATTCCGTTTGTGTCCCCTGTGGGGTTTGGAGAAGCTCGTCTGAACGACAAAGTAGGATTGTAAAATCCAAGAAGACACATCCGAAGCAATAATTTAGTTCTTCTATAATTCAACTAGCTCTCCGTGAGTCGGCCGTCTAGAGTCGGACCTTTGAACTTAAGCTTCCTTTCCAAAAATAAAAATTCCAACAGATGCCTATAAAAAGACACGTACATATGTTTGTATTTCTTTCAAAACCTTCTTCTAAACTCTCCCTAAAATAACTTTCATCAATTTGTTACATGCCTAGGCACATAAAAATAATTCTGTCTACATTTTTCAGTGTATCAAATTGAAACAACTCTGAACCTAACTTACGCATTAAATTTTATAAATATGTTAAAATCTAAATCATAAAAACTGGCATAACACCATTAGAGTGCGGTTCTCTTGCTCAATTAAATCAATGCAGTTCTGCATTTTCCTAACAAACAAATGGAAAAAAATACCATGTCTTTTTGGGCTTCTACTGAGGTTCATGGCCTATTGACTCTTTGACTGACCATCGTAGGTTAGACTCTTCAAAACAAATATGAAAAGATATCTCATTTTCCAAAATGTTGTCAATTATAGAGCTTATTGGTTTTGGGCACCTTTAAGCGAAACGGAGGATTTGAAAAAGTATTATTGGAAACCAATTAATCACGGCACACATTATACCATAAACCTACATTCCCCATAAAGTAACTTTCCGAACGCTCCTTCATGTATATTCATAAAGAGAGCAGCCCATCTTTATCAGGGCGTGGGCAGCTTAGTAGATTAATAGACTGATGGAATCAGTTGACATGGCTCAATCACTGATCGGTCGGCTCTACTCTTGTTGCTAGGTTTTTATCTTCGTTTCTCTCAGCCGCAGTTTGGTCCATGTCAACATAGGCTAGTAGAATGTAGGCCAGAGGAACTCTCCCCTCTCTAATTGTATTTTGTAATTACTTCCTCTCCGGCCTGCCAACCAACCTAGCGCTTCTATCCTCGAGAGATCTATTTAAATTGCAGACGATTTGAGTGCAATTTAAAGGAAGATCAATGGCGCTTCAAGGCGCCTGTTGAATTGGACTTGGGTCTAAGAATGAACGTTTTCCAATCTTTGAAAGAAGCTTTTCCAATATTAGAAGGAAGCTATTCCAATTTTAGACATTGAATGGATTATCAAATGGATTTCATTGGCCTCCTACGCCTTAAAAGGATGATATTGCAATATATACTGCCGTCATCTTAGATACCAGTTTGTTTTAAATTTGATTTATTTCAATTCTTACTAAATCAAAATTGCATCTATTCACATTCAAGTATCAATAGAAAGCTAGTTGAGGATTGGATCTTTGGTAGCGTTGGCTAGGATACGGTGGGCTTAAACTAGCAGAACGTACAAGAGAATTGCAAATGCGAAAGTACAAGATGTAGGAAAAAAGAAATACAATCAAGAATCCGCAGGTGCAACGAGACAAAAGAAAAACGATTGGGTCCACGTCGGACAATAGTAGTTAGAAAGAAGGCCAACTCTCCCCTCTCTAATATTATTTCCGTTTATGTTGTTTTTATTTCTCCTCTCGGTTACATTGCAATATCTGAAAAGGGAACAAGCATGAATATCTTATTTCACACACTGGCAACGAATAGTGACTGCACTGCCCCTTATACAAAGTCAATTTAGGTTTAAAATCAAAGTGTACAAAAAGATACATTTACAGGTTAAGATTCCGTAAACAATGTCCATAGAAAACGATATCGATCAGAATGAAGTTGCTGATGAATTATAGCTTAAATTTAAGTCTTAGGATTAACTTCACAATGTCCTACTATTGTTGATATTGTATATAAAGTTTCGATTAGCTGACAGGCCTACTTATCATTTGTTTGATTGAATAAGCAGGGCCATGACTATAGTATTGAAACAAAGGGGACAGATAAATGATAATTGTTGTTTTTACTTTTTCTACTTATCTCTTTTCTAATCCCATATCTTCCCAATATTGTGTTCGCGTCAATCTAAATCGTTTGAACTTGTAAGTAATCCTTTGGTGGTAAAACGGTAGGCCTAGTGTTTTTTTATATTTCTTTTATAATATTTTGAACCTCTGTTAGATAGCCTAAATGAGTATAGGCCTACAGGTGAAACACTTAGGTCCATAGATTCCGCAGGCGCCACCTGGGTGACATTGTCTGAACTACGTCCTTCCAACTGGCCTGCTGCCACCTGGGGAAAACAACTGACACCAGAATGACAAGATTGTGCTGACAGATACGGAGGCTATTGGCAGAAAAAGATAGGAAACCCCTTGATTTAAGGTATTTTACATTGTTTATCTCTAGAACAGCAAATGCACGAGTTCCCATTCATCGGATATTCAAGGGTCTTTTTCACCCGAAAACTATGCCTATTTGCAAATAGTTTACATCCAAGCTTAATTAATACCATTAAGAAAAAAATAATTGCAATCCATGCAGTGATAATGGACACCAACGCTTAGAGTCCACATAGTAATTCATTTACATTTCACAATAAATCTAAAAGGTGTAGAGTCATTATGGGCCAGTGCACTTATGGGCCAGGTCACTTATGGTCCACTGCAAAGTTGTTATGGGCCAGTGTACTTATGGGCCAGGTCACTTATGGTCCACCTCAAAGTCATTATGGGCCAGTGCAATTATGGGCCACTATATAGTCATTATGTTCCATTCTTAAAGTCACTATGTCCCACCCTGGGGTTGTGCTAGCTGAAGTAGGCCCCTATGTATAGAATTGATATACCTATGTGAAAAGGAATTATAGAAAATAAACTGTAATGACAATATCTATAATACAGACAGTCAGTTATCTATGAGGCAGGTACTTTGCAACAAATCATGATACACAGCAGTCTTGATTTTCACAATGATAATTACAGTGTTTGTGAAATCTTTTTTGAGTGGCTGGATATTGTGTCCGACATTCATGGGCTTAGTATCAGACATTGTTCTATATATTTCGGTCATTTTAAACATAATTTACCACTATTTTCATATTTTTGCTGGACATTATGTCCGTTTTCGGCCAATGTGTCAGACATTATGGTCAAAATGTCAGACATGTCCGGCAAAAATGGGGTTTTCACAAACACTGTAATTACGCACAGAAAATACAATTGCATCGTGTAGCCTTATGCAATTGGAATGCCCCATAGCGTCCCTGTGCATGTGGGCCGCCCTGTGAGCAGTTCTGGACGCCCAGAGCAAGTCAAAATCCTCCCACAACCACTGGGACTGTCCAGGGTGTCCCTGCCCTACAGGACTGCCCTCTTAGCAGTTTTGGGCGTCCTGAGTGACTCAGGGTCCTAACCAACGCGACTGGGCTAGCCCACAGCGTACCTGCCCAACAGAACTGCCCTCTGAGCAGTTCTGGGCGTCCTGAGTGACTCAGAGGCCCCCCAATGCAACTGGGCTAGCCAAGGGCATACCTGTGCAACAGGGCTACCTGTTGAGCAGTTCATGCCACCCTGAGTGCCTTAAATATCGGGCAATGTTCAGTCAGTCTTCTCTACAACTTGATCCAGTGATGATGTCTTCACCAGATTCTGCATGTTTTGCACCAAGGAGCTGCACTATGGTCACAAGGTCTGTTCTAACTGTGACAGACGGCAACACAGATATGTTGTAAGCTTATTGTAAAAATATTTATAAAGACTCATGTCATTTGATGGTTTATGTAATATGCCACTGACGCTTGTACTATGTCTTTTTTGTACAAACTGATTGCAATGGTTGCAACTATGAACCAATAAAATACTATTTTCTCTCATTGCCAAATCAAAATATAGAACAAATAAGTTTCTATTCTGTGGGTGTTTTCATGGTAAAAGATAGTACTGCCAAGTTGGCCCATAACAACTTTCCTGGTGGACCATAATGACTTTCCATGTGGACCATAACAACTTACCATGTGGACCATAATGACTTTAGCTGGACCATAATGACTTTTTAGGTGGACCATAATGACTTTTTAGGTGGACCATAATGACTTCTTAGGTGGACCATAATGACTTTTTACGTGGCCCATAATGACTGGCCCATAACTGCCATGGCCCATAATGACTATACTTCATATAAAAGGTTGAATCCCCAGTCGTATGCATGTAGGTGGAGAGGATCATTTCTTCTTTCACATTCTCATAGGAAATTGCATAACCTCTATTAGTTATTTTTTTAAATGCATTAGCCTCATAGAATCATCCCCGGACCTTGTTATTGCGATTCAGAGATATAAGCTTATCATGCGACTTGAATTGGCTGGATTTTATGCTCTACAAGTACTACTCAGTCTCTACAAGCTCTGTGAGTAGTATATGGAAATGGGAATCTGGCGTTTGTCCCATTTATTGGGACTCTCCAGGCGCTGCTTATTTTTGGGACGTCGCATAGATTTGTGCCATAGTATATGCCAAAGTGTAAGTAGTATATGGAAACGTTAATATGGAGCATATGCTCACTCACATAATTGCCTCTGATTCTCGTATAATGAATTGTAGGCTATATGCGAGATGTTCCATACCTAATAAAACAGCATTGCCATTATTGGATATGGAATACCAATAACATCTTAGGTTTTGCATGCACATACATATGTGGGTGGCCCAGGACATGCAAAAGGTAAGAATCAATATAATATTGACATGACTCGTAGGCACATAAAAAGCGATGTAATGGAAACAAGGTGGATACCTCATGGGAGATAGGAGACACTCTGTAATTTGTAATAATTATACCTCAACTGAGGCGATTGTTTCTTATAGTGAACCCCAAGGGTCGATAGTGTTGGCTAAAACTAATTAGTTTTGTTGAAAAGATGGCCTTATATCAGACTATGAAGTAAATCTGAAATTAAGTTTTTTATATATAAGTGTCCGCTAGGTGATGAAAGTACGGGCATCTGCACGCAAGCATACGGCATTTTCTTCTCTGTATGTAGTTTAAGGCCAACGAACATGAGAGGGGTGTTCAAGACCCGTCAAGACCCCCTAAACCCCCCATCCCATCAGCAACCCCACACCCAGACTCTGGATCTGACAAGACCATAACACAAAGGTAATTTTGTATTTCAACTTCAAGCAGTTTTGTAATAGTAAATGGCAGGATGATACCATGGAGGAGAATAAAAGAATAACCACTATCCTGTGAGTTCAATGGTTAGGCAGCTGTGGACCACCCATATTAGTCAATGAAGGTTTTGACTAATTGCCTTACTTATGTGTCAGTGCTAATGGCACATTAGTGACTGTTTGATTACATTTTGATTTTTAATTGGCCAAAATAACCAAGGGGTCACTTTGCTTAATAAATGATCACATGACCACTAGCAAGGAAAAGGACATAAGCAGGAAGTCAGACACCCAAAATTTGACAGGATAATCCATTATCCTAAGCTAAGAATGACATCTATGTTTATCTATAGATTTTGTATTGAAGATTTAAGATATTTTTGTGGAACTCTTTTAGATAAGTTAAAATACCTTGTACAATTTGTTGAAATCCTAAAGGCTATTCAAAGAATCTGATGCCTTAGTTATCATGTCTAATGCTAGACATATGATTCATGAAAATGTACATGCACCAAAGGTGTTGACCAACCAACTAATGCCAAGTTGGTCACGTGTGTATCAGTCAATTTGGCTAACAAAGCAAGTCACTTATGACAAACCTTTTGTATCATGACATTATTGATCAGCATAAGCAAATTGTCCCAGACCTAAATATTGTCCTCTTTCCTATTACAGGCAACATCAAAGGCACCAAACAGGATAGAAGAAAGGTGCGAAGCTGCCACAGGCACGCTGCGTCCCAGTGTCTGGACCCTGAGTCAATATTTGTCCCCTAGCGCTTCAGGCAAGTGCTAAGCCCAAATAGGTCCTAATGGGGCCCTAGACCCTTGAATTCAACATAGCGACATGGCCATTTCTTAAATTCGACATGTGACAGGGGCGGATACAGGATTTTCAAAAGGGGGGGTCAGCATAAAGGCTACGTACTAAATCCACGTGCATTCGCGTGTACGCGAGTGGCATTTTCCCTTCGTTTTGTTGTTTAGGGGTCCACCAAAAGGGGGAGTCAGGACCCCCTGGAACCCCCCTGGATCCGCCCCTGTGTGACATGAGGCTCAGTAACATGGGTGAAAATTTAATGACATGACATAGCCTATTTCTTAAATTTGACATGTGACATGGTCGATTCTTCGAGGTGATAGGTGACATGGGGACTTTAATGAGAGACGACATTGCCATTTCTAAAATTCAACATGCGATATAGGGACTACCCCTGCCCACCCCCCTACCCCATCAAGGGCCCATCTAATGGATATTGTCGGTAGGGGGCAGTGGGCCGTACTTCCTGTCTCGCTGGTTCCCAGCGCGTGGACAGATTAGCACTACTGTCTTGGAAGAACCAGCATATGGGTCTAGACCCATAAATTGATAGTGCATCATAGTCATTTCTTAAAATTGACAGGTGACATGGGGCCTTAACAACATGACAGACATGGCTAAGGTTATAGGGGACAATGGACAGAGACAGTTCTTAAAATTGACATGTGGTATTTATGGTAATGTGTGTAAACATGAGGCCATTTTGGGTAGTTAAGCTATTTAATAACAGGTGGCAGTACTGAGGTGGTACATAGTAGTACATAGAATAACCACTGGTGGCGACAGGGAGCAGGCTAATACTACATCTCCCCTTTTAGGTTAAAGATGGTAATCTTTACTTTAGACTTTAGACTGAGTCAATAGTTCAATGTTTAGAATAAAAGTTAAGTTCTAATGTTTGTCAACTAAACAGTCTTTTAAAGATAGATAATTCTTCGGAGGATAGTCTTTTCAGATTACTTAAGACTGAGAACAATTATTAGTCTACGAGCTTCTTTTACAGTTTATGATCTTCTTTAGACGTTGTTTAGAGAAGTGTGTGTAGTTCGTCATAGGCGGACTACCTCAGAACTTTGGGGTTTATTCTGCCCAGTACACACTAGAGATCTAGCCTCTGTCTTGGTTTTATGACACAACCTGATCTAGTGGTCATGCCCGTAGCCTCGCTGTCTGGAGCTCTAGCGAGGGACGGTCTTTCAGGTGTTGAGCTCGCTGGTTGGTCACGAGCTGGTGAACTCTCGTTGGTGCCGGTGTGCACGAGAGCCTGTCTGTTCCTTCTTATTGAAGATCCTGTCTCGGTCAGGACCTGGTAGGACCGGGGACTGGTGAGACGTTCCTGGACTTCACCAAATTTATTTTGATCCCTGATCCACACAGTGTCTCCGTTAGTGAGAGGTGGTAGGGAGACTGTGCGATGGCGGAGATTGAAGTTGTGTGCGGACTTATCCCTGTAGTCTTCTTCCTTTGCCCGCAGCTTCTCCTGGTCATCTTTTGGTGGCTTTTGAAGCATGTCTCGAGTGGTAGGGAGAGTTGACCGCAAGTTCCGCTTCATCAGAAGTTGACATGGAGATTGTCCATTCTGGAGAGGGGTGGTGCGGTAGGCCAGAAATCCCAGGTGTGGATCGGCGTTCTTCTTCATGACGTTTTTGGCGGTCTGGACTGCGCGCTCCGCCTCACCATTAGACTGTGGGTAGAGCGGTGAAGAGGTGATATGAACGAAGTTGTACTCTTTGGAGAATGCTTTGAAGCCCTCTGAAGCGTACTGTGGCCCATTGTCAGAGATGACATAGTCAGGTATACCATGAACGCTGAAGATTGACTTTAGAGCTTCTATGGCATGTGCTGATGTCGTCTGAGCCAGGTATCTGCACTCGATCCATCTTGAGTAGTAGTCTACGACCACGATGTATATTTTCTTGTCGAGTTCAAAGAGATCGGTTCCTACTCGCTCCCAGGCATATTCGGGGAATGACGATGCGAGGAGGGGCTCCTTCCTTTCCGGACGGTGAATTGCGCAGGTGGGGCATCTGTTACACATAGCCTCGATCTGCTTACTAATGAGTGGCCACCAACAGCTGTTCATAGCCCGTGATCGGCATTTGGTGATGCCCAGGTGACCTTGGTGAATCTGCTCAAGCACCTCGAGTTGGAGAGCCTGAGGGATGACGATGCGATCATTGTACATCAGCAGGTCGTTCTGGGTAGTAAGGTGGTGCCTCTTTTCCCAGTAAGGTCGGAGTAAAGGTTGCTGAGGCATGTATCCGGGCCAACCATCCCTGGTGTAGGCCTTAACCTCAGTGCAGATGGCGTCCTTGTCTTGGGCTTCCTTGATCTGATTCAGCCGGACCTCTGTTGCTGGCAGATATTTCATGGTCAACGAAGCGAATTCCTCGACCTCGTCAACCTGCGATATCTCTGCAGCCGTCGCTCTGCTGACCGGAGCTCGTGACAGGGCGTCTGCGGTAGTCTGGTCTTTTCCCTGGACGTGGACCACATCGGGGTTGAACCTCATCATGCGGAGCCGGAACCTCAGTACTCTCGGTGGCATTTTGGCCAAGTCCGTGGATGAAAGTAGAGGTACCAATGGCTTGTGGTCGGTCTCGAGGGTGAACTGCATGCCGAGGATGTAGTCTGAGAACTTCTCGCAGGCCCAGGTGGCCGCGAGTGCTTCTTTTTCGATGACTGCGTATCGTGTTTCGGCATCTGTGAGTGACCTTGAGGCGTAGCAGATTGGTCTCCTGTTGCCATCAGCGTCCACTTGTAGCAACACTGCCCCCAGGCCATTTTGGCACGCGTCGGCTGCCACGATGGTCCGTCGATTGGGGTCGTAGTGAGCCAGGACTTTCGTTGAGGAAAGCGCTGACTTAATGGCATTGAAGGCGTCCTCTTGAGCCGTGTCCCAGATCCACTCGCGGTCTTTTCGGAGCAGTTGGCGAAGAGGCTCGTTCATGGTAGCCAATTCTGGGATGAACTTTGAGAGCTGGTTAACCATCCCGTTGAACCGTTGAAGCTCAGTTATGTTCCCAGGTCTTGGAAAATCCCGGACGGCCCTCGTCTTCTCAGGGTCTGCCTCAATTCCTTCGGACGTGATGATGTGTCCCAGGAAAGTGATCCTCGTTTTGGAGAACTCACATTTGTTGTTGAGTGTGAGACCAGCAGTCTGCAGTCGTCGTAGCACTGCCCTGACACGCTGATCGTGCTCATGTTGGTCAATGCCGTGCACTAGTATGTCGTCCATGTGACAGACTATCCCGTCAAGTCCTTGGAGGATACTAGTCATCGTGCGTTGAAAGATTTCCGGCGCTGAGCTGATCCCAAACGGCAGGCGGTTAAAGCAGAACCGGCCGAATGGTGTGATGAAGGTAGTCAGCAACCGGGACTGGCTGTCAAGGGGAATTTGCCAGAATCCAGAGTTAGCGTCCAGCTTGCTGAAGACTCGGGAACCCTTGACTTTGGCCAGATTTGCGTCGACTGTGGCCATAGGATGGATCTCGCGTTGAACTGCCTTGTTGAGGGGTGTGAGGTCTACACAGATCCGTACCGAGCCGTTGGCCTTGGGAACACACACCATCCCAGAGCACCATGACGTTGGCTCCTTGACCTCTGAGATGACTCCCTGCTTCTTCATTGTTTCCAGTGTTTCTTCCACTTTTCCCAGAAGAGGATGCGCGACTCTCCTAGCAGTGTAGAGGCACACGGGCTGAGCGTCGGGAAGAAGCGCGATCCTGTATGGATTTTCCAGGCAGCCAAGTCCCTTGAATAGATCCGGGAACTCAGCTCGGAAGTCTGGTACTCCTTCTACGTTGTAGACTGCTTCTGACGGCTTAAGGAGTTGAAGATTTTGACAAGCCTTTTTGCTTAGCAGGTTTTGGTGTTGTCCCTGCATCACAAAGATGTCCTCAAGCGTGGTTTCACCGTTGATTTCCAGTGTGGCGTTGGGGATCGTTCCTGTGACGCGATCAGTGAGGTCGACGTTCCCTGCTCCACGGAACTGACGTGTGTTGGGCCGTGGAGGAAAGTCTTTCAGCCAGGGCGTTTTCTCACTGATGATAGTGACCCCAGCTCCGCTGTCGAGCTTGAAGGTAGTGGGGTGCTGGTTGACGTGTAGATCTGCGGTCCAGAAGTCAGCGGTTGAAGGACTTTTTACCTCGCCCAAGAATGCTACGTCGACGTAGTCACCATCCTCTACTTCGTGGACGGACTTGCACGACTTGCATACACTAGCATAATGTCCATTTTTCTTGCACTTATGGCACTTTGCGTCACGGGCAGGGCAGACTTTTCGGGGATGTGCCGGAGTTGCGCCACACCAGACGCATTCAGCCTTGTCCGTTGACTGTGGCTTCTGCTTGTTGGGCTGGCCGGCTGGCTGTTTCCCTTTCTGCGTAGTCTTCTTGTTCTTCTGTTTTGGTTTACCGTTCACATAGTCAACCGATTCCTTGGTAGTAGTGGCAGCGGACATGTGTTGCTTGTGGCTCCTTGAAAGTTCAGTGGCACGAAGACACTCTATGCAACGGTTGAGGTCAGGGACGGGACGTTCTCTGAGGAGGCGATCTCGGCAGACGTCGTCTGTAGTGCCGATAACCAACCGGTCGCGGATGAGGCTGTCTTTGAGTGTGCCGAACTCACAGGATTCGGCAAGCTGTCGTAGGCGAACGACATATTCGTCCACGGTTTCACTTTTCTGATTGGCGCTGTTGAACTTGTAACGCTCAAAAAGTACATGTCGCTGTGGTACAAAGTGGCCCCGTAGTTCCTCTATGATGCGTTTCGGGTTCACTTTGTCCTGCTCTGACAGACTGGGTAGGCTCTTCATAACCTTGAGACAGTCAGCACCCATTACTGTGCAGAGCGTGGCGGCCACCTGAAGTACCCCGGGTGGGTTAGGTGAGCCGTCGGCCTTTGTTAACTTCTCAGTCAGCTGTGTGGCAATGACATAGTAGTTCCAGGCAGTTTCAAAGTCTTTCCAATTTTCTGCGACGTCCCCGTGCAGAACCATGGCTGACGGTGCTGGAATCTGGTAGGTAGCCATTTTTGCTTATTTTTTCAAATTTTGTTGAAAATCCTATAGACTTGTATAGTATCCTATGTTGTTAGCCTTGACTGTATTTGTAGCCTGAGCAAATGCCAAATTTCCATATACTACTTACATGAAAATTTGAGCAGGGGTTTCCCCTTTTATGTTTTTCGGTCAAGCTGGGCAAAATACAGGCTATTTACACAAAATACAAAGTCAATAGTCAATATCTAACAGTATGACATCTTACAGGCGACGTTAGACGGCTGGAGGATGGCCCAGTTGCTGGTTTGATGCCATGTGCTCACAGTCCTGTGTTCTCCTATAGGCTGAGTATGGGGGATCCAGTCTGAGTCCAGTGTGAATAATCCAGGGGATTTGGGCTGCTCCTGAGTGTCCCTGCTTAGTCTCTGGTACCTTATAGGTTTCCCTGCCGAGGAGATTTGAGTGTCACCGCGTTGTGTCCTTAGTTATGGGTCAAAACCGCTGCCAGCATATGGTAATGTGTGTAAACATGAGGCCATTTTGGGTAGTTAAGCTATTTAATAACAGGTGGCAGTACTGAGGTGGTACATAGTAGTACATAGAATAACCACTGGTGGCGACAGGGAGCAGGCTAATACTACAGTATTCCCAAAAATAAGAGACAAGGACATGCGACAAAGGCATTTCTTGAATTCAACAAGTGACATTGGGACCCATTGAAGGTTCCCCAGCATTATAGGCAAGGAAAATAGTGGTGTGGGGATATGGGCAGAGTGTTATGAGTTGCTCCCACTTGTACCTGTCAAGATGTGTAGAGCAGCTCTAAACAGTACAAAGTGACAGGAGTGTGTCCATATTGAGGGTCTGTTACTGGGTCTTGAAGCACACTGTGATGGTATTTAGAGTCACTGGAACATCAATTTATCTATGGATTTAGGCCTGACTACTAAGCTATAGCGTTTGAAGGGATGCAAGGTGAGTCTTCACTTCAAAGAATTTCAAGGGGTTCCAGCTGAGAATTTCTTCCAAATTTGCTATTAGGACCTAATTCTTTTAAAGTTTGAGGCGGTTCAACACCTTTGGAACCCCCCGGAGTACAACGTTGTCATTTTAACATAGGTAGAACAAGAATATAAGAGCACGGTTAAGAGAAGATCAGACAAATTTCTAAACTTCACTATTCCCTTGCAATCATACTCTATGACCTTTTCTGCTACTTCAACACTGGGGATCCAGCCACAACAGCAATGAGGACAAAAGGGGGGTCCAAACCTTGCCCCCTGCCCGAAAGAAAACATGCTAATGCATCATAAAATCATTTCTGTTCCATTCTCATCCATCAAAGTACCCGAACCAGTAACGCCTGGTGCCCTATTCTCGCCTATTCTCGCCTGTCACGTGGTTCCGTGAACGAGAATCACGTGATCCTTTATGTTTGGGAATGGTGGCGACACCTGGGCACAAAATGAGGAATTAATGGTGGCCAGAAGGTTTTATCATAATCATTTGTTTGCGCCTGTCTGTCAGGCTTATTGCGCAATTTGTTTTCTCTTGCGGAAGAGCATTAGTGTTCACCCAATGCCCGAAAAGGAGACTGGGCCCTGGGTAGTTAATTTGGGTAGAAATTTGGGAATTCTCGAAAACATGGTTAACTTCATTGGGCTGTTATTTATCATTGCATTGGTTCTATTTGTATTTAGAATTCAGTATTGCCAATTACAATTTCTAATGATTTCGTCATCTCCTTGCTAATGCATGTTTCTTGACCATTTAAGCGAATTGTACTAATCTTGAATTAGGGCCTAATGCTTCTTATAATGATATTGGAGATACTAGTGATTCAACAGTTTTGTAAAAAATAAGGCTCTGCAATGATAGAATTATTATATAATTGCATAGGCATAATATTATTTAAAGACAAAAATATGTGGTGAGATTGATGCTGAACATTCATAAAGATGACTCCACCTAGTGAATTTGCCAATGACCGGATGACTAAGAATGTAGATCTAAGTATTTCAAAGAATTGTTAGAAATATCAAATATCTGTAATCAATTAATGATAGGCCTATGCATAGCCCTACGAGTGCAAATAAATCAAGATGCTAAATGACCCAACACAAGGACACTAACACGTCAGACTTTCAAGAAACTACATAATGTAAAAACTTCCCCTTGAAGAAACTTTAATCTCAGACATCAAAGCGGAGGAAGACCAGACCGAACATCCTGCCAGAGTGAATTATGGGCTGGGCTCAGGAGGTGCCTCCCTCACTTCCTTCCTGACAGCTCGTTTGTGACCAGCTCTGGCAGGTGTCCAGCCCCATCAAGGCTCCTCCAGGGTGTCCCAGGTGTCTAGGCCTCCACCTGTCCAGCCTGTCCTACCTGTCCTAACCTGAGCAGGCACTGAATGATTGAAAAGGCCTTCCAGGGTGGTGGACATAGTGTGTGGGTGTTTGTGTGAGAGAGTGGGTGGGTGGGAAAATAATATTGTTTGTGAAGGTGTAGGATGATGAGGCCCTTTAGGAGTGTTCTGAGAAAGGTATGTTTTATTAGGATGTCAGGTTATATGACAGGGGATTGGTTATGGTGTTTGTCTCAAGGTGTATTTAGTTTGACAGATGACGCCTTGGATTGCAGTAAAATAAGTGATGGATCGTGACTGTGAAAGCAGAATTAGGTATGTTGGTTTGCGCTTCATCATATTCTCTAACCTGTCTCAAGTTACTTATAACTTAAGGTATTTTAAGAAGTACATTGACATTAGTATTATATCTCTGTAATTATTATTTTATACCTGTGATATAATTATTTAGAATAGTCGTGCTGCATTATGAATATTTCTTTTCTGTTAATATAGTGCATGATGTATCTGATAACTGTGTGAAGCAATACTGTTTTGTTGTTTTTAAATCCGTTGTTATGATGCTTAGAGAAAATTAATGTTCTCTACTGTGGATGCCCCACACTATACGTAAGCTTTCTAAGATGAAAATTGTATATCAAAAGATAACACTGTGATGGATTTGCTACAGGAGTCTGAGGGAGAAGAGTTAAAAATCAAATTGATTAAAATAAATGCACATGCGCATATGTTTTACTTGTCCTTCCAAAATATCTCCTTTCTTTTTGCCAGTCTTATGCTCTATTTATCTTGTGTATGCCTCTTTACTTCATCCATTCCATTTTTCTTTTATCTAAATTGTTAAAGCCGCAGTATCATCTGTTGGTTTGCTATGTAAAGGACTCCACCCCTAACCCTATCGACATTGTGTCTGGCCACGTTTTTTGCGATGTTAGAAGCTAAACTGGTGACGTTATTGGACACATCACAAATTTGGCGCCAATGAAAGAGAGTTACAATGCATCAAATTATTGCTATCCCACAGACGATACCCTGGCTTTAAAAAACAAACAAGGAAGACCTTTTTGTTGCGTTTTGCCTGTGTAGTCGTACATGTGCATGACTACTGTTCTTCATCTACTGAATGTAGCACTTCACTGAGCAACAGGAGGAAATGAACAAAGGAGCAAAGCACTGTCACCTGGTAAGGTACAAAGGTCCTTTGACAAGAGCCTATGTCTCTATAGGGCCATCAATCAATTATCATGTGCTTCTTCTATTGGTAGACTCAATAGTAACTAGAGCTAGTTGCAGTCTTACTAGAAAATGCAGTCTTACTAGAAAATGTAATAAAAAAGATTTATTCCTTAAGCGGATAACCTTCTATTACTTTGCAAACTTAATGTTAAGTTTGCTAAAATTCAACTTCTTTTATTGATATAATTATTCTTAGATTTATTATCTTAAATGTACATAGAAGTGAAAGATGCTGGCAACATACAAAACATAGTAGAATACGTGTGTGCTTTGTATTCTATCTAGATAAGAACAGATTCGTTCGCCTTTGATAGTCTGCATTTCATATTGCATAGTTTAGTTTATTCAACACACCACTAGAATGACTGTATGTTGCAAACTGAGATTATTGCACTAAGACAGAAATACATCATACATCCCTTGCTTATGATGAGTAACTTCCATATTCAACCTCCATAAATGTAGTAGAAACGATATGCTATAGAAGATTTTATTTAGAAAGTTTATACATGGAATTATATTATAGGCATTTGTGCTACTGTTGGTTGAAGCAAATACTTTTGTACCTTACGATACTATCTATAATCCTAGCAGGGCACAGGAGATCAGTACCTACTACACAGTCCCTCTAGAGAAACAAAAAAAGGGAAAGGAAATTGTATGCTTTGCCTACTTGGAAATACATTTTCCCACGCAGGAGACTATGGGGACATACGACACAACTAACAACTGTTGTATGTTCTCAGATGTTCTAATGTCAGATGCAAAAGAAAATCAATTGTAAATAAGCAAATAGACGTTCTTTCTTTTCTAGAGGAGCAAAATAGACTCGTAAGCTGAAAGACCGAGTAAAATGTTGTGGGTAGGTTAAGGGCAGGTGCTTCGTTGCTTGCAATTATCTGAATCTTTGTGATGATTCATTTGTTGTTTTTACTTTAAGTAGGTCGTATTGACGTTAATCCAACTACATATTATACATAATGTTCCCATTGTATCTATTGAATTGACAACATTGGGACTGCCCAGGGGCATTGTGTTTGAGCTAGAAATTGAAAAGGTTTACGTCCTTATGTATGATGAATTCTCACAGAAACTTAGCTATCGATTATGCAGATATCCCTTTTCCAGTAAGCAGATATCCTTTTTGGATACACAATAAAAAGGAAAAGTCCGTGACCAAAAGAAATAGCCGTCAACAGATATCAAACGATTACATTTAGCAGAGATATGTTGTTGATACACAATAAAGAAAAAGGTAGCTGTCACCGAAAATCAACACGTTTACATTGAACAATATTCTTTGTTTGATGTACAATAAACAAAGTAACCGTACATCACTTGTCCCCATCTGCATCCACCTGCCTCCATCTTCTGGGCCATCTGCTCCATAATTACACTGGTTTCCGGCCTGATCTACTAGTAGCATTGCAAACCTATTAGTGTCAGGGATCAACTAGACAACCAGCCAATCACCCCTTCAGTAAACCACCAATAAAAAAACACCCCCTCCCCCAGCCGCAATGAACAGTCCTGATGTCACCGGAACTCCAGAGGGGGGGACACCTAACAAGACCTTAAATGCACTTGTTCCCAGCGGGACGCCCAAGCAATTTACCTTGTATCGTCTAGGAAGTCTGGCGACCAGCGAAAGCAAAATGGCGCCAGTGTTCAGGGCCAATCTGGGGTCACGTGATTTGAGAAGTGATGGAGAGGAAACGCCAAGGTAGTTTGGGGGAGGGTGGGGGGAAGATCTCTTTAGACCTTTCCTATAGATCTGGGACACAAGAAACAATTCAAAAACCTGAACATTTTCTGTCAACTCCTGTTAGTTTGTCTGTTCCTACGTTCTTGTTAATTCACCAAAATGCAACTCTAATGGCACATTCAAAGTGTAATGGCAATATGCGTCTTGTTAATGTACAACATTTTTTGTTTATAAAATAACATTTATAATATCTAACCAGAACTCTGAATCAGTGCTCTATCACAATAAAAGGAACACAAAATGAGCAATTTCTTGCCGACCAGATCTATAGTGGTTGATTTCTTGGCACATGATTGTGTCAATGATGTTGCCAACCACCTTGATGCCCTGATCTTTGGGGCTTCTCCTCATTACTTGCAAAGGTCTATTTCAAATTGCATCGGTTGTCTCATCTTAAGATAAGAGTATGACAATTTACAATTAATTTAATTCCACTAAATCCTGTACTCAGAAGATGTATTATGCAAAAGAAATTGATTTATTCTTGTGGTTTTGTTTCTTCTTTTTCTAGGGGCAGCCTTCTTATTGTTAACAGTACTCTAAAATAATCTGACTGTGCACTGGAAACTGCATATATCTTAAGAGTTAAGACATAATCAGAAGACGCTATTAAAACGCTCCTCTCTTATGCCTAGATGGAATTGGCAACGGGATAAGGGTGGCGCATCTTTAAACAGTTCTAAGACTATTTCATTTTGGTGAAAACAAAGAATGGAAAAAAATCCACTAAATCTCAGTTAATTTAGATGCATAAGTAGTAATCAATCCAGTCCCGAGAAAGTGCATGTCTTAGAGCTCACACAAACTTCGTATGCCAACATTTTACTTCTCCCTAGTTCTCTGATGTCAATCAATGGCACAAAGTAAATGCGATTTTTTTTACCTGGGTCGGCTACAAAAAGGATTGAACCACAGCACTTTGTGTAACGGATTCTATACGGCTACATCCCCTGCCCCCTTCCCTCTAAATGCCTTCATTGTACAATCTTCTCCAATCTGTAGAGGTATTGGCACTCCAGCTTGGTTGTTCGACTAAAGCGGGATTTCCACCGGGCAAATAAACCCCAGGAAATATTGCAGTTGGTAACCCGACCAGTGTTAACCCTTTCTAACCATGGCGAATAGTGCTGCAAATAGGCTCCAGTCACTGCCAGTGTGAAGGGCTAGGACTGGTCACCCAGATAATGGCACTTTTCGCCAGGGCTAATTTGCCCAGTGGAAACCAGGCTTAAAAGTTAGTTTAAGCTTTTAAGAATTTAATCTTGTTTGCAGCCAACATAAATTGCGGGCAACAAAACAATATGTCGGACTGATTTGCACCAACATAATCAAACATGTTTGATCAGGCAAGTTGATCGCCAACGGTTAACCATTTCACTGCCAGATATATCACAATATAACTCATATTTACTGAAATATTGTCCAAAATACACAAATTAGTGCATAAATTCCCTAAAACTCAAATTTAGTTTAGCTTCTTCAGAGGAAAACATTCCAAATGTTGGCACTGTGCCAATAAGGCAAATTTCCCGCGCGAATTAATTGTTCGTGGTATCGTACTTTGCAGGTTACCATGGTAACCAATAATTCATAAAATAACTATCACACTCTTTATAAAAATAACATGAAAACATTATCTTCTTTGTGCAAAAGACAGTTTGTGATTATCATGAATGAAAGGAATGTTAGAGCAAATTAAAAATCATGTCTTTTACATAAATTCACCCATTTTCATGATTTTTTAATTAGTATGGCATATTCAAATGTAAATACATTGTTTATGGTTTCTTGAATTGCAATTCTAACATTTTTGGGTGCCTTGATAGTCCGATGTTCAAATACCTGTATCTCTGGTTCTAATTGGAATATCTGAAAAATTATTTCAGATTCTGAAAGCATAATTTGCATTCTTTCAATAGTGTTCCTATGGGATTTTACTATAGGGCCCCATATGAGGCCTCTGGCAGTGAAAGGGTTAAAATACATGTCTATCCTGTTGATGTTGGTGGTTATCATCAACAACATCCCAACAGGACGACAAAAGTTTAAATCGGCCACCGACATAATTCAGGGGATCTGACAAATTCCTTCCATCGTCGGCTGCTGACATGCACATGTCGGCCTCCCCAACAATTGTATTAATTTTGTCAGCAGATTAAGTGCAAATGAGCCTTAACTCGTTGTGTTGATTCTCTACTCTTGCCACTGGTCCTGTGATGAGGGAACGAATAATCTAATTCCTTTGAAGACACATCTGCCTTGTCACGGTGTCAATAATCTAGTGACTGCTTGTCCATAATTTAATAGAATTGTCTTGTTGTGGCGGCAAAGGCAATCAATTGCCGAAAGTACCTCCTTTTTGTCGAAAGTGAAGTTATTGCTGGGTCCCGAATAGTGTCAGTATTTCCTTGTACTGGCTCAAATCTCTGATAAGTCTAGCTCTCATATATCCATTTCTAATTACATTGTTACTCTAAATATAACCACATCTCAAGTGTTATTTCTTTATCTACCCCCCTATAAAATATTGTAAAGTTATACGGTAATCTCGTAAGAAAAATGTCTGGTTAACATACACTGGTCACTTAATCATTGAAATAACACTGATAATCCTATGAAATGAAACGTTAGCCATGTGTGACTAAGTCAGGTTAGTCATTCACGGGTTCGTCATTTTGAGGAAGTGCTTGCCTCACTTCTTGGTCATATTGCCTAACCACTTAGTCAAAATGACGAAGTGAAACCTGGGATCCTAGAAGAGGCAGGAGGTGGCGACACTGTCAAAGTTGGATGACGTCAGAGGTTCAAGTCTTCAAAACAACTCAGTGTCGGTAAGTAGATCTATATCCACTGTAATCCTACATTTTTTGTAATCATCCTGTCTAAGAAATCAGGTAATGCTGTTGATGAAACGTAAAAGATGTTTTTCATGTCGGATTTATGAGATTATGATGGGATATATCCATATAAATGTCCAATCAAAAACATGAGCGATAATAGACAAACACATGCTTGTTTCAAAACATAGTATATTCAATACGGCTTTCTAGTACTGAAAATGATGATATGGTAGTAAACCAAGGTAAACTAATAGCATCTTAATCATTTGAAATATCTTATGGCGACGCTTTAATCAGTAGATTAAAAAGATTGGTTCTGAAAGTGACGAGGTGATTGGGCCAGGAACGGACCCATCCCATAGATTTGGCCCCCACGGCACTCCCGCTCCCAGGGGCGGTCAGGATGTAAAGGGGGCCTCTCAGTCTCAGTGGCGACCAGTACATATGATCTCAGAATGTTTTTGACTTGAAATATGGGAACCCCTGCCAATCCTATTGTCACAATTGTCTGTATGTTGGTGGTCTTCAGTCTCTGGATAACTCAGAAGCAGTCTACACACTGAAGTTCGCCATTCTAGACTTGTTTATTTTCTTAGTACCTCAGACACACTGTGGGGGCGGCACTAGGCCGCCGGATAACGTTGTTAGGTCTTCCCGCCACTTAGAGTAGTGGTGCCAGTTTCTCTACAGATTGATTAATTACAGAACATATGAAGAAAAAATATTTATTTTAACGTTTGGCATTTATACTTAGTGAAATAATGTTGGTGGACATATTCATGAAAAAATAAAATCGAAATTCGATTTTTTTTAATGATAACATGCTCATATATTTTTTAGAGCTTGTGCAGCCAGTTTTCGCACACTGGTGCCTATTTTCTCGCAGTTTGTAGCCAGTTTTCGCACAGTAGATTATACTTAAGGTGAAAAAAAGTAAAACTGACAACTGGCTAATTTTGTGTCATTAGTTTTCACGCAGAGATCAATTTTCCAGGTTAGGCATGAAATTATGTTTTTGACATTGAAATGATCGTATGTTACATTAAACTAATATCTATGATATGTT
Organism: Lepidonotus clava; assembly: GCA_936440205.1. NCBI lineage: Eukaryota > Metazoa > Annelida > Polychaeta > Phyllodocida > Polynoidae > Lepidonotus > Lepidonotus clava. Next base: position 18,566,239 of record OW387135.1, read on the forward strand.
TTACATGGAAATATTAATTTTTCTTATATTAATATATCTAATATTCAGTATTTCAGAAAATATTGTTCTTATAAGGGTCCCGCTATGTTCCTAGATAATGTGGACATCAAATGATATCTTCCTCCATAGAATACCTAAATGGAGATAACAGATAAAAAGAATTTTTAAAATTTATTCCATTACAATGTCCTTAATAGTCTGGTATTAACACCAAATAGATAACATCATTGATACCTATAGAAAAAATGCATTGATAAAAATGTACAAAATGTGAGAAAACTAGTGATACACGAAACTGGCATCTCTATTCTATACAACACCTATGACCATGGGCCATCAAGGGTGGGGTGTTGCTCTCCTGGTGCAAATATTGGAACAAATATGGAACAAACACGCCTAGTTTTACTAGATATTGGACCCCTGTTACCCACATGGCCAGGGATGACAGGGGTGAACCCATGGTACATATAATAGATCGACAGCTTTAATATAGTGGTCCCCCTCTTATATGGCCACCTTAGGGGGATCACAAAAGTGGCCGCATAAGAGGGGTGATCGTTGGTGAGGGGGATGAGTTGGAAGGTCCTACTTAAAACTTTACAAAGACCTAACTTTTTTCAAGGAGGTTAATTAAAAAAATTGTTGAAAAGTAATGAAAATGACCAAATGAATAGAAAATCTCATATCTGGTGTCATAAAAACGTGGAATAAAGCCAAATTCAAAACCAGTGTGCATGAGGCTCTACATTGAAATATGATTCAAACTAAGATAATGCAAAATGCCATATCATTATTGCATGTTGTGAAGCATTGCAGAAATTGTTTTGAAGAAATCGGATTCATGATATCAAACCCTGTAAACACTCCCTTGCAACACCTCCTGCCCACCTCCTTTTTGTTCAAATTGTGCCTCTCAATTACCTCTAGGTCCTGAACAACTCTCGGCTGCCCCTTATTTATTTTAAGTGCGACCACTTACCTCCCTGCCTTCCCACCACCTCCTAGCCGCCCCCTCTTTTTACTAGGTGCGACCACTCACCTCTCGCTCTCTCTTTGTTCAAGGTGTGGCTACCCACCTCCTAGACCTAACACCTCCTGGCTGCCCCCTCTTTGTTCAAGGTGCGACCACTCCCCTCTAGCTCCTATCAAAACCTCCTGGGCGCCAGTTCCTCTGGCCACTGGTGAGGGGTTTTCTGGCCTTTTGAGTCCTCAAAAGAGTGGCCGCTGGCTGCATCAGAGGGGTGGCTGCTGGTGAGGGGTATATATAGAGAGAAAACAGTCCGTGCTTTCATTTTCTGGCCTCATAAGATGGGTGGCCATTGGTGAGGGGGGCCATATAATTATAGGGGACCACTGTACACTGTGGTCACTGCCAGACCAAAGTGTGGAAGGAGTTGTTGTAGTGCAGTACTACATTATCAGAGCCAATGATTTCAATACCATGGTGAACATGAGTCTAAACACTTTGCTCACAGCACCAAAACTGCATTTAGCCTAGGGATTACTTAGTGGGATTATATTTGTCCTAATTGTTCTACTTCAGTTCCAAATTTCATGAGAAATATCTATGTCAACATGCTAGCATTCATACTGGGTTTAATCACATTCCATGTTATTTCCAGTGTGAAAGAGAATGTGGCGCTGTAAAATCTGCCAGCAAATACCAACCAATACAAACGTCAAATACCTTGATGATCAACGAATTGCAGACTTGGAAGACGTTTCAGACGGGGTCAAGCCAACTACCCGTGGTATCTATCTTGACACTCAGTTCAGGTAAAGATCCTTCTTACATTCCATTAATCCCAATCCAGCCACATCTGTCTGTGGATGTATTCCCCATTCTGGACGTTATCACCCAGAAAAATGGCAATTTTTCCATGATATTGCCATATTCCATTTACCACATTTTCCATTTTTCCAAGGAGAACACTTAAATAAGCATTCAAGGTACAAAAGCGACCAATATATCATTTAAAAGCTTATCTTATTCTCTAATAAATGCTATAAACCACATTCCTATAACTTAACCCAATGAGCATGCATCAAATATTGAACCTCCTCTTTTAGAAATAAATTAGGGAGTTCTGGAGGGAAACCCAGAGAATGCCAGGGAAATCCAGCAAGTCATGAAAACTACGGTGGGGTCTAATATTTAGACTGAGTGTCAAGATAGATACCACGTGTAGTTGGCTTGACACTATCTGAAACGTTTAACCATTTAATGGTTAAACTAATTAAGGTTATAGACCTTGTGCAGATGATCACAAAAATCTAGAGCATATTTAATTAAATCAATTGTAACAGCTGCTAGTGGGCAGTGCACAAAAAATAATCAATAGGCCACAGGGTAGCCAAAACAGGTGACATAGGGCACTGTGAAGCGATTTTCATGTGTAAACGAAATGGTCCTTTCTCCTGAAATGGCAACATGTAGTGAAATAATTTTCACTCACCTGGTGTATTCATGGTCTTGTTCACAAAGAGTCAACATCCAAGCCATGTCCTACCCATCTTATTTCTGAGACATAACTGTCTTTCAAATTCTGATTAATGATATACACTAGGTATGATTATGTTAGAACAGCTGTGTAGGTATGTTGGGAAACTAAAAATCCTGATATTCCCATTTTAAGCCAAATTGATATTACAGTGAATGCTTAAATCTTCCATAGGTCTTCTTGGTATATACATTCACAGGTCGTATTGGGATTTTTATGAAAATGTTAAGAATGACCTCAAAAAGAAAATAATCGAAGTCGTTTTTTTTCTTTCTTTATTAAATAGAACCTTTTTTTTGAAGGCATGCAAAACATTTTGAGGCAATCTTTAAATATTTATCCTCTGTAGTTGTGGAGGATGACCTCAATAAATGAAAGTTTCAGCACTCTAAAGGAGCCTTCCCAGGGGTCAAAATAACATGGGCAGTGTTGCCAATTTTTTGAAGGGTCAAATCACGGACCCTCTCCATAGCCCCAAAAATATCCATACTAAGTTTATAGCGAAAGCCATTCTCCTGGTAGAAAGTTTTCGATTTTTAATGTTAAGATAAAGCAATTTTAAGCAAAGACTTTATGTTTTTAGGCTAATCACAGAGGATTAATAATTTAGGTCTGGAAAAATGGAGGTTTTGAGCATATTGTTCAGGAAACACGGACCTGGTACCCTAAATCACAGATCACTGACCTCTCCTTTTTGAGTACTGAAATCACGGAGGTTTCTGTGGTTTATATAGATGGTTGGCAACACTGCATGGGCCAGGTGCCTCAGGCCCCTAGACAAATGGTCAGGTCCCTAGATTGTATTGCAGAGGGGCCTGACAGGCCCATAGAAAATTCAAAATCTTGAATACAATTGATAATATGGGCTATACTAAAGTTGTTTCAGGCCCCTAGACTTTCAGGGTAGATGGCCTGACTGGTGCCGGAATATTTAGATTTTATTTCAACCCCTGCTTCCATTAATTATGTATGCATCAATCTGGCTGGGATTGTTAGCTCTAGAGTTATGAGAACATATGCATACAATTTTGTATGTACATATATGAACAACGTTTTTTTTGATCAGATAACTTGTAATTGTGTTCTTTTATAAAGATTATTGTTATCAAATTATATGTATCGGGCTAGAAAAAAAGAAAATAGTTGTGTTTACAGCTGAGGCAACAGAGGTTGAACAGGGCTTGACAAATCGGGTGCCCTGACACCGGGACAACCAGAAAATAGGTCCTTTCTGAAGACTTAAGCCCTAATCATACTATGTACATCGGGTCTTTATTCGCATTGGGTGGTGTTGCCCAACGCAAACGATATGCATTTGGGGTTGAATTTACGCTATATGGTAGTAAATCACACTACACCTGGGGTTGCATTGGGTTCCAGCGCAACCGTTTAAGGTTAGACAACAGTGATGCAAGGCTATCCGCGGTACTCTACTTAATTTTTCCTATATATTTCATAGCCAAAGGTCTTGTCATATGATACATCTCATTGAATTGATACTTGTCAGGCTATTTGATGGTATTAATTATATTATTCTGAAGAAAGAAATACCTGTATAGTCTGGTCGGGAAATTAAAAATCGATTTTCCAATTAGTATTTCTTGAACTGAAATAACTTTCTTAACAAGCGATAGAAACATATGAAACTTTACAGTCTAGTAGCTTATATCCATATGGAGGGAACTATGTCTCAGATTTTTTGTTTAGGTCTTAGTTTTGATTTTATGAAATCAAGAAAATTAAGTTTTAAAAAATTACACAAAGTTTCCCGTTTTTTGACATAAAATCAGAACTATGACATAAATTAAAAATCTGAGACACGGAAGGAATGTTAATGACAACTGCCCAAAGTTTCAAAGGTGTGAGTCTTATATCTAATTAGAAATCTTGATTCAAAAAATAAAAGTGAGAAAATTGGTTGAAAAATGATTTTGCCTCCAATTAAAACCTACTGTTAATATTGTCTTTACCATGCTATAGAGAAAATCGATATCTTTAATTTGATGTATCATATGTGTAGATCCCATCAATACTATCAGAGATATTACAATTTTACAAATCGGCCTCTCGTCACCTTAGTCTAACCTTAAGCATGTGTTGAGGTCGCAGTGTCACACATTGGGTCGCGTTGGGTCATGCTAGGTCATATTAGCACAGATTGGGTGGTGTTGTCGATTTTTTTTTACAAACATGTCTGCAAATCGACATAAATCAGATGCATTGGCCAACACGACCCAACACGAACATGACCCAATGTGCAGTATAATATGTCCTATAAACTCCTGGGCTAACACTGAAAACCAGTGGAGAGTGAGATATCTGTAGATGCCAGGGGAGCAACCATGTGAAAACACAATTTGTTAAGACCTGATGTGTATGTCTTTTCTCTATTTTAGACTCTTCATCGTGTGCTCAGTCTGCAATAAATCGTTTCATCCCCAATGTGATCAATACGAACCAGCTTCAGTTTTCTACACGAAACAACCGATTTGTACCAATTGTGCTGAGAAAGAGACATAAGAAAAGTAAGTGATCAACAATCATCTGACAATCTCCTCCCAAATAGTATAACTAAAGATAGTAAATTTGATTCTTGCTAGGCTACTGTTCAAAGTACAGTATCAACATGTACACAGCAGTAAATATCAGTAAAAGAAAGCTATTACATTAGACAAATAAAAATGAATATGCCGAACCTTAATTCAATAACGGAGATTCTGGGTACACTGAAAGTGATGCAAGAAACCCCTTTATAGAAATTGAATGAAAGTTATGAAAAGGACAGGAAAATGATGGTAGTTTGAATGCCTTATGTTTTGTCTAAGGCAGGAGATTCTATGGGATCATAATAACATGGGGTGAATAACATAAGGTTGTATCTGACATAGGTTAACCTATGTCAGATACAACGTTATGTTATTCACCCAATAAATTAAGAACCTGCACACTTATAAATTCATCAGTCTGATATCAATAGAACATATCATTGAAATTTTTGGTATAATATTACATATGTAAATCCCCCAAGCACCAATTGAACTAAAATCTAATCTTATATATGTTTTCTTTCAGGTGTAGAAAAAGCATGGATTCCCTGGCAGAAAGGTGAAAATGTTTGATTGTGATCACTGTTCTGGTGCATTTAGACACTACAATGACTTTCTTGTACACAACCAGAGAAATCATGAATGTCATAAAGGATTTAGGATAAGTTGTCCTGAAAAATCATGCTACAAAAGTTATACATGTGTCAAAAGTCTTAGAAGACATATTACTAGAAATCATCCTGATTTAAATGAAAGAGTAGTTAGATATGGGAAAGAACGTGAAAGAAGTCAGACACAAAATTACAATGTTGATCCAGATCAGGAACAGGCTGTGAATGTTGATAATTTAGAGGATGAAAGTGAGGATCATGTGCAAGGAGCAATAGGAGAGAACAGTGATAGAGATGAAACTGTTGAGGAATATACCACTACAAAGAGAAATGTTGCCAAGACCCTCCTCAAGGTAAGGGAGAACCATGGGTTATCTTCAGTGTCAGTGGCTCGAGTTGCAGAAGATATGAAATCCCTGATTGATGAAGATTTTGAAAAGCAAATGTTGAAAATAAGGCAGTGCTTTGAAAATGCAGATATTGAAGTTCCAGAGCAACTAGAAGAAAACTCTTGTCTTGCAAAAGCATTATCAGAGTTGAACAGTCAAAAGAAACTTGAAAAATATATCTCTGAAAACTTTTGGCATGTAGCACCAGTAGAATTCATCTTAAGTGATGAAAGGAATGAAAAATGTGACACTATACAGTATGTATCTATCGAAGAATCCCTTTATAAATTGCTTCAGTATGATGATATTTTTGACGGGGTTTGTACAGGTCACCAATCAGTATCTGAAATAAGAGACTGTTGTGATGGAACAGTTTTCAGAGAACATCCAACATTATCCAGAGAAAATTCAATAGGATTGATTCTATACTTTGACGAATTCACCATCACAAATCCTCTTCGTGCACAGGCAAAAAAATATAAAGTCATGGCATGTTACTTTCAGATTGCAAACTTACTTCCATCAATGAGATCACAAATTGATACTATTCATTTGGTCAGTTTGTGTAAAAGTACTGACATCAAAAAGTATGGCTTTGGCAAAACTCAAGAACATCTTGTGGAAGAATTGAAGGCACTTTCAGAAAAGGGTATTACTGTCACACGCAAAGGGGAAAGGCTTCACTTCAACTGTGGTCTCTTGCTTTGTGTTGGAGATAACCTTGCAGCTCACCAAGTTGGGGGTTTTACAGAAAGTTTTTCTGCCAACAGACCATGCCGGTTCTGCCTTGCTACAAAGGAACAAATATGGGCAGGAGAAATGGGAAATCCAAGAACACAGGAGAATGTGGACAAACAGGTGGATTTAATTGAAAAAAACCCAGCCCTTTCTTCTACCTATGGAATAAGGAAGAAATCTATTCTTTCAGATGTCCCCAATTTTCACTGCACATGGGGTCTTCCTAGTGACATTGCTCACGATCTCTTTGAAGGCGTAATAAAAGGTTTCATGACGCAACTCATTAAACATTGTATCGCTAAAAGGTATTTCAGCCTGGAAGAGATCAATGAGAAGATATCTTCCTTTGAATACCGAGGGACAGATAAATTGGATAAGCCCAATATTATTCAAAGAAAGCTAGAAGTAAAGCAAACATTCTTGAGGATGTGGTGTCTCTTCCGCCTGTTCCCATTTATGGTAGGTGACAAAGTGCCACCAGATGATGAAGTATGGGAAGTGTATCTTAATCTCTGCACAGTTGTTGAGTACATATGTGCTCCTGCATTAAAGCTGTACCAAGTGGATATTATGCGGGAACTGATCATCGAGTATGACAAGTTAAAGGGAATTGTGCTACCAGAGATTGACAGAAAACCAAAAGATCACTTTCTTCTTCACTACCCTGACCAATTTGTAAAATTTGGTCCGTTGATCCATCTATGGACTGTTAGATTTGAAGCAAAGCACCAATATTTCTGTAAAGTTTCCAAATTGAACACTTGCAAAAAGAATATTTGCAAGTCACTTGCAAACAGACATCAATACAAGGATGTTTTGTTAGCTGAGGAAGACAAGCTTGTGTATGAAAACCAACCCATTATAATCAAAGGCAGAAATGTTGCTGTAAAGGATATCAGAAGCAGTTTGAGAAATCCACTGAAGGATTTAGTAGCAGACAATGAGAAAGTGTGCATTGCCTCAGAAGTAAGAATCGGCCATTACAGATATTGTAAAGATACAGCGATTGTAACTGGTTTTTCTGAAATGAGTCCAGAATTTTCTGAAATTGTCAATGGTGTTGTTGTAAAGGATGAAGTTTTCCTGGCTTGCCAAGAGTTAGAATGCACCTATGATCCTCATTTTCATGCCTACAATGTGCAGAAAGTTCCAAACCTCTTCCTGTTAAGGATATCAAGTCTCAAATACCATCAACCTCTTAGCATATACAATATACCTGGTTCTGATTCACGTGCTATAAGAATAAAACACAAACTTATATGACATTCCCAAAGTGAACAGAACATTTGTTTTTCTTTTTATAGACAGCTGCGTTTTCATGTGACAAGTGGAAGTTCAAAAAAGATTCTTGAATGCATTCCATCAAAATTGGTACAGACAGTGCAGGAACGGTTTGGACTGGGAGAGACTCATCTTCAGCTCTACCTCCCGGATATTTCTGAATATGTGGATTATGAACAGGAGATGTTCAATCTGCTTAAACAGGAGGAAATAAACAAGGTACATGTAAAAGTCAAGGAATGTTCAGTGAATGAATCACCACCTACCCCGGAAACATCTGTATCTAGAAGTTCATCGCCATCTACTGATCCCTCACCACCAGTTGATTCAGCACCGTCTGACTTGTTGGGTGATGAAACTACAGAGACTGAACAAACCAGGCAAGAGGCTACACCTGGTACTTCTAAACGCACATCACGCAAATACTCATGCAAGAGGTAAATTCATATTCTAAGGCACTATCTTTCATTTACTCACTTAGCTCAAATGTATTTTTATGTCTATTTTGTGTATAATGATAGAAGCAATAGACCTATGACTCTTTTTGTTTCACAATATGATATGCATTGACAGGTATATATTATTGTGAAGAATATTTCAGCTAACAATAAGTCCATGGTTCATACTATTTGAAAAGCAAATATTTCTAATGATGTTATAGCATTTCTATAATAAATTCTTGTACCTACTAAACCATAACATAGATACGATCACCCATAAGCTGAAAAGCATTACCTTGTGCAGTCTGGAAAGAACCCTATGTGGTTGACCGGACGTAAAACTACCCCAACAAACTTGTACCTACTGTTCTTCTTCAAAGATTGGAAAATTTATTGGCCACTACTCGAGGTGACCACAAGCTTAGGCCAAGCAAAAAAAATTGTTGTGTTCCGGTAACATCAGTCCATAAAATAGGGTAGGTCGGTCGCGATTTTTTTATATTTTTTATATTTTTTTTAATGTCTTTTAGTGAAAAAAAGTCATCCCATATCTCTGATATTTTGCAAAATATCAATATTTTTACTAAAAAGTCTATAAAAACGTTAGGGTCGGGGCAAAACATTAGGGTAGGTCGGGTTACTGGAACGCAACTATTTTTTTTCCTAGGCCTTATTAACAAATTTCTTACAAAGAATTTCTTTGGTTCAAAATCCTTACCTATCTTTATTGCAAAAATTATGTTTGAATAAGTATTGTTGCATTTAAATGAAAAGATCCTGTGCCCACCCTGTTACAGATTGGAGTTCCCAGAGACCTATTTGGCACCTGACGTTAAGCGTAAGCTTCAGAGAAACGAAGGACTGAGATGTGGCGAATCGAAAAGCATATGTGAGGCCTGGTACCTTAACTTCCATGCAAACAATGACAACTGGTATGTATAATTAGACTAACCTCGGTAAAGATTCAATATATGTTTATGAATATAAATACAAACACAGTGAATTGAATTTCATAAAATTTATTCTGTAAGTGGCACCGCTGCTGTGATTTCAAATATCACTCACTTCTTGGAAATGATGTCCCTCTCCCCAATACCATATGCCTTGCAGGATAGACTTGACAAACACATGGAAAGGCATTTTCCAACATCTAAATATATTCCTCTTATTTGAAATTAACTTTGTAAGGAAGGAGAATTATCTCATTTCTAAAATCCTCGAAAAAAAATGATGTGAAGTAAGAATCTCATTCTAAATTCCTGAAATAACAAGATCTGAACTCTAGCAGTTTTATTGGATAAAACCAACATGCATAGAGTTTAACACTAATATTTTGATGTTCGGCAGTTATCCTAAATGCTACGCGGATTTTGCTGAGGCAACTGTGAGGACCTTTCCGTGCCTGATTAAGGAAGGGGGACAAAAGGCATCAATTGTATGATAGTTATCAATTTGTTATTGACTAAATATTATAAGGATTTCAATGTACTGTTTTTCACACCGTCAGATTTAATGTCACGCTGCCGGACTGAGGTGGCTAAGCGATCACACTCTTGGATCTGTAACACTCCTACCTGGGATCAGAGCTCATTTTGCGACATATAGATTTCAGTCAATATTCAGAAATGATTATATATCCATCAATCTAATACACCTGCGGATTACCCATTTGCTTTTAGAATATCAGAAAAACTAAATTATATCTGTATATGCTCTCTAATAACTGCAGGAGAGCACACAAAAATCAATCCTGGGTGTTTTTTCCCCCCAAAACTTCAACTTGTTCACTCTATAGTACTTTCACATGAAAGATTTATCTTTCAATTAGTGCATAAGCCCTCATAGAATTACAATATTAGGTTATTGTCCATGAAACTTAATTGATAATGATTGAAATTATCAGATATAAGCTGTTGACCATTAGAATTCCAATCCAGTAGTGTGAAATAAAAGGCACCCTAGTCCAGCAGCAGCACATTAGATCTTACAGCGTGTTTTTGGAAAGAAAACATTCTGAAAACTGAAACCCTCCTGATTTGATCTGTAATGTGACGTTTTCTCTCCTCACAGCATGAGTGCTATCATAATATACCAATATTGTTCTTGTTGTTAAAATGTTGCATTCAATTCTCGTTAAGATTTGGTGCATGTTGCTGTTAAAACGTTACTTCATTTCAAAGTTAAAAAGTTCAAACGCTAGAGCCATTCCAATAAGTACATATGTATTGAAAGGGAGGGGTAGGGTGTCTGAAATTTAAAAAATGTATGAATGTTCTTGTACAGCTCCATTGTATAATTTAAGGATAGACCCCAGAGATGAGTGGCCAATTCATGAAATAACCAACACTTTTCTTAATAACGCTCTGAATCTAACATAATTGTTATATAACATTTGAAAGGTCTTATTTTTCTCTATCCAATGATACTAAGAAGGAAACTAAGGAATTTAAAACCGGGATTTTCTCAATTCTAGATTGATTTTTTTTACTTTTATTTTTTGAACATAAATATCTCGGTTAATATGTAAATGACAGCAATAAGGTTTTTCACACAGCTTTGTAAGTATCAAATGCAAGAAACTCTGTCTCAGATTTTTGATAAAGGTGTTAGACTATTTTTATGACAAAAAACGCCAAAAAAGGGGAAACTTTTTGAGAATTTTTTGCATAACTATTTTCTATAATGTCTTAAGAAAATAGCTATGTGGTATTTATAAAATTTGAGACACTGTTCCCTCTGTGTATATATCAAGAAGATGTGCCAAAATTTCAAAGCTTATGCTTAAATATTAGGCGAGATATGAAAGTTCAAAAGACAAATTTGAAAATTATGTTTTTTAGGTTTACAACTCACCTTCAAAGACATTTTTCGAGCTTTTCCTATATGATTTATGTCATTACATATGGTTATTTGTTGGCTATCTAATGATGCTTAGTATCTAATTATAATATATGAAACAGATTTTACGGCTATGAGTAAAGGGAGCAGTGCCATTTATGCCCTTATCACTGGGGTCTATCCTTAACACAACCAAGGGTCAGTCTCGAATTCTTATAAATGTGCATGTAGCAGCCTTCCTTTAAAGCCACATGCATTCATGTGTCAGAAATCTGAGATCTGGAGTTTTCAAATGTGCTTATGTACTAAATGAAATGTTTCCTATTCTAAAAAAACTCAGACCTTAAATATGATTGATCCTGCAATACTGTTCTACATATGTTCTGCAATCCACTATAAAAATAGGAAAGATTTATCAAGCAGATTAAGCTGAATCATTAGTTACTACTGGTATTTTGGTACCTGCAGTAAGCTTCCTGATAAATAACTAAGATTAATACCTTTAAGATGTTAAAGATAAAGTCTCCTCAGTGCCACAAGCCTTATTTCTTTTGTATCAAAGGGAAAATACCAAAATCAATTTAACATTAAAAAATAACCTGTATTTTGTCATACTGTCATTCCAGGATTTCTGGCATGAACGTATCCAAACGCATTTCCAGAACAGGAGAAAACGAAGGGATAGAGATCACCCATCTGTGCAAGATGAGATAGCGAAAAAATCAAAGACAAACAGCCCAGAAGGTATTTACTCATTATACTTAACAAACCATAACAAAATAAGGATCAGAACTGAAGCTGAAACCAGTTTTTGTTGGGAAATATAGTTAACCTGGCCTATCTGAAAGACAGGGTTACTTAACTTTCAGGCTGGCCTACACTGCAACCATCTGCTCCCCCCTCCCCACCTGCCATACCTTAACACTGGGTGGCATAGAAGAGTGAGGGGGAACACCAATCAATCCCAACGTTAGTGGGAGTCAATCAGCACTATGGGGTTGCAGAAAGGGGGAGGGTGAAGATTTTATAACCATTACTCACGCTGTAGGGTGACCAGTAGGGCTAAGTGTGGATGATGCAGTGCCGAAGGCTCCAAGATAAAAGATACTCTGTTTTCATTAAATTTCCCAGCACTTAATTGCCTACATTTTAAGATTTTATTTGTTTAACATCTATGCAGTTTCATACAATTCCCCATAAAAAGTTATATAAAATAAATCTGCATTGATGTAAAATGCATGCAATTCATGCAGTATTCATCAATAAAGATTCCTGAAAAATACTTGTAAGAATCTGTAAGAGGTCTTTTAATTCTTCTCATTCTAACATCTTTGTTAGTATATTTTGAACATGAAAAAATCTGAATATTGTTTCACATAAGTTATCTTCGAATCTGTCTCTTTTGCATATTCATTAATCAAATTACAAATCAAACAAAGACGTTTTTTGTGAAGGGTCACAGTATCTGAACCATCAAATTTCTTTCCAACAGGTGCTAAGGCGTCAAAACCAAAGACTGTCTATGGATTTGGCAACTATTGTCCTGAGGAGAACGCCCCAACAGAGGACCAGGCCTCCTTAGACAGCCATATCAAGGTATCTATCTATCTATATATATAAAATAATCAAATGAACCTATGTCATGTATACAACTTTTTAAAGAACAACTTGTGAGAAGTAATGTCCCTTATGTCCAATATCCCTTTGTCCATGCTTTCTCTGAATAGTATTTCCCAAGGAATAAACTAGAAAAGGATCAAATCCATAATACAGTAACTTGTTTAGAATCTACCATTACATATTTGAATGCACATGATTAACCTCTCTGATAATTGACTATAGGTCCATACAAGAATGTACTAGTGCTGTCAAGTAATCAGACAATGCTTCTTAGGAGAACGATGAGAGGGGTTATTTTGGTGATAAATGGTTTAGACAGAACTTCAGTCTTTCTATTTTATACTTCTGTCTTAATTGAATATTTTTTGGCTCAGATTTTATTTACAATTGTTTAATATTATCAGGTGATGCAGGCTGAACTTAAGAGAAAGGACCCTGACCAAGGTCTGGTAACTACTCTAATGGACCTGACGTTCACTGAGAGGAGGAAGAAAATCTTGGAGGGTACTGCCATATCACAAGTCTTGTCAACTTTCCCGTGGTTAACTCACAAGCAGGAGGTAGGTCAAGTTTTTTGTTCTCCTGATACTATTCAAGTTCTCAATTCACAAACGGCCTCTATGTTATTATTGTAACAGACAAGAGTGCCTCTGAATTTGAGGATCCATGGGTTCAACCTCAGAGTTAAGGCTTTTGAATTTTTTTGAATATGGTTTTGTGGTCACATGTGAACTGGAAATTAAGGTTCTTGTGGACTAGTCAGTTTTTCATGAACGGAATGGATTTTAATTATCTATAGTGACCAGATTGGTGATGAATGTTTAATTGTTTAGAATTTGAGTTCGTTTCTGATAATTTCTTAATATAAATGATTGCTATTGCTCAGATTCCTTACTTGAAATTATTATATATCGTGGGAAAGCCTCTGATCTCTAGGTTAAAGGAATGTCATGTGTTTATAAGTTCTCACCTTGGCTACCCCAACCACCCCCTGATCCTCGGAAGGTCTGTGTATTATATATTCACTCACCAGGTATCATATGTTCTCACCTTAGCCGCCCCTACCTCCCCCATATCCTCTCAGAGGTTCTGTGTGGTATATTCACTCACAAGATGATATATTTTCGCACATTAGAGGGTCTCTACTGTATGTCTGTTGTCTATGAATTAAATTGTTACTTGTGCTCTATCTTGTCGTAGCTCCCCCATACATTAGGTCAACCACAGAAGTGCCTGCTGCTGGGTCTTCAAATATCAGTCATTTACAAATTTTTTCTTTTCAGTTTGTTAAAGAGTTCAAGAGGCTTGAACCTCCACTTGACTTTGACAAGTCAATTCATAAAGGCCTTGACGATCTATATGAAAGGGTCCTCAAGAAACCTCCCACGAAAGGTGACAAGTCAACATCCTTGGTGAACAGAGCATCGGCAGAATCGTTGCCATCTCTCAGAAAAGGTATGCTCTGTGTATTTTGATTTATTCATTTTTTATCAGATGCTTAGACATAATCATTTTTTAAAGGATTTATTTCACAAATTTTTAATTCTATTGGCACCAAATAGTCTGTCAGTTAAGGGGCTGACATCCACCCAGCAAAAAATAGAGCAAGAAAATCTCAAGTTACCTATTCTTCAAGGTTGCCTATCCTGGAAAGCCTAAGGTTTTGGTTGAATAGTCCTTGCTTATAAAACTCTGATCTAACATTTGGACTTATTTGATTTGATATTGACTAGCAAAATATATTTCCAATAAAACATCGTTAACCCTTTCACTACACCACCAAATATATTGTAAAGCTACAGGAGATGGAATACCAGGCATAATGCAGTCAGCAAAATATGCCACCATTGACATGACACCAGGATGATAAACTAAAGTAATATTTCTGTTCAATATTGGCAGTTAGATGGCGGTGAACTAAACATAATCCAAATCAAAATAATTTTGATTTAATATTTTTGGTTATATAGATATTCGAAATTTGAAATAAAATCATGCATCAAGGCATTTGGTATAGAGGGCAAGGACAGTTCTAAAAGCATTCATTGTTTCATCCCTTGTAAGACTTTGAGGTATTTGGCAGTGTGAAAGGGTTAATGAGTTAGTGAGAAATGAAATATCTTTTGAGGATGTCCTTTCTTGCTCTGAAACAGGACTGTAACACAGAATTCATGCTTATTGTAAATACTTACATGTGCAATTCAATAGAGAGGTTCAGAACCTAAAAGAAACAATTAATCTAGATTCTTTATTGAGGCTGAGCATTTTTCAGAGTCAAGATAATTCAGGAAAAAATCTACCTACAACTTGTATAACAATAATATGATATCATTCTAGCGATACTACTGGAGGCTGCTGTGATTAGACTAATCACCATCCTTGGAGAAAACCCTACAGACTTAATCCACAGTGTCATTGAGGTAATTTTATCTAAGTTGATTTTAATCAGGCCAATATTTCTTGACTGCTAAGAACTATGAAAACGTCATTTCTTACTTATTCCAAACACCAATAAGAATTAATGTTTATTTTATCATGCTTTTCTTGCACATGTGAAAATAACTTTGTAATTTCATTTGGGGTATCAAATTATAAGATGACCCAGATAGCGTCTGAGATAACAAAACTTTTGTAGATCAACTTTAATCAACAGTTGTCTGTCCTTAAAAGGCTCTTAGTATTCCTAAGAACAATTCACAATGGAATCACGAGCACATTAACCAGATGTCTTTTTAAAAAAAAGGAAATACCTCTAATTGCATTGTTAAATTTTAGAAATTAAAAGTCATAATAAATTTAAGAATTGTGTCACATCTTTTTCTGATTCATACTCAATAGAAGTTTTGATTTAACAACAGAAAGAATAATCATATCAGACCTTCATGTTTGTAGCCCAGCTAAAAAAACTCTCATATTTGCCAAAATAAGCTTGGATGTTTATTTTCAGGAGGAAGAATCGGGACCACTTCTCCTGGCTGGAAAGATAGAAGAGTTCAACAGCAAACAACAGATCGACATTGTCATCGAAGGTCAAAAGATCGTTAAAGCCAAAGGTCTTATTGAAGCCCTGATTCTGTTTTACAAGGTGGTGTACATGTTCAATCTGTCCTATCCTAAGAACGCTACAAAATTCTGCACTTTTGTCCAGAACTATGTGTTAGGACTCGAGGAGAAAACCATAGGAAAGCGAAGTAGAGCCATTTATGCCAAGCTCTGGCAGTGAAAATTTTAGGTTGCATCCATACCTACTAAGAGAAATGGAACATGACAGGAGTAAATGTACTTGGTACTTAAATATGTTCATGTATTACTAAGCAACATTGTACCAAGAAAGAGTTTAAAGGCCTACTTATATTTTCAGGGTTAGGTATGGCCATAGACGTCCAGTAGATAGTCAGTGACTGATAATCCAAACAGTTCTCCTTGAAAAAGATGTTTATGCAGTTTAACTTTTTTGCATGTCATTTGTATGAGTGTGTTTATCTCTGTTAAGAGACCGTGACCAAGTGAAAGTTTTCTTTGGATAATATACCTACTTTGGTTAAAGCAGATGCTTGTAATCCCTATCACAATTTTGATCTTTGTGTAAAATGGTTACACAGCATAGTCCAAAAAGTCAGAGAAATATGGGGATTAACGTTTTATTTCTTTGATGATGTTTACTTAATCAGAAGCTAAGTTTTGAACCTCGTATTATATTCTATTATATGAATCAGGGCTTGACAAATCATATTCCAATGTCTCTCAGGGACTCATTGAATAGGGCCATTTTCTTTTGTAGTCACCTTGGGGTTTCAGCTTATCTGGTTACTATACATAGATTGTTTTTGATAACTTCGAGAAGCTGTGGCAAATTGGACTCAAATTGCCAATTTAGGTCATCTACACGTCCTAAAATGATTTTTGAACACCCTGATAAACCCATGTATGAGTGCCATATCAATTTTTAATCATCAGTTTATTTTTAAGAATTCACTTTTCATGTAACCTCCGCAAAAGTGGTTTGATGTATTTTCAATTCAAATTCTCTGTTTAAGAAAGACTAGTATTCAAACCTTATTCTACATGCCTCAATACTGAGTTGTTGGGTGTTTCATATTTTTGAACACCAAATTTGTCAAGCCCTGAATTGCGTGTTCATTTTCTGATGGTTTATTTGAAAGGTTCTGTAGGCTACAGAATATTTCATAGTACGATTTTTCATGTATTTTTACATACCATGTGAAAATTAAAATGATTGAAAGGTAGCCTTGGGTTTTCCAAATAGATGATATATGTATGTAGGTGTCATGAAAGTGATTGACATGATGTAAGATGATCAGCTTTTCTTTTCTCAAATTATTAGTTTTCATTTTCAATAGTTTTCCGTAAGTTTGTTGTGCCTGGAAAAGAGACATACTATATTCTTTGCTCAGCGTCAAATTTATAAGTGTTATGCCACTCGTTAATTTCGTTTGACTAATAAACATGTTTAAAGAAAATCACTCTTTTTTATGTTTTTAGAAAACTGGCATAAAGTACCATACATTCAAATATTGTAGCGGGTACAGGCGTTTTTTATAGTAAATTTCTTGATACTTTGATGTACTCTGCCGACAATTGCAAGTTGTACAGGGTTGTAAAGGGTTTTAGAGCCTTTAAAACGTTAGTCACTAGTGGCTAACTTGGTTAGTCAAAATCCGATTTGTATGCCAGGAAATGCTAAATACGTTAGTCATTTTGACTAAGCACTTCGTCAGGTGGGACTAACCCTTAGTCTAAAAAACTAATGTAGGTTAGTCAATTTGACTATCACCTTAGTCATTATGTGACTGCAAGGAGTGATGTTCCTAGAAATATTTGACTAACTTGGGTTAGTCAGGGTTGACTAACCCCAGTGAGTAGGGTTAGATAAATGAACCACAGTCAAAATGACCAAGAAGGTTAGTCACCTATGACTAACCTTTTGAATACTGAGATTATCAGTGAACTATGCAGTCGGGAGGAAATGAAAACTTTGAAAGCATACTACTTAACCTGCTCTAATGTGCCTAGAATAATTAACCTTATAATAAACGAATATCCAGTATATTTCAGCTCTCACAGATTAAGTTTCCATCTATTTCACAAACGAAAATGACATAAAGAAAATAACATAAGAACACGACGAGCCTTCTCTAAATTCCTTAGTCCTAATTATAAAATACTACTACATACGCAAAACCCTGTGTGATATCACTATATTTGCCTCCCACATTTATACAATACAGAAATACAACTTAATCGAACATTATCCACTTATTTGTTGCAAAGTGGCCTTTTATAACATTGATATCTTGTGTTTGTAACACAAGCAACAACGCCCTTCATTTATTCATACCCATCCCTATTGGTATCAACTTCTAATATTAAAGTTTCAACCTTCATGTTACTAACATAAAACCCCTGCACCTATCGGTAAAACCACTAACTAGGTGTCTGGCTATACAAAGAGCAGCTCGACCCCTGAGGCAAGGAGCTGATCAGTGACTCACATTAACTCACTCCCCATACAAAAGGCCCGACGAGCTGCTCCCCTTCTCCAGCCCTCATCAGGTGGGATGGCACTTACGTCACTTAAGCCCTGTTTCCACCAGCTGATTTTACTACTGATTTGTTGGAAATTTATTACTTTTAACTCCGAATATGGCAAAAGATTATATATCTTACATACCATTTGAAGGAGAATTAAACACCTTATCTAATGGTATATAACATGTTCATGATTAACCGATATTCCCACTGCTGATTTCTGAAATCAGTAGTAAAATCGGCTGGTGGAAACAGGGCTTTACCTGTCAGATGGATGGCAAAGTGACCGAGCACAGGCTTGGTTTACTTTGATGGCTATCCTAGACTTGGTTATAAATCTGGGTTTTCTGCCTCTCTATGTTCTCTTTTATTCATTTGCTTGTTTTGTATGAGCTGGCTCAGTGGGATTTATTATGGTGTACTGTCCAAAATGGGATTGTTTGTTACTTTGCGCCTTGTGTAAATAACTTGAAGGTTGAAACCTGAATGAAGAAGGAAGTTCAGACAGGGATCGATAGGGCTTACTAATGAATAAAGGTCATTATTGCAAAACTACAAAGCTTTTGAGCAAAGTTTGAAAAGGACACTCTGCAAAATAAAAGGGAAATAGTAATTATTGTTGTATGATGTGCTTGTTATGGGCTTGTTTGAAGTTTGATACTTCATTCTTTGTACCTCTAGTAAGAAGCTAATTTTTATCATGCTACTTATCAAAGATAAAAGGCAACTTCTTATTATTCAAGTTATCACTGATACTGCCAAAGGAACCTCTTGCTTTAATGCCGATACAGCAAAGGCCCATTCAAACGAAAAAAAAAAGGATTTCATTTAAGACTCTGGCTATAAAATGTGATGAAAACAATGTCATGTTTTGGGAGAGATTCTCATGTTCTCCTTGGTTTTTTACGACTTTTCTCCAATGTGATGCATTCTATATTACCAGCATTCAGAAACGCCTGGTGGAATAAGGTCTATATTTCACATGTCAATTTTGCTACCGATTTTAAAAATCAGTAGCGTGAACTTGGGTTAGATATAGACATATTATATTATATCGCTACAAAGGTGTAAGATTCTCTTTGAATTGTATATAGATATAGAATGTATGGTTCCATGCTATATTCTCAGAGAAAAATTAAACAAATACAAAATCGGCAGAACCAAAATTCATACATGGAATGCAGGCTTGAAGGCCCTATTACACTACACGACTTGAACTACGATATGACGATGTCAGAGAGAAGTATCACATATTAGAGATATTTTCTTTGTTCCACATAATGTGAAATACTCCAAATTGTCAATGTTTGATAAAATATATCAGTCTGATATGCGAATTGTCTGCGATATCATCATATCACACCCACCAAATATCGCAGCCCAAGTCGTGTAGTGTAATAGGGCCTTTACGGCCTATCGATTGTCCCCTACACCTGCCATTAAAACCACCCAGGAGCAGTCCTAGGGCTGGCCATTTCTCACCTTCCCAAGCCCTCACCCACCACCTGGGGACCCATGTAAATCTTCTCATGGATCCCACCTAAATGCCAGGGAGCTGCCTCTAATCTTATCCGGCACTTTCACGGCAAATTGGATCAAGTGTCGCATTTTGGTGGCTGGCCAGGATGTGCTCATTATATGGGTATTAGGCTAGAAGAGCATTATGGTTCAGGCCAGGGGTTTTGTCATACTGATCCTTCTACCTGTAGTTTAAAGGGTATGGCTGGATTGACACAGAAGTGGGTTTTGAAAGGCTGGTTAGCAAAGGCAGGAACGGCAATTGGTATTAAGTAGGATGTTTTTGATTCAGAGAAAATGCTGATGCTAGGATTATAATTTTGACCCGCAGATTTAAAGCCTTAGCAGGCTGTCCTCTTGAAAGAAGCAGTGCATTGATTTTTAATGCATTTGTGTAGGTGTGCTAAAACCCTGTCTTAGAGACGAGGACTATTTTAGCCACCTGTTTGGTTGGTTGTCAGATTAGAGATTACAGGAGAAATAAGCAGACATTCTATAATATAATAGAACTTAGATTGATGCCTAATTAGATTCGAAATTTAATTCTCTATACACCTGCACAACAGAATTGAAACAGAATTGAGTATTCTATGCAGGACTAAGTGATCGGAAGTCAGAAAAAATACAAAATTTCACCAACTTTTGGAAGACATTCCAAACATTCCAATTTTATTTTAATGTTCTATTAGAACACAATTTGTCCAGATCCACATTCTAAATATTCCTTTAAACAAACCCAAGATTAGCCTATTGTAATAGTGCAAGAATTGTCATAATTATGAGAATTTCTATTAAAAAGGTGAGGGCAACTTAATGTTTTTGATGGCAATTTGCTGCAATGATCTATAATTAACTGCAAGTCGTAATTGCACCTTATATAAAAAGTAACTCTCCCGATTTACATAATTGCTCATACATGTACCTCTGTCTCTAATTTCAAATACTTACTTCTCTACACGAGTCTGCAACCAATTGTATAGTATTGTCAACATGTAATTGAACTACATCGTGTTAACTTGATTGACCAATCCGCATACTAAGGGTAAAAGAACGTTTACATAGACTCTCAAATACTGAATTGGCATTTTCGCTGAATAGACAAACATTAGTGAAGTACGAAAATGACATAATAAAATTATGTTGTATTTGGCGGTGAATTATTAGCAATCATAATTATGACACATTGCACGTGAATATATAATGAGCTGGAACAACTGTTGAGTTATTAACTAGGAGCGGCTTTAGGATTAAAACAGTGCTTAAACATAGGGACAGTGCTAGTGCTTACAGAAAAATTATCTTTATTGATAGTCTAATCGCTGTAGGCTTTTGGCAAAGTGAAGGCGGACGATAGCTTAATTTGTTAATTTGGATTAAACCACAGTTTACTCCTGTCATAATTCTAATAACATTACTGTCCTAGTGTGAATGTTATCCGTTTATCCTGAAATGATTAACCTTTACACTGCCAGAGGCCTCATATGGGGCCCTATAGTAAAATCCCATAGGAACACCATCGAAAGAATGCAAAGTATGCTTTCAGAATCTGAAAGAATTTTTCAGATATTCCAATTAGAACCAGAGATACAGGTATTTGAACATCGGACTATCAAGTCCCCCAAAAATGTTAGAATTGTGATTCGAAAAACCATAAACAATGCATTTACATTTGAATTTGCCATACAACTTAAAAAATCATGAAAATGGGTGAATTTATGTAAATGACATGATTTTTAATTTGCTCTAACTTTTCTTTCATTTATGATAATCACAAACTGTCTTTTGCACAAAAAAGATAATGTTTTCATTTTATTTTTATAAAGAGTGTCATAGTTATTTTTATGAATTATTGGTTATCATGGTAACCTGCAAATTACGATAATACAAACAATTACTCCACATAAGAAATTTGCCTTATTGGCACAGTGCCAACATTTGGAACGTTTATATCAAAATTATTGAAAAAAGCTTTTCATCTGAAGAATCTTAACTCAATTTGAGTTTTAGGGAATTTATGCACTACTTTTTTGTATTTTGGGCAATATTTCAGTAAATATCAGTTATATTGTGATATATCTGGCAGTGAAAGGGTTAAAACAGATGTTCTCTTGGTTAGGGCACCGCATTATTGTGTGGCATGTTTGAATAACCGTTATTAACCGATTAGGTATTTTCACATTCGATCATCCTGTATAATTATAATTATAGGATGATCAAATGTGAAAATGTGAAAATTAGTTAATAATGTATGTTGCCATGTATAGTACTTTTTGTTCTATTGTAATGTGCTAAGTGTAAGGTATAACTATCAAAAGAGCTTTGATGATTCAAATTGGTGGTTGGACAAAAAAGAGCTGAGGTAGCCTAACTGGAACTAATAAAATAAAAAAATAGGTGATTTTTTGCTCCATTTGGATAAAAAACAATTTACTCTACACATTTGCAGGACTTGAGCATGGTATTGTATGTCCGAATTGATATGAACAACTAAACGAGACTGAAATCCTCGTGTTCATTATTAAGATTAGGTTCATGATTAAACCGACGACCTTGCGTCAGTA
Source organism: Lepidonotus clava (assembly GCA_936440205.1). NCBI lineage: Eukaryota > Metazoa > Annelida > Polychaeta > Phyllodocida > Polynoidae > Lepidonotus > Lepidonotus clava. The sequence goes on from OW387135.1 coordinate 18,588,832, forward strand.
ACAACCTGATGAATGGAAAGTAAAAAAGACTACAGCTTGAATATAACACGCCTAGCCAAAGCATTCTTATATTTCAATTAATTTTCAAAACAGACGTTTCAAATGTATTGTGGTACACTTTTTTTTTTTTTTTTAAGACAGTTTTGTTTACCCTGGGATGAGTAGGATTAAATCCTGTCTTCCCTCATCTCCAGCAATAACTTAATCTGTTACAAATGCATTTCTGGTTGTATTAACCGATTTCACTCATATCAATTCGAAACGTTAGAAAAAATAGATATACAAACATACATACAAATGAGATGAGATGAGATGAGTTACAGTGGTATGAAAAAATATACCTTTGGCATCAAATGAAAATCCCAGTAGTCATTTTTGCAATTTCTGATTGTTGGTATTTTTCAGTTAGGTAACCTTTAATCCTATTTTTAAAGGCTTCATAGTGTGCAATTATTCTGATTTCTGCTGGCAGTGAATTCCACAATGTTTCCTCCAGAAACTAAGATGAGACGCTATTAGCTTTATTGCCAATGTTACTGTAACGTAAATCGTCCATTTAGTCCCCTTGAAATATGTAATAGGATCTCGGCACGGGAGAGAAAAGAAGACACACCTCCCTGTTACATATTTAACGTTTATCACCTTTTAAACTGTGTCTCCAACAGTGGTGAGAAGATAGTATAGGGCTTTAGACACATTTTGTGGCAAGCACTGAATACTTGAGCAGTTGTTGAGATTACCTGGTATCGTCTACAAGAATAAGTAGAATATAGAAGGTGGGGTTATGCTACGGAGAAATAAGTAGAGTTAAGGAGGAGATGGCCATTTTGTAAACGAATAATTTTGTGATATTTTGTTTAGGGACACCTAAATCAGAGTTGTTATTTTGGGAGCGGCAGTGATGTAACCGTTACGTATCTGTGGTTATGCGGCTCCATTGACAAGTCACTATATAAATCTGTGCAACAGATCTGTTGGTCATTCGTGATTCAACTGCCACAACCATCACTTCATCGCAGAATTTTAAACTTTAGAGTCAATGTAACTAGGAGGATGAAATAAATAATCCTATTTATTAATCAATCACCTATAGTATATTTATTCTAGCCATGAAGTAAATATGAGGAAAAACAGTCATTTGGCAGAGGAATAAGTGATTTATAGAAAGTTTGGTCATCTGGTATGCAGGGGGAAGTAGTAAGTGGAAGATGGGACCACTTAGTAGAGAATAGGTAGCCTAAATAAGGTAGGGTCATTTGATAGGAGAATAAGTAGTATATCAAAAGAGGGGGTCATCTGGCAGAAGGCCATAATTATATAAGTAGTAGATAGAAAGAGGGGCTATCGTGAAGGAGAAAAGTAGAAAAGGGCATCCATCCATTTCTCATAGTTCCTTGGAAGGGATGTTATCAATCTGTCCTATTCCCTAAATATTTTAATGTAATACGTTCTGAAATCAAAGTATTCACAACAGGTTCATCAGTTTATCCCTCAAGTTGTTTTTCATTGTTCGGATACTTTGCGGACTTGGTTCAAATAACCCTCAAATCTTTCAGCAATGGGGTAAATGCTATATTCCACTATGCGTTCACTGGTGAACGCATAGTATGGTGTTCATACTTGCGTTCACTGAATACAAGTGTGAATGCAAGCTAATTCTATATTCCACTATGCATTCCTATAGAAATGCGTTTCCTAGCGTTTCACCTGCGTCCATGTCCATAAACGCAAGTAAAATGACGAAGGCAAATGCACAAAGACATAGTTGAATACAGGCTTAAAAGATTACACGTCAGGGACGGATCCAGACTTTTCACCAAAAAAAGGGGGGGCTTATGTAGAAATTTGAGGCGCCGCCTTTGGAAGCTAGAATTTTACATTAAAAAACTCTAAATTTGGCAAAAAATAAGGGGAGGCGCGCGCCTCAAGCGCCCTCCTCTAAATCCGTCCATGTACGTGAATTAATCAGATTAAATTGGCACTCACCCCGGGTTGGCGTACTCGCGTGGCAGACCGGTGGGCATGATGATCTTGTCGTCGTCGTAACTCCTGTGTATGGCCATACAACGACTATCCTGGCGCTGGATCCGCTTGGTCGGGGGCCTGTGCCGCTGGGCGCGCTCCCGTGGCTGGCGCGACGTCGCGATCGGCGCGCCGACGCTGTGCGGAGCTCCACTTCCGGTCGACGGCGGAAGTCCCCTATAAGAATGTCCACCGGAACCGGAACCGACCCCGCCACTTCCGGTTGGCACAGGAGAGGCCGGGGATTGCCTGGCTGCACCCAAGCGTGGCGAGACGGGTCGTTGTTGGTACGACCCTTGGTGTGGTTGAGGTGGAGGGTCGTACGGACGTGGGGTGTGGTGTGGGGAGCCGTAGGGCGAGGAGGAAGGAGAGGGCCCGCCATGGTGGTAGTGGTGGTGGGGGGAATGCCCTGATGACGACATGTGCGGTGAACCGTGACATGGTGACCCATGACCCCCATGACCCCCGCCTGACCCCCCGTGACCCCCGCCTGACCCCCCGTGACCCCCGCCCGGAGGATGCGGCGATCTCCTCCCCGATGCGTGGTGGCGCGGACTCGGGTGGTGCTGTGGAGAGTGATGGGGCGACCTGTGGTGAGGCTTGGGTGACACGGGCCTGTGGTGGCCGCCCGGCATTTTATTTTATTTTATTTTATCTTTTTATTTTTTTACAGTTTTTGGTTCAGGTTCTCACACTTCACTTGTCAGATGGTGCCAAATGCCCAAAGAGGCACTCAATGTATTGTCACTTGTTTGAAGAGTCAGACCAATGTATTCCGATTCCTGTCCCTCTCTCCGCTCAATCATCTGTAGGAAGAGAAAAAGATGAGATAATGATTAAAACTAATGTTATAATCATTTCCAAGCCTTAAAAATACACAAAGACAGCGTTTCACAACTCCGTGGATAGAGGAGCAAATCTAATGATGACTTAAGCAGACTACTGACACTGAGGAAGTTTAAAATAAAAGGTCCTCGCCAATGCCATGATCTAATAAATACGCATAATCGGTTGTATTAAGAAAGGCTGAGCACCTGTTGTTATTTGCAAAGTGTTTCCCTGATGACATTTGAACGAGTACTTATTAACTCGCTGAGCAGCATTAACCAACCATAATCTGTTTGTTCACACCAATTGCAGTCAATACATCGACCTATTAATTGTTACTGAATGTGTGAGTCTAATCGTTGTTATTGATTATAGTTATTGGTACGTATGTTAGTTTCATAGCCTGACCAATATTCACTGGCTATTAAGTAAGTACAGCTAGTTCTATATAAAAAGAACTGAGAACATGAATTTAATCCATTTGCTGTATGAAAGGATATGACATCGCATATCTTTCCAATCTGTTCCAAATTAAAGTCCTTCCATTTCCTCATCTTCAGTTACATACAAAGATCTTAATTTATGTGTAGTGGTTGTGTGTTACATACCAACCAACGATAATTCATCAATTTATATTGATACTGGTTGTGTGTTTCATTCCTTCTGTTTTATATATAACATAAAGCAGTCCAAAACGTGCAATATGTGTAGGTCACGCTATAGATTCTTTTATGCAAAATATTTAGATATGGCATCAATCTAGTGTATTTGTTCACTTAAAATTAAACCAGTCATACGCAATATCAACAATTATCACTTCTGGCCAAGCTTCAAAAGTCTTACACAATAAACTAAGTACTGTAAGTAGATATACATTATGATGTTGAAAATGTTAACATAATTGGGTCCTGATGAGAATGGTTTTCCCTTGATGTCCATGATGTTTGACTAATCATATATAAAAATACAACCAAACTCTACAAATATTTACATTTGATCTAATGTACCATGTCTTTGGGAATTGTGCAAAACTAGTATCACTTCATCGTTGATATAAACACATAGGAAGAAATACACTTTATATAAAAAACATTAATGATCATCTTCCATTAGACACTGTTGATGTCAAATGTTCTTGGTTACATAATAAAATCATAGCAAAACTTCAAACATCAAACTTCAAATTTCAACCAGGTTGATACAAAATTGATGTGTAATGATAGGTATCATAAAGATATAAAATATAGCCTCTTTACATTATCCTAGTTATAGTTGATGGGCAAGGCACTAAAAGAGGTATTTCACCTGAACAAAATATGACTAATCTCAGACGAATCAGCTGTCTAACAGAATGGGGCCATTTTAAGTTGACAGCCTTTTCTATGGTGTCGAGGTAGTCCCATTTGTGTGACATGAATCTGCACTTTAGCTGATGCCACAGACACCCCTGTGGATAAATAGAACCCGTGGGCATATACAACATTGTCGGCTTGGTTTCGTCTGAGGTTGGATGACTTTTTGTGTTTAGACCAGCTGAGAAAATGCTTGGGTATTAGAAAGTGATGTTTAATGTCAAATAGTATTTTTGATGTAGTTTTAACTTTTAGAATTTGGCAATTCTATACAATTAGGGCTAATTTGTAACTAACATGTATGACTGCATTATATCGCTTAGGGGTCTTCCATTAAGTATGTATGCAGCAAGGGGGGTTGGGGGGGTCTGAGATTTTTTTAAATTTGCGTACGTTCCTGTACAATTCCAATGCGTACTTTAGTCAAAGGGGGGGGGGGGGTCTAAAATCTAGGGAAATTTGCATATGTACTAAATGGAAGGCCCCTTAGAGCATTGGGAAAAAGTAATAGAATTTTGATATAAACTTCATTTCTGTTGTTTGGGAATTATGGCAATTCTGTATAATACCCGTGACTATTAGAGTGAATGTGTGTGCTTATCTGCCTTAAATCCCAATTGATAGGAGGCCTATCTGCTCTAATGATACCATCTATTCAGCTTACTGCTCTCTAATCACCTACATCCCTGTGGGGTGGTCTATCATAGGACAGCTTAAATGCTAAATGTCTGGATCACTGGTATAGGCAAGCAAACTATGATGTGTCTGCTTTCTCTATGCCTATAGTAATTTAAGTTTGTTCTTTAAACAAAAGTATAATTTAGGAATATTCATTGGTTGCAGTTTTGTAAAACTGATGGTAATCTGAGAGATCAGTCTGAACTATTATACATATGTTTTATTTTAAATGAAGGGTTAATGTGCTACGTGCAGGTATGATATTCATGGGATAGGTAAAAAAATATCAAATGAATTACAAAGCATATGAAAACAAGATCATATATATGAGGTAAGCACATATTTTTTTATTTATTTGAACCACATTCATCATCCGATTTTCTTCCATGTAGGTAAAGGTAATTGGATATTACATGAATTAATTAGCAATCGAGACACTAAGTTAAGTGCTCATTGACTCTGATAGTAAAGACATTGAAGAGTATAGCTTTAGATACATAAATAAGGTTTCGTATGGCCTTAAATTCAATATAAACATACGTAACCTTAACTTTAGTTATTAGCCATTTTCTAACCAAGACCAAACAAAAGCAGACTAATGGCAGTGTGTAGTTATAATCTTCTGGTCACAGAATCCAAACTGGAATAGATCAACTGCTAGCAACCCATAGCTGTGTATCTTCTTAACAGGAGCAGATTAACAGCAACTCAATGTTGTATGTCATCTGTTTACAGAAATCTAACAGGAGCCATTTGACGGTAGCCCTAAGTCATTTTTAATACCATAGGGTGATACAGGTGCTCTGGTTAAGAGTTCACTGCATCACCCATACAAGCCAGGTGATAACCAAAGAGTTTTGACCCTGCAAGTAGTTCCGCTAGAGAAAATAGTTCTGCTTGTAAGGTCAGTCTACGTTTTAATATTTCACTTTAAAATATTGCCAGGGTACGATAAATCCATAACCAACTGGGAAGAAGGTCCTCGGTGGGTTATCAACTTATTAAGGTGTGTAAGGGACAAGTCCTCTTCCCTAGTTGGCTATATGTGTCATCTGGTCACTGAGCCCAAATAGAAGTAGATAACAGCTGCTCAGTTATGTATCATATCTGTTCACAGAATCCTAAGGGAGCCGATAACAGTAGCTATCATCCTTGCAAATGCAGATCAGCACAGCTGCAACTCATTTTTGTCTGGTCCAATATTTGCTTCCACTGGGATTTGGTTCAGAAACAAATTTGCCAAAGCTCTTTGATGATTCTATTAATTATTTAAGCCCTTCTTAGCTAATGTCATGGCAAATTGTTGGGTTTTTAAAGTCCATCTGTGCGTGTCTTTCATAGTGAAGTCACATTAAAATTAATAGTGTTGTATGGCTTTTTTCATAGTAATATGGTAATAGAGATTCTGCCCTGATAATTAATTGAATGCATACTCTATGATTTCTTTAGATATTTATAAGGCCATCAATCAAAAGTGTATGAAAAAGGGTCTCTGAAAAATAACTAATGATAGCCATACGGTTGATGAGTTTAAAGGTAAGCGACAGGCAAAATGATTAGTAAGTAACTATAGATATAGTCCTTTTTATATAGGGTCAGACATCTGGAATGAGTTGTCATCTGAAATACAAACTTTACCAGATGAGACAATATTCAAGTCTCATTATAAAAGCTTATTGTGAGCCAATATAAAGCTTTAAACAACAATAACCTCTTATCTCAAAGCTTTGGGAAAAAACTATTTTCGCACAAAATGTAACAAACAAGTGCTGGACTGCCCTGCTTTAGGCAGTAAGAGGGGTCTGAGTGCTACCCATGGGACCATGGGTCAGGGTCTTGTCAGGTGTTCCCACCATCTGGGCTTAAGTCTGTTCAGATAGATAGGGGTGGAAGCAGGGTGCCTGGCCTCAGTGCCTCACACTGTGGCTTCCGTGTCTGAGGGTGACATGAGACGCCTTCTGGCCTATGTAGTTACTTGTGGGTTGTGCTCGCCCTATACTACAGTACATAGTAGAATTGGTTGGTTAGCACTGGTTAGCTGACCATGTTTCTAGGTAACTATTTCCCATATTGCAGGTGTTTTGTCCTACTTTCCCAAATCAGACAAGCAGGCAGGCAAGGTGTAAATGGTTGAGTAATATGTTTATAGACCTCAAGACATGATCTTTGATGCTGGTTAGCGAAGGCCAGCTTATGAGAAAATGAGCATGCTTCATGCTGTATTTCATTTAAGTAAACTTCTTGTAAAATGAATCAGGTCAATTTTGTGCCAATCCAAAGGTTTCTATCAATTTCATGCCAATTCTAAACGTGTGTTAATAACCATCATTATTTCCACATTTACTATCTATTTATTTATACAAAAGTTGCATCTCTCGGCCTGGAGTCTGTTATGAGCTACCCTGAAGGTAAATATTCGTGTATATATTTATATGTATATTTAAGGGGGCCTATATCAAGTAAAACGCAAGGTTCTAGTATACATATGCTTGTATACCGTACAACACCTATCTATTTTTAAAATATTTCTTCATACTACCTTTCCAATGGCCAAGAGCCAGTTACAATCTGACCCAGAGCTATAGGGTCACTGTGCTAAAGTATATCACCCTGTGCCAAACGTTAATTTTATGTAACCTAGCAACTTAAATCTTCCAAAATAGTCTATATCATTGGGCTAGTGTATGTTATGTACAAACTAACCCAAAACAACACTATAGGTAAAACACCGAGACACGTAATATTATACGACACCCTTCAGTTATGTTTATCTAGCCAGTGGTAAAAAGACACTGACCGTGTGCAATTCATAACATAGTCTAGGTACGATCTGACCTGGAGGTATAGAGTTATAACACCAAGGTCAGGAATCCCTCCCATGTATGTCCCACAACACCTGCCACCCATTTTTACCTAGCCTGTAGCAGCATAGCATTAGGAGACATTCTAGCATAGCCTATACTGGTAGCCTAGAGCCTTCTACATTATACCCTGGAGGTAAAGATCACTTTCCTTACCTCAGCCCTGATGGATGCCTTCCTAGTTCACCTGGCCACCACCTGAGACCCTCCAGGGACCATTCAATCAGAGCATATCCTTCTCCCCACTTGGCCCTGACTCAGGGAGTCAGTACCTGACTATAGACCTTTTTCAATAGGTTGGCGCCCTACTGGGGAAATATGCATGAACCAATGTAATGGTATATGGAATGTATAGGGATCAAGGGCCCTATGGGTCTATGGGACGGTTCACTGCGCAGACTCATGAATGGAGAGTATAGAATCTAGTCTACATGATCTTTGCCTGACCTATATATATATAGGCCTCGCTTGACCCCTGGTCACATACACAGTGGCTACTACGGTTGAGTAAATAGGATATTTTTAGTACTGACAATTCCCTACTTGGCCTTGACTCAGGGAGTCAGTACCTGACTATAGACCTTTTTCAATAGGGTGGCGCCCTACTGGTGAAGTAAGCCTGAACCAGTGTAATGGTATATGGACTCTGGCTTAATGTACAGTGGCGGATACAGGATTTTGAAAAAAAAGGGGGGGGTGCTATTGGAAAAAATCTTGACTTTTTGGCAGAATTTTACATTAAAAAAGTCTAAAATTGGCCAAAAAATAAAGGAGGGGATGCGCGCCCTGGCGCCCCCCCTCTAAATCTGATGTATAGGGATCAAGGAGTCATGAAAAGAGTGTGTAGAATATAGTCTACGTGGTCTTTGCCTGACCTATATGATTATATATATATATAGGCCTCGGTTGACCCTTGAAAACCCTTGGCCGTATGAACACAGTGGCGGTTGAGTAAATATGATATTTTTAGTACTGACAATAGTGATTCAGCTATCAGCTGTTTTTCATATACTGACTTTTACATTATTTGCATCTAGATATAAGTTACCATACCTTTTTTGTGATGATTATTGAATATTAGGTACTATTATAAATTCTGGCATAATGAAGCGATGGCTATCTCTCGAGTAAAATAATTATGATTGTATGAAGCTGTAAAGTCTAAAACACCTACCTGTTACCATCATCCGCCTAGCTGACTTACTTGTTAGGCAACCACTGGTCAATGAATTTCGTTGACCTGAATTTGTCTGGTAATTGTTCTTATCTTATCACAAATAATATAAACACATGTCAGACTGCCACGACTACTCGAGGAACTTAATACTGTGACCTAGTAGCACTCTAAAATAGACGGATTACTTTAGATATAACGAAAATACTCCCAACCTTAATATAGACTCTAGGATATACAGTGCCTGTTCTGCATACACTGGGTTTTAGATCCTTTAGACCCCACTCCGGCTTAGCTGTCTGTGGGTTGTTTCCCTAATCCAGCCTTAGCCGCCTGGAAAAGGTAGATCAGCCTTTGAACTTAGCCACTGGAAAGGATTTTAGGGAATTCCGAAGGAAATCACATGGAAATCCCGGGAAATCAAGAATTTCATAAATGCAATATGCTGGGACTAAAGGCTCAAGTAGAATGGGACATTGTAATGGAACCATTGGCTTATACAAAATTAAAGCAATCCATAGATGCAACCTGTTAGGGATAAATGGTTAAATCGAATGGTATAGTATAATGGAAACAACTGCGTATACCAAATTAAAGTTTCTATTCATGTTCGTTTTGGTTCTCTTTTTCCTAAAATGAATAATTCGTAACGCAGGTCGTACTTGGTCCATGTTGGCCTAAAGGCCCTATTACACTACACGACATGAGCTGCGATATGACAATGTCGTAGAGAAATGATACATATTAGAGACAAAATTCTTTGTGACACATATGTAACAAGCTCCAAATTGCCAAATTGTAATAATTATATTGCTGCTCTATGCAAATTTATCTTTAATATCAACATATTGTGTGAATATCGCAGCTCAAGTCGTGTAGTGTAATAGGGCCTTAAGTCAACCTACTGAAGGGGGTATTCCACTACACGACATGGGCTGCGATATCAGCACGATATGACTATATGATAGACAAATATGCATACAACAGTGATATCATGGTTAAAAAATGATGATTTGGAGCATGTATCATATGTCTAATGTTGACTTTTATCTGCAATTTGTGTAATTTCCTTGCGACATTGTCATATCGCAGCCCATGTCGTGTAGTGGAATACCCCCTTAAGCTAAAAAATGAATCCTTATCAGTAGTCATTGTGAGTCAGCAGCATGTAACCAAGGCCTACCCAGTGGGAGGTACCAGGAGGTTTTGTCAGAAGCAATAGCAGCACTGGGAAAACCGGCCAACCCACAGTCCTCTACCTGAGGTGCAATCATCGAGCGATAATAGAGGTCATGACCTTAACATGCGGGCAGCCCCGACCCCAAGGGTAAATTCTGGCTGTGGTAGGCTACTATCATTTGTTTTCCATCGACACTGTGTCATGATGTTGCATACATATCCAGATGTATAGAGTCATACTTAGAAGTGATTTGATAATCACATGCTCCTCTGGCTTGCTCCCACAACATTAATATTATCTTTATGAGCTGTAAGGCCTGATAGTAATAATCATCACTATGGCTTTTGATTTGATATCTCACGCATTACTGAAGGATCCATTGCACACAGTTGTGATACACATGCAAATTGCTGCCTGTTTGTTATTGGCAGGTTGACAGCATTTAGTCTCACCAACTTGTAGGAAGAAGAATCGTTAAAAGATTGTGTTCCCTTTTAAGACAGGTTGCCTTCCATTTAATGTCATCTCTTAGTAAAAGCAATTGTTCATTAGTTGTTGAAGTGGACGTTGGTAAAACGTCCTGATGTTTGTCATTTAAAAACACATCATGTTACTGTGCATCTAAAGGTTCAAGAGGAAGAAACAATAGAAATCAGTTTCTCTTTCTTGTGAAATGAATAGGAAACGCAGCACCTATTAACTTAAGTCGATCTCAAATAAAACGAAGAAAATAAAATTATTGTTTTATCATTCAAGTTCTTATGATGAATTAGTTTTATGTTTGCTTTCGATCCTTTGTCTTCACTCCTCAAACACCCATCAGAAAACTAATATATTCCGTTTCGAAATTAATTGTCATTGCATGAGAAAGGCGAGACATTGAAGAAAATGATGTTTTGAACTTCTCTAATGTCACGATCAAGTCATACTAACTACTCTGAGTGAATTTCCATTTCCTCTCACCTTAATGCCAATACGATCATTTATGTTCTGATTGATAAAATACATGAACCAGGTTCGAGATTAGTATCTCAAGGTACTTGTAAAGCAAACACATTGACCACATTGCAGTATGTGCCAATCAATGAATCCAAACGGTCAATAAAAGCAATATTAGTATCAGTATACTTGTCACTTTGTCTCAACTTGTAGGTGAATAATCTCCAATGCAAAATCCAATATAAAGCTTCATTTATACATCAACTACATTTCAATCTCACATCAAGCGATACAATTGCTCCTGCCAACCTTATCAATCGAGGAAGAGTATTGCCAATTTCGCCATTAATTGTCCCCACTAATATCACAATTGGTACAGTTGCTGAATAGCATTTTGTTTGAATTTCCCAGCGGCATTTCCAATTTCTAATCAATTATTCACCTTGGTCTGAAGCGGGGACCAGCATACATTACCAGAGGAAATATGATTCATGAATAATTCTCCACTGAAGTTCAATTGCCTAGCGCTTAGAGGCAATTTTACTGCTGCAGTTTATATGAGAATTCTCCCAATGGAGCGTTCGTTTTACTTCTATGGGGATCGTTAATTCCTTTATAATTCAAGTCTTCTTAGAGAAACTTGAATTAACCTAGTCAGCTGTTGTTGGACAGAGACGAAGTCTTCTTTCATTTCATTGCGCCACTTGAAGAAATTGACCACAAAATATGCATAGACGAGGATTTATTTCACAAAAGTAATATTGTTCGAAAGTACGATGTTCTATGTTTGCGCACTCAGATTCGTTCCAACTGGTTTTCGCCGTGAAGTCAAACTATCAGTTTGTATGTACATACATGTATTTGTAATGATCGCCGTGAGCAGGGGAAAGCATAATCCCCACAAAAAAATAAGGTAGTAATATCATAATATATTATTTCTCCAAACCATGAAGAGATGGGAATAATGTCTGCTTATTTCTAGGAATTTCTAGGAGAAAATGGAATCTACCTCATATATAAGATCATGAAAATAACAATGAATACTGAAACCAAAAAGCATGTAATAAGCTATACGTTTAATGTACGTTGTATATAAATAAGATACGATATAAAAGTATTGACGTCCACTAATCACATTTATAGTAGATAACTATAATAGTTGATGTTTTTCAATCAAAGCTGTTGATGAACCCTACCCCCAAGGATGCTATAACTTTACATATTACCCTCCTCTATGTAATAAACTCTTAATGATGTCATAATTCTGTATCACAATGGGACATAATATAAAGTACTACTAACTATGCCCTTTCTTAATCTCAAGAGTTTAATTATTAGTGCCAAAGTTTACTACAAAACATTTACACAGACGGCCAATCATATATTCCCGAGCTCCCTGTCATGCGTGGGTATGACTCATAAGCTTGTCCTCCGACGTTTGGTTTTTAGAAAGCATTGCCACAACTACTTTGTGAGTGGCCCCTGGATGGCTGTACAAAGTTTCAGATGTCTTGAGGCTATATTCCACTTAACAATTTGACTTGCAATTTCAGAAATTAGTTGTAATGAGGGCTTGTCAAAGATATTTTATAACATTAGAAAAGATTTTGAACTCTTTGTCAAATGGTATTAACTTGTATGGTTTCCTGTGATATTCCCAATGAAACCTTAGAAATTACCAAATAATGGATCTGTAGTCAGAATCGCCTGGTTGAATACAGGCTTAACAGTAAAGGATCACTTACAAGAACTCGTGTCAGTAAGTAGGGTATCAGATAGCACACGACATGCGCTTGCATTTCCTGTAATGTGTGGGCATTTATCCATGCAGATCCTCTTTCTAAAATTTGAAAACTGATCCCATCTGCTTATAGGTTCTGTGATGTTGCACAAAACTATGTTGATGGACTAGTTTCGGCATAGAACGCTGTCCCTTGCGTATGACAACCAAAACTTAGAATTCACCCTGGAGGCACTGTTGGTTCTGCAATACAATTCATCCTCACTGCCTTGTGCTATAGAGCATTACTCCCTTATGTATAGGAAATGAAAATCCATATTCAAATTGTAATCCCCTGGTCTTATAATATTCCGAAACTCTACTGTACGTGAGACATAAAATCCTATATTTTACTAAGTTGCAGAACATTACAATAGACACAGGCTTTAGTAGGTACTAATCTATATGACCCCTGGGTAAAACCAAGCTTTTTTATTCTATATCAGGATTACAGCCAATATACCTTCACCATTGTCCTGTCCTCTCAAAAACTAGCGAATAAAAGACCTGTTATTACCCAGGAGGGCAGTATTGCCTGTCTGTGAATGCTGATGCCAATGTTTGTGTTATATGTAAAAAGGTTTCAACTTTAGTTTTGCTATGTAATTGATTTAGATTAAATCAAGCACAGACCGCAGGTGCACTTAGTAATTGTTTGCAAACACCTATGTCTAGGACTAATTAAACCCCTTGACAGTATGTGCAAACCAGAGCAATAACAATTGCTTTGTGCCCCCTTGGTTTGTATTGACCCAACCTGGGAATTTAGAGTGACTCACCGGTGCACCACCACTGAGCTAATCTTTCTCCTGAAAAGGAAATCTCCCTTTTATTTGTTTTGATTTTAATCAGTACCTTTCCTCTTGTGTTGCAAAGTACTAATCACAATAAGAGAATGCTGGGATTTCCCAACACAGATGTTTTACAAAAATTAATTACGTACGCATTTTGACATGATTCATAGAACCCCCACACCCTCTATCATGTAATACGCATTAGAAATGCTCTTGACCCCCTCCTTGACTCCCCTTGTGGGTGCACAACTTCTAAAGACTCATTCCAAACTGCCCCTTGGCAAATCCATAGTATTACAGCTACAACAGAAATGTTTTTATTAGCAGCACACGCTTAAAGATTCAGAAGGCGTTTCCTAATTGCTCTCAGAGGGAATAGTAAAACCGAGTAAATGTTCTTTCCCATCCCTGCTCCAATATGCCGGATCTTTAAAGACAGTACTTTAAGTTAAAAATGTAAATGAAATGTTAAAAGATGTTTTAGTAATATTAATCGCCTCTCAAGTTTCAAGCGGATACATAACGACCTAGTTTCATCTGGCAATTCTCCAAATGGAAAGTGACAATAAACGATATTGTATCTCCTGTGAGCTCCTTGTATACTTGTATTACTGAGAGGTAGGCCTATGTCGCTTAAAACACCTAAAGCTCGTAATCCACAGGCCTCTTTAAAGCTACCAATTGTGTATGTTTCATTTTTCCAATAGTCCAGAATGGAACCATACATCAATTATTATCAAAATTCAAAATAGAATCGCAAAGCTCCCTTGTCGATGTTTAAATGGCAGCAAGATCAGCATGTGGTATTCTTTTGAACAAAATTTTCCACCTATTGATAAAACACCATCAAGAAATCACTTTTGTATCTTAAACATTCAATCTGGAACAACCAGTAGACATTTTGACCAGTAGACATTTTGATGATATTTTTGTTCAAGACTTCTTTGAGAATTATCATAATTTGTCGTAACAAGTTGGCAGATAGAATCATCAACAGATCCTATTACTGGTAATCAACTGACATAATTATTATGTAAGCAAACTTCATTGCACTCTGCGACGAAATCATAGCAGCAATGAAATAATAAATGAAAACACACAAGTTGGTTAAGATATGATGAAAACAAACCAAATTCCCAAAGCTTAACCTCATAATCACCTCTGACTTTTTGCTTGATAACTAAATGAGGTAAGTGATGGACTAGATATTTTCCTCGGATTTCATCGTCCCATTTTCAAGTGATATTGAATGAATGTTAATAGTATAATAACTTTAAAGCATGCATCATGTGCTGAAATATGGGAAACCAACTTGTCAAATGGCACAACTTGGGGCCAGATTACACCATCCAGGTGCCATTTCATGCTGGCCACTCGAGCTGCCCATTGGTCAGTGGCCGGACCGAGTGGCCAGAGTGGTCAGCAAACACTCTCCTCTGTATGCCTTGACCAGCGTTTGGCAACTGTCACCACCACTGACCACTACTATCACACAGCTGGCAGCGGCCTGGGCCAGCAGCTCACCCCAAACCCAATAATCCCCACCAGAACACCCTGTGAGCTGGATGGGGATCTATGTCTCTACCACAGGACGCTGGAAGTGGTATGAGAGCTGTATGGTGGCTAGCTGCATTTAAACGGCTGCTGGAAAGGACTATGTATATGGGGATTGAGTCATATATTTGTTGAATGAGGATCATTGCTGAGCTGTGAAAATCATGATTTGTCTGTTTAATGCTGCATTAGCCTATTTTTATAAGTGGACAGCTGGAGGAGGGGTTTATTGTTATACTTGTTATATTTGGTTAGAAAGGAATGATCTTTTTTCAAAAAAGAAATAATGCAGGAAGTATGGTCAGTCAGCAGTATGAATTGCCTGTAATGGAATGCAAGCTTTAATAAGCAATGTGTACATAATTATCTCCTTGAATTTTGTAATATTTATTGGATTTCAAATATCAAACTCAGGATATCATTGAATCTTGATAATCTGAAAATGAAATGAAGAGTGGGTATAGAAATGCATTGTACTAGGTACTTTTGAAATTGCGAATGCATGCATAATTCATGGACCGCACCTGTCAAAAATCTATATTTGATGCCTGCACTAACAAAAAGTGGAGTCAATGTTGAAATATTGGTAGGACTACAGAGTCCAAAGCAAAGAAGTTAAACTATTTATAACGCAATGGAGGGATGTCAAAAGTCAGTGATATTTTCAATTAAATAGTTATTCATGAGCCTTGCTAGAGCGAGATTAACTGTTTTACTACCACCTTAGACGCATATGAATGGGTCGGCATGGATTATATATCATATGAACTGTTGAACCCTTGGTTAAAAGGCATTCACACAATAATTCTCCCTATATAACACGGATGGCATATTTCTTTGAGTTTCCCTGCAGACGAATCCTAATCAGGGTGTATGCTGAGAAACATGTCGACAAACCATAAGACTGCAGTATAGAAATTTTCATTAATAATGGCATTATTTTGTGCTTTTAGATCATGGATATCAATATCAACTATAAACTGAAATTTAAGGAAATCCCGCAGAGAGCATCCTTTCCCCTTGTCTGGTCACATATTTCCATTTGTAATCTGCTTTTAAAGTTGGTTTTAAAAATTCATTAAAATTGATATAAGTATAGTAAATATTCATATATTTTCTATGGTTTTTCCTTTTTGTCGACCAAATCCATCCAAATTAACCTGCAGGTGCCTAGAATTGCTATAAATCAGCTATCCCTGCTGGCTAGAATTGAAGTAAAACCCCCTTCCCCAGTACCTATCCACTGTCGCTTCCACGTTGAGATCTCGTTCAGATATCGCTGACAGAGACCAAAGGGCCCTGAGGTCATCCCTATACCCTGGAGGTTGCCCTTGTCATGGCTTTGACCCTACAGGAGGGCGCACCCTGGCAGGCCTACATGGTAATGTCAGCTGAGACCTATAGGCCTATGGTGTGGGGGTGTGGGGTGATAAGGCCATGGTTCAAGGCTTCTGGCCTTAACATGCAATTTCTTGTGGTTTATGATCCTGTTGTGTCAGGCGTTTCGCGACCTTTATAGCTACAGTCTTTTCTGTATTGGATGATCCACAAATGCCATGTGAACGCCTACATAGATTGGATGTACATTAACCTATTCTTATTGCCTACAAATTAACGTAAGAAGTTGCCGGGTTTTTTTTAAACAGTAGATCTATCGAGGCAATGCGATGAATTGCTCTTAGTCAGAAACCTATGTGTTATCTTCTGTTGGAAATGCACGGCAGGGACGAATACAGGATTTCAGAGGTGGGGGTATAAATAACATGCTAAGTTCTTAACCGCGGTGGAATGGCGAACATATATATATGCAACGTTTTTTTTCTCCTTCTCAAGTTGAGTACCCACCAAACGAGCGGATCAGGACCCCCTAGATCCCCCTGGATCCACTGCTGCATGGCAAGAGGTTGCTGGGCACCGACTGAATGCAACACAGTACACATAATACAGTCAGTGCTCTTTCCAGCGTATACATAATCGAGTATTGTCACAAACGAAAATATGTTGATGTCCTATACAGGCTTCAGGTTAGCGTCTACTGTTTGTCCATAGCTTTCTTCCGGGGACGCCATGTTAATGGTCAGAAGGAATGTAATATCAGATGGTCACCTCTGCCCTGCTGATAGTATTTCTGTGTACTACATCTAGACTGTGGCCAGACAGAATCTATTGGCTTTCTTATTTATTTATTTTTAATGTTTTTATTTGGGTCAAATAGGCTCGGCATAGTCGATCTTCCACCAGCTCCCACTTTATGCCATATATTTTATATCTAAGTAGTGGGGCAGGAAAATCGTACAAGAATATACTCAATCATGATACCCAGTTAATGATAATTATGTATGTGATGAATGAAATTATTGATAGGAAATTCGCCAAATATGGTGCTAAAGACTTGTGCACTTACATTACTTGGTATTAGTTGCAGGTATTTGCAGGAAATAATTATGCTCTCATTTATGGATAATCAACTTGTAAACAATAGTATAGACATTGTGAACTCAGCGACATAAAGCATCAATTCTTGATTTTCATACAGCATGTCCCGCACGTTCGTTTTAATAGCACCAACTTACCCTAAAGAACGAAGTAGTATCAAACAGTTGATAATTGTTTTTATTTACTACATCTAGGCTATCGCCAGACGGAATATAATTATAGTCTTTTAAGTATAAGGACATTCGCTAGGCATTGTACCAAAGACTTGCTAAGATTTATTAGATGCAGGGGCGGATCCAGAGCCAGTGCAATCCCTGAACCCCCCTTATCAAAATGAAAAATAAAAACACCAGATTTACCCACATCTTCCAATTTTAAGAGGCCAAAGGAGTCGGGGAGGGGGGCAATTGCCCCATTTAACCCTCCCCCCCCCCCGGATCCGCCACTGAGATGGTATTATCATGTTTTTTCTGTAAACTTAATATTCATAATCCAGGCATAACAACGTTTTCCTTCGTTGCTACCTGGGAAACAATACAGCAGTTGTATGAAAACGCAAAAAAAAAGAAAGGTCAAAATGAAAGGGATCAGCATGTGAAGCATTAAGATGTATCTAATTCAAACAGGTGTCCATTTAAGAAATCACACTATCATATTATATTCCATTACCTAAATGACAAAGTAGAATTCAATAAATCTAAGAGCAATTTCATTCCATTGCACTGGCATAAATACTTCTTTGAAAATGACCCTTCATGCGAGTTTTAATTTCAAATGTCACAGCCTAGTGAGAAGTGACAACAGCTCCTTATCCTTACTTCAAGTTGAGTCCTTCTCACTCAGCTTAAATTACATTTCGTTGACACTCCAACAAATTTGCACCATGGCTGTGTTATTGATTTTCAAACGAGAAGCTCATTCCCAGGAAACTATGCTTGGAGAATTTTAGGTCAGGTTCAAAGAGGTGCTTGGGGGTATGGTTCTGAGAGGAGTGGCACAGTATGGGGTGTTAGCTGTAAATCCGTTAAATTATATTATAGTGATTAATTATACATTAGTGATCAAATTAATACAATTAATCCTAAAAAAAAGACTATTGGTTGTAACTTCTGTAACTTCTGTAGCCTGTTTCTCAGCTAATAAAGGACAAATTACACACTATGGGGTGACCTGAAAATCTTCTAAATTATTCTTTAAAATGCTGATTATTACTCCCACCCAAAAAATACAAAGAAAACACAAATCACTATTTGTAGTACTTTCTGTGGCCTGTGTCTATAGTTTTTAAGGAGGAATTATTGAAATTTAGCATCTCATGAGCTGACAGATCCATTTTCATTGTCATAAGCTGCATGAATTTGCTTCCCTCAAGGTACTCACAGATCCTTGTGGACGTGTTTTCTTTATGAAAGGCTTTTCAAACCCCTTATACATCTCTGTTACGGATGCATGAAAACTCCACAGTTGTGGACGTTTCTTGTTAGAAACAAGTAGCTGATATCTCTCTACAGTGCTCTTGTGGGATTGGTATTCAACAGATTTTGTTTGATGAGAGGAACATTCAAAATTGAATTGATGACGAATAAAATCTGCATCATGGCCAACTTCAAAAGCAACGTTGTATGAAGGCTTAGCTGCAAAAAACCAGTTGTCCCTGTTATAACATTTCTGTCATTTCTTGCAGTGATCCCCCGAGTGATCCCATTGACAATCGTTGCACACATCCAGTGGTTCAGGTTGAAGTGTCAATCTTAAATTTTCAATTTTGATAGTTGGGATCGGCTCCTCTCGGGTTGGCTAAGCAAATATTCATTGGTTTTAAGGGCTTCTACCTGTCGGCTCAGACTTGAATATTGGCTGGAGCTGAGCCTGCAATGTACTGTACTGTCTGTCTTGGGACAACCAATTCACACCAAAACCCATGTTTGCCAAACCCTCTAAACCCCACAGGTTTGCCAACATTACATGGCCTAATTCCCCAGAATTTCCTAAGTTGCCCTAGAAATGTCCTTCGAATAAATACTACTGATAGTTTATTTAGTTTAATTTCAAAAGTCTGCTGTATTTCCTGGTTAAGGTATAATGTTTTCAGTTAGTTCTAGGCATTTCAATCAACCTTCATTTCATGTACGGAGTACGATTTTGAGCTAATTTATGGTGGATTCACGTGGGGAAAACGTGGGAAAATATGGCAAGAACAGCAGGTTTCCTGAGCAGCCATGGTTGGATTGGGCAGTGTACCCACATGTGGATACGGGTGATGCAGGGGCTAGAAAGTTCATTCCAAAATAATAACATCTTTTGGTGTTGTATGGAAATGAAAAAATAGCATAAGGAAGCTCTGTGTACCCAAGAAATAGATTTTGACATCTTGGTTTCTCATAGTTCGTGTGGCTTCTAAAGATTGCTAGGCAACGTTTATTATTTCAAGTGCCTATGCACTATCTCAAACCAAAAACAATCATACTTCCGGTCGCTCACTCTAGCTAAACAAATGGTAAACCTGAATAGAACATGTAATGATTGAAATAAAAAAGAGTCACAAAAATGTAAACCAAGTTATCAGTAGACACTTGGCCTATCTTAGCGCTGAACAAAATTGTGTCTGCCTGGAGGGCACGAAACCGGTTTCGTCCATATCCCAGTTCCAGTGCACTGCTACTGGTAATGTGAAGAATCAGAGGGAAAAGATCAAAGACTGCTGCCTGATTCTATTGATCCTTACACTGTAAGGCAGGAGGTGGGTTACTCATACGAGCGTATAATGAGGGGTGGAGACATCTGTCATCTTCTACAGGCCCTCACATCATGATGGAATTACCTACACAACAAGGACGTCCTATCTCTCCCCTATCAGAGTTGGTGTGTGTTCATTGGTTTACACAAAACGTTTGTTCACAGGTCCTACCTCCGCTGCTCGGTCCTGTGGTATTTTGATGTGTAATGGCATCTAGATGGAGTTTGACACTAGTTTTCCTTATTTAATGTAAGTTTACATATGCTGGATATTATCCAACAGGCCATGTGAAAAAAAGACCTTTACCAACTTTTGATCTTGTAAATGGGGCTATTCAGAAGTAATTCAATGGTCACCTTTACATAACATTTCTAGGATTTAAAGATTATTATGTATACATCTTGAGGACCTTTCCATTGATTTACTGTACCTTAATAGCTTTTTCTTCAAGGTTCAAGGGTCGGTAAAGGTTTACTCCTTTTGCAGTGCAGTTTGAAATCCTCAGTAAGCTAAGTAGCTACCTGCTGTGTCAGCATGTACTCCGAACTGGGGAAGACAGCAGCATTTTTCTCTCTACAATACATATGCAAAATCACAATTAAAACTCTAGTGTTTAAAAACAGGCCTTAATTTGAGCGTGCACCTGTGGGTATAATTAGTTGACAGCAGGTAAGCCGCACATAATAATTTATTATTCCCCATAGGACGAAAACTAAATTATTTAATTAACAATAGCAAATTACGCTCATATCTCCTTTCCACCTGTTGTATGAGTCCTAAAAGTTCTCTAATACCCTTTAAAGAATAGCCCCAAAATGCAGTTATAATAACAGTTTATAGAAGGCATAATGTGCATATTGGGGTTAGTCTGTAAAGGATGCATGAAGTAAAACCCAGCAGCTGATGAAAATAGAATAGTGTCCCCGATTCACAAAGTATTTAGTTTTGTTGCTTTTCATTTAGTTTTCCAACTCGTTATTCACACTGCTTGTCAGTATTATTATGTTGTATGTTTCGGTTATAGATGCATGGGCCGACCACATCTTAATCTTGCAAATTTCACTTTTGAAATAACAGATTGCAAGCTTACAACCTTACTGTGCCTCCTATTGTCATCATCTCATATCATGATCCATATGCCAGCAAATCTAACCACACAAGGAATCGAATGGCTGAGAAAGAGTTCATTGAACTGATTTCATTATCGACCATTCAAATTTGTAAACATACTGTTGCAAATGTGGGATTGACGTCGGGTAATTAGTACTAGCTAATTAGTGGCCGTCTTCTAAGTCTATTACGAGATATATCCAATTAACTGTGAGTGCCTTGCCAACCTTAATTATAGACTTTGTTTTTGCAGATCTTGCATTCTTTGATGTAGAAGAGGACAGGATGGTGACAGTCTGTAATTGAGGTTTGTCCCAAGGAAATATTACTTGTTCCCTTTGGCTATGGACCTTATGCTATTGATTGTGCAGCGAACCGAATATGATGACTCGCAAAAGACATCGTGTTTTGCAAGTTATAGAATGTGCATTCTTGGTATAGTCCCACTAAATACAATTAAAGAAAGATCTAACAATCTTTGAAACTTCAGCTCAAAATGATCATCTTAATTGGAAAGATTGTGATCCTAGATTTTGCACAATATAAGCTATTTTTGAAAAGGAAATCATTCGCTTATTCCCTTACTTATTATGTGACGGGCCACTGGGGCCACATAGGCCCTTGCAGCCCTATCAAGTTAATAGCAGTAGTCGTTATAGGAGCAACAGCCACATTCTTTACCCAAATCCAGTTAGAACAGAGAAAACAGTGAAAACAGCATCAAGAACGGGGAAAACACAGGGGATTTGTAGATTTGATCAAAACACATTGAAAATACATGGATATCGATTGAAGCAAATGAAGGAAGATGACAAAGGAAAAAAACAGCAATGAGAAGGGAAAACGCATGAATCCACAGGGAATTTGAAAGTGGAATTTGAGTGGTAACCATGAAGAGGTATAAGCTTGCAGGAACATCAAAATGCTTTCACTCTACAAAATGAGTGTGTATTACTATTTCTAAAATGTATTGCTGAGAAATCAGATTCATCAATATGATGCGTCCTAAATAAATAAGCGAAACTTCAAACACGAGTTCCAATAGATGGAACAGACTAATGCATTAGGGTGGCAGTAAAAAAATCGGTTAAGTGCTTAGGTTTTTTAAATGACAGATTCGGTGTGTCTTGGAATCGGAGACTGAAAGATATCATCAAGAGGGGATAAGTATAGACTGATTTCTTGCATTTAGAAGAATCAGCGGAAAATGCCACCATATATCGGAAATTGAGCCACTTAAATGCATGCCACCTTCAATACACTAAAACTAAGTTATGGTTTCTCTACAAGTGTCGATCCGCAGTGGTCGATATTCCGTTAATCTGTCGTGTAAAACGAGAGCTGAGCCTGTAGGAGTTTCCTGATATTTCAAGAGGATCCCTGATTATTCTGCATGAGATAAAACCTGTCCCAGAGGATATCATCGATCTGTTAAAGTGGCATTCAGGCCTGAGCTGCCTTTGAAAAGGTTTTAAGCCGCATTTTGAAGTATTTGACAGGTAAGCGAAAAATAAGCTTGTAATCGCTATACGATGTTTAAGTGCTTGCTGTTGTTCTATTTTTCCACATGCTTCATAATGTTATTCAAATATTTTTGAATCTGAGTGACCTATAGAGTTTCCTATCAAAACGGGTATTTGAGTTGGACTTCTATTGACATTTAGATATGAAGGTGTCTTGATATTATATCCTGAAACTGGTACATTAAGGTAATACAATCCACTAATCCAGGGTTATAAACCTTCTTATTTTCACATTTCCAAACCCCCATTCCCTTTATTTGCCTTTGTATAAACTCGATTATAATAATCCCATCCCACGTTGGGTATATTGATTGATTTGCAGGTTTGCCAGCCAATCAAAATGCTGTATTTCAAGGCAAAATAGGTTTGGACATTATAGGTTGGGCTGACAGGCTTTAACATTGGTTCCTATGGTAAAAAGGTCAGCATATAAAGCTGCATTCTACAGATTTTAACAGCAATTTTTTCCCCTAAATTGCTTAAGTTGATATTGTACTATGCAACTGTCTTCATGGAATAAGCAGGGAGGCAATCTCGAAAATATTTTATGGTAAAGTTGTATGTTTGTGTAAACTGGGATGGGCTTATTAAGTTGATATAATTATGTAAAGTTCCCAGGTGGGATTCCATCAGATTAATTAGTATTCAGACTCAAATGAGCAACTCACAAGTCACCAGTCTACCTGATAAATACCTTTTCCCCCCAACCCACTATTATCAGCCCCCCATATAGGCCTAGGCCTAATCAAATAGGTGGCGCCAGCCTGACAGGTTGAAGGATTAAACAGCTGATGATGGTTGGGCAATGTTACACATTGGGACAGAACCTCTGATGGATTTTGTTTGATCCTACAGATGGGTGATGATAGATGTGTGAGGCTGTGGGGCTGCATTCTGTGATCAAGTTATAGACACTGACTGGTCGGTGAGTCTGGGTTTACAGTTACACCCTGTTGCTCACGTCATAATAACCCAACTTATGTTTTTATCAAAGTCCTAACAAAGACATACTTGTTATGATAGATATCCTTGTTAAAATAGCAGTCATTTTATTGGGTTGACTTCGGTTATCTGAATGCCAAATTTACGAGGAAATGACAGCTGAAATAGATGAAGATGAAGGTTAGATGAAAGACAAATTGGAAACCCCCAATTGTGGATGAATCAAATATTCCTTGATACGGCCCAGAGATAGGAATGCACTGTTGATTATGCCCGAGTTTTCTCCCTATTTTGGGTGACAATTTCCACTATTTTTCAAAAGATATGTCCGTTTCCATCATTTGTGCACCGGTTGTATAGGAGGTTGAGCAAAGATTTTCAGTTGTTTGGGTAAATGAGCTAATAGCGGATTCTGGGACATCTCTTCTGCCGAGTAC
Organism: Lepidonotus clava; assembly: GCA_936440205.1. Taxonomy (NCBI): domain Eukaryota; kingdom Metazoa; phylum Annelida; class Polychaeta; order Phyllodocida; family Polynoidae; genus Lepidonotus; species Lepidonotus clava. The sequence continues at coordinate 18,613,179 of OW387135.1, forward strand.
AAACTGCATTTCTTCTCTTTGAAGCCAGTGGGTTGCTCAATCAAGAATTATAAACTTAAAGAGTACTTTTGCGCATAAATGTTGAAGGTTTCTGATCTTAATGACCAGTTTATGGAAAGAAAATGCACTTTTCTAGAGCTTGTCTAAAAAAACATTACTTGAGCATTCAAGAGGTAGATGACGATTTTACGAGTCTACTGGTCCTGGCTCTTGACATTTAAGATCCTTTAACATCTGGCACATGCCTCTGCTTGCATACCAATGAAGTGAGGTATAATTCATAATAACCCTGGTAGATAGTGGCCTTGTAGCAAGGAACCATATGCATGAGCAGGAGATCTGGATAGCTGCATTTTCAAGATAGAAGAGAAAACTATTGAAAAACATATTTGAAGCCAGTTGAAGCAGCATTTTGTTGATTTGAAAGGTATTTTATCACTGTAGAATTGTGGGTTCAAGAAGTAGTTTTTTTTACCTTTTTTTTCATAGTAGCACTTTAAAGTTAAATTCAATGACAATTTTCTTAATGTAATCGCAATCATAGAAAGCCCTGGCTAAACCTATAAACAAACGTAACAAATTTACATCTATGTGGGGGAAAGTTGCCAATCGGTCCTGAGTGGCCTCGTCCAGGTATTTATTCCTAGAATTCAAACATATGAATGAACCAATCTCCGACCATAAACTGAACAAGGGGTGACAAAAACCAGATATAAAATATCAGAGTCAAAGAACTAGTGAACAGTAGCATTGACATAATGATTAAGAAATGTATCAGTATTAGCCTTGTGGAACATCCAAAGGCCCTACGAAGCGATTCTCAGAGTCGGGTGACTCGACAATTTAACGCAATCTGTGTGTGATTATTACTTGCCAACTTGCAGCGATCATTGTCAGCCACTTACAAACAGTGTCCAGACATTTACCATCCTAAAGTATGCTTTTCATCAAAACCTATTATCACAAACATAAAAGGCGAGAATTGGGAACTTTTCCTCAAGCTAAGGTAATCGTATCTGCACCAACGCCTCAGGTCATTTTCTCTTCCCCATTCTCTGAAACTTACAACAGTAACAAGAGAAGGTTGTGATTTATGTAATAGTAACTCTACTATTCTCTGGACCTTTGTTCTCATGGTTATTATCTTAATCGTGTTAGTTGCACGGCGTCTAGGAGAGTTTGGCAATACAATACGTTCTTCGTAGAGCAATAAGCATTTTCAGAAGGACAACAGTTATACCTTATAAATAGGATATAGAGGCAATGTTCACTGTGGTATGTGCATTTGATTCTCGATAGTTGTATTTATTATATTAATCAGGGCACATGTGCATAGGTTGTAAGAGTAATGATCTCTGAAGAAAGGTAAACTTGATTATGAAACTTTGTGTAATCGTTGAAATCCAATATGGGACATTTGAGGCATTACAAATGCGGTAATATTGATTGGAAAATCAAATGCACGGAATAACCCCGTTTGGCCCATTGACAATTATATCACCTTAATAATTAACTATGCAATTACATTTGCAAAGATTATTTGACATCTGAGCTCATTGCATTATAAAGAGTTCCTATTCTTTTATTTTATTGTTAAATCGAACTTCTAAATGGCATTTTATGTACCAACTCCAAATAAATTGCTTTTTATGAACGTGTCCCGTCAGTCATAGTAAAAGTAAAGTTTTAATCACAAGTAGCCAACGATTAATAATGCCTAAAATATAATCTGTGAAGTCTAAGGCCGTTACGTAGGCGTTCAAATGCTTAATGGGCATTTTACCGTTAGATGACTGACAATACTCCATATTGAATCCATTATAGTAACCTTCATTGTCATTTATTGGATATCTAAATTTCCCATAAATATTTCAGATGCAGTCCGGAAGCTCACTATAGAGATTGTTACATGGAGACTCGGTATACATAATAGCGTTTATTATTTGAAATAAAAAGAATATTCTATCCCTTTCCAGGCCAGTAATTAACATTATTTTTATGATCGTCGAAGTTCTAGCTAGAAGTAGGATGAAATATCATTTTGAAATTTTAAAAAAGGGTATTTTATCCCCTTTCCAGCTCAGTAATTCACATTATAATCATTTTGTAATATGAACAGTTCTCTAGAACTGGTCAGCAAAATACTATTTTGTGGCCGGGCTGGCTTAATGTGTTTTTGGCATGTCAACTTGCACACCAAAGAGTGCTTTGGTTAATAGCTGGAAAGTGAAACCAGGAAACTGTCAAAGGTCAGGCTTCAAAAGATCAAGTTTGTTATGCAGTGCTGAGCCGTACTGGACAAAGGCCTTTTATGGGGAAAGGTGGGCCCTGGGCTGAGAGAAAATGCTTTTTGTTCTGACATATATTGTAACCGTACCCACGTATCATAACGTATTGGATGTGTTGTGTTATATGTTTATTCACAACAAAGGCCTACAGCTTGTTACTTGAAAGCAAGAGTGTGACATTGTATCAATGTGGTGGACACACTAGCCTATTGAAAATGTTGGACACACTTTCCGATGACTTTATAACCCATATTACACATACTGAAAGTGCATTGAATATTTGCCGAGGATATACTATCACTAGATGTGATTATAATTGCTAGCATTGCCGATAAAATGTACATGCTAGTATTAATTACCCGCGGATTATATATTGTCAGCCGGTATTACAATTATGTATCGATGGTTCGCACTTTCAGCGTACTTTCGGAGCAGAAAAATGTACATGCTAAAATGAAAAAAGTGTTTCAAGAGCATTATCACGGAAACACTAAGCATTGGCAATACATACTTTAAGTACAAACAATATGGGCTTTGATTTGACCTCCTAAAACAATTTTTTTAAATCATGAGAAAAATAGTTGCAATCGTTGTGTATGCCTATTTAATAGAATTCACTTGGAAATCTGTGCAAGAAATAGCCTTTAGTTGTGTATGCCTATTTGATAGAATTCACTCGGAAATCTGTATAAGAAATAGTCTGCATCTGTAAATATTAGGCAATCATGCTTTTCTGAATCGGAGCTGTCAAAGCTTTGTTTATCTAAGAAACAATAATGATTCATAAATTGTAATCACTTGTTTCCTTTTCGCACACAACTATAAAGAATCGATTGCTTAGGTAGATTGATGCCTTTTGATAAATAATTTGGGGCGGTTCCCACGATTAGGGAATCAAAGGTGGCCGTATAAAAGAAGTAGCTTTTAAACAGAGGCAAATCGGTGAACTGTTTTATCACGAATTACAGAGAAGTCGACACAAGTTTGCATTTCAAAGCTAACAGAGTATTTTTCATCGCCATTACCTATTGAGCTCTTCTTTCCTAACAGAGCTTTAAGGTAACCCGAACAGAAGTTATCGGTCAAAGGGGTGGATCCAGAGCTTTTAAAAGGGGAAAGGGGGTGCCCTAATGTAACATTTTTCCGTGCACTCTCCGCCCCAGAAGCTCTTAATGCATGTTTGTGTGGGTTCTCTTTAAGAAACTTCTTTTTTAAATGTGAACCCTCTGCTACGTTTCTGTTTAGGACACAGGAAGTTACTTATTATAGGGCTTGGTCTTTCAAATTTTGGCTGCATTAAAGGGTTGGCCGCTGTTGTGGTCGGTCGCAATGAAGGGATTGTATCTTTAAACCTCTAAGAACATTATATTCAACTCATTCAAAAATATTCTCTAGGTCACTTGACAGTTTATGACGAACTCACTAATATCGTTAATCATGCCTTCCAACCGCCAACAACTATGATACTCCTAGAAAGTGCTTTCAAATTTTATAACTTAAAAGTGTGTGGGTTTCTTTCAAGTTTAATTAAATGGCATTATGTTATTCCAGCCACCACCTCTGGCGTGGGCCCACACAGCATATATTATAGGGCCTCTACCCCCCTAATTCAATTTGATGTGAGATTTTGTGATCCCGAAGTGGTCTGCCTATAGGCTTTACTCCTCATTTCATAAATCGCCAGTGGTTAAAGGGTTTGATAACGTGACGTGTTACACATCTTTACTTTAGAACGGGTTCTAAATTCCCTTTCAAATGATATGTAGGATATATGGTCGTCTGCCAAATTATAGATAAAAAGTTGAAAATCAGAGGTTTTCCAACAGTCAGAATCGCCTAGCGGAATAGAGGCTTAAAGCCTGGTCCCCACTTGGGCGACCAAATTACAAAATTCGGCAGCTACTAACGTGGTTAGTCGTCCGGCGACATACTAAAATGTGGCGCCGTCATGTCTGGCGACCAAACCACTAGTCGCCGTGGTTTTTGGTCAAAATATTTGACATGTTTAATATTTTTCTCTAGTCGCCGTCGATTAGTGGAGTTAGTAGACGAGGTGGGGGACCAATGTGTCCTCTAGTCGCCGGCAGTTTCAGGGCAAGAGCGTCCCAACGTGGCGACCAACATTTTATTTTCCCCCTACATCTAATTGGTCGCTCGACGACGTACTAATTTCTTAATCGTTGGACGACTAACGTTAGTAGCCGTCCTTGGTCGCCAAAGTGGGGACGCGGCATTAGGCCCCTTCAAGTGCTAACTACTGCTTGCCCCACCTGCCCCCACGCCCTCCAGCAGTCGCACTGTACCTGAAATTACCAGAGTCTCTTTTCGACTCCTATTTAATATTTAGGACAAGATGGCGGACTCCGAGTCTGTTAAAGGGGGAAATATTCTGAATGAGAAAGTAGCAGGGCCATTTTAACCGTTATTTGAATTTCTCATAATTATTGAGATCGCGGACCATTTTCTCTGTAGGCGAAGGCGCGTGTTCAGCAATTCTGACTGCCGGTAACTTGGTAATTTGGAATATCTTGCCTATAATAAAGCAATAAACCATGCATACTACATAGCATTTGAAGGAGAATTAGAGGCCATTAGACCCATTTCTAATCATATATAACATGCCCATTATCAAGATATATCCGCACTGCCAACTTTATTATAGTTAAAGATTACTAATGGAGATTTTCAACCCTCCAGTATTAACAACTAGGTTAAAATTATGTCCAAACTTCCCGCACTTTTTCTAACCAACTTACCCAATTTCAACTCTATATATATATATATATATATACAACTTGAATCTTTATTTTAATATAAAACCAAAACACAACTTCCCACCCTTTTCCAGCCCACTCTCCATAGGTCAATTCTTTCCCATCTCTCCTTATCTCCAGCTGTGATCCCTGGCCTGCAATCTCCCCCACATGCCCACAATCTCCACCTTCTCCATCCCACACCCCTTCCATCTTGGTCTTCCCCACCGGGCCCTGGTATAATGGGTGAGGGGAAGTCAGGGGTCCACTCGGGAGATGAATACAAATAGGCTGAGAGCAGCTCAGGGCGCTGGGAGCGGGCACAAGGAGCTGCTCTAAGGGACACAGGGTGAGCAGGTCATGGCACGAGTTCATGGTGTCACAACACGAGGTCACAAAGTGGCAGTATGAGGTCATGGTGTCCCGTCGTGAGATCATGGTGTCTTGGCATGATATTAATGTGTTAAAGTAAGAGGTCACGATGTCCTTGCATGAGGTCATGGTCTCCGAGCCATGGTGTCGCAACAGGAGGTCACGGTGTCGTGGCATGGGGTTCTGGTATCATGGCACAAGGTTCTGGTGTCATGGCATGAGGCCATGGGGTCCCAGCATGAGGTAATGGTTTCCCGGCATGAGGTTATGGTTTCCCGGCACGAGGTCTTGGTTTCATGGCACAAGGTTATGGTATCCCAGCAAGAGGTCTTGATGTGGTAGCCTGAGGTCATGGTGTCCTGGCATGAAGTCATGGTGTCTTGGCACAAGTTCATAGTGTCATGACACAACAGCAGTCATCGTGTCCCGGCATAGGGCTATGGTGTCCCAGCATGAGGTCACAGTGTCCTGGCATGAGGTCGTGGTGTCTCTGGGTTCGGGGATCACCGACTGTGGCTAGTGATACCTGAAGGATATTTCCCAGGGACCGAACTATAGACCATGTGTAACAGGGTCACCTCACTCACTTATATTTGATCAATATCATGGCAGGTGAAAGGAAAGAAATGTCCAATGGACTGCAAGGTATAGATCGGTATTATGTTCAAAGGTTAAGTACATGTATATATATATATATATATATATATATATATATATTAAATGTATATATATATGAATATATTAAATTTATATATATGAAAAGCTTCCCTGTATCGCAAAATTAAAGATCTCTGTTATTGAGAAATGTCTTTATGTTGATCGTTATCTGTACAAGGTCTATAGAACTGGTGTGGCATTCAATATTTCACTCAAAAAACAGAGAACCATTATTCAAGCAATCAAATATCTGATGACACTTATATAAGCTACATACATAGCATTCTGTTGATGTATAATGTGTTATATATAGCGCTATACCACGCCCTGGACTATTTCCAAGGCCTATAAAAGATTATATCAGTTATTTCTTGCCGACCAGACTAATGGCTCTAGTGTCAACAGCCTAGGCTATAAGAAGGAGATAGAAGTGATCCTGTCTTCTAGACAGCTACACCCACGTGGTGTATACCGATAGCAATCTACATTACATTGATAGTAGAAATAGAGCATGGGCTGTACAGGCGCGGATTTAAAGGGGAGCGTGCCATGCACATTTTTCCCCTCCCCCATATTATGAACCAAATAATTTGTTAATGTAAAAGTCTTGTAGCCAGAGGGTACGCCCCCCCCCCCCATCCCCCTTTTAAATATTTTTTTTCAAATTCAATTCCTCGATCTTTCTCTGCAATATGTGACCCGTAGGTATTTGGATACCCTGGCTTAAACTTTGCTATGTATTAAAATATGTTCCTGTGCGTGTAGTATATTCTGCCTGTTAATTAATATACATATTCCTTGCCACTCTGGAAAAGCCACACTGAAAATTGCATGCTTACTCAATGTAATTAACAGACAATAATACCTGATATATCACAGCCATAAAAGGCAATAAATAGAAATTACATATACAATATTTATAGAATGCGACGACAAATAGGGGTTGCCTGGTGAAACGTGACTTCATATGAACTTGGTACCGATAACCATCTCCTAAATTGCCATTCAGTATTCTGAACAGTGTCATCTTGGGTTCGATTGTATGGCAGAACTAGACATGCAAGATCAATATTTTTGCAGATTGCGCTAACAAACGCAGACTTCAGGCAAAGCTTGGTGCAATACACGATAACAAGACATGAGCGCCCTCTGGTTGAGGTCAATGGTAAACAAATATGGACATTGCTAGTCCTTTCATGACCTACTTACCTCTTACATATTAGGTCCTTACACCCACAAGATTCCATGGCTACTAGTGGCTACTTAGAATTTGCAAGGAATTCTTTTATTGGCCCTCTAGAAATGGCTTGGGGAACCCCTTTGATGGTTGTCTGTGTGCTGGCTGGTTTATGGTTCTACCTGCTATACACCAGCAGCTGCAAAGCATGCAGGGATTTAGTGGAGATTCCCACCTAAAATGGTTGCTGGTTAACAGTCCTAGATTGAGCACCTAGCAGACTTGGACGTAACTACAGTCTAGGACATTGCTGGTTCCCCCGTTGCACGCTCTTATCCCATCTACCATCACCTACCGGCAACCAGCCAAGTAGTCAGGGAAGGTCACGTGATGTGAGAAGGGACTTGAAAGAGGTGGCCTTTGACTTATGTGTTTGTTGAGGGACAGGGGGGATGTGACTGCATGGCCTGCTTTAGAACTACTGGCACTATTTTTTGTTTTTAAAGGAAACTTGGTTGTATTCATCCGTTTGACTTACATTTGTTGAGGGACAGGAAGGACACAATTAGTTTTAACCATTGCAATTGAGAGGGTGATTTCGAGGTTTTGCCATATTTGCCGTAAATTAGGCATGATGTCCTGTACTTAAATATGTCTTCTAAAAGAACTAGGCCTAATTATCTTTGAAGGATAATATAAAAAGCTGAAGATTCCTTGGAGCATCAGGAATATTTTGATATTTACCTTTTGACTGTAGGTTAAATACTCATTTTGCAGTTAGAACATAACCATAATATTCGGTTCGAATTTATGGGTAACAGCCATGTGGTGGCCAAATATGGCCTTATGGGGTGGAAGGGGTTAACCTCTACTAGTGCAGTTTTCAATAAAGGAGACCTAGTAGTATTCATTCATTTCACTTACATTTATTGAGGGAGAAGCAGGACGCAATTAGCTTTAACCTCTTCTGATGCAGTTTGCAATAAAGGAACTTTGGTTGTATTCATCTCTTTGACATCTATGTTTGTTGAGGGACAGGAAAGACGTGATAGGTCTGCAATTTACTGCCTGGGGGGATGCATGGTGTTTCCAATGGGCTCCTAGAATACACTCGTACATCCTATATATATGCCTATTGGTTTAAAGGTGGTCATCTTAGACTAGTAGTGTTGTCTTAAGCAGTGGCGTCGCCGAGGGGCGTAATCCTGGATATCTGGAATCCGTTTTGGTGTCCAAAATATAGATAAAATACAAGAAATATTATGAGAAATCACTGGTGGAACCCACTTACATTTATATTGGAATCCCTCAGTCTTACTTGGAACCCCCTGAGATTACAGGACTGGCTACATCCCTTAAAGATGGGTTGAGAGGCCAACTTAGAAGCGAAAGTATACTAGATTTAGAGAATTTCCTATCTTAGATAGTAAATACGTGTTTAGCACTACAAATGAAGCATGACATTAGGATCAAAAGATCTTGGGATTACCTTATGACAAAATTCAAGATGATGATTGTCTTAAGATTACATTGGAACTGCCTACCGATGTTTAAATCAAGGAAACCTGGCAGCATTCATCGTGTTTTGCCTAACTTGAAATATGGTATAAATTAGTATGGAAACAGCATCATACAAAAAGTTAATGCTTAAACTTTGATCTAATGAGATTAATAATGCGGATACGCATGTGCATAACTTCAGCACAATTTACTGAATGGACTAAATAAGAGAGAGGATAACATTTTTGCACGAGTCAACATTGTGAAAAGTTTAAATTGCACCATTGGTCCAATTCTAAGAAATCTGTTCCCACTGTTAGTGCTTGATGATCAATTATCCTTTCTTTATTTGCTATACTCTAGGGAACCTGCAGCTGTACCGTACAAAACAGTTCCTTCTCTTGAGATGCCAGGCTCTCTCTTTTTGTTCAGGCACACATGCTTTAAGCATAGAATGTATCTCTCTGTTTTCACTGATCTTAAGTTACCTTAAGGCAGTATTACGCTATGCATTAACGTTTTCTTTGAAAAACAAAGAGTGGAATTGGCACAATGGTAATTATTTATTTTTCTTATTACGCTTTGTGTTGGGTACCCACTTTCACGTTTTGTCTTCGCGTTGATTACAAACGAGAAGAAATGGCCTCAGTGAGAAGGCCATGAGCATTGGCATAGAGAACAAGGGGATGAAGAATGTCACTCGCACTGTCCTATTTTACCCCGTACATGTATACACATATATAATTATAGTATAGGTATGGTAGTTTGTTTGTACCAAGAACAATTAATTTCCTTTTTTTCTCCAAAGATAGAAATCAAACCTGAAATGGGAGCGCGTTTGAAATATTTACCCTGTGTCGTACCGTATAGGTAAGTGGAGATAAGAGAACAGTAGATATGTCCGTCACCACAAACATAAACCAGAAAACCTATCAAATATTCTTCTTCGGCCACATGCGGGTCGTGTAGAGGACTTCGAGGACAACGTAACCTTTAATTACTATATTAGTATATACAGGTTTCTTGCTACTTCTCTCTCCCTTCTAATTTCACGGAATAATGATACCACCAGCCCATCCCCAACCATCTGGATGCCCCATCTCTTTTTTCACAACCTTATTGGAAAAGCCAATGACTATCAACCAGTTGACATGTGGATGACAGCCCTAAGATAGGTTTCACCGGAGAAAAACAGGCCCCTGGGGTCATATGTCGAATAGATTACCATCAGCCTAGGGTTTTCCTACTTCAACATTATTTTTGAGATATATTATTATCAACATCCTCAGGCTGTTTATGTATAGATGATCTGCTTATCTGGACATATCAATTCAAGCAAAATTGTCATTTCTCACTGCCATACTCGTGTTATTGTTATTAGTTAATTATTTTATCATACATCGTTTACCATGCTTATCTGGAATTTCTATGATTGTCACACAAAAGTAATATTAAGAGCATGAAACATAAAGTGACAACCCTAACGTTACTCATTTTTCTTTGCGGAGCAGTCCCTTGTATGAGAAAGTCTGGGATATTGACTAAAATTATTTTTTAGCATTTAATCCTGTCCCTCTGCTCCTTGTCCATTTTTTTCACTTTCCGGCAATGTTAACTTTCAAAAATATTGATGATCCTTATAGCTCACCCAACACTTTCACCATTACACCATGACAGGTTATTGCGACTCCCTCAGAGGGGATAACTGTGACAGGGTCATCTGTTACTGCTCCTCCAGTTCACTCCTGCAGGTAACAGATTAATGGCTCATTTCCTACACGGCCACTTCTGAACTTTTACACTGTCTGTTTTGTATGTCATATGTTTTCATATCCTCTACCTTATGATTGCCTGTGAGTATGCTGAGTATCGTCAACTTGGTGAAAATCACATGATGAGTATAGCATTTTACTATTCCCTGTTCAGTATTCCTGCCTTGCGGTGACATTTGAGACGGTCGTTCTGGGACTATGGGCCATACACTCTGTCTTTTCCTTGCCTATGAGTATACTGTATGACTGTATTGAAGAGTGCATTCTTGAAATGAATTTGTGCTACAATCGCCTGATTATTGCTATTCATTATTTTATTATTTCAGCCAACTTTAGCACCGACCAGTTGGTTGTCTTGGTAAAAATCACATGGTGGGTGGGGAACTTTTGTACTTCCTTTTTCAGTATTCCTGCCTCACTGTGGCATTTGAGATGGGGCTCTGGGTCATGTCCTCTGAAATGGGGACCGAGGTGTTGGGTGGGTGATGAGAGGCCGGGGAATTGAGGGAGGTTGGGAAATGGGTCAGTGGCGGTTGATGGGATTCCCTGAAGGGGGGGGGGGGGGGGCACTCAGTCTTTGAAGGTAGGTACCAACTGCGAAACTACAGCCCTCCTTTTTTGGGATGGGAATACTCTGACAGCCCCCCTTTTCAGGCTATGTCAGGATGTCAGGGACAGCCTGTCCAAAAAGGCATTTGTTGACAAATTTTGTCGCCATTTTTTGATTTCGGAACTAATTTGCTTAAGAAGCATACCAAGTATTTGAATTGCATACAATAAACTGTTAATGTAATATAATGGTTAATACATCATTGACGGCTGCCCTGGATTATTTGACAGCCCCCCCCCATTTTTAGCTAAAATGGCAGTTCACAGCTACAGCCCCCAGAGGTTCTGACCGTGGTTGGTACCCATTTCCGAACCGAGTGTCCCCCCCCCCCCAGGAAGGGCTTCTCATTATGTGTTCCTCGCCTCCTAGGGATCGACCCAATTCTGCGTTGTGACACCTGATATATGGAGCCCCAAGCCCTGTGATGGTGTATCGACGTCATGTAAGTGGGTTTTAAGTCCTTTTTAAGTCAGACTGTAATTAAAATATGAGATAGGAGCAATCAATGAGAGAAGGAAATTGGATTTGTTGTATGAGCGTGTATGTGTGTGAGCACATTGTATTGAGTTGTATGAGTATGTATGTGTTTTTGTTTGTTTGTGTGAGTGGATGTGAGTGGATGTCTGTGCGTGAGTGATTGATGTTTTATGACGTACTGAAAGCCAGGGTCATTTTCACTGCAAAAACAAGTTGAATTGTGAATTTTCAGACGCATGTTTTGACTTGGTCAGTCTTTGGTGATCATATTTATGAGATGAGGGTGACAGGGCAGGGGATCAAAACCAGGAAATCATTTTTGCTGTACCTCATCCCTTAGTGAACCCAGACCCTAACGGGGAATCGAACCAAATGAACCACTTAGTCAGTGCTGGGTCCCCCCTATCGTCACCTTTTATGATCAGCAGGGGCTACTGGGGGCCTATATTCTTCCCAGGAGCAGAAACCCCATCCCAGTATCCAACGGGGTGTGTGAATGTATGTATGTTTAGATATGTATGAATATATTTATGCATGTATGTATACATGTATGCATAAATATGTATGAATGTATGTATGTATATAAATAGTATGAATGTGTGGACAGCGGAGGGGAATGGGTACTCCGTGCGGGATTTGGCATTGGATTGATGTTGTAGAGCATGTTCTTAGCTTTCAAATGATATCAAGCATGTCCAATTCTGACCATTATTAAGCAAGTTATCGGCCCTTAAACCACACACTATCAGGATAACGGAAAATAAGGAAAAGCCTAATTTTCTTGTATTTATTGAGATTTTACATAAATTTTCATGAATTATCATAATTGTTAGTAAATATTAAAATACACAATTCTATTCATTATTTTTGAACCAGAAATGATAAATGTATTTTGTCTTCAATGTAGAGACCATATATTCTCATAGTTAATACAATTTTATGAAAATTTCATGAATTTTAGTTTCCATGGCAACCAAATAGAATGAATTCAGTGAATTACCCATATCAAACCGTTCCATTAACATTCCAAATATGGAAAGATTCGATCATGATGGAATGTTTTAGGTATTGGAAATGAATTCTACACAAAAAATTGGTTTAAGACAAAATTATCACTATTTTTCATAAATCTACTCATATCTCCTTAAATATTAGGTTTAGGACAGCAAATATGGAAACCGCGGAGTACCCTTTCCCCTCGGCTGGCCACATGTATGTTTCTAGGTGGGTAGGTAGCCATGTGATTGCTTGTATACACGAATTTGTGTCCATGTTATCATTATCAATTCATGCTGCGACATCTCAGGCTGCAACCATGGCCGTTCGGAACTACGTATACTCCGAAAAATGTTTATCTTCAGTGTGGCCTTGGAGCAGTATATTACATATGCATGCCCATACTCTCTTTTGTTTTACTGGGCCCACAGCCATCAAGCCACCTTACCCAAATGGCCTTTGACCTGAAGCACGCATCCCTTACCGTGCGCCGCAGGTGTTGTGGAAAATAAGCTCCCATGACACCGCAGGCACCATAGAAAATAAGCTCCCATGACACCGCAGGCAGTGTAGCCCCATAGAAAACACAACCATGAATCAAGGCCTCCGACAAGCATTGAGATTTATAACAGATTATGTATCAGAATAATCTTGCTGCATCCATGATTTTGATACATGTCTCAGATTAGCACGGTGTTTAGATGGCAATATTAACGACTTGCCATAAAGCTTTTGCTGTAAGTAGGTTATATTGGTACATAGGGATATCAATCAGTAAAGTACTTGCGGTAGTTAAGTGTAAGTGTAGGATAAGTCCTTCTACATGTAAATGTGTTGTCACTGACGAACTTATGCATCATTTTCCATTAATGATCTGTTGCAGACAAAGTATGTGTCTATTCCTGACCTTCCACGCATTACCCATTGTAATAGTTTTCAAAAGGACTCGACCAAGTGATAAATCTGAAGTCTATCTTTGTGGCTCTTTGACACAATGATCAAGATTCTTAGCTTCTAGTTTTACCTAGGTTTCCTTGATCATTCGCTATCATATGAGACTTTTGAGGGATTAAGAAAAGTCTGCAAAATAAATCCTGTAATCGGCATTCGTGGTGGCTTCATATTAATCCAATATTTCCGCCCTTAACTAGGGAGTCTACGTATTAGATAAGATGTACTCATTATGAATAAGCGGTATAAATTCAGTATCTGCACTTGCTATCACCCCTACCATCCAAACCGCTTCTTATGCTACAGCTTATAAAATAATTAGACAGGCCTAATTTTCCTACTTATTTCTAAACAGGATAGAAACTGGTATCAGATGGAAACTATTTAGGGGACCAGTTAATGTTTGGCTGTACAGTGCTCATTGTGCAGAAACAATGTTTCTTATAGTTAGAAACTGGTATCAAAAAAGATTGTTATTGCACATTCAGAGACTGACGGAGGGTGTATAAATAAAAATCTTAACTATAGAAACTGGTATCATGTTATAAACTTTACCTTAAAAAATGAATGTAAACCAGCAAAATATTATGGTTTGAAAGTGCTCACTCTGCAGACATCTCAATAACCCATCAGTTGCCGTCATACAGATTGGTGGTCCCATGTAGTATTTCAAGATGTTGTTTTGTAAGAATCCGCATGCACTGTAGTTTTGTACCTAGGAATCCAGGTGCACTTAATGTTACAGTAAAGGAGCATGCCATCAGTATACTGACCCTTCCCACAGGTATGGGGGTATGGATGGGGGGGTCCGACGTCGCGTGTCGAATTTAAAAAATAACTGTGTCGCCTGTCCCTAAATCTTGGTTTAGAACCATGTCCCCTGTCGAATTTAAGAAATAGCCCTGTCCCCTGTCACTATTTAAAGCTCCTGTCCCCTGTCGAATTTAAGAAAATGGCAATGTCATTTGTCCCTTATTTGCCATGTCACCTGTCGAATTTTTAAAAAAACGGCCGTATCGCCGTGTCGAATTTAAGAAATGACCATGTCGCACTGTCAATTTTAGGGGTCTATACCCCCAGGTATGCTGGCGGCCCAGTGACCTAATTCCGTGCACGCATGCGCTGTGACAGACTGATGTGGAATAATTTCCGCTGCACATTCCTGGGGTGAAGAATTGTCACCATGGACAATAGGGTTGGAAGCCATGGACAATAGAGGTGGAAGCCATGGACAACAGGGGTGGAAGCCATTGACAATGGGGTTGGAAGCCATTCTCGTAATGGTCCACCCGGCACTGTGAACAGTTCATCGGCCTGTTTGATTGAACAAAAACGTCCACTCTAACAGAGGTTCCATGCCTTTCTATCAGAAATGTGGTAGAGGTTTAGAAAAGGTGTTTCACAAAGAAAACCTCCATTTTGAGCACCAAACCCCCATTACAGGCCCAAAAAGTCTATTTTGTTAGTTCAAAGCTCCGATAGTGAAAATGGCTCTGTTGAGTTAATGCAAACCGCTTGTGAAGCACCAACTTTCGTTGATTTCTCCTTGATTAACAGGATGTAAAGGTACAATTGGAGCCCTAGAACCATATAATATACATTGAGACATGAACACTTTTTAAAACCAACGACGACCAACCAACAGTTTGCGTGATTCATAACGTTTACGTATTGAAAAATGCCCCTTTAAGTCTGTAGACAAAAGCATTGCATTTTACTTAGGGTTGGTACATTTGTGCAGGATCAGCGTTTATACATAGGGGGGGGGGGATTGTGTAAAAGGTAATTCACATTTTGGACGGAAATATTCAATGTCTATTATATTTTGTGATATCTTGATGTGCAAGCTACATATACGTGTAACAGTTTTAGCACTTGCAAAAGCATACTCACTAATACTATTGAACAGAGTAGGCCTACATTTCAGAAATTAGTCCAGTAGGAATCATTGTCTGAGGCTAGAGGCAATACAATGTGTTGCCTTTGAAGATGTTAAATGAATACTGCTATGACCTTACCAGCCTACGGGCGTGTTCATGGGGACGCATATGATAATCCTTGTTTAAGTCTTTTTTTAAATATCGAAATGAGTAACTCTTTTTTTCATTGTTGAAGGAAGCACGCTGTTAGGACCAATTAACAGTGAATTATATATGCTTAAATTATGTATGAATCTATGATGTTAGTTGATTTGGCCCTAAAGCTGAATTTATCAAATGCTGACATGGTGCAAATTGTTTTCAGTGAAGTAAACACTGCTCCTGTAGTCCTTCAAAAATAACATAATTGGCCAAATTCAATCAGACTAATAGCACGATTCTGAGCGACCTTGCCTATTTTTGTGAGTATTTCTCCGTAGTAAGCGCTCTCATTAATGGTAAAATCCAAGAATTCTACCTCTGTTTGTGTTGCATTATGAGGATGAAGACTTGTTAATAGTTGCATTGATTAAATCGTTGAGATAACGTGTCGCAAACTTTCATATTAGCACGTCTCCGTTCCTCCTCCTCTAAATACTCCTCTGAAAAGATTGGAATGGTTTTCTCCGGAATGGCTTCGCGCTGACTTCCGGTTGTTTCTGATTGGCTAATAGCGATGCCGCCACGTGGAGAACAATGCTCATTGTCGTCTGCTCATTCCCGCCATCTGTGAATTAAGCCCATATTACACTACGCGATTTTGACTACCTGCAATTTGGCAATTTCTAAATTATTATAGAAAGGATTATTTTGAAAAGAACCTTTGCATGCTACATACCATTTAAAAGGGAATGTAAATATCCTTTCTAATGATACATAACATGTCTATATTTAAGTCTTGTTATAGGTCTGCTGGTCAAGAAAGGACCGATTTTGTTCTCACGACTTTATCCTATAAAGAATAAAGAGGATTTGGTTATATCACTGTGAGTGTTTAAATATACCACACAGTCAAAATGCCACAAGGAAAAATGTTTCAGAATTCTCAGATATGGATTAAATATTCTCAAAAACATATTATGACATTGCAATCAGCTGTTCTTATAGAGAATAACGCATAGACAGTTCTAAGTTTGTTGGTCTTTTCTTAGTCAGCAGAACGCTGGCGATTTCTGAAATTGTGAGTAAAATCGGGAAGTGTAATGCAGCCTCGAGAGTGAGTAGGATATGGAAGTGGCAATTATACCCAGGAGAATCCTGACAGCTCTAACTGCTGGATTAGGATAACCGGCCGGCTGAGAGATTAACTCATTAGCTGGTGAGGGATTCGATCGCTAGATTGTGCAATTGTGAACTCCCTATGCATTATGAGATGATGGGAATGGACGCAAGACAAAGGCCGAAATGCATACAAATGGCACCTTTCAAGATGTCCCATGGGTTGGTTTTAACAATGGCCTGGCAGAATTAGTGGGAAACTGGCATAGTTCATACAGAAACCCATTATACATCGCAGTCCACAATGGCTCGGTCATGCAAATGGTGCCTCATATTTTATGAATACCTGAGTAATGATTTATTATGAGCTATAAGTAGGAAGTTCCCACTTTGAGAGTTAGGTTGGGTGAATAGGTGAGATGAGGTGAAAATATTGCAGTATTCCTCAGGTGTTAAGATAAAACGATTTTTTTTTATCTTTTTATAATATTATTTTTTTTATAGAATTATGTATGTTATGCGATGGAAAAACAGTTATAAATTCTACATTGATGTTTATGTTAATGTGTTATCTCGTATAATAAAGTCATATAATTCCACTAACAGTTTTTCATTATCATATTTTCGCCGTGAAAATTACCTTGGCTGTCGGTACGGCGTAAAATATCCAGTCCTCACTCACTCATTAGTGTATTATAATTAAATGTACGAATCATCAGGAAAATGTTGTTGAATAAAGGATTGCTGGATAAACCAAAATAAAAAGTATAAATTTAAATAGGATGTTACAAACATTTAATAGGTATTCGTAATCGGACATTTGAATTTTATGGTTTGGATTCAAATCAGAATAAATATGGGATGGCAACGTCCCTTTGTAGATTGTGTAACCTACCATTCACGTTACGACAAAATACTAATAAATTGGTTATTGAATGAAAGATCACTGATAACTGGCCGCTTTCAGCTAATAAATGAATAGATAACTCTCTGCATGGAGAGAGAATGGAAATTGAGGGGACCAGGAAGACTTGATCTTCCCCGCCAGATTGCATAGATTCCCGCCCTTAGATGGATGTAATAACTTACTGGAGACCAAAGGGGTGGCCTCCAGATAGAAGCATTGTGTGGCCAGATTAGGGGGGAAGCCTTAGTTCTAGCACAGACAGGCAGGTAGACAGGTGAAGATTGGGTGGTCCCCTTCTAAGGGATGGTTCTCTGTGTTGTTGTAAATAAGGAGGAGGACCATGGCTTTGGTGTTGTCCAGCGGGCTGATAGATGTGTACACTTATGTATAGGTAAGTGTGAGTGGATGGTAGGTGTATAAGCTTATGTATGAATGAGTGTATGGTAGGTGTGTATACCCAGGCTTATGTATACATGTATGAGTGGATGGTAGATCTGCACACTTAGGCTTAAGTATGAATGAATGGATAATAATTATGTAGAAATTGTTATGATTGAAAAGATGACAGGTTTGTTACTTAGCGTGCTCCAATGTATGAATTGATTGTAGATATAAAGACATAAACCTTAGACTTGGATATAATGATTGGAAGGGTGGAATATGTACCCTTAGGCCTACCTATGGTAGAAATGAACCTTAGATATTTAGTGATGAATGAGATAGGAAGGAACTAGATACAGGTTTGCGTTGGAAGGAAGTCTGCTAGCTTCCTATCAATGTTATACTAAGCGGATGTCCTAAAGTGTTCACTCTATAAACAGACACTGTATAATGTACACAAAAACTATCTTGTATTGTAGGAAGGACGTATGGAATTAATGATAGAAATAACGAACGTCAATGATTTACGCTTTGATTTTTCATTATACAGTGGACAAAGTAAATGAAAGAAATGGCAGCCCCATAGATTACTGATAATGCCTTTCGTTTTTAGTTTCCCATGGGCAAAGGTAGATGTGGCCCTTTGAGAGTTGAATTTCATTTTTTTCCAAAATCAAATGGGAGGTGCAATACAAATACCCCTCCCCTCTGTTCCTGTCTCTCAGAAATTCATCCTTCCCTTCCCCCACATATTCCTATAACAGACAATCCTCCTCACGTTTTTCTCATTCTTCTCACTGAGGCCCCAGGTGAAAGCTAGCCCTATCCCTTAACCTAAGATCTCTTACATGTAAGCACTTTGGGACACTTTAGCCCAGGCCCAGGAGTAGGACCAAGCAGTAAGGGGAGATGCCTGCTGGAGGAGCCCCAGGGGTGGGAACACCTCCAGCGGGTGCTGAGACAGACACCCCAGCTCATACTTGATCCCTAAAGCCTGCATTCCACCAAGCGATTTTCAGTACCATGATTTTGATAATTTACCATTTTTTAAGGAATATTACAGCAGGCCATGCATGTTACATACCATTTGAAAGAGCGTTTAAAATCTTTTCTAATGATGTCTAACAAAGGTATAACCAGGCCTTATTCCCACTGACCATTCCCGAAAACCCAAGTAGAATTGGACAGTGGAATACAGCCTTTACAGAATTTCAGTACCAATACTTTGGTAATTTATCATTTTTATAAGGAATATTACAGAAACCCATGCATGTTACATACCATTGGAAAGAGCATTCAAAATTCTTTCTAATGATATATAACATGGGTATAACCAGCCCTTATTCCCACTGACCATTTCCGAAAACCACCAAGCGATTTTCAGTACTATGACATTAAGTAATTGTTCATTTTTTATAAACAATATTACAATAACCCATACATGTTACATACCATTGGAAAGAGCATTCAAAATCCTTTCTAAGGATATGTAACATGGCTATAATTATCCCATATTCCCACTGGACTTTCCCGAAAAACCCAAGTAGAATTGGACGGTGGAATCCAGCCTTTACAGAATCCCCCTTACCTCCAGCACCACTACAACCTACACCTGCCACTGGTGAGGGTATAAGGAATATTACACTAACCCATGCATGTTACATACCATTTGAAAGAGCATTGGAAATCCTTTCTTATGATATATAACATGGGTATAACCAGCCTTTATACCTGATGGCCATTCTCGAAAACCCAAGTAGAATTGGACAGTGGAATACAGCCTTTACAGAATCCCCCCCCCTTACCTCCAGCACCACTACAACCCACACCTGTCCCCCACCCCCTCCCCTGGTGGGGGTATATTGAATATTACAATAACCCATGCATGCTACATACCATTGGAAAGAGCATGGGAAATCCTTTCTTATGATATATAACATGGGTATAACCAGCCCTTATTCCCAATTACCATTCCCGAAACCCCAAGTCGAATTGGACAGTGGAATACAGCCTTTACAGAATCCCCCTTACCTCCAGGACTACTACAATCTATCATTTTTATAAGGAATATTACAGGGAGCCATGCATGTTACATACCATTTGAAAGAGCATTCAAAATCCTTTCTAATGATATATAACATGCCTATAAGTATTCCAACTGACCATTCCCGAAAAACTCAAGTAGAATTGGACAGTGGAATACAGCCTTTACAGAATCCCCCTTACCTCCACCACCACTACAACCCACACCTGCCCCCCTGGAGGCCAGGTAAAAGCCCTGGAGGCTGGCATCTCCTCAGCAAACAAAGCAGAGACGGCCTGGTCAAACATCCATCTGCCCTCAAACCGTTTAGACACGCAACCCTGCCACTACGATCTATAGACCAAGTCTCCAGGGCACGCCTCACTTAAAGCCCTTTGATTCTCAGGTTCAGGGGTAGGCGTCTCTTTCCCCTGGAGGTATTTATTGGTTAAAGCTTCCCTCCATGCCGATGCAGTTTGGGTCCTATTCTGTACGTTGCCAGGATATGAGGGTTTCGATTTGGACTACAGGAATGACCGGAAATTGATAGTTTTTTTGACCGGAAGTAAATAGTAAATATGAAGGCAGTCCATGAGGCTTGTTCTTTTGAAAGATAGTGTAAGGGGCTGACCCAGTGGATCCAAGAGGTCCTGACCTCTCTCTCCCCCCACTCCTTTTTTGTGGGGACTTAAACTTGCTAAAGGGAAAACCATTGCGAATGTGCAAGTGTTTTAGTACTTAGCCTATCATTATGCTGACCCCCTTCCCGAAATCCTATAGCCATCCACGGTACAATATTGAATCAAATGAAAGGGATAATGATGGATATTCCTACCTTAAGCAGGGAATAGGTAACGTACGTAAAATTCTAAAACGCTGCTTTTGCAGATACAAATTAAAACATAATACACGATCAAAGAACACGCAAATTCCTTCAGTAGTTCGTTTACTGTGGCAAAAGATACGGTATGACCGATTCGGAGGGACATCAAAGTGGTACACGCCACAGTATGTTGCAGGCTGTACGCTCTCCTTAATGTATAATTTATGTAAATCACCATTGCAACTTACTCTGCTGATTCAGATACTGCTCTTAATTAAGGTCTAGTTAATCAAATAAAAAGGCAGCTTATCGCACTAAGCCCATTGTGGGAAACCATTTCCAAATTAAATTGAGGTGCCAAAGTACAAGGGAAATGCAAACGAGCGTATCAGTCACTGGTCCAGGAGCCAAATTTAGTGCAATTGCTGGTAGTGTCAAGCTGATGTTGGCACTGTTTGCTACCAAAATAGTGCAACCAGGGCCTGGTACTCTAATATACCAGCTGGCCGACCACCAAGACTAGTTCGGCAGTGGCACATCTATAACACCAGTGCTGCGTCGCATAATGGATGTCGCTGTAGTGAACATTGGCACACATAAGGACACATGTCCTAGTTGAACAGAAATTGAATCCACCTTTCATCCTTACAGGGATGATGGTTTGACCACCCCTTTTTATATCTCGGGGGGACATTTTGAGATGTGAATCTTAATATTCTGTTTTCAGCACATGATAGCAGTATCCCTCAGCTTATAAAATGTATAAGAGGTGATTGGCAGAAATGTATTTATCAGTCAATTAGATTAAATTCAAAGTGTGTACAAAACCATCACAACCATCGCATGGCACATGGGGTAAACAAGGATGAAACAACAGCGAGAGAAGAACTAAACCATTTTTGTTCTCCCACTGTTGCGAGCGTTTGGTTATGCCACACGGCACAGATGAACCGCTGAGTCATAGAACGATATATCAGCCCGATATCATGAATACTATTTCCATATAGATGCAGGGCAGGATCCAGGATTTTGGAAGAAATAGGGATCCACATGTGGAATGGGTAATGTAACGCTGTGTGTAGGTGGAGATTTTTTTGTAGTTTAATTGGGCCCCCACAAAAAGGGTTAGTGGGGTCAAGACCTCCTGGGTTTAAGTCATTAATCTGTTCCTGGATGAGGATGTAATATGACATCATGCTGACGGTGCATTGTTTTTTGAGTGGTCCCATTTTATGGTTACCCTATATCTTCTAAAACGATGTCCTTTCGCATGTTGCTGCCTAAATACTGAACTTTCTTCAGGTCTTACCAAGAACCAGCAAAATAGGCCATAACCAACCTATCCATCTGGTTGCAGTTTTGTTAAACTGCTTTTAAAAGGACCAGTGGGAACTAGCAAATTGGGTCATGACCCCATTACTTAGTTCCAGCCTCCCCGTCTATGTGGCTTCATGGTGTAGTGGTTAGGACCCTCACCTCCAGACCCAAAGGTTGAGGATTCGAATCCTGAAAGAGTTCATCATTGCCGGCTTTTTTCAGCCTGGCGAAGCCACTTGTTACTTAAAAAAAACGTTGCTGCCAAAACTGTTGTGGCTCTTTGTGTGGGTGTGACTCAAAAAGAAGTAGAAAGTAGAATCGAAAGTCAGTCCACGTCTAACTGAGGGCATGACTCAGCAACCAAATCAAGAGACAATCTCTGGCATGTTACTTAGGCCCCAGCTGAATACAGGCCCAAAGGCCATAAGAAATAACCCTTGATGCACATGTTATTACACGAAGAAAATTGCTTACTGCTATGCAATTCATTGAGAACACGCGGCTGCGGGATAGGACCCAAACAAACCTGCCTAGGGCTAGCAGGGGCGGTATGAGGATTTATTTCTATGGGGGAAGGGGCTGTTATGATAAATACATAGAGCAACGAGTGGAGAAATAAGACATCCACAGAAATGGATCCCCCGGTAATGTGGGAGGTGGAATTGCAGCCAGAATGCTGGCATGAGGGGCAATCTGACTTGGATTGACGTAAAATGACCTCAGATGCCCCTTGGGGGGCTGCAGGACGGTCCAGTCTTGACCAGTGGTCAGTGGAGAAAAGCCCTGACCCCGCAAAGCCAGTCTTATTTCCCTGGAGTTCCCATTCTGCGCCAGGTCTCGACTACCTGCCGCAGGGTCTCGTATAATCTCGTTAGCTGGACGAGACAGGTCAGGTGGATTTCGTTGGAGGGGGACTGTCTTGAGGTGAGGCGACAGGTGGAGAATTTACGAACGGACCTGATTTTCCTCCCCAATACATCGTTCCTCCACACTGCCTTTCTTTCTTGACCGCTTAGGAGATATTGTCAATTTTCAATTTTCACATTGTTCTACACTCGCATAGAAAATATGTCAGCTGACATTTTTACAAACCTATACCCTGTGTAGTATATATGAGAGCCTCCAAATCATTACTTTATAATAATCATTGAACTACCGTCCTTTTTTTCTTTTTTAAGCATCTTTCCAAGCGAACCTCCCAATTCCGTCACATGATAATTATTGAGATCTCTGAAAACCTCTAGTAATTTGTCAAAAAGGAATTCCTTTCATTTGATAAATGTAGTATGCTACAAGCTTAAGACAAAACTGGTAAAAAGAAGACTACTGTAATATCCTACTTAGAAAACGTGACTTTAATTTCTACTTGTACCTGTCAATTCATGGCAAGCATACTAAAACTGCCGTTCCATGTTTATCCATAAAAGACACTTAATAGCAAAAGTGATTTGAGCCTTTCTGCATGATAAAGGATTGAAGGTCATAATTCACCGTCCGTCATATAACTTGCATTGTGCATTATACTTGCACTAATTGCCATAAACAAAAGAAAAGTCAAAGAACACCCTGGAATGTGGCAAACTGTTTGCATTTGGTCAAAGCTATGCAAACGCGAGCATTTTCCTATGAATGCTTGCGTTGATAGATACCAACATCTATGCATCTGAAATGCAAACTCCTTGTGTTGCTTCTGGATATAC
The DNA here is from genome assembly GCA_936440205.1 of Lepidonotus clava. Lineage (NCBI taxonomy): Eukaryota > Metazoa > Annelida > Polychaeta > Phyllodocida > Polynoidae > Lepidonotus > Lepidonotus clava. Next base: position 18,637,020 of record OW387135.1, read on the forward strand.
AAGTTAACACTATATAAACTTTTCTATAACCATTTGAGAAACGTTCGATGAGTGTTGTATCACATTATTGTAGATGTAATCAGTAATGTACATAATGTTTAAACCTAAAGGAGGGTTAGGCCTACAACATCCCAACTTAACCTTGGTGAATATTGCGTGTCAGTGGCCAATAAATGTAAATCCAGTTGACTACCTGTAATCAGATATCCCTTATAACACCAAAGGATCAGCCAATCTGAAAAGGTTTACATCTGTCAGCCACCAAGGACTAAGGGCGCTAGGGTTTAGTTCGTATCTGGAAATCCACCCTTTGGCTTAACAGTTCAGGGGCAGATACCTGAGACTGTATAGGCCCAACCCGCACCTGTTAAATTCACAGGTGCAGGCTTGGGTACCCTTGTGGTATTACCTGCACCTCCAGGGTTTCAAGTACCTTGCTTGGGAAGCACACCTCTCTTCCTACACCTGCCCTGCCCTTAGACCACACCCACCTACCGTATGATTACAGGTGACACATTTGCTCAGGTATCAATATCATATTCAAGGACTGAAAATAGAGAAGGTGAATTCTTGATAACCATAAGTTTCTTAAGATAGGAATATTTTTAGAAGCGTATCATTGTGCTTCAACTTAAAGGGAGCCAAAACCAATGTTCTTCAAAAATGTGACAAAATTTTGGAAATTGAAATAGCTATGGAAATACATTCTAAGAGTCTAACCTTAATTGGTGGTATAGTTTAAACTATGAACACTAACTTGAATTTAGATTAAATTCCATAAAACTCCTGTTTTCCTTGTCTGTAGACAGCAATGTTTGTAAACAAACCAATTTTGGTGGGTCACCAAAATTGGCCAGCGTCATGTTTTATTGTTTTTTGATGAAGTTAAAGCCTGTTTTCATAGTCTATATTTTATTATGGGCCTCAGTTATCACTGGTTATGGTCATAGAATGTATTTCAATAGTTATTACATTTTGCAAAATTTTGACCAAATATTGGTTTTGGCTCCCTTTAATAGGCCTTAGTAGAATCATGACTGAAACGTCAGTGTAATATATTTACTATCTGAGGAGGAATTTCAAACTTGTTCTACTTCAAAGATCATATATGTTACATTATCATGAAGATGTTTTAAAGTTAATGACGATATTTCTGCAATACTATCAAATCTCTAGCTACAACTGAAAAGCACTCATTATGTTTCAAAATGGATACACACTTATGACATTAATGATGAGAAACCTGAGCAAAGAGTATTCAGTTTAATCCGGCTGAAGATAGTCATGAAACATCCAAATCCACCTGTATTGTGAACAAAGAAAATTCCTAAATCAAAGCTGTTGTCTGCAGCTCTTGATTTTTGTATTTGTCTAGACGAACAGGTGGACAACTTAGCGGTAAAAATACATGCTGAGTCAGTACTTTCTCTTGGTGCCATTTATCACAATTTTGTTTCAAGAGGGTCAAAGGTGAGGTAGATTTACAGGTGAAAGTTCACCAGTTTGGCTGAAAAAAGGAACGGGCTCTGGTAGTTTATTAGTAAAGTGGGGTTAGGCGGGACCGGAAATTACCAGCCAATTTCCAGCATAAGAAAGGTTAAAGGTACAATACCTCAGCCCCTTCTTTGCCCTATGTATCCTATGTAGAGGAAAAGCTTCTGAAGTCGTTTTTTTTTCTTGTGCAGTTTAAGCTATTTTTGTCAAAAAAAACATCATTATGGATCACAAAGTGAGACACAGTTCTGCAAGGAATAGTGTTTTTCTACATAACAATGTCATTATCACCTTTTAAAATAGTTAATAGATTGCATACAACATATCTTAAATAATCTTTTTTTCGCGCCAACCTTTTTAAGTTCGGCTCTTCTTACTCCCTTCTACAGTTTCTGCACGTTTTCTGGCCTAAGTATGAATCAGAAAACAGATACTTTCATGTAATTCTAATAAGTGACATTGCTGTAATTTTAATATGATTGTAAAAGGCCCTATGGCTGTTATGCATTCGAAGTATAATTTCGTGTATAGATTGCGGTCATCTATACTGATTTAATGTCTGACTAGTTTATTGCTACCCTTACAATATTGTTATCGCCGGCCTTCTAAATGATAATTTTCATTTCAAATCATAATTACAGTTTCACATTTCAACAATGCTGCCCTGGATATCTATCAAAAGAATTGATATCAATCTAGTGACTTTTCATAGGGTGTGATCGAATGAGAATAGATGCGTATGTTGACTTTCTAAAAGTACAACTTTCCGAAAGGGCAGATCTTTACTACACGACATGCCTATTTTTCCATGAGTAGACATAGATTTTATATTGCAACTTAGATTGTGAACTGTGACTTATATAGTGTCTATCCATTTACACCGGTCCAACTGTAACTTCAGTTCTACTGAACATATTTCCCATACCACTCTGTTGATGGTTATATATAGAGAGAGATAATACAAGAGTAAGCAACACAAATGGTGTGAAAACAATTTTCACATGTAAGGATGAGGATGTCTGGGATGGGAATGAAGTACAAGGTACATTATAAAAGGATGGTACAATGACCAGTTTTGCATGAAGTTACCAAAGGGAGTACATTATATTTATTATAGGCCTATAGAAAGATAAAAGGGCGAGCTCGAATATAGCTCTATTGGGGCTGCCAGGTATGCTTTTCCAAAAGACTGACACCATTCCGCTGCTGGTAGTCCATTTGTACATATTGCATCCACAGAAAGGTTTGCATAAATGCATTCAACAGGAGGCCACCAAAGCATAGTACACAGTATACATTATCATGTGGCAGGTGGAATAGATAGATACAGCATACATACGTGAAGCTCTGCATAGAAAACAGTGAGTGTTGTATCACTCATGAAGAGAATTTGATATTCATGATTGTATCACTTGTAAACCTTCTGTTAAATTGAATTTAGAACCGCGGCACGTTTCATAACAGAAATGTATTTCTTCTTCCGGATTCTTGTACAGGTGTTTGAAAATGCGTGTCCTTATTTGTATTTGCAGGAAATCCCATAAGTGCAACTGAGAAAGTAGAGATCGAGTCACACTCTGAAATGATTATACCTGTAAGGCCATGTACAATCACCCTAAAAATTCTAATGAGTGTACCCAAAACCCCTATAGGTGTATCCCAAATCTCAGAAGAGGATAAAAGATCATCGTAGCTTACCAAACGTATCTTTTTTTCCACTTCCATTATGAAAGAGGTCATGGAATATAGAAAGCATAGTTTTGTTTCCATCCTATCTTTTTCCTTAAATGCAAACAATTGAGCGCGCTGTTTTCCCTTTTTAACAGTTCAACTGCTCCAGAATGGGCAAATCACGTTTAACGCGTTCCATATTAGTGAATACAATCTGAAATTTGGCTGGTTAAACTTCACAAAACGCCTGATCTCATCTATCATATTTCACTATTAAATCACTCTGTTGAAAGCCCACCCAACAAATGAGCATTCATTCCTTTAATAAAAATACCGTCTCCGCACTTTCTGCTTTTCCAAGCACTGTGCTAAAACTATTGTTTTAAACTCCTGAAATTGGCATTTTTAAGCTTTCGAGAGGGCGACATGGCGCAAGACAGGAGGAGCTGTTCCAATCACAGAGGACAATGAAATCTTTCAAATTCCAAAAGCGACATAAGGATAACTAATACCCCTTTCAGGATACAGGGCAATGCGAAGCAAGTCAAAGTGATCCACATCTATAATTATAGCTCCCGCCAGGTTGGCGCCAGTGTTCGTAGCCTAATGTGATGAATGTGTATTCATCAGGTGTCAAAGCAAGAATGTGAATGTAAAATGATGCGGTAGATTTTTAAGTATATTGTCATGTAACGGGAACGAAACCCAAAACCCAAAACCCAAAACCCAAAACCCGAGAAATAATGTAAACCGGAAATGACGTCAGTATAACTGCATGACATTACTATGATCACGTGACATGAAATAGCCAATCAGAGCTGACCCCTAAGGTATAAAAGGGGCGGTGAGGCCTGAAGATAAAGAGTTCCTTCATAGTACTCCTAGTGTTTACATGTGTCTTCTTCCTCTGATAGCTCCTTAGGAGGACTCCAATCGATAAGATGATCTAATATGGACTAGATAAATAGGAAATAGACGTAATATTGGTAGAGTTCTAGAAAACTAAGGCTTAAATTAGTGCGGGGTCCGAAGGCCCGAAGGACCGAAAATCATGGCCCGAAGGCCCGAAACTGCCCGACTGACGGCACGAGGAAGGAAGACCGGCCAGATGAAGAAGCCCGAAGTAGCCAGCGGCAACCCCCTGACTGGAGGCATTAAGGCGCAACCAGCTCGGCCCCACACTACCAAAACATAGGCGACCGTTGGCCCAAGACTCCCGGTCAGGGAACGAAGGAGTAGAGCTCCCCTAGTTCCGGCCTGAGAGAGATATAGAAGAAACGGCCCGGACCCCTACCATAACAACAATTCTGCCCTCCGCCGTCCTCCATGCTTGATGGCTGCAACCCCTCGGCCCGACCTGACCAACACATCCTCCCCCCTTCAACGAATACCAATCCCCCGACCGACCCACTCAGCCCCCCTCGTGCACGAGGCACGACTCTTGATGTCACACCTCGGCTTCTTGCTCGGCCTCTATTCCCAGCTAAGAACCGAAATAACCCCCACGTCCCTCGGTGGTAGAAACCGGAAACCCAGAACTACCGAGGACTGTCACACCTAACATGGAATATTTGTAGCCTAACATGATGCATTCCTAGCCTAAAATGATGTATGCATAGCCTAACATAATGTATTTGTTATCTAACACTGTGTAAGTTTATGCGCATTGTAGTATTTTGTTCCTTTCAGACACCGACAGGGCAGCGAACAACGAAACCACAATCCACCATGCACCCTGACCTAATACCACCGTTGGCTATACTACTAGGCATCTCTTAAATTCGACATGTGACACAGTCAGAAACCACCCATCAAGTGCCCCAAAGCTGAAGATGTAGCCACACGCTGACAACAGGCTTAAGGGCTGGAAACCTGACCCACAGTCAACCACCCTGACCTACAGCCACCCTCGGCTATTTACGACTTTTTAAACTCTGTGCCATGGTGTCGGCTTTAGCAGACTGCCGTTTGCGCGCCGGCCGCAGCGCTCCAAGCGGCAGAACAAATTAGTACGCATGCGCCCCGGGCCTGCAATCTGGTGGGGGAAATTATTCGGTAAGACACGGACGCGGCATCGAAAAGTGGCATCAATTTGTGCCGAGCTGGGGCTGGGTCGTTTGATTTATCAGCCGTTACTTGTATGTGATGCCTGCTTACTGTTACCCGCGGGGTGGGGGCACTCAGTCTTTTAATGTAGATACCAACTGCGAATCTACAGTCCCCGTTGTCCCCTACAGTTACTTGTGTTGTTGTTGTGGTTGTTGTTGTTATAGGAATACTCTAACAGCCATCTCTTTTCAGGCTATATCAATGACTGCCCCTCAAAAATTGATTTGCTGCATCCCCCTCTTTTTTTGGTTTGGGAATACTTTGACAGCCCCCTCTTTTCTGGGTATATCGTGGACAGACCATCCAAAAAAGAACATTTGTTAAAAAAGGTGGCCATTATTTCATATCTGGATTAAATAATTTAGGAAGCATTATGAAGTAAATTTTAATGTAGCATAAAGGATAATTTATCATTGACAGATCCCCCAAAAGATGGTCTGACTATTTGACAGCTCCCCCATTTTTAGTCAGGTCAGCGATTCACAGCTAGCCCTCCAGGTTTCCGACCACAGTTGGTACCCCAATTTGAGGCTGAGTCCCCCCCCCCCCCCCCCCCCCCCCCGTCCTTACCCACTTCCTGCTCCTTCCTGCCAAATCGTCCGCCATTTTTACAGTTTGTTTGCCCCCCATAAGGACTCCGGGCTATACGGTGGTGTTAGTTTTTCGCCGCCGCGGGCGCTCCCTTTTTTAAGCGGAAAAGATGGTGATGGTGCTGTGGGTCTAGCTTACTGTTCTGCTGCTTTGTCACATGAAAAATGCAGAGGTTGAATAGGCTACCTAGTTCCTTTTAGGTCACTCAAGCCGGCTAAGATTAAGGGGGCTGTTGCGCACTACCCCATGGGGATAAGTAGCCTGTTTTAAGGGTAAAAAAGCATCGGGTTGGTATCAGACCCGAGGTATCAGATTACTTGTTGGCTCGAAGGCTTTTCTAGAACCCTGGCAAAAGGCAATGCACTATGAACGCCTAGCAAGTCCCATGCTTTTATTGATGTATCATTTTGCTTTATAGTGAAAGGCGTAGCTCTGTTGTCTTTTTGTTTCCCAACACGGCTTGTTGTTCTGAAACATTTTCTGGTATTTCAGCCATTTTCCATTTTTAGGTTTAGGGAGAATGTAATATGGGAAACTACGATGGACAGAATGAGAGGCCTGCCAAATCTTTACATGTGAAGATTAATGAACAGAGAAATGTATCCAAATGTGTCTCTTGATCTAATCAGAATGGGAAAGTGTATATAATAATCTTGAATACCAAATATAGTGTAAACCTGTAATCAACCATCAGACGATAAGTGCTCTTTTGTGAATACTGATGTAAACAAAAAAAGATATCGAATATATGGCCTGTGCTATGACAGAAGGGAGAGAACCGCGACTAGGACTGTCATATGCCATGTGAATTAGATATGAAGCATGCCAGCGGGACAGATTGCACGTGGGCCATTCACTTACATACAAGTAGGCCTATATAACTGTGCATGTGCCTGATTCGTTTGGAGAAGTATGTTTTCCTGTATACGACAACTAAAGGACTTAATCAACACGAGTTTACTGAAATGGTTGGCAAGTGTGTTGGACAATCACATGTGTTTTTAATCTACCTATAGCTTTACATAGGCAACTCCAGAATTTCGACAAAAAGCATATAGGTTAATCAAACATGGTCACGTAATAATTTTTTATGGGATAACCATGTGATCACCATAACCATGTGCTGGTTGAAAAGAAGGGAAAAACCTGATCTGCAGATAATAAAAAGCTACATCTCTAGGGGGCCTTTCATTAAGTATGTACGCACCAAGGGGGGGGGTCTAAAATTCATGAAAATTTGCGTACATACCTGTAAAAATCCAATGCGTATTTTAGCCCAAGGGGGGGTGGGGGGGGGGTCTAGAATTTCAGAACATTTGCGTACGTACTAAATGGAAGGCTAAGTGCATGTTATAACGTCCCGCATTCCTGCCCTCTGATCCCTGCTTGTTCATGACGCCCCCCGTCGTACAGCTACTCTGAACATTTTAAAAGGGTATTACAACCAAGGTTTCTATCAACGTTGTTCTCTGGTAAAATCAGTGTATAAAACATCCACTACTGCAAAGGAATTTCAATTTTCACCCACGAGTCTTGTCATAACAACTGAAGCTATGGTAGGCCTATTATGGTATCAAAATCATAGTTTTACTTCTTTTTTGTTATAAAATGGCTTTCCAAAATGAATTTGTCTGGCATCCATTATACATCTTATTTTGGACCGTTCAAATTCTTAGTCCAATAATATTATGGCAATAACAAATGCCATTAACCAATTATACTCAATTCAGAATGCTCGCCCTTCCTTTTTAGATTTCTGGTCATGACGTCATGTTTGATTTACTTGGGAAATTGATGATTCGAATCCATTATTGAAACCTAAGAAATTGAAAGTGACGTGCAATAATCCTTGACATGTATTGACAACGTCTGGTCAAACCTTTGGCTTATGACCTTGTCATATTGATTTCATGTGGCAGGTGGAATAGATAGATACAGAATACATACCCGAGGCTCTGCACAGAAAAATTGTGATTGTTGTATCAATCGTGAAGAGAGAACTTGATAATCATGATTCACACTTGTAAGCCTTTAAAGGGAGCCAAACACAATTTAGGGTCAAAATTTTGCATATTCTATTAACTACTGAAAGACATTCTATGGCCATAGCCTAGGTCTATGGTAAAATATAAACTGTGAATACAGACTTAAACTGCATTTACATACATAAAAACTCATCCAAGGCCAATTTTGGTGGGTCACCAAAATTGGTTTGTTTACTAACATTGCTGTTTTCAGACATACATGATATGAGAATTAAGGAATTTAAGTGAAGTTATCATGATTTATACTGTGCCAATGGCTAAACTTAGCATCTTAGAATGTATTTTCATAGTAATTTCAGTTTTCAAAATTTTGTCATATTTTGACACAACATTGCTTTTGGCTCCCTTTAAATTGAATTTAAAACCAGGGCCCGTTTCATAACAATCCGATTCTCCGTAGCAACAGAATTAGTATTTCTCCCCAAAGTCCCCAAAGTCTTGTCAAACCTTTGACTTATGACCTTTTCATATAGATTTCCCCAAGTGTTGCACCATAAAGATGTTCAGTGTACATATAAATCTATGTCATAATTGCGGTCAGATGAGAGGGTTACAAAGCATATTACTCCTCCAATATTGCCAACCCACAAAGCAAACGATGCTATAGTGGAGACTAATGTAGCAAAGATGACCAACAATATGGCGTCAAATTTTCCCTAAGGGGTGCTGCCGGAGAAGAAAATGGGGGTGACTATTTCCTGTACATCACTCCGTTAGAGCCTCACTTTGGTTCTGACCTTTTGACCTTCAGCTCTGGGACTACTCTCGGCTGCGGAAGGGACACAGACTACCTGAAAGCACCTCATGTATGTTTCATGAAGTGGGTTTTTGTTCCCATTTGCCAAAGGGCTGCAAAGGGTCTTTTTTTTCTGAATTTGCCTTTCTTATCAAGGCCATAAATGCTTTTAGCGGCTTCTTCTGAGGGTGGAGGTTCATTGTACGGAAAGACTTTATATCAGAAGTATTTCCAGCATAATTTGACGTCTGTATTTGTTGCTCAGTCATCAGAACATTTTCCACATTGTATATCGTACATTGTAAGTCGAGAAACACATTAAAGATTATAGGAAACTTCTGTATGGTAATAGTGTTGAACTATAGAAGAAGATGCTCAAAGTATGTATTCTGCATAAGGAAAATTGTGTCTTTAGGATGTGTCTTTTCATAGAAGTATTGATAGTGTACTGCTGCAGTGTTTAACTCTTTCCTATTGTCCAACTACGATACTTACAGTCAGCAAAATGCTATGCAATTTGCACATCTGTGCATTATACGGTCTATTTACAATGTAAAGTTTTATTCTTGGAATTATGTATTCATTTATGCTTCGATTGGCCAATAGTGTTAAGACATAGTATAAAAGGACTGTTTTTTCTTATATTACATATCCCTAGATCCCAAACAATAGTGTTTCAGAGGTCATCACATTGCCAACGAGCATGGTGAAGTTCTGTTGTCAGGCGCCTCTCACTTTATATCTCATCAACCTCTCTTGAAGTGGAAGGAGCTATTCACCGTAAAGACCACACTGCACTGTGCGACTTATGCCGGGTCCCCACTTCGCCGACCAAATTCGTGAAGTTGTCGGCCGACCAAGGTACTTAGTAGCCGGGCGACCAACTCCACACTGGCGCCGTGATGTCTGGCGACCAAACCCTTAGTCGCCGTGGGTTTAGGGCAAAATATTTGACATGTTTAATATTGTTCAATAGCCACGGGCGATTAGTTAATCGTCGTGCGACGTACTAAAGTTCCCCCTCGTCGCCCGGCAACTAACTGGAAGAGCGTCCCAACGTGGCGATTAGTGTTTTAGTAGCCCAGCGACTAAGTTAGTCGCCCGACGACATACTAATTTCTTAATCGGCGGACGACTAACGTTAGTAGCCGTCCTTGGTCGGCAAAGTGGGGACGCGGCTTTAGGCTCCAATATTGGCGCAAAATGATGATATCAGAGACAATTTGTATATATAGCAGTATCTATAGGAGCGGTGTAATTGTTTAAGCTTGCCAATTTGGAGGGTTTCACATATGTGTAAAATATGATTTTATTTCTCATGTCTATGCAGTGTGTGTGGCATTGTCGTAATATTATTGTACCGATATCGCATCGTGTAATGCCTCCTTAAACTTCTATATCATCATCACATCTTATACTCATTCAGTACTCTCAGGAACAAGGGTTTAACAGTGTTCCCGAAGGGCCACGTGCTCTTCAAACCAAAGAACCATATTGTTCTTTTTCTAAAGTGAAATTTTCATTTATCTACCCTATATCAGGTAATAGTTGTTCTAGAGTGAACATATGTACCTAAATGCCTTTCATCACATTATTTTCAGCTCTACACAATTCCATTAAGTGATATGATTATATTTGCTAACTTAGAATTATTAGTCACAACTTGAATGCCGATTTGCCGTACACGTTACTGCACATGATAATGATGCACCTATCAAGTGTCGAGGGGTGCGGCCATGCATTATGCATAATATTCAATTGTCTTTGTATAAATTGATAGCATATAGGGTAGCCTATTTATAGCTCTAGGCATGCATGGGGGTTTAGTATGCAGCAAGTGATGCTTAAGTAATTTTTGCATCGCTCCTGGGAGTTACACATTCATATTTTTCTTGAAAATAAAGAATATTCATATTGTCAAGAGGTTTACAGCACTTTCCTACCTCCATTTCCATTGACACCTTCACTTACACTAAGTCCATTGGGAATATGGACAATTAGCACCACACAGTGCAATATTCATGACATATTTACGCCACCATACCTTCACAAATGCCCAGGGAGTGCATCACTGATTTATGCTCACTTGGTGTCAAAAAGGGTTAGTCAGGGCCATTATCATTCTTGGGGCATTAATAGTAAATGGGATGGGGCATGAAAGGACAATAAAGATCACAGAAGCCAGAGCACCCAAACAGAATGGTGATGGAGTTATGTGCAAAGCCCCTTGTATATTTGTATAGAGGTGTAAACCTATTCATGTAGGTGCCTTTACCCAAAGCCTATGCTTGAAGCCTGCACAAAGCCACTACCTCATACAGTCATGGGGTGTATGCAGTCATGCAAATGGTATACATTGAAGGACTCTGCATGTCCCATGAGAGATCACTCTAAATTGAAGGGTGTGCCAGCTTATTATGGAACCAACATGGCTGTCTTAAGTTTCCCCTCAAAACTTGGGAACATGAGATTCCTTAGAAAAGAGAAAAGAAAGGCAACAGTTGTTTCTGAATTGCTAAAGATGTTAGTTATTCTTGTACCCAAATGCCAGAGAATGCTGATGATCAGAGTCTATTTATAAAGATGGTTTGTCATGCAGATATTAGGTACATAACAACACTTTTTATAGTGCTCTATGAAGAACAATGACTGTGTTTAATCCAAACATCCAATAAGTGCCCTGGACCAATGACCACCTGTTGGATGAGTTGCAGGACTATAACAGCCAAAGTTGCAGTAGAAAAAACTTGTTGCGGCATTGATCAGAAAGCCCACTTAATGTTTGCTGACAGGTAAACCAGCTAACTGAACCTCCATGACAGAATAGCAAAGCTACGTTCTGGGAGAAAAATCTTTCTGAAGATTGATGGAGAATTACCAGTCAAGTGAAAGGCTTCTTGTTCTCTATGTGAGGCATCACTCTATCTACCCATCTGACAATAGCTCTGATTACACATTGCAACATAGATAATTCCTTTGTTTCCTTATTCAGTAATCATACTCTGAGGTCATATAACATATTCCAAGCAGATAGTTATATACACTTTGGCTAGGACTGGATAGTCATAGAGAATTCACCTTAATTACTGATAAAGTATACACCTTTCCCACGAACCTGCCATCCTGCCTACCTTTTAGGGCTTTTGGTAGCTGGATTACCTCACTCCATATAGGTTCACTATAGGGAAAGCCCTAATAAAACCTGTCAGATTTATTTCACTAGGGGGCGCCATTTTTATGAAGATGTATACTTTTTTGTCTAAATCCCATGACACTTTTACCAAGTGATCCCAGCCCAACTCAGTGGTGGGGTCAGGTTACTGCATCCCTCTACCATCTAAATTGAATGGTGTGCCAACTCATTATGAAACCGTCTTGGCTCTTTAATGTTGCTCATTAGAACTTGGAATGATGGCGATCCTCAGAGTAGAGTCTTGTGTTTTATATTGCTGGGCACAACAGTCGGTGCTGTAAGCCAAGACCAAAGCTGAGATTTTATTCACATAGACTTTGTTTAGCATGAATGCATTGGTTCTTTCCAGCATGCTTTATAGCACCTATAATCTATGAATAACAGTGACTATGTTTAATCGAAACACTCGCTAAGTGCTCTGGACTGAATAACACCTGTTGAATGACTCCCAGGACTGCATCAGCAAAAGTTGCAATAAAACAAACCTTGTCAGACATTGATTAGAAAGCCCACTGAATGTTTGCTGACAGGTAAACCAGCCAACCGAACCTCCATGACAGAATAGCTAGGCACGGCTCTGGGAGAAAAACAGTTCTGAAGATCGATGGAGAATTACCAGACAAGTGAAAGGCTTCTTGTTCCTTATGTGAGGACTCAGTCGATATATTCATTTGACAGAAGCACTGATCTGCACTTTGCAACAAAAATGATTCCCTTATTTCCTTTTCCTGTTTCATTCAGGCCATAACACATATTCCAATTAACCAGACAGTCATTTACACCTTGGGAACTATGCATAGGGAGCTTATCTTAATTGCTGATAACTAGGCAACTGCGTTGAGTTGTGGTCAGTCTAATAATATGATTAATACAAGTACCTTATCTAAAATCAAGATGAGCCATCTATAGCCAAACAGTCGTAGGAAGAAATCTACAACTATCAGTGCATATTATTGTGTTGCCAGCCCTTTAGATCAATTAGAATAATATACACATGTGACATTAATAAAAGCAATTGAAATATTGAGCAATGACGAGTGTTGAAAAGTTGTAATGTTTATAAACATCCAACATACCAGCCCAATCCGAAAAGCAGTATGATAGCAGAGATTGTTTGCCTGATAATACATACACATAGCTACATGCATGTACATACATGTGTGTTACGGTCTGTTTCTGCGTCTGTGTATGTTGTATATTCATGGCAACCCACTGAACATCTTTGGTTTTAGATTTACTAATTCATGCTATTAAATTGCACACGTTGTTTTCATAAGATGTCAATTTTGTTGAATAGAAACAAGCAGTGACGGGGTTTCCCCACTGTGGGTATTTTAGTTGCGACACGATAAAAGTGATGAAACTGAAAAGACCTTTGAATAATTTACAAGATGAAACTCTTCAGTGTTGCCTTCAATACCTATACAGTTTCCCTCAAAAAAAGAAAATCTATATTCAGAGCGGTCCCTTGTTTGACAGTCAATTTACTTTGAAGAGGTGTTGATACGCAATTCTCTATTGTTATGAGCTGCTTATATAAGTGATTCAGTTTCTGTGTAGCCTTGTCTCAGATGAAAAAGATACGTCGATAACGTCAACATCATAGCTGGGTCTTTGTCTACCTCTTTCCCTGGGCCTAAAATATGAACAGGAGGCTGTGTCCCGCGACTCGGTGTACAGATTGAATGCTGGTCACATAAAGGTGGGAACTCACTGAGCGATGGATCTAAAATTTGGTCGTTTAGGAGATCAGAATTGGTCGAAAAAGACCAGTACTGGGCGAAAAAGGACCAGAACTAGTGTTCCACTGAGCCATGCAAGCAGAAATCTTTAGTGGGGAAAAGGCCAGTTGCTTGAAAAATATCTGATAATTTTAGATATTGGTCCCTGGCAATTTCTAACTCAACCAGAATCTTAGTTGCATCGCTCAGTGGGTTCCCGCCCTTACCCGTAGGCCTACTGCTCTATCATTTTGGACCTTTGAGTTCTATTTGTGTCTATTCATGGTAAATATAATAAAGGAATATTACAATCTTGTCTATTGTCGTATAGTGGCATGATAAGAATGAGTCCAGGTTCCTTTTGATGTTTAATGTTTATTCCATTCTTCATTCCTAGTACTTCTTGTTGTTACATTAAGCTGTTGCAGGAGGAGGCCCCAGCCTGACACTCACCACTCCCCAGTGGTGAGCTGCTCATATATATGTCACCACATTCCACTGTCACGTGACACAGGAGTGGGGGGAGGGTGCACTTTAAGACCTTGCCTCTATTAGGCTGTATAAACATGCTATGTTACACCATGCATTAAAGATTCTCTCAAGTAAAACAGGATTTTTGAATTGTGATGATCAGAAGATTGGTTTACCCTTGCATTAGAATAGAGATTTCAAATTACATTTTGGGAAGTTTTAAATGGTTGCAAATCCTTCCAAAACAACTTGAGTTCAAGGCTTACAATTGCTGAAGATTGTTGATATTGCTGAACAATGTCCAATATTTAGAACTGATTATCATTAATTTTGTGTTTCAAATAATATTATAGTGAAGAGAACGTACCCTTAACCGCTTTTATTTGAACTGTTAAGCCCTATACCCACTAAGCAACTTTTGCAGAGTTGGGCAACAGATCGGCACTTAAGTCGGCCGATTCTAGGGGTAGAATCAGCCGACTTTACCAGCAACTCATATCAAACTTGCCCATTTCAATATACTTTACTAACAGGCGATCATAAGAATCGCTGATTCTCCCAGTTGCCCGTCGCCCATCGCCGGTAAAATCGCCTAGTGGGTATGGGGCTTTAGGTGGTTACATCAACTTTAAAACTTTGATATCATTGCAGGTCTCACTGTACACAATCATAAAATAGTAAAAGCAGAGGGAGAAGCGGTCGAATGTACCCTGAGTCAGAGGTTCTCATTTCAGGTCTGTGCACTAATGCAAATGATACGTGTTTCTTTGTGCAACGGTTCAATTTTAATGATTGCCACAGTTCTGATTGACACTGATCCAATGCAAACAAACACTTCAGCCCAGCCTACCCGGCCCCAGCTGCATCGACCGCTGCGCGATTCGAAATTCCAGCCTTGTGCATGTGGGTGCCCAATTGATGGCAATTAAAAGGAAAGTTGTTCCAACAAAGTTGGGAAATTGTTTCAAAACATTTAAAAGTTTCATTTTCAGAGCATGTAAAAACAGTACAGTTTGTTTATTCATGATTCCGCCATGTCAGATTTCATTTGAATCCCAATGTTGGGAGTCGGGATTGCATTTGCAATATTTTCTCTATGCATTAGGTTCTGGTCCGTCCAAGTTTCTTACTTTTCTATGACCCTCATTTTGTGTCAAAGGTTTTTGAGGTATGTGTCCTTAAATGTAATTCGATAGGAATCCCTATGGCCTGGGACATTACTGAGTATAACTTATGCAAAGTCCTCACCTAATATAATTTAGCCTAGGCAATAAAGAAAGCCTACACTCCCAATGGGACTATCTACATAGCATGAGACTCATAAAACTCAGACTTAGTGCCTCGTCCATTGATATTGGTTATACATTAGAAATGACCGAGGTGATTATGATTCCTATCAGTGTGAAAATAATCTTATAATTTGCATGTATGACACCATACCTCCCCTTCCCTCCCTCACCCTTACCCTTGCCTCACACTGCCCCCTGGTGACAGAAATCTCGTTAATTATTCAGAACTCCACCTGGCGGCTAGGTCAAGGTCACCTTCAACATCCGGTCTCGAGGGATCTCGTGGGCTCTCGCACATCTCCGCAAGATTGAAGGACATTCGCTGAGGATACGGAGATGGATAGTATGGAGGGGTCTCTGGAGTCAGTGCTCCTCTCTTAAGTATATCCTCTGCTTTTGGAGACATCTGATTTCCAGCTATACTGAAACTGTGGTCACAATGGAAGAGTGTGTTTGAAATGTACGAATAATGCCATAGAAATAGCACAATTACAAATCTTGCCATACATCCTTAAGGCTGTATTCCACTAGCCGTTGTTAATTGGCGATTTAGGAAATCGCCATTCAAAATAAGGCTAATAACGAACATTTCACGCCTTATATATCGATTTTGAATTCTTGGTCACGTGATAGGATGTATCGTCCGTGAGTTCCTCTCATAGGCCTATTTCTAAAAACTAGCAAATTCCCACTTATCAAAATCTCTTTGTGGATTACAAGCTTTATAATACTTCTGAATGTTTCATTGCAGTGTGATAAGATAGCAGTACCTCCAAAATCACATACAATTACCCAATAATGAAATGAATAGTATCGTTCACCACTTCTGGAGTTAAGCCCTGTTTCCACCAGCCAATTTTACTACCGATTTCAAAAAACGGCAGTGAAAATATTAGTTAATCACTAACATGTTATATACCAATAAAATGCGCTTTTAATTCTCTTTCATATGGTATATAAGATATATAATTTTTTGTTATAATACCAGTTAAAAGTAATAAATTACCAAATTATCATTGTTTAAATCAGTTGGTGGAAACAGGGCCTAAGGGTTGATGTAGTAACACACCGATTTTATAACCTAACAATGACCGCATGAGATATCAACTGTAAGATTTATCTTTATATTTTCTGAAAATATAAAGATAAAAAATACAAATTCATTGTTTCGCTGACTATGCTAACCTTTATCAGCAGGGGTCGTCAGAAAGGCCACTAATGTGTGCTGCCAGCCACTAAAATATGTAGGTAGACAGCAGTCCGTTGGTCTGATGGTATCACTTTGACCATGGATCTCGGATTTCCCAGACTGACTCGTGCCTAACAATAATAAATTGGTCGGCCGTCTCTCTGGAGGACGTGCTTTGGTAGGAGGAAGACTTCCGAGCTGGGATGGTAGAGGGAGAGCACTGGGTCACCATGGCATGTAATAGCTATGTAGACTGGTAATAAAATAATATCATAATAATATTATGATATCATTTTATATATATATATATATATATTATATAAATGTGAGGAAATTAAACATGTTAAGTATCGGGAACACCAACACTTAACATGTTTATTTTTCTCACTTTTATATATTATCAAATTAGAGTTACAACCTGTGCTGATTCAACATAATTATCATATTATAATTTGGCGTTTTGATGTATCATGGATCACCAGCTTTAAGTATAGTTCAATATATGTTAGATCGTTATGCTTGATTTCTAACGTGATTCGGTTTAACACAGTTAGATCATTCACATGTACTGCAACCCAGTGCAGAAGGGAGTGTTTTGGTATTAGTATAATGCGCCATATATTTCTAGGCAGAGGATTCTTTCATCTATGCCTAGGCCATAATAATTAAGATAATGTTCATATCATTTTGTAATCTTAATCCCTTTCTCTACCTGAAATAGTTCTTGAAGTCAATCTCGTTAACTGGAGTCAATATCAAATTCAGTTTAGAAAGGGTCACTTTGATATTGATTTTACAAAGAATGAAAGGATTTCATGTTGGAATCCCACTCTCATCAAGTAAATTGCAAGTACTTGGTTTTCAATACGCTCCTCTCAAAGAGTAGCAAGGTTTCTAGCTGAGTTATTGTGATGAAACAATATCATGTTATTGGTTCATTGTCCAGTGCATAGCTGAATATCAATGCCGGTTTTCTGAAAAACAGAGTTTAAAAACTATATTTTACTCTCCTTTTAGTGGTGCTGGAAGTAAGCCAATTAGTATGTTTAAAATAATGTTGTAACTGGCAGTAATATGTCAATTATCCAAAGTCATAGGACCAATAAAATTTAAATGATTGAGGTTTGGATAAAAATTATGCTACAAAAGGGTAGGGGACTATTGAATAAAGGTGAAATCATTGTTGTTATCATTCTGCAATTAATCATCTATTCACATGCAATCTTACATTCCCCCACCCCAACACATATGCACACAAGGCACTAAATCTAAAATCTTTGCCATTATAGGTGTCTTTTTGTCATTTAATGCCACCACAAGACGCTAAATAACATACAGATTAACTACATCGTTTCATTGCTACTTTTTCCTTTTGGTTATTATCCTAGGACATAATTATCTCTTGGTTTGGATTACTTAGGAGGGGGTTTTGTGGCGGTTTATATTGGCAAATGTCACGCATGACAAAGCTCACTCTAATCTAGCCGGATTCGTTTTCATCCAGGCATGTTTATTGCCAAATGGCAGAGCATTATGAGCTGTCGGGGCCTAATGGAGTACAAGGTAAGTCAACAGGGCAGTGGAGACAGAGTAAACTAAGTGGTGCCATGCGTGGACTGTGGAGACAGACAACAGAACAGCCACCAACTCTGTTGTCGATACCTACAAATGGGTATGACCACAATGAGCTGGCTTCCGGAGCCATCCCCTTAACTCTGGCAGGGTGTGGGTGGGGGTGTGGGGAGCGCTTAGTCTTTAATGTAGTTATATACTAACTGTGAAACTAATGCCCCCTATTTTGTGATGTTTATAATTATTCTGCAGTCCCCCATTGCCAGGAAATCCCACACGCGGACTGTGAAGGCAGACAACAGAGCAGCTCCCACCAACTCTGTTGTCGATACCTACAAATGGGTATGACCACAATGGGCTGGCTTCCGGAGCCATCCCCTTCTGGCAGGGTGGGGGTGGGGGGGTGGGGAGCACTTAGTCTTTGAATGTAGTTATAATACCAACTGTGAAACTAATGCCTCCCTATTTTGTGTTGTTTATATTCTGCAGTCCCCCTTTGTCAGGAAATCCCATGGACAGCCCCTTCAAAATAACATTCTTTGAAAATTTCTTGTTCTTGGTTATAGTTTTACTCAATATTTGGTTTGAGAGGCATACTGGAGGAATCTTAGGGCAGGGCATTATGAGCTGTTGGGACTTAATGGAGTAAAAGGTAAGTCAACAGGGCATTGGAGACAGAGTAAACTAAGTGGTGCCAGGCGTGGACTGTGGAGGCAGACAACAGAGCAGCTCCCACCAACTCTGTTGTCAATACCTACAAATGGGTATGACCACAATGGGCTGGCTTCCGGAGCCATCCCCTTAACTCTGGCAGGGTGTGGGGAGCACTTAGTCTTTGAATGTAGTTATAATATACCAACTGTGAAACTAATGCCTCCCTATTTTGTGATGTTTATATTCTGCATCCCCACAACCCTTTTAGGAAATCTGATGGACAGCCCCTTCAAATTGACATTCTTTGAAAATTTCTTGTTCTTGGTTATAGTTTTACTCGATATTTGGTTTGAGAGGCATAGTGAAGAAATCTTAGGGCAGAGCATAATGAGCTGCATGTTGGGACCTAATGGAGTACAAGGTAAGTCAACAGGGCATTGGAGACCGAGTAAACTAAGTGGTGCCATGCAGGGACTGTGGAAGCAGACAACAGTGCAGCCACTGACTCTGTTGTCGATACCTACAAATGGGTATGACCACAATGGGCTGGCTTCCGGAGCCACCCCTTAACTCTGGCAGGGTGCGGGTGGGGGTGTGGGGAGCACTTAGTCTTTGAATGTAGTTATATATCAACTGTGAAACTAATGCCTCTCTATTTTGTGATGTTTATAATTATTCTGCAGTCCCCTTTTGTCAGTAAATCCCATGGACAGCCCCTTCAAAACAACATTCTTTGGAAATTTCTTGTTCTTGGTTATAGTTTTACTAGTATTTGGTTTGAGAGGCATACTGGAGGAATCTTAGGGCAGGGCATTATGAGCTGTTGGGACTTAATGGAGTACAAGGTAAGTCAACAGGGCATTGGAGACAGAGTAAACTAAGTGGTGCCATGCGGGGACTGTGGAGGCAGACAACAGAGCAGTTCCCATCAACTCTGTTGTCGATACCTACAAATGGGTATGACCACAATGAGCTGGCTTCCGGAGCCATCCCCTTAGCTCTGGTACAGTACTAGTGGAGGTGGGGGAGGTACTTAGTCTTTGAATGTAGTCAACAATTGTGAAACTACAGCGTTCCATTTTGTGATGTTTGTATTCTGGCAGCCCCACTTTGTAAGGAAACCCCATGGAGAGTCCTTCCAAAATGGCTTTCTTTGGCAATTTCTTGGGTTTTAATCAATATTTGATTTGAGAGGCTTATTGAAGGAATCAAATGGCAGAGCATTTTGAGCTGTCGGGGCCTAATGGAGTACAAGGTAAGTCAACAGGGCATTGGAGACAGAGTAAACTAAGTGGTGCCATGCGGGGACTGTGGAGGCAACAACAGAGCAGCTCCCACCAACTCTGTTGTCAATACCTACAAATAGGTATGACCACAATTGGCTGGCTTCCGGAGCCATCCCCTTAATTCTGGCAGGGTGTGGGTGGGGGTGTCGGGGGCACTTAGTCTTTGAATGTAATTATATACCAATGGTGAAAGTAATGCCCCCCTATTTTTTTATGTTTATATTCTGCAGTCCCTCTTGTCAGGAAATATCAAGGACTGCCCCTACAAAAAGACATTCTTTGAAAATTTCTTGTTCTTGGTTATAGTTTCACTCAATGTTTGGTTTGAGAGGCATACTGGAGAAATCTTAGGGCAGGGCATTATGAGCTGTTGGGACTTAGTGGAGTACAAGGTTAGTCAACAGGGCATTGGAGACAGAGTAAACTAAGTGGTTCTACATGGGGACTGTGAAAGCAGCAACAGTGCAGCCCCCAACACTGCTGTTGGTACAAACCAATGCGTATGACCACAATGTGCTGGCTTCGGGAGCCCTCCCCATAGTCCATGGAGAGGGGATGTGGGGCACCCAGTCTATGAATATAGTTACCAACTGTGAAACTACAACTGTCTTATTTTGTGATGTTTATGTTCTGGCAGCCCCCTGTCAGGAAAGCCCATGGGAAGCCCCTGCAAAATGGCTTTCTTTGACAATTTCTTGGTTTTAATCCATATTGAATTTTGGCTTGAGAGGCTTACTGAAGGAATCAAATGGCAGAGTATTATGAGCTGTTGGGACCTAATAGTGTACAAGTTTAGACAACTTGGAATAAGAGAGAGAATAAACTAAGTGGTATCATGTGAGCACTGTGAAGGCAGACAAAAGAGCAGTTCCCACTGGTCAACTCTGTTGTCAATATGTACAAATGAGTATGACTACAATGGGCTGGCTTCCGGAGGCCTCCCCTTAACTCCAGCATAGTGGGGGTGGGGGGCACTTAGTCTTTGAATGTAGTTAACAACTGTGAAACTGCAGCCTTCCTATTTTGTGATGTTTATATTCTGGCAGCCCCACATGGTCAGGAAAGCCTAATGGAGTACAAGCTAAATCAATAGGGCATAGGAGACAGAGGACACTAAGTGGTGCCACACGTGGACTGAAGGCAGACAACAGAACAGCCACTGGCTCTGTTGTC
The DNA here is from genome assembly GCA_936440205.1 of Lepidonotus clava. Lineage (NCBI taxonomy): Eukaryota > Metazoa > Annelida > Polychaeta > Phyllodocida > Polynoidae > Lepidonotus > Lepidonotus clava. Next base: position 18,658,214 of record OW387135.1, read on the forward strand.
GATATTTACAAATATGTATGACTACAATGGGCTAGCTTCCAGGGCCATTCCCTTAATGCCTGGGGGAGGGGAGGTGGGATGGACTCAACTTTTGAATGTGGTTACCAACTGTGTTACCATAGTCCCCCTGTTTTGTTCATATTCTGCAGCCCCCACTTTCAGGAAATCCTGCAGACAGCCCCTCAAAACTGACATTCTTTGAAAATTTCTTGCTCGTAAATTTACTTGATATTTCGTTTGAGAGGTATATTGATTTAATATTATTACGAAAAATGATTTATTACTGTTTATTAAGCTGGTATCAAAGATATTTGACACCATATGCTATAAACCATTTGACACCAAGTCATTTTAAAACCATGTTAATCTTGCACCCCTTAATTCGTGTACACCGGCCCATAACCAGTAATGTGCCGATACTACAGGCACAGCATCAAACCGGTAGACCATTGCGCTCATACTTTTTTTTTTAAATTTTAACTTCTTCACACATAACACCTTATCTTCCAGAGGCTAGATTAATAATAATACAATATCATAGTATAGTAATATAAGATGAATTTTACATGATTGATGAGCAATGAATAAGTTACACTGAGGTTATCAATGCTGTGCAAATTACCTGAATTAAAAAAGAAAAGAATATTGACAGCTCTCATAAAAGTTCGTTTTATTATTTGACAGCTCCGTTTTTAACCCAAATTGCCCTTCCACAGCTGGAGCTCCTTGAGGGTTTGACTGGTACTCATTTCCGGACCAAGTAGCCCCCTGCCCCTGGGCCCTTACCCTATTGATATGGTTAACTTTGTACCTGTGTACCTTGGAATTATCATGATGGGTTGAAATATTGTGTAAAAAGGTACTTTGTTTCAAGGGTTTGGTTTTCTGCATGCCTTCCAGGGGCGGATTCAGTGTTTGAGATGAGGTTATCCAGGGTTTCCCCCTCCCTGCCACCTTCTTTTGGTGAGTACTTTAATTACGCACTACACAATGTTTGGAATGTTAGGATTGTATCGATATTATTACAACATATTCATATTTAGAGCCTGTTTGTATGACCACCTTATCTTTATTCTCTTAGTTGTTCGTACAAGTTGTTTGATTGCTAATAATCCTTTCAACTTTAACATCACCTGCCCCGTATTCTAAGACGTTTTGAACGTAACTTGAACCAACTTTGAACCTTCCTTGAACCTATTTTCTGTTCAAGAGAGATCAACCCATGGAAACGGTTCAACTCCCATTTCTAAAACAAAGATTTTGTTCAAATATGGTTCAAATGTGGTTCAAAGTTAAACCACCTATGGGGGGTGGTTCAAGGTAGGTTCAAGATGCTCAAACTATAAAAACAGATGTTGCTAAGTGTGAAAATGCTAAAATTAATTCCTTTTAACAAAATTAGATCATTTTCCAGTATATTAATAAATGTAAAACACTCTGAATTGATAAAACCCAATTTTCAGGGCTTGAACCTAAACTGCAATGTATTGGTTCAAAGTTGGTTCTGCATACCAAATTATGGTTCAAGGTGGTTCAAATAGGTTCAAGTTGGTTCAAAATGAAAAAGGTTCAAATTTGTCTTAGAATTATGATTTGAACCAAAAGATCAACTGAACGTTTCTTGAACCTAACTGAGCCAAAGTTCAAATCGGCACTTAGAATACGGGGCCAGCTACTATATCCCTCTATCATAGCCGTTACAGTCATATTCATGAGCACATAAACAGTCCAATCATCTCAGGGCCACCCTCAAGGCACCTTCCCGAGGCCTCCCAATTTTGGTCTGGGTTTCACTGGGGTTGGCATGTGCTCACGTAACCTTAGGATTCTCACGGCCTAGTCAGAACCTGCCCTTGATTGCTTGTGTTAGCCATATTAGTCTACTTCTCAAACATTAGTCAACAATGGATCAGATGTTCATAGTTGAGCACCTTGAAGGACACTGGTTTATTTTCAAATACCGGACGGCCTTTTATAGGCTACAGGAACATGCTGATTGGGTATTACATAATTATCACATGACATAGGCCTAACCCTATAAATCCCGTGTTTATGTACTAATATGTACTACATTATTTGATATGTTATAATATATAACATTCCAAATAATATGCACTGTATGTTATAATATAACATCAGAACAATATAAGCTGTATTCATAAACATATGATATTACATAATTATAATCTTAGACTGAAATATGTTTTGATGAAAGCAATCTCAATGCCCAGAATGCTCCAATCACCGTTTACACCTGTCCCAGGTATTTACTCCACACTCCTACCAGATTACAACCGCAAGCCTGTAATCAGGCATTTTGCAGTGAGTGGCCTCAGGTTGGTGGTGAGTTTGCTATTCCTGCCATGCACAGAGGGTGTCTTGACTTGCGGCCAGCGGTCCCCTTTGGTCCAAAGTGTACGTGTCTGTTATCCCCGATCGGGGCAGGATCTGTCAACACATGGATGTTTAATGGACCGCAGGCCCCTGCCATTGGGCCCTGCGGGGACCCTGTGGTAACCCTACTGCGTACCTTGGACCACGTCTTCAGCTAGCCTGCCGAAAGTCAATGTTTGCCGATACTACTCACATCCTATAATCCTATTGGGTGTTAAGGTATTGATTTTATTCAAAGTATTTTAGTCTACAGTTATAAGTCATAAAATGTGTCATTGGGCCGTGCGTGGACCATAGACTAACTTATCAGTTTGCCGGACGAAAGTCAACATTTGCAGATACTACTCACACCCTGATGCTAGGCCTATAATGCATATTATTTTAAACTAAGTGTATGTAATGTTATCAATTGTGAAACATTTCATTTGACTCTAAGGGGATCCTGTGTACTGTAGACTGTGTCGTCAGTTGGCTTATGAGTTTATGCAAAACATTCTAGGTTAGGGTTTAAGAGTATCAAAATTTGATACTCTTAAACCCTTACCTAATTAATTTAATGTGTATAATATCATTGTGCACTCTAGAGACTATGGACATCATCTTAATTTGGCTGGTGTACGTCAACATTTGCCTATACTACTCACACATTATGACCCTAGAGGTATTGGGTTGAGTTTATAGGATGAACCATTTTCTTATAGTATGAGAAATCCAATGATCTTGAGGCTAAGTATAAGGCTGTTGTGTATTTACAAAATATTTTGGGTAAGTGATAGGAAATCTCATGTGCGCTACGGACCGCGGACCTACTGTCAACCAAGTTTTCAGTTGGCCTTATGAAAAAAGTAATCAGGGCTAGTCTCATAAATAACTAAGTATTTTTCATTAATATCGGAACACCACTCAATCTGGATTGCGTCTCCATTTTACCCGTCTAAAAATATTTTTTCCTATACATCTCTTGTATCATAACACTAGAAGTACTGAATATATGAATTTCTAGAATATTTTTTTCTAGGATACGATAATTATTCTTGGATCGGTTTACAATATTTATGAACTATATATCATGTCATGCTGCACTGCTTCGTCCCGGATGTTGGCCTGAGTTAAACCGACATTTGCCCATACTACTTACAGAAGTATCCACAGTGGTATACGTAAGTAGTAGACCAACATGTCGGTTTTCATGCAGGCGCTGGTATGTACACACTGACACACATTGAGTTGCCCCAGGCTTGGTTGAATGGGCGGGGTGGCACCTGCAGTATGGATAAAGGGGTCCTTGATGGGGGTCCCAAATGTCGCATCTCGAATATGAGAAAAGGCCATGTCAACTGTCACTTAATTCTCCGTGTCCCATGTCGCCTCTAAGAGATCCTTATGTTCCATGTCGAATTTAAGAAATAAACGTTGTGCAGATGACGTCACATCTCCCAAATTAAGCTGGCCGCCATATTCATAAGCTTTATCATTTGCAATTTTAAGGGCTTTAGATTACATTTTAATGCCAAATGTATTTAGAGTAGGCTTACTAACTCACAATCAAGTATCAATGACATTTAGAATTGACAGATTTGATTCGTAGCCACATGGTCATGATCACCACATGGTGATTACCAAAAAGTGGTCACGTGACCCAGTCTGCACAAGATCTATAGGCTATAGGCCTATCATGTCTTTTTTTTCTTCATGTCACTAAGCCCTATGTCCTATGTCGATTTTAGGATGCTGTCTCCGTATGGAATTTAGGGGTCTAGAGCCATTATAGAGGATGGATACAGAGTTGAGCTGTATGCGTGCATCGGATGGCCCGAAGGCATCGGGGTAATGTAAACGTGTAAGGGCTCCCGATGGAAATCACGGCCTGAGAGGTTGGTTCAAAGGGTATCAACAAAGAGGGCTTTTGGGATGGGTGACAGCCCGAACGCGTTGGGTGGTGGTGTTATAGCATGGGGATAAATAATAGATGGGTGTATACTTTAAATAGCACTGCGATGTGTAGTACATACATGAGGGGCTTTTCATTGAAAATCCTAGCATGTAATTGTATTATATATTGAAGATTATTATATGTTATATCATATTTATATTAGTCATATAATCACACTGAAAAAAATGAGGGTTGGAAAGTTAGTCAAATGTCCGAACTTTTTGTGAAAACCTTAGGACTTTTGACGGTGCATTTTTGTCCGAACTTTCTAACCTTTTTTTGACTAACTTATAGTCAAATTGACTACCCCTAATGTAAAAAGTTAGTCATTTAAAACGAAAAACGCAGCCAATGCCCCGAAGGGGACTCGAACCCGGGTCCCTCATGTGGGAGGCAGATACTATAACCACTACACTACCGAGTTTTGTTTAGGAGGAGTGTGCAGGTGTTCCTGTTTCCTTAGACTTCCTAACTACGTTTTTCGGGGATCTTTAAAGATAGAGAACAACTCTCAGCGGCCAATTTGCGTGACTCTCTTTAAAGAGGCCTATATTTCTTAATATCCATAGCATAATTATGACTATTATATAATTAAGTACACATTTGAAAACCGTATCTACCTATATAAATTATAATTCATGATATTGTGTAGAGATACAAAAACCTTTTTTTAAACATGAATATCTCATTTAATATCTAATGAAAAGATATGAAATTTTCACAGCATATATACATTTCCTTTCAGGGTAGCATGTCCCAGATTCGCTTTTTAGGTCCTGGTTTTTGTTTCATGAAATCTAGAAAATAATTTGAGAAAAATCTTTTTTCACCCACCCGTTTTTTGACATAAAATGAAAACCAGGGCCTAAATAAAAATGTTCGCTCCATGATAACATTATTGACAAGCAGCCCAAATTTTGTAGTAATATCTTAAGCGGTTACTGAAATATCCTTGTTTGAAAAATAAAAGTGAAAAAAAATAGTATTTTACCTTTAGTTTCTTTAGTCATAAAGTGACAACAAAATACTTAATATGAAAAAAATAAATAAAATTATGCTTCATCTTTTGATATGTAATACATAATTGTTCTATAACTAGAGAGGACACAATTTTGAATCACTGTAAATGGCGCCCTCACAGGTGTTGTCTAATACACGTGGGCCTATGCAATAAGGGGGAAGAGGGTGGTTTCAAAAATGTTTGCAAAATGTTAATAGGCCTATTGCTCATTTTTCTCTATAAATTGGAACGTGCAGATGTAAGTCCGTAATCAGTAATTATGGTTTTAATATTCATAATTTTCCATGATCACCATTGAAACTTGGTAATTGCAGTGACCTCCAAAGGCCTCCCAGGGGAGTGCAGCAGTCTTAGTTTTAGTACTAATACATTGAAAACGGATGATGTTCTATGTAATATCTGCTGCATTTCATAGAATAAAAAAAGTTTTGTGTCTTGACCAACATAACAGTAAGAGGTTAGTCAATGTGACTAAGGAGTTAGTCAAATTAAGAAAATGATGAAATATTCATATCTGTATCATAATCTTGAGGTCTTACCTTGTAATTAGGTCTATACAACTCTCTAATGATAAAGCTCATTGATCTCTTGAGGGTTAGAAAGTTAGTCAATATGGCTAAGGGGTTAGTCATTTAATAGTAAGATGTACCTGGAGAAAGGTTAGAAAGTTAGACTCTCATTGACTAACCCAGAATTTCGCTGGTCAAAGTCAGTTTTGACTAACTTTCTAACTTTTCACTTTTTTCAGTGCACTGAAAAAAATGAGGGTTGGAAAGTTAGTCAAATGTCCGAACTTTTTGTGAAAACCTTAGGACTTTTGACGGTGCATTTTTGTCCGAACTTTCTAACCTTTTTTTGACTAACTTATAGTCAAATTGACTACCCCTAATGTAAAAAGTTAGTCATTTAAAACGAAAAACGCAGCCAATGCCCCGAAGGGGACTCGAACCCGGGTCCCTCATGTGGGAGGCAGATACTATAACCACTACACTACCGAGTTTTGTTTAGGAGGAGTGTGCAGGTGTTCCTGTTTCCTTAGACTTCCTAACTACGTTTTTCGGGGATCTTTAAAGATAGAGAACAACTCTCAGCGGCCAATTTGCGTGACTCTCTTTAAAGAGGCCTATATTTCTTAATATCCATAGCATAATTATGACTATTATATAATTAAGTACACATTTGAAAACCGTATCTACCTATATAAATTATAATTCATGATATTGTGTAGAGATACAAAAACCTTTTTTTAAACATGAATATCTCATTTAATATCTAATGAAAAGATATGAAATTTTCACAGCATATATACATTTCCTTTCAGGGTAGCATGTCCCAGATTCGCTTTTTAGGTCCTGGTTTTTGTTTCATGAAATCTAGAAAATAATTTGAGAAAAATCTTTTTTCACCCACCCGTTTTTTGACATAAAATGAAAACCAGGGCCTAAATAAAAATGTTCGCTCCATGATAACATTATTGACAAGCAGCCCAAATTTTGTAGTAATATCTTAAGCGGTTACTGAAATATCCTTGTTTGAAAAATAAAAGTGAAAAAAAATAGTATTTTACCTTTAGTTTCTTTAGTCATAAAGTGACAACAAAATACTTAATATGAAAAAAATAAATAAAATTATGCTTCATCTTTTGATATGTAATACATAATTGTTCTATAACTAGAGAGGACACAATTTTGAATCACTGTAAATGGCGCCCTCACAGGTGTTGTCTAATACACGTGGGCCTATGCAATAAGGGGGAAGAGGGTGGTTTCAAAAATGTTTGCAAAATGTTAATAGGCCTATTGCTCATTTTTCTCTATAAATTGGAACGTGCAGATGTAAGTCCGTAATCAGTAATTATGGTTTTAATATTCATAATTTTCCATGATCACCATTGAAACTTGGTAATTGCAGTGACCTCCAAAGGCCTCCCAGGGGAGTGCAGCAGTCTTAGTTTTAGTACTAATACATTGAAAACGGATGATGTTCTATGTAATATCTGCTGCATTTCATAGAATAAAAAAAGTTTTGTGTCTTGACCAACATAACAGTAAGAGGTTAGTCAATGTGACTAAGGAGTTAGTCAAATTAAGAAAATGATGAAATATTCATATCTGTATCATAATCTTGAGGTCTTACCTTGTAATTAGGTCTATACAACTCTCTAATGATAAAGCTCATTGATCTCTTGAGGGTTAGAAAGTTAGTCAATATGGCTAAGGGGTTAGTCATTTAATAGTAAGATGTACCTGGAGAAAGGTTAGAAAGTTAGACTCTCATTGACTAACCCAGAATTTCGCTGGTCAAAGTCAGTTTTGACTAACTTTCTAACTTTTCACTTTTTTCAGTGCACTGAAAAAAATGAGGGTTGGAAAGTTAGTCAAATGTCCGAACTTTTTGTGAAAACCTTAGGACTTTTGACGGTGCATTTTTGTCCGAACTTTCTAACCTTTTTTTGACTAACTTATAGTCAAATTGACTACCCCTAATGTAAAAAGTTAGTCATTTAAAACGAAAAACGCAGCCAATGCCCCGAAGGGGACTCGAACCCGGGTCCCTCATGTGGGAGGCAGATACTATAACCACTACACTACCGAGTTTTGTTTAGGAGGAGTGTGCAGGTGTTCCTGTTTCCTTAGACTTCCTAACTACGTTTTTCGGGGATCTTTAAAGATAGAGAACAACTCTCAGCGGCCAATTTGCGTGACTCTCTTTAAAGAGGCCTATATTTCTTAATATCCATAGCATAATTATGACTATTATATAATTAAGTACACATTTGAAAACCGTATCTACCTATATAAATTATAATTCATGATATTGTGTAGAGATACAAAAACCTTTTTTTAAACATGAATATCTCATTTAATATCTAATGAAAAGATATGAAATTTTCACAGCATATATACATTTCCTTTCAGGGTAGCATGTCCCAGATTCGCTTTTTAGGTCCTGGTTTTTGTTTCATGAAATCTAGAAAATAATTTGAGAAAAATCTTTTTTCACCCACCCGTTTTTTGACATAAAATGAAAACCAGGGCCTAAATAAAAATGTTCGCTCCATGATAACATTATTGACAAGCAGCCCAAATTTTGTAGTAATATCTTAAGCGGTTACTGAAATATCCTTGTTTGAAAAATAAAAGTGAAAAAAAATAGTATTTTACCTTTAGTTTCTTTAGTCATAAAGTGACAACAAAATACTTAATATGAAAAAAATAAATAAAATTATGCTTCATCTTTTGATATGTAATACATAATTGTTCTATAACTAGAGAGGACACAATTTTGAATCACTGTAAATGGCGCCCTCACAGGTGTTGTCTAATACACGTGGGCCTATGCAATAAGGGGGAAGAGGGTGGTTTCAAAAATGTTTGCAAAATGTTAATAGGCCTATTGCTCATTTTTCTCTATAAATTGGAACGTGCAGATGTAAGTCCGTAATCAGTAATTATGGTTTTAATATTCATAATTTCCATGATCACCATTGAAACTTGGTAATTGCAGTGACCTCCAAAGGCCTCCCAGGGGAGTGCAGCAGTCTTAGTTTTAGTACTAATACATTGAAAACGGATGATGTTCTATGTAATATCTGCTGCATTTCATAGAATAAAAAAAGTTTTGTGTCTTGACCAACATAACAGTAAGAGGTTAGTCAATGTGACTAAGGAGTTAGTCAAATTTAGAAAATGATGAAATATTCATATCTGTATCATAATCTTGAGGTCTTACCTTGTAATTAGGTCTATACAACTCTCTAATGATAATAAAGCTCATTGATCTCTTGAGGGTTAGAAAGTTAGTCAATATGGCTAAGGGGTTAGTCATTTAATAGTAAGATGTACCTGGAGAAAGGTTAGAAAGTTAGACTCTCATTGACTAACCCAGAATTTCGCTGGTCAAAGTCAGTTTTGACTAACTTTCTAACTTTTCACTTTTTTCAGTGCATGTTTGTTTTGTGTGTGTATTTAGTACCCGGGTATTCTTCTTTTATAAGGTGACCAACAACCGCTGCGACTTATTATGCATAATCTTATTTCAACAATCAATTATAGACAGGAGCTGGACACACAATTCACTAGAAAGCAGCTTTTCGAAGGATAATTTGTAAATTTTGGGGAAAGGGGAGATCATTTTTCGTCGATATAGGCCTATAACAAAAAGAAATCGATAAAAAAGCATGAATATATAAACAGACAGTTTTTGTTTTGACATCCCCAACAAAGCATTGGGGATGTCAGTTTACCTCCCGTGACGACTATAGGCCTGATATACAGTTCACCAGAAAATCAATGCATATTCTCTTGCAAACTGCGGGTGTGTTTTAGTTCCAAACAAACATTTCAAAGGGTCTTTTTATCATGCTACAAATAGTTGATGGGGAAATTACCGCCTCCTAAAGCTGACCCAACAAAAGGAAACATTAGTACATTACCCGAGGGTCTTTGGCAATAGCCGTTTCCACACTTTTTTGTCTTTGACAGATTGTGGCCGCACTACACCAAAACATAATTGGTTTTGGGAAATGAAGGGACGCACGAATACACTCTATTACACAATTAGTTTAAAGTAAATCGTGGAATGGAATCCTGACACGCTTTTCTTCTTTCGAGTGGATTATTTAAGTCTTATTTTCAATTCTACTATTTTATGTAATAAAAATGATAAAAAGCAAATAAAGTCTGGTATTCCTCTCTTGAAGAAGCTGAGATTTTGTTCAAAACTATGCTACTCCAGACGAAATCCCTGCACATGGTGTCACGTTTATGACACGTGTTTTGAGGAGATGAACGGGTGATAAGTTAGACTTCAGATTTTTTTTGACAACGTTTCTTATTATTTCAAACGGGCTGCTCGACATTTGCCCAAATCCCGTGTTCCGTGTAAGCCTTTTTCAGAGTAGGAGTCGTCACTAGAATGTTATAGAAAACACTTGACGTAGAGATGTTTCCAGTTAGTAATTAGATGTTATCTTTATTCAAATAAACCAATAGATGGATCCCTACAAAGCAAATAAACCCCAGTGATTTTCGTATTTTGTAAGCCAACCAGTGTTAACCCTTTCCATCTACAGTGACTAGTTTTTGCTGGTGTTTCTATAATTGATAGGTAGGAAAGGGTTAACAGTGGTCAGCAGACAAATTCCATTCATTGCCGGGGTTAATTCATCCTAGTGGGCGAACCTAGAATCTATAACACGTTCAATAAGGCAATATTTGTCTTGTTGGTTGTGTTGGCTGGAAATAACATTCGTAGGGTCCTACAGAATCGTGATTTATTGCAAGACAATATAGAACCTACGATGCATTTCTAAAATAGAAACCACTTGGCAGTCTAGATATAGATAGGCCTACTCCCAATAGCGTCATGCTATTCTTCAAACACGCTACAAAGCACGAACCTATTCAGTTTAGTTCATCAGATTCTGATGGGAAACGCAAATTGAATTTTCCTTTCAGCTAGCAGTGGTTTAGAAACTGTCTGTTGTGAATTCCCAATGAGAAAGGAAATGGTGCTAAATGAATTACAACCCATAGAACATGACGTGCTCTCGACTTCCTTTGGTGTGTTTTTCTCGAAGTAAAATCTAGTCTTTTTCCCCTCTATGACAGTAATTCTATAAGCTGGATCGTATTACTGTTGGCAAGATCAGAGGCCGTTGTACAAAAAGAATATACACTAATACACACCAGGGACCCCAATATCTGATTCTGTTTTAAGGCTGTATTCCACTAGCCGATTTTATTCCCGATTTCATAAATCATGATATTATAATGTCTACACGCTACACATCATTTATAGGAAGCAGGTCATTCTCTTTCAAATGAAATGTAGGATTATTGATTTTCAAACGGATTATCAGAGAAAACCAAAATATTTCCCATCATTTCCAGTTAAATCACCCAGTGGAATATAATATTCTTTAGTATCAACAGTTCCCACAGTTTGCACCCCAGTTAGGGTGTTATACGTATCTATGTACGTATGCGACGTATGCGTCCCTAGGCCTATAGAAGACAATTGGTATATTTTCCCACAAAATTGCATAGCAAACATAATAGTTAAGAAAAATATGTTAATCGTAGTAAAGAAATGCACTCAAAGAAACTCAAAAGGTCCATATGAATGAAGTAATTCCCATTTGTCTGTAGGGACTTCATACAGATCCACGTTAATTCGAGTGACCACTCTCTGTCTACAAAATATTTGAGTTTGAATTGCAACTCTTTGTCATTTTTTTGTCATTATGAAGTACTATTAAGTACTATCCATTACTTACAAGTATGATTATGTAAAGATTTGTATAGCTAAACTGGTGGTGAAAAGATATGTATCCAATTATTAATAGTTGCGTCGATTAGGATTACATTGAACCAGTAATGGCAAACGCTTACAAGTAATCCGCTTCTTTTAATCATAACCCGGCCCACTAATCCATCATAAGATTTGTTTGATAATGTGAAAAACGTGTTTACTGTTCCACCACTACACGATTTCTTATAAAGGCCTTATTCAGACCAATATCCATTTCAACGTCTGACCCGAACCTTTATTGAATGAAGTTAATATGGATTCATGCTTAAAGGTTATTGCATGGTAACAATTTCTTATACATGTATAGGCCTATGAGAAGAAATTCTAAAAGCTTTACCTATATCTGGGCTAAGGTCTTATGGAAAAGGCTGGGTATTTCATCTGCCTTCACTATCAGTAAAACCTTCAATGGGCAGTTTTTACTTATGTGGCCTCTGCCTTTTCTGCATAGTCCATTTTGTGCATAGTTTTTACAGATTGTAAATTATAAAACACAGATGCCTGTGACATGATCGCTGTCAAGTAATCCTGCAACATCATATACAGCCTACATATCTATGTGTATTAACTATTTAGAAAGATAGGTAGATAGACAGGCAGCCATGGTGACAGATACATAGACAGATAGATAGATTAGCAGACAGAAAAAATCGAAAGGGATAATTGGGCCTATATGATAAATGCCATATAGACGTTGTGCAGATGACGTCACAACTGCCCATTATGGCCTGGCAGCCATATTGGTGATCAATTTAGAAGGATTATTATTTACCTCTCTGAATCATTTAGCATACATTTTTAGGGTGAAAGAGCCTCACTGCATAATACTTTACAATAATCATGATTTAGAATTCATAAATTTCGATTTATTCCATGACCATGTGCTCCTGATCACCATGTGGTGATCACCAAAATATGATCACGTGACCACATCGGCACAAGGTCTAGGTGGGTAAACACGATTGTCATTTTTAATTATAAAAAATCTCCTACTGTCTGGTGTCGTCCAGTTCCTAAAAATGTGCCGCCCAGTAAGGCAAGGCAAACACATAACTCTATTACCTTCCCCCGTCTCCATCATCCGCCCTGGAGGAGACGCCAGGAGGACGCCATGACAACAGCCGTCCCGGGGGTGAGGTGTAATTACGACCATGGCCGCAGACATGAGAGGATTCTGACATGAGACGCCGACTCCAGAGAGCGCGCCAGACGTCGTCGGTGACGTCATCCGGTCACGTGACTTCCCGGAAGTCTACCCTGACGTCGCCGTCACATGTAGTCCTTTCATTACCTAGATACCTTCTTACATAATGGGTTCTTACACCCACAACAGTCCATGGCTACTGCTGGTCACTTAAAATTTGCAAGGAATTCTTTTATTGGCCCTCTATAAATGGCTTGGGGAATCCCTTTGATGGTTATTTGGGTGCTGGCTGGTTTATGGACCAACCTGCCATATACCAACGGCTGCAAAGCATGCTAGGCCATGCTAAGCGGCGGATCCAGGGAGGGGCAAAAGGGGCAATTCTACAATTCTGACATCATTTTTTTCACTTTTTTATAGGGGGGGGGGGAGGTTGGTTTGCCCGCCCCCCGCCCCCTAGATGCCCCCACTAGATGACCGACTCTGGATCTGCCCCTGTGCTGGGATTTGGGTAGGAATTCCTACCTAAAATGGTTGCTGGTTAACAGTCCTAGTTTGAGCACCTTCCGCACTTGGACGTAACTACAGTCTATGTCACGTGCCGATCACTGGAGGCGTGACTATGTTTGGAGAGTGGACGTGACGGTGTTGGAGAGTGAGCTTTACGGGTTGTTTACTTTCCCGCCATTGGTGGCAGACGACATTTAGCAGACGACAATTGTCGGCAACATGTCAAATAGACGGCGTACGTTGGCAAACATCAGGGGGTCTCTCTGATAAGGGTAATGTCTCTTTGATAAGAAGTGCACTGCGCATTTCAATATATTCTGCAGCCTAATTAGTATACAAATGTATCTCCCTTGCAGTGATGTGAAGGTATTTTAGTAAACTAAATTTTAATGGCAGTACAATATAGCTAGCATTTATACTCTACATGCCTTTAGCACATATTCCAGAAGTCCAATCCCTAAACAAGTCTCTACGTCATTCCTGTCGAAGGCATTACATACTGTTTCCCTAAGTGCCATTAAAATCATAGCTGCATAGATTCCAATGTTTTTTCCCATACTGCTTTCTGTGCAGATGGTTGTTTATATTCTTTTGTATGCCACAGCAGGGACTCAGAAGGACATAGGTCCTTTTGCCCTCAAGCTGTCTGCGTGTTGTACGGAGACACACTGATTGATTACATCTGTACTCAATCTCAATTGGTCACTTGTGCCTGAGGTACGCCTGGACAGTGGTTGTGACACGAAGGATTTTCACACAAGGCGACTTAACCCAGTCAATTAGTGCATTGTATCCGCCAATTTCCGTGAATTTCGTATAACCCTTTCCAATCATGGTGATTATAGCTGATAGCAGGCTCTAGTCACTGTATAGATGGAAAGGGTTATCTGGAGGCATTTTCAGAACAAAATCTTGGTTAAAGATTCTTTTTCTTTGTTGTAATAAGATTTTCTTAAAGATAAGAGAGGTTTTAAGAAGAAAAAAAGAGTTCTTTGTAAAGGCTGTATAAAAAATCTTTGTTCATTAAAGAGACCAACAACCTGATCTTACACCCAGTATGGTCAATGTTATATCAATGGCAAAACACAGGTAAGAAAGTAATTTTACCTAGGTATTTCATAACATGATGTTAAGAATCAATCGATTCTTAAAAAGCATCTTTGTACAATTCAACATCAAATTTGAACTTAGAATATCTTATTTCAGGTACTAAGATTCACCCGTTTCTTATTATTTTGTTATGAAATACCCTCCAGTAGTCCGCTGACAAAATGCACTAATTGCTGGGGTTTTGTCACCTTGTGGGGATGTGCCTCCAGCCTTTTAACGCTGCTTAATACGGAATTGCTTTGCATAGGAAAATACCTTATGCTTGACCAGCAAAAGACGTTCGGATCCGACGTGGACTATAAACAAGTTTAATTGTGGTATTACACTGCATCACTTGGACTGCGATATCGGCGCGATATGTTGATATAACAGACAAACTTAGAATAAGTAAAAAGGAGTAATATCAGTGCTAATAATAGGCAATATGGAGTATGTCACATATGTGACACAAAGAACATTATCTCTAACATTCATCTCTCGACTTCTCTGAGGCATTGTCATATCACAGCTGAAGTCGCGTAGTTTAATAAGGCCTTTAGGTTGGAAAAAATAGAAGCTTCGGGAAATGCAGACATGTGAACCGGCAATACAATCACTTGCTCATGTACATGATGAAAACACCCTAATGATGCCCATGCAACCAGATCCACTTATCAAAAACGAGAAGACTTTGGATGTAAAACGTTTGTAGTTCATGTCAGGTCATGCAACCAACTGCCTCAGGATGACCAAAACGTGTCTTGTGCACGAACAAAGAAGGGCTGAAAGGTATTGGATTTCTATTGCCCTAGGCGATTGAACTTCTCTGAGAGACAATGTGCAAGTAAATCATCATAATTATTCTACTTAAGCTGATCACTACTATGAACACGGGCATGAACTCTCTAGATGGCGCTACCCCTGTCTCACAGTTACTTATAATACTAACAGGGTAAGAACCTAAAACTGTACCCTGCAGTTTGCACACACATATATTTTGGATTTATGCCTAAACTATTATGTTTTTTTGTGAAAAAAACAATGGTTTGTATTTCAGACAAATGATAAAAACAATTGGCTGTCGTGTTTTATTGATATTTATGCTCAATAAATGGCAATTGACAAATTTATTGAAAAAAATGCAACCCCACCCAGCATAGCAGCATACCATATATGGCAATGCCCTTATTTGGAAAGGACTTTATGAATGGAGGTCACATGACCAACCACATAGGGCAATGTGCATATATGCCAATTGGTAATTATAGGCAATGGACAATTGTAATTATAACTCCTATGCATGTTAAAACCTGTATTTGACCATAGTTTTCTAGTTTTTATATAATATGCATTACTATATCCATCAAACAGGTTAATTAGGACATGGTAGGGTAGGGGAATCCCGTGTGACATCACAATGTTAGTTATACAAGAGGCCCCCATATGGGGGCTCTGAACAAAAGACTTCCTGGTTTACATAAAACTGTACTCTCATACAAGCCAGGCATTTGTGCCTCTGACATCACAGTAACCGGTGGCCTAGTGGCTAAGGTGCAGGACTTCAAATCAGGAGGTTGGGGGTTCAAATCCCAGATGATCATCTTATTAGTTATTTTTCAATTTCTATCATTTTAACCATTTATATTACATGTATTCATACCCTGAGAAACATACATATATGAATTACCCTTAATACATACCCTTACATATAAATTATAGCTTTATTTTGTAAGAAGGGTACCGTCGTATAAATAGCATAAAATACTACTACTTGCACTTTGACATAATTCATTATATATGTATGAATAAATGTTACTCTAAAGGAGGTAGGAAGGTAGATACATATGGCCTAATGGTTAGAGAGATCATCTGCAAATATAAAGGTTAAGAGTTCAAATCAGGATGAAACCTTTTTATATTTTACTATACTGTAAACTGAAAATGACATTTGTGTGATAAATACAATATAACTTGTGGATAAATACTTGCCACTTGCATAGATCTATATGATTTCAAAGTTCTGTTTTATATTTTGCAACAATTCCTAAAATGGGTTTGTTTGTAAAAGAAAAAGTGCTTGACTAGTCATGGGTGGGACTTGAACCACCAACTTGCAGATTTGAAGCTCTAAGCTCTAAGCACTAGGCTAGTTTGTCTATATTGTCTATAGCTTCTAACTTGTTACCAGCGATCACTTTACAGAATGTTTGAACAACTTTGGGGAAACCCTTTTAGCACTATAAATAACCAACCAACCCAGTCAATGAGTTGCATTCTGACCAGTAAAGGGGCACTGAAGGGGGAAACTATACATACAGCTACATTTACCTGTAAAATAGGCCACACAATAATACAAAACAAACTGTAATAATTATGATTCATTTTAATACAAATCAGACAAATATGATAAGTTAGATATGTTTTTCCTATTCAAATTAGAAATAAAACTAGGTCATTTACTGTGGTCTTATGTGAATCCTACCAGTCTGCTGGTCATCAGCTTATAGGTTTTGACAGGCACCAGCTAAAAACAAAATGGCGAGTGTGCTACCCTTTCTATTCTTATAGTTCTAATCAGGAACCCTGGTGCCATCTGGAGGGTTCATGCCCGTGACTATGAAGTATTACAGAATGAAATGTAGGTCACATAATACAAAGAGAGATGATAATATTGTCAACTGTTGTCTTTTATATGTTTACACTATAGGCCATATATAGATACACAAACATTTGAGGAGCTCATTCCTACCTACTTTTTATTGGCAATTTAGAATAATACAGATGCAGGCCTCATTTTTCATGAAAAGAGATCATATGTTTATTACACCCAATACTGAGGGCATGTAAGGCGAACCTGTTTTATGGGTTACAGGCTGTTGATTGCCTAGGGGGAAGATAATAAGAAGAAGAGATTGAACATTATAGGAAAACGCTTAGAATGGCCCAATTGCTCAAAAGAATCAAACTAACGGTCAACATAACATACATTCATATGGTTAGTCTACTATTGGTAGAGAAGGAGTGAATCATGTAAAGATATTCAAGAAAACAAAATGAGATACAGGTTAAACTGTATTACTGTATCTAAAATGGAATATTATAAAGGCATTCAATTATGCTGGAAACTCAATTTCATCAGTGTAGCAATCCTATTCATTGCACACAATTCATTCACCACGATTGACTGGACTCGATCGAGAATTACGTTCATCCAACTGTTGTGTCAGAAACGTATAATAATGGTCCTAAGGGCTTGCATGCCATTGGGGGCATATTTTCCCTACATAGCGTAACCTTACGTAAAGCCGCCCCATAGACAGGTACTATTATGGCACTGCTAACCCTCTCAACAATGAACTCATTGCATATGGTTAATGTCGCCAAATATCCAATGTAATCCATTGTAAAGGTAGCATTCTTTGACAAACAATGACTGGTCGTCTGATCATTTACCCAGTGCAATTGATCGTCATTCAGCTTCCTATATCAAATTATTAATGGTTTGGTTAACAGTGTATATTAGCGAATATCCAATTGAAGAGTAGGCCTACCCTCTGGTCTTCTTACATTTGGTCAATATTAAGTTTTACTGACGAGCATGACTATCATGATTTGGGGAAAAAGTATTCGAACGTTGCATGTTCTCTTGCACCCATGCTCCATTTTTCTTGTCTTTTTGTTCTATTTTGTAGTTCTGGCCTCGACCAGAAAGGACGTGTGTTAATATTATATCTCGTTTGTCTTTTGGTTCATGTCTTATTTATATCTGGAACTCTTATTCATGAAATATTCATAATAATATAATGTATTCATGAATCATTCATACAGAACTACAAGCTGGTATAGCGTTCTATGGACCCAAAATATACAATGGGTATGGTATTCTAGTTATCTTGTATAAGATACCATAAAGCTGCGCCAATAAATACATAGAATTGATGGTATACGGCCGCAGTGGGGGGTGATGGCGTAATGCCATGTCATAACACACACACCATGGTATAGGCAAATATTGGGGATAGGTGGCAAAATGTATGGCATGATACCGCAATGTTGTAATATAGGTTCGTGGGCCAGCATAGCTTATTGGCAAAATTGCCCTAATTATAGATCCAATATCCAATAAGAAATAGACACATTCTGTTCCAAGTCAGTCATATATTTGTAAATAGCAATATATGTATACATGTGATATTTCCATCCATCAGGTTAGGAATTTCTTGTAAGAACTATAGTACATCTATTGCTACATTGGAAAATTGAGTTGACATTCAATAGAGTTGACGTCATGATTATTTTCTAATTAGACTTGGGGGAATATCATTATACCTGTACTAATTATGGAACTTTATTCCAACGCTGTGATTTTAATAGTAAGTGTGAAGGAAAAAAATGTATTTGACTATCTAAACTCGTACTTCATGATGCATGTGTACATTAATCTTGACCATTGTTCACAGTAGCTATGCTTTGATAAGGCCCTACAAATGCACCTGTATAAAAGTGTTATATTAAAACTTCATATCATAGGGGCCGATAGCTGTCATAAGGCTACTCAACTAAAATATCCGATTTCACCTGCGATATCATACATTTCAGCAATGTCGGTGGGGATGAGGGTTAATTATAGACATGATATATCGTTAAATCATGAATAAAAACATGTTTTCAATGATTTGTAAAGATGTATGGTCCTTCGGCAATAGTTGTAGACAGATGATGAAATATCAAATTTCTGGCGGTCAACATAGCCTAGTTATACACAGGCTTTGAGCTTGTCCAAATGTAAAGTTATCCCAGCAAACAGTGACAAATAACTCTCGCCATGTCTTCACATACTAGTATGTGTTAGGGCATTCATGCAGGGAGAAAGCAGTGCTATAAGGCCTTTTCATGTTCGGGCCATTCCTTTAGGCGTGCTTCGATTTATTGAATGAAGTAATAAAGCCTTACCTGCTTCCGTGATGAAATCAATACCAGCCCGAGTAAAGCACTCCTGTCGGCTCCTTTACCAGGCTTCAGTTATATGTTTGCACTTAATGGGCGTTTTTGTGTGTGATGTAGATGTCTATATGCACATATCTCACATTAAAGTATTTCCATTTGCATAGAGATTAATTAATCCAGCATCCGAGAGGGTAAAATAAGGTCCTGTATGGTTCACTGGAGTACCAGTGGCTACAGGTGCTCGGCAGAGTCCAATTGGTGCAGCACCAATCTAGCAGACGACAAATGGAATCTTTCTTCCCGCGCAAATGGCCCGCTCGGTGAAGCTCGGTTCCGTTCTTTACGCCACTGCTTTCCTACCTTTGCATCAAACGGACACAATAATGGGTCCTAAGTGAAGATCTGGACGGTTGGCATACACCATTCACGGCAGATTTGACCTATTCGTTTCCTCAAATCCCAGCTCCTATGATGTCTGAGTTTGGGAAAAGAGCGGGAAATAATATCCACAAGTATATCCACAGGTACAACAAGTGGTGGCGGCGTTCCGCTCAGAGCACATGCACAGCAGCAGAAGTCACCTGGCTACTGGAGCTACCAGTCGGAGGACGCACACCTCCAGGGTTTGGGTGGGTGGGTGGTAGGCAGACGCTGGTGTCCTCCTCCAGTGAGTTGGTATTATAACCGCGCGTGTCGGCACGTCAGAGCGTACCTCGCGTCACGGGCGTACTGCCGCGTGCGATCAATGCGAGCGGCAGGAGGGGGGGACGCGGTACCGCGCGGCCAGAATAGTCCTTTCGTGACCTTATTACCTCTTACATTTTAGTTTGATACTTAGCGGGATTGGACGCAACCACAGTCTAGCGGCTGCTGCGCCGGGGGAGGGGACATTACCAATGCTCTATGGTAGCTTTGAGACAGCCAAGGCTGCCTGAGCATACGCCTGCGAGTGTGTATTTGTGAACCAGTGGGTACCATTAAATTGCAGTTTTCCATTGCTGGTTATGGTTGAGTGTATAGTACTGTTCTGGCCATTCAGAGATTTACTTCTAAAGCTTTACGCATCTGATTTGGAAGTGGAATAAGCCCATCCCACATTGGATATATCCCAGGGTTGGACAGGGGTCGGAAATAATTACAGTATTAGCCATCCTTGTCTCCCAGAGTTGGGGTCACTGAAATCAGCAAGAATGATATTGTTCTATATCCCCAAGTGTTGCTAAAACATTATGATTTCTTAAATTTCATCAACTGACAGATTTGCAGGTTTGCCAGCCAATCAAAATGCTGTAGTTCAGGGAAAAATAGTGTTGCACATTATAGGCTGAACTGAGGGGCTTTAAAATTGGTTCCTATGAGAAAAAGGCTTCCCTCTCTTCCCTCTCTTTTGAAAAACTCTGGATCCGTCCCTGTCATTGCCCATGTGAATGCGCAAAGGGAACGCTATAAGGTAGATAGCCTAGTAACACAGACTAGATATGATATAGAGTTCATAGTAGGATGGCAGATCTGTAAATATACATGAACATAACATAGGAGCTACCATAGAACTTGGCCCGGAACATTGGCACAGCAATCAGCCCGCCAAGACTTGTTAATGACCATTGCATTAAACACTTAGCCAGGGCCTTTGTAGACGGAACCATATGGCTAATATGGGAAATGAGCGGGGAGGCTATATAGCAGTGAACTAAGTGGGAAGGACTAGGCATATGTATTTTGTGAGGATGATGATTGGTATGCTGCTATTTGATAGCTGTCAGCCTTTTCCCTGCATGCTGATATATCCCAGGCAAGCTGCGACATAATGGGTATGTTCTGTGGCCATACTTTTTCGGTCAGTCTGTTACTTGCTAAATTTTCACATAACAGTTACGTTATTTTACATAAGGTTGAGATTCACAAAAATAGAATGTTATAATAACATTGAATTTGAGTGAAGTTGACTTTACCAATACAAAATATCATAAGGATGTTATCTTTATGTGAAAAAAGTAACCAGAATAATACAATAACATCACAGTGTAATGTTGCAATGTTAGATTCTAGAGACCGGGTGCCATCAAAGTGTCGTAACAAGAACCAAAGGAAACCCAACAGAGCATTAAGGGTGGATTCCACGTGGCAACAAAAACATAGCAAAAGTACAGCAACAGTTGGCAACAGCTGTTCTGGTTTGTTGGTGGTGTAATGCCCAATTTGCATTGCCAAGCTATTGCTGAGGGCAACAAATTTATTCAAACATGGTAAATCTAATTAAAGGACTTCAACACAGCAATGATACCTTTTGATATTAGGTGGGCAATTGTGCAATTCTCCTGTGTTTCTCAGTGTTGCCCGTGTATCTTTTTAAATCTGTCTCCAGATGGAATCTGCACTTTACTGAAACATTATAATAACGTTATATGCTTGCCTTAAGAGTCATGGCAAAACGCCAGATAGCCTGGAGTGCAGCAACATGTCCCCCATACTAAACAGTTGCTGTAGTAGTAGCATAACATAGAGAATGATGCTGTGGGGTTGGAGGCTAGGCGAGGGGGTTGGAGGGTATCAACAAGTGTGTGAATGCCTCACGGGCGACAGGTCCGTTCTGATCCAGATTAGCTATTACATAATGGGTCCGTACACCCACAACAGTGCATGGCTTTTATTGGCCCTTTAAAATTTGCAAGTTATTCTTTTATTGGCCCTCTATAAATGGCATGGGGAACCCCTTTGACGGTTGTTTGGGTGCTGGCTGGTTTATGGTCCTACCTGCCATAAACCAGTGGCTGCGAAGCATGCTGGGATTTGGGTGGGAATTCCCACCCAAAATGGTTGCTGATGTACAGACTCACTTCAGGAAATGGTGGGTCTGAACTCGATAGACTAACCGGCGACAGGCCACTGTGGTACAGTGTCAACAAGCAGGCCACTACAGGCCTAGATCCGGCCACAGGACAACCGTGAAGCCCTGGGAATTTGTATACACAAACAACCCACAATATTATCCTATTGATACATTCATGAGGTTGGATTTATGGATATAGTATCATGTGCTTCCCTGTTGTACCTTTGCAAAGCTAACTACCTTGCTATGATCTATTTAAATGTTGTCTACAATACTATTCTCGTTTTTAGGTTCTTATTCTCAAATTATTTCGATTACATAATTGTTCTTCCAATGGTAAAACCATTATTGTAATGGAAATGCACATTAAAACTTAGATGATGTTATAATTATATCAATTAACTGTGATGTGGCTTAGCATTAATGGCAACCCTCATTATTTGATCGAATAATTACCTGTTATATATATATATGGATTACATAAGAATACTAAATTATGAATCGGTAATGTCTGAATCAATATCTCCATACATAACGATTTTGAGCATCAAGACCCCATACAAACTAGGCGATTTTGACAAAGTCGGTGGACGAATTGGTTCTGAAATCGGCCGACTCTCCCAGAATAATCAGCTGATTTTAGCAACCATGATATGAATGGGCTGTGATCTAAAATCGGCCAATTCTTCCAGAATGATCTGCCGATTTTAGCTCCTATTCATACCACACATCTACATTTCAATATTGCATAACAATTGGTGATCTGAATAGGCCCAAAAATCGGCTTAGTATTGCAAAAGAACGGGACGATTCTAGCCCCGATTGGTAGTTATATTTGTGGCCAACAATATGACTAGTTAAAATTGCTTAATGGGTAAAAATAAGTTTCCACCAACCGACTTTACTTGCGATTTCAGAAATCGGCAGTGGGAATATTGGTTAATCATGAACATGTTATATACCATCAGAAAAGGTTTTTGATTCTCTCTCAAATGGTATGTAAGATATATATATAAAGCCATATTACCAGTTAAAAGTGATAAATTACCAACAAATCAGTAGTAAAATCGGCTGGTGGAAACAGGGCATTAGGGGCCACAGGCAACTATAGGCCCTGCTCCTCCTGGGGGTTATCGATACAAATCTTTACAACATTTGTTATGTGAATCATTATTGGACCCTGGAGGGCAGTGTCTCCTGATAACGGGCCAGTTATGCACATGTTTGACAACCTATTAGTATGGCTGACCTTATGTTTGCATACCGATCCGGGCCGTTTTCCGCCAAAGCCAGGCGAATATCGATCAGTGCATTCACAACGATCAAACAGGCTTTTCACATGGCAATGCCAAAGCTACCACAAGCATGGCATATTGGGCATGCATTGTACCAGGATGTACCCAGCCCTTAAATCTGAGTAGGTTCTGGACATATATGAGGAAGCTGCATGTAAATTTGGAAGGCTTCATATGGAATTGATCTTATGTAGTGTTAGATAAGACACCTTATTTTGGAAAACATTTAGATTTCATGCAAATTTTTGCAATGTCATGATTATTTGTGACTTATTCTGCGAATTTAATGTTTATTTTTGTGAGATACAATTAAGAGTCTGCACATCACTGATTTATTTAGCCCATCTCATTTACATGCTTATTCGGCATCCATCTATATACTTTACAACATGATAGTTTAATGGTTTCACTCTTAGGTTGATGAAATACACCCAGGGCTATTAAGAAACACCCAGGGCTATTAAGAAACCATTTGGGAAACATTCTCTACTGATTTAATTATTAACTCATTCGTAAGTGGCATGTTTGCCTATGATTATATGAGTCACTTTAGGTTGCTATTAGAAGTGAGCAACCCTTTGGGCCTTTTTGTGCACAATCTAGAAATTGCAAAATTCTGAAAGGTCTGTGACCATACTAGAAATTGTTACATCAAGTTGGAAATGAGACCACCATTAATTGTTCTCAGGAGATGCGCCGGGGATAATAACGCCACAACTGCCTAATTTATTGTACCCTGGGGTGATCCAGTTTCAATAGTTTAGAGTTTAATGCAGCACTGGGACAGTGAAGGTGATAACCAAAGTGGTATTGCCTTAGAGGGCAATACAGAAAGTAGTTCCAGCAGTAGAAAATAGTTACACTTGTCCAGGTAGTCCATGCTTTGTAATTTCATATTAATGTTGGATCAGGACATGAAAGCTATTTTTCCAAATGATGTGAGGGTCCTCAGTGGGGTTATCAACCCTCAATAATTATGTCAGGGATAATATCAGCCTTGAGTCAGTGGCCCTGTGAGCCTTGCCCTGAGGCTGAATTCCCTGGTGTACCTTTGGTTGATAACCTACCTGAACTCATTTGTTTGTTGGCTTGAAACACCAGACTCAGTGGTTCTGGAGCTGAGATATTTCACCCTTGCTCCTGGATTATGGAATCTATGAGGAGGTAGAGACCATACCGCTACACTTTTATCAAGGCAAGGGTTCTTTTTTATGCAGTTTGCCATAGGCAGGGCACCACATACAATGGCAAATGGCACTAAACCATTGATAACCCTGTCGCTGACCACAGGGAGAGGACAGCAGTAGGACATAGACTTGAACTGCCAACCTTTGGATGACAAAACCAACACACTACCACTGTACAACCAGAACACCCTACACCTCGTACCCCGTCCAAGGTTGATTATATATGTAGTATTACATGGTACCCAGGGGTGGATCAAGAAATCTTGAAAAAAAAGGGGGGGTGCATATTAAAAAGGGTCCTGGCCACCTCTCCAATGTCTTGAGTTTTATATTTAAAAAAAATGAAATTTGGCCCCCAAAAAAGGGGGCCACGCCCCCATACGCTCTCTTCTAGATCCGTTCCTGGTACCACACCACTTGGGACCCATAATACTTGATAAGGGCAGAGAACTGAGTAAGAATGGCCTTGCAGGATGAAATAATCCTCAGGATGTCACTCTATTGATACTGAATTGTGTTCCAGGGAATTGTAGCTATACACCCTTCCCACGAACCTGCGCAGTCCCCCCACCTTGCCTACATTTTGGGGCTTTTGGTAACTGGGTCACCTCATTCATATACCTTAACTATAGGAAAAGCCCTAAAATATTGTTTCAAATTTAATTCACCAGGGGGCGCCACCTTAATGGGAAAGGTGTATACGCCAATCTCTTCCTACAATCCACTATACTCGCGATTCAATGTGTTCTTGTAATTGTCCTATGATTGCTGATTCAATCTGTCATAAAAACCCGGGCATAAAAACTACTAATGTGTTTGAGAGGCGAATGGTAGGTAGATAAAAACGATTTTTGTCCCATATTCAATTGCTGATCCCAAAACACTATAATCAGAACACACGGCATGATTAGTAACTGATTACCCTCCTTAGTTACACAAAATACAGATACTAGGCATTGCAGGATCCGTTTGCCTCCCATTAGTAGTAAGATTATGCTGCATGAGACTCCGCCCTTGATCTGGTAGGACACTGAATCCCTGGAGTCTGGTCTGAACTTGATCAGTACTGACATAGTGTCTGGTAGGAGACTAGACCAGTCGTAGGTCTGTCAGTAAATAGGTAGAGTGCAATGGGCGTTAATATAATATACAGTGATACGTGGCTTGGATATAATATATAGTTGACTTATTATTATAGTGATAGGTGGTTTGGATATGATGTATACTGGACGTGCTATATATTGATACGTGGCTCGGATATAATATATAGAAGACGTGATAGGCTTATATAGTGATACATGACTTTATGTTATATAGTGGACATGATATATAGTGATTCATGGCATGGATACAATAATGATTATATAGAAGACATGATATGATAGTGATACATGGCTTTGATATGATATATAGTGGACAAATTTTTATAGTGATATGTTGCTTCGACATGATGTGTAGTGGACATAATGATTATAGTGATACATGGCATGGATATAATATACAGAGGACATGATATAATAGTAATAAGTGACTTGGAGATGATATAGCCAAATTTATATAGTGATACGTAGCACATAATATCATTATTGTCAGTGGCCCGTCACATAATGATCCATTATAACAAAATTTAATGTCTCCTGATAACGATGTCTTTGTTCGAAAGTTGCGGCCATTCTAGTAAGTCAATTATAATTCTGTGTCTGAGGATGAGGGGCGCAATATAATGATAATTGGCTCAAATAAAAAAAAATAGTTTAAAGTGGACTGTTTTTGTGCTGAAAAAGAAACAAAGCCATCGAAAAATCCTAAAATATGTTTGTAAATGAATATATCCATGTTGTGCTAATGATGAATTGTATGTGAAGAGGACAATCTAAAACTCGGAACTCAGTATAACTCACGCAGTATTGCACACTAGAACTGCAAAGGCCATTTGAATTATTTATCAAACAGCTGTCAAATAAGAGCGTGTCTAATATTTCACAACCTCTATGTTTAAATAATGTTGTATTTATGATAGATTTCAATGCAATAAGTTCCAACATTTCGGACTATTTCCATCCATCATTAGGGATCTTTTCTCATTTATGGCTGGTTTTTTTCTAATGGAATCTATCAATACTGCAAGGTTAGGTACCTGTATATTGTTATCAAAATACTGAACGCACATCCAAAAACTTGTGATGATAGATAACTTAAGGCTATATTCCACTATGCATATTCCACTATGCGGTAGGTCGCATTTGCAGTCGTTATTTCTAGGTGCCGCAAGCAATTTGCAGTTTTGATACCAACATGTTGGTATCTGGCACCACAAGCAGTGCATAGCAAATCAATAGAAAATAGCAGGTGCCTCAAACAAAAACCGCAAATAACTACCGCTAACACCTATATTCCACCTTGGGCCCCCTAGTGCAAGTAGATTTTCTACAGTTTGCTTGCATCTTTTCATGGTGGCGCAAGCAAGTACCGTATACTGGTATATGGCCTTTAGGATATGTCCTGTAGAGTTGTTAATAATTCAAAAATAAATGGCACCTTTTCATGCCTCATTGGTTTTATTGAACACGTTGAAAGCTTCTGTTGCTGATTCATGCTGGTATAGTATAATTCAAATGGTTATGGAATGCATAATATATGCGAACAGCTTTTATGCATTACTATTTTAGCAATACATGACCATAAATTATTATAGAATTTGAATGTATTTGTGGTAAAAGGTGAAGGCATCGTGACGCTATCACACACGGCTCAACATGAAGTTAGCTTAGCAGTATATAACTAGTTCTATCCTTATCATTTTAAAATATAAGATGAATGCTAATTCAACTTTTTCTTATGCATCAAGGAAGGTAGACCTAACTGTCATTTCTATTCTATATCAGTTATTATAGGTTGTATAATGTTTGTTGATAATCTCTAAAAACCTGCGAAGAGATCGAGAATCTAAACATTTTACGTTTGAGGTCTAAAGGGATGGAACAGATACCTATTAGGCTCAAGGAGACAGTTGTTAGTGTCATTATCGGGGGTCAACCTTCTCTGTATCCAGGTAAATGGGGTAAATGGGGTCAGGTAGGAGTCACTTTAAGTCCAAACGGCCAACGGCAGGTCGTTTTACAACCTGCTGACTAAGATGTTGCCATCTGGTATCAGCCAGGGCTATAGGCCGGGGAGGTTGTAGAAACTGCATGGCTGTATAACAAGACCATACCAGTTTGAATCAATATCAGATTTTCTTTCTTATTTATTTTTTTTTTTTGGGGGGGGAGGGGAGGGGGCAAAGATTATCTCAATTATTTTGATGCATTTTCCTATAATTTTAGAGTAACCTTAAAGAACAAGATTCATGCTAATTTCTCCTCTTGCTGACCTGAGATTTAAGAAAAAAAGGAGGGGGGGGGGGAGTGGGAAGAACAATTTTGTTAACGACTTGGCTGAATTTTACACACACACAAAATGAAATCCGGAAAAAGGGGGAGACGCGCGTAAGGGGTCCTTCTAAATCAGCCAATGGCCGCTCTCGGCTATGTACTATTATGAACAATAATTTGCTTTCGGAGTTTGGTTCTTAAAAGTGGCAGCACTGTCGCGCCGCCTGTTGAAAATGTGTATTCACACCTACCGTTTTTTGGAGTAAAACCAAGGAGGAAAGAATTACTCTTCTTTGGGTTTTGGTTCAACTCCCCACGAAAAATCCGACCATGGATCCACCAATGCCTCCTGTCAAAGTTGTGGCAGAAACAATCAGCATTATGATCGGGAACGGGAATGAAATATGCATGCTTGCAAAAAGAGTGAAAGTGATAACAAATGACACGTAATTAATATTGTTCTAAAAATGTCCATGTACGTATCATGAAGATAAATGTCACAGAAAGCAGCAGTGCCTTTATTCTAAAAGACTTTACTTAGGAATTGACTTGTCTATCTAACTAGGAAATGATCCACTCATTATTATTCATTTCGTGTGATTAAATCATTAATATTTGAGTAGAAATAATTGCAGCATCCTGTAATATCTGGCAATTAGTTATTCTAAAATGCAGGTGTGGATGATTAAATTTTCGGATAGAATGGGTTTGAACGATGCAAAACCATTAGCTATTGAGCTCGGTAAAATGGCTCCTTTTTACATTTGTAACAGGACGTTTATCCAGTCGACTATGGCTCCGATTAGAAACTGTTTTTACTTGTTTTTTCTTTCTGGAATCGATTTCATACTGTAAATGTGATAAACTGTTCATAACAATAGAAGGAAAATAAAGGGGGGAAAACAAACAGTGGGAAAAGTTTGAGTGATAACTGAGTAAGATAAAGAAAAAAGTGGAAAAAAAGTGAATAGATTGAATATTAGCCGAGTGAAAACAAGTTCTTGTCTTTTGTATCGGGAATTGAATTACTGAGTAGGTGTCTGGGGACTTATCTTTACCTGAACAAGCAGTCCTGATTGAAATATGATCCAACTATTTTTTAACACTTTGTTCTAAGACAGGTACGTTTGTTTGTTTTTGGGGGCAGTTCAACGTCCAGACGATCCTACACAGCTCTTAAAAATTGAGACTGCTCAAGGTAAATGTATCCTAATCCTAATCAGCCAGGGACAGTGGCGCCGCCCCCCCCCCCCCCCCAAATAAAATGACATTAAGAAAGTCTAAATTTGGCAACAGCGAAAAAGGCGGACGGACCCCACGCCCCCCTCTAAATCCGCCACTGAGGGACGATCATAACCACAAACTATGTATCAATACACTAGGGGAATATCTGTGACCAGTGGCGGATCGGGGGGGGGGGACGGGGGGGGCAGTCGGCGCCCATTTTTGGCCCCAAATAGATTTTTTGATTAAAACTGGTGCCTTTTAATATGGGCGCCACCCCTTTCCAAAATCTCTGGATCCGCCCCTGGTAACTGTTACAGTGTACCTTTGCATTACCTAGCTAATATATAAAGTATAATATAATTTGAAAGGCAATAGGCCTATTAGTAAAATGAGTAAAGGTAAATATTAATTTCATAATCATATACTTAACTAGCAACTAGCAAAAATAACTGGCAAGAAGGAAAATAATTGGCATCTCTGATGGATTATAGAGAAAATGGAAGTTTGCATTTCATAACTCAGCCATTTTTCATAGTCGTCACCTACAGCAGCATGCTGCCGTAACAGAGCTTTTCGGTTAGCCAGAGAGGTTTCGGGGCTCTTAAGGGTTCTCTATGATTATAAAAAAATCTTTTTCAAACCTCTACTTAATTTTTTCGACACGTGCCCTTATGGATCTTGGTGCTTACAAATCAGACTCCTCTCCGGATGAAGAGGAAACACCAACCACCACGGACAGTACTGAAGCGCCTCCCACCGTCAACGATAATCCACAGTTCTCGCCCATTACCCCGGTGTGTAGCCCTGCCAGGACAACAACTAACTCTCCACCACCCGTGGCCCAGCAACCACACCCAATACTACCGCCACTTAACCACGACGTTGAACTTAGGCGACGGATTCATGTAGTAGCTGGACTAATCGACGAGATTATACCAGGCAGGGGCCCGGCCATGGCGGATTGGATTTTGTTTCAGTATATAGTAATGCGCAATCCACTGTACCCGTGAAAACTCAGACTTTCTAATGTTATCCAAGAAAAGACGTTCAATTTTCACTCGTAACTATGTTACTCGGAAAATTTTTTGACTTAACGATGTTCCTCTGTATTTGAGATGTTGTTGTTTGAAAGTATTGACGTAATCGACCTATATAATCGTAAATAATTGTTGGGTTACATTCCCAAGTTTAATTGTTTCTATTTTAAACTTATCAAAAAAACAGTAAAACTTCGATTCACTGCTAACTTTATTTCCACTTTCAACACTTTAGATTTTCCAAATCCACTTTCTACTTTCCACCGCTTAGAATTTCAACTTTCAAAATCCACACTGTTGATTCCATGATATATAAACAGATCGAACGCATTCTACATTCAATCCTGATGAAGAGTCTAACCACTCGAAACATGTTGATTACAGCCTAATTTATAATAAACGTCAATAGTCAATTTAAATTGTCTGTCGTCGAGTTGGATGTTCATAACAACACTACATTTTAATTTTTTTAACTATGGATGCTTTTAATCTCCCCATTAACGGAACGTTTTTGTGAAAGGGGCCACTGGGCCTTTTTTGTAACATGACCATTTTTATAACCGTATTCGGCCCTTCCGGATCAAATTTGAAATATTTATGTTTGAACAACATGCATTTGTTTCCCTGGTGGAATACAAATCTATGTATTGCACAATTAAAAATAATCATTATTAATTTGTGTCAAAGATTAAATTGTAATTGAAATGAATCATTTGGCTTAACCTTGTTTGTTTCATGTGATGTCTGTTAAACTGCACTATTCAAAACGGAAAGCAATGCTTTGGAGAAAGGTGAAGCCAATTTACTTGCAAAGATGATACTCTAAACTGATGAAAAGATAGGAAAAGTAGGGAACACTTTCCTTTTTTTGGTAAGCAGCGAGGAAGAAATCAAGAAGAGTAGCGACTTCAATTTGTATTTGAATTACTTAAAATCAAATATTAAATTGTGATTGGAAAACATCTTTGCGTAATCAGTAATCACTTAAAGTAGTAATACTAACACCTTAAGTAGAAAGAAAGTGTGTTCATTAAGGCTGTGAACGCCAAATGTTAAGAACAAATGAGTCAAAAACACGGTTTGATCATTTTAATTTTATTTCAATCAAAACGCAAGGTTTCATACAAAGTCTTTGTGGATAATGCAAGCAAAGAACTGTGCAACCAATAGGTTTCTAATTGCCCATATGGGCTCGTGCTTTTAAGAAGCATTAACATTGCGCTAGAGCAAAATGAACATAACCTGCAAAGAACGTCACAGTGCCTAAAGGACTCTTTAAACCAGGGTCCCCACATGACGACACACCAAGCTTGTCGTCGGCCATTTAGTATTAGGGGGTGTTTCCAAAGGACGACAAATGTATCTTGTCAGCGGCAATCAAGTGTTAAACCTTTCTATATTCAATGACCAAGTCTTCTTGGTATCAATAGTCTCTGAAGTTGGAAAGGGTTAATTCTTATTTTTTTAATTGGAAAGGGATAATTCTATTTTTCATATAATATATGGAAAATAGAACAAAGACATAATTATAATGTCGTCCTGTGAAAACCTGATTTTAACCCTTTCCATAATCGACGACCAAAGCTTTTTAGACGGCGCCGGCCACCGTGGTTGGAAAGGGTTAATACATTTGGTCAGCCAACTAAACTCATTTGCTGCACTTGGTCGTTCTGTGGAGACCAGGCTTAAGTGTGGCTGGCAAAGGCTGTTTTCCAAGGCTGGTATATAGATACAGATGATCTACATCTTTAGCAGAGGGAGGGGTAACCCTATATACTCACAACCCACGATCTGTCTAGACCTAACACTAAGCTATAAGCTATATGCAAAGATTCTGAAGAAGATGTCATTACTTGTGTCACTTATATTGGTTTGAGGACGTCCATGATGAACAGCCCTGTAACAAAAACTGTGATGCAAGAGACGAGAATCAGAATTTGTTTGCATATTTGTTCAAATGTAGCATGCTAATTTTGTATGTATTACAAGGATGCTATACTCGAGAATCAGACATTTTCCAACATATCTTTTCAGATGTAGCATGCCTATTTTTAATGCCTTACAAGGATGTAATAATCAGCAATTATTTACAGCTTAAAGGTGCGCTTTCCATATGTCAACTCCATATAATAAAATGTGCGAAATTCCATACATATGGAAAAGTATGGAAATTCCATACATATGGAATTGTCTTCGCCGAAAAGCATGGCATTTTGGACATATGGGGACACACCTTAAGAGATGATACTTCACTGCATTAAATTACAGCGAAGATAAATGGAACACAAAAAAAGGCCCACGTTAATATAACCATACATAGGCGAAATAGTGTGATTTTAGGCCAATCTTTCGATGTAAAGGTCTCCAATATGTTCTACCAGAAAAGTTTAGGAAAAGTTGTGTAATTGAAAACTTATGAATGGATCAAATATTTAATATTAATTTTAAATATTGGTCTGAACAAAACTGGTTTACGGACGGAGACCAAGATTATTTATCTGCCCAAAAAAGAGAAATAAGCACCAACGCAAGTTTTACTATGACCACATACTTTCGATTTTCTCTTAAGGGCAAAGAGTGACTCCCGAAAAGGTTTGTTCACAAACAAACAATCTGTACTTTATATATCATCAGGTTTTCCCAATCTACCTGCAATTTACAAAATATCGATGGTTTTGCCTAACATGACACAAGTTACAAAACCACTAACTCTATAACCTTCTTTTTGCAAGAAAAACACAGAAAATTGCTTTTAATCTTACCAGCGAAGTTTTCAATCCGCCTATGGAGATATTCGCTTGGAAGAAGAATCAGGGTATTTGAAAAACACAGATATTTACACGATGCAATATTATACTCAAGGTTTTCAAAAGAGTGGCATGATTGTGGTTCGATGACAACATTAATTAGAACAATTATGGCTTTGATTAATCTCAACGTCTCTTATATAAGGCTCTTGTGAAGGCAATGTTGATGGTGTAATTTCTTCTACTGTTTTATCAAGATTTGACACCAAAAAAAGACTAATACAATTCAATGTTTGTTTGTTTGTCTTTAACACTATATCAGTACATGCCACATCGCAACACAGTATAGCTAGACTCAAATAATGCTGTGTTTGATTTCAACAAATTTCAAGCAGTCACACAGAAATACTTATATTAATGGTACACAAATGTACAAAGAGGGGATCCTTAAGAATTGTTTTGAATGTGCACTCTTAAGATTGAAAAAAAACACACATGGAAAGCCGTTTAGGACAATACAAGTTTTACCTTAGTGTGATATAACCTTGGTTACAAACATGAGATATTAGTTTAATACAGAACATGAGGAAACCTTTGTTCTGTACAACGCTGAACATGAATAGAAAAAAGAAAACCTCGGGTGGAAACGTTTGGTATTCAAGGGTTTGAATGTAGATGTCAAATACTAACTTACTTCTTTAAAATGCTGTTCCACTTGAGCAATCAATGAATCATAGTAAAAACTGTTGCTTCTAAATCAATTCAACGCGGAGACAAGAGCCTACTTAGCGAACTGGCTAAGATTATGGCACCCACAGATCAGTGTTTGTAAACATAGTTAAGCCCGTACCAACTAGAAGATTTTGACAAAGGCAGCCAACTGATCAGTGCTTAAATCGGCCGATTGTATCCAATAGGACCATAGGAGTCGGCCGATTCGCTGACTCATTGGTCGACTGTGGTAAAGTCGTCTAGTGAGTATGGGGCTTTAGAGCTTTCTTGGGTATATTCTGTTATGTATAGAACCTTGTTTTTTCTTCGACAATGCTGCATATGTTCAAAGATTTACCACTCATTTGAAAGAAGGGGAATAGAAGGATCTATACAATACTACTCCATCAAGAAGCTATAATTTTACCTTTTCCAAGTAGTTCTAAGGCTGTAGACCTATCTTCCTGTATACTAGTCGATTGTTAAGTTAAGCTTAGTGCAGCATGAGATTTAAACATTAAGTGGTATACTGAGTGAGAGAGACAAAAGTTTTATATGGATTTACATATACTTTAAAGGGCACTGATACGGAACATGGGAGTGTATTTTTATTTCCAAATTTGGAAAGTTACTGTGACAACACGTAATTATACAGAGATAATCGAGTATAAAACACATAATCCTTTATCTTTTTGTTATTTACTGTGATCGGGAATAGACCTGATTATTAACTGTTACATCGAGGATAAGTGCAATCGCTTCAATAAGCCTAGTCAAAGCACAACACCATTAACTGACCTATATAATCCAATCTGTTTAGCATCTCTTTTCTGACTAAAAATACAGTAACAATCCAGGAGAAGCAAAAATATTCTTGAACATTCTTATTCTCGTACAATCCAGGCTTAAGCCATTCAAATCACCGTCAAGGCTAGATCTACGAAACACGAAGGCCTGAACTTGACCTGCAAGGCAGACTGCCTAGTCTGAGATGTCATACCAAATGACATCAAAGAACGACATCTCAGACTACATCCGACATGTAGTGGCACAGTACATCTCAGATATATTTCCATGATAATATATGACAATTTCTATCTTAAAGAAAACTTCTTTTGCTAATAATTAACAAAAAAAAACTGTTTTATCTACCTTTAATTACTTACAACCAGAGAGGGCCCACACACTATGAACGCTCTCTGTTACAATCGAGGATGTTTTAGTAAAAGTCTGCAATGTGCCCAAGTAGCTCTACCACTACCAGTCTCTAGAATCATTCTTGTTTATATAGAATAGAATCAAAAGGGCTTACACACAGTAAAATATACACAAATGTACACAGGTCTTGTTTTCGGCTATCACACCCTATGGATGACCTTGACCTTGACCTTGACCTTGAAGCATGGCCTTGACCTTAGATCATGGCCTTGACCTTATTGTCAGGGTCAGGAGGTCACGAGAATGACCCCAGACTGGAGCTGCGGTATCCCAGGTCGATGCATTCGGAGCCCGTTAGGTGGAGCTTCGACAAGTCGTTGATCTCCGGGCGGAGTTTGGATGACGGATCCCGCTCTGGTGAGAATCAAAGTTCACATTTAATAGTTGTTAATAGTAGTTATTATTTTTTATATTTAATAGTTTTTTATATTTTGATAGTTTGTAATAGTTTTGAGATTTCGGACAACTTTACTTTTATAGTAAGTATCAAAGCTTTTAGAGAAATTAAACTTTCTCTCGACTTGCAAAATTCAGTTTCTCTCACCTCAATATAATTTGTCTCTTGATATTAGCTTTTTCCAAATACATAATATTTTTGAGCAATAATGGTATTGGGCAAAATGTGCAAGAATATATGGGTTCAGAATATACAGTTTTTCTTTCACTTCTTAAAACAGTTCGAAATGGACATTAAACAAGCATTCTTTCAGCCAAAGAAATGCATCGTCAAAGAGTTATTGCAATAGGCCATACCTGTTTGCTTTGGTGTGGTTATGAACTTGTCCACCAGGGCGGCAGCATCGTAGCGCTTCATGTCTGTCAGCACTCTGCGGAGTTCTTTAACTGTGCCTTTCTCCGCCTGAAAAGGCGAGAACAATTATTACAAGCTAAGCGGTCACGACCTTGTAGAGCATATATGCTCCAAAAAGAGGCGATCGCAGTATAAGACCATGGTAACAATTTGGACTGAGCGAACACAGCCCCTGCCCTAACCATGCCAGCATTTCACTCGCTGATGCAATACCACCATCTAAAATCCCCACACATTGCCTCCCAGCATGCTCTAGTCAGTACAACAGTTTCTATACCCAACTTTCTGTACCTATTTCTCAGCCATGACTCACAACAGCCCCTGCCCTAACCATGCCAGCATTTCACTCGCTGATGCAATACCACCATCCAAGATCCCTACACATTGCCTCCCAGCATGCTGTAGTCAGTACAACACTTTCTGTACCCAACTTTCTGTGCCTATTTCTCAGCAATGACTCACACCATACCTTATTGGCTCTATTACAGGTTACACTTCACCATTATCAATACATATCACCCAAAAAAAGTAAAATCTACTGATAATGCCAATCCGAGAAACACTTACAAACTTTCTCTTTTTTCAGCATGCAATCTGCTGATATCCAGCCTAGAACAAACACCACCCCCCTCCATTAGTCACCACCAGTCTGTGGCCGCCGGCACCAAGCTGACCTCATCCCAAAATAAAGGTGACTCAGACCTCACGCTCCTCCCCATTACAAAAGAAAGGTGATCACTTACAGTGATCGCCTCTTCTAATAATACAATGGTCTTTTATTATAATACAAATGGTTCTTTGTTCAAACCTGGATGCCTACTCGTATTGAATAAAGTAAATATGTTAAAGTTTTCTGTGAGCACACGGTTGGAGTATTCATTTCAGTAGAACAGAATGAATTACCTCTGGTAATTTCTTTTGTATTACCTGATTACACTCTATAAATTATCTAAAAAAAAACTTCCCGGTTGCGTGGCAAACCAATGTTTGAACATAAAAAGTACAATTCCTTCTTTTCACAGCTTATTATTTTCAAGCGGCCCTCGCATGTCTGCAGAGTGTTTCTGTACTCTGGCCCAATAACAGATGATCAAGGGGAGGAAAAAGAACTGAAAAAAAGAATACGTGGTGTTTTGAGTCCCTGACCTTGTCCCGGTAATGCGGCACCAGTAACAACCGTCTCTGTATATCATTTCCCATGAAATCATCAAAAATATTTTGAGGAAACTCTTTAAATAAACTATTGTTTTACCAAGGCCCCCCTCCATTATTTGTATACAGATTGGGGGGGGGGGGGTGTACGTTCCTGTATAACTGTTGCGAACATCGGCCCAAATGGGGTAGGGATGGTCAGGGCTTTTGAAGAAAAACATTGCATACTTTATTACAAGAAAAAGTCAACTGGAAAAATGAATTTTGGGGAGAAACGATTTCGGAAAATCTTTAAATAATGGAAGCCCTACAATTTTACCTTTTTTTCTGTTAAAATCAGGGATGTAAGTTGGGCTTGACGAAAACATTTGAAAAAGCTAATCAGCTATCACCATTTATTCACTTCCCCGAGCCCTTTCAGATTTTTATGAAAATTTGAGCTTAGTCTGAAAAATATCCGAATAGTTCCAAAAAGTTCAGTGTCATTTAACCAAGGTGTTACTTCCATTTGATGATTTTTCTGTAGTTTCCTACTCAATGTTGACCCTTGGCCACTGGTTGGCAACAATTTTACTGTGGTTGCTTTAACTGCCCAAAACGGAAAATCGGAATTCAGACTAAAATCTGAAAACTTACATGATGTAACATCCCTGTAAAATGACAAATATTTGTGCTCACCTTGTAGGTGTCGAGGAGGTGCAGGGTGGGGGAGGGCTGGTCCCTGAACCGGTCCATGGCGCTCATCAGGCCGAGTCGGTTAGCGAGCGCCTGCCACCCGGCCTGACTGCTCACCGCTGGCTGACCGCTCACTGCGTCCAGTTTGTCGGCCAGCGCCTGCAGCGTCAGCTGGTCAAGACGACTGATGTCACCTGAAATAGATGTACATCGTGTATGTTATTTACCGTTTATCATAGTCATATACACAAGTTATTAGTCATTTTACATTTATTATTCAATACTGAATTGACATTGTTTTATCAGTTGTTGTCTTTTTTAAAGTTATTTACTATGAAAACTAAAATGGTAGTTTTGGTAGCTCGAAAATACCTGATAAAACTAAAATTGCCCTAATACTGACAATCTTAAAATAAGATTCATTAATTTCTATCTTAGTCAAAATTTGATACTTACACGGAATTGTCTCCACGTAAATTAAAGCTAATTATAGACAGAATCAATTTTAACTATAGAATCCTCACCTTCATCGTCTTTTCCATTGACCTTAGAGTCTTCAAATCCAAGGTCCTGGTCGTCCTGGTTTAAGATTCTTAACATCTACAAGAGAATATTAAGCATTAAATTTATTAGAGCACAACATAGTAGTTTTCTATATTCAAGACCAAACACTCGAATAGACAAATAGTTATTCTTTATTCTTAACTGATAATTAGAAAATACATGACCACACTTAATTTAAGGGGATAGTATGGAATTAATTTCATACGGTTCCGTTCAGAGTCGCGTCGTGAAGGAAATGAACAAAAAAAACCTCTTTTATACAATCCATTACTTTTTATTTCTTTCAAAAACATTATTTCCGTTGCATCTCAATATTGCCATAACCATCAAAGCCCTTGATAACTAATTTAAAGGACAATTTTTTTCAAGCATCAAAATAATACAAAAAAAACAAAAACAAATTCAAAACAAATTCAAGCAAGTCCTATACCTTATCATCACCCTGGGCCAAGTCGATCGGTCGTACATAATCACAACTCTCGCTGCCCTCAGTGGTGTCGTCCCCATCATCTACGGCATCATCGCTGTCCTCAACGATGTCGTCTTCGTACTCGGCTGAGATGACCTCACTACTCTCGGCCTCCGGGTTGGCATCGGAGTCCACGAGTAATTTGGCCATGGCATACAGACGTCGGCCAACTGCCATGTGCAGCGCTGTCGTACGGTCGTAGGCAAAGGCATTTACGTCTACCTCGGTCTATCAGGATAGAAAATGGATAAATAGGATTAGTTTCTTTTATATTTTTATTATGTAGGTATCGTTTATTCTCATTCAAAGTTAAGTAACTACAATCATAATTTATAACTGCTTTTTCTTATAATATTTGTCATTATTGAACGTAGAGCTATACAAGTTAAAGTAGTAATGCCTGTTGGCCACAAAATCGCAGAGTTATCCCGAAAGTGGCATAATCATTTTAAGATTAAGGAATCTAATA
The DNA here is from genome assembly GCA_936440205.1 of Lepidonotus clava. NCBI lineage: Eukaryota > Metazoa > Annelida > Polychaeta > Phyllodocida > Polynoidae > Lepidonotus > Lepidonotus clava. The sequence goes on from OW387135.1 coordinate 18,697,333, forward strand.
TTGGACAATATTCAATTAGTCTAACTGGTATGAATAATAAATCTCATTTAGGGACCTTCCATTTAGTACATACGCATCAAGGGGGAAAGGGGGGATCCGAGATTTTTGAAAATGTGCGTACATTTTAGTACATATTCAATGTGTATTTTTGCCTGAGGGGGGTTCTGAATATTTTGAAAATGTGCGAATGTACTAAATGGAAGGCCCCTTAAAGAGGTACAATATTTTCAAAGTGTTATTTGATTATTCCACTTTTGAGATAGGTTTTATGTTACGATATTAAAGCCGTTTTATGATTTTGCTTATCATTTTTCCTACCAAGACATGTTTGTGTTTAATTTTTCTTCAACAATAGAAAAAAGTCTTACCTTAAGTAGGATGTATCCTGCCATGGCGTGGTTGTCGGCCTCCACGGCGTGGTGCAGCGCGGTTCGCCCGCTCCGCCCGTCCCGCTGGTTGACATCGGCCCCATACTCCACCATCTGACGCATACACTCATAGTGACCATGGATGATGGCCAGGTGAAGCGCAGAAAAACCTATAGTCAATGATAGCATGGGTTAGTTCAACAAAATCTAAATTGACATTGATTGATTTTTGTTTAGTGTTTAGTGTTATTCCCGCACTTGTTATTCCTGCCTTTGTGGTGCACCTTTTACAGATATATAAATCATCAGCTCTGATTCCCAAACATATCTTAGGCCAAATATACATGTATATTATCAATATCTCCCTTCTGTAGATAATCAGAGAGACGTTTTTACCAAAACTTTGTTTAAATCTTATTAACCGAGTATCCAAAATTACGACAACATAGTGGCAGCAAATCTCAATGACACTTTCACACAGTTCTGGACTTCAACCTCACATACTGTATTACACAATCTTATGACTGGGTGCTCATGCTTTTTCAGAAATCAAAGTAAGACCTCAATAAGACCTTTATAATACCTTGTCAGCTATGGAAATAAGACCTATCCAAGACATTTTTAAGACTTTTTTTTTCAACCTTTTTAAATATTTAAACAATCTACCAAAAAGATGTAAAGATAGAAATGACAAAAAGATAAAAAACATCTTGTAGTAATTTCAGAATGACCTAAACTAAGACCTTTTTATGACCTCTGGACCAAAAATAAGACCTTTCTAATAGCCTTATTTCTAATAGCCTTATAAAATTAAACAGCAAAACCAAAATAAGACCTTATAAGACCTGCGTGGGGACCCTGTATGTGGGTACACAATCTGACGAGCAGCTCACCTTCATAATTAAGCGCCTCAAACTGTTTGTGCAGGGTGCGCGGGCAGCCCTTCTCGGCCTGGAGCAGGCCCGTCACACAGTCGGTGTGTCCGAGGCGGGCGGCCAGGTGGAGCGGTGTGTTTCCTTCCCTGTCCACCAGGTGGGGGTCGGCGTGCTGGGCCAGCAGGAGGGGAACTAAGTGAGGCTGACGGGTGATCACGGCCAGCTGCAGTGGCGTCTGGAAATTTGAAATAGATATTTGGTTATTTTCATATGATAGTCTTATTTCAGCAAAAGAAATAGGGGTTTAAGTATATCTTTTTAGGTGGAAAAGGTAGGTATTTTTGAACCATGTATATAAAAACTTTGAGCTCAATTTAGAAAAATGGGCTACCTGCAGCGGCGTCTGGAAATATCTGATTGATTATTTGATTAAATTCATCTATATTGGGTTTCTCATTTCAGCAAAATATTTAGGTGTTTAAATATATATTTCAGTGAAATTGGTAAATATATTTATATTTTGTGTATGATGACACTGAGCTTAATTTATATAATATTACTTGGTTCGTTTAGATTTCTGAGAGATTTATCATTAAGGAGGAACACGTCCCTATTTAAATCTGTAGAAGTTTGATTTTGATAATTTATCTGATATCTATCTGACAATGAACATTAGTTTTTTTCTACCCAAGATAGTCCCATGTTCCCAGATTAGGGACTATTGTTACAGATGGGCAGAAGCAACAGGCCAAAACAAGTAACGTAAGACTGAGCACCATTTGCAGGCACCATGACCAGATCCCTCAAGCAAAGAGCTAACACTATGTCCCTGGTTTCGGCCTGTAGCTTTAAACTATCTGTGATACTAATTCACAAAGTTCACCGACCTGTCTGAGGATGTTGAGTGAGTTGACGATTTCACTGGCAGCGTTCTTCAGGGTGGAGATGGCCTGCAGCAGTTTGACGGCCACCTCCGTCTGACGGTGGATGATGGCCATGTGAAGGGCCCTGAAAAGGGAAGGGACAGAAGTCAAGGTACCTTGGTTAGGGTATGGAAGTCAGTGTAGGGAGGTCAGGGTACGGTAGTCAAGGTACGAGGGTCAAGGTGGGGAGGTCAAGGTAAAAGGGTCAGGGTAAGAAGGTCAAGGTGAGAGGGTCAGGGTAAGGAGGTCAAGGTGGTAAAGTCAAGGTACGCAGGTCAAGGTACGGAGGTCAGGGTACAAGGGTCAGGGTAAGGAGGTCAAGGTACGGAGGTCAAGGTATGTGGGTCAGGGTAAGGAGGTCAAGTTACGAGGGTCAGGGTATGGAGGTCAAGGAGGGGAGGTCAAGGTACGGTGGTCAAGGTACAAGGGTCAGGGTAAGGAGGTCAAGTTACGAGAGTCAAGGTAAGAGGGTCAGAGTAAGGAGGTCAAGGTGGGGAGGTCAAGGTACGGAGGTCAGGGTACAAGGGTCAGGGTAAGGAGGTCAAGGTAGGGAGGTCAAGGTATGTGGGTCAGGGTAAGGAGGTCAAGTTACGAGGGTCAGGGTATGGAGGTCAAGGAGGGGAGGTCAAGGTACGGTGGTCAAGGTACAAGGGTCAGGGTAAGGAGGTCAAGTGATGAGGGTCAAGGTAAGAAGGTCAGAGTAAGGAGGTCAAGGTGGGGAGGTCAAGGTATGAGGGTCAGAGTAAGGAGATCATTTTGGGGAAGTCAAGGTGATAAGGTCAAGATGTGGAGGTCAAAGTATCGAGATAAAAGTGCAGGGTCAAGAAACTGAGGTCAATGAACAAAGTTCAAGGTACAAAGTTCAAAGCAAGGAGGTCAAGGTACGGAGGTCAAACATATGACTGTCAAGGTAAGGAAGTTAAGGTAGGAAGTCGCTGAAGCCATGTTTAAAGTAAAATAATCAAATTCTTCACAAATTATACATGTCTATGTATCAAAAGTTTATTAATTGTGGGAATTCTTTGTTTCATCTCCCGAATAAGAGATAACCTATTAGACCCAAACAAAAAGTTTGTACCAGCTTTATCAAATGAACCTAGGGGCCTGTTTTATATTCCCTTTTTTTTTTACTAAGTACCATACATTACTTTTATGTTTTTTTTATACAGGTTTCCACATAAGTTACTCACGTGTCTCCGAGGTCGTCCTGTACACTGATGAGGTGGCGCTGACACAGCATCAGGTAGACCGGGTCGCCCGTCTTACTGTAGTTGTGGAGGGCCACGATCGACCGCTTGGCCACGTTCAGGGCCAGGTGAATATCCAAGTCCAGCACTGAGCCAACAGAAATATTTACATTGACACTGAACAACTGAATGCTAGTTTTAATCATCACCTATTGAAGAGTTTCTAAATTTATCAGAATGTAATATTGTATGACATTTTAACGATTTTCTTTTTAAATATTTTAAGAATAGTTTTTAAGATTTCTTTGAAAAAAATTCTCGTCTAAACAAAATTATTTGGAACAGTTATTGCACTGTAGAAGTTTACTTCATGATAAATTAGTGATTACTAAGACAACAATTTGCATTATTTACTCTTCCCGAACATATTACCAGGCATTTCGCACAAAAACAATATACATGAAAAATTAACAGACTGAATGTTTCTAGAAATATTACACAGTAACTACCAATACAGCATACTGTCAACTAATTCGTATCTATGTTTTGTCACTTTTTAGGAAAAACATACTATGACAATACCTGACTGTTTGTTGTCTTGAACCACTGGGGCCTCTACTGGTTTCGTCTTTTCTGTATTTTCTTCCCCATCATTTGTGTCCTTCTCCTTTGCCTCCTTATTGTCTTCATTGGCTGTTTTTTCCAAAGACAGCTTCTCCAAGTCACTGATCAGTGCCTCTGCATCACTGGGTTTCGGACTGTACCTCCGGTGGAAGTTTTCCACCAGGGTTCGGCTGTCGGTCGGGTTCATCGGCACTGCATCTTCCTCGAGATCTGGATCCTCGAACTCGGTCGAGTCACACACAACATCATTGGACATGTCTGTGATGGGTGCGGAGATCGTCGGGCCCTTTTCATTGTCCGGACCGTCTATGAGGAGATCAACCTCTTGGTAGACGTATGGTACGCTGGGCGGGGACGGCTGCTGGTGTGTGGGCGAAAAGGTTGTTTGGGAGTTGGGTGAAAACTGTTGCCCAGATTGTGGGGAGAACTGTTGTTGTTGTTGCTGTTGTTGTTGGGCACCTGGGGAGAAGGAGTGGGTGGAGCCTGGGGAGTAGCACGGTTGAGCGCCTGGGGAATAAGCCTGTTGCGAGGCGGGGGAATACTGCGCCTGGCCGGGGGAATACGGTGACTGCTGTTGGCCCTGTGGGGCGTAATGTGGCTGTTGTTGGATCTGCTGTTGCTGTTGTTGGCTAGGCGAGAACTGCTGCGGGGCCATCTGCCCGGTCGCCATCTGCGCCTGGTTCTGCTGCACCATCTGGTTGGCCATCTGCTGCTGGAAACCAGGCTGCATCTGCTGCTGCAAGAACTGCTGTTGCTGTTGTTGCATAGGCTGTTGCCTATACATCTGCTGTTGCTGTTGTTGCCCCATCTGCACCTGTTGTTGTGGGATCATGACCTTCTGCTCGCTGGGCGTGGTTACACTAAGCGGGCCAGTCTGCGTGAGAAGCGCCTCCGGGTTACACGTGGCTAGGAAGGTGGTCAGCTCCTCCAGGGTGGGCTCAGGGGTCGGGCTGGTGGTGGTCGGGTTGATCTCCATCGGTTTGATCACATGCGGCTGGGAGTTGAGCACCTGCTGGAGCTGTGACTGCTGATCAGCCATCTGCAGCTTGGTGAACATCTGCTGCTGGTTGGGCATGGCCATGGGCTGGGGCATCTGCTGCTGCATCTGCTGCTGCTGCTGGAGGCAGGGCGTCTGGTGCATGATCACACCGCTGGCCGCCATCTGCGCGTCGTTACTCTGCATTTCTACAAATTAAATTAAATGAATAAATAAATTTTCCAAAAAGAAAGAAATAATAATTTTTCCCTTTTTTTTAAGCATATAAACCTGGCAGGCCAGTGTCTCGGTATGAATCAAAAGACGTTTTATTTTTAAATCTAATTTCTGCCTTCACCAAGTAAAACTAAAAGAAAAATTTGTTCTTTTTGTTCTAACTGGATTCGGACTGCAGCAAAGACATATATATATGCCCTTCAATGGAAATTTATACCTATAAAACAATGCAGACGAAAATTTAAATTCTGCCAGAGAAAAATAAGAAATGTTTTCCAAAGAGGATGTCCTTGTGGTTATAAGATACGCTGAACAACCATGGCTATAACTGCACGCATGGGTAATTTAAAAACAATAAGCCCATCCCACATTCAGTATATCCCAGGGTTGGACAGGGGTCGGACAAAATTACAGTATAAGCCATCCTTGTCTCCTAGAGTTGGAGTTACTGAAATAAGCAACAGTTATATTTTTCTATATCCCCAAATATTGCTTAAACACACACACACACACACACACACACATATATATATATATATATATATATATATATATATATATATATTGCTAAATTTCATCAATTGACAGATTTGCAGGTTTGCCATCCAATCAAAATGTATTTCAGGGCAAAATAGGGTACGACATTATAGGCTGGGCTGACAGGCTTTAACATAGGTTGGGAGAAGGGTAAATATATAAAGCTGCAATTTATCAATTTCAGGAGCAATTTGCCAACCAAACTGCTTTGGTTAATTTTGTATAATGCAACTGTCTTCATGGAATAAGCACAGAAGCAATTTTGAAAATATTTCATAGTAAATTCTGATGTTAGTGTAAACTGGAATGGGCTTATTAATTAAGTGTTTCCTATGGTTTAACTTACCCATCCTGGGTCCAGAGGCACACCCCAGCAGGTCAGGTACAAAGCCGTAGCTGTTCACTCGTCCCCCGTTGGTGGTGGTCCCCGTGTTGTTGGTGCCGTCCGACCCACCGAGCGGGCAGAATCCCGACCCTCCTGTGCCTAGAGATATAGAATAATTTTCAATCAATATTTGATTTATTTTTCGTACATTATTTCAAGTAATCTATAAAACAGGGATGTAGGTCATGGTCACTGAAAAAGTCTGAAACCCTAGAATGAAAATTGGAAATCAGCTGAAAATGCATTAAAAGGTGATGTGAAAATATGCTTTTGAAAATTATTATTTGGGGTGATGTGAAAAATTCTGAAATCAGACAATTTTTACATTTAACGACTATAACTGCAGTTGGGATTACCTTCTTATTCTGATACATTCGTGACAACTATGTTCATGGCTGCGACGCTCGTGTTTTCAAAATTAACCTTAGACATCTTCACGACCAAGGTTTGGAAAATATTACAGACAAGGAGACAATTCTGAACATGATGTCTCTGCGTTAACAAAAGACGTTTTTATATGGCCCTACCCCTTCCGGGTACATCCCTTTAACAAAACAAAAACAAAAGATAAAGGTAAGAAAAGTGAAATTCCTCACAGTGAACAAAGGGCGGGGGAAGTATATGCCACCTTGGATGAACCAAACAATGTAACTCCACCTAACATCGTCATAATAAATCATACTTGTTCCCACACTGTAGACCATGTTGTGGACGAAAATGACATACATAATAAATCATATCTTTATATCTAACAGGTCAAGGATAAATGTATTGGCATTCTATCTCTAAAAGGTCAGGGATAAATGTATTGGCATTCTCATTCCTTCCAACTCAAAATCCTCCACGCTACGGTAAACCACATAACCCCACACCAATACCACACTCATTACATAAAAACCACCTATTACTACTAAACATAATTACTTAATAAGCTTTAACTTTAAAACTAAGCTTTTTGAGCTTTTTTTTAAAGCTCGCACTTTAAGCTCCTTATGAGTGCGTGACCCAGTCTGACCCCAGGGTCACGAGTTGTGGTGGTAGGGGAAGCCCCTAAATCCGAGACATACCCAGTCTCCAAGCACATGTTCCACTGTTATAATCCTATATAGAATCTAACACTAGGCTTGGAGAGTGACCCGCGTCCTGGACCAAGCAGCCCCCATGGTTTGGATCAGGGGAAGGCGACGACAACGTTTAGAGGAAGAGATAGGGGGGTGGTGGTTGGAGATAAGATGTATATTATTAAATGGACCCACACGTCCACGTGTTTGTACGTATGTACAGATTGTTTGTACGTATGTACAGATTGTTTGTACGTATGTACAGAATCTGAATATTTGCGCGTATGTATGGAAATTTGTAGGTATGTACATATTACTGGGTGGACTGAAGGGTATTGTTCCCACATCATGTGCACCATTTGTGTGGCATATAGGGGGGATGCCCAAGGTGTTTGGAACTTCCCATGTGCGGCCAAGCAGTGTTGGACTCCATCAGAGATAACAAGTCCAAAAGCAGTTAGGGGTCAGTATTGCTTTCTGAGAGTATCAAAAGATACAAAATGAGGCGATGAATCTTATGCCTTTGTTTAGGGTAGGTGTAAACTGATAGAATAGGCCTAGATATGTCTTAGATTTTGAATCAGATATTTTGATCCCATGTGCGGCCAAGCAGTGTTGGACTCCATCAGAGATAGATAGAAAAACATGTGATATATCTCTATGGCGACACACATGCAGCCCTTATTCATGAGTAGGGTTTACTGCTGATCCTTTATTACAAAATATTTTATAGATATTTGATTTTAAAGATTTCTTTTATATATATGACGATTTTTTCACTTCCACTGGTTTGGTTGCTTTAAAATCTATTTTGGCTAATTAATGTTAACTTCTTTGCTCCAAATGTGAAATAGGGCCTTTTTATTTGAGAAAATATTTCCTTCAGTTCTCACGTTTTCAAGTTAAAACCAACTTTTGAGTTGTGTATCAGTCCCTGTGGTCTGCAAGGATTAGAATGGATTACATATTATAACAGCAGGCTCTAGACTATAACATATTCTATTTTTATCCCAAAACCTATACTCGTTGATAGTACATCAAACAGCCCTTTGTAGTCTTGCGGTTAGAGAATTACTGTAACACCTCAATACAAAGCATGCCAATATTGGTATCTGCCAACCAGTGGTAGAACATGTTTCATCCTACATACAAACCGGTAGCACCACACACTCCTATGATCCCAAAAACATTCCTTGCACATTGGTAGCACGGGACACCAAGCACCGAAATGTATGCAAGGGTGAACAAAGACAGTCCCATGTTGTTGGATATCAATCATTCTAGGTCCTTTAGTGCAGGCAAGGATCAACTGCAATACGAACTGGGTTGAGTTTGTTTTGGTTTCAAAACAAAAAAAAAAAAAAAAAAAAAAACCTCTTCCTTCCCACGGTGAACAACAAGTTTAAAACCTCTCCAAACTGCCGGAGGGACCTCTTAAGCTTTGACTTGTAGCGCCCTATTTGCATTGAAAGACAAGGGGTCTTGGTTTAGTCTGTGGTGATTTAAACGATTTGTTTCCTGAAGTTACAAGCTAAGTTGTCAACACAAGACTATCGGAAGAAAAAAAGATTACCCCCTGTAACGTTGGCATTTCTGTATGGAGGCCTTAACTGTGTGGTATGTGCCATTTAAGTTGCGTTTTAATGGGATTTAGATTTAAGGGTTTATTATCAAGCTATGACTCGTGGAATAAGCATTATTAATTAACAATAGTTCCTAAATTAAAATCCTCATGGATTTATTCTAAAAAAAAAAAAGAAATATCATAAATTTTTGCCAAAGAACAAAAGCCAGTGTTCACCATCTATTGTAGTGAGAAATTCCTATGCTGATACACTGATTTCTTTGAAATAGCTAATGTCACAAGATTTTCACTAAAAAGTATTCGAGCTATCATACTTTTGCTGAAACGACGATACAGGAACCCAAAGTGGGGATTCACCTTTTCATATAGACAAATAGGGACTGTCCTGAACCATAGACATACATGATAACGTATATGTCTGAACCTAAGGAGGCAAACTTTTTTTCTCTCAACTCTCAGCAGAGATTCTAGTAAGTGGAAAGGATTACATCAGCGTCTTGGGTTTCCACAAAGAGTAGTTTTTCATTACTTTTTCACAAACAGATATACATATAAAAAAGATATATACAAACAATCGCAGATTATATATATTCCCATGTTTTTGTTACAACCTGACATTGTACCAAGGGTTTCCAGGTCATGCCTACTTCTCCAAACACGTCTAAATTGTATCCTATATTTCTCCTCTATACAATTTGAAGGGTTCCAGAAGTGTTTTCGAGATCAAAGAGTATAGAATACATGTCAAGCAGTGATGGTTTACAGTTCTATGTGTTCCATCAACCCTGCTTCTGATCCTATTAGACCGACCCTCCCCTAACGAGTGGATGATTTATAACATGATTTATATTATCTATTATCTGACTGCTGGACGTCCGCGGCACTATGTCAACTTGATTCACTTTGACACCATCATGTGATTGCAGTTTATAATATCTAATGTGATTGGACTTCCATCTTTAATGTGATTGCGCTGCTATCTTTAATGTGATTGGGCTTCTATCTTTAATGTGATTGCGCTTCTGTGATTGCGCTTGTATCTCCAATCACCTCATACCTCGGCTAATCTCAGAACAATTTCTGAGATGAGTCATACACTTCTGAGATAAAAAGAAATCTCCTCAAGCACGACTCGAGTTGACAGGAAGGGACTTCTTCATCCAGGCTAACTATCTATAACTCATTCCCATTTTCCGTTTTTTCACCCCAACAAAAACGGTCCGGGGGATTTTAGAAAATAACAGAGCTACATTCTTCTCATGTGTGGGAAAGTGCCTGTCAGGAGCCCGGAGATTACAGTCCTTGGGACATAGATTTTTTTTTTTGGAAGAGGGCACCCGAGAAGACAAACGAACAAAGAAACTGTTCTACCCTCTATACCCTTAATGTCTAAAAAGTAGGTGTATACTTTCCCAGGTATCCTTTCTAGTCTTGAATCGTTATGACACTGAATAATATTCACTTTTCTTAAGGTGTTTGGTTGCTGGTTTGTCAATTATCTATTTCGATATCACCCAGAAAGAGTGTCAGTAAAAGCCTTGTTGAGCTGAAAATACAATAGATAATATTTCTATTCCGTTGAAAATTAAATGCCCTCAAACTAGAATGCAATGTACAAAAGAGTGTAATTCATTGTGTGTGTTTCTTCTGAATAAACTACAATTTTGATTCTTTAGAAACCACTTTCTGGCTAAACTTCATCAACAATAATCTGAAAATTTCCAAGCAATTTCCATAAATCATTTCTTTAAGCAAAACATTCATTCCATTCTTATAACCAGCTCGGCATTAAAAGATTGGGGCGGTAATCTCAAGTCATCTATCAACGCCCCTGTGTGTCCGTCCCAGCTCTGGGGTCCATCTTTTCTCCTGGCCCCAGTTCCAATGTTATCAACATTCTCACTTGTCTTGGGCACGTGGCCATATATCTCTGTCCTTTCGGTAGCAGAAAGTAGGTTTTTTTATGCTAGTGGAGACAAGAATCTGTCATCTGGTGATTAAGTGGGCCATACATTACGTACTTTTGTGATATGTAACTTTGTATCACAGCCCGGACGACTGGTGGCTGGTTCACATCTTACGATTTTTCATCAAGTTACGACACGATTTTTAACAGAATCGGAACGCAATTGTATCATAATTCATGTTACGATTTTGTTCCGACAATTATATTAGTTTTTTGGAATTCTGAATTGCTATAATATGGTTCATACACTTTTACAAAATGTCCTCTGGATGCTTCCCTTCTTATTATGTTGTAATCCTTCTCTAAACTGAAATGTGAACAGAGAACACAACCGTAACACAATTGGATCATAATTCTTGTTGCGATTTTGTTCAAACAACTGAGTTTTTTTGTTCACATATTTTTTATGGTTCACATATTTTTACATAATGTCCCTAACAATCCTGTAAATACTTTTCTTCAGATTCTGTTCTAATCCTTGTCTGAACTGAGAAAAAATCGTAAGGTGTGAACTGGGCGTTATCGTTGTGGGCATCGGACAAGGACGACGCAGTGTGAGGGGCCGTTTGAGACCAGCCAGGGGGAATCCCCGCGCCACTCTTTCTCCGATCCCTGGATCCGTTCCGTACATATGGGCGGCCTTGATTCCGACCCCCGACCCCTCAACCCGTCCCGGGGGGCGGAAGTGGGTCAATGGACATGGGTGGCCAAAGAACGCCCAAAGAACAGGGTCCGCTCTAAGTGCATACATGTGGAGAGGAATGAAAAACAAATATATATATATAATATTATCCAGCAGATAAACAACGTTGAACCAATGTCGAAACAACGTCGAAATTGGGGTCTTTTTTTTGGTAATCACTGTTGGTAATCATTGTTGAATTTATTGTTGTTGTTGCATAGAATCAACATTGAGAAAAGAAATGTTAACACAATGTTGATGACATTGTATCAACGTTGTATCAAAAGTTGGTTTCTCAACATTGTTGATGACATTATATCAACGTTGTAACAAAGTTGGTTTCTCAACATTTATTCAATTTGCTTATTTAACTCAAACCAACATTGATTCAACGTTAATTGGTTGGACCGACATTGTTCAACGTAAATTCAATATATAGAATTAACCAAAATCCAACACTGCTTCAACCATAGATATACTAATGCCATACTAGGGTCTTATGTATCTCAACTCAAGTGTGCTCACTGGGTACAGTGTTGTACAAAAGGGAAAAAAATAGAAGAAAAAAGTGAGATACAATTGGAAAGGTATGGAAACTGACACTCTGCCATACCACAGACTTTGTTCTGAGGTCCTATAGAGATGACCGGATTCTTCCTTAGTCTGACCGGGATTTTTTCTTGGAAACTCCCTTGTTTTGGCATCCTGGATGTAAACGCCAACTTTATTGTGTCTATTTATAGCTCTTCTTTGACTGTGGAAACTTCCATAAATCATTAGGGCAGAATAGTAGACCTCATACGGGGATTTGTAAAGGGCTTTCCCCTAATTATAAGGTACATTCCCTAACCTGAAGACGTGAGAAGGTACTTCTGACTACAGTCAACAAAACGGAAGGGTGTGTTCCTTAGCAACTCGTTGATTTTAAGGGTTGAAATGTCGTCTGGGTTTTGCGCGGGAAACTGAAGCGACCATATCATCGCATGATTTGAGTTACATATGAGAAACACCAATTCTGTTTTCTTCTCGGTCCAGAATCCTCAATCCTAACTTCCTCTATTTCAAAAGTTGTTTTGGCAACTCATAGTAAGAGTAACCTAGTTAATTAAATGCAATTAGACTTAGGTAATTACACTGTGTGTACAATCTTAATGTTTTTGTACATGACGCATCGGTATTTAAGCTGTAATCATGATGTTTGCGTCACCGTGCCATAGCTTTAAGTGGAATACTAATCAAAACATGATGTAAAGATTTAAGAGTCAAAACCTGGGTTGTCACAACCTACGAAGACGATGCATATTCATTGCAACACTTACTTACTAACACACCGTCATGCCTGGCCGTATGCGGGCATGTTCTTTTTTTCTTTAGGGAACTAAATATCCTTTCGTGAAATGGTTGATATGCCCATGAAGTATTTTTCTATTGAAGATGCACAATTAAGTCTAGTCTGAATAATTTAGAATTCACCTAAGATATAGCTCAAAACGTTTATACTCATCCGTTTAATGGTGGGGCCGGCGAATTACAAGTTTATCTGCATGAATAAATACTAACCCGCCAAAGAAAAGTTCAATTTTATTTCAAAACGAATAGAAACACCAAGTGTTGTTCACTCTTAAAACCACGATGCAATAACCGAAAATAAACAAACTGTAAAGGACGAAACAAGACAGATAAATTAGTATTGGTCAACGTGGGACAACTTCTTTATCGGGAAAGAAATACAGGACAACCATGAAAAACTCCCCATAGATCTATTTTAAATATATTATCCTCTAATATCGGGGCAGCAAACTGAATAAAATAGGTGCGTTGTAGGTTAAAGAGGGGGCTGCATTTCCAGAAAGAAGTTCAAACATTTTCACACCGGGTTTTGTGAAACAAGTTATACTTGCATTTGTACAGTTGATAATCTTCCAAAGTAGTAACTGTTGAGTGTAAAGACATTATTTCAATATATCAGAACTCAATTGAAGACATGTTTTTTTCCCAAAAAATTATTATTAACTAAAGAAAATCCTACAAATCCGTGCACCTCTCATCAAGACTTTAACGCAAATATAACGTTATCAGTCAGACATTAAAACAACTAAAATATGAATAATATAGAAGTGTGGTTCTATCGCATAGGACTTATCCGGATCTTAATTCATTTTTTACTACTAATTTCTTTCTCCACTATTCCAAATATGTCCATCAAGACTGATGAAAAAGTAGGAAACAACTTTCTTAATTCAATCTCACATCATGGGGGAATTACCGTTAATAAGTCTTGGCTTGAAATTTACACTTAACTGGCCTAAAAATAAACAAACATGCACAGACAAGCATATCAAATTGATGTAGGAAAACTCTCCCACGTATCCGAAATCTCCGATACAAGACCTATTAATTTTAGAGATGCCACTCCCGGCTGATGAAAAAGTAGGAAACACTTTTCCTACTTTTATTGTACAAGAAACTAGAAGGGAAATAACCTTTTGAAAAAGACCTGATACTGAATTCATATTTGAATAGCTTGAAACTAAGACAAAAATACTCTTAAAAAGATATTAAAGTGATGTAGGAAATATAAATTGCACAATCCAAAATCACCAAAAAGTAGGAAATCATACAAAAAAATGGAAAAATGGCAACTCTGTAATTTTGAGAACAAGGTACCGATAGTAATTCGGATTGAAGTGGGGTATATACAGGTAGATCAATACCCTTTTCACCTATCGACCAGTCCCAGGTGAATTCCCTACTCCATGCCAATTACAGGTATGACGTCCCAAACACACTTTAAACACCTGTCAGCCTATGTAAATCTTTTTTAATTAAATCTCACGGTTCATACATTATTTGTCCATATTCTTCCACTGTATTGAAAAATGTATTATACGGTTTGACAGTGATATGATATTCACGAGTATTCTTATTTCCTCCTTAAAAATGAATACTTGATGCAAAAAGAATTGAACCTTTAAAAGGTTGCTGAATATAATATGTACGGAACTAGGCCCTCCTCTTGAGGCTACTCATACTAAAGCCAGCATAATTATTGGTCAACATTATGCGTGTCTGCAACTGCTTGCAATCATATTTCATTAAGAAACCCCGAATCAATGCATTTTCGTTTTAGCATGATACAATCATACTAGTCTTAATGAATATATATGTACGATAAACTTTTCAGAAATTTATGTAACAAAATTCTGATGAAAAAGTAGGAAAAAGTTTTCCTACTTTTTTTTCTAGGAGCAACTGGCCGGAAAATAACCTTTAGGAATAGATATCTTACACTGAATTTGTACTTCGATCACTTGAAACTTACACAAAAATACCTTAAAACAGATATTGAAGCAATGTAGGAAATATCAGTTGTCCAATCCCAAATCAAAAAAACAGTAGAAACCCTACAAACGTAGGAAAAATGGCATCTCTGCCTGTAACAATTTATTTCCGTAAATTGGCTGGTGGGCGAGTTATGTCAATTTCCACTACGGTGTGACGACGTCAATAAGAGGGGGACAACATGACCGACTTGACCTTATCAGATCGTGTACTGATAAGGGCAAACTGGGCTGATAAGGCCAAACCCGAAACCAATATCAATCAAAACGTCACAGTAGTTTACGACAGATCACGACTACGTTTGACAAGAACTGTCAATAATTCACACAGGATTCTGTTACAGGTTCCCCACTAAAATTTCATTTCAAATTTCCTTTCGTGTTTTCACTGAGATTTCCCTCTCCCGTGGCAGTTTTTCCCTGTGTCATATCCGCAAGTTCAGAATAAAAAGCCTTTATGAGCAGAAAATCTTTTGACAACCCAACAACAAGAAGTCAAATCCTTAATATTTTGAGAATCAGGAATTGCATAACCTGGTCGATTCGAATTCTCTGTGTTTTGGTACAATTTGCGTGTGTGTTTTCCCTGTCAGGGAATTGCTCTTGCCATTTTCCCTGAGCTATAAGGACCCTGCCTTTACTATGGGCCATTGTGAATTTGTGCGTGCGTGTGTGTTTTTTGTCCTCTGATCAATACTGAGATCAACAGAGATCCGTAGACTATCATAAAAAGAAGAGGAACTTGACACAATTCTGTTATCTTTATCATCTATCTAATCTACACAAGAAGCACTGCAGGAAGTGAAAATTTGGGGATTGTGTATGTGTTCACGTGACACTTGGGAAATCTGACGATGTTAATTTTGTTTATCTAGAGAAAAGTATTAAAAATGTTTCCTCGGCGCCAATGTCTCATAGCTCTTTCTTAAGACAGGTTATTGGATACAAGTGTTCCACTGCTTGGCCATTCCAAATAATATGATAAATTTGGTTAAATAAAGTGCACTTACCGGGTTGACTATTCGGAAAAAAAGTATCTGTTCGTCTACGTGTGTCAAAAGGGAGAGCCTTCTTCCTCTTCTTTCCAACTTCATCTTTATCTGTGTAAATAATGAAAATTAAGATTATTAAAACAAAACAGGTTTTATGGTATACAGTTAACATGCATTCTACCTAGGAAACGATGTCAACATTTTATCACAGAATATGATTTTAATGTATGACTTCCATGATATGCAATAAGCGATAAACGTATTGGACAGATACTCTGGTCGAGAAATTATTATATGTGAAAGCTCACTACACGTATAAATCATGCTAAGAGGATTCATAAAAATATCAAATATGAAAATATGAGAGAGTTGGGGAAAAAAGAAATAGCAATTCCGCTTTGAAATTCAATCTAAAAACATAAAAATAGCAGGACGAGCAATACTCATAACTCAAAATCAGATATATTTTCGTTATTTTCTTTTTTCCTTAACTTTCCTAAAATTCAACATACCAACACATTTCCTTAAAAGAAACCACCACCCATACAATACCAATCCCTACTCACCTAGCGCATTTGAAAAAATATTTTCTATGCTTAGAAAAGTTATATCACGGTTATCCTTTTCAAAATAAACATATTTAGAATATATTTTTCGAGAATTTCTTTTTTACTCACCTAACTGTTGCGGGAAGTAGGTGAAAGGCTTGGGCTCGCTCGTCTCGTGGTCGGAGATGCGCCTCAGCTGCACGCTGACCTGTACCGGGGTGGTGATGTTGGGGTCCTGGTAGGGCGGCGTCTTGAACACTATGGCGTACTGTCTGTGCACGTCCGAGGGCCCGAAGTTCCCGAAGGCCTCCCACTTCACCTGGTCGTCCTCGTCCTTCTCAAAGAACCGCACCAAGATGTCATCTGAAAAAAAAGTTTTTTTAAAAATTATTTATTAAAATACATTTTTAGAACTTAGCATAGTCTGTCATAATAAGAACTTCACCTGGCTTGATTACAACCATTCACTTAATATATACCTATGTTTGCAATTTACATGGAAGAAAATTGTATTATTCTATGAATGTGGTCAAATATTTTTTTCAAAATTTAAATCTTTTTTAAATCTTTTTTTTATATTTTTTTATTAATTTCTTTAATAATTTTTTTAATTATTCTTTTTAATCATATTTTTTCATTTCTATGATCATTTCTTTAATTCTTTTTTGTTATTTAGGCGACTTTTACACTCTCGCTTAAGTCGATTTCAGCACCAATGCACATCAAACGTACACATTTTAATATGGTAAATGGACGGGCGATCATAGGAATTGGCCGATGTTGCGCCTAATCATTGGCCTTTTTGGGCATCCTTTGCTCTAATGTTTTCATATAAAATTCCCGTAAAAACCATTGGTTTAAGATGAGGCATGAGTTTTGTTTATAAAATAACTAAAATTCTACTGAACCAAGGCAGACAGATATGTACCTTTCTGGACTTTATCACAGAGAAGGAAGACTTCTTCGTGACCAGTTGAACACCCGGCGTTTCTGTCCATCCGACAAATGTTCAAGCCTGCCACTCCAGGGCACTCTAGGGGAAAAAAACACAACAATCAAAAACATTTTTAGCAAAACCTTTTGACCAACTTTGACGTTTCTTTTGATAAAAACGGCATTCTGGTATTTTCTGTTATGTGTTAAATCCATCCAATTCCCAGGGATGCTGGCAAAAAAGCAGCCACGAAAAATCATGACCCATTAGATACAGCTATTTCATCAGCATTTGGTATCAGTTTACAGACTATCTTCAATTTAGAAATGAGTGGAATGAAAATAATATAGATATTTCAGAAGTGGAACCTACCTTGCAATTATTTTGACCAACATTAAAATCAATTACTTAATTCACGATCCACACTTCTAATTTTTGTGATATTATTCTGATTGACTTCTAAAGTATTGCAATTATACACGGTTAATCGGACTTTTCTGAGAAAAATATAGGAAATATAGGAATTTTTGACAAAATATAGGAAAATATAGGAGTGCCACAAAAATATAGGAAAATATAGGAAATATAGGAACGTTATGACCCCTGCTAAACGCAATTAATGACTTCAAGGGAGCAGCAGGTGACTTTAATGGCTCTTTCTTCAATACGTTTGCACCAATTAACATTGTTGTTTGATCTTACATACCTGCATTTTTCTGTGCTAGAACAGCTAAATGCTTAGTTATCTCAATGTGCACATGTGAATGCATTGTGAAACGGTCACGCAACACAACAGTTAGGTATTCCCCTATAAAAATTAATATAGACACCCGCATCTCATGAACTTTGAGAGGCTTTTCATTTGCTTACACTGCATTGCGTCACAAATGAATTAAAAATTATCTAACATAATTTCAAGAAAAGAATGAAACAACTCATTGTATGAATAGTGACATGTTGAGGCAACAATACATTTTTTTGACATATCACGAAAATGGAAATTCTAATTTAGTAAATAGAATATGCACATATGCCGTTAACTCATTGAATTAGCCTCATACACACTAATCATATACTCCCAATGGAGATTTAAAAAAACTATTTATTTAAAAAATAATGAACTTACTGCTATCGTAAACTGTATTCGACACCACCGCTTCGAGCATTCGGGAATAGTTCCCGTTCCTATCCGGCAAGTACACTTGGAATTTCAGCCGCACAACATTGAGATGCATCTTCTTCGAGTCTTCTTTCGCTTGTTTAGTGGCAATGTCCTTGAGTTCATCTGAAAAATATGCCCAAAATGGATAACTGCGTCAGTTAATTTCTATCAAAAGTTTAACCGTCATGCAACATATAATAGTACATCTGAGAGAACATTCTGGATACATGTTTGGTGTAAAGATAGTTATAACTAAGAAGATACTCAACTGGCTAATGGCATTGTTTCTCAGTAATTAAAAAGTTTTCATTTTCAAATTGGATTCAATATATATGAAACTACATCATAAATGCTAGTAGCCTATAAAAAAAAAGGCAAAACATATCAGTTTTCTTAATAAAGCATGTAAGTAAGCGTCAATAAAAAAGATCTGAAAATGCATGAAGAAAATCTGTAAGTATCCTAAAATGTTATATAACCTCGTGTAAGCACTCATTTATGAAAGTAACCATCAGAGGTGTCAACAAATCTTAAATCAAACTAGAATCTGAAAATATACAACCCTGCTTAATAAAGTTCCTTTCTGTTAAATCAATTCACTCATCGTGTCAGCTTTGGATAGTTAAGGGGCCTTCCATTTAGTACGTACGCACATTTTCAAAAATCTCAGACCCCCCACTCCCCTTGGAGAAAAATATGCATTGGATTCGTACTTGAACGTATGTAAATTTTTGAAATTCTCAGACCCTCCTACTCCTCCCAGCTTGATGCATACATACTTATTGGAAGGCCCCCAACCTTCGCACTTTGAACGTAAATGGTATCGCTGAGGTAGACTTGGTACTTACCCTTGATGTCCGGTAGGGGCTCCTCGTAGTTGCTCGTCTGAAGGTGGTGGTGTCGTTTCATCGACTCGATGATCCGCTCCCGGAGGATGGACTCCACCTTCTTCTTGGTCACATGCAGAATGCCCAGGTTAGGAAACCTACCATGTTATAATTTCAAAGTTGTAGTTCTAAAGGTTTAAGGGGTACAGACAATCAGTTGGAAATATTCTAAATACATTTTGATTCTGCTAAACAACTCTGTGTGTGTGCAAAAAAAAAAGAGAAAAAATCTCATAATTCTTAAGTTTTATGGGACGTGTGCAATCATTTGCAAATTTTACTAAAAACATTTTGGTTACTCTTAACAAGTGTATGTGGGTAAAAAAGTATATATCTTGATTCGCAAAATTGTAACTGAGAATGTGGAGAGTAAAGTTTTGGGTGCCCTTTTTTTTTTTTAAAAATGTAAGACCTTATGAAAGACCTACTTAAGACATGATTGAGAACTAATACCGGGTATTGATTATTTATCATTTTGTATGTTTATGCTTGACTTTTTTTTTAATGATTTGAAAATTTATTTATTACAGATAGATATATAGCGTACAATAAGTATATTTTCTATGGCTTTCAGAGTATTTTTATTGATAAAATTAGTCTTAATTATCCTGCAACTTCCTAAAATACTGTCAATCAGCTATCGGTGGTAGGGTGAATTCTTCCTATCAAGAGACAATAAATTCCGTGGATTCCGTCCATATTCTTTTTACTCCTAAAGACTAGGAAACAAAAATAGTAAGAAAAAAAATTAAAAAAATGAATAAATAAACAGTCCTTACATGACGATGGTGTCGGGGCCGGGGCTGTCGGGCACGTTGACGACACAGATGCCATTCTGACAGTGTTTGCCCATCAGCTCGTGCGCATGCGTTCTCGGCATCTTCTCGTCCGTCACCAAGGTAACCATGACGACGGCGGGGCCCGAGTAGTTGTGGATCTGGTTAGGATTAAACCAAAATAAGACCTATTATTAGGTTGTTAAAATTTAGTTGTCTTTTTTTTAAATATATATTAGTTTGGGTTTTTTTCTAATCTGGATTTTTTCTTTTTTTTTTGTTCACGATGAACCACTTGCTTTTTAAACTATTTTGGATATGAAGTGTTCCTATAATCATAGCCTTTTTCTGTTCAGGGTTTCTGTCCCAAAGCCTTTCTTATGAAAGCTGATAAATTGGTCATCAAGCTTACAACCGATAATACATACAAAAAAACTACAGAAAAATATTTTCCTTTTGAAAGACTTTTGGTTTCATATTAATTAAGTTATGAGTGTTTATTGAGACGGAACCATGGAACACTTTCTATATGATGTACTTCCCCAAATCCTGAATAATGCGAACGTAAAGGCTGTATTCCACATACCGATTTTAATGTTTGGCTCATTTTCTCTGAGAACATGGCATGGAACCTTACATCCTATATATTATGTGAAAGAGAATTGTAGGACCTCTCTAATGTTGTATAACATTTCTACGTTTGACCTTTTTTCCCAATGCCGATTTTTAAAATCGGCATGTGGAATATCGGCTTTAGGGCCAAAATGCCCCCCCCCCCCCCCCCCCCCCCGAAAAAAAAAGACATTAGAAATCAAACTAAAACAAAACTTTAAAAAGAGGATACATTCACGTGTACTATATTTATCCCCTTTTACTCTGTCTCTGATGTGATCTCATGTCGACCCAGTGAACCCTTTAGACACCACATCGGACTATTTACCAGCCCATGGTAAAGTCAGCGACTCCCGCCGACAAACACGGATGTGATTAATTCAGCATCACACCTGGCTGGTAGGACACTACCCTCAACAAACACCTCTTAATATCTCCCGGGTTGGCATTGGGGGAGGGAGGGGGGGGGGGCACTTGGGTTTTTAAACTTAGGGTACCCACTGCCACAAGGCCCATGAAGCAGAGATGTTAAAATTGGGGGGCGACCAGCTCCTTTTAAGACAAAAAGTGAAGGTGGACTATGTCAATATTGAGGGTGGACGAATTCACATATGGAATATAGGAGCAGTAACTTATAGTTCAGCTTCGTTGTTACTTTATTTCACATGCAAAATAACAAAAGCTTTCTCAGAAGTTTCCATAAGCAATTTTGGTAGGGACGGTTGGGGGGAGGGGGGGGGGGGGAGAGAGAGTAGTACAGTGACGCCGGGTGTTCCATAAGACGCTAAATTCAAATGTCCGGTGAGATTTTTCTGGTTGTCCCTGGCCACTGGGCATCCAATTTCAAGCCCTGGTTTGTGCTTTTTGCAAACCTTAAAAAAGTCATAAAAAAAACTCTGTAAATGACTCCAGAACCTAGTAATTCTTTCAAAAACAATTTTGCCTCCGTCTTTATGAAACCTGCCTACAGGTATGGAAAATCCAAGTCCCCCCTACCTCACCTCCCCCCCCCCCCGCTCCAAGCCCCTACCTCCCCTTCCCCAGCCCTCACCTGTACCCGTTACTCTCAGGTGTCCCGCCCCAGGTGTGGTGATAAATCAATAGGGTCGTTACCATGCGTTACCGTGACAATTTAGCCAAGGGCAGGTAGAACATGTTTTATTGAGTCTTGGAATTTTTCGGTGCCATGCGTTAGTGTGACAAGTTGACCAAAGGCAGGGGACATGTTTTGTAATTGTTTGGGGTGGATGTTTCTAGTTCTCTCTGCTGATGCTGCCGCAAACAAAATGATAATGAAAAGAACAAAGAAAAAGGTGTTCTTACTGTTGTTAAATACATGTGTTAATTATGGTACTACCGTTAATTATAAGAAAAGGTTAGTTTCAATTATGTCTTAATAAAATTTAATTCACTGTCTTATGTTTTCTGTGTTGAATACACGTGTTTAACATGGCAATACCGTCAGTTATAAGAAAAACTTACAGCTTCAAAATCTTTTTCTTTTTAATTTTAAATCTGATTAAATCAGGAATGTTTAATTAAATAGCGACAGGTGATACGAAGAGCTTGAACCAGGAAGTATTTAACTCTGATAAGAGGGTCAAACACAGGAAATGACAACAAACGCACCCACACACTTCGCCCACTCATCTCTGAGGTATCGTTTATAATCCCCGGGATTTGTACACCTTTTGTACGTTTAAGCCTTAATCCCCGTCTCTACAAATGGCTCCTGTCTCATTGTGATGGACTTAACAAACAATAGATGGGTCTTCTATCCTACCTGAATGACCTACACTTGCGGTGGAAAGTTAGTCTACTACAAATAGAGATTGTTGGAATCCTTGTATCATAGTTTACGCTAAGGTCATGTTCCCAGCAACCTATTCTTCAAGAAATCTATTATCTTACTTTCAACGCTAAATTATGAAATATTACATTATATATAGTGGTATATGATAACGACTATAACCCCATCTTTTTTCGCAAAATGACAATGATTATCTTTTTTCTCTCAAAATACCTTTCGTCTATAGGTACCAATGAGATACTGCCTGAGAAACCTTACTACATTGTTCAAAGGATGAACATGTGTTTTCGCTGGGTTTTTTTCAAGTTTAATAGATTGGCAGAACCAGAGATTAGATGGAACAATGGTGATATAATTGCTTATTGCGACCAAGCGTGTACAACAATCGAAATTATTTAATGAGTGGCGAAAACGTTCTTCAGAGTCAATGAATTTATATGGACAGGGAATTCCCCCATTGTTTTTTTAATGAGGGACCTTAAGTTTGTCACAACAGGTGGGGAGTCCTATAGATATTGTTTTTGGAATTTCCAGACAACAAAGCGATGGGAATACAATAGATTGGGTTGTTTTAGAAGAATGACATAAACATCAAAGTTCAGAAATGCCAGTGGTATTTAACAATATGAATTAAATTTTTCTGTTCATGTAAATTCATTACATAAACGTACAATATTCAGTAAAATGAACTATTCGATCGATTTCTTTTTAAGGTCAATACAAATACCTTGAAGCTTCTAAATAACCTGAGTACTGACAATTCTAAAAGGGTAGTAGTTAGAGGAAAAGTTTCCCCTTTCCCTATGAAAGCGGTACTTCTGATTCTTTTTGTTGGTTCTCTTATACTTATATCTACATCAGATGTATTAGTTATCCAATCTCTCGAACCTTTCAAAACTGTTAGCAATTGACGGTATGTCAAAATGAACCTAGCCAAAATCTAACTGTTCCCGACTATTTCCAAGAAAACAAAATATACATGTACAATAATTTTCAATACAGCCGGATTTCTGAAAACCGTATATAAACATTACGCCTCTGTCAACTGTTTAGATTCCTTCCGTCATCTAATTCAACATACAAAATATCGCTGAGGTAAGCGACAAATCAAGAACTATTACAATGTGCACGTCTGAAAAAAAAATCCCATCTCAATGTTCACCACAGTGACTGTATTTTTTGTTGTTAGCTAAACTCCCTTCAACCTGTTAGTAGTGACACGAACCTGTGAAAAAAAAGTTAGAAAAAACTAAATTGTTATGGACTCATTCCAATTATCGTTCCATTTGAAAACCTGATGTTTTCCGCATGGAAGCCTGTACTCCATTCGACAGGTCTCCCAATACAGTGGACAAAGATTGGTCTAGTACACCTCCCCAACATTCCCCCCCCCCCCCCTGGACATTATTATAGAAATGAAATTGTATGCAGTAAAAAAAAGATGTTTATCATGAAGATTACTTCATAATTTCGCAAGTCCTGTTTCAATTTGCCTTCTATAACCAAATACATCTGTGTAACAGCAGGAAGACTGATGAACAACTTAAATTGAATGAAATATGCGCAAGAAGACATTCTGAACGCTAGCCTTCTGATAACCATGTCAAAGGATAGCATTGTAATTATGTTGTTTACACTCATTTTACCATTAACCAGTGAATTTGGTCCATAATGATTACGTCTTAGTTACAGAAACAATTGTGATTTTATGTGCTTCCTTGTGTACCCTCCTCGCTTGTCTTGTCATTAACTTAGAATTTTTTTTACTAAGTCCCAAAATATACCAGTGGGTGTTCATTCATGTCTATAGAAAGAATGAACCCAGTAGAAAAATAAAAATATATTATCTTAGAATCGGTCCGAACAACTTAAGTAATCAGGGTGCCCACGCTTTTTCATAAATCAAAAGACCTTTTCGAGACACATTTAAGAACTCCCTTTTACCTTTTTAAACATTCAAACAATCTACCAAAAAAAACGTAAAGATAGAAATGACAGAACGATAAACTATATCTTGAAATAAATTCAGCATCACCAAAAATAAGAGCATTTTAAGATCTCTGGGCCAAAAATAAAACCTTTCTAATAACCTTTTTAATGGCAAAACCAAAATAAAACCCTTTGAGACTGTATAAGACCTGCGTGGGCACCCTGATGTTGCCTGCGGATATATCATAACAAAACTATCCACACTCACCTTGATGGCCGGGTAGGTCTTGTTGCCGCGCTCCGAGTGCTCGCCCTGGAGGCCGCCATGCGAAGGGCCCTCACAGCGGTACCGGAACCGGAACCCCCGCTGCTGCGGCTGTTCGACGATCTCCGAATAGGGGGCGCTACCTGCGGGGTGCGAGTCAAGCAGAAAGGGCTTTATGTCCTCTGCGAACTCATCCGGGGAGATGGGCTCCAGGTGCTGGTCCCAGGAGCCCTCCTGGACGGCTGGATGGTGGTGGTAGGTGGGGGCGTGGTAGTGGTGGTGGTTGGGGGAGTAGTGGTGGTGGGGGGAGTAGTGGTGGTGGGGGTGGTGGGAGTGGTGGTGGGGGTAGGCCAGGGGGAACTGGCCGGGCTGGACCTCTAACATGATGTTGGTGTTTTTTCTAGGACCTTTGGGTGAATTTTTGGAGGTTTTAGTAAAGGTCCAAGAGGTTTCACTAAAGGTCCCAAAAGTGCCTGTTAATGTCCCAAATGGTGCCTGTAAAGGTCTGGAAAAGTGCCTTTAAATGTCCGAGAATTGTTGCTAAATGTCACAATAAGTGCCTGTAAAGGTCCAAAAGGTGCCTGTAAAGGTCACAATAAGTGCTTTTAAAGGTCCCACAGAGGCCCGCACGCCCTTGTTAGGTGCGGTTTTGAGCTGTGGTCACCCCTTTTATGACCACCTCTTGCTGCCTATAGTCTTGTGGTCTGTATTTTCCAGCCCAATAACCACCGGACAAACCAGGGGCTGTCGGGGTCCGGTTCTGTACCGTATAGTTATATATATCCTTTTTCAATCAGCGAAAACAGATTTCAGTTTCACAAGTCCCACTTAAAGTCACATTTCCTCTGGATGTGTGTTATGGCTGAAGTAATGTCCGAGCCATGAGGGCGGATGACAATGAGTCCATGGTTAAGAGTGAACTGTATGAGGCTTGGTGGTGAGGCCAAGTAGGATGAGGCCAAGTTGGCTGAGGCCAAGTAGGCTGAGGCCAAGTAGGGTGAGGCCAAGTTGGATAAGGCCAAGTTGGGTGAAAGCCACAACTAGCAGAGCTGCCTCCTACTTTTAGTCAATTCCTTCAGTCTTACTGCCTTCAAAGTTTTGCCTTTACAGTTCTACCTTTACAGTCATATCTCCAACTGCTTTCACAGTTCTGCCTCCACAGTTCTGGATTCACAGTCCTACCTCCGACTGCCTTCACAGTCCTGCCTTCACAGTCCTACCTCCGACTGCCTTCACAGTCCTGCCTTCACAGTTCTACCTCCCACTGCCTTCACAGTTCTTCCTTAACAGTCCTATCTCCAACTGCCTCCACAGTCCTGCCTTCACAGTCCTATCTCCACCTGCCTCCACAGTTCTGCCTTCTCCAACTGCCAGCCAAAACTACCTACACACATACAAACTCCCAATGCACTCTATATACACACAATGTCCCAGGTATTCCCCAAGTGCCTCCAAGACTCTGTCCGTGCAGTAGTAATACTCATACCCACGTGTCGTCTCGATCTGGTAGCCTCCACTGACTGACTCACAGAGTGGAGGAGTGAGAGAGCGGCGGACCGGGCCCAGAGTTAAGTACTACAGGTCGGGGAGTAGGGGGAGGGGAGGGGAGGGGGGCGGGGGCTTTAGGTGATTCCCCGCCGCTTCAGCGCGGCACGCAGACCGAAGCGCTGGCCACACGACCCTCCTCCTCCCAGATACCAGTACTAGTAGGACTTGACACTTACAGATGGCATGGAAACTATGGGAGTATGTAAGAAAATGCTGGGTCTGCGAAGAAAATTGCGAAATTTGCATTTTTTTGTATGTGTAGCCCCTGGGCCAGTGGACTTGGAAAATCTACAGGTCCGACTAATTTATCACTTGCCCGATCATTGCGAAATTTTCCCTTTTTTTCTATGTATAGGCCCTCGGGCAGTTGACTTGGAAATTCTACTGGTCCGACTAATTTTTCACTTGCCCGACCATGTTTTCACTGGCCTTCAAACAATCTTTTAGAAATACAATATAATGTAAAAATTTGCCTTTTGTCTGAGTGTAGGCCCTAGGCCACCTGACTTGGAAAATCTACAGGTCCGACTAATTTTTCACTTGCCCAACCAGGTTTTCACTGGCCTTCAGAGAATCTTTTAGAAAACAATAAAATATTTCTGGTTGGGTTTTATAATGGTTTGATGCATTGCAATCTTATGGGGAATACTCGATACATGTAATTAGTTTTAAATCATGATTATTAAATTGAAATGTAAAATTTGAGGAATAATTTGTTTCGCGGTCGTGGGGCCCAGACCTGCCCTTTACTTGAGAGTACGTACCCTTTAATTGGCTCAGTTTTTCCGCTTGGCCGCGCGGAAAATTATTTTGAGACATATGGTCTCTATTATTGGATTATCTACGATCAAGTTTCTGACTTCTTTGTTTGGTTGAGGACATATATACCGTTTGACTCAGAATATGGTAAGACTTGGGTTCATCAGATGATGTCGGATGTGGAGAGAAACAATGTACTTGCTTATTGAATCGGTAATATTGAAACTATACCAGTTTTCGTACTTTGTATAGACACACTTTATGTATATTGTAATTTTGAGAGGATGTGGAGTTTTTCTTGAAACAGAAACTGTCCTTTGTCATTACAACACACATCTTCAGGATGTTTAAAACTGGAGTCAAAATGGGTTTCCTTTGTTATTTAAAATCCCAAGGAACTACTGTTACGCATACTTTTGGGGAGTTTAGATTTGAAATGGGATTTTACAAGCAGTTGCCGTCATTGTTTTCTTTTGGTGGCTCTAGATGCATTAAAGGATCTAGGCAAATCATGCTACTATTGACCTAAGCTTAATTTATGGGATTTCCTATTTCGTGGGCTTTTACAGTAAATGTGTGGATAAAGGACTAACGTGGCCTAAAAAGTCAAGCTTTGGCCTCGCTAGGCCTATTGTGGACACAGGGTCAGGTGACTATCCTCAAGGCAACCCTTCTCCAAGCGGATCTTTGAACAATGGGGATGGGAATGGAAGCTTCTGTTTGTGGCTGGAGAGTGTAGGGTAACATCTCTCATGCTTTAGTGTCAAAACTCCCTGTCTTTTTTAAATTGTTAAACAAAAGAGCCAGTCTCTTTTGAAAGTGTCACTTAGTCATTGTTCTTTATTCTTACATTATGGCAGTTGTCAGTCTACAATAAAACTTCACTGAAGCATATATACAACTTCATAATTAATAATTATGCTATTCTTTATTTTGTCAATTCATCATAATATGGAAACTAATTTTAATAACTGTGCATTACTTTACTGATGGATCAATTGAAACTACTTTCATTATTGGTCAATGATGTCATCTTTTAATATCTTATCTAACCTTTTAATTTTTATCACACAATGAACCGACTTATCAAAATGATGCCACTCTGATAACGATATGTAAGGCTCTAGTTGATACGAGGTAGAAAAAAACATCTCAACGATTAAGAACTACTTACTATCAAAAGATACTACCATTACCATTGATTAAACGTATTCCCTTTACTATAACATAAACTAGAAAATATCTGATTCCATAACCATAACCATTGATTAAACTTATTCTCTTTACTACAACATAAATTATACAAGAATATATCTGATTTCTAAATTATTTCTAAACTTTATTCTGGTTAAGAGTATAAAGATAAATACGATACAGGTGTCTAGTTCTCCTTTTTTCTTCTTTTACAAACGCTGTATCACGTTTCCTGTTTACAAACTGCATGTTTTGGCAATAAAATTAAACCAACTTTTGAAACATCTGGGGTCAAACAACGACTTATACAAAACACCAAACCTTCCGCCACTGTCTAGTCGTAGGCCTGGATGGTAAGGGGGTTCCCCTAATATTCTTCAAAAGTTGGCAACATGCCAACAGTCCTATCCGCTTATTGGGGAGCCAATGAGAATCATAAATTTTAAATAGCGCTGAAATTCAACAACGTAATTACGTTGTGTCTACAACGGGGAAAAACGCTTCGTGCCCCTGGCCAAATTTAGTGTGGAACATCGTTTACGGACCACCTGTGGGTTTTTATTTTTCAATTGTCCCATCTTGATAGTAAACATGACAAAGGGATAAAACCGCAGCTATTATGTATTAACGTTTGGTTCTTTTGTGCTGGGAGTACTATTTTAGGTTCATGTACGATAGAAGTCGTCGCGCAAAACGATTACAAGTTTATTCCCACACTTTTTCCTAATGTAGTGGTAAGGAATATAAATATCAACTTGGTTAACAGGAGTGTTCAAGAAACTTCTCTTTTTGTTCTGAAAATAAAAACTAACCTCAATGTTTCATATTCAACTGAACTGATGTTAATTTTAAGTACTAAGACTAGTAAGAGCAAACAAATTGTAATACATATTACAAACCCTTTGCCTTCAAAACCTTACGAATTATGTCGTTATATATTCCTAACTTCTACGAAATTTAAAGAGGCTGTTGAAATCTAATAAGACGTGATAAAGATCTAATTTTCGAAAACATCTATAATTAAACCTCAGAATGGACCATTGTATTTTTCATCAACTGATTAGGAACCTTCCGAAATTCCCCATGGCTTGGTGGTGGTGGTGGTTGGGGGAGGGGAACTGTCATTAAACATTGATGGAGGTAATGGGGAATTTCTTGAGTAATCAAACAAGCCAGGATGGAATCTTTACCCTTTACAATATTCCACCGAGCAGATTGAGGAATATAGTTTTAATTTCTAATACCTCTGGTCCTGAAATAATGGACCATAACTATAATGGACCATAATTATTTTCGTAACTGATTAGGCTAGGTGAATTTTGGTTAGCGTCTTTCGATAAGTAATTTCGTACACTTAACAATCCCTCTTGGAGTTTTTGGCAATGATATCTGTGGGTTTTGTGACAGATATAATTACTTGTCACGAGACAAACATATTAAAATGGCAGATTAAATCACTTTCCTCTTTTTTCCTTCCTTCCTTATTTCTCTAGTTTATTTCCCAGACCTTACGTGTACTGGAGCTAAGTTACTGAGCTAAGCATACCGTCCGGTACATAGAGAATATCAAGGCTGTGTGTGGTGGTGGTGGTGGGGGGGGGGGAATCTATGAGTTACCATAATTGTTCATGCTGCTTCATTATATGACTAAAGGTGGCAAATCTGGGATTTTGAAAAAGAGGGGTGCGCTCTTGGAAATGTCTTCCGGAAATTCCAGTCTCTTCAAAAATACTCTTCAAAAATACAATTTCTCAAAGGCAGCGTCCATGTATGTTCGTGTACAAAGTTAAAGTTGAATGAGGTCGCTTGCAACCACCCTGTTATATCAAAGATCTCGTATTTATGTATGTTAACGCGTTGCAATGCAGTTCAATTACAATCATGTACTTTAGATCTTTCAAATTACATTTCTTTAGAAGTATCTGTGTGGTCTACTTATAAAGAGTTATACACTTGTCGAGTAAATGCTTCCGAAAATATATATCTGACGTATCTTAAATAGCTCTGGCTGTTCGCCATTTCTTTAGCAACCGGAAACCTTAAATCGTTTGATAATCTTTTTTTGAATCTCAGAAGATCATTGACCAACTTTTGAGAGAGGTCATGCTGGTCGCCCAGGCAAAGTTAATACTGAGCAGTTCAGAACTTTAGAACAATCTGGTAAACCCACCACTTTAGTCACCGTAAATCAAGCATTCAAGATAGTAAGCGGGCCTCAGATTCGTTAAGTTCATTTGATCTTAAATTCATTCATTCATAAGCCTGACCTTATATCTAATAATCAATAATGATCCGATATTTCCTAGAGTTGGGAAATATACTCGCAATATGTCAAAGTTTTCCCAATACATTTCAAGTACGTTTCATCGAAAAAATAAAATCTCAAATGCCTTTAACCATATACTAAGATACTGGTAGCGCATGATGATCTTTCTGCCAAGTCGTGTTCTATCTGGGGAAACCCAATAGTTTCGGATTGAAGTTTTGTGGGACTGAACAGGGCCTTTCTCGTTATTATCAACAGAAGCTTTTAAACAAAACTTTACGGTAAGTACAGCTATCTGTGTACTCTTTCGATCGAACAATAAAAAACATATATGGAAATACCCAAATCACTGATTGCGAACACTTGACTATCTCTATGATTAGTGGTATAGATCTAGGAGTGATAACGATAGGTATCATTATCGGATATATCATAGAAAAAAGATAATTTGCACACAGCCCACTATGTGTTTTTTTCTCATGGAAAACACTTTGTAAACATCTCCGGTGCAGTTACTTGGTAGCACTTTGGTATCCTTATTTATTGACAGACCGTTTCAGTTTCCGATATGACATCAGTTGTACACTGTATATATACATTTAAAGGTTATAATCTGGGTAAGCATCTCGGTCTCTCTGTCTATAATAAATCCGGTTAAATGGACTGGTGACGCGAGTCATAAAAATAGGTCCTAACATCACTGTCCGACAAGAAACAACAGTAATACAAAACAGCCAACGAAGCAGTCTGTAATGTTTTTATCTGTTGCTGTGTAAATGTTACAAAACACATAGAAATCTGACATATGTTCAGTTTTGTTATTATGATTTTCAGATAAGTAGAATGGTGACAACACTGGTATCCAAATAGAAAACTACAGCGGTAAGAGAAACTATGCTCAATATCTCTTTCTCCACTGAAGCCGGGTGCAGTTTCTAATGAAAAATTGAAACTACAATCATATGCTAAATCATCTCGGTTTTAGACTAAAGGTTTGAAAACGCATTAAACTGTTTCTTTTATTAAAAAAAACAACAACAAAAACACGGATTTATTGTGCTCTAATTGCTTTACAAATTTCGGAAATCTGCATTGTAACGTTCTGTTTAGGTGTGGTATTGAGAATAAGCATTATCAGCAAGGAGAATTTGAAAAAAGCGGGTTCCTCTTTTTTGATTCAACAAACGTTTTCCAATCCAGTTAAAACTTTAACCTACGGATGGAAAAGTTTATTGCTATTTTATCATGACTTACCCCTGGGCTTTCAGATGTAAACTTGTGTGAAATAAAAGTATGATACATTCAACAGTGTTTGACACTCGTGGGCGTATCTCGGAAATTCCGACTGTCAAGTCTCATGGGAAAAGGTACTTTAATTGACTAATTTCATATACTGTGTATTATAACAAGCGATAGGTGTTAATTGAAGTGTTTTTTTTTATACATCCCCCATCTTTTGGCTTCAAGTCTCTGTCTGGTAAATATATTTAAAGATCAATCTATGCAATCTTAAACAAGATGTAGGTAAAGCGACATATTTGATCTGAACAATTTCTCATTTAATGCTAAAACTTTAATTCACACTGGCGGGTCCAGGGTTTAGAAAAAAAACAACCTTTTGGCTGAATTTTTTAAAAAAAGGAGAGGCGCACACCCCCACGCCCCCTGCCCCCTCTGGACCCGCCCATGATTAAAATTAAACTTGGAACACGTAGTTTCCTGAATGATTATTCCCAAAGCTCAAGTTTTATTCCCTTTGAAGTACACTTAAAACTATTAGGGAAAGTACTCCCAAAGAAGTTGTTTTGGTATACCAACCTTACCACAAACCCGCACCCTGTGGTCCCTATCTTGTTCCTAAGGAATGTGGCATGTGCCATAGACGTTAAATAAGGAGGGGTTCTAAGAATAGCCATACTCTTGACTTCGATGTACAAACAATGGCAGTTTCTTCGAAATCAGTTGATTATCAACAAACTCTTTTTAATGAGTAATGAAAAGGGATATAACTCTAAGAATCACAATTTCAACTTTGATCTGCAAATACGCAAAGAAGGAAAGGGGACCTCATATTTAATCAATAAACGTTGTTTATCACTTCAATATGCTTTAAACCTGGTCGGCCATTGGCAAACCAACATCCCTCAGTTAGTTCCCCAGCTCCAAAACGTAGTTGCCCATGTGGGGGGATACAATACTTGAGGGACTTTCACTCATATCAGTTGGCCAGCCTACTTGGTTGTCACAGGCTACTGGACACCAGACAAGCCAAGAACTTGATAACAATACATAAAATGGCCATTTTGTCAAATTCAGTCAACTACCCCCGTTGTTTGGGCATGAGATCAAGAATCTTGAGTAGACAGTAGTCCCTCAATACCGTATGAGACCATTACCGCCTTTTTTCACATTAAAGATAGTTGCACTTTGGCTAGCATGAGCATTGTGTTATACGGATTTTTTTTAAATATTCAAACCCATTTTCGCACATTGTTGCATTGTCCAAAAATGGGTACAACGTGAAATTTAATACGTTTACTGGTAAGAAGGGGAGGGTTCGAGATAGGACTGAGTATCCAGGTCCTAGACTATTTGCTTGATGGCTCATCTACTTTTAGTATCATTGGGATCCTAGGCCAGGACTGTAACCTTACAAAGGCAATTGGTTCGGGCAATTCTGACCCCCTATAAAGAACCCCTATGCACAAAAGCCGTCCTCCGAGTCAAGTAAAAGGCCAAGGTGGGTGGGGGAAGCCCCGGGAAGCCCAAGCAGCCCAGCTGGTGTAACTATTATGCACCATTATTATGTACAATAGAGACGGTGGGGTCTCCCAGATAAAAGGTACATAATGAATGGTTGTAATGTGCTTTTGTGAAAAGGTGAACACATATTTTTTGTGTGAAATAGCATGAATTAACTTTAGATATCCCTTAGAAAATCCCATTGAAAACCATCATAGTATTTTCCCTTTCAAGTCTATATCAAGACCATGCCCCGTTCAACGTTTGATGTCTACTTTTAAAATGATACTTAAGTGTATAATTTCGGTTATCATTCCTGAGAGATCAATGACGTGTTTTTTTGTCGTTTTTTTTTCAATCTTTCAATGTTTTTCCGGTGTTATTTTTTAAAATTATTGTTCAGAGGTTTCCCATCTCATTCTTAGCAAACGCAATCTCTGTCCTGTCTTTCCGATGGGCTCGTTTGGGACCCTTATTAAGTTATAATATGATGTATACAAGTGAACTCACTCACTGTATGAGGCAATGGATACAGGAATATTACAACACTAGTGCCACCTGGTGGGTTTTGCAGGAAGCAAACCACAGGCACGAGTGGATATTTACCAACTACTGGGTTAACCGCAGTAGTAAGGGGGCTTTAAATGGTAAAGTTCCCCATCTATAGTAGTGGGAAAGTACAACTTGGTAGAGGATGGGCAATCCTGGGATCCGCTGATATCCCTTCTACCTTTACATAGGCATAAGTTCAGAAAAGCTAAAAATAAATCTCTGTTTATCAGATTATTTTATCTTTATACACTACCTAAATGAGGAATTATTTGCAGCAGATTCATATCATTATGCTTTATAAGATTTCCTAACTATAAAAGCCAATGGGTTAGGATTTTTTTTCTACAGAGGTGAAAGTCTATTCGAAAAGGCCTTTTAGAAAAAATTAAAAAACCGTTAAACAAATAATTTGATCTAAATACGATAAACAAAATTATTATTCATTTCAAGCCAATTCCCATCTTATATGTCACAGGGTACCAACACAAATTCCATTTTCAAATTCCCTGTGTTTTCCATGAGATTTCCCTGTCCCGAGGCAATATTTCCCAGTGTCATATATAGCAAGTTGTTCAAATTTAAAAGGCTCTGCGTGCAGAAGAAATTTGAGAGACCCAACAGCAAAAAGTCATACCTGTAATATTTTGAGAATCAGGAATTTCAGAACCTTGCTAAATGAAATTCCCTGTTATGGCAAAATTTGCAAATTCCCTGCGTTTTCCCTGTCAGAGAATTTCTTTTGCTATTTTCCCTATTTTCCCCGTGCTGTTGGTACCCTGATGTCAATAATTATGGTCTATAAAGTCCTATTGCTCTATGCACAATGGGCGAGAGACCACCACAACACCAGTGTCACCTGGTGTGTCTTGCAGGAAGCAAAACCACAGGCACGAGTGGATATTTACCAACAACCGGGCTAACCACAGACATTGGTAATAGGGTTCTAAATGGTAAGTTCACCACCAATTGGTATAGTGCGATATGGTGTGAGGACGGGCCACCCTGGGACCAGGGTGTGGGAGTGGTGGAATGGTATGGGAATACAGGAAGACAACAAGCAAGAAGGAAGAAGTGATCTTTTTACAATAGTTAAGTTTGTAGTTACACGTGTAGGTGGGGAGATGTATTGTATTTTTTTTATGCATATCAGGTATTTTCATACGTGTCCAATGAATGAAAACATTGATTTGTTATTTACCTCTAGATTCTTAAGCTTTGTTGATAATTTGATACTGTTAAATTTACAAAGAGGATAAGAAAAACAATTATATATATGCGCGCCTATTTCTCTAGGGGGCAAAGGGTTAAACTTACTACATAAATAATAGAATATGAAAATGTGACAGGAATGGGGAAGTTTAATAGACAAATTCACAGACGTGGTTGCCACCTAGTGGCAAAAATGTGTACTAACCCACTTCAAGATACTCTCAGATTGGCTTCAATGAGGTTGCTGGTATTGGCCGCTTGGATTTTCTTGAATTTTGACGGATAGGTATATATTGAGACCTTGAGCTTTTAGGCGGTTTAAATTTTCTTGATATCCCTCATGCCAAAAGTCCCAGCTATTTCTGAATAATCCAAGTTCAACTTTATCATTAATGATTCAAAATACCAGCA
Organism: Lepidonotus clava; assembly: GCA_936440205.1. Lineage (NCBI taxonomy): Eukaryota > Metazoa > Annelida > Polychaeta > Phyllodocida > Polynoidae > Lepidonotus > Lepidonotus clava. The sequence goes on from OW387135.1 coordinate 18,732,676, forward strand.
AGCTAATTTAAGATATTTAATGAAAAACGTTTTATATGAGATTTGATTACATATCAAGAATTAACAAATATGTTGGGCTTGAAATCACAAAATGTGCAATCTTAGTTTTTTCTTGACTTGAGATGCTCCAAAAATTTCGTCATGAAAACATTTCAATCACTCCCCGAAAGAATGTGCGTTCAATATATCCCGCCCAACGGTATCCCTTAAGATTTTGGGCCATTATTTTTCCATTTCATCTTGAATTTTCTTTTCAAATTCTTACCCAAAAAAAACACCATGAAGTTCCCGCCCGCCACTTGCTGGACGGGTTGAAACAAATATTTTTTGAGGTGGCCTAATTATTAAAGATAAGTAGACTGGTACTCACTGTTGCGGAAGCCGTTCTGGAAGGAGAGCGGCCCGTTGGCCTGCAGGTTCATCTCCTGCATGGCCACGGGCGGCAGCTCCATCGAGTCGCTGCTCGTCGACCCGCTGTCCTCCGACATCCTGCTCCTCTGAAAAAATGAATTGAAGAAATTAGATTTTTCTTTGATTTATTTGGTTGTCTGATTGGCAACTAATGTTAAAAATCCGGTTGCCCATTCTTGAAAATTACGAGCATTGAGACCCGTGACAGCTAGTGTACTCTAAAGACCGCTGGACGTAGTATTATGATGGGATGATGTCCGGCAATTTCCCATCAATGTCGTATGGTTTAATATAAGTACTTCAGACATAACTTCTAACGAAAATCTCACACTGTGTTCTTTATACAAAATGTCTTAATGCTGCTGAACTTGTTTTTTATATTCATTTAACCACTTTCACATAAATGTGTTCTTCCAAGTAGGTGGTGATCATTCATAATTTAACATAGTACAGAAAAGTAAATAAGTCTATGTACATAGAGAAATTCAAGTTAATATACATACAAATTTGATTCATCACAATAGTATTGGTTCGATCAATAAACAATGATCATAAATGACATGGTTTCATGTATGTAGTAACAATATCTTTTAAGGAGTTACAACAAATTCATGTCACTTTTGTTTGCTGAATTCTTCCAAATATTTTTATGGTTATACCATGTCCGGTGTGGCTTGGTATGGTACGAACTATTCATATTTATCTCCCTACAAATATTGAAGCTGAAACATATTGGCAATCTCTGCTCGGCGTATGAAGGGAAAACGTTTTGAACAATGTCGTGTCAGAACTCCTGATAATTCTACTTCTCGAACCGTGATTTCCTCTGTAGGTCTTGATCCGCACACGACTCCTTGTCGTGTTTTATCTATAGAGATACATAAGTATGTCTATGATCTATAACAATGTTTCTAAACTTTATTGTTAAAATGGTGATTTCTGCAAATGATCAGTATTTTTAAACTCTTTAGCACTGGGCATGGTGCATAAACCACGAGACGATTTTTACCAATATGGCCCACTGATAAGCGCTAAAATTGACTATTTCTACTAAAATAATCGACCGGCTTCAGCGCCAAATTAAGATCAAACACGTATATTTCAATGGAACAAATGATATTATTGCTCTAGAAGAAGACCGACAAACCCTAGATCACCCTACTTCGTACTAAGGGGCTTTAGTCAAACTATAAGTCTTTGTTCTAGTACATATTTCTTCGAATTTTATCAGTGTGTCCATTATTGATTTAGTGCTGCTACAAACAAGTTCATTCATCTTTTCATGGAAATAAACATTACAAAATGGAAAAAGAATGTTTGTATCTAAACACAAAGTGAAGATAATAACGTGTTTAGTCGAATAGTCCGTCCTCCTGATATATTGTTATGCATTCATTGATTTTCTTATATTAAACTGCTGATAATCAATTTGAAGGATGTATATAATATTTTCCATATTAATACCTGGATTTACTATAAAATGCTCGTATAAAAATAAAGTATTACGTGGATTGTTTCACTTAAGAATTAGGAAGGAAAAGCACACATATATAGCAGAAAAAGAAAGTCTACCTAACAATCCGAATGAAGCACGTTCCTTTAGATAATGAATGTCTGGGAAATTTCAATTACCTCAATTTCTCTGCTGCCAAACACAATTGCATCGTTACCTCTTGAACCCATGACTTCCTTATTCAAATAGTTTTCAGCAACTCCTGACTACCTTCTTACTGATGGAAAGTATAGTTATTATTCTGAAAACTAGGTGGCAGTCAAGTATCAGTTTCCCTGGACAAGTTTAAACTGTATTTCTTAACAAACTAACTAAACATCCACAAAATATTTGTGTGTGGATGGCATCCTATATCGTTTCCTCACAATATGAATATTATATGCATCGTGTGTAAAACTGTATGGTAATTCTCAAATCGATTAACGTTTGGAATGGCCTTGAACAGGTCCAAGACTACACCATTTCTTCACTGCACTTACATGCCACCTATTGGGCATCGTGGAAACAAGAGCTATGCTTCTTTGGTGTCATATTTTAATAGATTCAATGTTAGCGTGGGAGGACGATAAGGGTAAAATCTTTGATCATCCAGAGGCATATATTATGAGACTTATGTATCTATATGCATCGCTTTTGTGTCGTTCTTCAGAGCCTATGCTATTTAAGGCACACATGTACTTTAATTCTATGGTATTTTTAGTTGCAACATTTCTATGGTATACATTTATATATATATATATATATATATAAATATATATAATGCATGTGTGTGTGTGTGTGTGTGTGTGTGTGTGTGTGTGTGTGTGTGTGTGTGCGTGTGTGTGTGTGTGTGTGTGTGTGTGTGTGTGTGTGTGTGTGTGTGTATGTACAAAGATATATTATATAGTATTTATATAAAATATTTATATGTAAAGGGATGGCTTGGTATGATACAAGCTAATCAAATTTTTCTCCTTAAAAATATGACGGTATGCATATATAATAATATGGTATGCATATATTCAAAAATTCATACATATCATTTATTTATATATATATATATATTTGAATACTGCCTGTTTCAATCATTTAAAAAAAACAAAGCAATTTGATAAAACAAATATCTGCACGCTGGCCAACGTTCAGTGGCAAACGATAGACTACTAAGATCAGATTATAGGGTGGATGCTCACAGATGAATGAACACTAAATGCCTTTCTAAAACACGTCAGTAAATGGGAGCTAGGCCGTTATGATTGCCAACATTCAGCCAAATTATTAACATGTCTGACTACATATCACTGCCGTTTATTGTCCGGCTGACAGCCAATTTATTTTACTTTCACTTTTTCATTGTATTCTTTCTATTTCCATACAATATAACCTATTCTATACTTGTTCACTCACGACCCACATCTGTCAGAGACTTTAAATGTGTGGCGCTATATTAAAGATCAGAAACAAAGCTTATATGAAGAAAAATCAAGTTTTTGAATTAAGAGATATAAATATAACTAACTTTGCAAAAGCTGACTCTGCTATAACGCTAAATCAAATACGATTTCAACTATCAGTTTCGATTGCAAAAAAACATATGCTTACAAATACATTCTATTCCCCATAAGACAAATTACAGGAATCATTAGCCTATCAAAATGGTCTACAACTATCTCCATGTGCGTCATTCATTCAACGTGCTATAGATTTCTCGACACGGATCGCTAGTTTCGAGTAAAGCCTATCCTCAGGCAGAAGTCAGTGGTGTGCAGTTTCTTTAAAGTCGTTGGGTGTGTCGAATAGCCTGCCCATTCTAAGCTATAAAGATATCAAATTCATTTCGGAGAAGAGCAGGGGAACCCCCGATATATCCAGGTCTGACCGTCTACAATAGAGGTTGGTGTCCTAACGTAGGATCTTACAATGATCAGCCATCTGGCACCAACTTTTAGGTCCTGGTTCATGAAAGAAGACCAATTTGTTCATGTTTTTTTCCGTTCACTTCATCTGTTCATCTTATGCTTATTAGCATCTTTCTTATCACTGGTTTAAATTGTGAACAAAAAGTAAACTTCTTTTGAAATTGTTTTTATCATAATGTCTAATGAGAATTTTTGTTAGCTCTAATGTAACCTGATTCCATCTAAATTGATGAATAACAAAGAAAAATTATCATAAACGGCAGATACAATTGGATATGCACCTGTCCGAGGGGAAAATGTCCTTATACTCTTTATTATAATGACTTCCCATAATGTTGAGTGACCGAATTTAGGATGTTTTTCATGAGCTCACCTGGTGCTCAGCTGGGTTTTAGAAATGTATGAACAATGATGAATCAAACTCCAAAAACTCCTCTCCGTGATGTATGAATAAAATGTATGCTCATCACAGGTGTAGAGACTGGGAGCTCATGCTAAACCATGGCCCCAATGGGTAAACCATGTACCCGATGGCTATGGTCCTGATGGCTAAACCATAAGCCCGATGATTACTATGCACCCGACGGTTAAACCATGCAATCGGCTAAACCACGCACCCAATGATTAATCCTACACCCATTGGCTAAACCATGAGCCCGATAAACTACCCCAACAAACAGATACCCACCCGCCCGATGGCTGAACCATGCACCCCTTGGCCAAACCATGCACCCCACAGCCGAACCATGCACCCCAATGGCTAAACCATACACTTTTGAGTGCAGGATACGTGCACTGTTAATTCAATACAAAATTATCTCATATTTTATTTAGACTTGACAATGTCTTTAGACTTGACTCGCCCTTTGAGTGACTCACTCACTGGGTCTGGAGTCACTTTCTCCACTCACGTGAATCAAACACGAACCGGACTGGGGCATATCTCAGGTTTCCACATGACAGGAGTCGGCTCAAAACCAGCCCGACTCACTTAGTGCACTGTCTGCTTCTCTATCCAACCAGTCATAACTCATAACTGTTCTTATTTATTTTTTCTATTCTTATTTTCTCCTGAAAGATTTATGGTAAAGGGGGCTAAGACAGAGTGAGTGAATAAAAAGTAGGAGATATTAAAAGCTTTTAAATTGTATCTCTACCTGGTACTTTCCTTTCATATTTTTTTGAAAAATATTGATATTGTCGACGGAATTTCGGAACTATTTATCTAAAATTTTCAAGGGTATAATGCCATAAACTATTGTTGCCCTGTTGTATAGCAATCATCATAATTTGCAAAACAGTAAGTGACTGTTCGATGGCATGTTCGCTCCAGCTTTGATAAAATAACGGTTAGCTGCTGTTGTAAAAGTGGCATTCCCTGGAAAATCTGTAATTTTACATCCCTGTTATGGTCTTCTAGATACAAGAAATCAGTACAAAGTGCATGTTTGGCATGGTTGTCATTTAAATGAAGCAGATATGAGTGTACCAACCCTGATAGTTTCTCTTTCTCAGTATCTGAGATTAAGGTAAGAAGAATTGGTTGATCCCCACCTAATGCTAGACAGGATTACTGTTCATTCTCAGTATGTGAGATTAAAGTAAAAGTAAACAACCAAAGTAAAAGTCCAAGGCTCTGCGAACAGAATATGGCGTTACCCACAGCAGGTACTAGGAACCTATTGTTGATAAAAGAGGAAGTATATGATAGATGATCACATTTAGCAGCGAAAAACTAGAATTAGTTTCTCCGAAATTCTCAATTCGTGAGCAACATATTAGGCGGGGATAGGGTTAGGGCCGGACGATGCATGTGTTTAGGCCTAGGGTGGAAAATGATTGAATTCACCTATTAATATGCTCATGCTGATTATGATTGCCGTTCCCATCAATGACCATCTATCAATCTCTTAATTTGAGAACCATATCTTTTTGGTTGAAAAGATTACTGGATGTGAAGTGAAACCAAGAATTGCATCTTTATCTATTTTGTTTAACTTGGAATTAAGAGATTGACACATTCAATGCTGCTAAAACATACTACGATAATATCATAAACTGAAAGAGGTGCACATAACAATGTACATGCTAAAACAAATAACACAATATCACTTACGCTGTCCAGTTGGAACATTAATTTCAGACTACTAGGGAGTCATACTGTTATTAGGTAAATGAATTGTAGATGGTATGTTCTTTCAAGGAAGGGAATTTTTCTGAGCTCAAATAAGCTGTTAAGGTATGTATTTCCTGTAAGGGTAAATAAGAACTGGTAATATTTACGACTAAAGAGCCATCTATTTCTTGTGTTCTTGCTCAACTTTCACTTTCATAGCATTAGAAAGATTGATTGTATGGATTTCCTGAAGCAGTGTTAAAAATATGAATGACCTCTGAGTGGCATTGCTAAATGACATATTACTTTTGTTTCAATATTCAATGCCATACTTTGTACAACTTACATTATTTTTTCGTTGAAATATAATAGACCAAGTTAATCAACCCAAACCACATGGACGTAACCGCGTGGTACCAGGATACCACTTGGATTCGTATATTATCTAACTGGATTCGTAGCCTAACAAGGTAAGTGGTATTGGTCAACATACTGTCATTATTTGTTTTCTTATTTCATTACACAGGCCTTATATGATGGGTACTTAGGTATAGCTCAAGATGGTCAAATTACTTATCTATATGTATAGCTCAAGATAGTCAAATTACTTATCTATAAGCGTAGGTCAAAGTCGTGATATGAGTGGGTGTGAGAGCCAAGAACATGTACAGTCCTAACTCAATTCCCTAAGACACCATCTCTTCTTATTAGTAGATGCATTTCACTTTCGTATTGTACACATTTGCAAAACTGCCAATAGTGTGCGGAAATAAGATAGGTCAAATCTTATTTTCGAGCACTATCGGTGAGTAATAATGTCTATATGATAGATTGATCATATCAGCAAAATCGGGAAGCTTTTAATGTAAGGTATTTTTTAAGGTATGCAAACATTTTGTGGCGTTAATTGTGTACAACCACACCTTAGTGGTACACCGCAGTTCCTGGCAGGGACGGTCTGTGAGGGGTTTGAGGGGGCACTGTATATATCCAATTGTACTATTATATCTTTTTTGTTCTACTGTACTATTTTTGGATAGGCATGTCAGAGCTAAACTCTGCTATGTATGAAGTCCGCCAATGCATGTTGGATGCCTTTACAAAGCAATGGGAGAGTGGTATATATCATATGTCCGTTAGCGATGAATAATACAGATCGCCATAGAAAGGACAGCTAGATCACCATTCACAATTTGTTTGATGCGTGGGTGTAGGATAGATGATATGGAGTGGTGAGAGGAGGTAAAAATAGATTCAACGAGGCGTTTTTAGTTGCACAGAAACGAGTGAATTACAGGGGCATAATGTGTTGTCAGTCAGCTCTCTGACAATATCAACACGTAACAGTTAGTTTTGTCAAGTGTGCTGACGTTAGTTCTCAAACAAAATTAATTACAATGGCATCCTCACAATGGTCATTCAGCACTTAATCCGTCAAAAAATATTCACTTGCGGCAGTCTACCACATAAGTGTGAAAGTTTATATTTTGCGCCACTAAATTTTTGCTTACCTGGTGATGATTCCCATTTTCTCCCATTAAATTTAAATATTTGATTTATTTCAAATTTAAATACGTGTACTTTTGCTGTTACTATCAATCTATCATATAGACATTATTTTGCTATTCAAAATTTATCCTCCTCCAGAAGTCTCTCAAGTTCTACAGTATTAAGTATGCATAGTGGTGATAAAGCTATCAAATTAAGTTTTAACCATGATATTGTTTACAATAATTGCTAATCCATTTAGTATCTGCCATCTCCCCGTATCGACTCATGATGATATACTGCTAAAACATCCTTTAATCTGAGGGGGAAATCAAAATGATCACTGCAAGCAGCCCACATCCATAAGTATCTGATGTATGACACCTGTCTGCACACTAATGCCATGTGTATGCTTTTTGTGTCTTTTTGTACACCAGTATAAGCTTACGTAGGCCTATCTGTCTAACACGTTATCAAATACCAAACAATGTTGCTGTGGTGTATTGAAGGTGATCATAATTATAGAAATGACATTCAATGTAGACATTCAATGAGTTGTCTATGTTATAATAATTATCATTATATCTTAAACGATTGTCAGCTGTACATACAAACTACCAAAAGATTCGTCCTACCTCCTTGACCAACCTCTGACGCCTAGGGTAACTCTCCAATCACAAACGGTAAATCACTAATCACAGATGGTAAATCTCCAATCACCAACAGCAAATCTTCAATCACAGATAGTAAATCTCCAATCACCAACAGTAAAATCTCCAATCACAAACGGTAAATCTCCAATCACCAACGGCAAATCGTCAATCACAAATGGTCAAATCCCCAATCACAAGCAGTAAATCTCCAATCACAAACGATACATCTCCAATCACAGACATGCTAATTCAGAATTTGTATGAATGAGCTCCTTGCCACACCTGCAGTATAGCAGCCGAGGGATATCTGACACTCTCCCCTTTGCTTTTTTAGTCATTCAATGAGTTGTCTATGTAATATAATATCATTATAATAACAACTGTCAGCTGTGTATATATATACACAAACTACACAAAGATTTGTCCTACCTCCTTGACCAACTTCTGACTTCTAGGGTAAATCTCCAATCACAAACAATGAATGATCTCGAATCACAAACGGGAAATCTCCAATCACAAACGGCACATCTCCAATCACAGACATGCTACGGTACAGAAATTGTATGAATGAGCTCTTGGCCACACCTGCAGCGTAGCAGCCGAGGGATCAGGGATCACTCATTTCACCACACCTATCTCCCCCAACCCCTTTCTCTCCTCCCCCCCCCCCCCCCCGTGACTCAGACTCTTCCCGCCAGGTGTCGCGCCCTCCCCGCTCGCTGGGACCCGGCAGCCCACACACCAGTAGCATCACTACACGTCGGGCACCAGCCAACCCGGATACGACCTCCTGCTTGACTCGCCCTGTAACCAGTGGATAATGCGTGTTTACAGTTTCTGGGGCGTTTTCATGCGTTTTTTTATTAATGTTTTTTGAGTACTTATGTTATCATGATACCTGCCCAGAAGATGTTGTGCAAGAAGAGCACTATTTGTTAATGACTCAGTAACTGAGGTGCTTAAAACAGAAGTGCTCCATAGGCATATATATACCAGGATGAAATTTGTCCTGATTGAGCTATTACCCATTTTAAATTTTGAAAAAAAAACTATTACAGAGGTCCTAGATTGGAAGTAAATGGACACTGGAACTAATTGGGCTATTATCCAATTCAAATTCTGAGAAAAAGCGTATGGCTGATACGCTTACACTAAGAGGAACGGAAATCATAAAGAGGAAAAACTCGTGCTAGAGATAAGTTATGTAATATCATGAATATGAGAAATGGGACAATTCTAACAGTCTAAATAAATATACTTTCCTAAGATGAGCTCAGTTTGATTATCTTTTTAAAGGTGCAACCAGCACCCGGCTGTCAGGTGCAAATTAATGTAGGACTAGGAGGGGTACACCGAATGTCTGAGTGCCAATTCTAAAGAGCAAAAAACACCATCAAAGATAAAAACCAACTTGGTGGATTATGCCAAACAACTATAATGTACGTTGGCCTACCCCTGAATTTACACCATTGATGATTTAGGGCCTGTATCCAAGCAAAAGTGAAGAGGATTCTTGCTTATCTGGTTATCATAGTACGAAGTTATTCTTTGATTATCTCAAACCTATAAATCTGACACAATTTTGTGTATTAGCTACATCTGCTAGATATTTTTCTACGGTATAACTCTTTGAATAAGAGGGCCTTAAAAACACATTTAAATGATTATATCAAAATCAGATATAAACTTTTTATAAAGATGGTCACAAGACTTTGAAGTACTTAAACCGATACCGTAATCATGAATAGGAATGTGGGTGGTCTATTTGCAGATTTATAGGCTATTCTGAAGTACATGGTATAACTTGAACCAAACAACATTTAGTTTTTACCGCAATGACATGTAACCCAAAACATCTACAATATGTATCGATTTCAGAACCTGATTCAGCAAGAGCATGATCAGGCATAATACAACTTGGAGAAATGTGTCTCCCATATAAGCCATCAACGTGTGTACGATAGCGAACCCATAAACCCATAATATTAAATAATCTTTACAAAACCATAAATTCTTCAGGTTTTGTATGTTATCTGATATATCTGTCTATCTTGAAATACCAATACATGTGTTAATACTATCTACGTGACCAGATCATTTGTAAACTTTAAGTACAGTCACCTTTGTTTGATGAAAACCAATAAATATGTCTCCTTAGATAAGTATACTAAAATCAAATCGATACCATCATATAATATCAGTACAGAGTCCAGGGCTTGAAAATCGTTTTCAGAGCATTTTCTGGTGGTCCTAAGCTATTGAAGACCTGATTTGTCAAGCCCTGAGAAGTTACAGTTTGCACTATTGCTTTGAAGGTGACCGGAAAAGATGGAAGACGCTAGTACAAACTCAAACCACGCTGGTAAGCAATACTTTAAAATAAGATCTAACAAGTTAAAAACATTCGATTATCTTTAACATGTGCAATTCTACTCTAAAAGTTGATATTTTCGATCGATATATTGTGGCGCATTAAACAGTAAGAGACATTTCCGTGCAATGTGAATCTTACATAATCAATTCAGATTAACAAAAAATATTTTAAACTTGAGTTTCTTTGTTATAAATGACGTGTACTTTATTCTAACTTGTCAAGTGGGCATCATGCAGCCCCTGGCGTCTAGTTAAATAATTGACAGCCCCGAATCGCTAAAATGCGTCATTTAGATTTCCTAAATACATTGAAAAACAGAGATTCCATAATCATACCACCTGCAGTACCTCTGTGAACAAGTTGCTCATTCAGAGTTGAATTTTACTTGCAAATATGGTCGAGCTAGTGCGTTTTTAGACTGGCTATCCTAGCGGTCTAGTGTTATGTAAGTCTCGATTAATATTACAGTATATTTATGTCTACTTACAATTAAATCATCCATGTTCAGCTACATCGGGACTACTGTAATTTTTCCTGGGCTAGTAAAAATGGACGATCACTGCCCGATGAACCAGAGAACGGAGAACCTCTACATCTCCTTAATAGTAGTCAGAAAGTCAAAGTTTCAGTCTGCGTCATTTTTCTCACTGGCCCGCGGACTGCGGTCCTTCAAAATCCAATGCAAAAGACTTGAATTGTCCACCAGCTCGACCCTACATAGTCACTGGCCTGTTTCCCCTCGCAAATGGCAAATGTCGCAGACTGAAATGATGGGGAACATACTGAAATTTAGCTTAACCGGGATTTTTTCCAGGTCATATTTTGTGTGTCTCTTTGTTTACTAGCCTCAGCTACTTCGCAGTCTCTATAATAAGTCTGGGGCTCAGTCTCCCCTCAGGCTCAACCCATGCGTGTATCCAGGATCTCTGGGGTTGTTTATGTTGTCGTTAGGGCTGAGTCAGACTCATGCCTGCTCTCACCAATGACCTGGGAAAATCTACAGAGAATTGTCAGGCCAACCTTAGGCCAGCCTAAAAACCGCCCGACTGGGTGTAAAGGCCCCGACTGTGACCTTTTTTTCCCATTTTTGTCTGATTTTTTTTTTTTTTCAAAAAAAATGTGTACTTCCCCTACCTAAAAAAAATTCTTAAATGAAAAAAAAATCCCGACCGCCCGACGGGCCCTTTCAGAAGCCAGTCGGTCCACCGGAAACAGATTTTTTTTTTACCCTGGCCTTATGGGCATTATTCGGGGAGAGTCCGAATTTAGGTCCTGCAGCCTCCTGTGGATTTGGTTTTCAGCCAATTGTAACTGTCATGAAAATGGAGATAACTGCTTATACATCCGTGTATTAGTTATGGTTTTACCTAGGATGGGTTTTTCTGTATAATTAGGATTTGTAACTTTCTTTGGGTGCGTTGGGTTTGTTCAACTCATTATGATTCACAGGAATGCAATGGTAATTAATTGATCATATGAACCACTGATACTGCGTATTAAGTTCCTAATTTGCTTTCGTTTTCTCCTATGCACTATATGAGAGGAAAGAACGTAGAAAAAGTCTACTTAGAAGTGGTTACTTACTCCCAATCCACACACATTATAAAAGATATAGGCGCCTAGGTGGTTGGGTGGGGGCCGTGGGGATATTGTACATATCTAAAAAAGACAAAGTGCTTCCTACTTCTTCAAATAATTTGACTGAATTCCATCGTTTCTATATCATATTACTGGAAAATAGTCTGAATTTGTTTTTGAGTCACCTTCTGATTTTTGTATTAATGAGCCCCCCACCAGTGAAAATCAAGGTGCAGAAGGATCATTGCGAGACGTAATACTGTTATAAAGGGCCTCAAAATCGAAATTCAAGTTAGTCCTTTATTATTAGAAAAATATATAAAATCTTCTCAGCAGCTTCTTGTATAGTCTGCATAAACGACTTATCATGATGATAGTCATGTTCTTTTTTATTCAGGTAATCCAATTCCGTTATACATGTACAACAGTTCTTCCATTTGAATTCACTTACAGCTTTTGAGAATGATTATCATAGATTTATAAAGTATTTAATTGGCAATAGTCCTACATCAAGACGTAACGACAAGTTTTGATTTTTTCTTTTCGTCAATAAAGACAAGTCTTGCATTTTCTACCAACTACAAAATGAATTTTAATTCTTTACTCCTGGTACAGATTCGAAAAACAGTCAATTCATCGATTTTATATTTATTTCATTAGCGCTATGTCGATCACAAAACCTGATTGGAACAACACTTTATTGCCAATTTGGGCTGTCCGCAGTCAAGACATGTCGCCGTACCAGCAGGGTGGGGCCGAACTGCACCATGTGACCTGACCATTAAAAAAGTCCCAATCACAGAGCCGGATCTAGCCTCACTTGGCCACGCCCCCAGGGGGTGATTGACAGCTTGTTGCCTGGGTTTCTTTTGCATGTTCCTTTAGGCAAAGTTTGACCTTAAAACTCAGTTAATCTCTGTGGTGCCTGCTACAAGTAAAGATCCTGCCAGGCTAGTGAAATTTGTAAGCAGTTTAGCCCGGTGGGCCAGCGAAAAGCTTTGAAATTACATCAATAACTTAGGGGCCGTCCATAAATGACATCATGCTATTTTTTACCTTTTTTGCCCCCCCCTCCCCCCCTTCGTCATGCTTTTACTATAGGAATGTATAGGGGACTGGACCCCCTTCCCCCTCCCGGGCGCATGACGTCATTTATGGACGGCCCCTTAGTGTAACTTTGATCAGGGCTAGGGCAAAGATAGAACCACTAGCCCGGTAGACTAGTGGACAAAATAGCTGAGGGAAAGTTCTGTATAGGGTTGATATAGAGACACTGTTTCATTGTCATGAAGCTATGTCATCCTGAGTAAGATATCTCTATCTGAATTATATTGGCTGACACTTGTTAACTTCAAGTTAGTCATTCAAGCATATGCAAACATCATGGTTCTTGGGAAAACAAGTGCAATGTATCATTTGTGAACTTCATAGATAACGAACCAAGGAGGTAACTGGCTCCAATATGATTTATGGAAAGATTCATCATTTTAATGAAGTTCTGTATAAATTATTTTCATATAACATTCATTTTCGGTTTGATATGTAATACAACGACTTTAGAAATAACAATTCAGAGTAGACAGTAGTATATCCCTCAATGTCATACGCATAGCTGCAAACCGGTCATTGTTCGTGGGAAAGTCCCTCATAGATACGATTATGATTATCGGTTGAAAATCAGAAATTCTGCCAAATTAAAGCAGAGATGACCGCATTTGTTTTATCCAACAACAATCAAGTTTTCGTAGATCAATATTTAGTCGGGCCCCTGGATATATCTAAAAGGCCCTGATACTATCCTTGTTCGCTGGTCCCAGGCCTTCCCTTGCTTAGGAGTGACTCAATGGCGGGAGTGGGTGACTCACCTGCCTGCCGGATACCAGAAGAGGGTTAATGAAAACAGGGGATACGGGCATGAGTACTGGATTTACTGTCTGTTATTGTTAAGCCTATACAGGAATGCTTTAAAATAACTCAGATTTTTTATTTAAGGCCTACTTTTCATTTTCTGACAAAAAACGGGAAGATTTTGGTTAGAACCTTATTTTTTACATTTTATAAATGATGCAATTCCAATATAACTTATACCATTAGGTAGGATTCTGCATTGACTTTAAAGATATATTATATGGTATATAATTATACCTTAAAAAATAAAAAATGATTTCCAAAATAAAGGGAACGCTGCACATTGGCCGCTGAGGGGTGTTGTCTATCATTAAATGTATAATGTCTATATTATTGTTTGTGTTCAATAATATCTAGAAACTAATTTTTGAAATTGGTCTGAAAACTTCCCATTTTTTCCCTTAAATTCGGTACTAGTGTATTACTTATTGGGCTAGTGCAAATAGACAACCACTAGCCCGGTGGACAAGTGGGAAAATAAATTAAGGTCTACCCCTGGAAATCATAACCCAATAGCAATGTTCGGTCAATTGAACCCCTGAGTGTATGTGCAGGACACCCAGGAGTCACTGTCTGGGTGTCCACAAGACTACAAACCATTTTGAAATGCCATGAGTATGCATATATATGAGTTCTGATAAATCATGAAAGATCCTTTTCTTCAGTGCTTCAACTCCACGTCTGGTAAAGAATGGACCAGCAGCAACAAGTCAGAAATGAGACATAAATATCACAGCTGTCTGTAGTGGTGTGTCTAGATTTGATTACTTGAACACAATTATTTATTTTTTCATGTGTTGTCACATGTTATGATTATTTTCTATCATTCGTATCAGGGGCTGCAATTACCGTGCAGTTGAAATGCACCTAGTTAGTATGCATATTTTTGCACAAGTGCACTTTCTTTTAAGATGTACACCTCGTGAATCAAATGTATTGAAGTGATGAAGTGGTTAGCGAGACAGTCAGCTGTGCAGGTGACCGGGGTTCAATCCTGGGCCTGGGCTGGGCTGCTACACCCGGGTGACCCCTCTGCACGTCTCCCTTTGCCAACAACAGGAATATCAAAGGCTCCTAGAGGGCTATCAGCTCTTGTGTGTAGGGCCCTAGCTGCTTATGGGACATTGCACATTTAAAAACACCTATCTTAGTAAGTGTGTGGGGGTATGGTCTCTACCTTCTCATAGATTCAATCATCCCAGACAGAATTGTCTAACATTGTTCTCGCCATGATATGACCATAGATGGTTGATACGGTATAAAACACGGTGGTTGCCAGAAGTTTAGAGTCATATGCAGCACCTGAGATCAATTGCCAATCCTTAAAAAATACAGCTGGACATTTAACAAAACACATTGGATTTAGATCTACAAGTTGAGGCATTCGGGAAGGTACGTGTGCAGTGACAGGGCGAAAGAAACTGTTTAGGTTGTTTTCGGGGTGTCTGAAAAAGGCCTATGAGGTTTTCTGATAGGTTCTCTCAGACCCTAGTGTGAACGTTGGGTCTGGGCCTCTCGGACTAGCCAAGGCCATACCCTATAATATTTGCAAATGCTAGATCTAAATGTTTGTTAGTCTAGATCTAAATGCTAGAAATTGTAGATATAGATCTAGATCTATGACAGGTATTAATTGTCTAGAATTAGACCTACCCATATATGTTTCACAGGAAAGATGTAACATAGATCTATTATTGTTCTTTATCTGTAACTTTAAAATCAAATTACAATCATGTATGATGTAGATCTAGACTAGATCAATAGGTCTTTATTACTAACATCAGAGATCCAGTTATCTTTTCAGATGATGCATGTGAATTTTAAAAAGTTGTTATAGCCTAGAGGCTGCCATTGATACAGACATTAATTCACTGCAGCTAACAGTTCACTTAAAATAACAATGCCAATTGCAATGCATAACCTTTTACATCTAGAATTAGATCTAGATCTAGCTAGGAGTAGACTAGGCCTTTTCAATCTTTGGAAGCTATTGATAGGAATACTTTCTTTCCATATTCATCTTTTATTTTAAATAGACCTTCAAAATCGTTAGGTCATCAGGAAAATTGCAAAATATTTGATAAATCCCAGATCTAGGTCTTATCCAAATTCTAGGACTAGGCTGCACATGGCCCACTCCACAGCACCTACCAGGTGATCAATGGTTATTGCCAAAAATCAGAGATCTACGACGTCCCAGATTTGTACCAACTCTGCCATTCATTTACACCTCTCAACTTTGTAAAGTTTGGAAACTTCCTTGTAGAACAGGACCACCAGTATTTGTAGACACTTCAGAAGGATAGCAAACTTCCACAGGGCCTCATCTTCAAACGAGAGTGGTACTTCTTTCAAAAAGAGGGGTCAGGACAAACTGTGAAGGGGGTAGAAAGGGTGAGTGACGAGGTGTGAAGAACGAGGAGGGGTAACGCCATGAGAACCCCTTCTACTCGCCATATTCGACAAGAAAATTGGCCCTACTCACCTCCAAGAGCAGGGGGGTACTTCAGTTTTTTATCTCAGGACTATCGAGAGATCCAGGGTCACACGTGTCACTGTACGTAGATAGGTTAATCGCGAGTATTCACTTCCAAAACAAACTCCAAGCCGCCATCATAGTTCACGAGTATTTGGGAATTTCCTGTGTCTAATTTGGGAAATCCCCGACTCATTGGGTCGGCGCTGATTGGCTGAAATGGGTGCACGTGACCCTAAATCCTGAAATATGATTGGTCTGCGTAGTCCGTGTTCTATTTTTAGATTTTGGTAATCCTTAAATTCCTGACGCTAGAGGGCAGTGCGTTGAGTCTCTTTAGTTCTTGTTCTTCCCTGTAGGGGCCGCTCTGCATCCATTATTTTCGCGCCACCGAACGCGCACCTGCTAGCGCACCTGCCAGCGCGCTTCAGGATCCAATTCTCCATTAGCAGCTGATTAGTGTCAATAAATTAGAATGAAATAGTGGCAGGGACGGATTTAGAGGGGGGCACCTGAGGCGCCCCGCCCCCTAATTTTTGCCAAATTTGTATATTCTTTATTTAAAGGGACGTTCTCGTCCGTGAGACGGCCGTAATTTGCTACGTTGTAACCCCCTCACTACCGCGGGAATTCCGTGACGTGACCAATCACGTCGCGGAATTATGTTCTAGCGTCACAAAACACGTCTCCGGCCGTCGCGTCGCTAGGCTTACGTCGGCGGATCTATCTCCTTGAACTCACGGACGAGAACGTCCCTTTAATGTGAAATTCCAGCTTTTGGATGGAGCGCCTCAGTTTTCAATTTAGGTCGCCCCCCCCCCCCCCCAACCCTTGTTTTCCTTCTTTTTTTTTTAATTTCTTGATCCATCCCTGGGTGGGGTGCGTATAGTAAAGCAAATTTTGAAAAGACTAAAAGTATGCAAGGTCCAAACAAAAGGTTGAGGATGGGACTAATTTGCTTATAAATGAAATAGTTGGCAGGGATGGATGTAGAGATTTCAAAATGGGAGAGGAGGGGCGTGAGGCGCTCCATCCATGGTCTAGAGTTTTACATTAAGAACAAAAAAAATGGCAAAAATCAGGGGGGCCGGCGCCTCAGGTGCCCCCTGTAAATCCGTCCCTGGTTTTGGTTCTGGATGTGGGGTCCATGTTGTATTTTGTGTTAAACGTCCTTTCATTCCCGTGCTACCATAACGTACTTTTTTTATTAATAGATTTTCTCGTGCGAATAATGTCCTTGTCGCCATGCGTACTTGTATGAATACATTTTCAGCTCATTTAAACTGGATTAACAGGTGTGTACACGGCCAGCGTGAGGGATATAGATCTATTAGGTTCAAATTCCTTATCTTCTTCTGACTAGCATCGATCATCTATACTCGACTGAATTTGAAAGAAAAATCAAACAATTAACATTCATACGAAAAATATTTTATTTGCAAATTCCAAAACCAAAACACTAATCGATTAACATGATAGAAAAGCATTAATCAGCTAATAAAGGTAGCTTTGTAAATGCATGACACATGTACAGATAACAATCATTTGTAAAAGTAAGTGTGTAATATATATATAGCCCGATTGATACAGAAAAGCACAACAGATCAAGGGTAAGAATTTATTCTAGATGCCGGTAAACAACAGATTTTCTTCACCGAACAAGATTTGATTTCGAGCTCACTAAATTGGTTCTTAGACAAACTCGTTTGCACTTCTTTAGTAGGATCTCTTATACCATAAATAGAATAGTTTCAAATATCCACCAAGGGGATTATATTAATATAAATTTGGAATGTAATGTCAAAAAACGTATGGTATCCACTTCATTCAGTTTAATTTATACGTTAGACAATAATGAGTCAGTGTTAAACACCAGTGACCAAAAAATACATGTGACAATTTTATGCATACATTACAAATCTCTCACTTCATTTACTTAAATGCATATAAACGTTATATGTAGTTTGAGAAATGTGACCCAAGCACCTATAGCTTAAACACCGTGAGAAGTAGATTATCCAAAATGCATATGGGTTATATGACAATTTTATGATTTATACACTCAATGGAGCGTAAAGTCTCGACACTTAGCTTTGGAAACAAAATGTCCAGACTTAGCGCAAGTAAAGAACAACATTCTGCCAGTTTGTGTTTACGTCGGAAAATGAGAGATTCCTTGACCAGGGTGATTCATAGAAAAACATTCAGATTATCACAGGCCTGTCAGATTTATGTCAGTGGGAGTCTTTTGCTCAAAATAATATTACGTTGATTTTATTTAGCTTTTCACATTTTAGGAAATTATTTGATATTTAATGCGGAAATAATGCACAGAAACTTAGCTAAATTCGGGATCTGAATTCCTGACGGATCCCGCATACTCAGAATATCCCAACTTGAGACTCAAGACCAGACAGGGATTTTTCTAAATTGATATTTCAAGTCTAAATGGTCCTTCGTGAAAGATTCCATAAGGCCATTTTCTACATATTTTTATTTTCAGTTAAATATTAGTGCATGAATTGCCCCTTTAATGCTAACCTAGTGCGGGCATCCTATTCCTGAGGCGGGAGTGGCCCATCCTGCCCACCTAGAAATACCCTTGTAACATGGCCCTATTGTCAGATGGTATTACCTACATACAAAAAGCATGATCAGATTTACTAATACATATTTTTCAAATTAATAAACTCAATTAAGTCTTTGAAAGACAGACCTTTTAGCGCGTTGATAGCACTTTCTTTGAAATAGGTAATTTTCTGTGGAGACTGACACATTTTATAATTCGCCTTCTCCAACACAGATTACTACTCACTACTGAAAAAGATAAACTTATTGAAATAATAAAATATCTGTGAAGAGTGCTTCTAGAACGATGCATCCTCCAACGGCGTAAAGAAACCATGTTTTTTCTCTCGGGAGATCGCCTTTCCTTACAAACTGCACCTGCAATACATGAAAATAATTATTATTATTTTTCTATTTTGCAATATATAAGTTACAAGTATAATTTATTAGAAAACCCGCATTAGCCCTGACGGAGCTCAAAGATAAGAGAAAGTTATAAATTTCTCAGTTTGAAATATAAATTGATCCATATAAATCTAGTTTTTAGAAAGAAATGAATTCTTTTAGTTTGTTTCGAAGGTAAGGATAATTAGACAGATATATATAGGTATATGAATGATAAATGTTTCAGACACTTTAAATATTTAATTCTCAGTTCTCCTTATATTACATTGTCAGAATACCTTTGGCAAACTTACCATTATTAGCTCAATGGCGGCAAACAGAAGTACAGAAATGCCGAGTAGGATGTAAAGTCCACCCTGTTGTGTTGTGGCGCTTCTGTAAATACTTAGAATTGCTGTTATCTGGAAAGTGAAGTAACATTTCATCACAATGTAGTCCAGTACTGAAAAAAGCGAGGGTGATAACAAACGTGTTATCAAACAAACGTGTTAAGTATAAGTTGTGTGGAAGTAAGGTATATTACCTACTGATATAGGATAACACTTACATATTTTAACTGTGCAAAATAAAGTATATTTACTCTCTAAGATCCAGAGGACCCACTTCACTTTGACACCATTCAACTATGTAGAAATCTTTCCCTGAAACTGTGGGTAGCTCTATGATCAAAGTCAATGATGCCAGAATTAGAAAAGCCTTGAACTTACTGTGACCATGATGAGAACCACACCGACGACAGCAAGATGCATAATTCTCTATTGGGTGAAGAATATACAGGATAATTTAGAGACCTTGGACATACGTTTTATTAGATTTATAAGACTGGTAAAAGATTTTGTAGAAAATCGCGGCCTTTGTTAGATTTTAACTATTTGTAATGAAAATATTCCCTTTTGCTTGCTAACAAGTAAAGGATCTTTTTTTTAAAAATCTATAGATCTAGATCTAAATAGTCCTTTGTTAACAAGCAAATAGTTGGGAAAAGATCATCGATCTAAGAGAAATTCTAGATATGTTTCTGTAGACGACCTTATTTTGTAGGGTCATCAAAATAGGACCTTTCTACAGCAAGCAAATATATGGAAATTAAGGCGGAATCTACTGATTTTTCATATTGTTTTTAATCACTGAATTCTGAAATTGATAATCGTGCATGATTTGGAAGCTGAATTTCGTTCTAAATCTACGATGCAAATCTCTCATGGAGACCCATCCGGAACACTAGGGATCTGGTCAATCTTTTCTTGAATAGATCTACATCCAGGCTTGTAACTTACAATTAATGCAAGTAAAAGTTATATTTTTCCACCACTCACGTTGGTCAGGTTTGACTGTCTGTCGTTGTAAAGGGGTGCGTCAGTCGGACTCGTCGGTGGCTGTTCTCCGGCATTTCTTCTACTGCCACCGGACCCATCCAGCAAACGACTTGACGCAGTTGTGTCATCCATGTTGGTGCTGCTATGTGGTATCTTTATCTCCAGTATAAGTGTATTTTCTTCGAGATAAGATGCTGAACTTCGTACAAAATTAACTCAAATCATGTGACGTACTTGTTGTTGGTGGATTTCGGCCTCCTTCTCTAGAGAGGTGAAATCGTTCTCCGGGCACCTGTTCTGAAACTGAAAGTAGGTCAAATAAACGATTCAGTGTGGTTTTATGCATTTCATTGGATACGCAGTATGTAAAGCATGACAAAAAAGATGAAAATTGGGTCCAAGTGCTCATATTTGTGAAGTTTGCCCAGTTTTAACGAAGCAAATATCTGTTTGGAGTGTAAATCTGTAGCTGGTTTTCGTCGAGCATGACTTATTATTGAATCAACAGTTTTAGAACCAGCGAAAAGTTTGTAGATGACGCCGTGCACGAAGTGGAAGATCATTTCTGTTTTTACCGAGTATAAACTTCTATTTCTTCTTATTCCAGAAGTGATCTTGAGTTTCATGCTTGAGGACTATACATCGTGGTATATAAAACAATCAAAATAAGTATTTTGATCAATAATTAGTCGTCTGTAATTGAATTATTTCCACAAAAACTTTAATTATCGCCCACCGGCAATCTTGACGCAACAGAACCTCGCTTCATCTGTCACTGGCTTTGGAGTTTGGTTGCATGGGCGCGTTTGTTTTCTTGTTAGACGCCGGACATCCAGTGAAAACTTTAGCATAAGATCTTCTGATGATCCTTAAGCGTGGACTGCTATTTCTAGGGAGTGCCATTATGCCGTCCGGAAGAAGAATGAGATTTGGGGCCTCCGCTAATCAAGGGAGACCGGTTAGGGTCCTGGTCGATATGGATGGAGTCGTAGCCGACTTTGATGGGCATCTAACACAGGTTTATCGCCAAAAATATCCGGACTTACCCTATGTTAAGTTAGAAGACCGAGAAGGACTGTATGCTACTGAACAATATGCAGCATTTGGAGATGATATCAGGGTAGGTATATATGTTTTCATTTCCAAGTAGTCTATTGATTATTAAAGTCTTAATATATTTTTTTGTATTTGCTGGGGTTATAACGCTATAGCTCCTATATTTTCCTATATTTTTTTTGGCACTGCTATATTTTCCTATATTTTGCCAAAAATTCCTATATTTCCTACAGATCTATTTTTCTCAGAAAAAGTCTGATTTACCATACAAAATTGCAGTAAGTCTATCAGAATAATATCAAAAAAATGAGATGTGTCGATCGTGAATTAAGTAATTGATTTGAATGTTATTGGTCAAGGTAGTGTATCAAACAAAAATAACTTCAAGGTATGTTCCACTTCTGAAATATCTATTTTGTTTTTATTCCAATCATTTCTGAATTGAAGATAGTCTATTCTGTCTACTGATACCAAATGTTGATGAAATGGCTGTATGTAATATTGAACGCTAGTGTGTTGATTAGGGTTAACTAAATTTATAGTGCATTGTCCGAGATGATTATCGTTATTAATATTGTCTCTAGTGGGTTGCTAGTCGAGTGGTGAGTAAGTCCACGAGATGGGCGCTCAATCCATAACATGAACAACGCTTGGCAGTACAGTAAGTTTATTAATGGATATAGTGATGCGTACAGCTGCTCATGATGGCAATAAGTCCAAGGTATAACAGTTCCAGTTTAGAGTGGAGTCAGCTTCCTCCGTAGAGTCCGCCTAGTCTCACCTCCGGCCGTCGTGCGGTAGTATCGTATAAGTCACCAGATGACCCTTTGCTTGTATAGCTATCTAAAACCCCTTTGAATCTCCCGATCCGTATGATCCAAACGCTACTGGTCTCTCCCTCTCTCTTACCCTGCACTATTGCTTATAAAGCAGTCTGATATCTATTTTACCCAAGGCATCGGTGCTTGCGGGGAAGTGTCCCGGTGAGCATTATCGTCAGGTATATTTACACCTAGCAGCGGCACCTGCCATTACTAGATATTTTCATAGACTAAGTAATTTAGAGGAATTCTTATCATTTTGTATTCATCTGGTGACCCTTACACTAATTCAATAAACATGCACAAAGCTGATGTTTTAATCTCTACCTTTGTGCAATATAATCAAAGAATATTCAAAGATTTGCGGAAAATTCCGATATTTTCCTGTATTTTTGTCGTAAAACCTCCTATATTCTCCTATATTTTTGCCAAAAAAATCCTATAAAAATTCCTATATTTTCGCTGAAGACCATTATGACCCCTCGCAGTTGGGTGGAAGTGGTCGTCTGATTCCAGTGTAAGCACAATAGCCGTACACATGGGACACCATCAGAGGAGAAATTTGCATATTCATAGGATTTTCCTTTGATCTTCTTCCCCTCGTGACATCAGCCCAACTGCGAGAATAGCTACACTCGTTGTTATCACATTGCTGTCCAAACCTGTCACTTACTGGCAAAGTGATTCATTCTAAGAAAAAGTTAAAACTAATATTTATGAAAGGAAAGCATACTTTCGTGTTTTTGTTTATCCGGGTGGTGTTTTGAATATGGCCATCAATGGCCATTCTAAAATCAGAATAAAACCAAAATATAGGTAGATCTAAGTAGGTAATTTAGGCTAGATAAAATCAAATTACATAATTAGATGGAATTCAATGTTTCTAATAAAATTACTATTAAAATCACTTTAGATTTACAGCTAGATCTATTCACTATTCAGTTCCAATAAAAGATTTCTAGATTTTTAGTTAACAAAAACGATTTCTAGTAACCAAAAATGTCTTCTAGTAACCAAAAATGTCTTATCCATTATAAAGTTTCATAAATATTCTAATGGTTCTGTTAAAAATGAAGATTACTTATTTTCCCTCCAGGAAAAAGTTCGAGAGATCATCAATAGCCCAAAATTCTTCCGCGAAATTCCACTTGTTGAAAATGCCGTGGAAGCAGTGAAAGAAATGTCAAGTATGGAAGGGTAAGTATCGACGAGAAACTAGTGTAGCTAGTTTAAATTCATTATAGATGAAAGGTTAGAAAACCCTGAATAAACTTTAAGTTAATGTTCATATCTGATTTTTGACCAAGTAAAGTAATTTGAAATTTCAATTTGTTCTCTTTTTCTTAAAGGGTCGACGTGTATTTCTGCACGAGCCAGCTGTCGTTCTCTAACTACTGTGTAACAGATAAAGTAAGTACAAGATAAGCCTTTTTACAACATCATTATGATAACTAAAATGGATTATCAGAAAATGCACAATGGTGTAAAATGCAATGATACGATTTTATTTGCATGTAATTACAGTTGTTTTATGAGTGTCCAAAGGATAATTTAAGTACTATCAATTTCTTTATGATTTTATGGTGCCGTGGTTGTGAACTTATCTAGGACCCATAAACAGTGTTTTCATTACCATAAATGATAATAGTCAACGTTGTGGTCATGGTGATCACCAACAGTTAGCAACTTGACCTTATCAACAAAGTATAATAGGATAGTTATTAAAGAAGTCATGTATTTCAGCAATGTGCATATTTTTGTGCAATCCACACGTTGATACACTAAATTAAGAAGTTAGTTTTTAAAAATATTGTGTTTAGAAAAAATATTGTACCTCAACTAAAAGCAAGGGAATGCACGAAATTTCCACTGTACAAAATTAGTCCTTAAACCGCACAATATAGCAGCGCAAAAATATGCATGTTCACAGTATTTGTTGCATTGATTTCTTGTTTTTCATAATCAGTTTGACTGGATCACGGAGCACTACGGCCAGGATTGGACCCCACGGGTTATTATAACTCACGACAAGACGCTGGTCCAGGGGGATCTCCTCATCGACGACAAAACCAACGTTGGGGGTAAATGTTGTAGAAGTTTTGTTTTTTTTGTTTTTTTAGGTAAATTTATTTATCCTGGGAAGTTCCTCAGGCAATCATGCCCGGTTTTCATTGCCTCCCAGTTTAGGCTACCTTCGAAAAAATGTGTTTCCTGATTCATGTTATTTTAGCAGTTAAGGGTTGAAATGTTTATCTGTGGTGGGTCGCCAAAATATGTGCGGTCGAGAGCTTTTTTTAGTGAAAAAAATGGATTTGTATTGGTGTATTTGCGTGAATGGATACCATTTTTTTCACTAGTAAAGGTCGAACGTCGATCCTTTGTGTTCCCTTGACTGCATAACGGAAAGTTGTGTAAGTCAATTGGCTGGGCAGTCCCTTCTTTTGTTCAGCCAATTACACTTTGGTCGCACCTTCACGGCTGGTTTGCCCCTGCTGGTCTCGGCACGGACGGTAGGGGGAGGGTGTGTGTGTGGGGGGTAAGGTTCAGCCAGTGGTCATTGGTCTCCTCTGTGTGTGTGTGGGGGGGGGGGGGGGGTGTTGAGTTGAGGCTAGCTGCACGGGCGGTCATGGGGTTCAGGAGGAGATTGACAGGCCAGGGGGACCAATGAAATCGCCACCCCTCCACTCACAATATGGGGGCGGGCCTACCACTGACCGCAGAGCTGAGTACTCCCCTCTCACTATACCCACTACTACCCCAACTACTGAAACTACCTCCACCTGCCCGACTGCAACCAACGAGCCTACAAAGCCTGTGAAAAGTTTTCAATTTATAGTTCTGTGTTGTAATAGTTGTTGATAATGATTAAGTGAGTTTGTTTTAGGTATGATAGGTGCATTTCTTCACCATAGATCCTTTAGGATCTACATTTCAGTATTATTGTTCTTGCATTTTTTTCACTCTAGATCGTTTACGATCTACCTTAGTGGGTTTCTTGTTTTTAGGGGGAGTGGGGTGGGGGGGGTGGGGGAGGTTATTTTGGTAAGAGGTTAATAGAAATTTTCAATGGAAATATTAGAAACAATATTTTCAGCTGGGTGACAGTTTCTTCATATTTGCTGCTGAAATATTATTTACAGGTTAATAATTTTCTTCGTGTTTTCTGCTGGACATCAAACTGGGTGTTTGGACCATATTTCAGACATGTCCAATGAGTAAATCCGACTGCATTTTAAATCCTTGCTCACACGATAAGCTGGAAGACCATGTACTTGTTTATATGAAGTTGACAATAAAAAACAATGAAAAAAATATATATATTCGGGCACATTATATTGAAAACATATAGTAACAATACTTTGACACGGAAATATATTATATCAGCAGAACTAGGGCCTCACACAATTATAAAGCGTTGAGTGATTAATTATACAAAGATAAAGTAATGTTTACTTTTTTCTTCAGGGGCTATAAGAAAGCCAACGTGGAAGCAGGTTCTATTTACTTGCTGTCACAACCGGCGGTTTGACATATCCCAAAGACCTCTCATCACAGCCAGACTCGACAGCTGGGCCGACAAGGACAAGTGGAAAGGACTCATAGAAGAGTGTAGGAAGAACTTGAAATAGACTGAGCTGTCATAAATGCTGAATATCACATTAATTCCAGTGACCGTGTACATTTCATTAATTTTATTAAATTATTTACATGTACTAAAAGAAAACAAGCACTATACAATAATAAGCTCAGAAAAAGGAAATGGCAAACTCTATACCAAACTAAATGGGACGCATATTAAGTGAAATGCGCCGTTTTTAGTACACGTCAATCGGTTTTAAAAATACTTAATGCGCAATGGGCGCACTGTTTGCACTATTACTCACGCACCATTTTACGTTTTAATGGGCGCAGGGCGCCGCACTAACACATTCACTTTATAGTGTGTAGATTTTATTTGTGTAAAGTGTCACACACTAGGTTACTAGATGGATTTATGCAGAATAAAGGCATAATATAGCTCAGGTGTGAACATAAGGAAAATGTTTCCTTAATGAACTGAATTTAAAGAGTCAGAGGTCATACATCGTTTACCTCGTCCAGACAGGCCAGTCTTTCAATACACTTTACACGATAATATCCTTTATTTATTTTATCTGTTATTTACATACCTTGTACGAACAATGCCATGTAACAGTCGTTTTATTGCTGAACACCATGTTGTCACCGTGGCCCTGTGGCCCTGTGCAAAGCAAAAATATCCATATCATTGAAAGTATGATTTTAACAAAAATGTAACTTATCGCCCAAATGGAGTCCAGTCCCATCCTGAACAAGTGATGTTATCGATACAAAGTCGGGAGTTGTTGATTGTTTCCATCTGTTGTTTCTCAGCGAAATATATTTCATCCTTTTTAAGATTTATTTACAAAATCATATTATTTTTTAATGGCCAAAAATAAAATTGTGAGCATGTACACTTTGTTTCATTCAATGAAGCAAATAGGGAAAGTTTTTCTAGAATGATTCATATATAAAATATTTTAAAAATACAAGTATACAATATATTATTAAAGTGTCATGTTGCGTTGTCATTAGGTATTAGAATATTATTTTTATAGTAACAGATCATTGTTATTATTTCTTGATTACTTAACCATTTATATGTTTGTAAACATTAACTGTGTATTAGTAATAATAAAAAAGGATGAATCCACTATAAAGGTCGTGATGATGTCGTTGGTTGACAGGGTTGACAGTTCTTAACGTTTTGTCAGATAGGTAACACGTCTTATCAGTCATATCCCATCCCATTCTTTTAGCATTAATTTATACAAAATAATTACCAGGCATGTTTCATGCATCGTATACCTAGAAACAGAGAATGGAGACTGAGAGTATTGTACAAATTTACTCTTCATGCTTAGTCCATAAGTGAATATTGCTGCACTCTTACTTTTCTCTAGGTGTTATTTAGAGGTAATTTTTCTCAGAAGTGCCACAGTGTTAAAAGGTTGGGCAAAACGCTACTTGAATGGGTCTAGACCACAAAGTTCGACACGGCCGTTTCTTAAATTCGACACGGCAACATGATTTTTACCTAAATTCTACTTGCGACATGGCACCTTAGCGACATTTGACAGGAAGTTTTAAAAGATAGTGACAGGTGACATGACCAGTTCTTACATTCGACATGGGTCTAAACTAGGCTATAACGACAGGCGACATGGCCGTTTTTAAAATTTGACATGAGACATAGCACCCCCCAGTCCAGACCCCCACTTGAGGGCGCGCAGACCCAGACTTTTTAAGGCCCCTTGATTATTTGATCTCTCCTATTTCATATACATTGATGCCATACTAAAAGGAAACTACAATGTCTTTACAGACTAAAAGGAAAACTTATTGACAATTAAATGTGCAAGGGATAAGGTTTTGCATTATTTTGAAAGAAGTAAAACGGAGGCGGGTCCGGGGCAAATGGGGCAATAAGCCCCCTAGACCCATGCCAGGGACCACAATTTTGACATCTTAAAATTGGAAGATCTGTGTAAATCAGGTATTTCTATTTTTCCTTTTTATAGTGGAGGGGGGGGGGGGGGCTCAGGGGCGGATACAGGATTTCGAAAAAAAAAAAAGGGGGGGGGGGGGGGGGGGAGTCCATACACATGTAACAGGGTAAGTACTAAAAGTGTGTGCATATGCACGCACATGCGCGACGTATTTTTCTCTTTGGCAACTTTAAGTGTCCACCGAAAGGGGGGGGGGGGGGGGGGGGTCAGGACCCCCTCGACCCCCCCCCCCCCCCCCCCCCCCCCCCTTTCGGTGGACACTTAAAGTTGCCAAAGAGAAAAATACGTCGCGCATGTGCGTGCATATGCACACACTTTTAGTACTTACCCTGTTACATGTGTATGGATTCCCCCCCCCCCCCCCCCCCGGATCCGCCCCTGGGGGTCAGGGTGTGCCCCCGACCTCCACCCCACGGTATAGTTCTGTGATGGCGCGAAACTTGCGTATCGTAGGTGCTGCCATCTGCAGTTTCAAAAGAGCACTAAGTTTTCACCCCTGGTGGTAATAAAATGTACTACAAAAGTTGCGACACGTGAAAGTCAAGCAGCAACATGCGGCTTTCTTAATTACAAATTCAGCTCGATTGTTATAATTTAAGGTATGTATTGTAGTGAGTTCCTATACTTTTAAGTTAGTTACCATTCTCATATAGTTTTCCCGGATCATAAAGAGCAGTGTGAATAGTTACAACTTAAAAACCTATATTATCGCCCAACGCGTCCCTCAGAGGTTGGGACCAGAGATAGCCGAATGATCGACACCACTGCTCACAGTAACGCAGTACTTCCCGTACGTTAGAGGGAAGGCACCACAGAGCTAGGACCAGAGACTGGCAGAGTGTAGGGCATTTAGATCGTAGTTTTATTTATTTATTTTCGAAGACTACTGTAGTACATGTTTCTACGGATTTACCGTATGAAATGCCCATGCAGTATCTAGTTGATTAAAGCATTGTCTTCATAACACTGTAGCTATGTTGCATGTCACAGTCACCCTGTGCTCCCGACAGGGTCATCAAAGGCCGGGTGTGTGGTGTCCTTTCTATGGGACATTGCACACTAAAGACCCCTTGCCACTCTTCGCAACGAGTAGCGCTAGGTATCGCACCCGGTGGCG
This sequence comes from Lepidonotus clava, assembly GCA_936440205.1. Taxonomy (NCBI): domain Eukaryota; kingdom Metazoa; phylum Annelida; class Polychaeta; order Phyllodocida; family Polynoidae; genus Lepidonotus; species Lepidonotus clava. The sequence goes on from OW387135.1 coordinate 18,761,944, forward strand.
GGTTTCTCCTAAACCATATCATATATTCAGTCACCGCCCTTGTGGCGTAAAATAAGCTGAAAAGTATTACCTTGTGCAGTCTGGAAAGAACCCATAAGGGTTGGCCGGACGTTAAACTACCCCAACAAACAAAGCATGTCACAGTATTCAGCTGTTGCTGACATCTAAGATTCTAACAAGTGAGTGAGTGATGGATGTACCAAGCCAAGGCAAGAGCCAGGGTCATTTTCACGGGGAAAACAAGTTAGGACGAATTCTGACTACTCAGACATGTTTTTTGACTTGGTCAGTCTTTGGTGATTGTATATAGACGTTGTGCACATGACATCACACACCCCAGATTAGGATGGCAGCCATATGTTGGTGATCAGTTTAGATTTATAAATCCTTATTCACAATTCTACAGCATCTAGATCTATGCTGGATATTTTTGTCCATTTCATGAAGGGAAACCTCAATGAATTATAATATTATGATTATCATCTATAGATTGTGGATATATTTGATAGCCACATGGGTGTGGTGACCACATGGTGATCACCAAAATCAGGTCACGTGACCCTGTCTGCACAAGGTCTATATGAGATGAAGGTGACAGGGCGGGCAAACAGCAGGGGATCAAAACCTGGAAATCATTTTTGCTGTCTACCGCATCCCTTAGTGAACTCAGACACCGATCTGAAATCAAACTCAATGAACCACTTGGTCAGTGCTGGGTCCCACCTATCGTCACCTTTTACGATCAGCAGGGGCTACTGGGGGCCTATATTATTTCCAGGGGCAGAAGCCCAACCCCTGTACCCCCACGGGGGGCTGACGGAACGATGCATCACTGAATAGATCTTGAAGTTGAGTCGGGAACGTCCTCGCCAGCCTCACTCAGCCTTACTTAGAAAACACATTTTGTGGCTAATCAATAGCCAAACCATCGCCGTCACTGCTAATGCAATACCTTCCAGTACAATATAAAGGGAAGGCTAACAGAGCTAGCTAATCAGCAGATAAGTAAGGAGTTGATACGCCGCACCATTAAGCAAAAGAAGTATGATTGAAATGGCCCAGCAAAGTCTTAAATTCTCAAAGACAGGTGTGTGTCATAGCCCCAGTGAAAATGTTATGGCCACGCCATGCGCCCTGGGCGCATTAAAAAATGAAATGTCACATTGAATTTTTTAACAGTGCACCAAGGGAACATTGGCTACTTTTTAAGACATCTAAATGTACTAATATAGCCCAATTCTTTGATGATTTGTCTCATTTAACTTAGTAAGGAGTGCGCCATGGTCGTATACCATATTTTTCTGACAAAATCACTGTAGCCCTATCTGGGTCATTGAAGTCCTTATAATAACAGTCATGCATGGTCACTCATGCATGACTGTAACTAAGGCAGATGGGGACAGATCAGGTTAAGAGATAAGGACTGACAAATCAGATAGGGCAAAAGTGTCCCCTTCTGGGTTGCTAAGCGACCTTTAATAGCAAGGAATCCCCCTTAGCCTGTCTTTGAGAATAGTCCATATCTTCATAAGTGCCCAATCCTTTTGCGTGGACTGAAAAAGTCTTTAATTTAAAAGGGCCTTAAATTGGTTTTCAGAAAAATGTTATCTTGTACAATTGAGTACTTTCAATTGTATAAACTTTACATAGAAATAATGCATCATTTTATTTATTTTTGTATCTCTGCAGCCAGCCATGGTGGATTTTATGAGCTATGACAACTACCCATCCTACCCACTTGATGGCAGTCTCTTATCGTACGGATCTGGGGAAGATGAAGGTTCGAGTTCGGAGGTGGACCAAACTGAGCTGGAGGTTGCCCTCTACAGTCAGATCCACTTTGAGCACAATCCAACTTCGGATCTAACTGACCCCCAGGTGAGTGCGGTCACCCTGGAGGAAGAAGTCACCGAAGAACCGGAGGAACATGAACTGAACTGGAGAGAAAGACTTCTTGGAGGATTAAACAAAGGACACCGTGATAAGTCTGAAATTACAGTGAAAAGCTCTGAAAATGTTACCGCGAAAAAAGATGAAACATCGATCACGAAACAAGTGGATGAGGTGCGCGAGAAAAAGTCGAAAAAGACGAAAAAGAAAAAGGAGATAGAAAAGATTGAGGTTGTAGAGGAAAAGTCACCCAAGAAAAAGACAAGGAAAAAGAAAGAAAAGTCAGACTCTGAAGCTATTTCAAAACTTCTTTACAGGGATGAGCCGGAAAACAAGCTCATGGCGTTAAAAATGAAAAGTTCGAAGAACAAAGCAAGCACACCAAAAAATAAACCGCCACGAGTAGTCGTTGTATCGCAAGACTCAGACGATTCTGATTTTGACGAAGGCCCTGCGCGAAAAGAAAAGCGGATAAACTTGAATGACTTTATAGTCATTGATAGTGTATCTGGGTCAGAATCCGACACCTTAGGCGCAGAAAATAATCCAATAACGATCGATTCAGATATGAACATCAGTCGAATCAAGCGGTACAGTGAAACAGAAAAAGAGGTGGAGGAAGTGGACCTGTGTTCGAGTAGTGAGGAGAGAAGTGATGATGATGTGAGTAGTGATGATGATGATATCCCATTCAATACAACTATAAATGAGAGTACAGATATCCAGATCAACTATTCTGGATTCAAAACTCCGCTATCTAGGCCTGCCAAGAACGTCTCCCTTGAAGATGTCAATCTTGAGGATATCGAAGATCTCACCGTGGAGGATATTCATAAGTCGCTTGGAGGTGGGTGAAGTTTTGGTCTAGGTATAAGTGTATCAAAACTATCGATCAATGCAGTAGCTATGAAAGAAAACAAGCACATATTCTGCTCAGTCCACAAAGAAAACTTTAAAAAGCGAAAAATAAAAAGCGAAAAAAAACGAAAAAAAAAAAGTCAGATGCTCATTTCTATCTTTCTTTCATAAATCATAATAGGCACATCCGACAGTGGATACAAAAATATTTAGTGCTAAACATTAATGATACGAACTTTTCAAATTATTATTACCAGATTACAAGCAGATGTCAATATTCATTGTAGCAGTAAAAGTATGCATTCACAATATATATATTCGCATTACGTCTTCTCATTATGCGTTTGATTTCATAACATAAATAATTGTTTTTGCTATTTCAGAGTGTGACTGGAGCTTGGTCAGTCAAGACCGACATTCTGGAGCCAAAAGTTTAACGAATCGATACTTCAAAGAACTCAATGTCAAATGTCACAACTGCAAAGAGAGAGGCCATTTGTCGAAAATTTGTCCACAGCCAAAGGTAAATATAATTATTTCTAATTTCAGATTTTTTTAAGGACAATGGAATCAGATTAAATCTATATCATATAAAATCATATAGTATAGCCTAAATAGAGGACCAAGAATACGTTGCTAATAATCTAATGGCATAATTCCTTTCTAACAGCCCTTGAGACACAGACATTTGCTGATATTTTTTTTATCAACTTTTACTACTACAATAAAATGGAACTTGCGCTTCCCATTCAATACACAGCGCTGTGTAATCCATGAGAGTTATCCATCAGTTTATGTTATCAAGAAAGTTCAGTATTTCAGTCATATAAAAATGTCCTTATTGTTTTGCAGAAAGTTCCCACTTGTCTCATGTGTGGCCTGGAGGGTCATCTGTTTCGGTCCTGTCCCAATACTGTGTGTTTTAACTGTCTGCACGTGGGTCACCGGCGGGAGGCGTGCGAGAGGCCGCGCAGACGAGCGTTCAGCACATGTAACCGGTGTGGCATGCAGGGACACGACAGCAAGGTAGAGCCATATAGAAAACTCTAATTTTATATGGGAATAATTTGCATTAAAAGTAAGAATTAAGCACCTTAAAATCTCTACAGATATACTTTGGATATATTTTCGAGTTATTCAAATCGATACAAATATATTTTAGGTATATATGCTGGCATAGTCAAGTAACAGAACAGTCATAAATTGGAAGACTTTGAAATATCCGTAGACCTTAATTAAAAAGTGTAAATTGGCGTATAGCCGTATACCTCGAATGTTGCAATGGAACCTCAATGGAAGATTACAAACCCCTTTGAAAATATGTATTGTTACATGTAATATTCTGTATTCTCTTATCAAATAACACGCCCTATTATCTAGTGGGAGATTTATTTCCATATTTATAATACAATCATTAAACATTTTAGGAATGCACAGACTTGTGGAGACAATATCATATGACAGTAAGTACTGAGCTTTGTTATAACGATATATATGAGAATGGAAAAGATAATTTTTGTTTTCCTATATTTAAAGGGAAGTTGTTTAATTCAAGCTAAAAATAGTAAACGAATTATTGCCACTTTCGAAATATTCAAAGTTGCTATTCAAAGTTGACATCTGCCCTTTAATCGCAAGTAGAGTATAAACCCAAAAGAGGTTTTTTTTTTTTTTTTTTTTTTTTTTTTTTTTTCCAAAAAATATAGGCGAGTTCGTAAAAGTACTTGAGGAGATGTCATGGATATACTTGAATATCAATATTTTAATTAGCCGTTGTCTTACAATACTTCATATACTTGTGTACTAGACGGAGACGGGTCCGTTGAATAAGGTACAGGTTACAGAAAACGACCGGGTGTTCTGCTACAACTGTGCGGAAGAGGGACATTTTGGTCATGTAAGTAACTCAGACTCCGTAGGTTCTTATTCCTTAATGATATATCTCAAAATTTAATATCTAAGACAGATGAATAATGACACTGGGGAAATAAATGTTTATCGGCATCTGCTAACTCGACTTTCACCTTTCAATACAGTTCTGCCGAGTATGATATATTTCATATCATAAAAAAATAACTGTTGGTTTAGAAATTATCTCCTGTTAGTAGGGAAGTAAATACCAATACTCATGACAAGAAGAGCACCTAACCAGACTTTTACAAAATTTAATATTAAATTTTATTTCTGATAGCACGATCCGTGTTCATTTTTATATCACATTCATTTTGAGTACGATTTTCTATGAATTTCTAAAGAGAGGAATAGCCAGAGTGATCTTAGATCTACCCCTTTTTAGGGAAAGGATATTTCCCTTACAAATGGGAATGCCTGAAACTCACCAAAAAAAAAGAGCCATCCAGATGAACTATTGTTAATGTTTGATTTTAGACTGTGTAAGATTCGTGTATATCCAAGTCTTCATGAGTTGCTTTTCCAGAATGCCTGAGTAATTCAGACTGCGTTTAAAGTTTGTCCATTCACTTCCCAATAGTTCAAAAGAAATGAACGATGAGGGAGCTTCTTAATATGAAAGGGTTTTATTCAGTACACATCTCATCCCGAGTCAAAGCCACCATGTATAAGTCTTCATCAGTCCACCTCCCATCTCCTATCAGCAATCAACCACATTTAGAACACGAGTTGCTCCAACACCTTCTAGACCATTCTAGTATTCAGCTCTAACACAATCCTATGTCCGAGGTAGTGGGTCTTGGTAAACTCCAGTCTGTTACACAGAGTCGATGTACTTACTCCAGGTATAACTCCTTGGCTACACATGTTTAGCTGATGTTCTCACTAAACTAAGTGACTACTAACTTCTAACCAACTAACTCACTAACTGCTCGCTCCCTACCTTGCAGCGCCTTTTATACTGGTTAACAGGTGGCGCTAGGAGCGTAAGGTATTTCTCCTAGAAGTAGACTAGAAGTAGACTTGCTAAGCCTGATCCTTGTTGGATTATATATCATGCCAATATATTAAAAGTACTAAGCCATTAGTACACAGATTCCTTTTGAGGAAAAGACCCTCCACTATTTTTTCTCGGAATCCTAATAGCCCCCGTTTATAATAATGACTCTTGTTGATAGTAGGCATCTTATTTGTTTCTAGGACTGTGATATGGAGTTCATGGATAGGTATAAGACCCCACAGTGGCCCTTCATTGCATACTACCAACTCCAGGCACCGTCGGGAAATAACCAAGAAACACCATCCACTTCTGGTTAGTACATAATTTTTACTCATTATTTCTTCATGAATTGATATATGTATTACAGAGAAAACATTGACTTATGTTCCCGAATGGTTTTAAAATACGATTATACATGGACGAAAGATCCAATTTGAAAATGTGATGATAATTTTGGGCTTTGCAACTCGAACAATCTACAAGCGCTTTTATATTACACTTTCAGAAATTTTTATTTATATTTTTGTCCAAATACATTTTCCTGTTTGACTATAAATAATGTATCTTTTTTGGAAAGCCATATATCTTAGAATACAATTTTACTTATCTATTCAGGCACCGCAGGAATGACTAAAATTCAAAGACGGAAAGAGAAAAAGATACGCAAGCAGATGGAGAGAAAGATGGAGAGAAAGATGGAAAAAGAGGCGAACCCGCGTCCAGAAAAGCCTAAGAAACAGAAGAAAATAAAACAAAGTCCGTTTATCAAAAATGCCCAAAAACGTATGGAAAGTAACGACGGACAAAGCACCAGGTATACTAAAAAGCGAAAAACACAAAACGAAAGATTTGAAGAAGAATACCAAGGCATTATAGAGAGATCCAAAAAGAATGACCAACAACAACAGCGGCAACAACAACAGCGGCAGCAAAAACAACAAAAGCGGCAACAACAACAACAACAACAACAACAAAAGAAAAACACGCGGTATAGCTTAGAGGCACAGCATGGCGGGGACTTTCAGAGGTCAAAGCGACCACAACAGAGACCGGACCATAGCCAGGGTTCTGCATACCAAGACAGACCATACCAGCCAAAGGGAAAGAAGCGGAAAATGGGAAACGACACTCAGTGGGATCATAATCCTGGCGGCAAACGGGCCCGCTACAATAGTAACATGGACCAGCAGGGACCTGGTTTTTCTAGAAAGCAAAAACAAAAGAAGCAGTTTACTTCAGAAAGAGGATTCCGCTCGTATCGATAACAGACTACATGTATGATTAGTGATGTTTTATTACTACATTACAGTACGTGTCTGTGATAAGAAGCTCCTATTGGATCTAATGTTATTAATGTCTGAGATTTAAAAAAGCTTCTTGAAGCTTAATACAATCACTGAAAGTGAACCAGGATGTCTTAATCACGATTTACTTAGGGATGGGTCTTTGAAATTGATATGCAAGGTGCATGAGTAGAAATTCTTACGTTGGATTTCCACGAAACGATATGAGAAACTGGCGATCAGAATAATGCTAAATATTAAAGGAGTAAAGTTACTCATAATTAAACCTGGTTCCGCCCTCCACTCCCTATTTGTACATACCGATGAATAAAGATGAATATAATCGTTTGATATTCTTCAGTTCTCAAGTGTTTTTTTGGTTTTTTTAAACGTTTATAGATCTAAACATTGAGTCTATATTTGAATATAAAATAATGGTTAGCTGAAGTACAATGGTTGAGTTCCGGACTCATGTTGGAAACAAACAATTTGCCATATGATCTCAAAGAAGGATTATTTGGTGTAGTCTAGATCTAAATGTGTTTTTTGACAAATAAAATAACTAGGGCCAAACATGATAAATTATTTTTTTCAGGTTTCATACCTTAAAAAATAGGGTCGGTAGATCTATGTTGTATATTTTTCTTTTCTTTTTTTATTAAATAATTTTTCAACTCTTGTTAGATCTACATTAAGAAAGCCTCACAAGTTTAGAACTTCCGTGATTCACGTTTTTCATAAGCGATTTAATATTTATTTGCTTATTATAATGACTTAACAAGTAGAATTTCCTTTAAAAAAACTTTAGGGGCGTGGCAAAAGGCCTTTTTTTTGAGAAAAAGTGTTTTCTGGAGGAATAGATCTATGTGCTATTTCCTACCATTTTAGATCTAGGAAATTTTCAAAAAAAATTATCAACTCAAAAAAAAAGAAACGATAAAAACGCTCATTTAAAAAATGAATAAATGTGTTCGCCTAAATTGTAGGATCAACATAGAAATAATTGTTCGTATCTTGATCTTGATTTGATAGTCATTAGAATAGATCTATTAATTTTAATAAGGCTTCAGTGAAAATAAATGCCAGAAATTTGATAAAGATAATTATGACATTTCCAATGGGTAGATAACAAAGTATTGGGATAGATGGGGAAGCTAGGGAAAGACACAGGTAGATTTAGTTCTAACGTGAAACTTGAGTCGTCACTTTTTAAACTACAATGCTGGACATTACTTGAAATGTTTTGGTACTTATTGAACACCGTGTACTTTGCTGATTCCCAGCCTGTCTGACTCAGAGACTGCCCCAGCTCGCGGGATCCAGTGACGTGAGTGAAAGGTCAAGGACGTGGGGTGGGCGTGGTCATGCGCAGTGCCAATGGGGACAAAACGCAAACAATATGCTGGCAAATATCGTCTAACTTCCTCCTACAATAGAAGATTATATGGAATTTTAGAACTGCTGAATTGAATCGAGAAGCCGAGACAACAAAGGTACGTTAATGTAAGTACGACAGGGGCTTTAGTTGCTTCCCAAAGTCCGGCCCCACATGTTTACCTGGGCGATAATACAGGAACTTTGTGAACTGTCAAATGGTTTCACGCCGATGGAGCTTTCTGCTGGTTATTGTAGTCTGTCTATCATAGAGTTTCTGCTTTTCTCAGCTTATAAGGGCTATGAAGTAAGGTATATAATTTGGTATGGCCATTTATATTCTACTTGTGTATATTACATTTTCTATAAAACCAGTAAAACATGCATTTCTATTTAATTTCTAAAGAAAAGTCATCAGAATGTCATGAAGATTGTTTATTTTTCTCATGAAAAGGAAAATAATCAATAAATCATCTTCATGATAGACCTATAGTCTATGGTTCATGTTCGATTACAAAATAGCACGTATGATTATAGAATATCAGGATACTTCATGCAGTAGATCTAATCTACAGAGAAAAAGCAGAAAATATACTATTGTAAGAACTAAGGTCTGTCCCATACTCCCACAACAAAAGTCGTGTTTCCTGAGGAGGGTCACCCAAAATTTTCTTTTTTTTTAATATCTACGATTCATCGTTGATTGTTGAACGAACTTAAATTGAATTTGCAAATTCAACGAGGAGCCAATGTTGATTCAACGTCAGTGTGCCTCACATGAACATCTAATTATAATCATATATCAACAGTCAAAAGCGAAAATTAGGAAAATCAGATGTTTTCTTTAGCTCTTTTGTTCACTAGTCCACCGGACTAGTGGTGCTACCTTTGCACTTAGCGTGATCAAAATTGCCATTGCCCATTTGTAGTTATCATTAACAATTTTTCACATTTCCACAGGTCTATGTGGCTAGGTGCTAACAAATTTCACTATCCCGGCAGCATAGTGTGTTATACTTATAGGGACTTTGCTCTTGCTTCAAATATTAAATGCTTGTCAGATAATTTATCATTGATGAATAAACACACTGACTCCTCCCAACCTAATTTTTAAAAACTCCTTTATCCGTCCATGCTAAGGATGAGGATATACACAAGTTATACATGTGTGCTTATTCGAGACCATTAAAATCATTAACAGTATTATTTCAGCCCAGACCTTCCCTGCTGTATTCTTGACCAAACGTCACCATGTTGAAGTCGTTCACAAACATGGTGTCGGGGCTCGTCAAGTCGGCCCTGGCCGGAGCAGACCCCTACGAAGTCATCGAAGTCAACTATAAGGATATGCAAAAGTAAGTAACACTTTCAAAGCTTTAGTGTTTGCCACTCTGGCCCGTCAGGTAACACTCGAAAATTTGAGAGCATGGCCAAACATTTTCTCAAAAAATAGTGTCAAATTTGCCTTGATGGCCAACAGAGATCAAGGTGATTTCTTTCTAATATTCTACATTTTCTAACTACTTTTTGCATGTTTTTCCTGGCCCTTTATTAAAGCAGTAATCTAAAAAATACATCAGGGCCAAGAGAACGCTATGAGGGCGGACAACATTATGGCAAAAGCAGCCCTGTTGGCCGACAACCTAAAATGTTAGTTTCCTACACTGCTTTATATAAAATGCCATGGCATACACGACACAGCTCACGGTGTACATGCCATAGCTCTGACTCAATCTTAATGAAAGATATTGGGAACATCATAACCAATACACTACAATACAAATTGTATACGCTGCCCTTGTGGGGGCAAAGGAAAGAAATCAGATGTAGCCGATAGATACATGGTATCACTGATGTACATTTAGAAAGGTGACTAGCGTTTGTGAAAAATAAGAAAATAGAATACTGTATCTGTCAACTGATACTAAACTTATCTATGAGGTAGGGTATAACTCCATGTACATGGTTATGTATAATTTACTCATATATGGTTAAACATTGACTGATAAGTGTATATTTTCCGCTTATAGATCGTTCACTTACACGTGTCTTGTTCTTTGTGTGCAGGTCCCAACAGGTGTGTACTGACGGCGCCTTCTACATGTTCAAGGAGGCGGGCAGCTTCGTCTGTGTCATGTACGCCCCCGAGGTTACCAGCCGCGCGTTCAGGTAGGATCATATGAAGTGAAACCAACAGCAAAAGTCCTTAACCTCATTCCCTTAAAAAAGACACTCAAAAAATCATATCAACAGTGACTATGGTTAAATGAGAGTCCATGAAATAAGACGTCAAAAATACGTCGCGTTTAACACATATTCTGCTATAAACCTATGTGTCACAGGGAAACAATGCATAAAGTTAGATCTCAGTCTATACACAACTACGATTGCGTTATTCTTAATTTCTTCAGGGAGAGGGATGTAGATATGTAAGGGGGCGTGGCTTGTAAAATAGTAGACATGGATCGTTCATACTTCACACGCCGTATAAAGAAATCACATTCTGGCTGTTTACCCCAATTCTTTTCTATTGATTCGTTTTCCTGTTCAAATTTTAAGATTTACCAACAGATGAAACGTTTATTCGTTCATGAATTAATAACAACTTTAGATATCATCCAATTATATTTATGAAACGTTTATACACTCATGAATTGATTAACACAACCGTAAGATATTATCTAATTGAATTTAACATTTGAATAACAACCTCAATAAACCTCGACTTTCACCAGCCTGTTCCGCGTGACGTCCGACTCGGAGGCCATGACCACCTTCTCCAGTTACAGCTGCCGGCTGAGCCCGCTTTACCTCAGCTGTGGGCGGGTCGTGTGTCGCGAGGTCCTCCAGGCGCTGGCCGACCACATCCGGGCGCACCCGGGATGGAGCAGCGCCCACCTGGCCGCAGCCGTCGGGCTGCCGGACTGCTTCAAAAACACCATCGTTCGCCAGTAAGGAGATTTAAGATTTCCCCCAAGAAATAAATTATTAAGTATAATTGGTATAATTTCTTCTCAACTGGTGGAGAAATTTGGTCCACAATGGTTTCTGAGAATTTGTTTTGTGGTCGAGTAGCCCTCCCTGCCATGTCCGCGATTCTTTCGCATCTTGATTATAAGAAAAATGTGAAAAAAGAACCCTGTATTTTTTTTTTTAATTTCAACTCAAGTGCGTCGTTGTTGTTTCTTTTCCAGCTAGGATAAGGGAAGGGTATTTTTTCTTCACTTTTTTTTGGGGGCCTTCTATTGTGTACCTACATTTAAAGAACCACAGCTTCAGACCATCCAACCATGGGCTAAAGTACGGATTAAAAATCAGACCCCCCCCCCCCCTCCCACCCCAACTTGATGTGTAACTACTTAATGGAAGGCCCCCCACTTTTCTTGTACTACTTTCTTGACAGGCGCCCGACAACTAAACGCCCTTTTCCTATACTACTTATGTGGCGAGCAGGTACCCGAAAGTTAAACCCACTTTCCTATACTACTTACGTGACAGGCAGGTGCCCGACAGTTAACCCTACTTTTCCTATACTACTCACACACACAAAAAAACCTATACTACTCATACAGAATGCTTTTTTTTTCTTCTTGTGGCGTGGCATATCTGTTCTGCAAATGCTATATTAATTTTGTAGTTGAGAGTTAGGAACACTGGTCTGATATTATATCACTGCTGATTTGGATAGGATTATTTTGCTTTATTTCAATTGATCATGGACATCTAGAAATTCCTGCAAATTAGTTTAACCCACTTTCTAAAAACTGGTCATACTCATAGACGTTTGTCTATTCATATCGGACATGAATATATGCTTCAAACCCATGCATTTTTATTGTCAATCAGTGAGTCTCAACATTTTCTATATAGACAAACAAGTTTTCCGAGATTAATATGGATTCTATCAGACATTTATTTTGCGAAGCCGGACGTTTCATAATCAGATAGATAGGAGAAAGAAAGAAAAATGATAGTATTCAAAAATGTCATTCTGTAAGGAAAATGTCCTCGGTCAAAATGTCTGATCTTGAAGGGTAAAACATCGGACATCAATGCAAAAATGTTTGACATGTCTAAATGTCCGGTGTTTTTATAGGTCGGCTTGATCACTCTGTCGATGAAATCATATAGAGTCTGACTTTAAAGTCCTTAAAGCTTTAAATCAAAGCCGACCTATTCTCTTCTTGGGTCTACTTCTGAGATCGGTGACAGAAAAACGTGTTATGCCTGTAACGCGGCAATGTCCCAATGCTATGTCTATGGTGACCGTGTCCCATCGCTTAAACTGCCGCGTTATGCCTGTAACGCGTCAATTCTGCCAATGCTATTTCAATGGTGACCGTGTCCCATCGCGCGGCTGCTGCGCGTTATGCCTGTAACGCGGCAAAATGACGATGTCCCAAATCAATTCTGAGCTAAAATAACCACATTTTTGGGCTTATTTGGGCTTACATTGGTCAGATTTGGATATATAGAAGACAAATAAGTCGTTTAAATCGTCCGAAATCGTTATATGACCAAATAAAACCAGAAATCCGTGCAGCGTTACCGGGCGTGAGGCGCGTCAAATGCCGGGTTATGCTTGTAATGCGGCAGCCGCTTTCCATCGGTGAAGAAGGAATCTGGGTCAAAGGTCATCAACTATGCAGGCCTATTTCACCATGAAATCGGTCGATCTAACTTTAGTTTTTGATATACACAGATAGATTTGGATACATAGATAGGCATCTCATTGTCCAGAAATTCATAGATTGCGAAATAACGTGACAATTTGCGCAAATACATCGCGCCATTTTCCGCCCGCACGCGTGGAGGCCTGACACTGTCAGACCGCTCCACTCACACCGGCCGGTGCAAGCGTGCCGGTCGGACGTTTCGGCAGGGGGCTCCTCTTTCTTCGCCTGGATTACGGCGGTATCTGGTGCTTTCAATATATATATTTTGGAGTCTGGATCCCCTTAAACGCATACAACGCATTGAAATCTCATGCGGGAACTATGCGCTCGTATCGAAGGGAAAACATTGGATCGATCGGACACGTGGAGGCACTGTCACTGTCAGACCTAACATGGCGGCGTCATCCTGCCCGGGTTTTCTCCCCTCACGCCTGCATCGATACGTTGAACTCAGGAAACCAGGATGACATTGGACTAAACCCAATAATTGTGGAGGATTTAAGTATTCGGAAGCATTCAGGACTCAGGTTATACAGGTAGGTACATATATCTTTTCGAGCAGTTCAAATGATAGGCCTAGACAAGCTGTTGGGCTCAGCCTCTCAGGCTTTCGACACTGGCAATCTCAAAAATAATTATTTAGACCTTATTAGGCCTATCAAAATGAAATTCATGCATATATCTATGTTCTCATATATGTGAGGGTCCTATTTGTCATATAGTTTGATATTTTTAGGCCTAGAAACGCTTGCAAGAATATTTTACAGATGGTATGAAAAAATGACTGGACTCAGATAGGCCTAAGCCCCCTCCGACACTGTCAATGTATTATGGCGGCTCCGAAAGCAATTATTTATGATCAAAAGATTAGATTATTTGTTGAATTGTCACTATAGTGTCACTTTTTCTTACCTACCATCAAAATATTAAATCTGAGTTCTGAAATGTCTAGGCCTAAGTCACTGTCAGTGTCAGAATCATTCCCATTCAATGTTAAAACATAGGCGTCACACTGTCAATAAGTTCTCCGGTGCTGTCAGTTTATTTGTGAAATTGTCACTATAGTGTCATTTTTTCAGACCTACCATCAAAATATCTTATCAAAAAAATAATAGATATCTAGGCCTAAGTCACTGTCAGTGTCTGAATCATTCCCATTCAATGTTAAAACATAGGCGTCACACTGTCAATAGAGTCTAAGTTGTTTGATTATTTTAGGCCTAAAGATTAAAATGGGCCGACCTATCACTATCAAATACTTTTGATAGTAACTTTGGTCATTATGTCGTTTGGTCTTGTAAATAACTCCATATCAGCCCTGCCACTTTTGGGAGCTTCGCTCTGCGTTCACTGGGATCGCCTTCTTGTTTTGGATACACTGATATTCAGAGATGCCATTTTCCCTACTTTTGTAGGATTTCCTACTTTTTGGTGATTTTCGATTGCACGACCAACTTTCTCTACAGAACTTTAATATCTGTTTTAGAGAGGTTTTGTGGTAGTTTCAAGCTAAACAAATACCAATTCTATGTCGGGAATCTATTCCTGAAGGTAATAGTTGCTCTTATTTGCTTCGGGAAAAAAGAGTAAGAAAAGCGTTGCCTATTTTTCCTACTTTCCCATCAGTCGGGAGTGTCTCTGGATATTATAGCTTCAAGCGTAAAACATAGTGTTTACTCACCTTACAGACAGCTTGACGCGATCTGTGAGGACACCTTCATGACCCCGCTCCACGTGGCGGTGGAGGCGGGGCGGCTGGAGACCATCCAGGAGCTGGTCATCATGGGGGTGCGCGTCGATGTGGCCGACAAACAGGGCGACAACGTCTTCCACTACGCCGCCAGGTGTGACAACCCCAAAGTCACCCAGGTCTGTGGTCAAGTAAAACCATTATAGTTATTATTTTTACTCCTTATATTATGTTCTCTACCTTTACAGGGTGTCCACGCAGGTCTTATAAGGTCTTAAAAGGTCTTATTTTGGTTTTGCTATTTATAGGGCTATTAGAAAGGTCTAATTTTGGGTCCAGAAAAGTTTACCTACATGGAAGATCATTACTGTAATGAATGTGGTTAAATAAATAAATTAAAAACAAGTATTTCCCCATTAAACTCTCACAGGACGGCTATATGAGCCGTGGTTGGTGCTATAACATTTATAAATCCCTCTCAGCCAGGGAATATAACTCCCACTGACTAGTGAAACATTTCTGTTATTTCTTTTAAATAACGAGCTTCCTGGGGCTTCCGGGAATATCATTTTTCAAATAACCCTCTGGCAGGTGTTCTTATTAAAAAAATTCAAATAGCTGATTTTGACTACCGAAAGTTTGGTAATATCTGAACTTTTCATTAGAGTATGATGGGCACCCATGTATGCTACATACCGTTAGAGAATATAAAATCTAGTCTAATGATGTATGAAATGTCTATAACTAGCCTCTATTGTCACTAGCCCCTATTCTTCCTGAAATCGCGACTAAACTCAAATAGTTAAATTCTGCTTGTTATGTATTGGCCAAGTAATGATGCAGGGTTTGAAATTCAGAGTCTTAAGAATGAATTTAACACCCAGTTAGCCCTCTCCAACAATCACTTTGCATTCGAAAGTTTCGAAGGCCCTTTCTTTCGTCTGTAGGTGGATATAAAACATAAAATAAAACACATAAAACTAATTCTTTCAGGTTTTGGCCTCAAAGGACCCTGCTGTGATTAACCAACTGAACCTGGGTGGAGAGAGCGCGCTGCACGCCTCATGTCTGGCCGGTCAACCCGAGAACACCGAACACCTGCTACGATGGGGCGCTGACCCAACGCTCTCCATGTCTGGCCGCTACCCCATCCACTGTGCCATGAAGGTGTCCAGTCCAAAGTGAGTGTGATGAACTTGATCTTTATGGTACAGGGATGTAAGTTTTCAGATTTTCGTCTGATTTATTGGAAAAGAATGAATTCACAGTAAAAATGTACTAAAAATATATTAAACAACAATTTAACAGCAGTCAACCTGCATTATACATCAATGTAACCTTGTTAATCCCCTGGCAGGTCCTAAGGAGCTGTTCAAACCTTCATATATATTTCAGATTAAGTTCAGATTTTATACAAAATCTGAAAACTATAGAAGGCTGTGAATAAATACTGCCTACTGATTGGTTGATATTACTATGAAATTTACTCTCCAAGCATTAACTTTAGTTTTCAGATTGTTCAGTCAACCCCGACTTACATACCGGATGGTATCAATGTAAATTACATGATTATGTTTTCTCAATGTCTGATTTATCTGATTCTCACTACATGATTTGTTTCAATAATTCACTTTCTATACTAAAAAGTACACAAAATGCAACTTCTTCTTTTAAGGATTTTATCAAGTTTATCATGGATTCTCCATATCAATGTTCATTATTGCGCTAGACTGGCAGATCTATATTCAGTTTAAGGTTGCCGATTTTATTATAAAAATCAATGAAAAACTTTGATATTGTGTTCCCTAACGTGTCCTCGCATTCTAACGTAAAACTTATCATGGAAAATAAAGCTAGATACCTCGCCATTCATTTAACTAGATGGTTTCTTTTGATGCCCAAAATAAAACATTCTCCTTTTCGATAATCTTACAGAAATGATACACTCATTTCAGCAGTGGCCTGTAGTGAATTTTTACATCTCAAAAATACATTTTAAATCAACCCTCTGTGTGTTGAAAACACTTGTAAAAGCCATTTAAGGTTCATTTCCTCATTTATCTTTCATTCTAAAGATTTTCTCAAATTCTTTCTTTGGAAAAAAATAGGGTCGGAGCAAATTGATAGGGTCGGTCGGGGAACCTAAACACGACTCTTTTTTGGGGGGGCCGTACACAAATCAAAGTTGTGAATTCAACGGCAGGCTGTGCTGACTCATAAATACGTACTGAATCGAGCCTTTGCTTCTTTTGCAGGTGTGTTGAAACACTCGTACGCTGGAACCGAGACCAGTTGCATCTACAGGACGCCAACTACGGGGGGACCCCACTGCACTGGGCCAAGACGAGAGAGGTCAATACATTGAATACTGTCATAACTTAAACCTTTGTTATGCTTTTTGGTCATATTAATTGTAATTATTTATTTCCTAATTCAGTTTAAAATAAAAAACTGCCGTCTTTTTTATGTGGGTATCACCGATCCATATTCACTTCATCGGAATTATTACCATCAAGCTTCTTTTTTTATTATTATCAACCACATTCATCACAGAGTCATGTTCTTCCATGTAGGTAGTTTCATATGAATACAAAAATTATACAAAGACAGTGAAATAATTAATCATTTGACAATATCACCCAATTTATTGTCCATGTATGCACTGATGAGTGATTAAGCATGTGGTTTAAAGGTGAAGCGCAAAGGAAAAAACGAAAATGCCAAATATGGTACAAACCTCTTAATTGATGCATATCATTAGTAGCATTAGACTAAAATCAGCATACATTGATAATATGATAAGCCAAATAAGCTTTTGTTGGGAGTATGAATACACTCTCACAGCTTATCTCACAGGGCTGTGATGTCATCTATGCTCTCAGTCACAGGTGTCTGGGTGTGTAGTCACCCAAAGCAATAGCCTTATCAGCTGGCCCTACATGTGTGAAAGAGCCTAGATGACGTCACCTGCCCTCAGTAGAAGCCACTCTGTAACTTAATTTTTAAATATCAATATATCCTATATTTATGACATGTTAAAAGTGTTTTTTGTAGATATATGTAAAGAAATACATATTCAGTATAATATGGAAATTCAGATTGCCTTTGCGGTTCTCCTTTAAGACCCAAATACAAAAAAATGAAAAAAAGAAAAAGAAAATTAAAGTAAAAAAAGGGGAAAAGAAGAATGAAGAATAACCCGAGAAAATAAACCTAAATATTTTGTGTTGCTGGTGGCAGTGCATCTACACACTGTGTGACCTGGGCTGTAACCTGGACGCAGTCAACAACGAGGGGGAGACAGCGCTCCACATCATGATTAAGCGGGGTCGGCTCGGCTGTGTCATGGGCTTGTTGTCGCGGGGAGCTGACGCAGACGCCATCACTGCCCATGGCAACAATGCACTGCATCTAGCAATAGAGGTAAATTTAGTTACCAGTATTCATTATTTTTTATTACAAGCATGTATTTCCCCAGTCAGTATTTACAAAGGTGCACCTAATTTACCCCACAGTGTAATTCTATTCTTCTCGTTTTAAATGTTTAGTGTTTTATATTTTGTAATTGTTGTGGGTAGTGGCTGTTTTGCAATTTAATATTTATCGTCATTGAAGTTTCGTATTGTTATTACTCGGTGAGTTTGTTTAGTATTGATATGTGACCAATCGTGGGAATTGGTGTCCTAGAGGGGGAAAGTATGAAAATTAATTTACAATCCTACCTTTCAGGCAATGCAAACCATTTTTGAATATTCTTATTTTAGGCTGAGATATGGGAGTTTGAAATTTCCCATGTAGTACTCACTGACACACCCCTATTTTACCATTTTGTGTTCAATTTCCTTATCTCCTTCAATCTCCTTGAACCAAACCGCATTTTATTTCATGAAATAGATCATTCATATATATTTATTATGAGGCGGCAAGGCTTTAAAATCAAATACAGGCCTAGGTCACCTTAAGATCTTATGCCGCCGAATTCCCCTTTCGTCTATACGACAATCGGTGACGCGTTTATGTGTAACACTCGATGAGATGGTCATTCCTGGGCTTAAATAACCACATATTTGGGCTTATTTGGGCTTACATTGCAGAGATTTGGATATATAGAACATATTGGCATAGTTAAAATATTCCAAATTGGGCCAAATAAGACATTCAAGCCTGGAATTATGATCGTTACGGTCCCCGGGCGCAGCAGCCGGCTTTCATCGGTGAAGAAGGAATGAATCTGGGTCAAAGGTCATCAAATTTGCAGACCTATTTCACCATGAAATCGGTCGATCTAACTTTAGTTTTTGATATACACAGATAGATTTGGATACATAGATAGGTATCTCATTGTCCAGAAATTCATAGATTGCGAAATAACGCGACAATTTGCGCAAATACATCGCGCCATTTTCCGCGCCCGGGTCGGACGGTTGGACGGGGGTTCCCCTCACACCGGCCGGTGCAAGCGTGCCGGTCGGACGTGTTGGCGGGAGGCTCCTTTTTCTTCGCCTGGATTTCGGCGGTATCTGATGCTTTCAATATATATTTTTTGGACGTCTGGACACCCTTAAACGCATACAACGCATTGAAAAGTCATGCGGGAACTATGCGTTCGTATCGAAGGCAAAACATTGGATCGATCGGACACGTGGAGGCACTGTCACTGTCAGACCTAACATGGCGCCGTCAACCCTTCGCCGGGTTCTCTCCCCGCACGCCTGCACCGATTCATTGAAATCAGGAAACCAGGATGACATTGGACTAAACCCAATAATTGTGGAGGATTTAAGTATTCGGAAGCATTCAGGACTCAGGTTATACAGGTAGGTACATATATCTTTTCCAGCAGTTCAAAATCAAATGATAGGCCTAGACAAGCTGCTGGACTCAGCCTCTCGGGCATTCGACACTGGCAATCTGAAAAATAATTATTTAGACCTTATTAGGCCTATCAAAATGAAAGCCATGTATATATCTATGTTCTCATATATGTGAGGGTCCTATATATCATATGGTTTGAATATTGGGGCCTGGAAACGCTTGCAATAATATTTTACAGATGGTATGAAAAAATGACTGGACTCAAGACTCAGATAGGCTAGGCCTAAGCCCCCTCCGACACTGTCAATGTATTATGGAGGCTCCGAAAGCAATTATTTATGATCCAAAGATTAAAAGATTTGAGAAATTGTCACTATAGTGTCATTTTTTCAGACCTACCATCAAAATATTAAATCTGAGTTCTGATATGTCTAGGCCTAAGTCACTGTCAGTGTCTGAATCATTCGCATTCAATGTTAAAACATAGGCGTCACACTGTCAATAAGTTCTCCGGTGCTGTCAGTGTCACAAAGATTAAATTATTTGTGAAATTGACACTATAGTGTCAGTTCAGACCTACCACAATAAATTACACATTAATATTATTAGGCCTAGATCCGCCGCCTCATCGGTAACAAAGCTGGAAGCTTTGATACCATATAAAACATTTTTACTATATATTACATTAAGAGGTTAAAACATTAAAACATGCCGCCGAATTGATCAGTATGGCTAGACGTTTGGACTTGTTATCTATTGATATCGAGAATAACGTACAGTTGTACTAGAAAACTAGAAAGTATTATGTTATCATAAATCAATCTTAATTCAGTGAATTTAGAAAATTAAACCATTTCGAGATTAACACAATTCCAGAAAAAAATAAACAATACACCGCGTCCATTCACCACAGCAATAAGAAAAAAAAGTTGTACCTAACTGCCCCCTTTTCCCTCAAGGAAATAAAGCCTGTTTTTATTTTGTTGTATGCATGTTTTGTGTGAAGATGCTGGTCTATTCCTGTGGTTATAATTGTCGTTGTCTTGTGTAGACTCCGCACCTTGACCCCGAGAACCTCTCTAAAAGGCCAGCCCAAAGTGTTGTAGTAAGTTTTAGAACCATTTATTTCTGTTTGATTTATTCCATGGTATAATCTATGTTTTATTTTTTTAATAAAATAACTTTCTAATATTTTACATTCTTTTCCATGTTCTTGCCACTGGTAATCTACTGTAAATGTATGCATGTCTTTTGTAATTATTATAACATTGAATTTGTATGAACATATTATGCTATACGTCGACTATCTCAAACGCATCTAAAAACTAGGGGCAACCGTGAAGATTAAGTGGCTTCATTCTAAATTTCAAAAGTAGGTATTGTTTATTCTAAAAATTCTGAAGAGCAACGTTACTGTCCGAAACATGTCGTAATTAACCTCAATAAAAGGGTATCAACCTGTTACCTAAACCATACCTTCTTGTTAATTCTGGGCAATGCCTACTTTTCTTAATTCCAATAATGTTGATTTGTTCGCTCTCTCGTTGGTTTGAAGAAGTGTAATTCGATTTTATATCAATATTTCAAAAACTTGTTGTTTATTGCATGTTTTTAATTAGGATTATGTTAGATATCTTTGCCAGTAAGCCTTGTCTTTTTACTCCCTGTAGGTGGATAATCTTGACCTCGTGCAGTGTTTGATAGTCTTCGGGTCGGATGTTAATGCTAAGAATCAAGAGGGCAAAACGCCACGACACATGGCAGCCACCTCGTCCAACAAAAACAAGTTAGTCATACGGGCAAAGCCTTTATTTTCTCGTTATTTTTAAAGTTCTTATGGCACCGTTGGCATTTTTTCTCCTTTCCTTTTTTGGAAAGTAACAAAAGTCTCAATATTCTGAAACAAACATTTGCTATTTAAAGCTCCGGAAATAAGCTCATGGCTGTCAGAATTAACATATGAATAATCATGAATAAGAATTGGACCCACTCACTTTACTTGTGTTATGTTGGAATAAACAATTAACATGGATGTAATTTTTAAGATTTTTGTTTTGATGTCAAATTTTTCACATCATCACCTCAATTTAAAGATATCAAAATGAGTTTCTTAGATCACAGTTCAAAGCATTTTAAGATAATTTCAGATTTTCTCTCTTGAGCTTCAGAATTTTTTTTTGTTAACCCTGACTTACACCCCTGAATCTAGCCTCCACTATCATCTCACTTGCTTAACATGTTTTTAACTCATTCATAACCTTTATTGCTGACAGGGACCAGATGGTATACCTACTCCATGGTGTAGGTGCGACCCGCTGTCCCGCCGGGGCGGCCGACTGTACCGCGGGCTGTAGTCAGGAGGGCTGCGTGGACGGAACACCGCTCACCAAGAAACCTCAGCCTACCTCCCAAGACTCACCCAAAAAAGGTAAGTTTGTCTCTTTGAATTTTTGAATAATATTGAGGAAAAAGGCTACCTGGCTATGTTCTGACCGATTGCAGGGCAGCACAGATCATAAAATACATTTATTGCATTCTAATAAGTATACAATGAAATGCAAGTTTCAAGGCTGTGTAGGTCTTATATAGCACTATGATTGATAAAGTTATCTATCATTAATTATGTATATCAATCCCAACATTTTGAAGCCTACAAAACTTGAAATATTGAAATAATTGTGCCAAACATATCCTTTTGAACCAAAGAGGCATTAAAAGAATTCATTATTTGAATGATATATTTTTGTAGTAATTTACGCATTTTCATTTTATATCCAGAGTAACAATTAGAAAAGAATAATGCAACATTGAAATAATGTCTACTTTATCAGCTCCGGTTGTAACCAAAAAAGGCAAGTTGAATGTTGTTGACCCGTTTCAGCCTTCCTTTTGTTCATGCTTATTTAGCAGAGATGCATTTTAAACATATTTTAACACACAAATGTTGCTTCTGAGCAATGCATTCAGTTTATGCTATCCAAGTTTATATTACCCATACTTTTTTGTCGCTTGTTCATCGAGTCATTGATCTATGAATTCGTTTACATACCCTTAGACAGAATTCATGGAGTGAGTAAGTGAGTGATGGATGTTTTATGCAGTACCGACAGGCAGGGTCATTTTCATGGGGAAAACAAGTTGGGTCGTACTCTGTCTTTGGTGATCCTATCTATGGGATGAAGATGACAGGGTGAGCAAACAGCAGGGGGTCAAAACCTGGAAATAATTTTTACTGTACCTCATCCCTTAGTGAACCAGTACTAACCGGGAATTGAACCCAATAAACCACTTGGTCAGTGCTGGGTACCCCCTATCGTCACCTTATATGATCAGCAGGGGCTACTGGGGGCCTATATTCTTCCCTGGAACCCCCACTGGGTCAGAATTCATGGATAATGGATCTCAAGTTTATATATCGTTATGATCCTTTTAAAGAATAAGTTGGAAATACTGCAAAACCACACAAATCGCCTCTCACCGCCATCAGGGTTTAACCTCAATGATATATTATTACATCATCATTTTTTTTAGGCTAATAAAAAGACCTGCTTGCCTGTCACCGTTGTTTTAATACATTTTGTTGCTTATGCAGTTGTATTCATATCCTTTGTGCTTGGATATAGTAAAATGCTAAAGTTTGATTGTTTTCAATAGTCTGTGACTTAAGTCCATATTCCACTTTGCGGTGGGGTGCCACTTGCAGTGGGCTCAGCTGCCACCGCAAGGTATTTGGGGTGAGGAAACGAACATGTTGGTTTCTGCCAATGCAAGCATTCTAAAGAAAATCTATATAAACTCACTTGCGGTGTTACTTGTGTTGGGTCAACGCAAGTAACATCGCAAGTAACACCGCAAGTAATTTCTATATTCCACCTTGCGGTGCCCTGATTTGCTTGCGATGGGGTCAAACACCACTAGTAAAAGGTCCACCGCTAGGAAAATGCCGCAAAGTGGAATATGGGCTCTACCCACCCTACCGCAAGCTATAATTATGGTAGCATTCTGCACAGGGTTATGCTTGCGCTCATTTAATTCAAATATATATCACAATATACAATTATGATATATGTTTAATTATAATATATATTCAGTCATGATATACATTTTATTAAAGCTAGTTTAAATCCTAGAACTAATCTGTAATGATTTTCAATAAAAATCTACATCTTTAATATATTTGTTCAACATCGAATATTCTAATCATGCTATCATATAGCACAGGATTTAGGATAGAAAAAAGTCCTAGTTGTATAACTCCGCATAAATCAACTTTTTTCAGGTAAAATTTGAAAGATATTCATTTGCATCCATTGGTTTTCTTCCACTGAAAAAAACTACCTTGGAATGATGGCCTTTACAATCCACGCAGTGAACCAAGGCTCAGATTAACAATTCTAACTAACCTGTTACTCACTTTGCAGCATTTGATACCATTGTCGATGACATAGCTATGGCAGCTGCCATGACCCGGTCAGCCAGCGCCTCCGGGTCGTCGATAATGACCGGTGACTCCATGGACGGGAACACACACAAATGTTCAGGAGACAGGGTAAGCCCTTTCTTTTTATAACTGCCAATAAAAACAGCTTTTCATCTTTTAATTGTAAAATGAGTGTTAACTTTTTTTTACTAGTTATTATGTCTGACTATGTTATTATAGATCGGCTACGGTCACCTAGTTGATTATTTACTACGAAACCTGAGCCTTCAAACGGTAACATATTGTTAGAAAAATATTGAAATATTTATTGTAAAATCTGCTGAAAATGATATAATTTTAGTGACTACAGTAGGAATCTATCATAGACGAATTCAGTTACATTTCTCAGAATCATGAGCATGATCAATAGGCAGCTTTTGGATGGACTAAGCTACGTTATTCAATAATTCAACTATTGTGCCATTTCTGTAGGGAAGTAAAAATGACTACCGTAATTTTGTTTACAAATGCTACAGGAACTCAAACCTTTTTTCCATGACCTAACCTCTTCTGTTCTCACCTGTCCAGTGTTGTGTCTAAACATGCCCACTGACCTCTCCTGTTCTCTCCTGTCCAGGTGTTTTATCTGAACATACCCACTGACCTCTCCTGTTCTCTCCTGTCCAGGTGTTTTATCTGAACATACCCACTGACCTCTCCTGTTCTCACCTGTCCAGGTGTTGTATCTGAACATACTCACTTACCTTTCCTGTTCTCACCTGTCCAGGTGTTGTGTCTGGACATACCCACTAACCTCTCCTGTTCTCACCTGTCTAGGTGTTTTATCTGAACATAACCACTAACCTCTCCTGTTCTCACCTGTCCAGGTGTTGTGTCTGAACATACCCACTAACCTCTCCTGTTCTCACCTGTCCAGGTGTTGTGTCTGAACATACCCACTAACCTCTCCTGTTCTCACCTGTCCAGGTGTTGTGTCTGGACATACCCACTAACCTCTCCTGTTCTCACCTATCCAGGTGTTTTATCTGAACATACCCACTAACCTCTCCTGTTCTCACCTGTCCAGGTGTTTTATCTAAACATACCCACTAACCTCTCCTGTTCTCACCTATCCAGGTGTTTTATCTGAACATACCCACTAACCTCTCCTGTTCTCACCTGTCCAGGTGTTTTATCTAAACATACCCTCTAACCTCTCCGGTTCTCACCTGTCCAGGTGTTTTATCTGGACATACCCACTAACCTCTCCTGTTCTCCCCTGTCCAGGTGTTGTGTCTGGACATACCCACTAACCTCTCCTGTTCTCACCTGTCCAGGTGTTTTATCTGAACATACCCTCTAACCTCTCCTGTTCTCACCTGTCCAGGTGTTTTATCTGGACATACCCTCTAACCTCCTGTTCTCACCTGTCCAGGTGTTGTGTCTGGACATACCCACTAACCTCTCCTGTTCTCACCTGTCCAGGTGTTTTATCTGAACATACCCACTAACCTCTCCTGTTCTCACCTGTCCAGGTGTTTTATCTAAACATACCCACTAACCTCTCCTGTTCTCACCTATCCAGGTGTTTTATCTGAACATACCCTCTAACCTCTCCTGTTCTTACCTATCCAGGTGTTTTATCTGAACATACCCTCTAACCTCTCCTGTTCTCACCTGTCCAGGTGTTTTATCTGAACATACCCACTAACCTCTCCTGTTCTCCCCTGTCCGGGTGTTTTATCTGAACATACCCTCTAACCTCTCCTGTTCTCACCTATCCAGGTGTTTTATCTGAACATACCCTCTAACCTCTCCTGTTCTCACCTATCCAGGTGTTTTATCTGAACATACCCTCTAACCTCTCCTGTTCTCACCTATCCAGGTGTTTTATCTGAACATACCCTCTAACCTCTCCTGTTCTCACCTATCCAGGTGTTTTATCTGAACATACCCTCTAACCTCTCCTGTTCTCACCTGTCCAGGTGTTTTATCTGAACATACCCACTAACCTCTCCTGTTCTCACCTGTCCAGGTGTTGTGTCTTGATGGAGGGGGCATCAGGGGACTGGTCCTCATCCAGATCCTGCTGGCCATAGAGAAGGCCACCGGTCAGCCCGCCAGGAACTGCTTTGACTGGATTGGGGGAACCAGCACAGGAGGCATCCTAGCCCTAGCTATTGTTCATGGTATGCAACAGATTTGTCTTAATCGGGGTTTCCAATTTGCAGGAAATTTATTTTGTTTTTTCACTGTTAAAATTTGTAAATGTCGTCATTTAATATCGGGCTATTTCTTTGATAATGGAAAACAGTTAAGTTTTTTTCTTAGTAGTGACTGGCATCCTTGTTTTATTTATCTGTTTGAAATTTTTAGTTGTAACTGTCAAAAACCAACCATCAAAAACCATTGTAATGTCCCAACTATCAAAAACCAACTAGAAAATCAACCTACACGGTCTTCTATAGGGTTATTTATTCAGTCATACTCGTTTTACAGTGAATTTACTCAAACATATCTCCGATATGTAGTACATTGACACAAGTTTCAAGATTTTGTTCTTTCCTGTTTCTTTCAGGGAAGCCAGTTCGCTATTGTCAAGGTCTATACTTCAGATTGAAAAACGAAGTTTTCACAGGAAAACGACCTTATGACTCAACACCACTTGAAAAGTTTATGAAACGAGAGTTTGGAGAGAATACAAGGATGACAGATGTTGAATACCCTAGGTATGGTGGTATCTCATAATAGAATATTGTAAATCTTGTAGTTTCAGTCTTCAACTGCTATATGTTTTATATCTAATTCCTAGATTATCTTAATAATAGATCAGGTGGATGGTAGAATATTACTAAATATTAATCAATTCAATGCTAATTTATGAAGAAAATGACTTATGATATGTTTGCGTTACACAAAGTTATAATTATAAAAACAGCCTTGGATCACATTGTAATAATACATTCTATGATAATGACTAAATTAATAAACCACGCACTACCAGACAGATTTATTTCATTTCTAAGGAAGTCAAGCTTTGAAAGGTAATCTGCTTACCTATAAATGGCATATATTTGATACTTCAAATAACAAGATATAACTTATAATGGTCCTGCGTTATAACAATGGTCGCGTTACTATCTTCCTTGAAACAATTTCAATCCCCGAAATTATCATTGTTAATATCACAATCATGTTAGTTTCTTCTTTTTTTTTCATTGAATTTTAATACTGATTCAATTTTGAGATATCTTGCTGTGGTTTTATTATGAGATATCTTGCTCTGACTTTATGAGATATCTTTCTCTAATTCAGAGTGCTCATCACGGGAGTGTTAGGTGACCGGCATCCCTGTGAACTACACTTCTTCCGTAACTTCGACCAACCTGGCGTAGAACTTGTGAGGGAAAAGAAAGAGAAGGGCCAGTATGAAGTACCAAATCACGCCAATGGTACGTCACTGTATTATGCATCTATTCCCAGATATTGTTTCTGATTTGATATTTCAGCATATTTCATTCATAACCCTAGTGTTCTCGAAGAACAACTTGTATCTAAAGAGTATGATATGCTAACATTCAAGCATGTCGTCAAAGAAATTAAACCTGTTTTTTTAATATCTACTAATGAGGTACTAAATGAAACCTTTTTTGGAGGACCTGCAACGTATAAATTATTCATCACTGTTTTATATAGCGTGTATTTACTTATGGCGTGGGGCATAGTGTAGGATGGAAAACACAGGGAATTTGCAAATTTTACCAAAACACAGGGAAAACACAGGGTATTTCTTTTGGCCAGGTTCTGAAATTCCTGATTCTCAAGATATTAGGGATTCGACTTTTTGTGGCTAGGACTGTTACTACATATATTACATTCTAATCTCTCAGAGATATTCTCTATTATTACCTGTTCTCAAAAAGTGTGTGTGGCTTGATGCATGAAAAAACTGGGCCTGTTACTATGTGTATTCTATCCTTCCCTGTTCTTATAGTTACTACATGTATTATATTCTATCCTTCCCTGTTCTCTGAGTTACTACATGTATCATATTCTATCCTTACCTGTTCTTAGAGACGCACATGTGGCTATCCGCACTGTGTAGTGGGATCTATTGCTACATGTATTTTATTCAACCCTTACCTGTTCTCAGAGACGTACGTGTAGGTATCAGCACTGTGTAGCAGGACCTATTACTACGTGGTTATATTCTGTCCTTCCCTGTTCTCAGAGTTACTACATGTATTATATTCTATCCTCCCCTGTTCTTAAGACGTACATGTGGCGCGCCGCACGATGTAGCGGGACCTATTACCTCATGTATCATATTCTATCCTAACCTGTTCTCAGAGATCCTACATGTATTATATTCTTTCCTCTCCTGTTCTCAGAGACGTACGTGTGGCTATCTGTACTGTGTAGCAGGACCTTTTACTACGTGGTTATATTCTGTCCTTACCTGTTCTTAGAGTTACTACATGTATTATATTGTATCCTTGCCTATTCTCAGAGACGTACGTGTGGCGTGCGGCCCGGTGTAGCGGGGCAGCTCCCACCTACTTCCGAGCCATGGGTCCCTTCCTGGATGGCGGACTGATGGCCAACAACCCAACCCTGGATGTACTGACAGAGATCCATGAGTATAACACTGGACTCAAAGCTACGGTAAGCAGTAATTTGGAATTTTCGTTTAAATGTGGCGAAAAAGGAGGAAAATGACAATGGCATGAATGCTGTAGTCACTGATTTTTAAGATGGCTGTATGTTTTGTTTGCAGAACAGTCACACTTACTAAGCTCTACTTGGCGGGGCTATGAACATATGTTTAGTTATCAATTGGATGTGCCATACAGTATACAGTTCATACAGTATACTTGTATAGTGGTTATTTGAATGTATTTCAATCCTGAGATAAAATTTAACATGATATATATATCTTTTTCGAACTTTACGTTAAGAGTCAAGTTAAAAACGAGAACATACTTGTATAAGGGATAACTATCTTATCAGGTGGCCACCTGGAACAGTACATAAAAGTATACATTAGAATGTAGTTTTTTTGTTGTTTTTTTGTCCAAGTGTTGTGTCTGAACATACCTAGTCGTGGATTGATGTGAAAATGGGGAAATTTCCTCAAAATTCCCCTAGTAGTAGTATGTACGGACAAATAATTTTGATACCTACAAGTAATACTTTTTATTTTTTCCTTAGGGTCAGGGCCATAACGTGCGCCCCCTGCACGTCATGGTCTCTATCGGCACGGGTCGGATGCCCAAGTACAACGTCAAGGCCCTCGATGTCTACCGACCTGAGGGCCTCTTTGACATCGCTAAGGTGGCCTTTGGGGCCACGGCTCTCGGAAAGCTACTCGTTGACCAGGTGGGTCATATTATGGAGTCCATCTTAAACTCAACAACTCCTGGTCTGTGAAAACATAGAATTCGGAAATAGAAGTTTTTCCCGATTTTGAATCGTAAGAACATTCCTTCTTTCATGACTCAAGTTTATTGAAACTTCAGCTCATCGATATTATCTGTTACAAGATGTTAATTTAACAAATTAGTGTAATTGCTTACATTTTGAAATAAGAATTCGAACAAGGACTGGGATAATAGTTTTTGAAGGTATGCATGCAGGGGATTTATTCTAATTTCAGTCAAGAATTAGATACGAGACACTATGAACGAGACACTATGACATTAAATCCGTATCTTAATAAGTTCAATTGATGAAGGTAAAAATGTCAAAATACAAACTGTAAGTTTCTTTACTGATTAAATCCATCTGCTTGTACCCAGGTCACTGTGTCCGAGGGGCGGCCGGTGGAGCGGGCACGCGCCTGGTGCAGCATGATTAGCGTGCCTTACTTCCGCTTCAGCCCGCAGCTCTCGGAGGAGATTCCGCTCGACTGCCATGATGACCGAATGCTCATCAACATGCTATGGGAGACTCAGTGCTTCATCCATGAGAACTGGGCCCGCTTTGAGCAGCTCGCCCTGCTACTCATATCATAAGCTGCTCGTACCTTGAGCAGTTTGTATCATGAGCTGCTCATACCATGAGCTGCTCATACAATGAGCCACTCATATCACGAGCTGCTCGTATTATGAGTTGCTCGTACTCCGAGCTACTCGTACCATAAGCTGCTCATATTACGAGCTGCTCATATCATGAGTTGCTCTTTTTTCCATCTAGGGCCAATCTGTGGTATCGCTAGTCAGTATTGAATTATTTTGTATTAATATGAAATATTATAAACGGCTTCTTATGTTATGTCATGGTGAACGGTAAGAAACGCAACTGTTCTTCGTTCATCTCAAATACGATAGTACATCTGTGTGTTATAATTTCACCATGCCTATTTGTATTCAGTTAGCAGATAAGGTAATGGTATATGAAAGAATATGCGTGTTTGATCAAATGCATGCCGATCTAAACTGAATTCAAGAACTTCAGAAGTTATCCATAACTTAACTGACGGAAGGGTTGTAAGACGGACTGGTAATTTACTTATACACTATAGGAAATCAATATTTTGGTATATTTTATGCTCTAAGTTGTTTGATTTGGATTGTGCAATGTCATTACGATGTAAATTTCTTTATATGCAATGGAGATCGGTTTCTTTCCTCAAAATAAAAAGAAACTGATTCTAATTTGTGATAATCAAGTGGCTAAAGTAATGCGTGCTCTCCTGTATTGTTTCATGAACATGTTTCACCCCCCCCCCCCTTCAACCTCTGAAATGAGTGCGCTTTACGTCTTACATTCAACAGATTAACATGCACGGGCCAACATTTCTCAGACGTATTGAAGAATACCTATTGTAATAATGAGCATAATCCAACAAACAGAATGATACAGGGATGTAAGTTTTCAGATTTTTGTCTGATTTCAGATTTTTTGAAAAATAATGAAATCACACCTAAAAGGTATGAAAACTGTAGTAAGACAACAGTAAAGTATCAGTCAGACCTGAATTAATCAACAATCTTACCTAATGAAGCCCCTGGCAGGGCCTCAGAATCTGTTTAGATCTTCAGATATATTTCAGATTAAGTTCAGATTATACACAAAATCTGAAAGCTGTAGAAGGGAGTGAATAAATACTGCATTCTGATTGGTTGATACTACTGTGAATTAAATTTCACTGCAAATCTGTTATCTCTCATTCTCCAAGCATAGACTTTAGATTTCAGACTTTTTAGCCAACCCTGACTTACATCCCTGATGATACTAGTAAATCAAATGCTATATTGGATTCAGCCAAATTTCTTTTTACTGACTATTTATATCACAGGATAGAAGCTCATTCGATTAAATGTTACCTTTAGGCCTTTTAAAAGAAGAGTTACGTTCAGTTTAAGTCCGAAAAGTGTAGGGTTTTCTCTCATTTTCCATACTCAGATCTCCTTTATAATGCTTGTAATGTGAGAGATTGGACAAACTCAATATGCACTTTATTTAAAACGCATTTCAAATGCTGACAATCTAGTGAATTCATGTGTATTTACATGTAGACATGTCTTGTGAGAAATGTGTTGATATAATGTATAGTTTAATAATAGCTAAGTGATGCAATGATAAAAATAGTTTACATGAAAGTTGGCCCATTGAAATGGTGCAACACACATGGGAAAGGCTAAGAACCTCATTAAGACTTAGTACATAGTTAACTGAACCTGTTCATAAAACCGTGTAAACTATACCATATGCACCTTATCAAAAAGGGTTTCTAGGTTATCAAACAGAACCAATAGTGATTTAGAAATCAGATACAATATCTCATTGTAAAGTCAACACTGCCTTAATAGAGAGCACAATGAACATTTTTAACTCACATTTCTGTGGTGCTTTTGTTTATTGCCCTTATTTTTATATGAACTATAAAGCAATTAATAAGGGATTAGTCAATTTAGTATGAGGATTATTGATAGTCAACAGCATTAAAATAAAACTTTGTGTAAGAATGTTGAAAGTATGGATTGTGTAGGTCGACAGGGTAGATTGGCAGTTAATTTTCTTTCAATTTCAATAACGTTCATGAACTGTTCCTAATAATTTTGATTAATCTTAGGTTATGAAGAAACTGAAGATCAATTTTGAAAGAATGTACGTATTATTCATACACATGTCCATTTGTCATCATTTTGACTCACATTTCTTTTTTAATTAACTTTGATTATTTATTCTTTTCCTATCTTGCCAGGAGCAAGTAGGTGGATGCTTGATAAAGATCACCTATCGAGTTTGCCTTGCATATTTTGTCTTGCTGCCATAATAAATAATTTTGAAGAGGTGAATCATGAGAATTTATCATGCAATCCTCGAATTCAAATAATTCCTGATTTTTTTTTCTTTTTCTGTGATCTCTGTACATGTTCGGTTAGTATTAGAAATACATGTGATTAAAAGCACCAGGTGCACGAAAATATTCCCATGTTGCACTTGTAAACATATATACTAACTTACATACCGAAATACACAAACGCAAACATACACACATAGATCTAACTACGTACAATGAAAAAGTCTGTGGCATTGGGACATACATAGTGAACCCTGTAAACTACTCAATAGGAAAATGCCTTGGCACAGATTAAATGGAAACAATGCTTGGGAAGAATAACCTGAGTAAGATACATTTCTACAAGCTAAAGAAATTTATGCAGTTCTTAAATATATAATGACATGTCAGCACTATATGCTTTCACATTCCACCTTTAAACCATAAGTGTCTAAGCGATTTATCGAGTATAAAACCTATAATAAAGCAGAGATATACAAACACATGGTTAATCTGAATCTTTTTAGTCATTCTAGTATTGGATTTAGAGAGGGATTAAGTAAGACTTATTTACAGGATTTATCAAAAGGTTCTTCATGATGGCATTTCTGTCGGTTTAAAGAAACTAACGGTTGTAAGCTGTAAGGATGTAATGCATCTGAAGTAGAAGATAATTTAGAAGTTTTTTTTTTAGATATATGTGTTTATATTACGCATAGTATACTTCCCTTAATCATAAGAAGAGTCATAAGTAATGTTATCATTGGTGATCTTGAATTAGTAAAGAATGTATCAAAATCAAACGTTAAGTATTTCAGAAGATGTGTTGGTACGAGGCTACAGAAATGTGTGGGCTCCAAACAAAATAATGTTTTAATAGAAATAATGATGTGAAAACAACACGATATCTTATCTACTCAAGACATTAAGGTTGTAGTTATCGGTATGCTTTAGGTTCTGTAACCATCGTTTGCATAATTGGAATGAATAATCTTATAATAATCGGGATGCCTACTGGTTAAGCCATAACGAATGTCAAACACACACTATTGCAACCCTATTCCACTAGTTATTTTCCCACAAAATATCTCATCCGGATATCAAATTGTTATCAGATTGATATAACAGTGGTTATTAAATTCATTCATATAATCAGTCTAAGGTTCACAAATGTGCAACATATTTATCAGACTTGATCGTCATTTTTTTTGCAAGCAATCTGTCAAGAAAAGGGAGTAAAATTATGGAATATTTTTCTCCAATTGAACTTGTCTTCCCAGTGCACAGACATTCACCACGTTTCTTACAAAATATAACATGCTGTCGCATAAAACTTGATGTTATAAAAGATAGATGTATTTTCGGTCGCAGGAATAACGTAGAATGATGTTAAGCTTTGTGAATGGTATGTTTGCCGTATGTTCTAAGTGACCCATATTTTCCCAGGCTGCCTCTTTAAATGATTGTGCAATAAATACGAATAAAATACATAAAACTTGTGTATAAAGACGTCAGATGTGTTTTCATTGTTATGTACCACTCGGCTCATGGACCTCTCCTTATGACAAAAAAAAGTTTTTCAGCGATAATGAACTCGCTAAAATTAATTAGTTTTTAGAATAATAATTTTTTTATTTTTAGAAATGTTGAAAATGCAAAAACTTTTGATAGTATCATCTGATTTTAGAAATTTTTGCAGTATTTTAAAGATAAAGACATCTAGAAAAATCAGGAAATATATTATTTTCCAAATCGATATTACCTTATATTTTACCATGGTAACATGGCAACCTTCCAATAACTAAGATTTTGTCTGTTCGACCACCTTTCCTTGTCGTCGTTCTCACCATCATAAATTTGGTAATCAGCACTTCATTCAAGGCAAAACCCTCGACCATCTTTAGGATATGAATTGTGGGTCATTTTGGTCGAACCTGCTTATAATTATTAATTTCCCGATTGACCGACTAATCCTCCATTCATCTGAGCCACGCCCAGTCAGCCGAATTAGTAAAAATCGCCCAATGGTAAAGCTGTTCAATACTAAGCAATGCCGTTCGTGCCGTACTCAATGTATTTACAGCCAGTCTGACAAAAATAAACCTTGGCCTAATGACCTTTGTTCTTTTCAACCAGTAGGGCAGTGAAAGTACCTCGCACTCCATGAAAGACACCGCTACTAATTTGTGTTTTTTTTCTACATCAAATAACTGAATACACATTCACTCGATTCAAGGTATCTCTTTATTCCAATGAAGTTGCATTTTAATAATACTTCTGTCCACTGTACCAACTTTGGTCCACACATTAACTTTGGAGACAGCAAACACTCCATGGAAATGTAGTATACTACCGGCACTGTAGTATACTACCAGCAATACTGGCACTGTAGTATACTACCGGTAACACTGCACTGTAGTATTCTATCAGTAACGCCAGCACTGTAGTATACTACTGATAGTACTGGCACTGTAGTAGACTACCGGCAATACTGGCACTGTAGTATACTACTGGTAGTACTGGCACTGAAGTATACTACCGGTAGTCCCGGCACTGTAGTATACTACTGGTATTACTGGCACTGTAGTATACTACTGGCATATCACGTACACCAATAACAAACACGCACATCATTGTAGATTCGAAACATGTAACCTTATAATACTCAACAATTGTCACAAAAACGTCTCTCTAATATTGTTAATGTCTAATATTAAACAAATTATCAATGTCTAATTAGTAAGGATACTCATGTCAATGTAGCGCCTTTATATATTGTAAATAATTAAATCAAAGAGGGGAAAAAAGAGTGCATCAAAATGAAACAACTTTGAAAGTGTCGATTATGTCTATGTCTTTCCTATGACTATGAGTGATAAGCAAAGCGTGATTTCTCTAAGGATATTTTTTGAAGTCAAATTATAGAAAATTTCACTTTGTCAGCAAGAATATATTTTGGTCCAACTTCAATTTCGTCTATTTCTATGTAATGCCTACATTCCGATATTTCCCTAAATTCAATTAAAAAAACAGTTTTCTATTTAAAGACAAACACAAACATTTCATTTCTGTCTCATAAGCATAAACATTTTTGAAGACCTGTATCATTATTAAAATATTCCAATGTAATGCAACAATGTCCAACAATAAAGCGTTTTGCTCTGTCATGCATTGTTCACAAAGTATGATCAATATAATTATATTGGTCCAGATCAGACTGCTTCAATTTATCTAGATATGTAGATCCACATATGTATTGGGTATACTTGGTGGTTTTGTCCTTAAAACAAGACCCTGAGGGCAACAATAGGACGAAACATGTTGGTTTAAAAGACAACTTCACTTCATCTATTCTTTGAGTTGGTTTTTGGTAGTAACAACGCCTAATATAAAGCAAAATAGTGTTGCAACTTTTCTTTCAACTTGGGATAACTGGCCTTACGTCTTGGTTTGCCACATAAGCCATAACACAGGTATAATACATACTGTTATGATAATATCTCATATTTTTTTGTTGATATTCTGATTCAGAGTGTATGTAGCCAATTTGTACATCTACTTTTGGGAAGAGTTAGTTTACTAGTTTCTATCACTACACACATCACACTACAGCACCGTCACAAACATATTCCTTGTTTTCTACGTTATCTGTGCTCTAATTCTTTTTTTTTTCCTAATGATGAAATGCATCAGAATATCAATACATTTCACGGTACAAGAACGTCACGGTCCCCTAGACTGAATAGTCCAAGGATACAAGTTGATATACCACACAGAACTTTTTAACGTATTCTTCTCTTTTGCAAAACACGTCAAACATACTTGTAATAACGGAAAATCGTTCGGTATTTATTTTGTCTCCTGAAAAAAAACACAGGTACAATAAACGGAGAACTGCAATTATTATCAAGT
This sequence comes from Lepidonotus clava, assembly GCA_936440205.1. Classification (NCBI taxonomy): domain Eukaryota; kingdom Metazoa; phylum Annelida; class Polychaeta; order Phyllodocida; family Polynoidae; genus Lepidonotus; species Lepidonotus clava. The sequence continues at coordinate 18,798,060 of OW387135.1, forward strand.
GCTTGTAGGTGTAAGCCTGTATTCCACATACCGTGCACTGCTGATATATATATGCAGGCAATAAACAATGACAAATGGTGATTTGAAATAGCAAAGTTTACGAACATGTTAGTAAATATTATATTTTGGCAGCTGATTTTACAAGTGTAAATCAACGGCCTGCATTTTCAGTGCACTTTCCGTACACTTTCAGCATAAAAAATGTACCAAATGTGTCTCGAAAATGCAGGCCACTGCTTTGGGTATTCCATTATTCTGACCATGGGAACGCTAACTTTAGCTCAATGTTGGCAAAGCATACTTTCGGTATGTTGAATACAGGCTTTAGGCGGGTTGGTGCTTCCAACGTTTCAAGTTAATATTTTATAACTCGGATACTGAATCAATGGCAGTTGGGGGATATCAAGGCATGTCTGTGGGATTGCACTTTTATTAATATTGCTCTTTTTTCATAACAAATGACAAGGCTGAACATGAAAATAAACTCTCCATAATACCTTTCAACAGTGATATCATACATTTGTTCATTCCAGTCTCTAAATATAGCTTGCTGCATCTTCGCCATTATACCATTTCGCAAATGTATTTTCAAATGGGTCTGAAATAACCAATACATGTAATGGTTTTCAAATGGGACATTTTGAAATTTTCCAAACATAAGGATCTGATTATTGAATCTTTTTCATCTTTTTTTTTCAAATATGAATATCTGATAATATAGAGAATTTCACGTCGTATATCATGCACACACGAAACACTTTGGTACAATTTTGGGTTTCAGATACAAAATATTTGTTCTTTAAATTCCATATTACGACTACCCAGTACGCAGACCTGAAATACCGTATCATATTTTCCTTCAGTACAGAAAAGTCAAACTTTCTAACTAAAAGTAACGTTATAAGCACCAAATCAAAATCTAAATATTTTTCCGGTTTTCACTAGTTCGGAGAAATTGCAACATATTGTACATGCCAACCATACTAACTCTTCATCAAATCCAAAACAACAGAAATCAGCAACATTTTTCGGATAAGTGTACCCGGGGTGGGGCTGGGGGGTGGAAAGTATCCTCATAATATTTTGAAAAGATTAGATCCCACATTTCACTTGATACTCAAGATTTACTGTAAACCCCTTCAGATTTACTGTAAACCTCCTCAGATTTACTTGAACCCTTCAGATTGGTTTGAAACCCCCTCGGCGTTGAATTGTGAAACATGTTTAATATGGATCAGTGCTCCCCTTGGCAGTCAGCACCAACGGGAGCACTAATGTGTATGGGTATGGCTTGTCCAATCAGAGTTGGCTGCGTCGGAGCCAACGTCAGCACAAATTCCTCACAAAACCGGTTAGTGGGTATGGGGCTTTGGAGTTACTTAGAACCCCCTCAATTAATTTGAAACCCCCTCAGATTTACTTAAAGCCCCTCAGATTTGTTTGAAAACTCCCTCAGATTTTCTTGGAACCCCTTCAGATTTGTTTAAAACCCCTTAGATTTACTTAGAACCCCTCACATTTTTTGGAAACCCTCTCAGATTTACTTGAAACCCCCTCAGATTTGTTTGAAAACTCCCTCAGATTTATTTTGAGCCCCATCACATTTATTTAAAACCCTTCAGATTGACTTAGAACCCCCTCAGATTTATTTAAAAAACCCTTAAGATTGACTTAGAAACCCCTCAGATTTATTTGAAAACCCCCTTAGATTAAAGGGCCAGCCCTGATAGGCTGTGGGAAGAAAACAGGTGCTGCGTCAGTTTCCATGACAACCACCCCGTCACGTCAGGTGGGTGGTGATGGTACAAAGCATAGGTCAAGGGGTTCTTAGGAAGAAATATATCACCTCAGCTCAGCAAAAGGGGTATTTGCACTTGGAAAAGGATTGCTGATGTCCTTCCCACGTGCCTCAGGTTTTTCAACTGTGACTCTTTTAATATTTGAGAGAGAAAAGTGTTTCTTCATTTCTGTTCTTAAACCATAGCACATTTTGTTATTCAGAACATCCCAAAGGCATTTGATTAATTTTTTTGGTAACCCTTAAAAGTTTTTTTCAATGTCATCAAAATCATCATAAAAAATCATCAAAGTGAGACATTATCAAAATGAGACGGTATATTTTTCAGACCAAAAGTGTAAAATTAACATATCTATTGGTAAGTCTTAAATAAAGTCAGAGCAATCAGTCTTGGACCTTTTTGGTTTGCGTAAGCACCCTATGTGAGGCGTTCTCAGGTGTATATCATACAGGTGTGTTTCATGTCGTAGAAGTAGTCGTAGCTGTGTTCGGTGTTCTCTCAGTGCGGCGTACCATGAAGCACGGGCTCGTCCCACCGCTCGTGTTTTACGCCCTTCACTGGATTCGTGATTCGTACATGCACCGCTTGCTTCTTTTCGTTCTTCGGGGGAATAAGAACGGTCTTGTATTCTACCCGGTCGCCATCTTGTAGAACGTACTCCTCATCAATACTGTAAAACAGTGGGACGGATGTAAATTAAAAGACTAAAAAAAAAAGAAATTAAAAATAATGTAATTGTGGTACTTTGAGTGCCATTTTCTTATTGAAGGTAGACTATGGTAGACGTAACCAAACCCAGTACTTGTTTTTGTTGTTATTTGTTCCTGGTTTAGATTAAACATACCAGTTTTCCACCAAAACTGTTGAAATATCTTTTTGAGCAGTTTTATTTGCTATACATTTGCTTGAAATCACTCGAGGCGATTGCCTATTGCACAAAAGTCATTGTGCATATAGGGTATTAGAAGTTCTTTTGTGTGAAATATATTCTGTTTTATGATTGAGAAGTCAGATGAGAGACAGAAGTCACCGGATGAGAGTGAAATGATAAAGGAATTGTAACAAGTCATGATGTCTGTCCTGGAGCAGAGCTTCCATGAGAGGCGAAATAGTCTTAGGAATTTGTAACTAAGTATGATTATAACTATGTGAAAAAGTCTATCAAATGTTGTTGTGACTTTACATAAAAATACTAGATATAAGTGCTTTTTATATCATATTGTTAATATGTATAATAAGACACTATTATGGAGTATGAGGTCGGATATATGTACCTCTGGGTCCATTCGACAGAGGCCGGTAGGCCAAGGTCTGAAATGGACCCAGGGGGCATTAGAAAAAGTTCAAGTTCAATGTATATATCACTATTGCCGGGCGCCCCAATGTCCCGAAGACATCTCCAACCTTAAGTACACATGCACTTGTGCTGTTGCCGGGCACTAACTTGAAGCTCCCTAATTAATATTCAAAATCTACGCCACTGTTATCGACCACCGCCCTTTTCCCATCTACCACTGTTGTTAAGTACACATGCACTTACTTCTATCTTCCATATTTAGGTCATTGGACAACGTCACTGTTGCCGGGCGCCGGCTATTTTTGCTTTTGCACTGGCGGTTTTTCGCTGGTTACCTTTTCTTGTTGAAAGTTAACCTAACCACCGCTTCAAGTTCAACACATGTAACTGTTGCCTCAAAGACCCAAAGACTATGTCTGATCTTTAGTACACATGCACTTGCACTGTTGCCGGGCACTGGGTGTCGGTATTTTTCAACTTGTACCGGTGCTTTTTGAAATCACCATGACTTGGCAAAAGTTGAAATTTTTCATCATTTTCAAACGTCAAAATGTGACTTTTATATGATGTTTTTGAGAAAAAATGGAATGGACTATTCTTCCCCAGATCTGGAACTTTCACCAGGATATATCAATTTCTCTGTAAGAGTTCACCAGTCTGAGAAAAAAGGGAGGACAGGACAAGTAAAATCCTAAAATAACAAAGTTTTTTTGTCATTATTAGAGTACAGAGGCGAAATATCATTTCGCCTCTAAAAGAATATTCAAAATTATATAAGTATGAGAATGGCAGACGCTGCTGGTAGGTGATATACCTGTATAACCACGGAAGGCACAAAGCACCTCCCAGTAAGTAATCTATACAATTCGGGGTTTGGTTTTAGCGATGTACGCAGACATCGGGTGACTTGGATAGGAGTTTACCATTGTGCTGCTGCACTAAGACAAGCAGACTCTGAGGACGAAGCTAGCCTTGGGCAGTGTTGAACGAGGGCCGGATACTTAGGCCATAACGCACCAGCCATTGTATGCCTTGGATTAAACACTAATAAACTTCCTCTCAGCCAAGCGAGATTCGTGTTGTGGATATGAACGCCCTTTTCACGGATGTAGTCTACCACTCGACTAGCGACAGTAACTGAGACGATAATAGGCAGTCTTGAGTAATGATTAACTGTACATTCCCCATATTTAAATAACACCCATAAAACAACCGCTAGTGTTCACTATATATCTCTTAAAAAATAAAGATAAGGGGATACTAAAGGTATAAAGACTTACTCCGAGATATGTACAAATAACAGATCACTCCCATCGTCTGGTTTGACAAAGCCGTGACCCTTGTTTCTGCAGAAGTTCATTATCGTGCCTGAGAAGGACGGTCCTGCCATGGCGCGCTCCGACCTACAAAATTTCGAGAGAGAAAAAACATATTGGGTTATGTATTCTGTAGGATGGACAAAAGATACAGAAACCAACTTCTGCCACTTCTAAAAAAAAACCTGTAGAAATTTAATTTCACCCTTTAAATCTCGTTTGTCTAAACATCAAACATCTGCTTGAAACGGGCAATAACCAGTCTGCATATGGATTTCAAGGATTTCCATTCATGACATCAATGAAGGAATGTTTGAAAATAATAATCAAAGCATTAGAAAAACAGCCTGCAATATTTGCTTATGGAGCCTCGATGCGTTCCTAAAACGTGCAAAGAATTCTTAAAACGGTTTTAGGCCTACAGTGTGAATTTGCCAAAGTTCGAAATTTCTATAGACCTTAAATTCATAAGGAAAAAAGTTAACCTTCAAGATACGTTAATTTTTTTTCTGTATATCCTTAGAACACCATAAAACTCCTTCTAAGAAACACTTACACTGATTGGGTCCGGGTGCGACGACAGGGGACAGGACTCGGTAGGAGGAAGTGCGTGCGCGGGGACTTGCCGAAGGGAGGCGATGCAGGCGACATGTCGTGAGGCTCAGCCGGTGGCTGGCGATTCGGGATGGACATCGGGTCACTCATGGCGGAGAAGTTGGCTGTACACGGTAAAGGTACAATCAGCCCGTGCTCGACCTTACGTCTGGAAAAATAAAAGTGTAAGTATTAAAAATTGTGTGTTAAAGAGTATTTATACCTTTGTTAAAAACTTGACTACCTTAAGACTTAAATTAGGCCACACCCTCACTTTTGAGTTTCGTTTTGGGCTGTTTATCAGAATCTTTTTTCAGGAGCCACATAGTGTTAAGGTTAGGTGAAACCCTAATTTGGACTGCACCTCTAAAGTTGTAGCTCGATTGGATCAGTTATGACACTAACCCTTATTAAGCCGTTGGTTTAAATTAGGGGTTTTACGATTAACAATTTCAAACGACTATTGCATATAGGTGTTGGTATCATAAAGTTTGGGTTGACCATTTGGCCTAGAGTCAAACTTTATTGCACACGAAGCACTGTGGGAGTTCTTTGAAAATATCCGCACTAACAATTTGTATGACCCAAACTGGGAGGGAAACACTTTAACCAATGATACAATTTCGAGAAATACTCAGAAAAAAAAATTAAAAAGTAAGTTTCACCAGGTACATGTAATTCAAGGTTTTGTCAATTAGCTGAATATCAAAATAATATTTCACTCCTTCTAGATTGCATAGAAAAACCTAGGCAGAAGCTGCATTGCAAAATATAGAGAAACAAGTATGGGAGTCATACATAACAATGTTTCGTTACCTAAAATAAACTACAGCATTTTGTTCCGAAATTAAGAAACTTCTATGCTTTTGTTTTATTTCAGGCAACAATATGGAAACCTATCTAAAGAACGAAAACGGTATCTCTGAAAATAACATAGTGAAACCAGCCTGTTCGGTATAATAGAAGGTCCCCAACGAGTATCATGACAACCACCTATTCACGCGTCGTCTCGACAATTTCCTGACAGAATGACATCTCCTGTCGCCCTCCTGCTATGGCACTACAGGTGCAGTAACTATGACCTGCCCAGACTTCCTTCAGAAAGTAGGCATTTACTGTAAAACCCCTCATTTAAAGGGAGCCAAAAGCAATGTTGAGTCAAAAATTTGCAAATTCTATTAACTATTGAAACATATTTCATGGCCATAACCTAGGCCTGCGGTAAAATATAGACTGTCAATAATGACTTAAACTACATCAAAATACGTTAAAAGTTGTCTCTGGTAAATTTTGATGACCCACCAAAATTGGTTTGTTTACAAACATTGCTGTCTTCAGGCATAAATGACATGAGTTTTATCAAATTCACATAAAGTTATAGTTAGGTCCCGGGAGTTAGGTATCATGATTTTTACTGTACCAATGGCTAAAGTTAGACTTTTGGAATATATTTTCATGGTTATTTGAGTTTGCAAAATTATGTTGTATTTTGAAACTGGTTGCTTTTGGCTCCCTTTAAGCCTCACCCATTTTAAGCCACAACCTGACTTGGAGTTTCCCAGAACCATTTGCAGATGTGGCATAGTGTTAAAGTTAATTATTTCCACCAAGAGAATTGTAATGTTCACCTAAACTTCACAAGATTCCCTTTTTCGGTCTCGTGACCATAGACTCTAAACATAATTTATTATTCTCAGTCCATATATTTTACCATTCTACGCCTAAGTTGCATGATTCAGAGATCACGCACAGAGATGCCCTAACACTCTGTCAAACTTATAAATGTTTATTTTTTTATGTATTATTATTAGTATGAAATTCAGAGTGTGGATAAAATCATACAATAATGTTTTCTCTGGTTGGTCACACGCACACGCTGCAGTTTATATAGACTATCCACAGAATATATTTACCATTCAAGATTTAAGAACATGTATCGAATATGCAACTATTTTTAACATGGCTTTAAGCCATATCTAGGCACTAAAATAGACCCAAGAGTCTAATAAAACACAATGTAGACATGGTCTCTAATAAGAGTAAAAACGACTTATCGACCATGGTGCAAGTTTATATGTGACTACCTGGCAAAGAATAAGTGGAAGTCTTAAGATGTTTGACCAATCACAAGAGTGTTGACAGTCTCTAAGCAAGCCTGACTACCGGTACCGACACTTTTTTACACGTCTTTTACATGGAACTTTATAGTCAGCTCTTTCCGCTGATCTTCAACATTGTCTTGTGAAATTATGCTACCATTTATTTTATATCAGGATTCCAGCCCATACCATTACCACTGTCCTGCCGCCCTGCCCTCTTATAAATCAGTGGAGGGCAATAATGAATGTGAATGCTTATATGAATTTTTCGTGAGGACGTGGCTGTGTATGTGTCATGCAGAATCGTTGCTACCGCTTTGAGTGCCTGGATGTGGGATCAGGCTTATGATTGGTGCTGATGCAGCTCTCCATGGTGGGGAAAAAAAAAAAAAAAAAAGCTAATATGAATTTTTGTGTTGTCAGTAAAACTTCCAACTTTTGTATGTTACTGATATAGAATAATACAAGTACAGCCTGTAGTTGTTACTGCACACATCTATGTCTCAGGCGAAAGCCCTTGACAGGATATGCAAACCAGAATAATAACAATTGCTTTTTGCTCCCTTGGTCTGTACTTGGTATTTATTGTGATGAGGAAAAACCCAGGGGTACATCCCTCCCTTACTAATCCAATTGAAATACGAGATCTTTTTGTGCATAGGGACGTAATCCGATGGTAACCAATGAATCGCTAATATATAACCTGCATTAATGTATCTGCTTTCACTTATGTCATGTTTACCTGGTGAACTAATAGCTCTATAACATCTAGATCTATGCGTTGAATCGATCCATCGCAAATTATTCGCAATTCTCTTTTTCACCAAAGAATTTCTAGAATGCTGTAAAATTAGGACACTTTGCAAATGCGAACCAAAACGTGCATATATTATCACATATTACAGACTTTGTGCGTGACGTGTTACCAAATAAGAATTCTTTTTGGAAAGAAAACGCCCCAAACTCGAATAAAACCACACCCAAATGTAACAGGGCCTTAACTCTAACACAAAGCATGCCATTTTCCATAAAATACACCATATATCCGTTCTATGCAGGCCAGGTTATTTGTAGGCATTTGTAGGCTTGAAACTATATATATCGATGCTCAGGTAGGCACTCGCCTATACTTGTCACGTACATTTGCCTGGCCCTTATATATTCGCCTGACGCCAATAAACGAGTCCATATACTACTTACATTACGCGCTCTGTGTCGAGTCCAGCCATGACCTGTCAGCTCTCGTGTGCACTGCCAACTGAGTGTTGTGTGAGGAGAAATCTGATATAACTGGGGCTGACCAAGTGAGGCCGGGCTCCCCTAGGCCCTATGACGTCAGGTTATGAACCCAATCAATCAACGTCTTGCTATATGATGACGCTTGTCAATGAGGTAGAATTACATTATGCGTTACTACAAAACCGAGAATTGCGCTGCCATGGAACCCCCATTGAAATTAACATATTTCATTATCCCAGTGCCACTTTGTTCTTGATTTTTCCTCTCTTTATACCAAAATATTTCACAATGGTATTTTTGTTGTTGTTGTTTTATTTCACTGTTTCCTGTGAGTTACAAGATATCACATTTTGTATTTTCATTTTGTTTCATAATGCCGAGCGCGTATCCCAATGTAAATTTGTATATTATTCGTATTTTACATAGTGGGTTTGTATAGGCCTCAAAACGAGTAAAACAACCCATATCGTTTAAGGCCTAAACTAGTATAAGGATTAAGTTACGGGCGCCTGTGCTTTGTGGGACTTCTTTTCCAATTTTTTTTTATATTTGATTCTTTCTTCATTTAGGAATGTAGGCTACTCTTTCCTCTACGTTTTTCTTCTTTTGAAGAAAGACTCCATCCAAACCGTTTTCTTAAGCCCCATACCCACTAGACCGATTGCGAATCGGCCTACCGTTTTTGCTACAAGTCGGCCGACTCCCGGCCATCGGCCGACTCTGGTTCGGCAAGGCCTTCCTTAAAAGAAAGTTTGTTTCCTGTCTAGCCTACAGTCGGCCCTTAAAAAGTCAGTCAGGCGGTGCACAGGAAACTTTTTTAAGGGTGGCCTAATGCAAACCCACGTACAGTCTGCCTATGAATCGTTGCAAAAATCGATAGAAATCTAGCATGTACCACTTATATATGCGCCGATTAGTGGCCTTACTCTGTGAAAATTGGCCAGTGGGTATGGGTCTTTAAAAAAGCAAAGACCTTCCAATCAGTGTAGAGAATGTTAAGTTTCAGTTTTTAAGGGAATTCAAAGGGCTTCTAGGAAAACAAGTATTACGGATCAATCAGAATTACAATTTAGTAAACGTGTTTGTATCATAAAAAGTTTTCAGTGTTCATTTCTAACAGCGATCTTTTTAATTTGAAAAAGTCTGGAACATATTTCATATGAAAACCTCTCTGGCACACAGAATCGCCTGAGCGTGGGCCAGTGAACTTGGCGGTGTACCCAGTAGTGTAAATTGAAAAGGAGGTATATTATTGTATATTCTGGGAACTTTTATTTCTCTGCACCTGATTGCAAAATTCTGCGCTCTAAACTAAAGCCTATTGTAGTTAATACAAGCCTATGTATTTTAAGGTGCACCGTTTATTCTACACACTAAAGCCTATTGTAGTTACTACAATGTGTATATACTTTACGTTGCTACCTGTAGCTCACTGATCGTGACTGAGAAAACAGGTAAACGGCAGAGTCACATTACATGAGTAGCTCCTATTAGTCACGTAGCTGTATTAGCCTGGTCATACTAACATAACAGTATCAACCTTTTATACTGAGATGACTAATTAAATGACATGTGGATGTCAGATAAATGATGTTATAAAAAGCAGATTACATAAAAAAAAAAGATGAGATGCTAACTATGACATGCTGCCACTGACATACATACATAGTACGGACTAAGGGGGCACACAGCAAATCTTATGGTCTGGACTTGATTTATTCTATATCAATTACACAGAAAACGTTGAAAATCTTTACTGATAACAGAGATTAGCATTCACAGACGCAGGCAAAAACAAATCTCTTATTCACCAGTTTCTGAGAGGGCAGGACAATGGTGAAGGTAAAAGGAGCTGAAATCCTGATATAGAATAAAAACGCCCTATGGATCCGTCTGTTATGGCCTGATTCCTACAACTAATAGAGCCCTTTCGGCTTGCCCACTGCTTTAGCAACACCCAGAAATTATTACCATAATTACATGATACATCATATATCGGGAAAATGTCAAATATAGGAACTTTTGATCCATTTAGCCAGTAAGCTGCAACTTTGTTTATATGTCAAAAGCGACATTGGTTACTTACCAAAAAAAATCAACATAGACTCAAAGAGAAAAGCTTGCTCCCACCCCCTTGCACGTTTGGGGTTGAGTAAAGCCCCATACCCACTAGGCGAATTTGACGGAGTCAGCTGACTAATTGGCGCTAGGATGGGCCGATTATTCCCATAGAATCAGCCGATTTTAACACCAATCTAGATTACCAGTCAGTATGTAATATCGAAATATACATGTTTAATATGAGTTGGTGCTAACATCGGCCAACTCTTCTGGTAGAGTTGGCCTATTTTAGCACCAATGAGTCAGCCGACTCAGCCAAAATCGCCTAGTGGGTATGGAGCTTTACTCACTAGGTGGTGTGGTCCGGAATCCCTTTTTATTAAAGGCCCAGCGGGAACCCATTTAGGGACGCACCTTGATGTCCATTAGTGTATTAACTTCTTTTAGTTCACTACATCAGGTAAGTAGTATTCACGGAAATTCAGAAAGTGTGCCTAATTCCTTAAGCGAACAGTAATGACCTTTTTTCCTCCAAGTTTTTGGTTTTCAGCATATCGTGCATTTCACGTTTCTATGCGCACTATTAGGTCAAAGATATTATATTGTTGAATGGAACCTTAGTACTCAAGATTTTCTTCCTATTTTTCTTTTCTTTTTTTGCTCTTTTTTTTTTTTGCTCTTTTTTTTTTTTTTTTGCTTTTTTTTTTTCGAGGTGGGGCGACTTAGAACTGGATATTTGATTTCATAAGCTCAGAATGCAAAAGGGACAAACAAGTTAATAGCTTAGCTTTAATATGTCTCTTCCTTCACTCTAGATAATGATACCTGATTATACTTTCTGGGTATTCATAACCCTTTATCGAATGATCTACATACAGCCTCGGCTGCAGAGTAAACATTTTATGCTTCGACCTACATGTATGATGTTCCAACGGTCGATTCTGATACACTGACTTTCGATCGACGGACGCTGACTTGGGATCCTAACAATGTTGATTTTTGACTAATGTTTGCTGATATTCATTTACTAATGCATGCTGATTTTCATCAGCATTATGTGGGCCGTACATAGGCATTTGAGAGTTAAATTTCGACCTTATACATTCATATATGGCCCATACATGCTGAAGAAAATCAACACGTGATGCGTGCGCTGGGATGACGGTAAAACCCCCAGTTTAAGTCACACGCTATTTTTTTCCGTTTGGCTATTTTTCTCGGGAAGCACATAGTGTAAAAGGGTAAAAGAAAGCCCTAATTTAAACCACACCCCAAAGATACCACCCCAAATATGAGGCCTCATGTGCTCACACCTCTGAGACTTGCCCGTATATGAGCTGTCTATAGGCGTATAGACAGGTCGTGATACACTGATAACCTACTGCTGGTACCCAGCAGCCCAGAAAAGTAGTTCTCCTCCTGATTCCCCTAGGTAATCTCCCCTTATTTCCTAACATGAAAACTAGATACCCCTAGGGTAGACGTGCAACCTCTCGGGGTTAGCCTTATTCTTATCGATATCTGATTACTTATTTATGACCCAAACCCTAAAGGCCTGGAGTCAGGAGCGTGTAAAATGCTCCTATGTAGTTGCAAGCAAACCCTGGAAAACGTGTACACTACCCAGAACATACGTATCTGGTTTCATGTTGGGTCTCAAATAACCCAAACTATTTCACCAAACCTCTATGCCGTAGGAAACCCTCAAAAGAGGTTTGTTTCCTGGCAAAAAAAAAAGGCAGATCGAGTGGTAAGGAATCTTTTTTCGTTTTTGTAATGGGTTAACAACATTTTTTAAAGGAAAAGTCGACAAAAAATGAAAAGATCCAGAGTCAACGCCAAACAACCCAATCGGGCAATTTCCTGGAAGCAAATAATTTTCTAAGGATGACATTATTTGAACGTCTTTATTTCATGTTGATTGACCAGTCTGATGTCCACGGTAAATCTTTGTTTGCATGAAACATGCAAAAACCCTTCCCTGTCAACGGTGCTTTTTTTACATTCAGAAACAGCCATACTCACCATCTGAGGGCAAAATGTCAAAAAGCGGTTTTCTTTTAAAGTAAGCAAATGCGACTTTTTTTTCTGATCAGGTGGTCTCAGTTATTGTTGCTGCTATTTTATTTAGACAATATTTACCTCAACCTGATATTGGTTCAGGTTAAAATAAGGTTTGATGAAATTCATTTCTGGATCATTTAGTATGCTGGCTACGCAATGATCAACATTCTAGATAAAAATATAAACTTAATTATTACGCTTTTTATGTGCCACCTTTTGAATTTGAATGGATTCAAACTATTTTCACATTGAAATTACCGTAGTAACATATCATGCAATAAAGAGCAAGTTCTTAAATTCAAGACTACATCTAATGGGAATATTTCGTCGCCAGTGCTACGATTTAATATTAGTTTTCTAATTCAAAGGTTTACGTTCGCGTGGACGATCTACTAGTAACCACCCTGTTGTCTGTATCCATAGTAACCACTTTAACAGGATATATCAACGTAATTATCAACAACGGCCAATAATTAGAGCTAGGATATGCAATTACTCCATAGGCTATTATCTCCGATTACTTGTTAATTGGGCGTATGACGCATGTCCTTCACAATTCCCATTAAATTCTCGATATATTCAAGGACACATAGAAAGCACACATAAACATATAAGAGCGTATGCGTGAAACTGAAAACCCCTGTTTAGTCTATACAAAAAAACTGAGTGATATTCTCAAACAGATCTAATGGATGCTATAAAAGCTCACCGATTATATGACCATTAATTTTGAATTAATTCTGGAATTATTTGGAAATATTCGCTATTCTCACTCACCTGAACGCCCTGAACATCGCCATGGTGAGGGGATATTGCCGCTGGAGACGGACTCTGATGTCACGTCCAGCACGTAGGCCTCCCCTGATCAATATCATTGATTTCCCGCCAATTTCACCTGTCACCCAAAAGTCGTCTGCTAATCTCAGGGATTACCCTGACTGATTAACCTGATTTAATCATTACCCATGGTGACTTAGATTGTCCCTTTTTTCTTCTAGATTTTGGGAAACTGAATATATCCTTAGATTTTGTCATTAATTTGGGCATACAAGAAAATATTGAAAAAGAATGAATCAAATACTGTTTGAGTTACAGCCAATTTGAGCTCCCTTAGAAACAAGCTGGATTTGGGTACTATTGTACCTATGTCGATTTTGGTACTATTGTACCTATGTAGGCTTCAGAAACCAGAAAACCTGTTGAAGATCATACAAAATTATTTTTTAAACCAGAAGTAGCACTATCATACCCAGGGGTGGACAGAACCACGGGCCCGGGGGCCCGAGGCCCTTAAAAACAGGTCGGGCCCCTAGATTTTCTGGCCAAGGGGCCCGTCTGGCCCCTAGAAAATCTTGTATAACAATTACAGATTTCTTTATATTTTACAATAAAACATAATGTTTTCAAAGACAATTGGATTATATATATGTTAGGGCCCCTAGATTTTGGTGTGGGCCCCTAGATTTGGAAAGCTGGGGGCCCGACTGGCCCCTGGATTTTTAGACTTATGTCCACCCCTGCATAACCTACACCAAGACTTCTCAGATTGAATGCAAATAAAAAGACAACTGTTGCATAAACTCGACAACTGAACCCCAGGAACTAGAAGACCTGAAAAAAAGTCTAAATTAGCTAGTCTGATTGAAAATCTCGAATTCAATCAAGCAGTCAAGGGGCCGTACTTTACACATACGCACGCACCAAGGAGGAGGCAGGGGGGTCTGACATTTTTGAAAATCTGCGCACGTTCTTTTATTACAAATTCAATGCTTATTTCAACGCAAGGGTGGATTGCAGGGGGGGGGGGTCTGAATTGTTATATGTATTGGGAACATGTTTCGGCATTGCGCATTTAATTTGGTCTGCTCTCTTTTTGAGTAAATACCGTTATGACATACCAAAAGTAGATGGATATATCATATATCCATTTCATGTGTTGCATATATTATATACGCTTTACATATTCTTAGATGGTTATTTAAAGGGGATTTTAAAGGTCAAACAAGAAATGTGCCCTGTCACGACATACAAAACACACACATATATATCTCTCTATATATAAAACATTAAATAACCCCACGTCATGAATATACATCTTTAACCTCAATCATGAAATAAACCCAGGCTATGGTATACCAAAGACAAGTGGATTTTGAACGTCAAACATGAAATATGCCCCGGTCAGGGCATACAAAAGACAGATATATATGTCAAACATAAAAAAAACCGTAACCTTATCTAAGAAGTATTGCCCAGTCTTAGAAGCCTTAAATAACGCTTTGACCAGTTTATTTTCCAAAAGAACACACCCATATAAGATATGTTTGATACAAACCAGTATTCAAATAACCAAAGAAATAATCATACACAATTCACAACGCAAAAATAACAAAAAAACAATCAATCAATCAAACCATGATGGTCAGGTCACCTAGTTTGAAAAACTAGGTCGGAAAATGTCTAAAGATACGCTTAACCATATATTTATTATGTATACTCTCTGACACAGAGTAGGTCAACAAACATGTACATGTTGTCGGGCCTTACTACCCCTGTCTGCCTATGTACATGGCCTACTTACCCTGCATACCACTCGCCACTAAACTGGTGGCTGCTATCATGTAACAACAACTTCTGTATGAAATCAAATCCCGTATTCCAGATACCTAAAGTGCCTTGGCCATTTGCTGCCCATACACAAACGCAAATAACGGTGATTTAAAATTTCTAGTCCAATGGAAGAACTGTTGTACCGACGGAATTGGATTTCCTGAATAAAATAAAATTTAAAAAATCGTGGATACATGCAGTAGAATTTTACCAACATGTTGGTAATATTTTCTTTCCGATTATGTCTGAAACAGCCATCATGGAAATATTACCTAGATAAGTTAGAGAAACTTGATGAGTGTTTTCAGCGCACATATACATGCCCTTTGTCCGCTCCATTACACAAGTGACGCAAGTTTTATATTTGAGGTTAGATGTATCATCACTTATATCCATACAAATCTAAGAATAAATCTGTATACACATGTTTATACATCTATATTCATGCATCTTTCACACCTTTTGACAACTATATTTTGAGAAAACCTTTCAAATATTTACATTTATAGTTAGTTTTTTTTCATTTGCTTAACTGTCGTTGTATAAGAGTTCCATTTAAGGATGCATAAGGCACACTTCTATAAAAAGTGAATAGAACATACCAAACCCTGCCTGTCTACGGGTTATTAAACAGAATTGTATGCTGAAATATTTACGGAGAATATCCTACTTCATTTCAGTACACACACGTATGAATGATCTGCATCGAATGAAACCCACGAGGTTTAGGTCACTTTGGTCGTAACCTAATATAAAACTGCGTGTTCTTGTTTATGTGGACATTGGTTCTGAAGCCCTTTTGAAGGTTGTAGTGATAAGGCTGACAGAAAATTATCTGTTCAAACTTGATCTTGTGTAAACGGTATCTTCCTCTTCAGGTTGGATCTTTAGGCTGGTGGAGCGACAAATATTTCTTATGTGAGGTAGCCTCCCACAAAACATTTTCAGCAGTCAGTTGACAATGTCAGACGAAGAAATTAAAATATGAATGCTGATGAGGTAAGAAGTTGTTAACTACGATTCCCCAAATTCCCTGGGTTTTTCCTGACATTGATTTTGTTGTTGTTGCATTTTCCCTGCTTTCCCTATGAAATGCTCTACAACAAGGATGTTCCTAGATATGTGGTATATAATCTTGGGCCATTCCCGCGACAGGAATTAAATTCCTGCAATAAGAAAACTTTGAAAGAGCCAATGTTACCATACTAACAATTCTCAGAAAAAATTAAAAAGTATCTCAAGTACACCAGATACCGAGAAACTAACCTTGTTTAGATTTGTTTGAGGGGACTTTTGATTTACTCAAGACTATCTTGTTCTAGGAATATCACTATTTAGGCTTGGCCTCAGGCAGATGCAGACATTCCCTAGTCACTTTCCTGGCTGATACTATTTGTGTTTTGGTGCATCAGGTAGACTGGCTGACGCTTACGCTCGTGACTATCCCGCTTAGCGAGCCGCCCTTCCCTGGGGATGGATGACTGGGAGGATGCGGAAGAACTGACTGAATCGAAGGAAAACACTGCGCGGCATTTGAAGGGCGTTTCCAAGGGGGTCTGTAGGGGACTTGGCTCCTGGGAATGATTTAACATCTGCTGTGGCCTAAAATCCAAGGCCTTATCCTCCAGTAGGGGCTGAAAGGGCTTCCAATCCTCCAGGGTTGATTTGGTCAGACTTCCCGCACGGTACCTGAAGCGACTGCTACAGAAGGTGTCACGGCCACGCGTGTAAAAGCGGGGTGGTTCAGATGCTGTGAGTGGCCCGCGTGCAATGGTCCTGTTCCCTATGCTACTACTACCGCCTTCCTCCAGGGTCTTATCCCGACTCCTACTTCCTCCTGCAGCCTGCCTGCTTGACCCAGACCCTGCTGTCAAGAAGAACCGACTGCCTATTTTCCCTCCTCCCGGTCTGGGTCCCGGAGAGGGCCTCCAGTTGTTGGACCCTGGTTGCCCGCGAGCTGCTCGGTTGAGCTGCTCAGCTCGCCAACTTTGTCGCACGTAGTTCACCGCCAGCAGGACAAGCTCGTATATAAGCAGGATCCACAGTGCGCAAACTGCAATCACATACTTGCCCTGACCATTCATGTCCATTATGAACTTTCTTTTGGAGTAATGCAGGCGTCCCTTTTTCCCTTGTTTTCTGGATTTTTTTTCTCTGAGTTATTTCTATTTTTGTGCTGTGCTTTACAGATTCACTAAAACATGGACTATAGACCTCCCACTTCAGTGCCTCTTGTTCTATCAAATGACAAACATGTTTTGTACAAAGAAACATGATTTCTTGTCGATGTTGTTGTCATAGCGCTAAATTTTCCCAGGAAACCAAACTTCACACTTCTAATTAATTGGCGTTAATACTCTTTATCATGAATTTCCTTTAGCAATAAACAGGTGGCTAACATAAGCCACTTCCTGAAAAATGTTTTTGGTATTTTGAAAAGCCTTGGATTTTTTTCAATATTCCAAGGGCCAAACTTAAGATCATGTAAGTAATGCCGATGTACTCTCCCGGACGCTGTAGGGGCTTTAGCATGCCATTGCAAGCAGCTCTACCAACGGGCTATAATTCTGATCCACCAGTTACAGACTCCTGTCAATATTCTTTTAATGTAATACAGACTACCTGATATCTTAATAAATATAGGCCCAGATCACCCTGACAGGACCCTCTGGGTGTCATGTGGACATCTTAGAAACCTAAGCCCAATATCATGGTTGGGGGAATAGGACCCCCAGGTTTTTGTGAAGGACACCCGCATATCATTGTCAGTTTTGGTGTTCTGTGGACACCCAGTTATTTTAAAATCCACTGAGTCCTGCACTCCCTCTGATTCTGAAATTAAACTGGCAGTCTTACATTCAACAATAATCAGAACAATGGGTAGTCACTAGGGCCCTAGTGGGTTACTAATATAAGAAGAACCGTGAGGGCGTCCGTGGGTGGCCGTGCGACCCAGGGGGTTTTGTCACGACCCTTGGGCTTTGCCCTCGGGTTGTACGATCCCTATGGGTCGTACGTCCAACTGAGGACGACCCCAAAGGATCTTCTGTATTTCATCACCCTGTACTAATAGCTTAGTACTTTTAATATATTATCATCTTCTATAATTTAGTTAGGATCAGACCTAGCAAGTCTACCTCTAGGCAGAGACATTTTACGCTCCCAGCGCCACCTGTTAACCAGTATAAAAGATGCTGCAAGGGTAGGGAGCGAGTTAGTTAGGAGTTAGAGTTTAACCATAGAGTTAGAACAACTGCTCAGAGTTATACCTACGGCTCCTGCGCAGTATACTGGAGTTTACCAATACCAACAGCTTCGGACAAAGGATTGTGATAGAGCTAAGCACTAGGGCGGTCTGGAATGCGCTGGAACAACTTGTATTCTAAATGTGGTTGATCGCTGAGTAGGAGATGGGAAGGTGGACTGATGGAGACTTATTCACTGTGGCTTTGACTCGGGATGAGATGTTAATTGAATAAAAGACCTTTCACTTTACCAGCTCCCTCATCGTCCATTTCTTTTGAACTATTGGGGAATGGATGTATTAACTTTAAACGCAGGCTGATCGGCTCGATAACCTGGATGAACGACTCATGGATCAATTAACTATACACATCAAGCAGTATTAAATCAAACATTAACAATAGTTCAACCCAAGCAAAATACAAAATAATGTTTAAATCCATGAATCTGTCAATACACACTGCCCCTAATACACACCACTTGTTGGCTGTGCGGATGATAAAAGTACATGTATTTATCACCCGCATGGCCGACGAGCGGTGCGTATCAAGTGCAGGTCATATTGCCAAGCAATACGCACCGCTCAGTGTGGGCTCCTTGTATTCACAAATTGTTTCGTATTTTGAATTTTGTTTGGGTGATAAAATAAAGAAGCACATTTGGGATCGTCCTCGGGTGGCTGTACGATCAATGGGGATCGTAGGAACCTCGGGCTTTGCCCTCGGTATGTGACGATCCCCTATAGGTCGTACAGCCACCCTCGGACGCCCCCAGCAGTGCTTGTTAATATAGTATTTGTAATTGGTTTTAACCTGTTTGTTTGTGTTTGTTTGTTGTTGTTGTTGTTTGTTTTTTTTTGGTTTTTTTTTGGTTTTTTTTTGGGGGGGGGGGGGGGGGGGGGTGACCATGATATCACAAACACGAGGGGCAGGAAGTCTCATAATTATGACCTAAGCACAAAGAATGGGTGCCCCCCCATCCAGAGGCTCAGGCTTCATAGATACAGTAAGTGATACATATCATACATATTGTCTGCACGTGGCCCTGTAATCAATCATAGAGCTTATCAATAGATAAAAACTATCAGGAGCAAATAGCTGCCCTTGTGATATATCTAAAACTGACTACAAATAATCAATACAATTTTATCAGTTTATCACCTACACTATCAAGTTATCTTTAGATCCGTGCTATCTGATTTTAGGGGTTTTCCTGTAGTGTGTGAGGTTAGCGTTACAATGTTTGAACAGGATTCCCACATAATTTTGAAAATCAATTAAGACCTTTTTCAAACCAATTTAAGACCAAAGTTTGAAAACGTTAAGACCCAGGGCTTGACAAATCAATTTGAAACCTGGTTGCCCACTGGGCAACTTGGGCCCAGAAAGTGGTTGCCCAGCTACAAAATGGTGGTTGCCCAGCTACAGAATGTGGTTGCCCAGTAAGATTTGAAGAGAATAACATAAAATATATAGATGACAAATAAAATAAGATTTAGATATTGATTCCATGGATTTATGGGTGAAAAGTTGATATTCATAATTTTCAAACCCAAATTTTAGACCTTGACTATGGTTGCCCACTGGGCAACTCACGCACACATTTCAGTGGCCCAGTATGACTCTTTGGTCCTGGGCCACTGGACACCCGATTTGTCAAGCCCTGAGACCTATCGATGTTTGATTGTAAATTTTTGGTAATTATACATGCTCAATAGCAGCAGTGGAATCTCACAGTTACTACACTTACAATCCTAAAAAAAACTTTGATTCAAGACAATTTAAAGACCCTTTGCTACAAAACTGTCAAATCTATGACTTTTTTAAGGTGTCAGATTTGAACAAATTATTTAAGACCTTTTAAAACCGTTTAAGACTTGCGTGGGAACACCGTGATAACGTAATAACAGGGCTCAACATTAACTTTTTAGCTTTACTGCCCGTCAGGTAGGTGTAGGTGGAATTTTACCTGCCCGACCCTTAAATTCACCTGCCCACCTTTACTTGATTATTATAATATGGCAGAAATTTTACCTGTCCTCTGGGCAGGTGGATATCAAAATTTACCTGCCCTACCTCAAGTTTTACCTGCCCCGGGCAGGCACGCAATTATTAATGTTGAGCCCTGGTGATAAGTATTTCACTCCTGCAAGCATGTAAACAAGAAGTAGAGCTATAAATGTCCTGCTCATGCATGACCGATGTTTGTCCCTCAATGACCTATAGAGGTAACCATTTAGTATGCCTATTACTCCAGGCCTTGAGCCCTGACAGGGAGCTGAAGTGATGTTGATTGACTACCACCAGTGTGACCAGTGCCCCCTCACCTCTCACAACCTTCTACTATAAATGGGCTACCTGGCTTGAGAACTCAAAAGAAAGCATCTCTTCCACCCTTGCTGCATCTCAGGATTTCTTTTTATTATTATTCTATTTATTTTATTTTTTTGTGGTGGGGAGCGTTATATAGCACTCTTTGGTTTCAAGCATGCACTCCAATAACGTTAAGTATTACACAACTAAAGTAGATCTACTGAGTGACCTATCACTCATTGACAACCTATGTCAACTGGTTTGCAGAAAGCTTTAGCGATTAAAAGTGGTCAACAGTTTTAGCAATCTCCAGGTAGGACCCAGGGTTCTTCCTAGAAAAAAATCTCGAGTATCAAAAGCCCCATTTGGCTGATCCAAAGGGGGCCTTCTTTTAGAAAATCGTGGGCTTTGTCTTATATATCTTTTAAAGTTTCAGGAATTTTGATGCGGGAATGGCCCCCTTAAAGTCATCCTAATGCGGGAATTAAATTCTTTATGCGGGAATCCCGCATGCCTAGGGAGAACCCTGAGGACCCCTGTGCAGATACCGGGTTGGGCTTCTGTTCCTGGGAAGAATATACTATTATATAGGCCCCCAGTAGCCAATACCGATCGTAAAAGGTTCTATGAGGTTTGGGGGGGGGGGGGGGGGGGCAGAACTGGAACTGACCAAGTGGTTCAATTGGTTCGATTCCCAGTTGGTGTCTAGGTTCACTAAGGGATGAGGCATGGCAAAAATGATTTCCAGGTTTTGATCCCCTGCTATTTACCCGATCTGTCGCCCTTATCTTATAGATATGATCACCAAAGACTGAACAAGGCCTAAACACTTGTCTGAAAAGTATGAATTCGTCCTATCTTGTTTTTGCCATGAAAATGACCCTGGCTGAGCCGATTTTAAGAGCATTCTGGTCCCTGTCTGGGGGGGAGGGGGGGGGGGGGGGTCCTCTTGCAGTCTTGGCATGATGTCATTTCTACAGGTGGGTGGGTCGCACGACAAAACATGACAAGGGGGGGGGGGGGGGGTAAAAAATGGTAAAAAATAGCATGATGTCATTTATGGGCGGCCCCATGGATCTAGATTTCTTTCAAATACATAGACTACAGATGTAGTCTTTATAGACTAGATCTAGTATAGATCTAAATCTAGATCTAGACCATAAGATCAATACAAAACTCAATAGATCTAACATTTTATTTTTGGAAGTGCATGCATGTAGCCTAGTAGACCTAGTAGACTATGAAATTAGTCAAGTGTGTGCATCTACCTTCAAATAATAGCTTGGTATTTCACATTATGATCAGGACAGATACTTGATCAGTTGATACTTATAACAATACTGTCAATAGTAATCTAATGTTATCAGCCTTCCCTGCTCCTAATCATGGTCTATCAGGATGGTTGGTAGTCCTGTCAGGTCTTGTTTTTACTGGCCCAAACTGGGTCAGTCAGCATGTGATATGATTCTGAGACAGACCCGGATATGTAACTGGGTCTGTTCTCTGTTTCATTTCAAAGAAATACTCTGCTGTACCCACTGTAATCTTAATAGAAATACCACAGAAAAGGCCGCAATAGCGCATTCATCTTTGACGGCCTCAACTGACCCCCAGTCGGTCAGCACTTGGGGTACTCCCCCCTCCCCGGACCTACTGAGTCTGTCCAACCATTACTAGAAGTGACAGCGTTCTATCTCTAATAACCTACAATATAGAAGAGGTACAGTGAAAACAGTAACACATATTGTCTTACCTGTGGATAGGCTTTTCTCGCTGACAGGTATACGTGCCTCAGAACATGCAATCTTAACAGACTGTTCAAAGACGTAGTCGCGTGCCTTCTCGATCTTTGTTTGTAAACACAACAGAGGGCGCTCCAATGACATTGGGCGGTGGACGGTGAAATGTGGACCACCAGGAGGTTGTTGATCCACTAGATGGCGCCATTTGTATTGGATCAAAATCAGAAATAAAGCAGCATAATATAGCTATTACTAAATTATACTTAAGTGATAATATAATCTGTAGGTGGAAATGTGTGGCAGTGCAAGAGATTGATGTTTCTGCTAACCTGCATTCATGCTACTTTATTTCAAAACTCAATTCTATTTCCTTTGTGGAAAGATGTTGACAGCAAAAACCTGGTTTTAAAATATTAAATGTTGATGAAATTATTTCTTTTGTTACCTAAGATCCAGTAGCAGGGTACCAACCCAAATTCCATTTTTAAATTCTCTGTTTTCCCTGTGCTGCGGCAATTTTTCTGTGTCATATCCAGGAAGTTGTTCAAATGTAAAACCATCTGCATGTAGAAAAGATTTTGACAAAGAGTCAAATCCCTAATATCTTGATATTCAGAACCTGACCAAAAAAGATTAGATCTACCTGTTTATTTCCTGTTTTTGGCAAAATTTGCAAATTCCCTGCATTTTCCCTGTCACAAGCAGTGTCAGGGATTCTTTTTGTCATTAATTTTCCTGTTCTGTTGGTACCCTGCAGAAGGCTCCAAAATTATGTAGGCAGTGGATGAAAAAAAAGAAACTGAGAACTCTTTTTGCGCGTGCTTTTTCATATTTTTCTGACCTGTGCAGGATAATGTTTCAAGTATAGGTAGACTACCAGATGTTTTGATTTTGCTTATAATCTATGTCCAGAAATAGTCTACACTCAATAGATCTAGAAAACAGACAACGGACCAATATTTTTGGATAAGGAATTAGGAACCATTAAGTATTTACTCATAGAACCATTAAGTACTTACTCATAGAGTCTACCAGATTTTACCAATTCTTCATTGAACGAGCAATTTTAGAAGACACAAAAATGAGTAAAGCCCATAAATTACTTGCTAACGCACGTTTTATTTCGTATTTAGGCATTTCCATCTGAACCACCTGATGGCAATCCCGTGCAACAATGTTTTGGTGGCTTTATTTCTGTACACAATTAACAATACAATAATACACTCAATTCCCACTGCTTACATTCTTAAATATTGCTCCGATAATCTGAAGCTTTCTTATTATTATTTAGAATGAATTATCAACTTGATAGAACTGTAACACTTAAAAGAAATGTCGATTTTGATTTCCTCTTAGCCTCTGAATCAAATACACCATCAATGTTCAACTTTTTGTTTTTTCTTTCATTTAACATGGATTACTTTACAATGTGGGGGTTCTTTTCTATCCTGTTGCCAGGGTTTCCATCAGTAGTATACGTTCCTATGTATTTCAAGAGAATTACAAATATGGATGGCTATAGCTGAACCAGTAGTTTTCTTATAATGCTTAGGTTGGAGTTCTAGAATACATAATATGTATTATGTTTATATTGATACAGAATATAGAAATATGTGTGTACACAATGGCTAACATGCAAATGTAATTTTTGATTTTTTTTTCATCTGGAAAATAAGGTCTCAATAATTAAGCACGTTGCGTATGGTGCCTCAAATTTTAACTGTTAAGTGTTAACAATATATCTATCTTATTTACTAAAACAAATCAATTTACAAATAGATCAAACTATGTCATTTTACTCAAATGAAAAATATCAATTATATTAAGCACGTTACTAACAATGTTCAGCACAATCCAAATCGGAGACCGTTTTTGAGGCTGTTAATGATCTGACCCAAACTTAGTATCCAACGATATCTTTGGCACCATCTACAATAATCAAATTGTTAGCAGATCATCAAGAAATTGGTAAAATGGCAGCATGTTTCTGTCGGAAGTTCACTTCCTTTTACCAGATTAGTAGGCAATCACATCGACATAAAGACCAGTTTTCAAGCACGGGAAAAAGTCTTGAACGGACAGTGAGACAGTGCATTATTAAGCGGGGTATCAAAACCCTGGCTATGAACCATGTCCAACGGCAACCAAAAATAGAAGTTCACAGCTTCTATTCCGGTGAAACGTATCAAGCCAACTACACATAACAAAAGTCCTTGTGGGACAACTGGCCAGTTTGCGTACATAGTGTCTGAAAGCTGTAAACCCACCTGCAAACCAACAAGCGAGGTCCTAACCAATACTCTAGGATAGTTGCAAGTATACAGTGTTTTCTTTCCCCCACAACCAACATGAATCATCGTGCCACATACTTTACGTAATAATAAAGATGTTTCTGGTCTGCATGACAGTTATGAGCACATTGAGCAAGCTTGGAGGTTCGAAAAAAAAAAACATACACGTTTCAAAAACGGCGAATGAAGCAGTTTTCTTTTTCTTCTTGTAGTTAGTTCAGACGCTAGGGGGTAGCCATGCTACACTTAACGGTATATACACTGACTGTATAAGTATATCATATGAACCAATGCACTATAGCGCGTGCTTACAGAGTTTGTTTTATTTTTTTTAGTCACCGTCCTGTCATCACAAGGAAACAAGTATCACAATCGATCCTGGCGAGCCCAGCAGGGCGCCGCCGAAGCACCATCAGATGCTAATCATTATAGATATATTCATATATCATCATCATCATCGGTTGCTGAAGTGGATATGAGCGGCTCAGCATCACGGACAACCAACAGCCAAAAGATGGAGAAGAAAAGTCTTAAGTCCTCGGGATTTTTCTCCCCATCAAAACACGGACAGTGGTAATAGTAGTAGTAGTAGTTGTAGTCATGCAGTCACCACTCAGCTTGCGTGTTGTTATTATTTTCTGTACACTTTTTTTTTCTCATATATTTTTTTTAGTGATGACGCAGACCGCGGCGAGGAGCCACAATCACAACACAAGGCTTTTTCACTCTGAGGAGGAAAAAATAAAAGTGTCTCACAGTTGTGTAGTCCTCACGATTTTTCTTTTCACACCACAGGACTTGGTGAGATAAGACAAAGTCATACGGGGGGAGGTGCCCCTGGGTTGTTCCCCTCTCGCGGGTACGCGGTAAGAGTAGTCACATAGCAAAACACCTCACGGGTTCCCACAGCACAACAGAAGCGCATCTCGTTCAGTCGCTCAATCACTCCCTTAAATCCAGGCAGTTACTCATCATCCAATTTGATTTTCCTTTGGCCAATCAGTTGGTAGCAAGCCCCATTACCAACCCAAAGGGGTCCATCTTTCTTTCATCCAGTCAAAAAAAGTTCTTCGCAAGCTTTCTCCTTTTTTCGCCCTCCACAATCGCCAATCTCACATTCTTGCGGGCGATAAGCTTGGGTGAATGAGTATCGTGGACCATTCGAATCAACAACAGCCTTTCCGAAAGTCCCATGTCCTACGTGTGGTGGTAGCCCCTGCAGGTACAGCAGCAGCGGCAGCAGAAAGAAGCCCGTGACCCCCGCCCCGGGGTGGGGTAAGACTAACAGTGCTGACCAAGGTGGGGCGCGAGCAGCAGCCCCGGGTATCATGTAGCCGATCCTTCAGTGGTACGCGGGGCGCACCGTCTACTTGGGGCCGGGGGAGGTAGAGGCAGGCGCTGGGGCGGCTGGCTTCACAAACTTATCAGTGCTGGTTCTCCGCTGAAAATGAAAGCGCAAAGATGTCTATATATTTAGAGACAATGTATGAATTGCATCCGTAAGAATTAGTGGCATTAGGGGCTAGACTGGCCCATATATGGTCTATATTTTAAAAAAGCATCAGTGTATTTTCTATCTTCAAAGCCGGGTACATCTACTAAAAGCGAGTCCATAACATCTTTCACATCCGCATGTTTTCAGCCAAGAAGATATATCATGTGTAATATCCAGACGAGTAAACAAAATCAATATCATAACTTGAGCTCAATTCAATATTGATGTGTACATTTCTAGAAAATCCTGACACTGTTATTTTCTAAAATTAATATTTGATCAATATTAATAAAATAGATCTAAGTATAAAAAAAAATTCTGGTTTAGCCCTTACCGGTCCAATGGCCATGAGTTCGTGGGCACCGTGGGGAGCGACGGGCGGCATGTGAGAGAATACTGGGGGCGATGTGCCTGGCAGGTAAGTCGGGGTGGAGTGGGCCATCCCGCCGCAACCCCGCATCGGGCTGGGAGGGCTGAAGGCGGGCGAGCCGTAGTGAACACCTGCAAACACGCAAAAACTCCTGTCACACTTGTGGTCCAGAACTGTAATACTCAGGGATGTAAGTTGGATACAGTGAAAAAAGTCGGAAATGGCAGTAAGAAAATCTGATTGTGACCTTAAATGTTGTAAAATGTGTTCTAAATATCAAAATTTGAAACTGATTTTGGGTGGTGCTGGAGAAGAAAACTTACATCCCTGAATACTTTTGTTAGTGTTTGTATCAGTATGCTATATGTAATTCCAACATGGAAGAGGATTATTATTGGAATGAGTGTGATTAATAAGAATATCAACTTACTTGAAAAAAACAATAACAAAAAAAAACAAAGAAAAAGCAAAATACATGTGCCGAGTTTCGCTTAATCTAAGAAGTACTCCCTTGATATTTCTCAGTTTCTATTAAATAGGAGATAGAATTCGAAAAGAGTATTAATGTTTTACCCAAAAAAGTTTAAATGCAAACACATCCATTCTGACAGACAATGGTGCTAGTAATCAGGATAATGACTACTCGTACTAATTTTCTCTTTCAAATAAGCTCTTATATTCCTTGTACATAGCGTTTTGCATAGTTATATTTTTTTATTCATGTAATCCCATTTATTTTTAGATCAATGCCTTTCCTCTGAAACACAGGATGCATCATTCCAATATAAAAAGTCACAGTTCCATTTAAAACACTTACCTGGGGAGAGGGGTCTGGAGGAGCCGGGCGACTGGACCGTGATGGGACTGGACACGGTGCGGGGTCGGGCTGGAATATGCGGCTGGCCCTGACCCGGTAGCAGCGCCGCGAAGTCACGTACTCCAGGCTGCTGCTTTGTCATTTCATTAAAGTGCCTGCAAGAAGGGAAGAAATAGTTTAAAACTTGGGAATTGGAATACAAAGTGTTGGTTATATACAAAAGTTATTCTTTTGCGTTTGGTCAATGCTAAGGTAATTATCGGTATGCCTGGCATAAACTAGATGTGTAGCTATGAGGGATTGATTTATCAAAGCTAACAGATATCCAATTATCTACTATGAAATTATCCGAAGTTCAAAAGGGGCTTTCCTTTAAATAAGGCAAATTTTAATGTTTCATGTTTATAACAAGTCGTTTATCTATTCATATAGGATATATATTTCTTTATACGGATACCAGTCTGATCTGACAAATAGAGAACTGGAACCTAGTTCGTTCTACTTTCTTTCACAGCAACCCGAGGTTTCTAACCACTTCTCATCTGGGCTTAATTCAACGCCTGAAACTTTCTAAAAAAAACTTGTTATTCACTTCATTTCTCTCAGTTTCAAACATCTACCGTTAACCTCGTGAACTTACCGTTCATCGTCCATTTCCAGACTGGACTCGCTCTCTGACAGGTGTCTGCAGAGCGCCTCGCGCCGCTCGATCTCCAGCTGCAGTTTACGCTGCAGCCTCAGGTTCTCCTCACGGATCTGCCGCTCCTCCAACTGGTAGTGGGCCATTTTCTCCACATCTAGCAACGAGGTAATGAAAATATTGTTTTCATATTCATTTGACGCGGTGATGATGATGGTTACAGCTTGGGAATTTCTTTTTAATCTTGAACTCGTAGTGTTTGGGAGTGCCTGTTTCCCATATATATTATGAAGATTTAGGCGACTTAATGTTTGCGATGTATCAATTTTGTAGTTTTGGTTCTTACCAGCGTATTTGCAGCGTGCAATAGAAAATCTATAAATATGTTTTATATTATTCAGTATTACCCTCCTAACGCACACAGGAACTGTCATTAAACTATCTTAACACATTAAAGGGAATGGCGACGCGAAAAAAGACATTTAGAAAGTGCGTGCAAGACCAGACAAATTTAGTTTAAATCAAAAGCGCATTCGCTATTAGTTCCTTCATTTTAAGCCCAGCTATTTTCGTTTGATTCTGAGGATGTTTTGCTTTTTTAACACACTTCTTTTATCACTTGGCAAGAGAAACAATTCTACATTGCAGAAAGTTACAGCATAAACTCACGTTCTGTCTGCGCATTGATGAGCTGATTGCGGAGTTTCTGGACCTCGCCCCGAAGGTGCTGGATGTGCTGGGTCAGGTTGCCGGCCATGTCGCCATTGTTGATGTCGCGCGGGGACGGGGGCGACGACACGGGCTGGTCCAGCTTCTCCTGCAGCATCCTGCAGCACAGAAAAAAAGAGAAGTCAGAATAATAGTACTGACTTAGACCAAGGAAAAAAATACATTCCAGTAACCTGACCTACTCTGATTTTTTGCCCCAACCCTGACAGTTTGAAAGAATTTTTAGCGAAAATTATTTAGAATTAATTTTAGTATCGCATCACTGAGTGTGGGACATTTTCTCTATATTAAAAGGTATTAAGAAAAACAAAACAAAATAAACAAAAAAAACAAACAAACAAAGAGGAAATCCCGACCTACCATCCCTCACTTATTTGGTTGATGCTACCCTAATACAAGAATGTTTTTCCCTTGGTCTAATATATAGCAACAGCTTTCCGCAAAAACGTCGGACATCCGGATAGTTCACAAATAACGTCAGACATCCGGACATGTCAGACTTAGATACGACGGGAGGAGCAAAATATATCTATACTGGACGAGGGAACATCTTTTTGCAATATTGGGAAAGCTTTAGGAATAGGCTGCAGCCTAACAGAATTATCAAAGATAATTCTCAGTTTGCACTTCAAACATTTAAGACTCACGAACTGGCCTGCAAGTTACAATGCCACCTATAAGTCTAATGTTTGATTTCCCTTGTTGTTCTACATCTTCATTATTACATAAAGAAACCCCTTATCCCCTGGAGCTGCTCCCCAGCTGCTCACCTTTTCTCCGCCTCCAGCTTGTCCATACGCTTCCAGAGCCGGTTGACGAGCGACTCCTGCTCCTGCTCCAGGGCGTTCTCCAGCTCCACCTTCTCCCGCCGCAACTGGCAGAAACAAGGCAAAGGGAAAAGATTAAAAGATGCGCATTACTGTACATCTTTTTTATAAAGAGGCACAGCCCTGGTGTGATGAATTTGAAATTGAAATAATTTTTGTGGAGTTTTTTTTAAAATAGTTATTCTATTTGAAGTGAAGTGACTCCGTTACCAAAAGTCCCAAAAAAGTAAGCAGAGTGGCGGACATGGGAAAGGTGTATAGAATATAATACCCTCTCTAGTCTAGCCGGTTAGTCATATGATAAAATCATGATACGTCTTTTTTTGTGATAAGGTGATCACCCTGGGTGATGTCTTGTTGTTCCAAGTTTTTTTTTTTTATTTCGATTTGTTCTTAATATCTAATTATCAGGTTGCTTATCAATTCAAAATTTTAATTTGAGACCTCTTTGAGACCAACCAAGGCCAAGGTTTTGAAAATAGGAATATGAATCACTGAGGATCTCCGAAGTTTTGAAAACGTATGGTTTAATATGGTGACTGAATGTTGCCAAAATCTACAATCGTAAACAGCAAATTATGATTTTTAAGGGTGTTAAATCAATTTGAGACAAAAACTGTTGATACCTTTGTAGTTATCTATATGATCAAAACTGAGTTAACACCTAGTTACTGTTTTTTGACATTCTGTGCGTTTGTTCACGACATCTCTAACCGGCTTTCATTTAATTTGATTGGATATAGACCCTTTGCTCCACATAGATATTGTGCCCATGACGTCACATCACCCAAAATAGACTGGTCGCCATATTGGTAATCAATCATTATTTCTAAATCTGGAACATCTAGAACAAACATTTATACTTCATTTACTTAACACAAACTGAATCTATCATAGTAAGCAATCCACACCTTCTAGGATTTATAAATTTTGAATTCATTACATAGCCACCAAGTCATGATCACCACATGATGATCACCAAAAAATTGGTCACATGACCACATTTGCACAATGAAAAACTTCAAAAGGTGTACTACATGGATCTTGATAAGGTTTGATAGTAAATACCATGCTAACAAAAGAATGTGCTAAAAATTGAACGGATATTGTTGGTGTTGGTTAACCTATTGAGAGTTGGAGGTCACATCTCACCTGCTCCAGCGTGGTCTGTTTGGAGAGTGTGTCCGCCTCCAGCTTCTCGATCTTGCGCATCAGCTTGTTGACCTGGTACTCCTGCTCCTTCTCCAGGGTCTGCTCCAGTTCCACCTTCTCCTGCCGCAACTGGCAACACACAAAGTGAAGATTACAGGTTAATGAAGGACTTCAGATCAGTTAACATTTTAGAAACAGTATACGTTTTCGCAAAAAAAAAGAAAGAAATTAACATCTTTAACATGTGAATCAGAGACCTTGTATGTATATATAGGATATATCGAGACTGGAAAGCTAGAGGGAAACCTGTTATACACTACAGGTCTGCCACCTGGTGCTGGTTGGATTGGATTTGGATGACCATTATGTCTATGGTAAAAATGGCATAGGTGGTACCACTTGTTATTCCAAAAATACACTGGTAATGATCATCCCCTGGTCACAGTTGACTAGCTGGGCTCCCACCAGCCACCAGGGAAATGGGCACATAGGGCCATAGAGAAGCTTTCCAGTCTCAATATAGCCTATATATAGTAATATACATACAATTGTTGTTGAGAAAAGCTTTCGGGATTCATGTTAGGTAATAAATGTATACGATATCTGTTTCGGACAAAATGCATTCCACCATGTGTTTTAATCACCTTTTCTGAAACAGCAGAATCGTCTCACGAATAGCTTGTAATTCTGCTAGCTGACGACCAATGTAATACCTATGTTGTCTACACTATACTAAGTATGTCCATTATGTATTCCCTTAACACTTCCATGGTAAACTTTTATCTCCTCACACTACCACCATGGCAATTTTCAAAAGCCAATAATGTCGTTCATTGTATTATATTTCAAGTCCAATGCCTCAGCACAGTTTCACGGATCGTCAGCACGGCTAACTTCTTAAATTCTACCTATGACATGCTTTTGGAGTGGCTGTTTTTCATTGTTGGAAATATAATAGGGCCTACCCGTAGTTAGACAGAAATTATGTAAATTTCGATTAAATTGGACTGGGGCACTATGTTTTGCAGCTGTTAGTACAGATGTCTTAGCAGGGGCGCAGGTGTCAAATTGGTATGATTTAAGGCAGTTACGCTCCGACTACAACATTACTTCTATTACTGGCGAAAATTGCCTACAGCAGTAAATGTCAGCCTCTTGGGAAAATTGCCGATCAATCTGTTTTGGAAGTTAGCCTGCACAAACTTTACTACTTTGAATATACGTCTTTCTCATTTTTGTCGTCTTTTGGTTTCTCTGTGCGTCTTAAGAAAATCCACGTTTTGATAAATGAATTTAAATCCATCTGACCATTTAGGAGGGGGGAGGGGTGGTCCAGTAGATAGTACATGTATATGGGATATCTGCATGGCTGGCCAAGGTTTGATTCTTCAATGTGTCTAATGTTTAATCTTTCCACCCCCATATATTCAGTCATCAGTACTTTGTACAAACCAAAAACATGAATTGGTCTCAATATAGCTGACAAATTGCTGAATGGACCTTGAACTCCAACACTTGAACTCCAACACGTTGTCATCATCAATCATTTAGCATCTAAAGCATCTGATCACCATATGAACGTTGAGGGAATTCAATATATAAAGGACCTACAATGCGAAATTAGTGAGTAGGTCTGTGACAGGGACAGACAGATTTTGTTTTTGTTTTTGATAGTTATTGCTATTTTCCTTGTGGAACGGCAATACTAACAATGTCTAGCCTCATATGATAACATTATTTTGTTGAGTGCGTCACTGGTTTGCAAGGGGATAATTTGTGACAACTTTAGATAAAAATAAATCTCAGCTTAAACACCGGATGCTATTACTACATATTTGGATACGGGGGACCAAAAAAGTACATTGTCGTGAGCTAACTGAGATGATTTGTTCCGGTTGTCAATTTTCTTTTCATTTGACGTCCATTTTCTCATGAGTCATGAAAGGGGAAGGAAGATATGTTGTAAATTGTTTTTCCCTTGACTGGTTTTCAAGAATATCCACGACGTATTTTGCATACTAACCTGGGTCCATTATGTCGTATTCACTTCAAATATTTGCATATGTCAACTGATAAATCAACAAAGTTCTATGTACATTTTTTTTTTGTGAATGGGGACATTAAATTGCGTTATTTCTCTCTTTTTACTGTTTTCCCCCTATAGTGATACTATTATTTGCCAATGCAACCGTGGGTTTCAATTTTCCAAGAAATATCTCCAGCGCCGACAAAAATAGACGTTTGTAGTATAATCGAATATCTAAATATCATGATTTTCAAATAAATCTAATACATGATTTTTTCATGAGCCACAACATGGTAAACAAACAGTAGGAGAATTTTTGTAAGACATTATATTATTATACAGGAATATAACTCAGCGTTTATGAAAAAGTCTGAAACCAGAGAAAGAATATTTTAAATTGTCTTAAAATGCTTTAAAACGTAATGTAAGATATTAATTTTGAAAAATATTATTTGAGGTAATGATGTCAAAAATCTTAAATCAGACTAAAATCTGAAAACTTACATCCCTGAATATGTTATCTAAGACAGTCGAGAATCCAAGAACGCACTAACTCACATCCGTATCAGAGCGTGGCAAAACGCAGCAGGTTTACGACGTGCGTTCTTACCTCTCCACACTTGTACAATAATATCATAAAATCCTACCACAAACACCCGAGATGAGTGGTGAAGACTGTAGGTCAACCAAATCCAATGGGCTAGACGGCTGCAATGCTCTGATAACTACTGGTGAGATCGGACAAGCGCGGGCTAACCGGCCAAGTACGCACCAGTCAATATGGTACACACACGCTGATACCGTGATAGTTAGTCCTTTCATGACCTACTTACCTCTTATATATTAGTCTGAGCACCTAGCGGATTTAGACGTAACTACAGTCTACGTGATAGTGGGACTCCTGGGCCGCCCTGCATCATGACCATGGGTCGCCAGCCCTGGAGACTGGAAACCCAGTTATTTTTGCTTTATACATATTTTCGCGAAATTTACATCCACGAAATATCCGCGAAAATATGTATTTTTTTTCTATTTGATATGACACTTTACCCTTGAATGGCGAATATAAATTCTAGTGAATTAATCCTTTGTCTTTAAATTCCCAAAACGGTTATACATGTGAAAATATCTTTGTTCACACGGTATGTGGAGCCGGTGTGGGGATTGGTGTGGGGGTGGAGGTAGGGGTTGAGGAGTCGGGGATCCTGTCCAGAGGCCATCGGAAGACCCTACACGGATGTCCGGCAATTCTATGTTACTTGCACCAGGCCACCCTGACAAAAACATAAAGTTTCCTGTCCGGGGACCGAAAATAAAGTCACACGGATGGTAGGAAATTCTTATTTTTGTTTGGTAAGAAGATAACAGGATTTTTTTTGTGAAAAAAATAATCAGAATATGGGGGGAAAATTCTCAGTTGGCACTAAAATACCCAAGCGGTCTGACTTTAGGAAACAAAACTTTTTTTTAAGGGTGGCCCAAGTTAACGTGCATCTCTGCATACACACAATCTTATGATCTATATATCTAAAGAAACTGTAACTTAAGTATGCTCAGTACATTTATAAAACATGCGTCGGACTCAACAGATGTCTGCTGGATATATCTAGGTTTGTTTTTGACAACAAGGTCTGTTTCTGTTCATAAAACAAGGCTCGTAAAAGTGCGCTTTATTAACTGTGTCGGTCTGCTACACACTTTATTTCCTGGCAATGGATGCAGGAGGTTACAGGGAGAGAGTGTTAACCTTATCACTGTACGTGAGCGGTACTTAAATTTCCGTAAAGCAGTAATTCTTTCTTTTTTTTTGGGGGGGGGGGGGAGGGGGGGAGGGGGGGGGGGGGGGGGGGGGGGGGGGGGGGGGGGGGGGGGAGGGGGGGAGGGAGAGAGACTGAACATCAGTCCCCAGTAGTGCACGAGAAAAGGCAGTGATCCGATGTCGAGAATTCAAGTTTACACCAAAAATACCCAATAATATGAATTAGTTGCTTCAGACTTTGGACAATTTTTCTTTGGTGATATCTGTCAACGCACATCTCGCCTGACACACAATTATTTGGTCACTTAGACCCAAGAGCTCTTTTTATCTCTCTTTTAATCATAACCATGAAATCCGGACCAGGGGAGTGAGGTAACAAATACGATCGTCACACTAATAACAAAAACACATTACCTAAGACTAGTAATATGTCGGGTGTGGGGGGGGGGGGGGGGGTGCTAGGATGAGTCAGATGTGGTTGTGGTGGGGAGGGGAAGGTGGCCAGGGAGGGGGAATGGGGGCTGACTAGGACCTGGGATTCCCCCTATGTCTGTTGTATATAGAAGGTGATGAATCAAGGTGTGGTCTGGGTCGGGGCAGACACTCGCTGGTCTGGGGGTCTGTGGTCGGTCTGGAGGTCTGTGGTCAGTCTGGAGGGCTGTGGTCAGTCTGGAGGGCTGGGGGTCTGGAATCGGTCTGTGGTCAGACTGAGATCCAAGATTCTGACTGAGTGAAAACAATGTCCGAACTTAACGATTTCTTTGGTGCACAAATCCCGAAAAGGTGATCTCCTGACCACAATTTTTTTTTTTTAAGGGGTTCGCCTCTTAACTTTTTGCAAAAAATCGGCGCAACCTATTTTTTTTAATTATAAATGCTATAGCTGGTTCCTTTGAAGGGACACTTTTAAAGTACATGGTCCTAGGCCTGAAAACATTTTACCCTTACTATAATTCGCATCTGGATCTTAGAAGCGACAATGCGGACTATCACACCACTGGACATATGCAACATGGGCCAAGATAAGGCATGAGTGGGAACAAACCTTAGCTGGCAGTTGGTATTTTGCCTTGTCATTACAGTGAAATGTATGAGGTGATGTACCAGCTCCTATCTAAACAAAATATACATCTACGGTATGCATTCAGAGCTGACACTATTGTCGCCACCACTCCAGATGCCCACATGCCTGGCTCTGCTATGCCATTTTGCGGTCAGTTTGTACAAAGTCACCGCCTGTTCCAGGGTCGCCACTCAAATTCTCTGATCAACTTTGCTGGGTTTTCCTTGAGTTTCCCTGTCCCATGCTAAATTTTCCCTGTCATGGTTTCGATGACTTTATGTGATCACAAACGGTTTAAGAAAAAAAAAAGTCTTAAGCATGTATGGAGCTTCCTGATTTGAAGAACTGCAATCTTCTGAAATTGTCTGTGTTTTTCCTCACACAAATTTGTGTTGTTGACATTTTCCCCGTTTTCCCTGTGCAGTGGGGACCCTGTTTTTAAGTTATGAGCAACGATGTGATAAAGGAATACCTCGCAGAAAAACAAATTTGTTAAAAGCAAAATTCTCTGCTCAGCACCTAGATGATACAGATTTTCTCTGATCATGCTTCTCACGTTTTATACTGTTGCTTAGTGCATACGTTTTTAATGTATGCATCCAATGAGCACAATAATTTTGATTGGGAAAAAACAGGCACGTGGTTGCAGTCCAATTTGAATCGAATTTAAGATTTTAAGCAATCAAATTAATATGGGGCTATTATCAACATCTGCGTCACCATCTGTGTAGGTTTGTACTTATGGTTCAAGAGGTTGGAGGGTAAAGGTTAACTCGTTGATTTATGTGTGACACCAAACTGTCGAGCTATGACCATGTGCATGGCAGCTGGTTGATAGTGATCACTGTATATATTACCTAGTGTTTGGATCAGCCTGGTAGTTCTTGGTATGAGCTATAAAAAAAAAACAAAAAAAAAAACATCCCGACTGGTCATAACTTTAGTACGTAAGTATGTTTCATCGGGGACTGTATGGGTATGTATTACTTGTGTAAATAAAACACAGTTTTAAGACACTCCACACAATTTTATAGTTTACTATTTTGTCTGCGAGAGTTAAAGTTTAGTTTCATGAACAAAAGTATTCTCGGTCAAAAGATGCATTACTCTTGTAAGTTAAACACAGTAGTTCTAAGACAACCCATTCAATTATTGCTTACTATTTTGGCTTTTAAAAAGACATCCAGTAAAAGGAAAATTCAATGTGATTAAAGGTCAGACTTGAATAATATACTTGTTGTCACAACAGTTCTTCACGAGGCCAGATGCAGACCAAAGTTCTTGGACGATCAGCCCACATGTGTGTTCATAAAAATAAATTTAGCTATTTTCCCTCTAATCCCCTCTTTGAAATCTCCTCTATCAATATTATAACAACTGAATCCATTTCTTGGAAAGAATTTTATAAGATTTGGCACGACCCAGGAAGGTCAAAGTAACTAGGGAAAATACATTTGACCTTTTGATTTCTTTGCACTGGAAGTGACTAACTCTCTATATCCTGAGATCTGGACTTTCTCTTGACTTAAAATAATTATCTGGTAATCGTATATATGATATCCCGAGCCGAACCACAACTGGCAACGCCTTATTGCTAGCCTAGAATCCGCGGATGGAAATATACTAACAAAATAGGCCTTCCTGGCATGAATACTGTATAGTGAAACTAATGTAGCTCAAGACTCATTTATGTTGGCGGCACTCGCATCCAGGTCACTTTCAGCCAAGTGCCAATTTCACACGAAGCGAATTTTTGGGCGAAACCAAATAAGATATTTGAAATAACAGCATTTGAAAAAATAACCAGATTTCATTCTCTATAATATTAATATCTCAGGACGTCCTTTAAAAAAAGACATGTTTCCAGTCTACCGGTCTGATGAGTATTTTATGACCGGACGGAACATTTTTATTGTTTTTAAAAAAATCCCAGCTGCCCATGTCACAATTAATCTACACCACCTTGGACGACCTCACACTACAGCATTTCGATAACAAATTACCAGATTATAATTCTGAATGTTTTTAATAAACCGAAGAAAGATTAACAAATTTCCGATTGAGGGACCTTTTGGGAGTTGAATTGAGTGGATACCAAAAAAAATCGCCATGTGTAAATAGGGCCTAAGCTCGACGCGGGATTTCCCTGGGCCAAAAGGCGAGCGGTAGTGGGCCTGGCTGGGTCCGACCTGGTCCCGGGGCCCATCTGGGTGCGGGCCAAGGTGGTCGGCTGGTCGCTGCAGGCCCATGTAAACAACGCGAGCAGAACAACCAGACGGCCTGCCGGAGTCACGGTGCCAAACAGCCACACCGCCACATAGAGAATTTATTATTGATAAAGACTGTGCATTCCATCTTTACAGCTAAGCCATCGGTATGGCTTTTGAGACAATGCGGAGTTTGAGACAATGTTGGGCAAAACACCTTTCCCAAGAACCTGTGCAGACTCCGATCGTAATTTTTTTATAATTTTTTTTATTTTTATAATTATCCTGGTGATCGGTTGGATTTCTTCAGTCTTCCCCCGACATCTTACCAATCTTTTGGTACTTTAGGTAACTGGGTCAATTCACTTACAGGTAAACTATAGAAAAACTCCCCAAAAAGGTTTTAAATTTAAAACACCAGGGTAGCGCTACTTTATTGAAAAAGACATATAGCCTGTCGGGACTGGAAACAAATGCTTAAAATTGATCGACTCATTTAATACTTGCCTCTTATTATCACGACCCTGGATGATGTTTTGATCAAAATCAGTGAGGTATGACCATAGGCTGGTTATTGTCTGGGTAGGTATGTTAGGAGTATTTAACATAAGAATTCTTGTACAAAGAACTGTGCCTCGAGGCGTTATTGTTAAGCCAAACTTGTTTATACTGGAACCCAGGTGGCACACTTTAGAGATTGATAACAGAAAGGCTCTCTTAGGCAAGGCTCATGGAATTTTAAAATAATTGCCTGGGTGTCCACAGGACACTCAGACTTTGACTCCTTAGTGTCCAACACGTAAAATTTGGGGTCTAATAGGCCAAGCCTTAAAAATGGGTTTGATTTCCTGGATATTGACGATACACCTAAACTGCTAAAGGGTCCTGTTAGGATGTCCTGGGACTCGAGGGGTGGATAGGACATCCTGGACAGTGGATTTTTAATGAGGCGTGTCCCTGTCTGCCAGCTTATGAATGCCCTTTCTTCGTGATCTAACGTCTTTGGCACCACCAAGGGCCGAGATGCTAGGCCACCCATAATCTGGGAAAGCGGCATTTATGAAGTATATATAGCGTAGTAAGTATATCATATGCAAGGCACTGAGTCATAGCATGGATTGGTGCTATGATTCACTTTTATTACAGGTCCTATCCTTATTCGGTAGCTTTGCCAGGAGTGGTATAACATATCATGTCACGATGTGTCACATCGTATGTGCAGTGTTTGTGAAAACCTTTGAAGAGCCAAACACTGTGTCCGACTTTCATCCGTTTTTCGCTGGATATTTGCTTATATTCTGGTGGATGCTATATAATAAACATTATTCAATTTCCCCCCCACAATTTCCCATGGACACAAAGACCGAAGTTTTAGGCCAGTGTATTGGACATGTATTGGACATGGCGTTTGTCCGGCTGTCCTTAGGTTTCCAAAAACACAGTTACCTGTGGGCCTCTTACTTTGAGAATCGATAGGCCCAGTTTCATTGATCTATTCATTAGATACCTACGTTCTAAAAGATTTATTATGTGTCATTGTTTACAAATATTGCTCCACGCAACCAACATGTAATAAAGGAACAAAAATTTCAATGTTCTACAACGAAGCTTCTCAACATTGACCATAAACCAGTCAGCCCGTTGGCCACAAGATCTCTCTTTTTACCAGTCTTGGACACACTCGCATCGGCCTCTTGCTATTTCGACCCCTGTAATGTCTGGAACTTTACACACAAAAAAGTTTGTCATAAAAGATGCCTTACGAACACTTCCCATTCTGCGTGTTAAACAAATAACAGAGAAAGACAACTTACTTGAAATAGTTTCCTCGACAGATCGTTGGTCAGGTATTCCTCCTCCTGCTCGTAATTCATAGCCAAAGTCTCCTTTTCTTTCTTGAGCGCCTGGATTTTTTTCAGCAGTGTGTTACTAATAAACTCCTCCTCCTGCTCAGCACGAGCTTGCTGCAAGTTTAAAAGGAAAAACAGTTATGTAGAAAGCTTTTTAAATCAACGTACAAGTCAGCTAGTAATTCTGCATAATATGGCATAAGCGCGACAGCAAAAAAATGCACCTTATTGCACTGGAAGATCTTTGGGCAAACTAATAAGAATAGTATTGATAGAGGGGATCATCCCCTTCCCCCCTATCACACACATTATACAATATCCGATGTTCAGGGTGCTTTTTCGCAGCCGGGTCCAATTATGATTTTGTTAATTATCAAAGTTAGTAGCTGGAAGATGCATATATTTTTTCATGGAATGAATAACCTTTTATCATCGAGGGAACGTGGAAAGCCTCCTGTAGGTGCATACTTTTAAAAGTTATGTACCAAAAAACAATCATCTCTCACTTTAAAATAAATTTCTTTTAATCAATGAAAAACACCCAATCTGCTTTCTTGATCCGGCACTTGGGATGCATTCAATACCAGAAGGCTTTCATCTTAAATGAATCTTTACAAAGTTAACTTACAGTCTTCCTGAAAACAAACAGGAATGACATTTGGAATAAAGACGCCGGAACGAAGAGTGCAGTGTGGTACAGACAACTACGTTCCAGCGAAACCAACCGATTTAAATGTCAGTCCTGGGACCAAGCATTTGAGGCCTGGCCAAATTTAATTATCACAACATCCGAGTACCAATTAAGTCTCCACCGACAAAAGTGCTTAGCATTTCTCACAGTCAAGCGTGTTTACTGTTTGGTAAAATTACGATTCAAAGCGACCCTGGTAACTTAAACTTATTAAGAAAAGGAACCAAGGTAGAAAAAAAAAGTTTTTACATTGCCTACGTTAACGCCTCTTAGTTCGTTTCAAAAGCTTTGTCACATCCCTTTAGTACCAGGTCAGAGTTCTACGAGTACTTAGTAACAGCAGTGAGCCCCTGGAAATGATGTTCCTGTACATGAAATATGAATACTATTTGTTACTTAAGGCCACCCTTAAAAAAAAGTTTGTTTCCTGTTCAGCCGCCGACTGACTTTTTGAGGGCCGACCTGGGACTTTTTTTTCAGTTTTTTTTTAAAGCAAAATTCTTCGTTATAACCCTACCAATCAAAAAAAAAAAGAAAAAAAGATTTCCCGACCTCCCGACTGGCATTTTTTCTGCTGACCCGCTGGACAGGAAAAACTTTTTTTTAAGGGTGGCCTAAGTGAAGCTATTTTCCTGGGATCCTCTTTTTTCGGCGAGCAGACAGCCAAAAAAGTTGTTTCATTAAATCAATCCCTTTCTTTGGGGTCCGGCCTAAAATTGTAGGGTAGTTAAGATATCCATAACCTGAAAAAAACACTTGTTTCTGGTCTCCTGTAACTTGTATGTGCCACATAAACTTATTCTTATTTCCGATTTAGTGTCAGTTTTCTTTTGCACGACATAATCAGAAAATTTAGTTTTTGCAATTACGTTTACGGGAGTCGGTAGTGGCGTACCCTATTCTCAGAGTATGAGAAGCGAACAGTCAGGCCTACAAACTATGAGCTGAACGCCTCCTGTGCTGAAAGGGACGCTTCTAGATCTATTTACTCTACTTTAATCTTCACTCCATGTATGCCTCACTAATAATGTCCAACCACAGGCCAAGGCCAATTAATGGAACCAGAGGTACGATTTGATTTGGACTAGAAAAGTAGGGGATATAGCATTACACTTTTTGTGGCCAAAGACATTTAACTCCTGCTCCATTGCTGTCTTTTAATTGGGCCCAGAAACTCCCTCATCTTCCTCTGGAAACAAGGCCTAAATCTAATTTACTCCAACTTCTGCCCCTCAAAAGCCCAGAGGACGGGCATTCTAGGGGGTACAAGGTTAAAGTTACATAGTTGGACTTGGTGATGGTGCGATGAATCTGTGACTGTTTCATGTTTGAGCATGATACGAGTTTTAGAGACCAGAATATGTAAAATAATAGAATAACTACTTTAATATTGTATATCATAATGACACAAATATTCTCATACCAGCTCGAAAGCCTGAAGTTGTTAATTAGGTCAGTGCACAAAAGCATGTAAACCGGAAGTGATATCATGTAAGAGTAGTCATGACCATGTGACTAGATTTATCATTAGCCAATGATCAAAGAGCATGTAGATCTACCTATAAAAGCATGTGTGAGACCACGATTAAACAGTCCCGATCTGGAACTCATGGTGTTAACGTCTTCTCCTTCTTGGTTACTAACAGGGTACCAACCGAAACTCCATTTTCAAATTCCCTGTCAGGGTTGCCACTGACCAGAGACGTCAAAATTCCCTGACATTTCCCTGACTTTTCCCTGACAAATTCCATTTTCCCCTGACTAATTAGCAGTGTTCGAAATTAAGGGCGCACCCTGCACCCTGTGTGCACAATTTGACTTCAGGGTGCATGGTTTTTGAGAGGTGTGCACCCGGTGTGTGCATACTTTTCTGACAGGCTAAATACCTTAATATACTGGTGTTCACATGATAAATGTCCCTGGTGCATAGTTTTAGATGGGTGTGCACCCTGCGTGTGCACAGAATAAATCCTTAATTTCGAACACTGATTAGATAAGAAAATCCTTTCATTAAACAGCCTTGAATGATACCTAGAACAGTCTTGTCCTTCCATTTAAGCTCAAATTTTCGAAACACAGTACCTTAATTTTTTCTTGGCAACTCCTGTAGCCAAGCAAATATTACTGGATCACTGCAACGCACCTTGAAATGACACCATGCCTTTCAAGGGGCCACAATTTACAAAATAATGTTTGCCGAACCAGATTCTTGTGACCTGATGCACAAATTCTAACTTTGTGATTTAGATTTGAGGCTATGACTTGTTTGAAAATTCCATTTTTCCCTGACCAGGGTCAGTTTTCCCTGACCTTTTTCAAAATTCCACTTTTCCCTGACCAATTCCAAAATTCCCTGACTTTTCCCTGACCTTGAAAAAAAAAACTTTTCCCTGACTTTTCCCTGACCAGTGGCAACCCTGCCTGTGTTTTCCCTGTCCCACGGCATTTTTTCCCTGTGTAATATCAAGCAAGTTGTTCAAAATTAAAAGCCTCTGCATGCAGAAAAAATTTGGACAACCCAACAACAAAACAGTCGAATCCCTAATATCTTGAAAATGAGGAATTTCAGAACTTAGGTAGTCTAAATGAAATTCCCTGTGTTTTCCCTGTTTTTTTGGGTTTTTTTGCCATTTTCCGTTTTCCCTGTGTGGTTGGTACCCTGTTACCAAGCAATTTAAAGCAGCTGTCTCGTCCGTGCGTTGTCAGGTTAACATCTGCCAATGTAAGCCTAACGAATCGACGGCTGGAGACATGTTTTGCACTGTTGAACGTAATCTGGCAACGTTATTGGTCACGTCACAGATTTTGGTGTGGCCATATGAGAGTTACAACGTATCAAAATAGGTCCATCTCACGGATTGGAA
Organism: Lepidonotus clava; assembly: GCA_936440205.1. Taxonomy (NCBI): domain Eukaryota; kingdom Metazoa; phylum Annelida; class Polychaeta; order Phyllodocida; family Polynoidae; genus Lepidonotus; species Lepidonotus clava. Next base: position 18,841,217 of record OW387135.1, read on the forward strand.
GGCGGCTTTAAGGCCTGGCTTCTTAGGCATGAAACACAAGGTACGAAGCCAGGAATTAACCAGAAGTTAGGGTAAAAACAGGACAGCTGGACACGAAACACAAGAACAAGCAGATGTAGGGCACAAAACATGGGCACGAAGGGACACACCGACACAGGCACAATGACGATGATGGGCACGAGACATTAGGCCGGTAGCTACTACTTTAACTTAAAGTTTAATCTTCAGGAGCACTGACCCAATGTTCAGGCATCAAGAAAAGGAATTGGCCCAGTGTTAGTTAGCATAGCCGCGAGTAGTAGACAGCCCCAACCCAACGACTGAGCTACGGAGACCCCAGCCCCCACAATCCATTCCTCTTTTAGTACACGATTGGCACACCCCTCCTTCTTGATAAATTCCAGCATCCCGAGCCCTGTGGGCTCATCCTATTCGGCATCACTAACAATCTGCCCTCGGACATGAGGCACAACTCGAGAAGCACACCCCATGACGTCTATTCATGTTTCCATCCCCAGGACACGGCAAGGCAATTACAAAGGAATGAATCCCAAGTTGAGAGCACAATGTTCAATCCCCACATCCCTTGTCATATTTTCGCCACAATACTGTTCTGATCTTGATCAAGATCTAGACTACTTAGCCTAGGCTTAGGTCTTTCTCACAAACAGAAATAATAAAGAGTCATGATCTGTCAGTCACTCAGTGCCAACAAATTAATTACTTAGGCAGACCACTATAAAACCATTGGTAGCTACAACTGCCTGTGCAAATGTCATCTTGTTTTTGTTTTTCTTTACTGTCATATCTGTTCATGTTTTACTTGTATTGATGTATGTTTGTGTATGCTTGCTGTATAATATGTATGACACATGAGATCAGTGTATATGACTCCAAGCTGCCAATAAAACTACTAGGTCTACTACTATCTAAAGACATAAGTAATACTAAACTAAAGGTAGCACAAGACTGAACCACATTATGTGCACATACAACTAAATAGATTAAAATAGTACTAATTAACGATTTTTTAAGAAGAATTTGAGATCCAGTCAAACTCACGTCACGACTCAAGACATGAGTCATTTACTCAAGTCAACTCAAACTCCTTCTCAACACTCTGAGTCTGACAAGACTCAAACTCAAAACTGACAAAAGTAAGGAGTGAGTAACCCATGCATCCCGCTTGCAACTTGTCAAATCTTAAACAAGATAATCAAGTAAACATCGGCAAATGTCAACGTATCAATCGTGTCTCCGAATCTCTAAGAAACGATGGACACTAAACAGCTAAACAAAAACGTCAAGGCTGTCACAAGAGTCCAGCAAGGCCAACACAATAACAACACTCACGATGGTCACGCTGGCACGGCGGAGTTCCCGGTTTTCCTCTTGCAGTGTTTTGCACCTTAATTTGTAGGTGTCCAATTCCATTTTGAGCACTCTATTCTCTTGCTGAAGAGACTCTATCCTCTTCTGCAGCTGCTCCAACTGTCCAGCAGAGGGCATTTTGTTTGAGAAGCCCCCATCAATCGAACTTGTGTCACTTTCCAACTCGCTAGCGCTGTCCGCCATTTTTGCTTTTGGGTTGATGTTTTCCAACAGGATGAGAACCGAGAGGGATTTTGGGATCTACGTCGGAACGAACGCACTTTACCTTCAAATTACTCCCAACATCACTTAAATCAGCCACGACAGAACATAAATCAACAACATTTTATTTCTATACTTTTTAAGTGACTTTCATAATAACTTGGAGTCTTTGAAATGCGGCATTTTTTGAGAAAATAAACTTTGGGAAACGAGTTTTTATTTTCTCCTGACGGCGCTCTTTTGGGAAGGAAGTCCCAGAAGGCCTTGCGGCGCGGAACTCACGTGGTCGTCTGACGGATCACTGAGGACAACAAGTGGCAATCAAATGGGGTTTCCCGCCACAGTGTACAAATATTTTACTGTACCTGTGTGTCGGCCCATTTATTTTAGAGGCAGAGCCGTAAGTTCAGACAGTTTGGGCTGTGAAGAAGGGCGGACATCCAAGCAAAAAGCCATGACGTAGCGTGATCAGCAGGCTGAGCAGGGCCAGTTCAGTTGGCTTCAGTTCAGTCAGTCACGTCTCACTCTCTCAGTCTCTGAGCTTGGCTAGGGGGTTTGAGGAGGTTGAAAAATGTTTTGTATCAGATTACCAAAAGACAAAAGTCTGAAGAGGCGGTAGACTACCAGCAATGATTGTGTAGGAAAGCTATGATATCGTTGGTTGGGAGTGTGAGTTTAGCTAGGGGGCCGTCCATAGAAAATGACGTCATGATATTTTGCCCTTTTTAGCCCCCCCCTCTCCCTCTCCCTCTCCCTCCCCCCCGACCCAAATCAGAGAAATGGGGCCATCCATAAATGACGTAATGCTATTTTTTACCTCCCCCCCACCTCCCCCCCTTGTCATGTTTTGTCATGCGTCCTGTGACTCCCCTCTAAAAATGACATTATACAAAGAGGACCCCCCCCCCCCCCGTCCAATCACAGATAAAATATAAGCAGGGATGGACATGAGCAAGGACCCACAAACCTTAAAAAGCAGATTTTCTTGTCTAGGGGGTGTACTAATGGCTTAGTACTTTTAATATATTGTCATGATATATAATCCAACAAGGATCAGGCTTAGCAAGTCTACTTCTAGTCTAAATATCTTGCGCTCCTAGCGCCACCTGTTAACCAGTATAAAAGGTGTTGCAAGGTAGAGAGCGAGCAGTTAGTGGTTAGTAGTCACTAAAGTTTTAGTGAGAATGTCAGCTAAGTAGGTTTAGGCCAAGGAGTTATACTTGGAGTAAGTACATCGGCTCCGTGTAACAGACTGGAGTTTACCAATACCCATTACCTCGGACATAGGATTGTGATAGAGCTGAGTACTAGAATGGTCTAGAAGGTGTTGGAGCAACTCGTGTTCTAAATGTGGTTGATTGCTGATAGGAGATGGGAGGTGGACTGATGAAGACTTATACATGGTGGCTTTGACTCGGGATGAGATGTTTATTGAATAAAAACCCTTTCATATTAAGAAGCTCCCTCATCGTTCATTTCTTTTGAACTATTGGGAAGTGAACGGACAAACTTTAAACGCAGTCTGAATTACTCAGGCATTCTGGAAAACAACTCATGAAGACTTGGATATACACGAACCTTACGCAGTCTTAAATCGAACATTAACAATAGTTCATTTGGTGGAGATTACCCGAAACATGACTTGTGCCGTTTTGCTCATCCTTGATGTCAGCCACCGGTGACTTTGAGGCTTCCTCTAACCCCAAGCCTCAATCTTTGCGGCCCGCAGGACACGATGTGTCAACATCATATACAGGGAATGTGGAAAACCGCCACCTGGTAGGTAATCCCTTAGACGGGGAGGCACAGAGACAGGAGGTCGCAGCCAGACCCAAGCAGCTCTGCCCCGAAGGTGCACAAAATTACCAAACCCGTGGCAAAGGTAAACCATTTCCCTGGCACCTAGGGTCCAAAGATAGGCCGGTTCTTGACGAAGGACTTGAAACCCTAACACACTCGGGACGAGTTGAAGGGAAGAACCGTCTCACGGAATATCAGCAATATTGGAACCCAGGGTACGTACCACCTACGGACCACGAAACTGGTACTAGCTCTCGCTCCACCTGTGAATCTGATGTGAACAATCCGTGGTGTAACCAAAGTGTTCCTTATCGTTTACTACCCGCAGCGGGAGGTGAAAGCGAACAGGAAGTTTCCAATGAAGATAACCTATTTTCTTCAGGAAACCTAAAACAACGACAAAACACCGCGGATAACTCCAGCCCATCAGGGGGAAAACGCCCCGAAAATCCGGTAATCCTACCTGATGGGAGCTCTCTCACCTATCCATTACCCCAACGACTTGAGTTTATCAGTCACCCACTGGTAACACCAACTCACCCCAACCCGGGGGCGTCCATTCCTTATTCCACTGTAGCTAAAGGAAAAACAGTGGGAGGGGATAGGGGAGTGGGAAGGGAAGCAGAGGGAAACAGCGAGAAAGTAGGCAATTTACAACCCTATCGATTAACTTACGGTGTAGAAACGAACTTAGACCAAGCTGGTAAAAGAGCGGAAGCTCGGGCCTTTGATCCAGCCGAAATATTAAAGCAGTGGGCAGACTCAAGCCCCGAAAAGCACATAGATTTAGAGAGGCTAAGCGATCAGGATAGTGAAGAAAATGTAACGCTTAAAGCACAAGATTTTAACACTCTAACTCAAGAATTGTATGAAGAATACGAGGACGAGTACGAGGAAGAAAATAGCGAGACAGAACAAGCAGCCGCAGATGTCAGAGGGGGTAGTCCTGATAGAAAATTAGCTAGAGAAGATAAATCAACCTCGTCTTCATACGAACTTATTACCGAGGATGTTTTAGACACAGGTAAGAAAGCTAAACTAGAAAGTGAGGACGAAATTAGTGTAGAAGAAATACCTGTGAAAGAACAGTGGGACGATCACGATATACAAAACCTCCACGAAAATAATATGGCGGAAGGAGGCGTTCCTTTGATGGATCTAGTAGAAGAAAGAGAGGATAGAGATCAACGCCAGCAACCCGGTGAAGGGGGAGCTGGGGGTGTAGATCTGGGGGCATGGCATCCTAACCGTGGGATGAACCCTGGGGGACCTCAACAAAACAATGGGAATGGCCAGATCCTAATCCAGCAGCCGGGCCGAGGCGTGCAGGCAGGAGGCGGGATAGACCTTGGGCCCATACAACAACATATATTGTACCCTTTCATAAGGCAGGCAATGGCAGCCCCTATACAGGCAGGTCAAGGAGGAGGGGGAAACCAACAGGGTCAACAGGCCCAAGGAGGCCAAGGTAATCAGGCCAATCCTCCCCTTAATCAACAAGTTCAAGGGGGCCAGAACGATCAGGCCAACCCTCAAGGACTTATTCCTCCTCTTAATCAACAGGCCCAAGGAGGCCAAGGTAATCAGGCCAATCCTCCCCTTAATCAACAAGTTCAAGGGGGCCAGAACGATCAGGCCAACCCTCAAGGACTTATTCCTCCTCTTAATCAGCAGGTCCAGGGAGGCCAGGATAATCAGGCCAACCCACAAGGGCCTAACCCTCCTCAAAACCTTCTCAACAACCCTCCTCAAAACCTTCTCAACAACCCTCCTCAAAACCTTCTCAACAACCCTCCTCAAAACCTTCTCAACAACCCTCCTCAAAACCTTCTCAACAACCCTCCCCAAAACCTTATTAATAATCCCCCACCGAATCAGCCCAATCTGGGGATAAACCCTGGGGGACTCCAGCAACCCGGTGAAGGGGGAAATGGTGGTGCGAATCCGGGAATACAGCAGCCTAATCCTGGGGTAAACCTTGGGGGACTGCAACAAGATGATGGGAATGGCCAACCAGGCCAACAGCCTGGCCGAGCCGTGCCAGCAGGGGGTGGGGTCGAGCAAAACATGTTCCCTTACTTAATGCAGGCGATGGCGATCGCAGCCAATCTTAACGCAGGCCGAGGTAGAGTGGGTGACCAACAGGGTCAACAAGCTCCGGCAGGCCAGAATAACCAGGCGAACCCACCAGGACCTGGTAACGTTCCCCCAAACCAACCTAATCAACCCAACCCGCCAGGTCCGCCGGACCCGCCGGGTCAGAATAACCCCACAGGTCCACCGGGGCCTCCACCGCCCGGCCCGCCGGGACCGCCAGGTCCGCCGGGCCCACCAGGTCAGAACAATCCTCCGAACCCTCCGAACCAGCCAAATCTCTGGAGTATCTTCCCGCAACTGAACACGGCATGGGGCCAAGTACCCCCGCCAGTGCGGGAAACGTCCCACAATGGTCATCAAAGGGGACCAAATATTAGATTACCCTGGTTTAGTGGGAAGGAGGATGAGCAGATAGAAAAGTATTTCAGGGAACTGAAGCGACTGAAAGCTATCTATGATTGGTCGGACGCCCATCTCCTGAATATGACGCTATTAGGCCTGAAGGGACGGGCAGATGACTGGGCAGGAGCCTTAGCTGAAAGCGAGAAAAATACATTTGAGAAATTAGAAACTCAAATGACAAAGATCTTCGGCGATCGAAGAGCTAAGTGGCAGAAACACGCAGAGTTCTGTGGCCTTAAACAAGGAAAAGACCAGAGCGTGATCGAATTTGCAGGTGTTCTGAAACAAAAGCAAGTTAAAGCAGAGGCGAGTGAAAGCATGATGTTAGCTGTGTTTTTAGAAGGATTAAAACAGGGCGTAGCCAGGCAAGTAGCTATACTGGACCCTAAGTCGTTCACCGAAGCGGTGGATTGTGCAACGAGACTAGAATCGTTGGACAAAGGCAAAGGGGGAACTAAAATATCTAATGCAGTGAGCGAACTGGCTGGAAGCCAAGAATCAGAGGAGACCGCGGCCCTAAACTCCATCTCCGAACGATTTGGAGTGGTGCTGGCCCGACTGGAGGCCGCTCCATGGTTCCAGAAACCAAAGCCAGGGCAAAGCGGGACTCCCCAGAGTGGTGGTAACTTTAAACAGCAAGGTTATGAGAGAAAGGATAGGTACGAAAATCAGAAAGGTGAAAGAAATTCAGATCAGAAGCCTAAATCCAATACCGCCCCGAACAGAGAGGCAGATAAGGGAAAGAATCTGCCAACTCAACAGAAAGTAGAGAGACCCAGGTTGCCTTTTGATGAAAGTAAGTTTTGTATCATTCACCAACAGCATGGTCACTCTACAGAAGCGTGCTTGTGGTTGAAGAATAGGTTGAGGGAAAAACCCCCGCGGATCTACAAAGATAGCAAAGCCAGTGGTACCGAACAAAAGAATCAGGGAAACTAGAGGAAGGGTCCGTTCATTCCACGATAGAATTAGGCGCAGTGGACGGACCGGCTAGGAGAGAGATAGGAGACGAAGCATTTTTCTTAACGTTAAGATTTGATGATCAGAAGGAGGTTAGATCTTTAGTAGACACAGGAGCGAGCGATTGCTTCATGTCCACCCATTGTAAACGGCAGATCCCTAAACAATGCATTTTAGATGAATGGAAGGTATCGAAAGGAAACATCAGTCTAGCAGACAACTCGTCTCAAGTAATACTAGAACAAATTAGATGTAAGTTTTCAATCCAGGGATCGGTGGTCTGCTATGATTTCAACATAGTGGACGATCTATGCCACCTAATAGTAATCGGTAGAAACTTATTAACAGTGCTTCGATCAGATTTATCTCTACCAGGCGCAAAGATAGAAGTGTTTTGTGGAAACCCTATAGTCAGCAAAGAAACAGTGAAAATTCCACCGGGAAATGAATGCATCATACCGGTTACCACCCGAGAGCCGCTGGGATTAGACTCACCAGTGGCTTACTGCGCACCAGCAGTCACTGCCCCGGTCCTAGTGGAGGGGTGCGTGAATACGGTGGGAAGTCAGTGGTGGATCAAAGTCATGAATCCGCTAGATGAAATGCAAGAAATCACTCCCCAGGAAGTATTAGCTTTTGCAGAAGAATGCGCAGTGCCTGAGGTAAACCAAGATCAGATAGAAGAGTTCCTAGACTTGTGTTATCTAACTAAAACAGAGACCCCAATGTCCATCTGTAGGATTTCTGTAGAAGTAATGAAAGACGCAGTGCAAATGGAAAGCCAAACCTCTGAGGAGAAATCCCGAGGTAAAATGGATGAAAATGTAAGTAAAATAGATCTAACCGAGTCGTGCTTAAACGAAGAACAACAGGTAAGGTTTAGACAAATGCTTAATAACAACAGAAATGCACTAGCGTTCTCAATGGAAGAGTTAGGTCACTGTGAAATAGCGCCGATGAGAATCATTGTGGATGAGTCGCAGGGAGTCATAAGTTCTAGACCATACCGATACTCTCCACAGAAAATGGATATCATCGATGAACAGGTTAGGCAACTCATAGATATAGGTGTCATAGAGCCCAGCGAATCGGCTTGGCGAAGCCCGCTGGTGGTAGTGCAGAAAAAAGATGGCAAACCTAGGCTCTGTACAGACTTTCGCATGCTTAATCAAGTCACTTTTAAAGATAAATTCCCCATGCCCACGGCTCGCTCGCTTTTCCTATATATGGCTTACAAGAAACCCACTATGTGGACAGCTTTAGATCTGTTGAGCGGCTATCATCAGTGTGTAATCGAAGAAGACAGTAGAAAATATACCGCTTTTGAAACCCCGATGGGTGTGTATCAGTATAAGCGTGTACCATTTGGCTTAGTTGGCGCGCCTTGGCAGTTTACCAAGGTAATGGCCATAGCGCTAAAGGGATTGATTCCTAGAACATGCTTAGCATATTTAGACGACGTAATCGTCTACGACACTACATTTGAAGAACACCTGGCAAGTGTTGAGGTGGTTCTCCAAGCTTTGGCGAGAGCTAATCTCAAACTGAAACCGTCAAAGTGTGAGTGGTGCCGCAGTGAAATCAATTTCCTCGGCCACGTAGTAAACGTGGAAGGAGTGGCTACACAAAGGGTAACCACAGAAAAGATTACAGCCTTTAACCGTCCACATAATGTGAAAACCATTAAATCATTTCTGGGACTGTGTAATTACTACCGATCGTTTGTCCCAAATTTTGCTGATCTAGCTAAACCATTAAATCGGCTGCTAAAGAAAGAAGTCTATTTTGAGTGGACGGAGGCTTGCGAGGAAGCGTTTCAACAGTTAAAGAAACTGCTCACCTCGCCACCCTTACTAATCCATCCGGATATAGGAGGGCATTTCTATCTGCTAACAGATGCATCAGACGCCGCGTGCGGTGCAGCGGTTTGTCACAAACTAGATGAAATCTACCGTCCGGTTGCTTTCTGGGGATGTACTCTCCGAGACGCCGAATTAAATTATTCGGTAACAGAAAAAGAGGCTCTGGCAGTAATTAAAGGCATTAAGAACTATGAGGACATGTTGCAGGGAGCTAAAATCACAATAGTGACTGATCACAAACCGTTGATTCCCCTGCTACAGAGTGCCTACAAAGCCCCGTCAGCCCGGCTGAGACGGTGGGCTTTAGCGTTATCAGATTTTGATTTTGAAATCATATATGAGCCAGGAGCGACTCATTTTCTACCGGACTATTTGTCTAGAGTCTATCATGAGCATGTCCCAGGTGAAGAATATGAGCCCGCTGTGGGATGTGAGTTATTTGAGGCCGAAGTTCAGGATGAAGAGCTTTCTGTGGCTACGGTAATAAACGCGCAACTCCAAGATGCAGAGTGCGCGCAATTGATAGACTATCTGCAGGACGGAGACCTACCGACAGATCCCCTTGAAGCTAGGCGAATAATGGACCAAGCCGATTTTGTGGGAATGGTAGCACCGGGGGTACTCTGTAGGTTCAACGTAAAAAGGTATAACAAACACCAAGACCAACTGGTCAGACTAAAACCCCGCATGATAGTTCCGGGTAGGTTAATTCCCAAAGTCCTGAGACTATTACATAATGACATCTTGGCTGGGGGACATGTAGGTATCAGTAATCTCACTACCAAAATCTCTGACAGGTTCTACTGGCGAAACATGAACGCCGACATTACAGACTATGTGAAGGCCTGTGAAACCTGTTCTCTAAGGAGACGGGCCCCACATTTCAAGGCCTTAGCTAAGTCTTGGGAGAGGCCGACTCGACCCTTTGAGGTGGTACAGTGTGATTTCATCGGGCCACTAAAGAGGGCTAGGGATGGGTCAAAATATATCATGACCTTCATAGACCTACTAACAGGATGGCCGGAGGCTTTCACCACGAAAGACTCCACTGCGCAAACCGCGGCCAACTGTTTCCTGACCGGGATAGTGTGCCGGTATGGGCGGGTAAACCGTCTGCACACAGACCGGGGGGCGGCCTTCCTATCAGGACTGTTCCGGGAGATTACTACCCGACTAGCGTGCAAACAAACGTTCACTACCGGGCGAATGCCGACTGGCAACGCTCGAGTAGAAAGACTACATAAAACCATTGAAAACCTGATTGCTTATTATATCCCTGACGACCACTGTAACTGGACCGATCTACTTCCCATTGCATTATGGACAGTTAGATCCACAATCAGTGTACGGTCGGGATACAGCCCGCATACCTTGCTGTTTGGCAGAGATCCAATTAGCATGGGAATGCCTGAGCAGGGAACAATTCCTGAAACGCTGAACGACTGCGAGTTTTTCATGCAAACCAAGGATAATATTGCTATGTTTAAGAATATGGCTGAAAAGGTAGTTCAAAACTACGAAAAAGATCTGAGGCTGCGAATTGATGAGCGGGCGCGGCCCACTCAGATGTACGAAGGTGATATGGTATACATGTACGACCCTTTAGCTAGTGAAAATAAAGCGTCTAAGTTCTCAAACAGGTATACTGGGCCATTCAGGGTAATTGAAACAAAAGGAGACCACCTTGTTAGACTAGTGTCTTTAAAAACTGGAAAACAGGTCCCACATCTAGTAAACATTTCAAAACTCAAACCTGCACATGGGCCTTGGTCCCCCGCTGTCCCTCATAACATTCCCAAAATGGTGAGAGAAGCGAAAATCACTAACTCAAAAGGGGCAGATCCTGACCGAAACCCTGAATTGCATCACACTCCGACGGGTGAAATCGCTGAGGAAGATGGCGAAATAAGGGGTGCTGAGACTGAAAACTCAACGGGAACGACCGGTCCCCGTGAGCATGATGCAGTTCCTATGACCAGGAAGGTACCTACACAAAAACCTGGTCCAAGTCCCACTGATTTAGCAGAAACGGATGGGCAAATCACTGATGGTCAGGGCACCAGTGCGGACACCGCGCTGTCAACAAACTTATCCTTTGTTCCTAATAAAGCCGCCTGTGAACGGGGAACAGCTGGCGCTAATGGACAGAGGAAACGCAAACGAGCTAAACGAAGGGGCAAAAGCCAGCCGTTGGAGGGGAGATCCCCTCCAGGCAACAACAAGCCCATAAAACTACCCTGCGGTGATGTCCCGATCTTGGATACATCGGAACAGAGCCCAGAAAAAACAGTAAAGGACCATGTCCCGACGAAAGGTGGCTATAACCTACGTCGGAACCGCCGCCCTAACTACGTCGCTCTGTCCAACGGCGGGGAAAGCGACGACATGGATGATTAATGCAGGAAAATCTAGCCGCCCTGTGAAAATAAAGGTTCGGCGGAGCGGCACCGTTAGCATCAGCGCTAATGGAACAGGTGGTCTACCTCACGGCCACCTCGCCGCGCCCAGGGGCGTGGCAGAAAGGGAGGGTGCGCACACCAAGAGAGATGCCAGTGGTTTGGCGTCATCTCTTGGGACCGGATGCAAGCGTTCCCCCCCCCACCTGAAACAAGATACAGCTCCAAATATGGAGACGGCATGGACAAGCGGATCGGTTATAATTTCGTGGGATCCGCGCCGATCCATCAGTCGGTCCGCAACTCTGCTCCTAGACGGTCACCTCTGCTGCAGGTGATTGTACGCACAACCCAGCCCGGGAGGAAGCGGAGATAGACATTGATTCTATCTCTGAACGGAAGTTGGAGATAGAAATTGTTCAACTTCCGACTTCTCCTGGAAGGAGCAGAAAGAGAACTTAGCTGGGACACTGATCCACCGACTCATGGGGAACTGTCTAGCCCTCCGGCCACATAGCAATCCAAAGGGAACCACTACTTTCCCTGCGGACACGGAGGGAAGGATCATCGTCCCCCTGAGAAGGAAACGGATTAGCCGCCCCCACCAGAGGGCGCTACCTACCAAGGGAAGGTTCGTTGGGCCATTCTTTTAGGATTTTACCAAATGAAAGAAAAGACAGTCGAAAAGGAGAGTGCTAGGAAACAACCGGCTCAGACCCTTAGGCGGTGGAGTTGGCCGGGCCGGGGGGGTGTCCGTCCGGACTCAACCGACGCCGGGATTGCCCGGAAGAAGCCAAGGACACCAGCCCGGCGGCCCACCAGAACGACCACAGGCGGAGCCAAGAGGTCCGCTAAATCGGCTCCAGCCAAAAAGAAGACAGCAGATAAAGACTTCTACAATTTATCTGAGGTGAGTGACTCGGAGCCCGAGCCAAGGCTAACGGCGTTGGCCAAGCCGGTTCAGAAGGAGGAAGCGGCCAACCAACCGGTGCAGATTCAGGCCGGCTGGTTCTGGGACCTTACGCAACCACTGTTCCAACTATTTGAGACTGTTGACGAAATTAGAAGGACAGTAGGACTGGATGTGCCAAAAACAAACAAACAGTTAGCTGAGATTAAAACTCAGGTAGCTCCTTTCATTCAAAGGACCACACAAAACTCTAAATGCGTCAAGGAAAGTACCAGCCTACAAACAACACGAGGCGGCCGACCTCTGCCCACTCTGGAAAGGCGATCGGGAGGGGAACAGCTAACCGTCGCCGCTCCAGGACTAAAAGTGGAGGTAGCACCCGTTCAACACGCGCCAACCCCACCGGTGGGGAACGGGCCAGCGGGAGCTCCCCTCCTCCACCACTTACAGCCTGCGGACCCCGCTTGTTTAGACTTGAGCAGCTTGACAACGAGCTGCAACGCCAATCCCTCACCACTGCTATGGAACCAGCAGCAGTGGACGCCAACCAGCCAGCCGGGGGGGCCACTGTGGCCGAGCCCACTCCCAACGACAAACCCACCGCAGGTACCGAACCCATACCCCTCGAGCCAACCGTCGTACGATCCAACGGGGGCCGTTTCGGACTGGAACCTACTAGGCCAAGACCCCTCAGAGCAATGCGCCCCTCGTCCTGCGAACGTATGAGAGGCTTGAGGATCACGGTCACCAAGGACGAGAGCGGGATCATCAGGCGAGTGGTAAATGAGAACGGGCAAAACCTCTACGAGCATGTCCCAAACTAAACAGACCAGAGGACCCGGGAGGAGAGCATACTTCGGCGCATGGATGATAGTAGTGCGCAGAAAAATAAGGTAACTTTGCTGTGAACATGTTTTAGATAGACTGCAAAATTAACTTTCTCAAACTATCGCTAAGGCCAAAACAAAGACAATGAAGTGGCTAGTGCTGTTCGTATTAGCTATAATAGGGGGCATTAGGGGAGTGCATAACGACTCCAGCCCACCTGAAGGGCTAGCCCCTAACGCTGAAGTGATAGCTTTAGAACAATATGGAGTAGTGTTAAAACCAGGGAAGTTAATGTCCACCGCGGATATAACACACGTCCGACAAGGCTTCCTAATCACTATTCCAAGGAGGCGCTCCTTCAACAAAGCTACCTTTGGCCAAGTCTGTCACCGATATCTACAGGGAGGAGACGCCCTCGATCGGGCCTGCTACCATATCAGGTCGCTGGTCAATTGGATGGATCAGACGTCGCAAGCGCTTAAGGGTCGGTATCGGGAAGTTCTTAATGAAACCTTAAGTTCCCTAATAAAGAACACTCAACAAGACCTTCAAAATCAAGAGTCGGAATTAAATCCAGGTGGAAGGGTCAAGAGAATGAAGAAGTTGCCCACAATGCTGGACGATCCAGGATGGCCGACCTTTCCTCTTCCAACCTCATGGAATCAAGGGCTGGCAGCTGATGTCAAATATAACAGGGAATTGATTAAAGTATTGCAAGAATCCTCGGACCAAATGATCGAAGACTTGGCTCTGATGAATGAAAAACATGACGAGGCTGTGGAAAGGGTTAACCATGTCGTGATAGGCCTACTGGACAATCTAAGATCACTAAATAAGGCACACAACACGACTCGCCGAAGGATGAAACTCGTGCAACATAAGGTGGATTGGATGGAACTGTACCTGAATATGATACCGGTCGCTCTAGAAGACAAGCTAGGAGAGATGGTGTATCTTCAACTAATGGTAGAGCAAACTCGCGTGTTCAGGAAAGGTGTACAGCGCCTGACGCGGGGCCAGCTGACTATGGACTTGGTGCCCCGCCAATACATGGTCGGAGCGGTCCAGGAAGTTAACAGATATCTAAAGGGGATCCACCCCAGGTTCCATGTCGCGTTCACAGATCCTTCCTTCTATTACGAGAACAGTCAACCCTCGTTCAAATTCGATGAAACCACTCAGGAATTAATAGTGTATGTAAGGGTGCCAGTGGTGGCTGACGAACATTTGTTCAGGGTCTACGAAGTACTAACTTTTCCTGTGCCAGTGACGGTTAGGGGGCGACTTAAGAAGGACGCTCTCCAAATTGTTAATCTACCCAAAAGTGTCGCCATGTCCATGTCCCGCCAGTATTACGTACCATTGGCTAGTGGCAGTTGGTCAGGTTGTTATGGACAAACCATCACGCTCTGTAAGGATTTACCCTATATGAAAAAGATTACAGACAACACCTGCACTGCTGCGCTACTGAGGCGCGACGACCTAGCGATCCAAGAAAAATGTGAGCTGGACTATCTACTGGAAGCAGACTTTGGAGAGATGGCAGTGTACCTAGACGACGGAGATATGCTAGTGGTCAGCGCCGACACCCGAGGCCAAATGATTTGCAGAAACCAGCCTGCGGTCGGAGTGAACATAGAAAATTATGCAAGGGTTCAGGTGGAATGCGACTGTGCATTCCAAACACAAGGAGCGTGGATACCGTATAGCTTGCGAAATTGTGACCGGCACACCAGGATCACCACGGTTGTGTACCCACATAATGACCTGTTGGAAGCAGCAAGTCGTGTGAAGGGGTGGGACATGAATTTCACAACGTCCAAAAACGAACCCACTATGTTGGAGTCAGACCCTATCCCTGAAACAATTAGGAAAGACCTGCTGGAAATCGAGGAAAGCCTGAAGGTCAAAATACCTGTAACCTCCTTGGCCAAACGAATACAAAAACACCGTAAAGACTTGGCCAAGGGTATCAAGAAAGCGACTGACCGTTACGAGGTAGAGAAACACGCCCCGTGGTTCTCTATAGGTAACTTCGGAGGCGGTTTTGGTCTCCTCACCATCTTCTGCATAGTGGTGGCTGTGACAATTATTGGATGTGTTCTCTGGAAATGCTGGCGGAACCATCAAGGTAAGGCTGCCCTAGCCGGACTAACCATGACTTTACCTCGGGCCATGGCCTTGGAGACGGCGGACCCGGAGAAACTGTTGCACCGTGAAAAGGCACTAACTGGGTGTCCAGACGCGACCGCCAACCCCACTGCAGTGGCAGTGCTTGCTATATTATTAGCAGTACTAGTCATCGCTATAGTGGTCCTCGTGTGGCGAAAGTGGAGATATATCAGAAGGAAGACTGTGGATGGACTGTATGTACAGTTTGCCAACCCACATATGATAGAGACAATCTTTCTGGGGGAACTGGCTATGCCTTCAGACCACACTTATACGGAGGGCTATGTGCTCATTAGGGATCTACTGGTGACCCAGCTGTGTCTGAAATATACTCTGACAGTTACCTGGGGGGCGCAGCTGATGGGAGCAGCGACTAGACCTGGACAACATCCATCTAAGGTGCCACTACCCGACACCCTGAGAGTGTCTAAAAAACTAGCCCGGCTAATGATGAGCAACTTAAAGTACAATACCAGGGCCAGACTGCTGAGATACTCCGCGGGGCTAGCCACTCCTGTACCCATGGGAGTGCCTCGCCTCATCGACGCAGGATGGTCCGACGTAGGAGCAGATTGGCCTCAACCGATGATGGGACACGGAACGACGCCTAACGCCCCTCCTAGAACGACCCCGTCCACATCCACAGTGACTGGAACGGGACCTGCCCAAAAGACAGTAAGACCAGGGGCATCTGAAAAGGACTCAGGAACGGTCTATGAAGTCATTATTTGAACAATGTCATAGGTTGTAGCACTAATATGGTTTGTAAAAGGGAACTATAGGCCATCAATGTAAAGGTTAAACCATGTTATGTTGAAGAAAACACGGGAGAGCCCTATCGCATGATATCAGTAGGACCCCTTCGGTTAACTCATTCAGTAGTGACTAATCGGTTAGACAAACCTGAGTCGGGTAGGCTGGTCCAACCGTCTTTCTGTGGACCCATGGGTTATCTAAATTTCTTTCAAATTGAGTGTCCCATGCCCGGTAGCCTAGCTCAATACTCTTACTACCCATTTAGCATACATTTGGCAACTATGTTAAAGTAGGAATCTATTCGGCCGATCCTAGGATGGAGAAAATTTTAGTAAAACAACCAAGAAATTCCAAAATACTGTATACACCATCTATGTGCGCTCAACGGAACAAACAGTATCCAACGAGCGGTGTGGATTTCCTCAGAAAAGTAACAACTAAATAAGACCCCTGTGCTGTAGCTACCGCTAGGATCGGGCTACGGTGCAGGAAAGTCACCTGAGGAAATATCACTGACTATCCTTTTAGCATGAATATACCACTCAAAAGAGGATGTGGGGGCCGCCTGGTAGTCAGGAGCCCGCCCACAGCCTGGTATCAGCGGTGCCTAATAGGAGGCAGGCCGATTGGGGTTACGCGTCGCTGATGCTCTGGGAGGCACCGGGTAGGCGCCCGACCATGGCAGCCGACAGGCCCGGGTGGGTTGTTGGTTCCTGATAGCGACCCCTTCATCATAAAAAAAAATACCAAGCATAGTAAGGAATTTAACTAAGAAAATAATATATAAAGCAAACCAATATTTGTGTAACTAAGAGCTCTTCCTCAGGGAATTTTGGGCAAAATATAATAAGAACGCAGAATAATTAGTAACATTCTCAGGGGGAACGCTCTGTGACAGCACACGAGAGTACCTTATACGTGGCTCGTTTGCTCCTAGTATAGACACGCTGCAGCGGCAAGGATATGTGCAAATCCTGACAAGGCGTGCTATATTTGGGAGCTATAGCGGAGGTCACAAGGAAATGTAGTTACGGGACAACAGCGAATTGGTGACATTCACAGGGTGCTCGGCTCTCTCTCACCATATCGCGACTCCCTCGGACTGGACAAGCCATCCCTGGGGGGGGAGAAGCTGTAGCGAAAACTCACAAGGCGGTGGAGCGAGGTGCTGTCCTTATTAATAGCCCCGTCGTCTTGGTTATGTGTAAATGACCACCGGATCACCGTATGTCTTAGGTCAAAGGATCCTGACTTTAACATAAAAGTCAGGATCCAACGACAACTAGTATCAAGAAGAAAGAAAATAATGAACAATTGCCCATAGTTCAAGACTAAGTTATTTAGACCACTTTTAGACCAGTTTTTAATCGGGACAGACAAAACGGCAAGAAGTCAAGTTTCGACCCGGGTAAATTAGAAATAACTAAAATTAATAAAGGAAATGAGCGGCTTCAGAGCTGACCGCCGTCGAGAAAAAAAAAAAAAATGAATGAAAATTAGTCTTGACCGCCGTCGTGGCACTAAAAAGTATCCAGGTCTCCGCTCAACAGTTGAGCTGAAGAGGGGGGACATGGACTACTGATTCCCTGATGAACAGCTACAATAAACTTGGTTGACACCCAGAGCTAATAAGTCTACCCGATCTATTAGAAAGGAGCTAAAATTTCTAACTCTGTCTTTAGCACTACCTATCCCTGCCCTGCATGCGCATAGTTAGGTTAGGCTGGGGGCGGAGTCTTTTCTGGAGTAGTTTCGACTCTCCGCAAGGAAAAACGGGCATAGACCTGAACAAGAAGACGGGTTTAACCTGATACTATACTTCAGCAAAAGCCTAGGTGCTGTCTGGAAGTGATGATCTAAAGAGATGCATTTATATGTCTCTATAAGTTAAAGGGGGGGTAGGCTGCATATTAAAAAGAAGTATGCAGTTTGCTCCCAATTATAACAATGGGAGACTCGGTACTGCCCATTCCTGTACCCATGGATGGGGGGTGCCGACAACCCACGTATAACTAATGAGAATCGGAAGTCGGATCAGAAATAAATCTGAATCTGAGACCCGATCCTCTAGTGATAACTCTCTAGAAGTAACGAATAATCTCGCCTTCCTTTGTATGGTTAATACTTAATGTCTTTTAATGACATTGTTATTCTTACGGAATGAAAACTCTACCCCACTGTTTGTCATGTTGGCTTTTCCCATGTGATGTAAGGTATAGGGTAGATAGAAAGGTATTACTGTAAACTAGGTAGTATCTATTCAAAGTGAACCTTTTGGTGTTAGGGGCGTACCCGATTATCTCGTTAAGAGGGCGCCACTACCCTATATAAAGTGGAACTCGGTCTTCAAACCCCAGATTGAATGTAGGGGGTGAACGCCGAGCTACCACCTGTAACTAACAAAGGGGGGAAGGGATTTTATTTTAATATAATTCTTTAAAGACCAAGATGTGTAACGTCACCGGTCAAGATCTTGTAGGAGTAATTCTCTTGAGGGCTACTGGTCGGCTATTATTTGGTCTGGCCGACTCTAGTGGTATTTAAAGACAGCGCCGGATCAGTTGGTGTTAAACACACTATCCGACACTGTCCACTCAATGAGAACAGAAACTCTGATCGAAATTGTACTTCATAAAATGAAGTTAGATAAGTTGGAACAGATATTATCCTTGAGGGGATGTTAACATATTATATACAAACCCTCGAAATGAATTGAGAAAGTATTCTCAGAAATAACAAAGGAACATACCGTTCAAGTATTGGCTCTTAAGTAATACCCAAAATAGTTTTAAGTAAACCCCAATAGATCCAGCACCTATCATTACTCTAATCTCCTCATGAGGTCGGTCAGGGAATCTGAGCGGGGCAGTTTTGCATCACATTTCGGGCGCTCGTGGAACTTTTGTAGGTGGATGTTCTTGTGATGGCTCAACTCCAACCTGTGGGTATAGGCTTTCACGCATTCATCGCAAAGGTATCACTGTCTGAGGTGTTTGGAAATCTCAGGTGCTGATAGGCGTGGTTCTGTGTTCAATGGAGCGGTGCCCGCTTAGGCCCGATCTATGGACGTACGAGCTCCCGCAGTGTTCACATGTGTATCTCTGCTTGAGACGCTTGGTAATCTTTGTGGTTTTGGTGCCTTTCTAGCCCTTAACAAGGACACCATTCTTTTCTCACAACGACACATACAGAATCTTCATCTGGGAGTTCATTCAGTGTCTTAGAGACTTCATCTCGGTCTCCTCACAGTAGTATTTTTTCCTCTTCGAGACGACTGTACAATAATACTCACTCTAAAACTTATTCTAACACAATGGCACTGACGCAGTCTTGCTGTTAGACTAAAACATGGGATGGGTATCTGTGGCCTTAGCCACTACATCTCAAACTTACCTTGGAGTCGCCAACAATTCGTTGGACGGCTCCACCTGTGGTGTCGCCTCACGTGGCCAACACGTCAATCTTTCCAGTACCCTGTAAGGGGAACTACTCATCAAAGAATTCTGTCACAGCCAATCTAATGCTGGGAAGTCTGGACCAAAATACTTGGTCACCTACTGTCATCTAAACTTACCAGGGTGAACACCCTAGGAAGCGCTTGTTACCTAGGGCACCCCATGTGAATTGTTTCCAATGTAGACATTTACACTAATGTCCTGTATGAATAACGACTAAACAAAGAATTCTGTTACAGCAAATCTAGTGTTGTACAACTCAGACCGGAATCTCTGGTCACCCATACCTGATTCTCATGTGCAGTGTCAGTCCCCAACAGTTAATAGTATCAAATAATACCAATACGATACAAATTACCCACACTCCAAAAAGCCTACTTAGATCGGCAATGTCAACAAACCACTAGTTAGGAAAACCTCCTATTATCGCCCAACCACGCGCGAAGTAAAATGTTTGATCATGCTCACCTAAGCAATCCCTCCCACTAAAATAGTAAGCCGAACGTTGTTCAGTGTCCAGCCGTGTCACCTCATTTCATTTACATCGTCCTAACTTACCACAGGACCTGGAAGAGATAATAAGTTTAGTACGCAAGGTCCTGACTCTCGGCCCGCGTCCACCATCTTGGAACCAAAAGTAAACACTAGGTGGCCACCCACGCTACCCGTTACTAAAATCACCAGCGAAACACAGTTTCTGGTTCCGGGAGTGACATCAGCTTCCGGAATACAACCACGTGAAGGCGAGCCGAGAACCACCAAGAAGAATTTGGCCAACAATCTCCTTAAATCCTAGGGGTTAGTAGCCTGCCTAACATGCTAAGAACAGTAGAAAGAAGGCTGAACTCACCAAGTCTCGGAATGGTCAGGTCGAGGGGCCGGCGCTACGAGGAGGGCGACTCCCGGCAACGAACAAAGAAGAGGGGGCGACGACTACTACAAGTCCGGCTTAAAACAATCTTGTCCTGGCTTCCCTTGAAAACAGTCTGGCCGAAGCCACTTGGATAAATAGAGTACTAATCACTGGCCGGGAATTGGATCGGCAGAATCACTTGGCAGAACCAACCCGGAAATTAAGTGTTCCAATCACAGGCCGGGAATTGGATCCAGAAAATTACTTGTTTAAAATCACTAGAATTAAGTATATACAGAGAAAAAATTACGAAGCGGGCTACTGGGCTGGGTAGCACCGCGCCAGGTCACTAACGCACCGGGCCCAGCGGCGTAGCTGTCGGCGACTCGGGAGGATACCATCGTTGAACTCCCGGTAGTCGTGGACCGTGATCGTCCCGTCTGTGGTCCTCCGCGTGACGTGCGTGAACCGGGCCAAGTTAACGCTGGGGGTCCGGTTCCACGCGTTGATGGCACCCAGCTCGATGTTTATCTTCGGGACGGCTTTGTTCATCCATCGCTGGATGGCCGAATCATCACAAAGTCGTTCCCATTCCAGGCAATTAATCCCGGTCAGTTGCGCGATGGTGAATTGACAGGAGGCCGGATGACACTTGAAGTTAGTCACAATGTCATTTAGTACTTGCACGTAGTGTGCCGCCGCCGTGTCCACCTTGGAAAAGCGTGGTAACCAAAGCTCCAGGTCCTCGTCCCAGGTAAAAAGGTCGTAGATCGACGGGACAATGACAAGGACATCCTTGGGCCACACGGTATGGTGGGCAAAGGCTTGACCTCCAAGGTCGGCGGTGGTGGCCTCTTCGGTGCTGACAATCTCCGCCTCCGCACCATCCGCCTCAATTAATGGGAGAAAGTCTGTGAGGCCGGCGACCCTCTCGTCTCCGAAGACCACAAGCTTGACCATGGTGAGGCGTAGAGAATAAAAAGTTAAAATTTGGCTAAGACAAAACTGAGGTACGTCCGCACCAAACAAAATAATAACCGGCACTGATTAAAATGACGTCAAAACGAGGCTAATTTGGGAAACCCCTTTTTGATCCAAAAGATCCAAATTTTGAAATCGGCTAGCATGATCAAGCCATCGTATAATTTATTACAGAACCTACGCTAAACTAAAGCTTAGGTCCCCAACTAACATAATCGGGCGACAAAATTAATTAATATCGGCTCAAAATGTCAGGTCGAGCCTTCAAACTTGAAAGTTTGATCGAAGCAGAAATTTGCCATCCGGGCGCTTCGCGCCTGGAGGAATCATATCGAGGTCAAACCCTGGAGGGGAACTCCAGTCAAGCGTCCCGCTAAGTACACATGTACTAAGTATAGCTGGCGGACGCGTGACAGGAATGGTGGTATTTTCTGGTTCCAACTGCTCGGTATTGCTAAACCTGATACAGAGACCTTGTATTTATTGTAAATAATGTGGTTCTGATTGAAGTTCGATTGAAATTTGACACGCATTGTACAATGAAATTTGTTCGCTCAAAATGACCGAATTCTCCATGTTGGTTTCTGTTGTGTTAGACTTGTTCTGAAATTAGATTTGATGTGTACTTGTTACTCTTAAAAGGTTAAGACAACTTTACACTGTATATATGTTGAGTTCTGTTGACTTGTGTTACAAATCATAAATATCAGAAACTGTACATGCATGTACTAAGTCAAAAACTAACTTTGTCACCTTATGCACGGGTGTCGCAATAATGATATTTTTCATTCTCTGAAACTGACTTTGTCACTTTGTCACCATGATTATGTCACCATTACTTTATCATACCAATGATCATGTTATCATTCTTTAACACTTACTTTGCCACTTTATGAACGGGTTCCGTTAACCTTGAGCTTCAAGCTGTGGAAGTCAACTCGATGAATAATCTTATTTATGAACTTACCATGAAACCTATGAATGTTTTCATTGATCTTGAGTCTCAATCTGGGACTACCAGCAAAATGTACTAAAGCAAAACCGATCATACGAATGTATCTTTGTTTATACTTCTGAAAGAACAAAAGAACTTCTGATTATATTGACACTGTGCTGAATGTACCACGAGAGTCAAGGCCACCCACAATGGTTTCTCCATATGAAAAGTGATAATAACAAATATATTCAATCATCAAAAAATTGGAAACTTTGTCACACTTGATTAAAATCTTCATTTGGTTTGAGCTATGTCGTCCACCTCCTTAAACTCAAACACCTGACCGCCGTCGAATGTACTAATGGCTTAGTACTTTTAATATATTGTCATGATATATAATCCAACAAGGATCAGGCTTAGCAAGTCTACTTCTAGTCTAAATATCTTGCGCTCCTAGCGCCACCTGTTAACCAGTATAAAAGGTGTTGCAAGGTAGAGAGCGAGCAGTTAGTGGTTAGTAGTCACTAAAGTTTTAGTGAGAATGTCAGCTAAGTAGGTTTAGGCCAAGGAGTTATACTTGGAGTAAGTACATCGGCTCCGTGTAACAGACTGGAGTTTACCAATACCCATTACCTCGGACATAGGATTGTGATAGAGCTGAGTACTAGAATGGTCTAGAAGGTGTTGGAGCAACTCGTGTTCTAAATGTGGTTGATTGCTGATAGGAGATGGGAGGTGGACTGATGAAGACTTATACATGGTGGCTTTGACTCGGGATGAGATGTTTATTGAATAAAAACCCTTTCATATTAAGAAGCTCCCTCATCGTTCATTTCTTTTGAACTATTGGGAAGTGAACGGACAAACTTTAAACGCAGTCTGAATTACTCAGGCATTCTGGAAAACAACTCATGAAGACTTGGATATACACGAACCTTACGCAGTCTTAAATCGAACATTAACAATAGTTCAGGGGGAATCTAGCTGACCCTTAAAAAGAAATTTCAACATTGAAAAATCCCAACTTGATCATTTTCCTCTGATATTTTCAAAATTAGATCTACAAATTTTCAAACATGATGTCATGCACCACATGCCCCCCCTCCCCCCTTGTCATGTTTGGTCATGGAAGCATGAACCCCCCTCCCCCCTGCTGCATGACATCATTTATGGACGGCCCCAATAGTATAATGAGCAATTAATTTTTCTGCCTATATTATAGAAACATGACCGTCCCATAGAAAAATCTTTGATTTTAACTGAAAATAAAAAAATCAGCCTTCAATATCCCCATGTAACTAAAAATTGTCTCTGAATTCTAGAAATTGAAATTTTATCGCAACATGTCATACACATGACCCCCTTCCCCCCTTGTCATATGTTTGGTCATGGAGACATAAATCCCCCCCTCCCCCCCTACTGCATGACGTCATTTATGGACAGCCCCTAGGCTAGATCGACCCAGAAAATTAGCCTTTTCATACAGGAACCAATGTTAAAGCCTGTCAGCCTTACCTATAGTGAGGCCTAATTTCAAACCACAGTCCAACGCTATGCCCTGAAATAGATCTACAGCATTTTGATTGGATGGTCATTGCAACCTCAGAGATGCCATTTTACCTACTTTTGTAGGATTTCCTTCTTTTTGGTGATATGGATTGCAGTTCTACTTTTTCCTACATTACTTTCTACATGTTTTAGGGTATTTCTGTGTTAGTTTCAAGCTATTCAATTACAAATTTAATGTCAGGAATCTTTTCAGTAGTCTGAGGTAATTTTAGTCTAAGATGCGTCTGGGAAAAAGTAGGAAGAGTGTTTCCTACTTTTCCTACTTTTTTATCAGTCAATCTCTGCAACCTGCAAATCTGTCAATCGATATTCTTGGGGATAAATTAGAAGAAAATAAAACTGTTGTTTATTTGAGTAATCCTAACTCTAGGAAACAAGGAAAGATTAGATCCAGATCTATATGGTTATTTTGCTCAACCCTCGGATATCTACCCAACGTGGGATGGGCTTATTGAGTAGCCTGTTTACTCACAAAATGAAAATCCATTACAGACCTCTGAAACCCATTCAAATCACTAGATCTATAGTCTAGCCCATGGCCATAACCATCCAGGCCTCAAAGCAGGACCTTTACAACCTTTATTTCCTCTCAATGACATTTCAAGTGACCAATAAGTGTAAAAATTTGTAAAAATGACAGGATATTTATAAAGAATCTGGACTGAACATATTATTAGACTACATTTGTTGTGAATCTGTGAAAAATGATTAATTTCAATGGTAATATGGCTTATTTAATAAGTGTGCTATTTTTATGTTTCAAAACAGTAGAGTTTCTTGGAAATAGAGGTTTTGAAATGCAGGCTTGTTGCTGATCTGGTTTGGAAAAGAGAGGGGTCATGTCTAGGGCATACCTAATTATAAACACAAGGTGTTTTTTAAACCAACAAAGGGTGGTTAGACAACCGTACTGACCAATTGCCTACAGCCTTGGACAGGATGTTGTTTATTTCAATCCAAAAGTGAAATGACTGTTGAATTCTTTAAACTTGAAGTTTAATTTAAAGGTAGTAGCACTGAGTAGAAAGGAACAATGAAACATGGATTTGGTCTCATTAGATGGTATCATGAAATTAATTGAAATTGTGATCTATGATCTTTATTTTCCAAATTGTGACCTTTAATTAAAGGGACCTTTTTTCATGATCCCCACTTTGAGGTCTGACCATCAGAACATATAACACCTAGACATAGTGTAGAGATCTATTGCCATTCCAGCCTCCCTGGGGAGCAGGAAGGCGATATATCGTAGGCTAAATATTAGTGATCAAAAGGAAATTTTTTATTGAGGGAATTTCATTTTTCTCAACAGTTGGCACCACTGTGCAACTGTTAGAATCTCTTAAATGTTTGGTGGCAGGAGATCGATTTTCTTTTATTTATCCTCATTTAATTTAGAAATCATGCTTTTCCCTACTCAGTAAGAAACTTTTTGACTTTGAATTTCAGCATTTTTTACTCAACAGGTGACACTATAGTGTAACCAGTCAGTAATCCCTATAATTTGTAAACTATGTCAACAATAAATTACATTACAAACAAGTGCTATCTATCATTGAGGAGGTCTGGGTGACAGTGGCGGATCCTGGGGATGGAAATATGGTTGTTGTGCGAGGAGGGGTAGAGGAAGGCCTTGATGGGGCAGTTGCCCCACCGGGTGGGCTACCTGTAGTATTATTGGGTTAAAATAATATTTAGTGAAGTGACCCCTGATGTTTGATTTATTCATATTTACTGTTGTGATACCTGAAGATGACTCAGCCATGTTTCTCTGGATCTATAAAGATGTTCTCAAGAGTACTCCTGCATTGTTCCTGATATTTCATGGTGGCAGCGGTGGGATACCTTGTTCTACATGGTAGTAGGATACACTAAGGACCCAGGCACCTGGAGGAACTGTGAGTAGAACATTTACTTGGCTGGTTTGCTCACCTTACCGGTGCAAAGTTGGAACCTACATCTGGGAGCAAGGAAAAACCAAGATGGTGGTGACCAGGAAACAGGTTCAACTGCCAGGAGAGTTCAAGGGTGGTGCTGCTGCTGGACCCAAGCAAGCAGGCCTCTGGACTTTATGGCTGGAAGGATTTGAGAGGTACAGGACTGCATCTGGGCTGGATGCACTCTCAGATCACAGGCAAGTCAGCATGTTACTCTACTCCATGGGGGACTGTGCAGATGACATTTTACTTACTCTGGGGGTGGATGAGGACATTTCATCTTACCAGAAGGTTGTGGCTGCACTGGACAAGTACTATGGGGTAAGGAGGAATGCTGTCACTCAGTGGGAAATGGCTGAGGCTAGAAAGCAGAACTGTGAACTTCTTTGTGGGGAACCTAAGGCTACATCTCTGGGTTATGTGGAGAGCCGTGCTGGGAGCCTGGGCCAGGGAGGCACACATGAGGAACAGAGGAGCCCGGGTGAGGAACAGTGTCCATACTGTTCTAGGTCATACCACAAACATAAGGACTGTCCAGCTAGGAACTCGAAATGTCATAAGTGTGGTGGCTATGGGCATTTCAGATGTGCCTGTGGAAACCCAAAGAAGAAACCATTCAAGAAGGTCCATGAGGTGGAGGCAGAGGAGGACGTCGAACCTTTCCTGGGGGAAATCTCGGGCCAGAGAGACTTTTGGTCAACCCAGGTGAAGGTGAACGGGTACCTTACCAACTTCAAACTGGATACAGGGGCTGCGGTGACGATTCTCAGCGACTCAGTTCCTTGGCTGGAGGGCCAGGAGCTGAAACCTGTGACAGAGACTCTTCGTGGACCAGGTCATAGTCAACTGTCAGTGATTGGCAAGCTGGAAGCTAAGCTGATTACGCGTGCCAGGGAACTTCAGGAGGTTGTCTATGTCCTGAAGGATCAGGCATGCTCTCTTCTGAGTAAGCGGGCGTGTGAAGGACTGGGACTAGTTACGGTCTCGAAGGACGTGCATGAGGTGAAGGAGGAAACGCCGAACTTTCGTGCGGAGTACCCTGAGCTGTTCCGAGGCTTGGGGAAACTGAAGACGGAGTACCACATCTCTCTACGAGCTGGAGTGGAGCCAGTGTGTCTTTACGTGGCGCGGAAGGTGCCTCACCCTTTGCTGTCCAAGGTCGAGGGGGAGCTGAACTCCATGGTACGTCAGGGAGTCATCTCACCTGTGACTAAGCCTACAGATTGGTGTTCTGGGATGGTGCCTGTCCCAAAACCAAACGGAAACGTCCGGATATGTGTTGATCTGACTAACCTTAATAAGGCAGTCGCGAGGGAGGTACACCCGATGGCTTCGGTGGATGAGAGCCTTGCGAAACTAGGACAAAGCAGGATCTTCACAAAGTTGGATGCTAACAGTGGGTTTTGGCAAGTCCCACTGGACGAGCAGTCGAAGCTGCTGACAACTTTTGTGACTCCATTCGGGAGGTTCTGTTTCAACAGGTTACCTTTCGGTATTAGTTCAGCGCCAGAAATCTTCCAGAGGACAATGTCGACCATTCTGGAGGGCTTGGACGGTGTAATCTGTCACATGGATGATGTGCTGATCCATGGAATAGACCGGGCAGAACACGACTCACGTGTGCACAAGGTGCTGCAACGGTTGAAGGAGGCAGGGCTTACACTAAACGCGAAGTGTGAGTTCTCAAAGGAACAGATGAAGTTTCTGGGACACATCGTCGATAGTGCTGGTCTCCGAGCAGACCCTGCTAAGACTGCAGCTATCGAGAAATTCCCAACTCCTACCAACATCACAGAATTACAACGATTCAATGGTATGGTGAACCAGTTGGGCAAGTTTGTCCCTAGGCTCGCCAACCTCAACGAACCCCTGCGCCAACTTCTACGGAAGGACACGGTGTGGTGCTGGGGGGATAAGCAGCAGGAGGCTTTCAAACGCATCAAGGACGCACTTGTATCTCCTAAGCTGCTGGCACACTATGACCCACAGAGAGCTACTGTGATCTCTGCGGATGCGTCGGGTCATGGTGTGGGTGCTGTGCTACTACAGGTGCAGGACGATGGGACACGCCATCCTGTCTGCTACGCTTCACAATCGCTCAGTGAGACGGAACAGCGTTATGCAGTGATCGAGAAGGAAGCACTTGCCGCTACTTGGGCGTGCGAGAAGTTTTCGGACTATGTGTTAGGACTGAGCTTCACTCTTGAGACAGATCATCGACCACTCGCACCATTGCTGTCAACTAAGGATCTGTCCAAGATGCCCCCAAGGATACTCAGGTTCCGTCTGAGGATGATGCGCTTCAACCCTGAGGTGGTCTATGTGCCGGGCAAGGACCAGGTGACAGCTGATACACTTTCACGGGCACCTGTGACAGTACCAAAACAACAGGATGAACTTCTTGTCAAGGAAGTGGAGTCGTTCGCATCACAGGCAGTGGATATCCTACCTGCAACGGAAGTCAAACTTCAGGCTATCCGGGAAGCCCAGAAGGCTGACGAGGAGTGCTGCCGGATTCGTGACTACTGCATCAAAGGATGGCCTGTGTATATGCCCCATACACCGGTGTTGCGACAATACTTTGAGTATCGCGGACATCTCGCAGTGGTTGACGACTTACTTTTATATGATGACAGGATTGTCATACCTCGTTCGATGAGGCTAGACGTTCTCGCGTCTATTCACGAGGGACACCTGGGGAAAACAAAGTGTCGTGAACGGGCACGGACTTCGGTATGGTGGCCACATATGTCACAGGGCGTGGAGGAGACAGTGAAGAACTGTTCCATCTGCGCTAAGGCCTTACCAGAACTGAGAGAGACTTTGATGGCTGCGTCTTTCCCTGCCCGACCCTGGGAGAGGGTTGGAATGGACTTATTCGACTTCAAAGGGAAAGTGTACATCCTCGTTGTGGATTACTATTCGCGATGGGTGGACATGAAACCGTTGTCTAGTCAGTCTTCGGAAGCGACAATTAATGTGCTGAAAAGCATATTCGCTACGCATGGGATACCGGATGTTGTCATGTCTGACAATGGACCCCAGTTCAGTGCTGAACTTTTTGCGAAGTTCGCTGAGGAGTACGGGTTTGTGCATGTGACTAGTTCACCTCGCTATCCTCAGGCGAATGGTGAAGCTGAGCGAGCGGTGCGAACAGTGAAAGCATTGCTTAAAAAGAACTCGGACCCGTACATTGCTCTGCTGAACTACAGGGGTTCGCCATTACAAAATGGACTTTCTCCTGCTGAGCTGCTTATGGGCCGTAAGCTGCGCACGCGCTTGCCTATTCTTCCTAATGTGCTAGAAAGGAAAGTTGAGTCTGATGAGCTCAACAAGGCTAAGGGGAAGGAGGAGGTGTATAGGTCTAACCAGGAACGAAGCTTCGACCAGCGCCATCGCGCTAAGGACCTACCACAACTCGACCATGGAGACAGTGTCTGGATTCGGGGCCAGGATCGTCAAGGAGAAGTCCTTGGGCGCATGAACCATCCGCGCTCATACCTAGTAGGGACTGACATGGGAACTGTTAGGAGGAACAGATCAGCCTTGGTCCATACTAGGCCGGTCTGCAACGAACCTCCAAGACAACAGTCTGACTTCGCTGGTGTTCAGAGTACACCAGTGACCCGCCCAGTTGTGACTACACAGAGTGTCAGTACCTGGCACTCCTACTAGACCACAGACTCCAAGTCCAACAGTGCCTGAGCAGGCACTACCCAGTGTACGACTACAACAACCATCAACAGCTACAAGTCCGGTCCCTACAAATATGACCAGGGCTGGTAGAGTTGTTCGTCCGCCAAGGAGACTTGATCTGTAGTGTTATGTGTGAACTGTGACTGTCATAATATGCTAATGGTTTAGAGTAAAAATAATCATATTGAACTATTACTTTAAAGTGCTATAGTACAGTAATATTTTAACCTAGTATTTCAGACTTATGAACACTGGACTCAGGAAGAAGACTGAAAAAGACTTTTTAAATTAGCGATATATATTGAGATATCTCTAAGGGTAAATTTTAATAGTAGAAGCCTAACTACAGGAAACTCAGAGACTAGAGGATAAAGACTTTTACTTTGAATAGAGTAACTTCAGAGACAGTAAGGACTCGGGGGGAGATGTAGTATTATTGGGTTAAAATAATATTTAGTGAAGTGACCCCTGATGTTTGATTTATTCATATTTACTGTTGTGATACCTGAAGATGACTCAGCCATGTTTCTCTGGATCTATAAAGATGTTCTCAAGAGTACTCCTGCATTGTTCCTGATATTTCACTACCCACTTCCCCCAAGTGATTGTTTTTGTGATAAACCTACGTACCTTGATTTGTGCAAATACGACATTATTTTTTCAGGATGTTTTTGAGAAGCCCTAAGCCTACAGGGGGGATCCAGTCAGCCTAATGAAGGGGCAAACAGATCCCTAAAATCAACAACGCGAAACTAGCATCCGAAAGGGGACATTTGCCCATAATGACACAAAAGGAATCTTTAAAAATTTTAGGAAGGCAGCATATTATATGACTATAATTTTAGACAGGTGACATTGAACAAATAAGCCACAAAGATATTGTGTAAGAGTTGAGTAGGTTGGCTTTCCTGAACACAACAATTTTCTTTCTCTAGGCCTTAACAAAAGTTGCGCCTTGATTCACTCTAAGCACATTTTCTCCGAAGCTTTTTTTCATTTCTATGCCATCTTTATATTAGAATCAACTTATAGAATCAGATATTATCCAAAACAAGGAATTTACTTCATGCACTCTCTCCCACAATTTCAAGCATCCAACATGTTTTATAATCTGAAATGTGCCAGTTTCTAAATCATTTTTTTTGTTTTTGTTTTTTTGTTTTTTTTTGTTTATGGAATTTTTTTTTTAAGGTCTAGCATAGAGGCAAAGAAGTAGGGTATGTCGAGTTACTAGAACTATTTCTTGAAAAATCATATGTGACATTTCAAACCATGCACCCAAGATCAATTAGAGTTCCAACCCCTACCAATGCCAAAATCCCTAACCTGTGGCGCCATCTAGAGTAGAGAACAGTTGTTTGACAAGGGTATAGGCCAACACGGTGACAAGCATTTTCAAAATTAGAGACTGCATGGGCTTTCTTAATTGTGCTATAAAAAAAAGCTAAAAATATACGGTTATGGATAAGTACAACAAGCTTTGGAAGCTCAATACTATTATTGAAATTTCGGCTGGATTGTATCACATTTCCCTATGTGGAAATTTGACACTCATAGTTAAGAATTTTGAGATTTTACATGTATAATTGTGGTATCCAGGGAACTGTATTTTTTACTAGAACTGATTATATCACTTCCAGTGTGACATTCAAAATTATATGTTACTTTCAATGTGTCTACACCTAATAAATCAAGCCATCTGTTAGGCCTACATTATTTAATTTAATTTCATAAATTTTGTCAATGATTTATCTATCAAATGTATCATATTTTTATTATTATTCTATATACATACCTATCAAATTGTATTAGACATTTCCATTAGAACAAAATTCAATTTATATAAAAACAAAAATTCTCGTTTGATTCACAGTAGTCTGGAGCCCCGTCACGTGCCAGCTGAGATGTAAATAAAGGGGAGGCGGTAGCGGCAGTAGTGAGACAGGTGCGCCCAGACCCGGACGACCGCTCCTTTCTAGACCAGTGATCAACATGCTACTAGGATTTTAATCGGAGAAGAACCAACGACAAACATGGCGAGGGCCAGCTTTTGGCAGCAACTGAAGGCTCTCCTGAAAAGGAATGTTCTGCTGAAGAGGCGCAACAGAACCCAGAGTATTCAGGTAAAACCGCTAATGTATTATACATTGGTGTTTCCCCCCATTATCGCCAATGTTGCTGTCCTGATTTGAACCCCTATCTGTGATTAATTAACGTTGTAAAGGTTAATTAGGCCTATTAGGTTTGTGATGCGATGTTTTTCTTTGTAAACAAGCTTCTGACGGCCTCGCTGGCTTAGGTTGATTGTTACTAAAGAGAGCATCAATTTTTCAGAGAATTGTCTTCATCTGTTACTTGTGATGGGTAGATTTATGGGATTTATTAAGCCTCCTGTCCCCGATCACCCGGTCCTAGCAATTAGCATTAGCAGTAGCATGTTCAGGTTTTACTAGGTCGAACCCATAAATAGACATAATTAGCCGAGTAGGATATTATCTGATCTTCCATACTATGATCATAATGGGTCCAGACCCCCCAAAACGACATGATGACAGAGGCTATGACTCCTTCATTTAGGCTTCAATTTTGATGTTGGGTAGATGATTTCTAGGGTGTCCTTGGCCTTTAGGTGGGTAGACCGGACACCCAGGATGCTGGATTTGGTGAGGCCTGTCAACATTAAAACCTCAATCAAATTTTCTGGGCCGATCTCCAACTAGAAGTGGGTGTGGCACTCTATTGGTCTAGGGTGATAATTACAAATTAGTGTGCAGAATTTGTGCAAAATAGCCCATGCGAAAATCGCTGAGATTCATATAATATAGGGTCCAGTCTTTTTTATCCCGATCACTCAAGTCATTTCCAAGGAACCATTACAAAGCTACGGGCATGCCTTTATACATATCAATCTATACTGAAATACAAGAGCAGTGCTTTCTATTTCAACTGATTTAGGAGAGAAAAACTTAACTCTTTTGCCCCTTGTGAAGCAATCTCTTCACATTATGTTAGATCTACAGATTTCTAGGAAAGCGATTGAACAAAGCTACAGATATCTGTCAAAATAATTATCGACACTGCAACAGGGCGAATGTTCAGCTTAGATCTAGTGACAATGACATGCGACAGGGATTTAATTCGACACAGCGACAGGCAAAAAGAAATGTCGAAATCCGTGGAAGCCCTGTTACTAGATTTCAAATCAATTGTAATCTGTAATCAGTAGGCAAAGTGTGGTATGGTTAAATAAGTATATATCTCTTGTTCCAGGCCGGTTAACAATAAACATTTGGCCTTTACGCCTATCAAGTATCATGCAGGTATCCCCCATGACTATACAGGGAAATGCCTAGGTGTGTGGGATGCGGCATTCCAGCATCAGGAATTCCATTCCCGCATGTAGATAGTTTTGAATTGGCCATTGCCGCACTGATGTCTTCCTATGATATGAAATAGTAATGAATAATCATGCTGTGAACGAGGCTAGTTCTCTCTGCTGATGCTACCGCAATGTGAGTGGGCCCTGGATGTAAGGCTTGCTCTGATTGGTCAATCTACCACTGTCTCCAAGGAAAATGGTAACAACAATGGGGTTGTCAAGGAAACTGTTGTTATCCTAGACACCACTTCACCAGGGGCTTCTCATTGTTTGAGAAGGTTGGTGTGTACCCTTACAATAATAGGAAGGGATTTGTTTTCAAAAATCAGGAAGGTCTCTGAGAATGAGTTGCGGTTTCACCTTTGAGGATCTTCAGGCATCATAAAGTGAGAAAGTTAGTGGTACCACACTTGTCGTGTGGGAGAAAAATATCCCTAAGTCAGAGAAGTCGTGGTAGATTGGGAAAAGCCCTGAGGAATGTAACGCAGGGTTTGGATATTAAAACGAGAACCCTGGTGCAGAAATAGTAAAACAGGGATGTGAGTTTTCAGATTTTAATCTGATTTCAGATTTTTTCACACCATCAACTTAAATAGAAATTTTCAAACTGAATTCATTACATTACGTTTTATGGCATTTCAAGATTATTCTTAATTTCCTCTCTGGGGTTTCAGATTTTTTCAGTAACCCTGACTTACATCCCTGTAAAAAGAAAAAAATAGTAATGAATAATCAGGGGCGTATCGGGGGGGGGGGGGGGGGCTTTGCCCCCTCCCCTGTTAAATCATGTTTTTATATCAATATATATCATTGATTTATTTGCATTTTTTTCACTAAAAGAAATTAAAAAACACTATCTTAAAAAGACATCTCCACCTACCCACCCTTAAAAAGAAAATTACTTGAAGATAAGTATCTTAAAGTGGATGCTTAAAATGCATGGTGGTAGCGAAAGCCAGGGTCGCTTGAGACGATGTTCAGTGAACTGTTTGCCTGTAGTCAGCAGCTAGTTAGAATATTATTTGTTTACGCAATGTGTACCCTGACTTATCCCTGAATGCCTTATTATAACACACTCACTCACATTGCGTAAGTAGTGAATCTCAGGTTGTGAGTGGTAGATCCACTGACGCCATATATGTTTGTGTGACAAGCCTTGAAGGGTAAATAACCACCTAACCTTATTCAAGCTTTTTTTTTTCAAAATGGTTGGATCTATTAATAGAAATGCAACACTGTTTGGTCATATAACTTAATATGTATTCTACATATTCTCATAAAAGCCAAGGAAGGAAATAGAGTGGGTTATGCAGTATATACAGAATATGGGGACCTGACCGGTGCCCTTCACGGCCAAGCCAGCATTTTTACTGCTGAAGCACGTGCTCTGGCGCGTGCACTAGACTGGATCAAAGTATCAGGACACAGAAAGTTTATCATCTTCTCAGACTCAAAGTCCTGTTTACAAACTATCCTACAACATCAGCCTAACAATCCCATAATCAGAGATATCCAGCAAAGTCACACCAACCTGAAATCGGTTGGCAAAGAAGTGATTTTCTGCTGGCTACCTAGCCACATTGGAATCTCTGGTAATGAAAAGGCAGACCAAGCAGCCAAGGGGGCCTTGGCCCTAGATCCTGAGGTTGCTAGAATCCCACACACAGACTTACTGCCACTAAACAAAACACAATTGCGGTCTAAGTGGCAAAGCGACTGGAACAAACAGGAGAACAATCTTCTACACTCTGTCCAACCCAAATTAGAAGAGAAAAGTGACAAAAGCAAAAGAGAGTGCCTGACAAGGTCAGAACAGGTGAAACTGGCCCGTCTTCAGATAGGCCACACCAGGCTGACACATGAACACCTGTTGAAAGGTGAAGGTGCTCCTATTTGTCAACAGTGTAACACCAAACTAACGGTGGAGCACATCATATTGAAGTGTAAGAAGACGGATGACAGTCGTAAGCGGCATCTCCAAAACAGAACATCGATGAAGGACGTGTTTAACAACAACAGAAGTAAAAAGATCCTGCAATTCCTTCGAGAATGCCAACTGATAGATAAAATCTAAGAAAGGATCCAAGAGTCTGGGATCCAGGGGCCACCCTGTGCTCCCGACAGGGTCATCAAAGGCCGGGTGTGTGGTGTCCTTTCTATGGGACATTGCACACTAAAGACCCCTTGCCACTCTTCGCAACGAGTAGGGTATCACACCCGGTGGTGGGTTTCTCCTAAACCATATCATATATTCAGTCACCGCCCTTGTGGCGTAAAATAAGCTGAAAAGTTTTACCTTGTGCAGTCTGGAAAGAACCCATAAGGGTTGGCCGGACGTTAAACTACCCCAACAAACAAACAAACATAAAAGCCAATACGGAAGATCATTTTTATGTGAAATGACTGATTAAAGAAAAATATTACAGAAGTAGTATCGTCCATCTGTATAGATTCTGGCTTAAGTTCGCCGACGGAACATTAACGTGGACGTCACTGGTGACGTGCTTTGGCCTTTCAGACGCCATTCAAACAACGTCATTGGTCGCTTTTCGAATTTGGCTCGCTTCTGTGATGATTACAAGGCAGCAAACCTTGGCGTCGTCGCGGACAATGCCACTCCCCATTTCCTGCTCCACCATGTTTGTGCCTTCCACTCCCCCCCCCCCAAACTCACAAATCCAGGAATAAGTGAGTGTGTCAAGGTCGATTTCTGCCGTTCCAAAAACTAAGATCATTAGCAGGACGTGGCTAACACTGTGTGTTCAAAGATCGTTGCTACCGCTGTGAGTGCCTGGATCAAAGATCAGGCACTTGATTGGTGCTGTTACAACCTCTCCATGGCAACGGCCAGGGGCCATTGTGGGTTGGTCCATAGCCATCTAGTGGTGTCTGATGGAACCTCTGGAAGTCAGAAAGTCATCAATGTATGGTGACTAGGTGTGATTGGGAGTGCAGGGATAGTTGTGGTACTGATCCCTTGTTTAGAGGCGAAATGATATTTCGCCTCTAGTTCTGGAATAATGAGAAAAAAATTTGTTATTTGTGACATAATATCCTCCTGTCCGCCCTTTTTTCTCAGACATATGAACTGTTACAAAGAATTGGATACATCCTGGTGACAGTTCCAGATCTGGGGAAGAATAGTCCATTCCATTTTTTGCAAAATGCATCATATAAAGGTCACATTTTGAAGTTTGAAAATGATGAAAAATTCCATTTTTTGACAAGTCACGGTGCTTTCAAAAACCGCCGGTGCAAATTGAAAAATACCGGCACCCAGCGCCCGGCAACAGCTTAAGTGCATGCGTACTAAAGGTAGGAGATAGTCTTTGGGACTTTGAGGCGCCCGGCAACAGTGACATATACATTGAACTTGAACCGAGGCGGTTTACGAGCTTATACTACGTCCCATAGATATAATATTTGATAGATTTGATGATTTTTAGGCGAGTTATTCAAGGAAGAACATGAAGGCTTTTAACACTGGATCCTATGGGAAGGATTTACTTTTATTTAGAGGCCGGCGCCCGGCAACAGTGACGTTGTCTAATGACCTAAATATGAAAGATAGAAGTAAGTGTATGTGTACTTAACAACATTGATAGATGGGGAAAGGGCAGTGGTCGGTAACAGTGGCGTAGATTTTGAATATTAATTAGGAAGCTTCAAGTTAGTGCGCATGTACTAATGAGGCGACAGAGGAAGTGCCGGTGCAGAGATTACCGGCACCCAGCGCCCAGCAACAGAGCAAGTGCATGTGTACGTAAGGTTGGAGATAGACTTTGGGACTTTGAGGCGCCAGGCAACAGTGGCATAGACTTTGAACTTGAACTTGAACCCCACGCTATGGAGGGGGTGTATCCTTTTTAGTGGTCAACATTTGACAGTTCCAGGCATCATACCATTCCTTTATTTTAAATGAATTTCCTTTAAATTCCTTTATTTTTGTGAAAATAGGCAAAATTCCTTTATTTTCCTTAATTTTCATGAAAAATTCCTTTAAATTTCTTTATTTTTTTTCTAGAGTAAGAAAATGTCACATTATCTCATAAAATGCATAGCATTCCATATTATTAGCGATAAAATTGCAAAAAATTTCCAGCCGTCGATCAATCCAGGGCAATGTGTCGATCGGCATGAGTCGACGCATTGATTGACGTGAGTCGACATGGGTCAATGCAGTGCTGCACAGAAATAATCAACAGGAAGGCAGTCCTGTTACAACATTATTTGACTTATTTCATGTTTAAACTCTCTAAAAGTTCTCTAAATATTCCTTTAAAATTCCTTTATTTTTCCTAGAAATCCCTGCAAATTCCTTTAAATTCCTTTATTTTTACGAAAAAAACTTCCTTTAAATTCCTTTATTTTTTGGGGAGGGTGGTATGATGCCTGCAGTTGTTTTCACATAGTTCTATTCATACTTAATGACAAATTCCTAAGACTATTTCGCCTCTCATGGAAGCTCTGCTCCAGGACGGACATTATGACTTGTTGTATGCAGTTTCGACTAGTGTTTCTATGGGCAACATTTGATCAACGGTACCTAGAAAGGTTCTAGGGAGAAACCCTGAGGGGAAAACCCCTAGGGAAAAAACCCTGGCCCTGTTAATGGGCCAAAAGTTTAAAAAGGAGGGGAGATCTAGTTGAGAAATCCCTTGGTTGTAAGCACAGGGTTGGGTGAAAGTATTCACTCAACCTCCATAAGACCTGCAAGGGAGAGTCTTATTCAAAATAAAATTCAGAAAAAAACAAACAAAAAAAACTAAGATCATTTTCACAGCGACAACAGTTTTGTTGGAAATAAACATGTGACTGATTGGTGTATATTGATAAAAATGATGGTATCAATATAAGTTTAAATGTGACTCATCCCAAACGAATGCGGCTATACTGATGTATTGAATTTGATACTTACCACATATTAGTTTGTTTTGCAAGTTGTAGTAGATAGACAACCTTTCTATCAGGAAAATATCTCTATGACCTCCTAATTTCTATTCGGTAAATTAGAGGGCTTACACTCATCCCAATAGAGTGTAAGCATTTTGTAAAATTCTCAACTTTAGATCCTTTTCTATAAACATTTTCATGGGGAAAATACCGCATTACAAAATGTTTAAGGTTAGACTACTGCGGTAGTACCCGGGTAGGCCAATTCAGTAAAGAAGCAGTATCTCTGAGACAAATAGAGGGTTTTCAATATAAAAAAGTCTAAAAGTGTTTGCCCTGCTAGTTATTTGATACTCTAACATAATATTAAATCATAACAAATTCTTTGTTTCAAAAAGTGGTTTCCCAGACATTCTACATAATTTGAAATGTGAATGTCCACACAGTCTCCTGAATTGTCATGCATCTCAAAATATTATTTCATACTCATTCTCTTATCACTCTATAAAAGTAACAATTTCTTTTTTGTTTCTCTAAATTAGGAGATCTTCATGCCCATCTACTTCATCGCCATCCTGGCAATGATCCGAGCGCTTACTGCGCCGAAGGTACAACCCGTGATCACCGACACCAAAGTCTACCAGCTGAACGACCCCGCGTTTAACTTCAACAAAAGTCAACTTCTCTACATCACCCCGGACAGTGCAGCCACAAGAGATGTGGCTGTACAGCTAGCAGGAAAACTGGGTCTGACTGGAAACCCACCCTATAAAGCATTTGCGAGCGCGGAAGAATCCGAACAGAATTACCTCAAAAATCCCAGTGAAGTTTTCGCAGGTATCGAGTTCGGATCAATAACGCTGCAGGATCGGACTTATACTCTCCGCTTACCGTCTGAAAAGATTGTGACGACAACCAGAGAATTCACTGGCTTTGGTGAGAGGATTATTTTATATATATTTAAAACTTGAATTTATAAGGAGACTACAGTCCACATCACTTCAAAAAACAAATTGATAGCTTGATTTTGAAAACAAATGCCACATTTTTAAAAAGAAATAGTAGGCCTACTAGTTACATTTCTGTCACGCGCAGCTGTCTTTAGACATTTAGAAGTCCTAAATTTATAATGAAAAAGACTTGCAATTTTAAGATGTAGCAAAATGTCGTTTTGAAAAAAAGACATATCAACTTTTGGCATTTAATAAGAAGCTGAGCTTTACGTTACCTAGGATATTTATCTTTGACGACTTTCGAAAAATGAGACAGTGCAAAATTTGTGTAAAGAGCAACCTTTGAGAACTTCAGGGGTTGGCCCGGAAAAATAATGCCATTGATATTACAGTGGTTGTCATATAAACGCCTGACAGGGTCCCCACTGCATAGGGAAAACAGGGGAAATGTCTATAGGGGCTTACGATGAATTAATCTTCTGTACAAACTATAGCTGTTATTATTTCCAGTTTTCAGCACATTAGTAAAAAATGTTGGGAGATGTCAGAATTCTTCAGTTACCACCGTTTTTCCTATCAAATTATAAAAATTAAAAAATTCCCGACCGTCAGTTAGTAGATCCACCGAAGACGATATTTTGTTTAAGCCTCACCCGATTCTTATATTTCCCCTTGTGTATCTGTGTATAAGATATCATTTTTGTGAGCCCTTAATTATAGTTTTTAGTATTGTAGCTTATGGGAAGGGCTCACTCAATCAGTCATGTCTTTTGTAGGTATTTGGGCTTTGATCTGATTGCCCGGTTACACAATCTTACATACAAGTAGCTACAGGCCTTTGTCCACCGGCATGCATTTGTAAGCAAGGACAATTAGTGTGCATCAAGTGTAATTGAGTGGGCAGGCCTCCCCTTGCACCCTCCCCCACCCCCAACTCCTTGAACTCAGTTCAAGGAGTGGGGGGGGGTGCAGTTTGAGAAGCCAGAAGTGGGTTACATAACCAGTATTTGAGCCAATCAACCTCACCCCTCCACATGCAGGTGACCTAGTCCTAGTAGGAGGAGCCCCTTTACTAAGCCCCTCCCTGAGTTGTGTGTGACAGCTGGAGTGGTGGTGGTGGTCACTACTCATAGCCCATATAGCCTTCTGGTTGTAGGAAGGCCTTCAGTTTATTGAGGGACACCATTGCTATAGATTACATACATTAGATATATTGACATTTCGTTCAATTACCTTTCAAACACAATGAAATGTCCATTGTTATGTTAAGGGCGAACATCGATCGTTCCAACGATCGGAACTTTGATAGTCATTTGCTTCTTGTTATTTACTAGGTGTATGCCGAGCGGACAATGGTCTACAGAATTCACTCGGCGGCTGTCCAGCCAATACCTACCTTTTTAGTGCCTTCACCCACATCCAACTCATGCTCGACACCCTCCTCATTCAGGTATTGTCTTCTTTTTTTTCTTCATTTACTTGTTTTAAAGGGGGGACATTTTTGTAGTTTTGAAAATAATCCCATCTCGATATATTAACAGAAAAGGCCGGTGATTTTCGTTACTATTATTTTGATACTGTTTTATTTCATCACCGATACAAAGCATTGTTCTCGGGCAGAAATCGCTAGTAGTCTAAAAAGTCAAACCTGCCGGCCCAGATCAACATTTCGATACTGTTTATGCCTATTTTAAAGGCGTATTTTCCTACATATTTTACTGCAGTAATAAAAAGATTTTCTTAACAAAACTTCTCTACCGGCCAACAATTTTCTTTGAGTCGAATGCGAAATACTGTGAAAATAATAATGTAGGCCTACTTAATTTCGCGCATGTAAAGCAATATGATTTGAATGGAAAAATATGGTAAAACGGACCACATGAAAAAAGCCACAAAATACACAAAATCATTATAGCCCGTAAATTGCCTTTGAAGCTGATGGGGTGAAATTTAGCAACGCGAAAATATACACATTTACAGTACAAGCATATTAATAGCTGCCCTTGATTTATTTCAAAACCAAAAAAGATGTCAGCCTCGCCCGCTCAGAACGCCTCAGTGCCCGAGTTGTCGGTGCAGATGTTGCCCAAGCCGGAGTTCAAGCCCAACACCATCTCGCTACAGATCTTGTCATCCATCTACTTTGTGTTGGCCTACTCCGTCTTCATCGCCTTTCTCTCAGTGAACTTGGTTACAGAGAAACAGAAGAAAATCAAAGAAGCCATGAGAATGATGGGCTTGAGGGACTCGGCCTTCTGGTGAGCAGCTCGCCCATCTCTTGTTGTTTATGTTGTTGTATTTTAATGTTCTTTTATGATTATTTTTTTTGGTTTTGTTCATTTTTTTCTATTTTCGTCCAAATTTATCAAGAGGTAAGCACGCCTGTTCTGGCCCGTTCTGGCACATAGCAACATAAAAAAATCTCAAAGGACTTAATTAATATCGAGAATATAGATCTATAATATAGATCTGTTTAATGAATCGGGAGTTACAAACTGCTGCTGTGGTCTCTCATCATTTCCTAACATTGTTACCACAAAAAACGTCTACCCTAATTTTACCTAATCTGCCTTTATTTCTTTGCAGGCTTTCCTGGGGACTCATATATGCACTCATCATTTTAGTCGTGACTTCAGTCGTCACCTTACTCGCCTTTGCCATCAAACTCTTCGAAAACAGCAACTTCTTCATCTTCTTCATCATGTTACTGTTATACGGTCTGTCAATTGTGAACCTGGCCTTCGCAATTACGCCCTTCTTCGCGAAAGCGGAGACCGCGGGCGCAGCGGCCAGTCTCAGCACCATCTTCATGAGTCTGCTGTACATGGTGGTGTTGTTCACGAAGGATGGACTCGGACAACCCACCATCCCAGTCTGGGCACTCTACCTGCTCTGCCTCCTCTCCCCGCTAGCCCTGTCACTGTCTATGGATACTGTGAGTACAGAAAATATACCTAGAGTTTCTTATTGTTTTTCTGTGGGCAGAGTACCAACAGCACAGGGTAATGGCAAACAAAATTCCCTGACAGGGAAAACCCAGGGAATTTGCAAATTTTGCCAAAACACAGGGAATTTCATTTGGCCAGGTTCTGGAATTCCTGATTCTTAATATATAAGGGATTGACTTTTTGTTGTACAATTGTCCAAATTCTATCTGCACACAGAGGCTTTTAAATTTGAACAACTTGCTGGATATCACACAGGGAAAAGTTGCCATGGGACAGGGAAATCTCAGCCAACCCACCTTAGATCTACATATCTGCTTGTGTCATTCAAGTAACTAGCATGATATTTATTGGACAGTGTTATACCAGTCCTTTAGATATATATATCTGTGTCTTTTGTGGATATTAATAATTTGTCACTTCTCTAGTTGTTTCGGTTCTAATCACAAAATCAGTCTACATTGTCACGAGAACCACACTCCCGCTTCAATGTGTATGTATATATAATATGTAAATCTATATAATGTTTCTGTTTTAAACCTAGTTTCCCTGTTTTCCTTTTAGGCGGTTGTATTGGATGTTTACGCGGGAGGAATGAACTTTACCACCATAAAGCAAGGCGTCTTCCCCCTTCAAAGTATGATAATCATGTTAGCAGTGGATGTAGTACTGTACGGCCTTCTTGCCTTCTACTTCGACAACGTTATACCAAGTAAGTACTGCCTTTTAGATACGTATTGATATTAATGTGACGAAGGTCCTTATCGGCCCGAAACATGTTGATTGTATGAAAATTAAATCCCTAGGAAAGTACTGAGTGTTGAACATTCACAAGTTTGGGAGTTGGGTTTGATATAGTTCCCTTTAAACATTATTGATAATAAACAAGTCAATAGAAAAAGCACAATAGCTTGGCAAGTAGGTCATATCTTTCAAGGGAGAAAAAAGTTGAAGCGAATAAGCATATTTTTTGATATTTTTATTTCACAATAACAGGATTCCAATCCATCCCTCAGATAAAATCATTGATGAGGATGAACCACATGTGTACCTGTAGAATCAAATGCCTGCCGTGGTAGAACCCTACCCTTTGCTATTTTTGTTTTATCAAATCCAATTCCTGTTATAGTATACACATGTGCTATGAAATGGGGAGCGTGTCCTGTATTTTAGTAGATAAAAAAGAACTTCTAGCTTAAACCAAAACACATCTTTTTTTTTAGATGAGTATGGGACACGGCGACCCCCCTGGTTCTTCTTGATGCCCTCATACTGGTGTCCACCTAAAGCGCGATCGGCCGAAGAACTCCAACTCAACTTGAACGGTGCAGGTCTTGACCAGGGTGCTGCTGTCACTGTGGATACTGACAACATGGAGGCTGTTTCCCCAGATTTCAGGAATAAGAATGTTCTCAGGTAGGTTTACTTAAGAAACTCATTGACCAGAATTATTCTCGTAGGGCTTAGGGGCCTTCCATTTAGTGCGTACGCAAATTTTCAAAAATCTCAGACCCCCCCCCCCCCCCCCCCCCCCCCGGGGGCAAAAATACGCATTAGATTTGTACAGGAACGTACGCAAATTTAAAAAAAGTCTGACTCCCCCTTCCCCCCTTGATGCGTATGTACTTCATGGAAGGCCCCATATTAACTAAAATAGAGTTGTGTTCAGGTATCCCAACCGACCTTTTTCTTTTGGGCCAATGGTGTCTAAACACACCACTTTTTTTTTCTCCATAAATTGCATGACTTACATATACCTGGCTGTAGGGCGGTGGGGTGGTTTAGTGGTTATCGTGCTGGCATTGCACGCGGCCGGCTGGGGTTCGACCCTTGGTTCTGCCCGTTAGACCACCTTACCTTGCCGTGGTTCTCACCCCATAGATACAATCATAGACTTGGAAGTCAACAAAGTGAGTGGTCCTGATATAGCTGAAAAAATGCTGAATGGACATTAATCATGAATCCGACAATCATCATGATCATGTAGTATGTCTATCTAAATATTGATGTTTCTTTCTGGGGGAGGGAGGGGGAGTGGCATGTGAGCATCTAATCTTTCTTCTACTCTATGAGACTAAACATTACTGGCCCTAGTGTTGGGGTATGTCATCCCGTGTTGCCTGTTGATTTAAAATCTTTTTTTTCAACTTTTTTTTTTTA
Organism: Lepidonotus clava; assembly: GCA_936440205.1. Lineage (NCBI taxonomy): Eukaryota > Metazoa > Annelida > Polychaeta > Phyllodocida > Polynoidae > Lepidonotus > Lepidonotus clava. Next base: position 18,884,751 of record OW387135.1, read on the forward strand.
ACTCCCCCCCCCCCCCGCAAATTCTGGGTCTTAGTTAGTTAGTTAGTAGGATCTGACGACTGTTATCAACTGCGACTATTAAGTTGAGAACTGCAGTCTAAAAGCCATTTTGTCCGATGTTATTCTCCGTTATCGTCAAGTGGATAACTTCGATAGTCCGATAAGTCGGAGTCATAGGTCGTCCCAAAAGGCTGATACCAGCGTAAATGTGTATGGAGAATGACCAGCAGTCGCTGGGTACCAGCGGAGGGGGGGACACTGTGCTATTTCTGATATTGAGAATCTGGTCGGAGAGTGATGGTCTCCTCATAGGAAATGCCTTGAGAGTGTAGAAATTAGCATAAATAAGTCTGTACCTGGAGATTGACGAGATGATGTCATAATAATATTCTAAGAATAGACTGTAACTAGGTCGGGATACCCCCTTCCTTCACTGGAGGGGGCCATATTGAAAATCTGCTGGTGTTGTTGTTCTCTGTAACCTTGGTCTGTCCAGTCAGATGTAAAAGCAGGACCACCCAGTAGGTCAGGTGTCCTCCCGGGCGTCCTCCCGGCACCACTCTGCCGCAACCAACTGCCCGTCTGCCCGGCCGACCTTACTCGGCCCAAGCAGAAAAACGCCTTCAATAACTGACATTCCCGACCAGGCCACCTAGTGAGGAACTCAGCCTCACAACTGTAAGTCAGTGGCATATCTATGATATTTCCAAAGCCGTATATATCTGCCTAAATGCATGGATGCACGGACTCAATTCTCGGTGCGGGGGTTAACCTCGTTGCAGATTGTCCCGGCTGGTTCCCTCAGTCCCCTCATTACAGTGTTTTCAAATCCGTAGTACAGATGGGTTAGCTGGTCCTCTATGGCACTGCTGGTTACTGGTGGGATACAGTGTGGACCTAGAGGTCTGCACATGCCGTCGAAGGAACAAAGATTTAGAATGAGTATGGTAACAAGGACATGCCACATTTCTAAAAATAGACCCTTTCTTCGCGTTTTTTAGAACTATGATGCGTATCCTTTCACACAAGGAGTGGACAGACTGGGTCTGTAACTGTCCAGTCAATGACCTTGATACTCCGATCAATCTCTGTCTCTGTCTCTGTCTCTCTGTCTTTCTCTGTCTCTCTCTGTCTCCCTCCCTCTCTCCTTCCCTCCCCTCCCTCCCCTCCCTCCTCTCCCTCCCCTCTCTCTCTCCCTTTCAGCTATTTAACAAGGTGGATAAGACGGAGCTTTTGGGTTCTTTAGAACCCAGCATACTTGATCTTGTCTAAAGATAGGTTAGTGTGTTGAACACTAGCTAGCTACCGCTGGTGCCTGAAGAGATATAACTTCATAACGTTGTCTTTGACAAGTTCATCGTGGTATTGAATTCAGGGATATCAGTTTTCCGATTTTTATCGGATTTCCGATTTTTTGTCTCTAGTACCCCCAAAAATAATTTTGAAAATTTGATGTTTAGAACACACTTCACAACATTGAAGGACACAGTCAGGTTCTATTACTGATTTTTTTTGTGACTTTTTGCTGTCCCCAACTTACATCCCTGTTTAATTGAATTCCCTATAGTCCTTCGTCAATTATAGTCCTAACCACTGTAGTCTTTTTTATGCAAGAACCAGTTTCAACAGACTCCCTCTTACTCCCCTGAGCCCAAGCATGAGAGACCTTTTTAATGGAATCGACTGGCTCTGCCAGTTTCTATGGATACATTGACAGAGCACTTTTCAAACCAGTCACGCAATGTGATCGACCCTTTACACAAGGTAGCACTGAAAAAAAACCGCACAGCTGTTGAGCCGAGTATTAGTCAAATGAAAAAAAATGTCGATCGTATTATTATTGCGTATGGCACTGAACCGATAAACATGAGGGGGTGTGCCACTAGGCTCACAATCATTATTGAATATGGTTGGTGCTTGCCCATCAGGGATCAGCATTAAAGGGAGCCAAAACAAATGAATTCAAAGAAATTTCCCAAATTGTCAAATAATCAAGGAAATCCATTCCTTGACCCTATTTCTGGCCCATGTTAACATCTAAATCATGAAATTATGGTAGAAAATCATTAAAAACATGTTTTCCCCTCTCAACTAAATTAATGTGGATCTACAAAAATGGGGTTTGTTTACAAACAAATGGAAATCTCCCGTGGGATTCTACTTCAGTTTTGAGCTAGTTGTCACTGCTCATACTTTGCCACTGACCTTAACTAGACTCATCTCACATATTTCTATACTTATCTGACTCAGTGAGTTTTGAAAGTTTTGTCAATTATTTTGGTTTTAGTTCCCTGTAAGGGCTTTAACTTTGCTGCTGGTCGGGCAGGTGTGGATCAAGCTTCACCTGCCCAACCCTAAAATTCACCTGCCTACCTTTACTTGATTATAAAATTTTACCTGTCTTTTGGGCAGGTGGACATCAAATTCTACCTGCCCCACCTTAAGTTTCACCTGCCCTGGGCATTCGGGTAATGCTTAACGCTGTGATAAATGTCCCAATGACGTGACGACAGTGACGTAGGCCTACATGATGTGTTTTTGTTGTTGAAAATTTCGAAGTACGTCAGAACAATAGAGAGCAGTGACCCATTGACCTATTTCCTAACATAATGTATTGGAGGAAATCTAGTCGTATCCAGTGATTGACTTAATGGCCAGTTCACCTCGAACGCCCTGCACACACCTGAGCGCCTCTAAACATACTTAATGGGGCGGGGCCTCTCTGATTGTATTCCCAAGGCTGTCCACATCACAGAACTATCCATCCTACGAGGCCCCACCCCATTCTCTTTACCTGCCTTTTTCTCGTGTCAACCTGCAGACTTACCTATATTATCAGGATGCAAGCTGGAAAATATGTAATTTAGTCTCAAGGCTCAAGCACGTAGATTTTTATCTATTATTCTTTGCTTTTACATGATGAAAACCTAACATTGGTTAGTTTTTTTTAGTTTGTAACTGTATAAATCTATCATCCTTTGAATTTGTTTGAAAAGGTATTCATAACAGGTACATTTATAGTACAGATCTGTACATGTTTTCTGTAGATTCACCTGTGTTTTTGCAGACGAAATTATTAACACTTAACCTATAGGTGCTAAAATAGTGTAAATGAGTTACCCATGATAGTGGTAATTACGCATGTTTACAAGCGATTAGATGATCGACTGTGGCAGCCAGGGCCGTGACTGGCAATAGTACCCGCTTATTGCAGCCCTACTAATGCTTCATCATTCAGTGGTGGTAGTTAGACTGGCGTGTACACCTGTCTGCTAACCACTGGGCACTCCCACTGACTGTAATGTGACCTTTTACTGTAAATCAGCATTAGGCCAAACAAAAGTAAATAGTTGTATCCAGGTATCATGGGTTGAAAAATTTAGGGTAGGTAGGTCGATTAAATTCAACATTTCTACAACCAACACAAATCCACTCAAGTCACTCTTTTACATTCAGAAATTTCCCCCGACTGCCTCCACAATAATTTCAAGCATCCGAAAAACGCCGAAAGTGCAATTAAAACATAAAGTAACACGTTCAGGTGAAATGTGTTAGGGAGAACATATTATACTATTAAACTATGTTCTCTAAAATGTTCTACATAATGATATGATGAACTATTGTTAATGTTTGATTTAAGACTGCGTGAGGTTTGTGTATATCTAAGTCTCCATGAGTCGTTTGTCCAGAATGCCTGAGTAATTCAGACTGCGTTTAAAGTTTGTCCGTCCACTTCCCAATAGTTCAAAAGAAATGAACGATGAGGGAGCTTCTTAATATGAAAGGGTTTTTATTCAATAAACATCTCATCCCGAGTCAAAGCCACCATGTATAAGTCTTCATCAGTCCACCTCCCATCTCCTATCAGCAATCAACCGCATTTAGAACACGAGTTGCTCCAACACCCTCTAGACCATTCTAGTACTCAGCTCTATTACAATCCTATGTCCGAGGTAGTTGATATTGGTAAACTCCAGTCTGTTACACGGGAGCCGATGTACTTACTCCAGGTAACTCCTTGGCTAAACTTACTTAGCTGATGTTCTCACTAAACTAAGTGACTACTAACTCCTAACTGCTCGCTCCCTACCTTGCACGCCTTTTATACTGGTTAACAGGTGGCGCTAGGAGCGCAAGATATTTCTTCTAGAAGTAGACTAGAAGTAGACTTGCTAAGCCTGATCCTTGATGGATTATATAACACGAGAATATATTAAAAGTGCTAAGCTATTAGTACAATGAGAAACGTGTTACTGAAAAAGGTGCATTGAAAAACACCTTAACAAGATCTTCACCAGATCATGGCCCCTGTATGGTCCACCGTGGGAATGATTTGACCATACTCTCCACTAGGTCCCTCCCGTTTGTAACCCCTACCCCTTGATGATCGATGATGATGGCTTTATGATTGTGCTGGGACTCCCTGGAGGTTCATGATCATTATAAAATGTACCTGTAATCAGTGCGTGTCCGTCACTGAGGTTAACTCAGGGTTACGGGGGGGGGGGGGGGGGGGCGTTGGAATCACACTCACAGCATGGAACGTACGGTATCTCCCCCCCCCCCCCCCCCCACCCCCGCTTCTATTATTGTGATATAAAGCTCGAGGCCCTTTGTAGGAAATAAGACCAACACATATACATATGTGTGTGTGTCTGTGTTATCCATAATTATACTGCAATCAGTGCGTGTCTGTCGTTGAGGTTAGGCCAGGGAGGGGATTCAGAACATTGAGTATAACTCTCCCTCTCCCCTATTATTGTAGTATAAAGCTCAAGCCCTTTATGGGAACCAACGGGTAGTACAGGGTATATGTAACATTGTGTGTCTGTGTCTGTGTGACTGTGGATATGACTGGGTGTGACTGGGTGTTTGTGTATGAAAAATATATTTGAGTATTGTCCTTCCATTCATAAGCAGCAACAAAAGCATAGATTTCGACATCCCCTAACAACCTTGAAAGAAAAGCTTGAAACAAACAAGCCAGTCAGTGGTGGAGCCAAGAGGATTAGCCTATCCTATAGCCTTTGGCCTGGTCTTGGCAAGAACCAATCAACCAACGATCAAAAAAGAACCAATGCCACTCCTGTCTCATATCAAACCCCCTCTGACCGACCCGATCCTAAGTTTTCATATTTTTCTTTCACGTCATTACCTGTAATAATTTTCAAAATTAATTTCTTAGATCGCGTTTCACAGTATTTTAAGATGATTTCAAAATTTTCTTTCTGAAGTTTAAGATTTTATGATTAGCTCAGGTTTATACTTATACTATATACAAAATATCTTTTTCCATCCCAAGGCATATCATTCACATTTCATTCATTTGAATAGTATGAATAATTTCCAAAAATCTTTAAAATGTGAGAAAAATAACATAGACACTTTTATGTCTAAGGGAAATATGGTGTAAACAACTGGAACCTTTACTCAGAATCACATATCGTTTTGGAAAGAGGCCAACAGGAGAGAAGCAGATTAAGAGTCAGTGTTCTGATGAGTGCTATATGTAATATACTGCATATCGGTATTCGGCCTACATACTCACCTTAAATAGTGGTTCGGACAAAACAAACAATATACCGGAAAACCTCTGCTAGCTCCTCATGCCATATTTTACCTAGGATTTATCATTATTGCGAGGCTGGCGACAGCGCACGTCTCCCTACACTCACATCTTTGATGATAGGACGAGGAGAGTTGTAAAGAAAACTATGCTTAAACTAAACTAAACCTTTGACTTTATGCTGGTTGCATTACAGGTGTTCTAATCCACCAAAATAGTGCGCGTTTTTTTAAGTGCTTAATGAGTGCTCAGATTAAATACATTGTCTATTTGACATACATGGTTCTCGTGTACAACCCCTCATGGGGGATCCGGGTAAGAATAGGCCCCCAGTAGTCCCCTTGATTGTAGAAGGCGATGATAGGAGGGACCTAGCACTGACCAAGTAGTTCTTTGGGTTCAATTTGTGGTTATTGCTTGGTCCACTAAGGGATGAGGTACAGCAAAAATGATTGCTAGGTTTTGATCCCCTGCTGTTTGCCCACCCTTTCACCTTCATCTCATAGATTCGATCACCAAAGACAGAATTCGTCCCAACTGGTTTTCGCTGTGAAAATGACCCTGGCTGTCGGTATGGCATAAAACACCCAACACTCACTCACTCAATCACTCTTCTTGTGTACAATAGTTCATTGACGCTGTACATTTTGTCGAAAATACAATGTTTTCTTTGGAAAGTGATTCCATACAAAACTTGAACCTGAGGTGTGGTGTATTCATATATGGATTTCCCAAGAGCTGTAAATAATATAGATGTTCTTTCAGTGCGAATGTTGTTGACTTTTTGGCAGGGATTTTCCAAACGCTGTGTCAGCGCTAATGAAACAAAAATGGAACGTAGTGGTTGGAAGAGGGGGTGGGGGGTGTATCTGCATCCAGTCGTTTCAGTGGCTGACTTTAATCACGTTAGCATTGACAGCTTTAGAGCCTTTCAGTACGGGGAACATAACTACAGTAACCGATGCCTCTAAGTCACTGATTTAGATTGGGCTGAGCAGGGTTCAAATCTGGGTCACAGTGCCAACAAAAAACGCACATTAATATGCATGTCAGTGCCCCAACAATGCAAAGCCTTATACATAACATTGAAGACCGGTGAACCAAAACTGAACTGAGCCTGAATGAGAGTTCAACTGGAGACCATTTTCCCTCCTCGTTTATAATTAGACTACCGTAAAACTGTCGCTTGAATAAGGTATACCCGGTAGTGCTAGAAATAAGGACTCACTCGGTCTTAGTTTATAGGGGACTGCTCAACCTTTAACACTGTTACACTTGTGGAAAAGTTCCTCAAAAATGCTCAAGGAAAAGTTAAAACTCAAAAAGTCAGAGTGGTTCTTAAAAAGGGGTGCAGCATAAATTAGGGGTTTTATGGTATTCAGGAGCCCTGAGTGACACCACTGATTTATAGATAGTTGGTTTGTTTTTCACTGCATATCATTATTTTTCGCCATTGGAAACCAAAGCGATCAAAGGAGTATCAAAGCAAATCAAAGCGTATCGGGCGGAATTCTCTAAAGGACAGCGCTCGGACTTTCGCGTACGACTACAAGCAATAAACTAGAATGGGTGGGATTTTTCAGTCTCGCCGGGAACATTCAGAAAATTATCATAAAGCTGGTGGCCCCTTACCTGACATACAATTTCCTCTATATTTCTATCATTGTGGGAACCAGCTACCCATCCCTTGTTTACCGATTCTTCCGGTAAAACGCTCGTAGTGAGACACGCCATTGGCAAAATGCGACTGCATAACCTCGCAAAACCGCCGAAAACCTGCGGACCCGCTCGTCACGTGACAGCTGATGGCCGTACTCATATCAGAAAACATATATAATCCGATAGAATTGATCGATTTCCTATCTGAGATGGATCGTACATGATGATTGAGGTCCTATAACACCATAAATTGTTCATTTACATCGATATTTGACCAAATAAAACCAGAAATCCGATCGTCACCCGACGCCGTGTTAACCGGGTCAAGTTACGCCCACCAGCCTCGCTTTCGATCGGGGAGGAAGGGATCTGGGTCAAAGTCTGAATATTCATCAAATTTGCATGCCTATTTCACCATGAAAACGGTCGATCTAACCTTAGTTATTGGTATCCACAGATAGATTTCGACCCATAGCTAAGCCTCCCACTGTCCCAGAATCGAAAATAATGCGAAATAACGCGTCTAAACGCGTAAATGCATCGCGATGTTTTCTTGCAATCCTTCGCCTCCCCTGTTGACAGAGCCCAGACCGCCCCGCGATGCCGGCGGGGACGGTTGGTCTTACCGGGGGCTGCGCCTTCTCCGCCTGGATTACAGCGGTATCTGATGCTTTCAATATATATATTTTGGACGAATGGACACCCTTAAACGCATACAACGCATTGAAAACTCATGCGGGAACTATGCGTTCGTATCGAAGGCAAAACATTGGATCAATCGGACACGTGGAGGCACTGTCACATGGCGCCGGGTTCTCTCCCCGCACGCCTGCATCGATACTATGAACTCAGAAAACCTGGATGACATTGGACTAAACCCAATAATTGTGGAGGATTTAAGCATTCGGAGGCATTCAATTATACAGTTAGGTACATATGATATATCTTTTCCAGCAGTTCAAATGATAGTCAAGCTGCTGGACTCAGCCTCTCGGGCATTCGACACTGGCAATCTGAAAAATAATTATTTTAGGCCTTATTACCCCTACCAAAATGAAATCCATGTATATATCTATGTTCCCATATATCTCAGGGTCCTATATATCATAAAATAGATTGATATTTTAGGCCTTGAAACGCTTGCAATAGTATTTCAAATATGGTTAGTTTAGGCCTAGAGGCTGGATGTCAAAGCAATTCGGGCGTTCGGTCGGACACTGGCAATCTGAAAAATAATTATTTAGACCTTATTAGGCCTATCAAAATGAAATCCATGTATATATCTATGTTCTCCTATATATCAGGGACCTGCCATCCAAATATTACATCTGAGTTCTAATATGTCTAGGCCTAAGTCACTGTCAGTGTCTGAATCATTCCCATTCAATGTTAAAACATAGGCGTCACACTGTCAATAAGTTCTCCGGTGCTGTCAGACAGATTCAAAGATTAAAATGATTTGTGAAATTGTCACTATAGTGTCATTTTTTCGGACCTACCATCAAAATATTTTATTCATTAATATCTCTTCTTAGGCTTAGCTTCCTGCGTTAATTCCAATCGGGCGAAATTCTCATTTTATCAAATGATCAATCCTTTCAATCCCCTCAATCGGCCAACTTGTACAGTTTTATATGATACCTTTATTTAGATTGGTTTAAGAAATATACTTACTTTTACAGTACTTTTGATTCATTGAATAGCATTCCATTTTTAAGTGCAGCATATTGATGTTAGTGTTTGTGGTGCTAGTATACTCTGCTGCACCTGTTATCTATGTCAACATTTGTATTGATCGCGATCTATTTAAGTGCATCTGAGTTGTATTTTGTTTAGTTCCCTGCAAATATCAAAAGACCAAAACATGTTTAATGTTTAATGGGAGCACATTTATTATCCACTAGAGATGTCTTCTAAAATGTCAGTCAAAAAGAAATGTTTGACAAATTGCATTGAGTTCCATGTTTCGTATAAAAGATGTCACTAAATATGTAATAGGTTAGCTCCAGAATCAGCAAAATTGATCAATTTCGAAGCCACGTTTCTAAACGATAAAAACTGTCGCTTTCACGAGTCAGTAAGGTTACACTTTTTATGTGTAAATAGAAACAGGGGGAGATTACATGCACTTTATATATAAATCATATATGTATCATATAAAATCTAGTAGTGTATAGGATCAACGATTGATCTTGGGTTTTGCTCTGAATGAAATTGAATTGTAATATTTTTGTTCTTCTTTACAGAATCTTTGATATGCGCAAAACGTTCAAGGTTGACGGAAAAGAAGTGAAAGCAGTTCAAGGTACGTGGTCTACGGAAAGAGTGCGGAAAGGAGATATTTTACTGGGGAAAATAGTTCGAAAATATTTCTGAAAAAAAAGGGTTTAAAAATGGTAATAATTCGTATCTATCAAAGGATAAGTGTATTAATAAAGAAAACATCTCTTATCAATATACCCACATTTCATACGGCAAATTAAATTGTATTGTTTTTGAAAAAAAAGAATCACTGGCCACAGCTGGTCCGTTATGAAAGGATAAAGTATAAAGTTGCAACAATCAGAAAGCCACTCTGAATCGTGGTCGCTGGACAAAGCACAGTTCGCTACGTCTTTCACGTAGTTTACAAACATTTATGACTTTCCCAATAGTCACAAGATGCGTTTTTATAAACAAATACCTGAAAGGACAAAAGCAACGATAACTCTATATTCAGAGATGCCATTTTTCCTAATTTTAGTTTAAAGGATTTCCTACTTTTTAAGGATTTCAAATTTTACAACCGATCTACATTGCTACATTGCTTTATAGTCTGTTTTAGAGTTAGTTTTTTTTATTATTCAGAATTTAATCACATACAACACTTCGGCTATTATTTAGCAGCCGGTCTTCCAGTGGTTGCCAGACTCACACCTAACATGTGTATGCCTTACTATTTTAGTTTTAGGTAAGGCTCCATTCCTAAAGGTAGTTTTCTTTTGCTAATAAAAAAAAAGTAGGAATATTATTTTTACTAGTGAAGTAAACTTTAATTTTCATTATTCATATTGTACCACTAACTAAAGTTAGTCTCATAAAATGTATTTTTGTAGTCATTCGAGTTTGTGAAATGTTTGCTTTTACTGCACTTCAATTAGGAGGTTTGGTAACGTGGTATTAAACTATAAATAATTATACTATAAAACACGAAACGTTTCGGACTATAAATCATAGTCACGAAATACATGTCCATGTCTCTGAAAGGGCAACCGCAACAACTCTATATAAGGTACACGGAAATCCCATTGCTGTGTGCCTATGTAGTAACGCCTGGGGTTTAATTCAAGAGGTTTGGCGAGGCACGTGCAGACTTTGGCGCACCTGTTTTACTCATTCAGGTGCGCTGGGTATTTTTGAGCTGACTCGTCCGAATTACCTAGTCATTTGATCCGTGAGCAGTCATATGACTGAACTCACGGGTTGCTTACAAGAATATCTTGTGCTCATTGCCAATATTTAAAGCCAAGTATATGACGATATTAGTAAATAATGTTAGTAAACAACGAGTTCAGTCATCTGACTACTGATATCCCAAGCTGTTATCTAACATTCTGCTGAGTGTTGCAAATAGATAATAGCTTGTGTAAATCATTTCCTTGTACCCTTATTTTCGCGCATATTTTTATGAATCTGACTCAATGGACAAATTGACATGATTTTAATTTCGCTTACAAAATCTAAAAACTATGGCTGTTTCTGATGTAATGAAATATTTTCACGACTATTTGACAAACGCAAAGAACGTTAAGCATGAGCGTAGTAGTCACACTGATAATCATTTATGTGTGGTTACATGTGATAGTGAGTCACTTTGAACGTTTTATCGTTAGAGTGTACTAGGGTTGTATCAAGAGGTTATCTTAGATAACTACTTGATGAATATGCTGAGTGTGATCTACTTTCCTGAGTACCAGCCAAAATGGTTAAGATAAGGATCTGGGCCTGTGCTTATCAAAATAATAGAAAATAATGAACATTTATTTGGAAATTTCGTAATAGTTGAACATGTGTTTTCCCCACAAATGTCAATTCTATACATGTCGAACCTTGAGATTTACTATTGCCATTCCCTGTATAGTCTTACTCGTTAAGGATAGACAACACCTCTCGGCGGCATATTCAGGGGACTCTCTTTAAATATGCATATATTTTTTAATATCCATAGCATGAACATGTGTGTTATATCATTAGATACCCTTTAATAACCCTCTCTACTCATATATCTCATATTTTAATGTGTAGATATATGCCTGTATGACCATATCGGAAATGCAGAAAACACATTTTTAACTTTTATTTTTTCAACATCAATATCTCACTTAATATTTCATGGAAAAGCATGAAATTTTCACAGGATATAAAAAACATTCTCTTGGAGGGAAGCGTGTCTCAGATTTTTTATTTAGGTCTTAGTTTTTGTTTTATTAAATCTAGAAAAAAAATGTAGAAAAAATAAACAAAAAGTTTCCCGTTTTTTGACATAAAATGAAAACCAAGGCCTAAATTAAAAATCTGAGACACGCTTCCCTGCATACAAATGTTATTAAGGGGCTTCTTAAATTTTGAGCCAATCCATGGAGTGGTAGCAGAGATATCAGTGTTCAAATAATAAAAGTGAAGAAATACCTTTTTCACCTGTAATTTCAATAGTTCCAACATTACAACCATATATTGTATCTCAAAAGAAAGAGAAAAATATGTTCTATTATTTGATGTGCACCATAATACTCTAGCCTTATTAGAAACAGCGCAATGTGAATTGCTCTTAATGGGGCGCTGAGAGGTGTTGTCTATCCTGAAGCCCAAATGAATGCGATTTTGTGTTGCAATTTCTGTTGCAATGAATAGGAATAACAATTATCTGGGCGGTGCAGGAAACCAGACACATAGTCTGAAATCCGACCCAGTGAAAATAAATGTTTCAAAAAAAATAAATTAATATGGGAATTAGATGAAACGATATATTTCAGAACTTTTCCAAGGTCCCGGGACTGAACTTTAATTGCCCAGACCCTGGCACTATTAGAAAGTAATGGCACCACTCCAAACGTCTGTTCCAGTTGCATGCGGACAACCAGAGAAATTGTTATCTTCAACATACTTTGACAATAATTAACCCATAGCCCTATATACAGAACAATTTAAAAGTTTCACGTTTTTTCAATTAAGATCTAAGCAATAGAGATTTGAATTAAACTGCAAAATAGGAACTGCATTTTCCTACACTTTTCCAGGCGACTACCTGGTAGGTTAAAAACTGGGCAACCAGGTATAAATAGGCGTTGATTGCCTGGTGGGCAACCGTATTTGTAGATTTATTAAGCCCCGATTAGCAGTTCTTTTCATATTTCCTGAAAAGCAAAGCTCTCAAATTCAATTAGGGAGTTTTCATTAAATTCGGTGTTACTGGACATAGGGAATGTTTCATTGACAATAACTGTCACAAGAAACCGTGCCTGTTCCTTGACAATATCTGTTACTAGACAGTTCTGTCCCTTGACAATAGCTGGTACTGAAAAACTACAAGACCATGAAAATAGCTGTTACTAGACACAGTGCCTGTTCCTTGACAATAACTTAAGGCAATATTCCACTATACGTTCTTTTACTTGCATTGGGTAATTTCACTAGTGTTTACTGACTGGAACGCAAGCAAACACAAGCTAACACAAGCAATTTCTCAGAATGCATAATGGAATATAGAGTTTGCTTGCGTTCTACTTGCATTCTATTGGCATTTTCTATGGGATGCTTGCGTTCAGATAACCACATGTTGGTATCTAAATTCAAGTAAACTTGCGTTCCCTAACTAGAAGGAAAGCAAGCGCTACTGAACGTTTAGTGGAATATAGCCTTAAAGCCCTATACCCACTAGGCGATTTTACTGGCGCCAGGAGACTGGCAGAATCTGCGGATCCTTAGGATCACCTGTCAGTACGGTATATTAAATTGATGCATGTTTGATCTGAATTGTTGTTAAAATTGGCCAACTCTACCAGTAGAGTTGGCCAATTTTACTAATTTTTAGTGCTTACAAGTGGCTTTGCCAGGATTCAAATCCACAACCTTTGGGTTTGGAGGTGAGGGTCTTAACCACTACACCATGGAGGATGAGGCTGGAACTAAGAAATGGGGTCATGACCCTATTTGCTGGTTCCCACAGGTCCTTTTGAAAGCAAAACAGCAACCAGATGGACAGGTTGGTTATGGCCCATTTTGCTGGTTCTTGGTAAGTTCAGTATGTAGGCAGCAACATTCGAAAGGACATTATTTTAGAATAAGTAGGGTAATGAGTCGGCCGATTGTGTAAAAATCGCCAAGTGGGTATGGGACTTTACTCAACAAAGTGCCTGTACCTTGACATAACTGTTACTGATCAACCTGCCTGTTCCTTGACATAACTGTTACTGATCAACCTGCCTGTTCCTTGACATAACTGTTACTCTATAACCTACCTCTTCCTTGACGCAGGTATTTCCTTGGACATCTACGAGGGACAGATCACGGCGCTGCTGGGACATAACGGGGCGGGTAAGACCACCCTCATCCACATGTTGACTGGCATGTCTCCGGCCACCTCGGGCTCGGCCACCATCTACGGACTGGTAAGAACCTACCGTATAACCCCTAATTTAAGCCGCACTCTAACTGTTGGGTTTTATCATTGAGTATTTTTTCATAAAATAAACTGTCATGACTGCCATTGGATTCGAGCTTGTGTAAACTCCTAATTTAGGCCGCACCCATAAAGTAGAGGCCTTATTGTCTATTATTTGTGAAACTAACCCTTAACGGCTTTAATTAGGGGTTTTATGGTATAGACACAGTGCAGATGACACCGAGATGTCACTTTTCTTACTTTTGTAGGATTTCCTACTTTACAGTGATTATGGACTGCAGAGCTCAATTTTCCTTTATCACTAAGTCTTAAATGTCTTTTCCAAGTATTTTATTTCAGTTTTGAGTTACTTCAATGCAAAGTAAAAGATAAAATCATGCTGGTAAATATCACGATAAACTGATATATCTTATCATATAGAAGATATCTATCCATCTGAATAAATAAACTAATACTGGATAGGGGTTTTCCAATAAGCACGTACACACAAATTCAATATAGAAAAAAAAGACCCCACCTCTTGATGTATGTTTGTACTTAATGGAAGACCCCTATGTGTAAAGAATGAATAATCAATATAATCAGAGATTTTCTATCAACCACCTAAATACATTACCGAATACATATATATGTTTTGTGTATGAATTTCAGGACGTGAGTGACAGTAGTGAATTAACGGAGATCCGCACCATGATCGGGCTCTGTCCCCAACACAACATCTTATTTGACGACCTCACCCCTAAAGAACACCTCGACTTTTACGGCAACATCAAGGGGGTCGAAGAGGACAGAATTGATGCTGAGGTGAGACTGGTCTAAAAGTACGACATGAATATGTTTCTACTATAAACATAATTATGTATTTTTACCTTGTATATAAAGTTTTCGCCTGTTTCGTACAGTGCCATTTTTGTGCGGATAAATATTATGTGCTGGGGTGCAAGTTTTCAGTTTTTTTCACTTTACCATGTCTGAGATAATAACTTTCAAAAATAAATGTTTACATCACATTTTATAGCACGTTAAGATCGTTGCAGATTTCCTTTGCTGTTTCCTTTTCCCATTCACCCTAAATTACATCCTTTTATTTTAATTACATATGTTTTATTATTATGAAAGAAATAGAACTAACTAGTAAATTTAATTTACCTTTTCAAAGTCGGGATGCAGTCATATGTCACGTCATAGGTGGAATTTTAATTGAGTATAAAACTTTTTTTTACACTTTTTTTTAATTAGATAACTGAAGCTCTCCGAAACGTGGACATGTTGGACCAAATGAACACTAAGTCGAAAACTCTGAGCGGAGGACAGAAACGGAAACTTTGTGTAGCCATTGCCCTGATTGGAAACCCAAAGGTAGTGAACTATTGTTAATGTTTGATTTAAGACTGCGTAAGATTCGTGTATATCCAAGTCTTCATGAGTTGCTTTCCAGAATGTCTGAGTAATTCAGACTGCGTTTAAAGTTTGTCCATTCACTTCCCAATAGTTCAAAAGAAATGAACGATGAGGGAGCTTCGTAATATGAAAGGGTTTTTATTCAATAAACATCTCATCCCGAGTCAAAGCCACCATGTATAAGTCTTCATCAGTCCACCTCCCGTCTCCTATAAGCAATCAACCACATTTAGAACACGAGTTGCTCCAACGCCTTCTAGACCATTCTGGTATTCAGCTCTAACACAATCCTATGTCCGAGGTAGTGGATAATGGTAAACTCCAGTCTGTTACATGGAGTCGATGTACTTACTCCAGGTATAACTCCTTGGTTAGACATGTTTCTTCTAACCAACTAACTCACAAGCTGCTCACTAACTGCTCGCTCCCTACCTTGCAGCGCCTTTTATACTGGTTAACAGGTGGCGCTAGGAGCGTAAAATGTCTCCTCTAGGAGTAGACTAGAAGTAGACTTGCTAAGCCTGATCCTTGTTGGATCATATATCATAACAATGTATTAAAAGTACTAAGCCATTAGTACATTCGACGGCGGTCAGGTGTTTGAGTTTAAGGAGGTGGACGACATAGCTCAAACCAAATGAAGATATTTTTTTTTTTTTAAACAAATGTAGCAGTTTCCCAATTTTAATGATTGGATATATTTGTTAAACCATGGTGGGGTGGCCTTGACTCTCGTGGTACATTCAGCACAAGGTGGTGATAATCAAGTTCTTTTGTTCATTTGTAGATTGTAAACAAAATACATTCAGTTTACTTAATACATGAGTACAGCTCCAGTAGTCTACGTTAAGACTTGAGATCAGTGAAAATGTTCATGAACATGAAGGTTTTTAGGAAGAGTTCCTATCATTGTCTGCTCATATTAAGGCTTAAGAGTTATGTCACCCGTGCATAAGGCGACCAGATAAAGTAATGATGATCAGCCCAGATTAAGGCCCAAGGATAATGACACCGTGCATAAGGTATCAGGTAAGTGTTAATGAACCATGATCATTTTATGGTAAGTAAATGATGACATAATCATGTTGACAAACAGTAAGATCAGTTTTAGAGGATGAAGATTTATGACACTCATGCTTAAAGCGATAGAGTTGGATTTTTCCTTAGTACATACCACTTGGTTCCTTCGGCCTTCCCATATGTCATGAGACATAGTGGATTGCGCCTGAGCTAGAACCCTTTCCAGCCATAAGGCTCTCTCTGCTTCCCAGATGGTTCTTTTCAAACTTGTTCTGATCACAGAGAGCATGGCTCAACTAAACCCACGATATCCAATAATAGGGTATTGGATATGCAGCATTTAGCTTTACCATGGCCTGACTGTACATTGAGCCCTCTCTGCTACCGGAAGATCTTGGACCTACCAGCAGAGCAGAGACGACCGGCCAGTGACCCAGTCGATAGCGATTACCGGTCCCAAGTCACCCTGGGTGGTCACCGACGGTCTGATCCAGGTGAATCTGCCAACCCACACTGAACTTTGACCGTTTTCACTGGCCTTGCCTGTTCACTCCTGAGCTGTCAGGAGCTAGGTGGGGTCTGTCGGCCCCGTACCACGTACATACCACTTACTGGCGGGTGCACACCTAATAGACCTTGATTTAGTTGATTCTGCCGTATGGGATTGGCCTCCTCCCGCACCCATTTAGCTCTGAATCGGAATTTTAGTCGTATGTGCCCCTTGTGACCCAGCAGCCCGATATGTACGCCGACTAGACGGTACCACAGTAGGATGTTAATTCATCCTTCGCTAGACACGGGGGCCTTCAGTACGTCTCTCCCCAGCACTATAAATCAGTTTAACGTGTCCCCGGACTCTCGCGAGCCCACTGCCGCCTGTTGTACACTACCCTTCGAGGAGCTCATCCCTCTCGGTAATGTACAGATTCTGACATTTGCAATTTGTAACACAAGTCAACAGAACTCAACATATATACAGTGTAGGGTTGTCTTAAACTTCTAAGGGTAACAAGTGTACATCAAATCCACTTTCAGAACAAGTTTAACACAACAGAAATCAATGCGGAGAATTCGGACATTTTGAACGAACGACTTTCATGATACAATGCGTGTCAAATTTCAACCAAACTTCAATCATAACAACATTATTTACAATAAATACAAGGTCTCTGTATCAGGTTTAGTAATACCGAGCAGTTGGAACCAGAAAATACCACCATTCCTGTCACGCGTTCGCCAGCTATACTTAGTACACGTGTACTTAGCGGGACGCTTGACTGGAGTTCCCCCCCAAGGTTTGACCTCGATTTGGATCCTTCAGGCGCGAAGCGCCCGGATGGCAAATTTCTGTTTCGAACAAATCTGCAAGTTTGATGGTTCGACCTGATATTTTGGGCCGATATGAATTAATTCTGGCGCTTGATTATGTTGGTTGGGGACCTAAACTTTAGTTTAGCACAGATTTTATAAGAAATTATACGATGCTTTGATCATGCTAGCCGATTTCAGAATTTGGATCCTTTGGATCAAAAAGGGGTTTTCCAAATTAGCCTCGTTTTGACGTCATTTTAATCAGTGCCGGCGGTAATTTTAACGCGTCAAGACGTGTTTTTTCTTTAGTCTTCAGTGTCACCTCTTATTTCTTCGCAACATCACCCAGTATGGTTCGCGTTGCCATCTTCTGCACCGAACGTGAGGCGGGCGTCCAGGACTACCCTGATCTGATACAAAACCACACGGAACACATCTACGTGGTTTTTCCAAGCGAAGAGGCCACGACGGCGGAGCTGGCGGGCTTCGCGTTTGCTCACCACCTGATGTATCCCGACGACGTGTTAATAGTGATTACAAATTTACTTGACATTCTAACCTGGGACACGGACCTACGATTATATCTTCCTTTGTTCATTAACCCGGACGCAGTTGTCAACTTTTACGCTGAACTCTTTACTCGTGCCTTTATGAATCTTCACGCCCACCCTGCTCCAGCGACCCTCATCCTCGCGACCCCCTCGGGCTTTGATGCCCGCAGTTGGGCGCGCACGGACAGCGACGGATCTTTGCAACGGTGGCTTAACCGCATCATTCCCAGGATTAGCCGCGAAGTCAAAAGGACGAACGACTGGTTCAACGTGCCGACGGTCAACACCGGTCATGCCCTCCACCTCTCCAAGGTAGTGGCTGACGGTGTTATGACCGTCAATGACTTCCGCGAACTGGAAGACGGGTATATGCCGTCCACCCGGGTGTTACGCCGTTGGGCCCGGGCCCTGGGCCGGGTCTTTGTCCGGTTGCCCGTTATTCATTAGACCGCCGGCACTCAATCCCCCCCCCGTGTATATATTTTAATTCCGGGGTGATTCCCATCAAGTAATTTTTCAATCCAATTCCCGGCCTGTGATTGGAACACTTAATTCCGGGTCGTTTTCACCGAGTGATTCTGGTGATTTAATTCCCGATCAGTACCTAGTCCATTTAAGTTCATATATCCAAGAGGCCCTGGCCAGATCGTTCTTACGGGAGCTCCGGACTGTTAACATGGGAGGACTCAGATGTTTCACCGCTCTTGCTCGCCGTTGGACACCGCCCTCCTCGTAGAGACGGCCCCTCGCCCAGCCCGCTCCGAGACTTGGTGAGTACAGCCTTCTTCCTATTGTTCTTTGCATGTTAGGCTGGCTACTAATCGTAGATTTTAAGGAGATTGTTGGCCAAATTCTTCTTGGTGGTTCTCGGCTCGCCTTCACGTGGTTGTATTCCGGAAGCTGATGTCACTCCCGGAACCAGAAACTGTGTTTCGCTGGTAATTTTAGTAACGGGTAGCGTGGGCGGCCACCTAGTGTTTACTTTTGGTTCCAAGATGGTGGACGCGGGCCGAGAGTCAAGATCTTTCGTACTAAACTTATTATCTTTTCCAGGTCCTGCGGTATGTTAGGGTGATGTAAATGAAGCAATGTGACACGGTTGGCACTGAAAAGCGTCAGGCTATATAATTTTAGTGGGCGGATTGTTTAGGCTAACATGATCAAGCATTTTACCTCGCGCGTGGTTGGGCGATATTAGGGGGTTTTCTGACTAGCGGTTTGTTGACATTACCGATCTAAGTAGGCTTTCTGGAGTGTGGGTAATTCGTGTCGTATTGTTATTATTTGATACTATTAACTGTTGGGGACTGACACTGCACATGATAATCAGGTATGGGTGGCCGGAAATTCCGGTCTGAGTTGTACAACATAAGATTTGCTGTAACAGGATTCTTTGTTTAGTCGTTATACGTACAGAACATTAGTGTAAATCTCTACATTGGAAACAATTCACATAGGGTGCCCTAGGCAACAAGTGCTTCCCAGGGTGTTCACCCTGGTAAGTTTAAGTGACAGTAGGTGACCAAGTATTTTGGTCTAGACTTCCCAGCGTTAGATTGGCTGTGACAGAATTCTTTGATAAGTAGTTTCCCCTTACAGGTTACAGGAGATATTGACGTGTCGGCCACGTGAGGCGACACCATAGGTGGGGCCGTCCAACGAGTTGTTGGCGACTCCCATGGTAAGTTTGAGATGTAGTGGCTAAGGCCACAGACATCCATTCCATGTCTTAGTCTAACAGCAAGACAGCGTCAATGTCATTGTGTTAGAATAAGTTTTGTAAGAGTACTATTGTCCAAAGTCGTCTCGAAGAGGAAAAAATACTACTGTGAGGAGACCGAGATGAAGTCTCTAAGACACTGAATGAACTCCCAGATGAAGATTCTGTCTCTGTCATTGTGAAAAAAGGAATGGTATCCTTGTTAAGGGCTAGAAAGGCACCAAACCACAAAGACTACCAAGCGTCTCAAGCAGAGATACACATGTGAACATTGCGGTAGCTCGTCCGTCCATAGATCGGGCCCAAATGGGCACCGCTCCATTGAACACAGAACCACGCCTATCAGCACCTGAGATTTCCAAACACCTCAGATAGTGATATCTTTGCGATGAATGTGTGAAAGCCTATACCCACCGGTTGGAGTTGAGCCATCACAAGAACATCCACCTACAAAGGTTCCATGAGTGCCCGAGAGGTGACGCAAAACTGTCCCGCTCAGATTCCCTAACCGACCTCATGGGGAGAAAAGAATAATGATAGGAATTGGATCCCTGGTGATTTACCTTAAGAGGTCACAAGGTTCAATACTCTTGATAACACTCTTTCTGTACAGTGTGGTAGAATAATTACCCAACACACTCCAAAGATTTATACGCAAACAAGTTAACACCCCCTCCAAGGGTGACAACTGTTCTAACATATTTGACTCCATTTTATGAAGCATCCGCTTTAAACCCATAGTTTTGGTCTTAATGAATGATTTTGCTACGACAAAATCCCTTCTTTTCCTGCTAATTACAGGTGGTAGCTCGGCGTTCACCCCCTACATTCAGCCTGGGGTCTGAAGACCGAGTTCCACTTTATATTGGGTAGTGGCGCCCTTCCGAATGCAAACGGGTGCGCCACTAACTCCAAACGGTTCACTGAATAGATATTATACCTATGTTAACAGTGACATTTCACTGTCTACCCTATATTCTACATCACATGGGGAAAAACCTACATGACAAGCGGTGGGGGTAGTGTTTTCATTCCGTGAGGTATAAATGTCATTAAAGGACATTAAGTAGTAACTGTACAAAGGAGGTTGAGATTATTTGTTCCTCATTAGCTATCACCAGAGGATCGGGTCTCAGGTTCAGGTTCATTTCTGATCTGATTCCCGGTCCTCATTAGTTACACGTGGTTTGTCGGTACTCTCCCATTCATAGGGCCAGAATGGGCAGCGCCGAGTTTCCATTGTTATAATTGGGAGCAGACTGCATACATATTTTTTTTTAAATATGCAGCCTACACCCCCTTTAAATTATAGAGATGTGTTATTGCATCTCCTTAGATCACTTACTTCCAGACAGCACCTAGTAAGTCGGGCCTTTACCGAAGTACAGTACAAGGTTAAACCCGTTTTCTTGTTCAGGTCTATGCCCGTTTTTCTTGTGGAGAGTCAAGACTACTCCTGAAAAGGCTCCGCCCCCAGCTTATCCTAACTATGCGCATGCAGGGCAGGAATAGGTAGTGCTGAAGACAGAGTTAGAACTTTTATCTCCTTTCTAATAGCTCGGGTAACACTATTAGCTCTGGGTGTTAACCAAGTTTATTGTAGCTTGTTCATCAGGGAATCAGTAATCCATGTCCCCCCTCTTCAGCTCAACTGTTGAGCGGAGACCTGGATACTTTTAGCGCCACGACGGCGGTCAAGACTAATTTTTATTTATTTATTTTATTTTCTTTTCCTCGACGGCGGTCAGCTCTAAAGCCGCTCATTTTCTTTATTAATTTTAATTATTTTCAATTTTTACCCGGGTCGAAACTTGACTTCTTGCCGTTTTGTCTCTGTCCCGATTAAAACTGGTCTAAAAGTGGTCTAAATAACTTAGTCTTGAATTATGGGCAGTTGTTCATTATTTTCTTTCTTCTCGATACTAGTTGTCGTTGGATCCTGACTTTTATGTGAAAGTCAGGATCCTTTGACCTAAGACATACGGTGATCTAGTGGTCATTTACACATAACCAAGACGACGGGGCTATTAATAAGGACAGCACCTCGCTCCACCGCCTTGTGAGTTTTCGCTACAGCTTCTCCCCCCCAGGGATGGCTTGTCCTGTCTAAGGGAGTCGCGATATAGTGAGAGAGAGCCGAGCACCCTGTGAATGTCACCAATTCGCCGTTGTCCCGTAACTACATTTCCTTGTAACCTCCGTTATAGCTCCCAAATAGAACACGCTTTGTCAGGATTTGCATATACCCTTGCCGCTGCAGCGTGTCTATACTAGGAGCAAACGAGCCACGTGTAAGGTACTCTCGTGTGCTGTCACAGAGCGTTGCCCCTGAGAATGTTACTAGTTATACTGCTTTCTTATTATATTTTGCCCAAAATTCCCTGAGGAAGAGCTCTTAGTTAGACAAATATTGGTTTGCTTTATATATTAGTTTTTAGGTAAATTTCTTTCTACTCGTCGATTTTTTTGTGATGAAGGAACCGCTTATCAGGAGCCAATCCACCCGGGGCATAATGACTGCCATGGTCGGGCGTCCACCCCAGTGCCCTTTTGCAGCGTCAGTGACGCGTAACCCCAACGTCCTGCCTCCTGTTAGGCACCACTGACACCAGGCATGTGGGCAGGCTCCCGCTGCTGGTGCAGCCCCCTCATCTTTGAGAAGATTATATATGTACGCATGCTAAAGAATAGGCAGTGGCGTTCCCCAAGTGACCCCTGTACTGCAGCCCGATCCTAGCGGTAACAACAGCACAGTGGTCAGGTGTAGATGGTATTTGCTTGGGGAAGTTCACTTCGCTCGTTGGGAACATTTGTCCCGTTGAGCGCTCCTAGGTTTTATACAGAATTTTGAGTATCTTTTTAAATGCTAAAATTTCGCGACACTAGGATCGGTTTCAAATGGTTCCCTACTTTAAAGAGTTGCCAAATCAATAATAATGAGAGTGTTGAGCTAGGCTACCGGGCATGGGACACTCGACTTGAGAGAAATTTAGATAACCCATGGGTCCATAGAGAGACGTTTGGACCAGCCTACCCGACTCAGGTTTGACTAGCCGATTAGTCACTACTGAATGAGTCAACCGAAGGGGTCCTACCAACATCATACGATAGGGCTCTCCCGTGTTTCCTTCACATATCATGGTTTAACCTTTACATTGATGACCTATAGTTCCCTTTCACAGACCATATCAACACTACAACCTATGACATTGTTCAAATAATGACTTCATAGACCGTTCCTGAGTCTTTTCCAGATGCCCCTGGTCTTACTGTCTTTTGGGCAGGTCCCGTTCCAGTCACCGTGGATGTGGACGGGGTCGTTCTAGGAGGAGCGTTAGGCGTTGTTTCGTGTCCCATCATCGGTTGAGGCCAATCTGCTCCCACGTCGGACCATCCTGCGTCGATGAGGCGAGGCACTCCCATGGGTACAGGAGTGGCTAGCCCCGAGGAGTATCTCAGCAGCCTGGCCCTGGTATTGTATTTTAAATTACTCATCATCAGACGGGCTAGTTTTTTAGATACCCTCAGGGTGTCGGGTAGTGGCACCTTAGATGGGTGTTGTCCAGGTCTAGTCGCTGCTCCCATCAGCTGCGCCCCCCAGGTAACTGTCAGGGTATATTTCAGACACAGCTGGGTCACCAGTAGATCCCTAATGAGCACATAGCCTTCCGTATAAGTGTGGTCTGAAGGCATAGCCAGTTCGCCTAGGAAGATTGTCTCTATCATATGTGGATTGGCAAATTGTACGTACAACCCATCCACAGTCTTTCTTCTAATATTTCTCCACTTTCGCCACACGAGAACCACTATAGCGATGACTAGTACTGCTAATAATATAGCCAGCACTGCCACTGCAGTGGGGTTGGCGGTCGCGTCTGGACACCCAGTTAGTGCCTTTTCATGGTGCAACAGTTCCTCCGAGTCCGCCGTCTCCAAGGCCATGGCCCGAGGCAAGGTCATTGTTAGTCCGGCTAGGGCGGCCTTACCTTGATGGTTCCGCCAGCATTTCCAGAGGACACATCCAATAATTGACACAGCTACCACTATGCAGAAGATGGTGAGGAGACCAAACCCACCTCCGAAATTACCTATAGAGAACCACGGAGCGTGTTTCTCTACCTCGTAACGGTCAGTCGCTTTCTTGATGCCCTTGGCCAAGTCTTTACGGTGTTTTTGTATCCGTTTGGCCAGGGAGGTTACAGGTATTTTGGCTTTCAGGCTTTCCTCAATCTCCAGCAGGTCTTTCCTAATTGTTTCAGGGATAGGGTCTGATTCCAACATAGTGGGTTCGTTTTTGGACGTTGTGAAATTCATGTCCCACCCTTTCACACGACTTGCTGCTTCCAACAGGTCATTATGTGGGTACACAACCGTGGTGATCCTGGTGCGCCGATCACAATTCCGCAAGCTATACGGTATCCACGCTCCTTGTGTCTGGAATGCACAGTCGCATTCCACCTGAACCCTTGCGTAATTTTCTATGTTCACTCCGACCGCAGGCTGGTTTCTGCAAATCATTTGGCCTCGGGTGTCGGCGCTGACCACCAGCATATCTCCGTCGTCTAGATACACTGCCATTTCTCCGAAGTCTGCTTCCAGTAGATAGTCCAGTTCACATTTTTCTTGGATCGCTAGGTCGTCGCGCCTCAGTAGCGCAGCAGTACAGGTGTTGTCTGTAATCTTTTTCATATATGGCAGGTCCTTACAGAGCGTGATGGTCTGTCCATAGCAACCTGACCAACTGCCACTAGCCAATGGTACGTAATACTGACGAGACATGGACATGGCGACACTTTTGGGTAGATTAACAATTTGGAGAGCGTCCTTCTTGAGTCGTCCCCTAACCGTCACTGGCACAGGAAAAGTTAGTACTTCGTAGACACGGAACAAATGTTCATCAGCCACCACAGGCACCCTTACATACACTATTAGTTCCTGAGTGGTTTCATTGAATTTGAACGAAGGTTGACTGTTCTCGTAATAGAAGGAAGGATCTGTGAACGCGACATGGAACCTGGGGTGGATCCCCTTCAGGTACCTGTTCACTTCCTGGACCGCTCCGACCATATATTGGCGGGGTACCAAGTCCATAGTCAGCTGGCCCCGTGTCAGGTGCTGTACACCTTTCCTGAATACGCGAGTTTGTTCTACCATTAATTGAAGATACACCATCTCTCCTAACTTATCTTCCAGAGCGACCGGTATCATATTCAGGTACAGTTCCATCCAATCTACCTTATGTTGCACGAGTCTCATCCTCCGGCGAGTCGTGTTGTGTGCCTTATTTAGTGATCTTAGATTGTCCAGTAGGCCTATCACGACATGGTTAATTTTTTCAACAGCCTCGTCATGTTTTTCGTTCATCAGAGCCAAGTCTTCGATCATTTGGTTCGAAGATTCTTGCAATACTCTAATCAATTCTCTGTTATATTTGACGTCAGCTGCCAGCCCTTGATTCCAAGAGGTTGGAAGAGGAAAGGTCGGCCATCCTGGATCGTCCAGCATAGTGGGTAACTTCTTCATTCTTTTTACCCTTCCACTAGATTTTAACTCCGACTCTTGATTTTGATGGTCTTGTTGAGTGTTCTTTATTAGGGAACTTAAGGTTTCATTAAGAATTTCTCGGCACCGACCCTTAAGCGCCTGTGACGTCTGATCCATCCAATTGACCAGCGACCTGATGTGGTAACAGGCCCGATCGAGGGCGTCTCCCCCTTGTAGGTATCGGTGACATACCTGGCCAAAGGTAGCCTTGTTGAAGGGGCGCCTCCTTGGAATAGTGATTAGGAAGCCCTGTCGGACGTGTGTTATATCCGCGGTGGACATTAACTTCCCTGGTTTTAACACTACTCCATATTGTTCTAAAGCTATCACTTCAGCGTTAGGGGCTAGCCCTTCAGGTGGGCTGGAGTCGTTATGCACTCCCCTAATGCCTCCTATTATAGCCAATACGAACAACACTAGCCACTTCATTGTCTCTGTTGTGGCCTTAGCGATAGTTTGAGAAAGTTAATTTTGTAGTTTATCTAAAACATGTTCACAGCAAAGTTACCTTATTTTCTGCGCACTACTATCATCCATGCGCCGAAAAATGCTCTCCTTCTGGGTCCACTGGTCTGTTTAGTTTGGGACATGTTCGTAGAGATTTTGCCCGTTGTCATTTACCACTCGCCTGATGATCCCGCTCTCGTCCTTGGTGACCGTGATTCTTAAGCCTCTCATACGTTCGCAGGACGAGGGGCGCATTGCTCTGAGGGGTCTTGGCCTAGTAGGTTCCAGTCCGAAACGGCCCCCGTTGGGTCGTACGACGGTTGGCTCGAGGGGTATGGGTTTGGCACTTGCGGTGGGTTTGTCGTTGGGAGTGGGCTCGGCCACAGTGGGCCCCCCGGCTGGCTGGTTGGCGTCCACTGCTGCTGGTTCCATAGCAGTGGTGAGGGATTGGCGTTGCAGCTCGCTGTCAAGCTGCTCAAGTCTAAACAAGCGGGGTCCGCAGGTTGTAAGTGGTGGAGGAGGGGAGCTCCCGCCGGCCCGTTCCCCACCGGTGGGGTTGGCGCGTGTTGAACGGGTGCTACCTCCACTTTTGATCCTGGAGCGGCGACGGTTAGCTGTTCCCCTCCCGATCGCCTTTCCAGAGTGGGCAGAGGTCGGCCGCCTCGTGTTGTTGGTAGGCTGGTACTTTCCTTGACGCATCTAGGGGTTTTTGTGGTCCTTTGAATGAAAGGAGCTACCTGAGTTTTAATCTCAGCTAACTGTTTGTTTGATTTTGGCACATCCAGTCCTACTGTCCTCCTAATTTCATCAACAGTCTCAAATAGTTGGAACAGTGGTTGCGTAAGGTCCCAGAACCAGCCGGCCTGAATCTGCACCGGTTGGTTGGCCGCTTCCTTCTTCTGAACCGGCTTGGCCAACGCCGTTAGCCTTGGCTCGGGCTCCGAGTCACTCACCTCAGATAAATTGTAAAAGTCTTTATCTGCTGTCTTCTTTTTGGCTGGAGCCGATTTGGCGGACCTCTTGGCTCCGCCTGTGGTCGTTCTGATGGTCCGCCGGGCTGGTGTCCTTGGCTTCCTCCGGGCAACCCCGGTGTCGGTCGAGTCCGGACGGACACCGCCCCGGCCCGGCCAACTCCACCGCCTAAGGGTCTGAGCCGGTTGTTTTCTAACACTCTCCTTCTCGGCTGCCTTTTCTTTCATTTGGTAAAATCCTAAAAGAATGGCCCAACGAACCTTCCTTTGGTAGGCAGCACCCTCTGGTGGGGCCGGCTAATCCGTTTCATTCTCAGGGGGACGATGATTCTTCCCTCCGTGTCCGCAGGGAAAGTAGTAGTTCCCTTTGGATTGCTATGTGGCCGGAGGGCTAGACAGTTCCCCATGAGTCGGTGGATCAGTGTCCCAGCTAAGTTCTCTTTCTGCTCCTTCCAGGAGAAGTCGGAAGTTGAACAATTTCTATCTCCAACTTCTGTTCAGAGACAGAATCAATTTCTATCTCCGCTTCCTCCCGGGCCAGGTTGCGCGCACAATCACCTGCAGCAGAGGTGACCGTCTAGGAGCAGAGTTGCGGACCGACTGGTGGATCGGCGCGGATCCACGAAATTATAACCAATCCGCTTGTCCATGCCGTCTCCATATTTGGAGCTGTATCTTGTTTCAGGTGGGGGGGGGAACGCTTGCATCCGGTCCCAAGAGATGACGCCCAACCACTGGCATCTCCCCTGGTGTGCGCACCCCCCTTTTCTGCCACGCCCCCTGGGCGCGGCGAGGTGGTCGTGAGGTGGACCACCTGTTCCATTAGCGCTGATGCTAACGGTGCCGCTCCGCCGAACCTTTATTTTCACAGGGCGGCTAAATTTCCTCCATTAATCATCCATGTCGTCGCTCTCCCCGCCGTTGGACAGAGCGACGTAGTTAGGGCGGCGGTTCCGACGTAGGTTATAGCCACCTTTCGTCGGGACACAGTCCTTTACTGTTTTTCCTGGGCTCCGTTCCGATGTATCCGAAATCGGCACATCACCACAGGGTAGTTTTATGGGCTTGTTGTTGTCTGGAGGGGATCTCCCCTCCAACGGCTGGTTTTTGCCCCTTCGTTTAGCTCGTTTGCATTTCCTCTGTCCATTAGCGCCAGCTGTTCCCCGTTCACAGGCGGCTTTATTAGGAACAAAGGATAAGTTTGTTGACAGCGCGGTGTCCGCACTGGTGCCCTGACCATCAGTGATTTGCCCATCCGTTTCTGCTAAATCAGTGGGACTTGGACCAGGTTTTTGTGTAGGTACCTTCCTGGCCATTGGAATTGCATCATGCTCACGGGGACCGGTCGTTCCCGTTGAGTTTTCAGTCTCAGCACCCCTTATTTCGCCATCTTCCTCAGCGATTTCACCCGTCGGAGTGTGATGCAATTCAGGGTTTCGGTCAGGATCTGCCCCTTTTGAGTTAGTGATTTTCGCTTCTCTCACCAGTTTGGGAATATTATGAGGGACAGCGGGAGACCAGGGCCCATGTGCAGGTTTGAGTTTTGAAATGTTTACTAGATGTGGGATCTGTTTTCCAGTTTTTAAAGACACTAGTCTAACAAGGTGGTCTCCTTTTGTTTCAATTACCCTGAATGGCCCCGTATACCTGTTTGAGAACTTAGACGCTTTATTTTCACTAGCTAAAGGGTCGTACATGTATACCATATCACCTTCGTACATCTGAGTGGGCCGCGCCCGCTCGTCAATTCGCAGTCTCAGATCTTTTTCGTAGTTTTGAACTACTCTTTCAGCCATATTCCTAAACATAGCAATATTATCCTTGGTTTGCATGAAAAACTCGCAGTCGTTCAGCGTTTCAGGAATTGTTCCTTGCTCAGGCATTCCCATACTGATTGGATCTCTGCCAAACAGCAGGGTGTGCGGGCTGTATCCCGACCGTACACTGATTGTGGATCTAACTGTCCATAATGCAATGGGAAGTAGATCGACCCAGTTACAGTGATCGTCAGGGATATAATAAGCAATCAGGTTTTCGATGGTTTTATGTAGTCTCTCTACTCGAGCGTTGCCAGTCGGCATTCGCCCGGTAGTGAACGTTTGCTTGCACGCTAGTCGTGTGGTGATTTCCCTGAATAGCCCTGAGAGGAAGGCCGCTCCCCGGTCTGTGTGCAGACGGTTTACCCGTCCGTACCGACACACTATCCCGGTTAGGAAACAGTTGGCCGCGGTTTGCGCAGTAGAGTCTTTCGTGGAGAAAGCTTCCGGCCAACCTGTTAGTAGGTCTATGAAGGTCATGATGTATTTTGACCCATCCCTAGCCTTCTTTAGTGGCCCGATGAAATCACACTGTACTACCTCAAAGGGTCGGGTTGGTCTCTCCCAAGACTTAGCTAAGGCCTTGAAATGTGGGGCCCGTCTCCTTAGAGAACAGGTCTCACAAGCTTTTACATAGTCTACTATGTCGGCGTTCATGTTCCGCCAGTAGAATTTCTCAGAGATTTTGGTAGTGAGGTTACTGATCCCTACATGTCCTCCAGCTAAGATATCATTATGTAATAGTCTCAGGACTTTGGGAATTAACCTACCTGGAACTATCATCCTGGGTTTCAGTCTGACCAGTTGGTCTTGGTGTTTGTTATACCTTTTGATGTTGAACCTACATAGTACTCCCGGTGCCACCATTCCCACAAAATCGGCTTGGTCCATTATTCGCCTAGCTTCAATGGGATCTGTCGGTAGGTCTCCGTCCTGCAGGTAGTCTATCAATTGCGCGCACTCTGCATCTTGGAGTTGCGCGTTTAATACCGTAGCCACAGAAAGCTCTTCCTCCTGAACTTCGGCCTCAAATAACTCACATCCCACAGCGGGCTCATATTCCTCACCTGGGACATGCTCATGATAGACTCTAGACAAATAGTCCGGTAGAAAATGAGTCGCTCCTGGCTCATATATGATTTCAAAATCAAAATCTGATAACGCTAAAGCCCACCGCCTCAGCCGGGCTGACGGGGCTTTGTAGGCACTCTGTAGCAGGGGAATCAACGGTTTGTGATCAGTCACTATTGTGATTTTAGCTCCCTGCAACATGTCCTCATAGTTCTTAATGCCTTTAATTACTGCCAGAGCCTCCTTTTCTGTTACCGAATAATTTAATTCGGCGTCCCGGAGAGTACATCCCCAGAAAGCAACCGGACGGTAGATTTCATCTAGTTTGTGACAAACCGCTGCACCGCACGCGGCGTCTGATGCCGCTTGATCCCTTCGGTTTTCCCTTATGTCATCAGACATAGTGGATTGCAACCTGAGCTGGGACCCTTTCCAGCCATAAGGCTCTCTCTGCTTCCCAGAATGTTCTTTTCAAACCTGATGTTTTCTGATCACAGAGAGCATGGCTCAACCATAACCTACGCTAATCCAAGAAATGAGGTCTTGAATAGGCATGTTTAGCTTTACCATGGCCTGACTGTACATTGAGCCCTCTCCGACGCGATAGGTTGCAACAACTCTACCAGTCCGACAGAGACGACCGGCCAGCGACCCAGTCGATAGCGATTACCGGTCCCAAGTCACCCTGGGTGGTCACCGACGGTCTGATCCAGGTGAATCGTGCAAACCCACACTGAACTTTGACCGTTTTCACTGGCCTTGCCTGTTCACTCCTGAGTGATGGAACTACTGTCAGGAGCTAGGTGGGGTCCGTCAACCCCGTACCACGCACGTACCACTTACAGGTGGCCGAAAACGAAACCACCGGCAGCCCGATATGTGCGCCGACTAGACGGTACCACAGTAGGATGTTGATTCATCCTTCGCTAGACACGGGGGCCTTCAGTACTTCTCTCCCCTGCACTATATCTACTAGTTGTAACGTGTCCCCGGACCCTTGCGAGCCCACTGCCGCCTGTTACAGACTACCCGTTGAGGAGCTCATCCCTCTTGGTAATCTGTTAGTAGATAGAAATGCCCTCCTATATCCGGATGAATTAGTAAGGGTGGCGAAGTCAGCAATTTCTTTAACTGTTGAAACGCTTCCTCGCAGGCCTCTGTCCACTCAAAATAGACTTCTTTCTTTAGCAGCCGGTTTAAAGGCTTTGCTAGATCAGCGAAATTAGGGACAAACGATCGGTAGTAGTTACACAGTCCCAGAAAGGATTTAATGGTTTTCACATTATGTGGACGGTTAAAGGCTGTAATCTTTTCTGTGGTTACCCTTTGTGTAGCCACTCCTTCCGCGTTTACTACGTGGCCGAGGAAATTGATTTCACTGCGGCACCACTCACACTTTGACGGTTTCAGTTTGAGATTAGCTCTCGCCAAAGCTTGGAGAACCACCTCAACGCTCGCCAGGTGTTCTTCAAATGTAGTGTCGTAGACAATTACGTCGTCTAAATATGCTAAGCATGTTCTAGGAATCAATCCCTTTAGCGCTATGGCCATTACCTTGGTAAACTGCCAAGGTGCGCCAACTAAGCCAAATGGTACACGCTTATACTGATACACACCCATCGGGGTTTCAAAAGCGGTATATTTTCTACTGTCTTTTTCG
Organism: Lepidonotus clava; assembly: GCA_936440205.1. Classification (NCBI taxonomy): domain Eukaryota; kingdom Metazoa; phylum Annelida; class Polychaeta; order Phyllodocida; family Polynoidae; genus Lepidonotus; species Lepidonotus clava. The sequence goes on from OW387135.1 coordinate 18,916,150, forward strand.
ATTACACACTGATGATAGCCGCTCAACAGATCTAAAGCTGTCCACATAGTGGGTTTCTTGTAGGCCATATATAGGAAAAGCGAGCGAGCCGTGGGCATGGGGAATTTATCTTTAAAAGTGACTTGATTAAGCATGCGAAAGTCTGTACAGAGCCTAGGTTTGCCGTCTTTCTTCTGCACTACCACCAGCGGGCTTCGCCAAGCCGATTCGCTGGGCTCTATAACACCTATATCTATGAGTTGCCTAACCTGTTCATCGATGATATCCATTTTCTGTGGAGAGTATCGGTATGGTCTGGAACTTATGACTCCCTGCGACTCATCCACAATGATTCTCATCGGCGCTATTTCACAGTGACCTAACTCTTCCATTGAGAACGCTAGTGCATTTCTATTGTTATTAAGCATTTGCCTAAACCTTACCTGTTGTTCTTCGTTTAAGCACGACTCGGTCAGATCTATTTTACTCACATTTTCATCCATTTTACCTCGGGATTTCTCCTCAGAGGTTTGGCTTTCCATTTGCACTGCGTCTTTCATTACTTCTACAGAAATCCTACAGATGGACATTGGGGTCTCTGTTTTAGTTAGATAACACAAGTCTAGGAACTCCTCTATCTGATTTTGGTTTACCTCAGGCACTGCGCATTCTTCCGCAAAAGCTAATACTTCCTGGGGAGTGATTTCTTGCATTTCATCTAGCGGATTCATGACTTTGATCCACCACTGGCTTCCCACCGTATTCACGCACCCCTCTACTAGGACTGGTGCGGTTACTGCCGGTGCGCAGTAAGCTACCGGTGAGTCTAATCCCAGCGGCTCTCGAGTGGTTACCGGTATGATGCATTCATTTCCCGGCGGAATTTTCACTGTTTCTTTGCTAACTATAGGGTTTCCACAAAACACTTCTATCTTTGCGCCTGGTAGAGATAAATCTGATCGAAGCACTGTTAATAAGTTCCTCCCGATTACTATTAGGTGGCATAGATCGTCCACTATGTTGAAATCATAGCAGACCACCGATCCCTGGATTGAAAACTTACATCTAATTTGTTCTAGTATTACTTGAGACGAGTTGTCTGCCAAACTGATGTTTCCCTTCGATACCTTCCATTCATCTAAAATGCATTGTTTAGGGATCTGTCGTTTACAATGGGTGGACATGAAGCAATCGCTCGCTCCTGTGTCTACTAAAGATCTAACCTCCTTCTGATCATCAAATCTTAACGTTAAGAAAAATGCTTCGTCTCCTATCTCTCTCCTAGCCGGTCCGTCCACTGCGCCTAATTCTATCGTGGAATGAACGGACCCTTCCTCTAGTTTCCCTGATTCTTTTGTTCGGTACCACTGGCTTTGCTATCTTTGTAGATCCGCGGGGGTTTTTCCCTCAACCTATTCTTTAACCACAAGCACGCTTCTGTAGAGTGACCATGCTGTTGGTGAATGATACAAAACTTACTTTCATCAAAAGGCAACCTGGGTCTCTCTACTTTCTGTTGAGTTGGCAGATTCTTTCCCTTATCGGCCTCTCTGTTCGGGGCGACGTTGGATTTAGGCTTCTGATCTGAATTTCTTTCACTTTTCTGGTTTTCGTACCTATCTTTTCTCTCATAACCTTGCTGTTTAAAGTTACCACCACTCTGGGGAGTCCCGCTTTGCCCTGGCTTTGGTTTCTGAAACCATGGAGCGGCCTCCAGTCGGGCCAGCACCACTCCAAACCGTTCGGAGATGGAGTTTAGGGCCGCGGTCTCCTCTGATTCTTGGCTTCCAGCCAGTTCGCTCACTGCATTAGATATTTTAGTTCCCCCTTTGCCTTTGTCCAACGATTCTAACCTCGTTGCACAATCCACCGCTTCGGTGAAAGACTTAGGGTCCAGTATAGCTACTTGCCTGGCTACGCCCTGTTTTAATCCTTCTAAAAACACAGCTAACATCATGCTTTCACTCGCCTCTGCTTTAACTTGCTTTTGTTTCAGAACACCTGCAAATTCGATCACGCTCTGGTCTTTTCCTTGTTTAAGGCCACAGAACTCTGCGTGTTTCTGCCACTTAGCTCTTCGATCACCGAAGATCTTGGTCATTTGGGCTTCTAGCTTCTCAAATGAGTCTTTCTCACTTTCAGCTAACGCTCCTGCCCAGTCGTCGGCCCTTCCCTTTAGGCCTAACAGCGCCATATTCAGGAGGTGGGCGTCCGACCAGTCATAGATAGCTTTCAGTCGTTTTAATTCCCTGAAATACTTTTCTATTTGTTCGTCTTCTTTTCCACTAAACCACGGTAACCTAATGTTTGGTCCCCTTTGGTGACCACCGTGAGTCGTTTCACGCACTGGCGCTGGTGTTTGCCCCAGGGCCAGACCCAACTGTGGTAAAATTTCCCAGATATTTGGTTGATTCTGTGGATTTGGAGGGTTGTTCTGACCTGGTGGGCCCGGCGGGCCTGGTGGTCCGGGCGGCGGAGGGTTCGGTGGGTTTGGGGGATTGTTGGGTTGGTTAAGGAAAGGATTGTTGTTCTGGTTCGGGGGAGGGTTATTGGGTCCTGGTGGATTTACTTGATTATTCTGGCCGGCTGGGGCTTGCTGACCCTGCTGGTTAGCCGCTCCTCCTCGGCCTGCGTTAAGATTGGCTGCGAGTGCCATCGCCTGCAACAGGTGAGGGAGCAGGTGTTGATCGACCCCACCTCCCGCTGGCTCGGCCCGGCCGGGCTGTTGGCCTGGCTGGCCTCCCCCATCATTTTGTTGCAGTGCGTTAAGGTTTACCCCAGGATTAGGCTGCTGTATTCCCGGATTCACACCACCATTTCCCCCTGCAACGGGTTGCTGGTGTCCCCCAGGGTTTATCCCCTGATTGGGCTGATTCAGAGGGGGATTATTAAGGTTTTGAGGAGGGTTAGGCCCTTGTGGGTTGGCCTGATTGTCCTGGCCTCCCTGGACCTGCTGATTAAGAGGAGGAATAAGTCCTGCCTGCACGCCTCGGTCCGGCTGCTGGATTAGGATCTGGCCATTCCCATTGTTTTGTTGAGGTCCCCCAGGGTCCATCCCACGGTTAGGGTGCCATGCCCCCAGATCTACACCCCCAGCTCCCCCTTCATCGGGTTGCTGGCGTTGATCTCTATCCTCTCTTTCTTCTACTAGATCCATCAAAGGAACGCCTCCTTCCGCCATATTATTTTCGTGGAGGTTTTGTATATCGTGATCGTCCCACTGTTCTTTCACAGGTATTTCCTCTACACTAATTTCGTCCTCACTTTCTGGTTTAGCTTTCTTCCCTGTGTCTAAACCGTCCTCAGTAATAAGTTCGTATGAAGACGAGGTTGATCTATCTTCTCTAGCTAATTTTCTATCAGGACTACCTTTTCTGACACTCGCGATAGCTTGTTCTAATTCTCTATCTTCTTCTTCGTCTTCACTTTCGTATTTATCATACAGTTCTTGAGTTGAAGTGTTAAAATCTGGTGCTTTAAGCGTTACATTTTCCTCACTATCCTGATCGCTTAGCCTTTCTAAATCTATGTGCTTTTCGGGGCCTAGCTGTGTCTGCCCACTGCTTTAATATTTCGGCTGGATCAAAGGCCTGAATTTCCGCTCTTTTACCAGCTTGGTCTAAGTTCGTTTCTACACCGTAGGTTAATCGATAGGGTTGTAAATTGCCTACTTTCTCGCTGTTTCCCTCTGCTTCCCTTCCCACTCCCCTCTCCCTTCCCACTGTTTTTCCCTTAGCTACAGTGGAATAAGGAATGGACGCCCCCGGGTTGGGGTGAGTTGGTGTTACCAGTGGGTGACTGGTAAACTCAAGTCGTTGGGGTAATGGACAGGTGAGAGAGCTCCCATCAGGTAGGATTACCGGATTTTCGGGGCGTTTTCCCCCTGATGGGCTGGAGTTATCCGCGGTGTTTTGTCGTTGTTTTAGGTTTCCTGAAGAAAATAGGTTATCTCCATTGGAAACTTCCTGTTCGCCTTCACCTCCCACTGCGGGCAGTAAAGGATAAGGAACACTTTGATTACACCACGGATTGTTCACATCAGATACACAGGTGGATTGAGAGCTAGTACCGGTTTCGTGGTCCGTAGGTGGTACGTACCCTGGGTTCCAATATTGCTTATATTCCGTGAGACGGTTCTTCCCTTCAACTCGTCCCGAGTGTGTTAGGGTTTCAAGTCCTTCGTCAAGAACCGGCCTATCTTTGGACCCTAGGTGCCAGGGAAATGGTTTACCTCTGCCACGGGTTTGGTAATTTTGTGCACCTTCGGGGCAGAGCTGCTTGGGTCTGGCTGCGACCTCCTGTCTCTGTGCCTCCCCGTCTAAGGGATTACCTACCAGGTGGCGGTTTTCCACATTCCCTGTATATGATGTTGACACATCGTGTCCTGCGGGCCGCAAAGATTGAGGCTTGGGGTCAGAGGAAGCCTCAAAATCACCGGTGGCTGACATCAAGGATGAGCAAAACGGCACAAGTCATGTTTCGGGTAATCTCCACCAAATGAACTATTGTTAATGTTTGATTTAAGACTGCGTAAGATTCGTGTATATCCAAGTCTTCATGAGTTGCTTTCCAGAATGTCTGAGTAATTCAGACTGCGTTTAAAGTTTGTCCATTCACTTCCCAATAGTTCAAAAGAAATGAACGATGAGGGAGCTTCGTAATATGAAAGGGTTTTTATTCAATAAACATCTCATCCCGAGTCAAAGCCACCATGTATAAGTCTTCATCAGTCCACCTCCCGTCTCCTATAAGCAATCAACCACATTTAGAACACGAGTTGCTCCAACGCCTTCTAGACCATTCTGGTATTCAGCTCTAACACAATCCTATGTCCGAGGTAGTGGATAATGGTAAACTCCAGTCTGTTACATGGAGTCGATGTACTTACTCCAGGTATAACTCCTTGGTTAGACATGTTTCTTCTAACCAACTAACTCACAAGCTGCTCACTAACTGCTCGCTCCCTACCTTGCAGCGCCTTTTATACTGGTTAACAGGTGGCGCTAGGAGCGTAAAATGTCTCCTCTAGGAGTAGACTAGAAGTAGACTTGCTAAGCCTGATCCTTGTTGGATCATATATCATAACAATGTATTAAAAGTACTAAGCCATTAGTACAGTAGGTACAAACTTCAATGGTTCATTATTCTTTACTAAATACTACATTTATATAAATAAAAAAAAAAAATAGATAAAAAAAAAAATAATAGATAAATAATACATTTATTGAAGAATTCCTTCTTCCGGTATTCAATAATGTTCAGGCTACCACGCATGTTTTAAATTGATTTAATCAAAAGAAGGCCTTAAAAGGTCGTACATTTTACATTTTGCGACCTAGAGGTCTTAAACCGGTCTTAAATTGAATTATACTTGTAAATGGAATTCATTCATCACGAGATAAAAAAAAGTGCTTAGGACCGAGTATTTTTTTTTTTTTTATTTTTTTTTTTTATTTAGCCAAAATCCTGTTTACACAAGTTCTTCCTTTCAGCGTTTACACCACCAAAATCAATATCCATATCAACTACATTTCACATGTCTTATCATCACAGTATTTAGTTATATACAATAATATCATTTGAGCAATCTACATAAGGCTGTACATCAACTTCTATTTTAAAATTCACACCAATTCACATTAGTCCATACTTACTTGTTTCAAATTAGAATAATTCCTTTACCTTTTGCGTAAACTTGACAATATCTGTTTCCTTTTGTAGGCTTTCATCAAGATCATCCCATAAACAAATCCCTCTATAATAGGGGGATTTTTGTACTTTTGATTGTACCGTAAATTTTCGTTTTAATTTTACCTTGTTTTTACTTCTTAAGTTTATGCTTGGTCGATAGTTATCCAAATGTTCAGTTTGCTGACAGTATCTATGTATATGTTTCAGTAAAGACCTTTTTCTCCGAATCTTAATTGATTCAATGTTATACTTTTTACATAATATTCCAATATCATTCCGTGCCGACAAGTCAAAACAATATTCAATTCGTCTGATAGCCCTTTCTTCTAATCTGGATGTTGAACGAATTAGTATATTTCTGAACTTTTTTCTCATGGAGATGTCGAGACGTCTAGCTTTTTCAGATTTTTTTGTGTCGAATATAAAAAACTGTAAAAAGGTCTTAATGATAATCTGATTTAAAAAACGGTGTGGGAACCTAGATGTTTCTGTTGGGTTGGGAAGGGAGTCTGGGTGGGAGTCAGTTGTCAGTCTGGTCAAGTGTACCTGGCAACAAGTGGGCATATTACATCATATCCCTTAGGCCATTTTGACCCTTGCCTGATAAATGTCCATTATGCCTATCAGACCATCACAGGAGGGGAGGGGGGGGGTTAGGAGGGACAGGGGGCCTACCATTAATCTTTACAGTTAGGCATATTTTCCTAGATGTTTGACCCCCACCCCTCCTGTTGCAATCCGATTGCATTTGACGAAGATCTAAACCACCTATTGTGTACTTCCAGCTTCCAAACTTACATTCATTGTTCTAGAATGGAAGAATATTCTGAACTTTTTTTTAGAATTAGATTTCCCTGCCCTTTTCCCGACAAGTAATTTTTAAAACTTTTAAAAACCCATGGGATATTTTCGTCAGAGATTATAGATTGAAAGGAAAATAAAACAGCAAAAAACGTCAGTCGTAGAAATGTATCACGTGTAATATATTTCCTTTTACTGTTCAAGAAGTAAAATGCTTCTCTAAAATCCCACTTAAACACTTACATATTATAATGAAAAAGCTCTATAAAAAAAAAGAAAAAAAAAAAAAAAAAAGAGGAAAATACTCCTCAGACAATACCCAGAAATAATCCCAGAAATCTCTGATTCCTGAAATGTCGAATGCATAAGTTATTAATCAAACTTCACCCGCAGGTGGTGTTCCTGGACGAGCCCACGGCCGGCATGGACCCCTCCTCTAGGCGTCACCTGTGGCGACTGTTGAAGAATCAGCAGAAGGACAAGCTGATTGTGCTGACCACCCACTTCATGGACGAGGCCGACATCCTGGCCGACCGAAAGGCCGTCATCAGTAAGGGCAAACTGCAGTGTGTCGGCTCGTCCCTGTTCCTGAAGAACAGGTTCGGCATCGGCTACCACCTCAGGTAGGTGTAAATTGATTTTTTGTTTTAAATCGTTTTTTTTTTTTTTAGGTGTAAAGGTGTCCTTCCATATACAAAATACTGTATTTTTTGCGTTAACAATGATTTTCAGAAGTCCCTAATTTTCAGAGGAAAGTGGTGATTATATTTGATTTCAGGTAACACGAAGCATTTATGCATAATTTTTCCATATTGGAGCTTTAACAGATTTATATACATCTTCATTTGATTATGCCATTTGTTGTATGGCAAGGCAACGTGCGATATAATTCCTTTGATTTAGATCTCAATTTGTTCGCCGTTTCAGAAAGTTTTTTTCGTGATACACTGCCACTCTGCTTTTCATAATGGAACATTTCGGGCATTTCAATTGGAGAAAGAAAATAAAGATCATGCAGCTTAGCTATTGAGAGATTACCTCTTCCCAATTTGTTTAATAACATTACTGATATCTCTAATTGCAGTATGGTGCTGGAGCCATCAGCAGCTGTAGAGGATATTACAGATTTAGTGCGACAGAATGTGCCCAACGCCGAAGAGCAGCGACATCACGGCAAGGAGCTGACCTACACCCTGCCAATAGCCTCCGTCTCCTCGTTCCCCAGTAAGACCATCTCATATGATCTACAAACCAGGGTCTATATATTTGTAACTAATTAGGATAACCAGTAACTAATCAGTGTTGTGATTACAGGTAGTTTATGTAATCAGTAATTCTGTCTGTTGCAAAAGGTTATGATACCTAACAGTCCTTCTTTGAAGACTGAAGGCTTTCACATTGATATCTTGAGCTGTTTTCCCATGTTTTTATTTATTTATTTATTTATTTATATATTTTTTCATTCATGAACAGTATGTTCTTCCATTCCGAGGTGTATTATTGTGCGGGTATATTTATGCAACAAAATGTTCGGTGTGCTACTACAGTGGACTCTTGGTTGAACGGACACTTAGTTCAGCAGACACACCCTTGAATGGACAACAATTTTATTTTCAATTGAGAGACCGACAACTCATAGAAAAGATCCATGGATATATTTTTTTTTTCATATTCGGGTCATACTCTGTATAGTGCGATGCCAAATATAAGAGAATTATTTTCTTAACGTTATTGGATTTTTATGGAAAAAATGTCTACTTTCTTGACAGAACTATTTGGCTCCCTGGAGGAAAAAGTAGATGGGGAAACAGAGAAATCTTCCAAGTTAGGGATCCGCAGCTACGGCGTCTCCATGACAACCCTGGAGGAAGTCTTTCTCAAGTTAGGTATGTACTGTGTGTGTTGAATTAAGTAAAAAAAAATCTTTTCTTTTGAAAATTTAGTAAAACATTGAGGGAATGGATATCTTTTGAAAATATTTTTTTTCATTAAGTAAAACATGGATAACCTCTCTGAACTGTCTATACGCAAGGAAATGAAAACACCCTCTAGTAAATAAGTGTATTTCAAACAAATTTGATTGTGCGATAAGTCTTGCACTTGCAGGGCGAAGGATTTTTTAAACTGATTCTTTTCTACATTTAAGATTCTTTAGACTCTGAATGACAATCCAAAGAGAAAATCTAATATGATGATCTTGAATGAGAATGAGTTAAACATCGTGATAAAAAAAACCGACCTATGAATTTTGAATAATTTAAAAATTTGCCTCATATATTACACAAATATAGATAATTAAACTCCATTCTATCATCCAATCAATTGAACTCATTTCATCTTCCAAAAGGAGAGGAAGCTGAGGCAGCTGAGGAGGAAGAAAAGAATGAGGCCAATAATCGTACCCGACTCAACGGAGACCAAGGCCATACAAACTACGCGACCACTGTAAACATGGAGAACAATGGAGGCACCCCAACTGTTAACTTCCGACCGGTCACTCCGGGCGAACAGACACTTGTCAGTGGGCGAGAGCTCAATGTCCAACGGGCCAAGGCATTATTCAAGATAAGATGGTTGCTACTGCGAAGAATCCCTGCAAGATTTGTTTTTCAGGTAAGGTGAACTTCGGTAAAATAATTTTGATGGTATGAAAATTACATTTATTTCTTTTGTGAAATGATTTTGAAAAGGGTGAGATGGTTCTAGAATTGTTGAGGCCATTGGTTGCATTAGCTATATGTAGATAGTTCACATTCATACGGACGTCTAGATCGGCACGTTGCTACCCTCTTGTCATGTTATAAAAGAGAATATAATACACTTATTTAATGAAATCGAACTTTAATCAGTGTTACATTTGTCATCAGTACAGCATGCCTTCAATCATCTGGACGGAAAACCATTATTTATTTGTTGTTTTGATTCTGTACACAGTGTTGATTTTAAATGATTAACTATCTATCCTTAAAAAACGTACTTTTTCTGTTACAGGTCATCTTCCCCCTACTGTATGTGATAGGTGGTTGCGCCATGTTGCGCTTCATCCCCGTGCCCACCGCCCCGTCTCCAACAACCAAACTACTCAACTCTCTCTACATTCAAACCAATTCCACTGCGACAAATAAAGCTCCAATGCTGTTCAACTCTACTGGTAAGTATCAGAGATGCAACTTTTCAGACTAAATATGGATTTCCGTATTTTGTGCTTTAACATCAATTTTTAAAAAGCCCCTAAATTTATGAAGAAAATTATTTTTGCATTTAATGTCAGGTACCACAAAGTATTTATGTACTATATTTCATATAAATATGATTTGTTTCAGCATCAGAACTTCAATACTGAAGAATATGCTACTTTAGTTATTTTCGTACTAAAATACAGAAATGTGGTTTCACCATGTTACGTATTTTTTATGTTTGAGGAGCGGCATCTCTGAAGTATACAATTAAAAGAAAAAATTGTTTAAATATGTTTGAACAAAAATCAGGTGGTTGCATGGTAGACTTGATAAGAGGCCTTCCATCAAGTACATACACATCAAGGGGGGCGCGGGGGGGGGGGGTTGAAAATATGCGTACGCTCTAATACAAATCAAATGTGTACTTTAGCAGAAGGGGAGTTTGGGGTGTTTGTGATTTTTAAAAATGTGCGTGCCCCTAACAACGTCTTCACCTTACATTCGGCTGGCCAGGGTTCGAGACGGTGGCTGTTATACACTTTTTTTGCTGTGGTGGCATATTCTGTTGTAATTAGAAGAAGAGCAGGGCCACCAAAGCCTAACTATCAAATGTTTTGCATTGTAATTTGTATTAAGTGGCAGGGAACCACCTTTAGCCAATGGTAGTACCATACACCAGTGACGTCCTCCCAGGCATTTTTCCCCTAGCATACATTATGTAAAGGAGGTCTGGTAACCTGTTTTAGTCTACAAATCCGCTGGTTGAGTCTAGATATATGCACATGCATGGAAATACTTATAATACAAATATATGGTTTTTAATTACACACAATATTGATAATTATCATTATACATATATCTCATACTAACATAATTATATTTTTTTTTTTTTTTTTTTTTTCCAATGAAAAAAATTTTTCTATTTTCAGTTGTAGGTCTCAACCCCATATCCACACTTCTGGTGAAAACCCTTTTCCCAGAAGATTGTCTGCCTCAACTTTACTATAAAGTTTTCTCCTTAGGGTAATTTTTACCCAAATCCAGAAATTTATTTTCCTGACCTAGGAAATAAATTTTCCACATGACTTATGTGGTACCGCTAAATCCCCTTAGATGATGCCTGAAGATCCTCATAGGTGAAACCGTGATTTTATGAGCTTTGGACTCCACTCCTCTTACTCATAATGGGAGGTTTTTTATCCCCCTCCCTAAACACTCTCAAATGAGTCTACCTTACTCAGGAACCCATTTGTGACTTGGTTGCCAAGACCTTTTGGTCTCCATAGCAACCCCCATTGTTGTCATCAATCTCCATGGAGAGAGAGGCAGACTGACCAATCAGGAATAGCCCCCTAGGGGGCCTCCTCACATTGCGGTAGCATCAAGCAGAGGGAACTAGCCACGTTTTGAATAATACTAACATAATTATAGGTCGGCTTGATCACTCTGTCGATGAAGTCATATAGAGTCTGACTTTAAAGTCTTTAAAGCTTTAAATCGAAGCCGACCTATTCTCTTCTTCACCTCACTTCTGAGATCGGTGACAGAATTTCGCGTTATGCCTGAAACGCGCCAACGCGCCAAACGTCCCAATGCTATTCCTATGGAGGGTAAACTGCCGCGTTACGGGCATAACGCGGCAATTCTGCCTCCCAATGCTATTTCAATGGTGACCGTGTCCCATCGCGTAAACTGCCGCGTTATGCCTGAAACGCGGCGGCAAAGTGACGATGTCCCAAATCGATTCTGAGCTAAAATAACCACATTTTTTGGCTTATTTAGGCTTACATTGGTCAGATTTGGATATATAGAATACAAATAAGTCGTCAAAATGGGCAAAAGTGCGACAAATACAGAAATTCAAGCCTGGAATCGTTACGGTGACCATGTCCCAGCGGGCTGCTGCGCGTTATGCCTGGAACGCCCACCAGCCTCGCTTTCGATCGGGCAGGAAGGGATCTGGGTCAAACTCTAAATATTCATCAAATTTGCATGCGTATTTCACCATGAAATCGGTCGTTCTAACCTTACTTATTGGTATACAAAGATAGATTTGGATACATAGATAAGTATCTCATGGTCCTAGAATCTAAAATAATGCGAAATAACGCGTCTAAACGCGTAAATGCATCGCGCTATTTTTCGTAGTAATCCTTCGGCCTCCGCCCGGCCGCCTCACCTTGTGTCAGACCGCCGGGCGCAGTCGTCCCGAGCGGACCGTTGCGGGGAAGGCTCTCTCTTTCTAGCCTGGATTACGGCGGTATCTGATGCTTTCAATATATATATTTGGGACGAATGGACTCTCTTAAACGCATACAACGCATTGAAAACTCATGCGGGAATCATGCGTTCGTATCGAAGGGAAAACATTGGACCAATCGGACACGTGGAAGCACTGTCACTGCTGTCAGACCGTCAACATGGCGCCGGGTTCTCTCCTTGCACGCCTGCATCGATACGTTGAACTCAGGAAACCAGGATGACATTGGACTAAACCCAATAATTGTGTAGGATTTAAGCATTCGGAAGCATTCAGTTATACAGGTAGGTACATATGATATATCTTTTCCAGCAGTTCAAATGATAGGCATAGACAAGCTGCTGGACTCAGCCTCTCGACTCGGGCATTCGACACTGGCAATCTGAAAAATAATTATTTTAGGCCTTATTACCCCTACCAAAATGAAAGTGATGTAGATATCTATGTTCCCATATATCTCAGGGTCCTATATATCATAATATAGATTGATATTTTAGGCCTGGAAACGCTTGCAATAATATTTTACAGATGGTTACTTAGGCCTAGATGTCAAAGCCACTCGGGCGTTTGGTCGGACATTGGCAATCTGAAAAATAATTATTTAGACCTTTTTAGGCCTATCAAAATGAAATCCATGTATATATCTATGTTCACCTATATCTCAGGGTCCTATTTATCATATAGTTTGATCTTTTTAGGCCTAGAAACGCTTGCAAGAATATTTTACATATGGTATGAAAAAATGTCTGGACTCATGCTCAGATAGGCTAGGCCTAAGCCCCCTCCGACGCTGTCAATGTATTATGGCGTCTCCGAAAGCAATTATTTATGATCCAAACATCAAAAGATTTGAGAAATTGTCACTATAGTGTCATTTTTTCTTACCTACCATCGAAATATTAAATCTGAGTTCTGATATGTCTAGGCCTAAGTCACTGTCAGTGTCTGAATCATTCCCATTCAATGTTAAAACATAGGCGTCACACTGTCAATAAGTTCTCCAGTGCTGTCAGTTTATTTGTGAAATTGTCACTATAGTGTCATTTTTTCAGACCTACCATCAAAATATCTTATCAAAAAAACAATAGATATCTAGGCCTAAGTCACTGTCAATAAGTTGTTTGATTATTTTAGGCCTAAAGATTAAAATGGGCCGACCTATCACTATCAAATACTTTTGATAGTAACTTTGGTCATTATGTCGTTTGGTCTTGTTTCAACTGATTTATGAATCACTGTCATATATGAGCACTGTAATATAACTTTACTTGTACTGTCTGGAAGATGAGATTTTTTTTTAAGGTGGTCAATAAAATATATTTTTAAAAAATGATTTTAATTCCTTGTTACCTTTGTATTTTATAGTGAGCGGGGCGGTAGTGGATTCTCTCAATACCAGCTTGCAGGCCCAGAGTCTCAAACTGGACTCCTTCCATGACGTCTCCAGCCTACTGTCTGTGTCTCCCCACTTTGTGGGACTCCAAGTCAATGACATCAACAATAATACACAGGTAGGAATATTTCATTCAACCCTTTCAGGATGCATCCCCTTTCAGGATGCATGTATCCCTCAGGCATCACCAGGCCTAGATGCCTGATACCTGAGAGATACATTTCAGGATTTCTTTAAAGCGAAAAAATATATGGAAAAGAAATTGATAGGGACTTGACTTTTTTTGTGGAATCATAGATAATCAGTCTACACATGCCATAATTTATGTAACATATACATATTTTTAAAAAATATCAATTTTATTTCTTGGATAACAATGCTTGGCTCATGATAGGATCACTGCATCATAGTGGTGTCTTTTGGGACTATTCAGTATGGTAGATTGGTGCTTTTTGAAACTAAATGAAAAGCTTGTGCCGTCTTTAAAGGGATAAAGTGTGAGTACTGGTATCTCTCTTTGCGAGATTGTGAATTGCATATACTGTTACTGGTAGAATCCGCAGATAAATTGGTAGGTGATTGGCAATAGTTGAGGCATGAATTGTAAGGACAGGGTCCCCAATGCACCCTGATTATTACCATTTGAACACTTTGGGTTCGAAAAAAAATCAACAAAACCACAACAGGGAAAATTTGCAATGGGACAAGGAAAAAAGGAAATTTGATCGTGAAATTTGAGTGGGAACCTTGTGTACGTGGATAAGGGGCTTTAGAAGACAGTGTGCAGCTTTACAAAAGGAGAATTTTGCAATAAGTCTATCTCACTTGTTCCTCGCAGGTTATCAACAGTGAGCTGACTGTTCTGTACAATGATACCGCGGTCCATTCCATCCCCTCAGCCGTTAACGCACTGACCACCGCACTCTTAAAGATGGTGGGAAATGCCCAGGATGTCATAACTACATACAGGTACGGACTCTTTGTCATACCCTGGGGTGGTACAGGTTTAGTAACTAAGAGGTACAAGTTATGAAAATACATATCTAAACTTTTCTACTTTTCATGTATAATGCATCTACTAGTTATGAGAGTCAACATAACACATTCATATAATATTTAAATATGCAAATTATATCTTTACAAACCATGTATTCTAGAAAGCAAATCCTTACATGGTATGGGTGTTATGATATTTTTTTTTTTTTTTACATGGTATGGGTGTTATGATATTGAAGGGTGATACAGGAAAGTATTTCTGGCAGTAGAAGATAGTTCTGCTAGTTTAGTTAGTCTATTACTCTAAGCATTAAGAGTTTGATACATCACTGCAACAGGGAGGGTAATAACCAATGTGTTATTATATTGACTGGTGATACAGCAAAGTAGTACTGGCAGCAGAAAATAGTTTGAGATTTCACCATAAAATGTTGCAAGGGTATGATAAATCATTAACCAACTGGTGGGAGTCCTTCCTCCATCAAAAACATTTATACTGAAATCACCAGACATAGACAACTATCAATTAATGTTATCTTACGGTTTTCAATAAACTCTGTATTTCACGTTATTTTTTCAGTAAACCCTGGCCTTGGCTGACCATTCAGTCCGCAGGCTTCAACGGGGCCATATTCGGGTCCACGATGTTCCTGGGAGTGGCACTAGCTTCCATTCCAGGAGGCTTTGGAGTCAACATCGTCCAAGAAAGAACGGTAAAATAAAACCTGATAACAAATTAAATTTACAGGTCAATCAGTGGTAATATTTATGAAACATCAGCACAATAGTATTGCATTATGATCTGTCCAGACTTGACTATTTCTGTATTGTAAATGTAATTAATTCTTACATATTTTAAGTTAAAAAAACAAGTGAATGGCGATTCTCCAGAAATCAACCAATTGTAGCTGTTTTTCTCCAAGCTAAAAAAAGGGCACCCAGTTTATAGTATTTTAAGACCATTAAGATTTTATTTATGCTGCTTCAGATTATTTTTCATTTGCCCAGACTTACATCCCTGTTTGAAACAATCATTATCTTGATCATGTTCTTTTTCAGACTAAAGTGAAGAGTCAGCTGCGACTGGCCGGAGTCAAAATGAATATGTACTGGGGCACGGTGTTCGCCTTTGATGCTCTCCAGTTCTACATCTCCTGTCTGATAGTAGTCATTGTCATGTTGGCTTTCCAGGTAAGGTACAAATTATCACATTGCATTTTTCTATGAAATATAATTTTCTTATTTTGAGCATGGGAATATAGATACTAAAAGTGATCAGTTCTGTCCGTGAAACAATTTATAAACAGAATAATTTTTGGCCTGTGTACATTGCTATAGAATTTAAATTGTTGGAAGATGCGATCATTAGATTGATTGCCTCTTTTTAGGTTAGCCACTACTGCTAGCTATGAAATTATCTCTATGGGTTAGTATGGTAATGTTCATACACATTGTAGTTTTGCTGGCATTATTTAGGTTGAGAACAAGTACAAAACATGGGAAAGTTTTGTAGAACATGGGCTTTTTATAATTAACAGTGAAAGGATTTTAGCTATTTGCCATTTTGTTCTATAACATGTTTACTCAAAAGGTTTTGTACAGTTTAGTTTCAAGGAATAATCTGTTATCTATACTGACTCATAATGGTTTTTTTATTGTCAGATCCCATCCATGACTACGGGAGGGGCTATATTTTGTATCATACTCATGTACATCGGGTATGTGCCAGCCAACCTCTTCACTGCCTATGGCCTCGGCTACATGTACGACAAGTTTGAGACGGCCCAGTCCTCCATGCCCAGCCTCTTCATATGGGTAAGTATTGTCTCACTTTAGTGTAACTAGAAACAGTGAAACAACTCCACTGGTGGTCCAAGTTGACAACTAGGCCATTAAATCAAACATGAACTTTACTGTGACCATGGGGCCATTTATGATATGTTAAGATAAGGGGATTAAGAGATAGAACTGAAACAAAATTATAAGGTTACTTTTTATTGAAACATCTAAATAAGAATTTTTTTTGTTTTTTTCTTAAATTTCATGAGTTGAAAACATGTATATACTTATTTATAATATTAAAAAAAAGTATCTTCGCCGAGAATACAACCATTTAGAGGACACAATGTAGTACACACATCTGCTTTTATGTACATATATATAAGATTTCTTTTGTCATGCAGGTATAGTTCATAGTTGTGTAAGGGGGTTTGGGGTGGTCTAGTTGTTAGCATGTCAGCATTGCACGTGGCTTACTTTGCCGTCGTTTCCACCACCATAGATACAATCACCAGTACTTTGCACAACCCAAAAACCGTGAGTTGGTCCTGATGTAGCTGGAAAAAAAAATGCTTAATGGGCAATAAGCTCCAACAATTATCGTCATAATAGTTGTTCATGCCTGTTGTGTATGTTCATATTTTATTTTAATTCCAGAGTTCGCTGTTGCCGTTCCTCATCGTGTCAGTAGTTGACATGGTAGCGAGTACCTCTGCGGCCAGCGGCTTACACTACGCCTTCTGCGTCCTGTTTCCCACTTACCCAGTCACGGGATGTTTCTTCTATGTTGATAAGGTAGGTTAATATAAGTATATTGTAATGTACCCTCAGGCCACTTAGTGTATTTACATCCACTTAATTTTCTACGTTCATTTTTTACAGATACTTGTTATAAGTTTTACTTTGTGCTTTTCCCCCATTTTCATTATGATTAATGACTACTTGAAAAAGTTGTCTATGTTTGCAGCTCTTGAGCTGCCTGTTCTGCTTTTTTTGTGGTGAATATTTACCTTTATGGTGTATATAACACAATAAGATTAACATAAAAAGTAAAGCATATTCATATGGATATATATATATATATAGCCATACATAGAAAACTCTAGAGTTTTATATTATGTTTAGCATCAATTAGGAAATGCTTAGCTGTTGACTGATATTGGGTTCTCTTCTTTCAGCTCTACCGAAAGGCATTGGCCCTTCAGGGAGTTAACCCAACCATATACGTGTCAGAGTACTTTGCTACAGACGCCAACATAGCCATCACCATTTTTATCGTAAGTTCATGCTTGCTGCTCTTTTTTTGCTTGATTTGATGTCTGCATCTGGTTGTACGCTAGACACTCGCTTTGTACTAGGTTGAATCTGTGTGGAAAGGTAGCGAATGTGTTATTTAAGTAGATTACTTGTTTATTCCAAGATGTTCTTTCCATCTTTGACACATCGATACTCTCAAATTTCAAGGTGTTTAGGTCATGAGTCTCTTTGTCTGTGAAATTCCCGAGATAAAATTTTGTATTTAAAGCTACGGCTTAAATTAAGTTTTTTACGATACTTTAAAATGTAGCTGTAAGGGGATATGCATAGAGGGGGTCCTAAATTTTTGAAAATGTGCGTACGTTCCTGTGCAAATCCATTGCTTACTTCAGTCATGGGATTTTGTCCGAAATGTTGAAAATGTAAGTATGTACTTAGTGTAAGGCCCCTAAAACAACCCTATTATCAAACTCTATTTCAAGCCTGGCTCAAATCAGTTTTTACTAGAACTGTCTTGTTTAGCTATAAAATAACCTTGTTATTTTCCTTAGCCTATGGTACACTGTGTGCTGCTCTACTTCGTGGTGCGGATGCTGGAGGTGCGGAGTACGGGCGGCAGCTGGAAGGAGTGCGCAAGGTGTGGTGAGCGGACAGGGTCAGCTGTAGTACCCGAGGCCAACAACGATATGCCGGCTGACGAAGACGAAGATGTGGCTGCAGAGAGGATACGTGTCAACGAGGCCCAGAACAGTAATAGTGTAGGTTTCTACAGAAAAGTCGTTTTTATTTTTAATGGAGTAGATCGATATGGCGATGGCATGGATTAATCCATTAGGTTCAGACCCTTTGGAACAATGGATGAGAGTCGTTGCATCCATCTCTTTTCCTCTCGATCCCGCTCAAATTGAGCAATTGTTGAGTCGGGTTTTTACAGAAAAGAATATTCTTAACTCTTCTCCATAAGTTGTAAAATTAGAAAAGATACATACCGAACAAATTGCCGTGGTGATAGAAAAACATCTTTTATCAAAGCGAAACTTTAAAAAATTAATTGACCTAAAAAATGATTAAAGGGAGCCAAAACCAATAAATCTATTGAAATTTTCCAAACTCAAATTATGATGGAAATCCATTCCTTGAGCCTTTTCCTGCCCTATGTTGAAATCTAAACCCTGAAATATGGTTAAAGATAATTAAAATCACGTTTTTCTTGCTCAAATCAATTAATGTGGATCCGCAAAAATAGGGTTTGTTTACAAACAAATGCAAATACTACCATCTCTTGTGGCATTCTACTTTAGTTTGAGCTAGTTTTCACATCTAATACTTTACCACTGACCTTAACTGGACTCATCTAACATATTTCCATACTTATCTCAGTTTTGAAAATCTTGTCAATTATTTTGGTTTTGGCTCCCTTTAACTTGATTTCTGATATAATACCCAAGGAAATAATGATTTCTCTTGAAACTGAAATATAAACATTTTGATGAAACCTTATACTTAAAGGTAGCTCTAACTTTGTTTTATTTACAGCGGAAACATGTCATTGGAGTAAAGAATCTGCGAAAGGAGTTCAAAAAGGAAGTGAAGAGTAATTGTTGTTCGTGTAAGAAAACGCCGCAGTCTGAGAAGATCCGTGTAGCGGTGAGAAACTCGAGTTTCCTGGTGGAGCCGGGCGAGGTGCTCGGTCTGCTTGGGCCAAACGGGGCCGGCAAAACTACCACCTTAAACATGGTCATCTCAGAAACTGCCCCCACATGCGGAAAGGTGAGCCTCTGATTATATGTTTATTTATGTAACAGTGTGCCCACGCAAGTGTTGACAAGTTTTAAAAGGTCTTGAATTCATTCTCTAAAATTCAAGGCCTGAAGTTAAAAAGGTTTTGAATTTCGTATTTTCCTTGCATAAGGTCTTTAAAAGGTATCAAATTGAATCTGATTTTCAAAACGAAAATTCAGTTCCAACAGATTTTCCGAACCCATGTTTTAAATAGGTCTTGACATTTGAAAATGTCTTGGAACCCTGTGTTACTACTACTAGTTATAAAGGCTTCTTGACTGTTACATCATAACGAATACCGGTAGTTATTTGGAAAATAAATCTATGGATCCTACCCTCTCAAATACACCTTCATAAAACATCCTCATATCTTCAAGTAATTTCTGTACTTCTTTTTGCCCAGGTTGACATAGCGGGTTACAATATCCAGTCGAATCTGTCAGACGCCTTCCAGTGCATGGGTTACTGCCCGCAGCACGATGCGCTGTGGGAGTTCCTTCATCTTCGTGAGCACATCGAGTGTTATGCCGCAGTGCGTGGGATACCGTCCGCCCAGATCAAGGCAGTCTGCAACTAGTGAGTTAATGAGCTTTTTTTCGTCTCACAGTGTAAAATAAAATGTATCAATATCTAAGCTTTTATGATTTCGATTAAGAAAACTTTCGGGCCCATTTCATGAAAAGCCATGTACAAAGGTTTTCCAAATGAAGTGTTATATAAGTCTGGAGAGGTTAGAGAGACCTTGATACGTTGAACTGCACTGTAGTTTCTGAAATTCTACTTTTAGTATTGCATTTTTAAATATAAAGTTGGAGTGAATACTGCACTATATATATGAATAATACACAATATATAGAAATTCTAGTTCTATAGTGTATTACTGTAAAACCTAGTTTTTAGAGCTCTTCCAATTTGGTTTTGCATAAACTCTTTCCAACTCACGTCAACTTGGTCGTCAATATTTCTTAGCAAACATTCAATCCTGAAGTATTACAACCGGTATTCAAATATTAATTTTGTATGATTGTTTTTATTATCTTAGCTTTATGGATTCGCTAGAAATTAAAGAACACGCCGATAAGAGGGCCAAGAACCTGTCTGGGGGCACAAAGAGAAAGGTGAGTTAATTTTGCAGACATGCTATATGTTTTTTAAGCAAGAGCTCAGAATCGACAATCGAGAAAAATTTCTGTGACCTCAGTATGATCGACGGTTGTCACGCTATGGGATCGTTATATATAATGGGATTGACAAAAGAGATTTGGGCGTAAGATCATTTAGGAAACTTTTAAGTATAAACTTCCATACGTGCATACTCGCCAAGTGTTGAAGCTATCCAATTGTCATTTATTTCCCTAATTTATTAGCGTCCTTTCTTGTCCCACGAAAATGAGTGTACTCGATATTTGGAAGTAAAGATTTTGTCTTTTTTCATTTTTTTTAAAGAAAATATATTTATTAATTAAAAATATTTTTTCAATTTTACTTTTATTTTCATTAAATGCTCAACAAAAACATTGATTTTCCATCCAGCTGAGCTACATCGTCAGCATGCTTGGTGACCCGAAGATTGTGTTATTGGACGAGCCCTCGACCGGCATGGACCCCAAGTCGAAGCGCTTCCTCTGGGACACCATCTCGGCCGCCTTCAACAACGACCAGCGGGGAGCTATCCTCACCACCCACTACATGGACGAGGCCGACGCCCTCTGCTCCAGGGTGGCCATCATGGTCAACGGAGAAATTGAGTAAGTGTTTTTTCTTTTTTTTTCTTTTTTCTTTTCTTTTTTAAGCCTTGGTGAAAATTAGGGCCAGTTTCTGAAATTAGAACCCATTAGGCTGTTCTGAAGAAATGGACAAGGTAAAACTGAAATTTCAGGGTGCGGCTTAGAACAAGGTGTGCCTTAAATTAGGGGTTTGGTGGTATTATTTATTGCATAGTGTTTTCAGGGTACCAACAGCACAGGGAAAACAGGTAAAATGGCAAAAGATATTCCCTGAGAGGGAAAACACAGGGAATTTGCAAATTTTGCCAAACACAGGGAATTTCATTCGGCCAGGTTCTAAAACTCCAGATTCTCAAGATATTTGACTTTTTGTTGTTGGTTTGTCCACATTTTTTCTGCATGCAGAGGCTTTTAAATTTGAACAACTTGCTGGAAATGACACGGAAAAATTGTCACAGGACAGGGAAAACGCAGAGAATTTGAAAATGGAATTTAGGTTTCTAAGAAATGACCAAAACTCAAACGTCAGGATGCAACTTAAAACAGAGTGTGCCTTAAATTAAGAGTTTTGTGGTAGTAGATAGTGTTGTATTGTTATTTATTGCATAGTGTTTTAACAATAATCATTATTCTACCCAGGTGTCTCGGTTCAACACAACACCTCAAGGACAAGTTCGGCGGGGGATACCACCTGGAGATAAAACTGCAGAGTGCAGCCACTGATGAGCGCGCCCAGGAGAACCAGGAGGCGCTGCACGCCTACGTACAGGAGGCCTTCCCGGGCAGCGTGCCCATGGAGTCGTTTGGGGACCGCGCCCAGTACCGCATTCCCCAAGCCCATATTGAGTCCCTGGGTCAGACCTTCCTGAAGCTTGAGAATGGTGAGAATCCTTCAGACTTCATTTTTACCTGCTTTCTTTAGAATTATGTAAAATGAGATATTTCATGATATCAGATTGAACACATAGGATGTTGAATATTGACTCAAATTGTCCAAACGATCTCACAGAAAAAGCTAAATTTGAAATTTGTGCCTTTGCATGCATTATATATGTAATATTGTAAGTACGTTGTCTTTGTCTTAATGGCAACTCTATGGTGACATGAACTTGAACTTTTTCATTAGCCCAGAGTGACATCTCTGAAGCTTAACAGTTGCAAGCTCTTCTTTTTAAAATTAAGTCTAAACTTCTTGTTTTTCAAATTACAGCTAAAACCCTGCTCTCTGTTGAGGAGTACAGTTTCAGCCAAGCAACTCTTGAACAGGTTAGTCAAATGATATATACATATAGGAACCGTCTCATCCGTGAGGACGTCCTTATTTGCTACATTGTAACTCCCATAACGCAACGCCAAACTTGTGACGTGATCAATAACGTCGCCTGATTATGTTCCAATGTGGCAAAACATGTTGCCAGCTGTGGCGTTGCTAGGCTTATGTCGCCAGACGTGCCTCTAAAACTTATGGACAAGACCGTTCCTTTAATTATTTAATAATAATTAATACTCTGTGGTATAAGACATTAGTACAATTCAAAGTCATCCTTGAATGTATCTGTCATTGTCAAGTTTCTACTGAACACAAGCTGCTAAATTTTCATAAATCAAATGTTCATAAGTATTTCTATTAATACAGTATATTTGAGGATCAATAAAAACATAAATCTACCTCAGTGATTTACATGTGTGAGTGAGTGTAATACTACTTGGATGTAACAAAAGATATACCCTCTATCCTCAGGTGTTCCTAGAATTTGCCAAGAACCAAGTGGACGAAGGTGACCAGGAGGATCCAGCCCCCAGACCAGAGTCCGCGGCCCGAACCCGCTCTCTGCACCGCCAGCTGAGCATGGGTAGTCCAAGGGCATCGGTTATCGCGTAGTCCCTATTTGCAACTTCTGATAGTGGTTAACAAGGGTTAAGATGTGTTGTGTTAAAATGTAGAGATTGCAACTACATTTACAGCCTCTTATAGTTGGCAATCAGGGTTAAGACACATTGTGTGTTAATACATAGAGATTGCAACAATATCTACAGACTCGTATAGTTTGCAACCAGGGTTGGGACATAGTGGTAGGACTTTATCTTTAGCCTCTGATAGTGGTCAGCCAGGGTTAGGACACGTGTGTAATAGGGAGTTTTAGCAACCCTGACGCATCTCAATACGTTAACGTATCTCAGGACTTTCGAGTCACATCACAGACTATTGGTGCAATATATATATATATATATAAGCTTATCCAGGGTTCTTCCTAGAAAATAATCTCGAGTATCAAAAGCCCCATTCTGCTGATCCTAAGGGGGGGCATTTTCGGAAAATCGTGGGTTTTATGACCATATCTGATCAAATTTCTGCAATTTTGATGCGGGAATGGCCCCCTCAAAGTCATCCAAATGCGGGAATTAAATTGCTGATGCGGGAATCCCGCATCCCGCACACCAAGGGAGAACCCTGCTTATCATGTATTTATTCTTAGCACGGGTAGAGAAGTGTACCCCAAAAGACATAATTTTGACATCAGTTATTACAGCAGAGATAAGAGATATGTTGCGTTTGCGTTATGGGATGCATTGGGGGTTGCTAAAGCTCCCTAATACATAGTAGTAGGACCCTATCTCTAGCCTCTGATAGTGATCAACCAGGGTTAGAATGCCTTATAACTAACAGTGTCTGTAAGACCTCAAATGTTTAATTCTCTTCTTTTGAAAAAAACTGATGTACTTAAACAAATCATATACTCAAAGCTCAGGAGTAACTGCTTGTATATCTACATTTTTACATTTGCTGTCCTTTAATGAAAGAGCGGCTTTACCACCACACTGTAATAACCTAGTAACAGTGTCACTTTGTGTTGTGCTGCAATCGAATGTCCCTAAATAGTATCAGAAACGAGAGGGATTGTGTCTTTACCCCTCTTGAAATCTGCAATTTGTAGTAGAAATGAGATAAAATTTGGATTCGATCTCATCTTTAGCCCTGGTTAAAACTGATAATCCACTGATCAGTTTGTCCATGGGAACAGCTACATAGGGACTAACTTAAGCCCCATACCCACTAGGCGATTTTACCGGCAACTGGCGACGGGCAACAGCAGAATCACTGGTACAATCATTACCAATTTAGCTCACATGTTAGATTTTAACATTTCCATGTTACAAACTAACATGTGACATAAATTGGTAATGACCGTACCAGTGATTCTGCTGTTGCCCGTCGCCAGTTGCCGGTAAAATCGCCTAGTGGGTATGGGGCTTTATAATGTCGTTGGTTGTAGAAGTATTTAACAGCATATTGGTGTGATCCTTTAGATGTAATATATATGTAAACCCCTGAAATGTATATATAGATACTCATAGGTCGAAGTTTGAATTCCATTAGATATAATATATATTCCCCAGAGATGTATGTAGATACTCGTAGATCAGAATTAAAGATAGTAAAACACTGAATCAATAAAAACAAGAAGCAAACAGCCCCTCCGTCGTAGCACCATATTGAAGGGAACCAACAGCAAAATATATTTTCAAAATCTAAAATAATTATGTTCAATCATTCTGTGACCCTTAAACGTATGCCTATAAATGGTAAAATCTTACCCGTCAAAATTGGCATAACGTCATGGAAAAACGTTCGATTAAAACGTTCCAGATCACCGTCCAATATGGAAATGTCAAAATAATGACATCTTAGTCAGATAGAAAAATAACAAAGCTATTTTCTATTTTTGTTATTATATTTGCCCTTACCTCGATGCTTGAAAAGAAAAGAGGGTCCTAGTGTTTAGGGGATATTATGGGCTGTAGAATAGAGTGAATAATATTGAACCACGCTATCAATGTTCACACTTTAGATAGTAAGTGATTAGTGATTTAGATAGTATAAAAAGTGATGAAATCTCACTTGAGATCCAATCTTTATAGTGAAAAAAAAATATTTAAAAAAAGGAATAACATGGTTATTGTGATGATAATGTAAGACCTAATATCTGTTTCTACGTTGAACTTATAATGATGTATACATATACATGTATATGTCTGGCTTCTCAAGCATCTGCAGCATTGTTGAAATTACCCCAGTATTCCCTAAGTTGTTGCATATTTGCTCGTTTTCCAAAAACGATATATTCTTACCCTCAAGCTGTATATAATCTTAACTCTTCAACCTTTACTGCTTACATTCTATGTAACCAGTTTATATATTCACGTATCGACATCAGGGTTCCAACAGAATTATACAGAAAAGAAAACGAGGATTTTTTTTTCGTGATCAACTTTAATTTTCCAGGTGAATTCCCTTTTAAATTTTGTGATGGCAGTAATTTGTGTGCAATATCTGTACACAGGAATACGCTAAGTCTCCAGCCAAAATGCACTTTTTCTTAAATTTTGCAATAAAATTCGTCTAACTTCCTAAGGAAATTACTAAGGTTCTTCAGTTTTTACGAATTTTTAAAAATGGAAATGACGTACAAATTCCATTCTCACTTGTGGCGATAACCAGTCTCTTTTGGAACCCTGCGACATTTTTAAAAAGACTAGCGATTAGCTTGTGTTTAAAATTGTAATCTTTATTAACAGAACCATGCTACAAATTCCATTTTCACATGTCTGTGATGTTTGCATTTATCTTCTAAACATTAAAGCTTATTATATGAATTATTATGAATTGGCATTAATCACTCAATATAGTGGTTGGGCTTTGAAAAGAAAGAAAATTCAAAATGTGAATCAGCACCTTGACAATTTATCATTATTATTTTGCTTCGGTTTCGGAGGTTTTTATTTTGATTTATTTTAACTTTTCAAGTATACATTTTCTTCTTAGTATCTAGAAAAAAAGTATTATGCCCAGAAGGGAGAACGTTATTGAAAATGATTGTCGTAAAAGAAAATGCGATACTCGAATTTTCCGGGAATGGAATAAGATAAGAGGCACTGACATGTCTACATCTGTGCATCCTATGTCTTTGTGAAATGATGTACTTATTAAATTATGTTTTACACAAATGTCTCATTTTCTGTTACCTGAGTCGTGTTATGGTTGTGATAATTATGTTTTATCAAGTACTGTGTACTGAAGTATTTATCTGTTCATCTAGATATTTGATGGAAACAAATGTGTACGTATAGTCCTGCTTGTCAGTTTTCTTTCCATGTATTTCGAAAATATTATTCTGTGGAAATTAAGATGTATACGAACATTGTCTTTCTATTGTTGGCATTAGGTTCGAATTATATGCGACGTTACTTTCTTTTTTTGTGGTAAATACTTAAAATGAACTAAAAGTTTTTAACATTTTTACAAGGAGTCTGTACGAGATTTATAAAAGATACACATCAGAGGTTCTACTGTTTTGTAGAATTACACTATTTTATGAATTGAAAGTAAACTGAATTTATCGCACTAACTTTTGCTAATATTAATCTCATGTACCTAATTATAAAGTTGGTATAAGACAAAAACAATTATGTAGATCTACTTTTGAAAAGTTAACAGCGATTCACATTCAGCATTCGACGATGATCCATTTATATCTATTGTACTTTGATTGTATTAAAAGATGTTTTGTTGGTGAAAAATGAATAAACCTGTTGTTTTGTAATGATTGGTTTACCTTTTATTGGATGGTACCGTTAGTCTGGCGTACTATCAATATTCTACTTTCTGAGATTCTGTACCTCAAAATATCTGTACCTCAAAAGAAAGTATAAATATCCAATGCCAGTATATCCCACCTCTCTGGAGTAACCCTCTGTTTCAATCCTTTGTTGGTCAGTCTAACTCATACCTCTACCATTTCCTGTTTCCTAACCTGAAAAGACGCCTGTCCTGTCCTCCATTTAGAACTGACCCCACACCCTGCTCTTTCCCTCCCCCCTACCCTGAAAGGATGCCCGGCCTGTCCTCCATTTAGGTCTGACCCCACACCCTGCTCTTTAACCCCCTCCTACCCTGAAAGGATGCCCGGCCTGTCCTCCATTTAGTTCTGACCCCACACCCTGCTCTTAACCCCCTCCTACCCTGAAAGGATGCCCGGCCTGTCCTCCATTTAGTTCTGACCCCACACCCTGCTCTTAACCCCCTCCTACCCTGAAAGGATGCCCGGCCTGTCCTCCATTTAGTTCTGACCCCACACCCTGCTCTTAACCCCCTCCTACCCTGAAAGGATGCCCGGCCTGTCCTCCATTTAGTTCTGACCCCACACCCTGCTCTTTAACCCCCTCCTACCCTGAAAGGATGCCCGGCCTGTCCTCCATTTAGTTCTGACCCCACACTCTACTTCCCCCCCCTACCCTGAAAGGATGCCCGGCCTGTCCTCCATTTAGTTCTGACCCCACACCCTGCTCTTAACCCCCTCCTACCCTGAAAGGATGCCCGGCCTGTCCTCCATTTAGTTCTGACCCCACACCCTACTCTTTACCCCCTCCTACCCTGAAAGGATGCCCGGCCTGTCCTCCATTTAGTTCTGACCCCACACCCTACTTCCCCACCCTGAAAGGATGCCCGGCCTGTCCTCCATTTAGTTCTGACCCCACACCCTACTTTCCCCCCCCTACCCTGAAAGGATGCCCGGCCTGTCCTCCATTTAGTTCTGACCCCACACCCTGCTCTTTACCCCCCTCCTACCCTGAAAGGATGCCCGGCCTGTTCTCCATTTAGTTCTGACCCCCCCCCCCTACCCTGAAAGGATGCCCGGCCTGTCCTCCATTTAGTTCTGACCCCACACCCTACTCTCCACCCCCCCCCCCCTACCCTGAAAGGATGCCCGGCCTGTCCTCCATTTAGGTCTGACCCCACACCCTGCTCTTTACCCCCTCCTACCCTGAAAGGATGCCCGGCCTGTCCTCCATTTAGGTCTGACCCCACACCCTGCTCTTTACCCCCCTCCTACCCTGAAAGGATGCCCAGCCTGTCCTCCATTTAGTTCTGACCCCACACCCTGCTCTTAACCCCCTCCTACCCTGAAAGGATGCCCGGCCTGTCCTCCATTTATTTCTGACCCCACACTCTACTTCCCCCCCCTACCCTGAAAGGATGCCCGGCCTGTCCTCCATTTAGTTCTGACCCCACACCCTACTTCCCCCCCCCACTACCCTGAAAGGATGCCCGGCCTGTCCTCCATTTAGTTCTGACCCCACAGTTCTGACCCCACACCCTACTTCCCCCCCCCCCCCTACCCCTGGCACATTTCAAAAGACCTCTCCCTGGGGACATTTTGGGGTGTGAATCTTAATATTCTTTTTTCAGCAAAATGCCAAATGATAGATGTGTCCTTCAGCTTATGATATATGTAGGAGGTGAGTGGCAGAAATGTCTTTATGTTAAATGTGTTCAAAATGTGTGCACAACAAGGAGAGAAAAACTAAACCATTTTTAATCTCTCCCTGTTGCGAGCGTTTGGTTATGCGACGCGGCACTGAAGGGACGCCTGTCCTGTCCTCCATTTAGGTCTGACCCCACACCCTGCTCTTTCCCGCCCTCCTACCCTGAAGGGACGCCCAGCCTGTCCTCCATTTAGGTCCCCCTACCCTACCCTTTACCCCCTTCTGCCCTGGAGCGATGTCCAGCCTGTCCTCCCTTTCCACACACAGGTAGGCATTCCAGGGGCATTTGCCCTTATTTATATGCCTCTGCATATTTGTTTTATTAACGATTAAAAGGAATGAGACTGGCCCATAAAGCTACCACGTCCTATTGTGTTTTCAGAGCTTTTGAATTTTGTTGTTTTCCTCTTTTTCTTAACAACTTTCTTCTGAATTGTAGACTGGAAACAATCATTCACGTCGGAATATTAAGTGACAAAAATGTACTTATTTTGTCTCTATCCTACTGAAAGCCAGACATAAAGTATAAGTTTTCTTACACTTCCGAGGAGTGGCATTTTTAATTGTGGCTGAACAATTAAATTTTCCATGAATTTAAACAATTAAATAATAACAAGAAACATGTAATGAAGATCGTAAACGATCTATTAGTGAAAAAATCTATCATTTTGACATACATCATATTAAAAATATATCTAAATTAGAAAAGATATTTCTAAACAATCAGCATACAGAATGTTGACATTGACAGCATCACGTTTTTGATATTCTTCATACGGTCAGAATAATATATTATATTCAAATTTCAGATGCATGAATCCTGTAGTATGGGTTAATCCACTCCAGTATGTGTAAATACACTCCAGTATGCATAAAAGACATTGAATAGTCATTTTTGGGTTCACTATGGCAGCCAGATCCTTCTTCCTCATTGATTTCACGCCATCCATTGAAGTGGAGGGACGCCTGCTGTAAGCACTCTGCTCATTGAAGTCTATTCTCATTGGTCAATGGCATCTAGCCCCTGCCTTGTAGCAGGTATGCAAATACACTGGACGCCATGTGGTGCACTGCAGTACTGTCGCCGACGTCGATTCGTCGGAAAGCTTCGGCCGCGTTCGGGTCACTTCGGGAACTTCCGAAAACATAAAACCCCACCAAACCAGAACCAGACGCACCAGAAGAAATAGAGGAAGAGGGAAGAAAAAAGACAACATAAACATATTATACACTAATGCGAATGGTATAACTGGGAAGACCACGAGCCTGAAGACCATACTAGCCACCCAACAGGCAGACATTGCCATAATAGCTGAGACCAGGACAAAGAGAACTCCCAACATAGATGGGTTCACATGGCACCATAAACCAAGAAACCAGCGTTCAGGAGGAGGAATTGGAATCCTCATATCAGACGAATTGTACCCTTCCACCAAGAAACTTGAATTCACCACCCATGAAGACCATGAATTAATATGGATTGAACTAAATACCAGTACCAAACCGACATTCATAGGAGCCTACTATGGACCCCAAGAAAAAGTTGAAAAAGACAAGGTAAACAGAGAATACCAGGAAATAGGCTCAACCATACTCCACCTCAAACAAAAAGGAGAAGTGATAATCATAGGGGACTTTAATGCCAAATTGGAAATAAATACCAACCACATAATACAAGAACAAAGCAGAAATGGTGAACTCCTCCAGACTATGATAGACAACAATGACCTGGAAATACCAACCATAGCAGAACACACAGCAGGGTGGACCCGAGTTAATAGAAACAAGAAAGAAGAAAGATCTGTCATTGACTATATCATGACAACTACTGATATATCAAAGGAAATGAAAGATGTATCAATAGATGAAGAAGAACTATACACACTAACAGGCAGAAAACCCACCGACCACAATACCATCACATGCTCTATCAACCTTAAGACCGTAAAAACAAAACCCAGCCAGACTAAAATATGGGCACCCGGAAATAAGGACTCATGGGCAGCCTTCAACAACACTATAAACAGCAGCCCCCCCGACATCTACAAAGACTATACTAAAGTAGAAAAACTAATAATCAAGAGCCTTACAGAAAACATTGGGACGATTACCATACGAGGCAAGGGCAGAACAAGAGAAACAGAGCAAACCAAACTTCTGAGGCAACAGAAAAAAGAATCAAAGAAGAAATTTCAAAAGACCATATCTGCCAACGCTCCAGACAACCTCAAAACACAAATGAAGGATGATTACATACAGGCCCAAATCAACCTGAAAAACCAAATCCATGAAGATGTCAGGGCACAAACTAAGGAAAAGATGGAAAAACTTGCAGCAGAAGGTGGTGACAAATCAGGACAATTCTGGAAAATTAGGAAAAAACTACTAAAAACAAAAGATAACTTAGAAAAGTATACGAGAGATGAACAAAACAATGAAATAAAAGACCCTGAGAAGATCAAAGACCATATAGCTAACTATTATGAGCAACTATACCAAGCGAGGGACGAAACACCGGGCCATGAGGATGATACGGAAGAGATCGTGAATACCATCACCAGCCTTAGAGAAGAGACTGAAAAAGACCATCTCAGACCATTCACAAGGGATGAACTGAACCGCGCCATCTCCAAACTGAAGAGGAATAAAGCAACTGGCCCTGATGATATACCCAATACAGCCCTCATAGAAGCAAACCATCAAACAAGATCCCTATACCTCAAAACCCTTAATCACATATCAGAAACTAAGATAGTACCCACGCAATGGCAAGAAGGTGAAGTGATCAGGTTATACAAAGGAAAGGGGACGAAAGGCAAGTGCAGCAATGAGCGCGGAATCACACTATCAAGTAATATAGGAAAACTCTATGAAAGACTACTAAACACACGCATACTGAAAACCATTAACATATCAGAAGAACAAGCAGGTGGGCGAAAGGGAATGGCTACAGTTGACCATATCCTGAGAATAAAGGAACTAATAAACGATAACAAAGAAAACAAACGACCAACATACATCACCTTCCTTGATGTCACTAAGGCATACGATATAGCATGGCTTGATGCTATTATGTATGTCATGAACAAACAGGGATGCTCAGGAGCCATATGGAATATAGTGGACAAACTCAATCAAAACTTAACTGCCAGCATCCGTACGACACTAGGAAACACACGAAAAATTAAGATAAACAACAGTATCAGACAAGGAGGAGTACTGGCAGTAACCCAATATGCCGCGCTTATGGATGAAATAAACAAAAACATACAAAGCACCAAAGCACAAGGATGTACCGACATAAATGAAAACTCTACATGTCTCCTATGGGTAGATGACGTCGCAATCATAACTGACAACCCCCGTGACCAGAAGACCCTTCTCAAAATAACAGAAGATACTGCAAACAAGTACAGGATTCACTTTGGCCAGGCAAAATCCAAAACCATGATCATAGGCAAAACCTCAAGTGAGCCAGTATTCAAGATTAATGATATATACTTGGATATATGTGACAGATACAAGTACCTAGGAGAACTCTCAACACAAAAAACAACCCCGATTCTCACATACAAGATACAGAAGGCAAAGTAGAAGCGGCGATCCAAACAATCCTATTCCTTGCAGGTGACGAAAACTTTAGAGGCATACAACTAGAAACAATCTGGACCCTCTTGGAAGCATGTATAATCCCAATCATCCTGTATGGATGCGAGACATGGAACCTCAATAAAACACGCGTAAAACGCATAAACACCATACTCGATAACACTATTAAGCGGCTGCTAAGGATACCCCAAACAACTCCAAGAGAATGCTTGTATGAAGAACTTAACATACTAGATATACAGCATAGGATCATACAAAGAAGAATAAACTACGCTAAATCACTTCAGAACAAAAGCAGTGAGGCAATGGACAAAATCCTCAAAAAACAACTAGGATCATCATGGATATCACAAACTAAGGACATGATGGCCAAACTGGGACTGAAATATGATAACCTAAAAGACCTAACCACCAAACAAACAAAAATAATGGTCCAAAAGGCGTTAAAATCAACCATGAAAGAGATGATACAACAATCTGGCGAATCAAAATCAAAATACACTTTCCTAGTAACTAACAGACTGGAAGGAGGCAACGAGAGGTCTAGCTACCTAACACAACTGAGCAGAGAACAAACCCGAGCCCTCTTCATGGCGAGAACCCGAATGCTCAAAATAAAAGGAAACTATAAAAAGATGCACCCGAACCAGATATGCAGGGGATGTGGCCACACTGAAGAAACACAACAACACATACTAGAAGAGTGCCCCGCCCTCCACCAAAATGAAACAACGAGGGTAACTATTGAGGACCTCTTCAAGACAACTAACAACACCAAACAGAAGATGATCATAGCAAAAAAAATTATCAGAATGGAGAATATTATCAAACTTTGGGACAAAGCGTAGCTCCCCCATGGTGCAACTGTACTAATGAATCAGTATAGTGAGACCTTGGGGTCGAGCGGCCTGGATATCCAGGACATGCGCACGCAGAGAGAGAGAGAGAGAGGTCTGCACGACGCATCGTTTCCCGGGAATTTGAACCAGAAATCTGCCGACGACGACCCGAACTACACGTGACTGGTTCATGCTCGCCAAGACAGGTTTCCCTCTACATCAGACTCCTCAGTAAGTACAGATATTTGCTTACATTGGTGCCAGGAGTGTTGGTGTGCCTACCCACCAGGATTTGGTCAAGTTTGGATCCAGGAAAAGACATTTTTGTGATAGTTTTGTGGAGATAAAACTTTGCCAGTGGAGACTTGTTTACATCCAAGCCCCTGCCTTTGTTTACATCTCAAAGACTCTAAAAAGGTCTGAAAAAGGCCATCTACAGTGCTGAAACTATCAGGGATTATTCACAAAGGACCCCCCTGTGTGTGTATGTGACATTTTGTGTGGTTTGGTGTGTTTTTGTGGACTTAGTTGGTGAAACTTGGCAACTTCCTGCCCACCCCAGGAGAGGTTGGAGGTGGCCATTTTTAAATCCCAAACCATTTCATCACACAAATTACAGAGCCATCCTGCATTTACTAAGACTGTTTATGATTTAAGTGTCACTTATAGGGACTGTAGGTCACCTACATTTTAATTCTGGGCCATTATTTTTATATGTTGTGAACTTTTTAAGACTATAAACTGGGGCCTAGTTTTCAAAAAAGGCCCAGGCCCCCTGGTCAGGAGTCAGCCATTTTGGCTAAAACTCTATAAAAACATTAAGTGGGCCCTACAGAACATTCTGCATTTATTTTGTACTAAGTTTGGCCATATATTTAAGTTATTTTACCCTGGATTAGGTGTAATTTTCATAACTTTGGTAAGCCTACTTGGACTTAGTAATTTTGCCCACTTATCCTAAATAAGGCCACAGAGCCTGGTGACTTAATTTACAAACTCCCAAAATCTGGCTCAGGCTCCTGTCATAATTCATCGAAAGTCCTACCCTGATTTATTCCGGTGACAACAAGGATTAGGCTAATTCTTCAAATTTAAGGTAATTCCCGGATTTAGGTTACTTTTTCCGGAGCCACCTATAATTAGCCTAATTCTTGAAGATTGAAGATAAGTCGGGGATTCATTCAAGTTCTTCTGGTATCGACACCGAAAATTAGGCTAATTCTTCAAATTTAAGGTAATTCCCAGATTTAGGTTACTTTTTCCGGAGCCACCTATAATTAGCCTAATTCTTGAAGATTGAAGATAAGTCGGGGATTCATTCAAGTTCTTCTGGTATCGACACCGAAAATTAGGCTAATTCTTCAAATTTAAGGTAATTCCCGGATTTAGGTTACTTTTTCCGGAGCCACCTATAATTAGCCTAATTCTTGAAGATTGAAGATAAGTCGGGGATTCATTCAAGTTCTTCTGGTATCGACACCGAAAATTAGGCTAATTCTTCAAATTTAAGGTAATTCCCGGATTAAGGTTACTTTTTCCGGAGCCACCTTTACTTAGCCAAATTGGCCAAGTTTCAAGGGATCTCTGCAATTAAGTCAAGCCGGGAATAAGGTTCGGGATAACATAGGCCAAGTGAAAGCCCTTCATTAAAATCCCGCAACTCCAAACTAACCACCGACGCGGCACCCCAGCTCGAACGTTCCGCGACCCATCCTTCGTTTTACCGAACGCGCTTGTAACATGGCGCACAGTATGCCGGCTGATCCCCCGTTTAACCTTAACACGGGGACCGAAGACCAACTAAGGACCATACCAAGAATAGGTGCGGCGAGGTCTAGGACCCTCGCCAAGGTTCTTCGGCAGCATGGCCCCGCACAAAGGCTGAAAGATCTGGCCCCCTATCTGGAGAAAGACATACTTGAAGCCCTCACCGCCGCCATCGTGGAAAAGGTAATTGACTTTGGAGAGGAGGAAGAAAGGGAAAGCCTGGGCTCATCCTTGAGCAGCGCGAACGCTACAATCACCGAATACCAAAATGAGTCTGAGGTGCAGCCGAGGCTGACCAGCGTGAGCAGCTTCAGCGTCAAGCGGAAGAGGAGGAACGCACAGCGTCGGAGCAGAAGCAGCGTGCTCGAGCCGCCCGGGAAGCAACTCGTCATCGGGTCCGGGCCGCGAAGGAAGCAGCCGCACAGGCCGAGAAGGAGGCAGCTGCCTGACGCACCGAAGCTGAAAGAGAAGAGGCTTCTCTTCTATCCACCGACGATGAAGAGTTAAGTGAGGACCCTGAGCAAGATCCTAAAGAGCTGCGACTTAAAGAGCTGCAGCGCGAGGCCAAAGAAGCAAAGGAGCAGGCGTCCAAGTGGAGAGAGGCCTACAACTCAAAAGGAAGAGACAGGAGGACCAGTCAGGATCACCCAGAAGATCCGGAGGGGCCGGGAGAGGGGAGCGAGGGTTGGCCAAAACCCCAGCGGCACTCAACTCCTCTACGTAAGGGGAGCGTGCGGGATAACCGCTACATCCCACACCACCAAACTCCAGAAAAGGGAAACAGGAGCAGCAGAAATGGCAGCTATCTCTCAGAACAGCCGCACTACCGGGATGACCGTCGCTCACAGGGCTCGCCGTGGGAACGTGAAGACAAGGGCCGATATGAAACGCCCCGCCACGCCCCCCACAACGACCTCCGCTCACAGGGGAATTCCTCTTGGGAACGTGATAGTTACAGCCAACATGATGCCCCTCGCCACGGGGAGTGGTACGATCACCAACCTCAACCACCAAAGGAGCCCCTAAGGGAGAGTGGCCGTTCAAACCATGGCCGGAGCGTGGGGCGAGAGGCCTCGCGTGCCTTCCGGTTTCAGTTGTTGTGGAAATTTAAAGGGACGCATGGCGAGCAGGACGGACGTGCAACATCACTTCTCCGACGGATTTAGCTGTTTTAATCCTGGAACACTGCTGGATTTTGATGTGGATTACGTCCCAACATCGTCGGGAAGGACATGGATCGCGAGGAGGCTGTCGCGGATGCCCAGAATACGATAAATCGGGCGAATTTACGTGGTATAGCCGAGCCATAGCAATGGCGGACTTTGGTCGACGAATACTTTCTCTTCGCCGACGGGGAGGAGGGGCAAGACGATGCCTCCGAGGAAGAAGATGTTCAGGAGGATCTAGGGGAACCGGAGGATGCTGAGGATGATGAGGATGAGCCACTGGTCATCCCTGACCCCACGGACGCCCTTCTACAGGCGGAGTGGCATGACTGCGAACGCTTCATGTGAGTTTTGAAAAACTTTATAACAGCCGACATGCGGTCGGTTGCCGTATCTCTCAAACAAGTACGCAAAGTGCCTAAATCCCTTTCAATGTTGATGAAACTGCCTACGATTGTGCCCTAGTATGTATTCTAACTGCCTAACTAGTTTTTATCAAGTTTCAAAGTTGATTTCATGCCATAAACAGGGATGATCCATCGGGGTTGTCCGGTGACCTACTTAATGGCGTCAGCTGATCCGGCCGGCCTGTAACGGTTATCAATCATGCCTCATGCCATTGTGGCCCTCAGGAAGGTGAACTAAGT
The DNA here is from genome assembly GCA_936440205.1 of Lepidonotus clava. Taxonomy (NCBI): domain Eukaryota; kingdom Metazoa; phylum Annelida; class Polychaeta; order Phyllodocida; family Polynoidae; genus Lepidonotus; species Lepidonotus clava. The sequence goes on from OW387135.1 coordinate 18,952,348, forward strand.
CTAATATCATGTATGTTGTTGTCTTTAGATGTTCCTGCAAGCACTACAAAGACAAGGAGTGCAGTAAACAGTTCACGACGTCGGAGCTGGTCGCGCGTCGGCAGGAGGTCTTTCAGCTGTCCTCAGGTAAGTTTTTCATGAGATACATGTTTTGCAAACCTGGCGCCGCGACCATGTAGCTATGTCGTTCTCGCTCAAAACTATCCCATAATCCATGACAACGTCTTGAAGTATAACAGACAACTATTAACACTCAACCAGACCGTTTTAAAGTTAGTATTTAGGGCGTGTTAACCTAGTTCATGGGTCAATCCAGAAACCTCATTCCTTGAGTCACATGCATATCATGTACAGATTGTTATTATCCTAATCTACTTTGTTTTCTAGGCGAGAAGGACATGTTGCTACTGGGCATTGCCAGTACCTGCACAGACAATAGCAGCAGGCTGTCCACCTGGAAGAAGGGGATTAAGGGGAGAGGGGAGAGGCAGCACCAAAGAAGCCACTACCTCGTCGGTTCTCGGCCAGTCTGCAGGGACACTTTCAAGTTCATGTACGCGTGAGTAGCTTTGATATTCAACTTCTTTGCTCAACTAAGGTCTACCTAGATATCCCTACTATTATTGTACTACTTGAGGTAAATTACAAGATGAACTGTAATGAATCATAACAGAATCTGATCATGGCACTTACCTTCACAAATCGTCCATATTAATATTACAATACTTACCTGTACTTGTTGCCTGTGTCCAATAATTATTGGCCTAATGTAACTCTTACCTTGTGACCTTTCCAGCATCAGCCAGAACAAGCTGACGTCCATCATCAAGTGGTACAAGTGCTACGGGGTGGCGACCAGGCAAAAGAAGTCTGGCGGGCGACAGGCGACTGCATAGATCCTCCAGCTGGAGGACATCAGGCGGGTCGTGGACTTCATCAACTTCTATGCCGAGACCAACGCCCTCGTCCTGCCTGGTCGTGTGTCTTCCCACAAACGGGATGACATCCTCCTCCTCCCCTCCTCCTCCCCTCCTCTTCCCCTCCTCTTCCACAAAGGCCGACATCTACAGGTTGTACAGCAACGCCATGGAGGAGGCTAACTTCAGGTGTGTGGCTGACTCAACCTTTAGAAACCTGTGGCTCCAACTCCTCCCTCGCATAGTGTGTTCCAGCCCTATGACTGACCTCTGCTGGGAATGCCAGCGCAACAACAGGGATATCTCTGCCTCTAGTAACCTACCTGGCATTGTGAAACAGGCCAAGCTGAAAAAGCAACAACTTCACCTGGAGGTGGTGGCTCGGGAGAGGGCCTTTAACAGGACATGGTCAAGTCTGCCAAGGCTGCCTACAAGGAAGCAGAGTCCCCTCCCCTTGGCCCCCACCCCCCTTGTTATTCTGACACGAAGGTCCACATCAGTTTTGATTATGCCCAGCAGGTCCACCTTCCCTCCTTTCCTATGCAGCCTGGCCCATTGTATTTCCTTGTCCCCCGCAAGGTCGGCATTTTCGGTGTCTGTGCCGAGGCCATCCCCCAACAGGTGAACTATTTGATCGACGAAAGCCATTGCGGTAGTAAGGGGTCAAATGCAGTTATTTCATACCTGCACCACTATTTTGAAACGTATTCCCTGGGGGAGAAGGTGGTGGACATGCACTGTGACAACTGTAGTGGTCAGAACAAGAACAAGTTTGTGCTAGCGTATCTTCTCTGGCGGGTCCTGACTGGCCGGCACCAGTCCATTTCCTCAAATTTTTGATCACAGGGCACACCAAGTTTGCCCCGGACTGGTGCTTTGGTTTGCTTAAACAAAGGTTTCGTTGTGAGCCTGTCTCGAGCCTCTCGGAGATGGAGGCGACTGTGGTGAAGAGTACCCAAGAACGTGTCAACCTTGTCCAACTTGTGGGGGACGAGAATGGGAAGGTATTTGTCGAGTCGTATGACTGGCAATCTTTTTTGACCCCTTTCATCAAGCCAGTCAGGGGCATAAAACAGTATCACCACTTTGTATTCTCTGACCAGAACAAGGGCCACGTCACCTTCCGGCAGTATGCTGACTCGGCCCCCGAGACCTTCAAGATGCTGACTGTCGCCCCTGAAGCTGTGCCCCAGGAAGGCCCTCAGCCCACCGAATCCCTTGGCCTCCCGGCCAAAAGACAGTGGTATCTCTTCAAGAACATTCAGGATTTTTGTACTGAGGACACAAAGGACATCATGTGCCCTAAGCCCTCTGTACCAGAACCAGCACCCGGCCCAGGCCCCCATGCCGTACCTCCGCCAGAACCAGATGCAGAATCAGAGCCAGAGGCTGGCGGGGCCAAGCAGGGGCAGGGGCAGAGGCAGGGGCAGAGGCAGAGGCAGGGGCAGGGGCAGAGGCAGAGGCAGAGGCAGAGGACAGACTCCAGACACATCATCAGGATCGGAGGGGGAGGAGGAGGAGTTGGTCAGACAGCTGGAGAGGGAATCAAATTCTTCATCTGACTCAGAGGAGGAAGGCCCCCCACCCCCACCTAGGGGCAGGGGCCGTCCTAGTAAACGTGCTAAACGTGGTCGTGGCAGGCCCAGGACCACCTGAGAAAACTATTAAGAATCCATTTTGAACATTGTTAACTTATTTTTAGTTGTTAAGACTTTTTCTGATTTTAAGATTTTTACCTCGGTGGGTTTTCACTATTTTAACCACCAAAGACAATCATGAACATTCCAAGAACTTTTATAGACACATTATGGATACCCAGGGTACTTAGAGTCATCACAGTCGTTTTTAAGCAGCCAAGATGAGGTATTGTGACCTTTTATGCTTGCCGTTCTAGGTTAAGTTGTTGTTTCAGATCCGGATTTTTGTCACTTTTTGCAGCGCCGGCATGAATAAAAGTTTTGTATATAAACGCATGAATTACTGGTTTTTGTTAGCTAGAATAGTGTAGAATGACTATGTAAAGTTTCAGGACCAAGGATTGATTACAAGTGTACGTTGCTAGGGCTTTATCGGAGGACCGCGGTAGCGCGCGGTAAGAAAAACTTTCAACTCATTTATCTCAGTTTCTTATACCCGCATAGGCGCGGTTCTTTTTATTTTCGTCGCAACTTATCTCAGGCCCTAGATATCAGACCTAGACATGCTATAGATCTACCTAGTTTTAAAGCTAATAATTAGTATTTTCTGATGGTATACCTAACTAAAAATCTTCCCCGTGCGACATCCGACTCACTTCGCCAAAACGGGTCACATATGTAGTCTGGTGGCCGGGTTGAGCCACTTCCAGCTGCTATTTGTGATTACTCCCTTAGACAGCCAAGGGGCAGATGATTCAAACCGTGAAGGTGGCGACTTTTACAATTGTAGTAACAATGCAGGTGTGAACAATAGTGCTTTAGATCTGTTACTTTGCAAAAAGAACAAAGGGCAGGCTCACGACCTATTATAGTGAAAAAATCCTCCTAGAATCTGCTAATTTACAAATAGACAAGGATTTTTTCACTAAAAAACAGATACCAAAACATTGTATAATGTAACTGTTTATTCGTTCAGTCTCTGTTGGCCCCGTGACCATCAACTCATAAGACAGTCCTTGGAATAATCAGAAACAATAATCTGTAATTTTAAAAAAAACATCACAAGGGATTCTAGAGGGCACTGATTCAACGATACTTAGTTCTACAGATAACACTTGTTTTCAGTACCAATGAAAATTGTAGTATGCAAATATGCCAATAATAAGACATAATGCCATCAATGAAAATTGTAGTATGCCAACAATAGAGCATACTGCCATCAATGAAAATTGTAGTATACCAACAATAATTGTAGTATAGCAACAATATGGCGGACTGCCAATCACTCACATCTTTGTGTTTTTGTCTCTAATGCTAAATATATTTGTACGAACACTCCACACAATTTCATTTATGAATGTATCGACAGAATACTGCCTTCTGGAACATTTCATTGCCAATGATACAATGCCAACTCAAACTGACCACCCAATGGTTGAATATTTTTTCCTTTTTTAGATTGACAGATAGCACTATTTTGAACACTGTACACTTTAATTTCATTGGTAATCGCTATGTACATAATGTTAAAATAAAAATCAGGTTTCACGAGTTTTTACATGATTATACTTGTTTTACTGGCGTCTTTTTTTGGCCAGAGGCATCTACGGGACCGAGACATTGTTTCGTTATTTTCATCGGTACATAAAAAGTAAGTTTCGGTGAAAGTATGAGGAGGTTTATAACGATTCTATATTTCTCTGCCACAAGAGATGTTTGTAAATTATCGGCATTGCAAATCCTGAGTGATTGATCCCATATCGTTCTACTTTATAGAATAAAGAGAAAAATTCAGTTATTTTTAAATTTCTCGTAATCAGGAAACAATTCAGTTTAAAGCAATTTTCACTTAAATGTATATTAAACCCCTCAACAGCGTGGTATACTGTGCTTTATAGAAATGAAAAATTTATCAGGAAAATAGATCTAAACCCCTCACAACGAATTTCCAACTTAATTATGATTAGCATCTCCAACTTAATTAGGATTAGCAACTACCAGGATAAACGTGTTTCTTTGTAAATAAGTGATACACATCTATAAATATCTATATATCATTTGCTGTAAATAAATAACGATATCAGATACAAAAATAAAAAAAGTGTTTTTGCCGCCAACCTATATATACAACAGAAGCAATGAAGAAAAAGATTATATGAATTGTGGGTTATTACTAAAAAAAGATTTTGTAAGCAATATCTTGAAAAAGAGGCAATTAATAAATCAAAAGGATGAGTTCATTACAGCGTTAACATAATATTATTACCATTTGGTTAGTGTAATAAATCAAAACTCCACCAACAAAAATGATACCTACATCTATTAGAGTGAGCCAATGGTAAAGTTTAGAGTGTGTGTTGCGATGATAACTATACATTTGTGACTGACACTTACGACCCCTAGTGGAATGTATCACAAATAAGTATAATTCAGGACTACTCTCACTATAAAATTCAGAACTACTCATCACTATTATGATTCAGGACTACTCGCCACTATAACACACAGAGCAGCGCATTCTCCGTCAATCCTCACATTTCCCTTTCAAGTGTATCCACTAACAACATGTGCTCTCAACTCAAGATGATTTTGTAATTTCAAACTGGAAACCCTAATAACATGTCGGCCACAGTATCGTGAGCCCTACACTACCGAAAAACAAACTCCTATATCTAACATTGATTTTTGGTGTTACAGGCAAGATGTTTCTTGATTGAATTGTTACATTTGCCAGACAATACTGTGTGTAAATTCATTAAGATTTCACATTGGACAGAGAATTAACACTTTTCTTTACATTTACTTGTTACAACCGGCGTGCTATCAGTATAATTATGCATTTTACATTTGTAATTCACAAAATATTTGATAAATTTGTTGGAGTACTTGGACATGAAGTACGATATTTGGTAGAACTCAAATTGCAAATATATTTTCACAAATCACAAATAATAATTTGCAGTTTGATAAACCTTTCCCATTGTTAGAAATGTATCAAAAGAAAACAAGTATATTGTGATATCGTATAAAGACAGTTTCATTGTTAGGAGATGTTACGGCTCTTCAGATAATGTTGAATATCTTCAGATAATATCTTACGAAGAGTTACACAAGTTTCAATGTTTCTCCCATGTTGTTCAGACATTTATGACAATTGTAAATCATACTTTGAGAAAGCCTGTTCGAAAAGCACTTGTTCACACAGAAAAGCTACCTTTTACATCTTATTTGGCGGTGAATCAATAAGATTTCACCGACACGCCTGAGACCTATTCATAAATAATTTCTTAATAGCACTTTGCTACAAGACTGTTATCATAGGTTACGATGGATACCCCAACAGATAATTAACATAGGAATACCCATTCACAAGAGAGGTAATTGTGTGCACGTATTGTCAATATCATACCATAATCACAACACATGGGTCATATGTGATTCTTCCCCTCTCACCACAAAGTAAGGGATAAGTCTCAGATATAAAACAAAAGGAGATCTTAATTGGGACTTCAACTATAGAATTTTAAAAGAATTACGTCTATCATTTTTAGAAACGAAGTAATCCATCTTTAAGGACTCACATACCGGACACCATGATTCTAAGAATAATCACTTTAAATATTAAATTTGCACTTAAAGACAATGGGAATTTCCAGTCTTCTTCTGTGATATAATAAATCTCATATTCCATCACATGTGTAACTTCAATGTAATATACAAATGTTTACAATTTCCGTTGAAAACCATTTTTATTGGTGCCATCCTCCCTCTTTCTTTTTTTTCTTTATAGATTTGCTCATAATTGTTCTCAGCGACTTATGCCTCTTTTAGTGGTGAGAGGTCACATATGGATAATGCGAACAACCTGACCACTACAACGTATGACCTAATCCCGTTACAGTTCGAGAGGTTAGTATGTACAAAAATACATAATCAACGAAGTTAGTTTATAGACATGTTGACAATTTCTCTAATGGCAACTTGACAACTCGAGAATAATGCAATCATACAACATTACGCTTGTTTTATTATACCCTCATGGCAGTAAATATGTGATGTAATAATTCTACAAACTATTAATGTCCTTGATATGCACTGAGGTAAAAGAAAAATGTAATTTTATTCCATATCAATAAATAATAAGCAGGTGTACATGAATAAATTGGCAAGAATTCTTCCGAGTCCATATTTCAAACCCAGTTTTCTTTGCAAACCTTGTATCGTTTTATTGCTTTGTTCTATATGTTATGCCCTTTTGATCTGGAATAGAGAAAATGCCGTTTAATATGGACATTGTGAAATTATCAACTCAGTTACTTATGTTGCGTTTCCTCCATATAGTTTATTTGTATACTTGTGGCACACACCAATAATGAACACACATATAATTATAAGGAACAACCTTTAGACTTACTTTCTATTTTCTAGCCATAATTGGTCATTTTGACATGGAATTTCTTACGGGGACTGGGGAATTTATGAAGTAACGTTTCACAAGTAAAAGACAAGCTGGTTCAATCTTCATTGTTGATTTCCTGGCTTTTTCGTTTATCTTTGGGGACAATTTTTGGTTAATCTATGCAAAAGTTGTATGGGTATAAATACTATTACATTTTCTCCTCTACTCCTTCCACAAAATTCAATTGGATTTTCGATCCTAATTGATGTCGAATAATATCATAAGTTGATATAATTAATGTTCTCCCTTTGGAATCCAAATGCATGGGCCCCAATTACATCCCAAAACATTTAAGTCGTATTGACCTTGACAACCTCCCTTGCCGTTGTGCTACTGATTTCAGGGGTAAACTTTATCAAAACCTAGGATATCACGATCACTAAAGTACAAAGTTTCACTGGGAACATCTCATACATATGACGTATTAGGTTTAAGGAACAACCTATTGCGAGAAATTTGGTTCATTTCACTTAAAAAGACCTACAATGAAAAATACCCTCATTCCACTGTACTGCAATTCCCCAAGACCACATTGTCTTTATAACTTTAACTTAAATGTCTCAATTTTTGTGAGTGACAACCTAGAGAGATATAGTGGGATATAGTGATATCATAACAACATGGAATTAATCTTAAATGCAAGTCTTCCACGCATAACCACCAAAGAAGCAATGTATGACGTCATGCTCAAAACTCTGTTAATGACGTCATAATTACGGGTGATGACGTAGGTGATTTTGACGTTGGTGATTATTACACTGGTGATTATGACGTTGGTGATTAGGATGCAGCCCCCTGGAAGCCTTCTTCTTTGTCCTCCGGGGTGTTGCCGGTCGGGGTGTTTGTTGGGGTCGAAGGCGAGACGGAGCCTGGAGACTCGGGCACGGTCACTCCCACCTTTTTGTTCGTCTCTGTGTGCATGTTTGTCTCATATTTCCTAATGTCTTCCATCGTCATTCCTGCATACAAAATAGCCAGAGAGCCCTTACATTTCAGTGTCGATCATATATTTACAATAGTGCTGAAATTTTATACCTATCTATATTACCATATGGTATATATATATATATATGTACCTACCTCCCACCCCCCACAAAAAAAATGTCTAAAAATACAAGTGTGCTTTCAAATTTCTTTTTATAAAATTAAACAAACACTTCCAAAAATAAGTTCAATCTTTAGCTATCAAGTAAGGATATACAAATTTAGTTCTGCATATTCTTAGCTAAACATATTCTAAGTACTTAGAATATCTGTTACTCAGGCCAGCCTTGAAAAAGTTTTTTCCCTGTTCAGCGGATGGCGAAAATGGGCAGTCGGGAGGTCGGAATTATTGTTTTTGCTTTTTTTCTTCTTCTTCTTCTTCTTTTTTTTAGAAGGACAACAGAATTTTTGGTTAGAAAAAAGGGGAAAAGAAAATCTAAATCAGAAGAAAAAAAACTTGTCTGTTGGTCTTAATCAAGGGACCCGGTGGGGCACTGGACAGAAAATAACATCTTTCAAAGGATGGCCTTATACAGAGCAGAAAACCGTCAGAGTTGCCTTACCGTGCCACTCGTCTATCCAGGTAAAGGCCTGCTTGTGTCCGAGCAGTAAGATGTCTTTCACCACCTGTTTAGGGGGAATGAAAAAAAACATACATGGGTTACGCATTCAATTAATTCTAATACACAACTGCAGACTATGTGGTTTTCCAAATAATTGTCAAGTAAAATTAACTTGTACACATTATCATTACTCCTTCATTTCACTATTAAGTGTTAGATTACCGAAGCGGCTGAAGGGCCAGATGATTCCAATATACCACTGTACCCTGCTGGGGAACCCCGGGTGGGTAACTCAACTGAGGTTGTAAGTTGCCCACTGGACAATCCAATAAAGTTCTATATACAATTCAGAGGAATTACTGGCTGATCGTTGGCAGTTCAGAGATCACTCCATCTCTTTGAAATTCTGCTAGGAGTTTCAAGATGTACCTTACATTACAATATACCTCCTTGTACATACTGAATGAACCGTGACAAATAATAAATGTTTTCTGTACTCACGCTGTGCGTGTAGGACTCGACCCGCCCCTGCATGCCCCACACCTCGAACTTGACGCGCACCAGTTTGTAGGAACACATCATGGGCTTGGCGTACCCCTCGTCCTGCAACAAGAAAGTCAACAAATAGCAGAATGATCACAAGTCTTTGTGTGTCAGTTTATTACAGTAATGATCACTTTCTTGTTCTAAGTTTAATGTTTCTACGGGTGTGAGTTGCGGTCATGTAGTCGAGGATTACTAGGCCTTTCAAATGGTTTTATAGAATGGCTTCTAAAAGTGGCTTCACAGGGTGGCTTCCCAGAGCGGCTTCTCTGACTGACTTCTCTCAGTGGCTTCTCTGTGTGGCTTCTCAGAGCAGCTTCTCTGACTGACTTCTCTCAGGGGCTTCTCTGTGTGGCCTCTCAGAGCGGCTTCTCTGACTGACTTCTCTGTGTGGCTTCTTAGAGTGGCTTCCCAGACTGGCCTCTAAGAGTGGCTTTTCAGAAAGACTTTCCGAAGTGGCTTCTAAGAGTGGCCGCTTGGAGCTCCACTTTTCCGCTGTCTATATGGCTCAGGTAAGTTCCACCATATTGTTTTAAAGCAACCCACAACCAATCCAACTACATAAATTGTCACAAATTCATGAAAATGACATTTCTAACACACCCCTTGATGATTCTAAAGTGCTCTACATATTCTTTCATGTGCCATAAGACACATTCTGATAGAGACAAATGCTTTCAAAGTTTTAGGTTTGTTTTAGTTTGCTCAATGACTAAAATACTTTTGGGAAATACCCCATGTGACACCCAAGAAATGATGATGTCATTGACAAAGTACTTGCAGAAGATACTCATTTTTAGAGAAGGGGGTAGTGGGTTGAATTTTGTAAATATGGTTTACATAACTCCTATAGTTTGGAAGACTTCTCCACCCTACAAATACAGCTTATTCCAGAAATAATCTATTAAAATGAATCAAGCATTTTAATGATACATTACTAAAGAAAGAGGGCCACTCAAGTGCATTGATTCATGAGTGCTCCCCTGCCATCAATGAGCTGGTCTTGAGTTAATTGCAGTGTGCACTGAACCAGAACAGGGTCAAGTGAAATGTACATGGTTGACCACATTGTCATGTACATTTCACTGGTGGAGCCTGAACTATGGCTACACTCACACTACTGGCATATTAGAGATGCATCTCATTCTAATAACATACCTTATTGGAGAAATTTCTTCCACAAACTTATCGGTAATGTAGACAAATTAATTAGTAATCCTATGGTATCATTCTACTAGAAAACTTGGAGAGAACCTGGTTTGAAATAAATACAAAGTGTGCATAGTGTGAACTGGATTAAAGTGGTTGGTGGGGGGAATCCTATCCTAGTGATGTCATCACTTTTTGTTGTAAACAACTGAGAAGTTGTGTGGACCCACAATAATAGAAGGAAGACAATAACAATTAACATTAGCTATTTTAATGAAGTTTGAGCCAGATTTCACACTTTATACTTTTCCAAAGGCCTCTACTATAACCCTACAATATATTTGAACAGTTATTGGAACTTGCAATATTTTTTCAAACTAAGAGGAAACATTGGTTGTGGGTTGCTTTAATGTTATTTTTCCAAGAAAAATTTTCCTCCCTGACATATTCCTATTCAAACTATTTCGTTTATGATATTCTCCAAAGGGTAATTTTCTGAGTGGGTTCGATGCAATCTCTTCTTATTGGTTGAATAGGGACCCTTATGAACCACTTAAATCCATAACCTTCTAGGATGAAAATGAAAGTGTTAATCAGACAACAATATTCTAAAAACTCTGGCAATTCACTAAAACAACCTACATAACATTTTGGTTAATGATATATAACTTACCCTCCAGCCTTCTTGTAGAGGTCCCCGGCCTGTCTTCTCTGACTTAAACTTGAGCGGGTCCTCTGACTCCTTGTACTTGTGTTCGGCCACGGGGTCGGTGGCGATGTCCAAGAAGACCACCTCACGGTCGGTTATCTCCTCTGGGTTTAGGCCTAGAACCTGGACAAAAATATCAATAGTTTTATTTTCTTACTGTTAGCGCTCTCTACTTGCTAGAAGATCAAAGTGCTGAAAGGGGTGGGTGGAAGAGATATTGCATTCAAACTTCCTCAATTTGCCCCCAGTTCCATCTATTTTGTCTTCCCCTCTACCCCTATTTTCACTGTGCAGTGCTCACACTGGAATGACCCGAGAGAATGAAGTAACCAAAAGTATGCTAAAGAACTCAATAATGGAGCCAGAAGCTAACAAATGGGATATGCAGCCGCTCTGAAAGCCGTGTTTCCTTGATATATTTGACACCATATATAATTGACAGTATCAGTAAGAGTTAATCGTAACCCCTCTATTGTTAAATCATTAGGAAGAATATACAGTCCTTCGACTGGTATGTAGCATGTATTGATTAGTTTAACTGTCATATTCCTAATAAAAAATCTCAGTATGACCAAATCCTTGATAGTAAAAATCGCTTAGTAGAATATACCGGTAGGCTTTACACAAAGAAAAAGATCAAAAGAGTGTAAGTTGCTTGGTTGTTGCTGTTATATCACGGCGAGAACAAAGTTTTTGACAATTCTGTCATTTTGATGATCGTGTAGATCTATGAAATGATCGTATCTGTGAGGAGATAGAGACCGTAACCCTACACTTTTATCGAGGCAGGTGTTCTTTAATGTGCAGAGTCCCACAGACAGGGCATTACACACAACAGCCGATGGTCTACTAGAGACCTTTAATAACGCTGTCGTTGTCACAGGGAGACATGCAGAGGGGTATAGTAGCCAGCTCAGCCCAGAATTGAACCCCGGCCGCCCGCACAGCAGACGGTCGTGCTAACCACTTCACCACTCCGCACGCCTAAAGAGCGGAGTGTAGGTAGCGGTGCTGAGGAGTCACACAGGGGTCAATGACCTGAGGGCTTTCTCCATACTGACTGCTGGTGGCCCATGTGTCAGCACTGACTCCACTGAGCACCAGCCGGCAACAGGTTTAATTAAGACAGTTTCCATGGTAACAGGCAGTGTTCGTTAAGCCTATATTCCACATGCAGATTTTGCTGCTGACTTTAAGAATTGGCAGTGGAAATAAAGGCTATGTATAGACATAATTTTCATACATCATCATTCTCTTTCAAATGGTATATAAGATGTATGGTTTTCATGCAATATTTTGCGATCAATTACAAAATCGACAGAACCAAAATTAGCCTATGGAATACAGGCTTTAGGAAATAAGATCATACATATGTAAAGACAAAAATGTATTATAATTTTAAACCTCCTTTATGTCTAAAAATAATGAGTGAGACAAATAACCTTCATATAATTCTGAGTTAGTTGTCTACCACCAGTAATATATTATGATACCAGCAGTAATATATCATAATACTCACAACTCCTAATTCTGCCTATAGTGGTTCTAACAAATGACCCGCACATAGATAAGAAGTACTTGCAATAAATTCTTACATCATATGACAAAGGCATTATGCTCAAATACAATGAAATGTATCTTATAAATGGAAGGCAATTTAGTCTTAGTTTTATAAGCCATGTGAATCAATAGTATAAAGATCTATGAATACATACGTGTATATTCAGGGTTTAATGAAAAGTCGTGAATTATTATAAAAGAAATTCCTTATTTAAGCTGCACCCTTTTTTGAGCCGCACTGTAACTTTTGATTGCCCATTTTATTCAGAACTTTTTTTCAGAAGTACAAAGTAGATTTATCAAGTTTGTGCAAAACCTAAATTATGAAACAACCCCAAAGTTATATTTATGTTTACATTATCAAGGTCTGGATGTACAATCTCAGGAAATCGGCAATAGGTTGGCATACGAGATTTTATTTTCAGAGACGCCACTTCCAACTGATGAAAAAGTAGGAAAAGTAGGAGATGCTTTTCCTATTTTTTTTTTGTCTAGAAACAACTAGGAGGGAAATAACCTTAAGGAGTAGAGACCTAACATTGAATTTGCATACTCCAAGAAGATATTTGAGTGATGTAGGAAAATTTGGTGGTACAATCCAAAATCACCAAAAAAAAGCAGGATTTCCTATTTTAAAAAAAAGGAGAAAAAAATGGCATCTCTGTGTCAGTTTTTTCTATAATTTCAATTAACATCACTTTTCAAAGGCCTACAAACAAACTTAATCACGACTTCTGTATTGGTACATGTAAGGTTAATACCAGGGTACTAAGGGCTAAGAACACTACAAAAAACCTCTCCACTCTCCACAGGTTAACAACCGTTCACCCCATTACCAATGGCCCCTTTGTCGTATCCTAGCAACCACTTGACTCGGGCACCAACTCACCAGGTAATTTGGGTTACCATGACAACCATTGTTACCTCGACCGAACAGGTGGACGTCAAAGGGGAGTGGAGAGCGAGAGCAAGAGAGAGAGAGGGCGAGTGTGTGAGTGATGGATGTTTTACGTCATACCGACAGCCAGGGTAATTTTCATGGCGAAAAGAAGTAAAAACGGATTCTGACACCCTCATCTCATCCAGACATGTTTTGACTTGGTCCCATATCGTCGTAACTAATTTCGTTGATCAGGGAACCTTGATCAGTGTCTCACGATTAGAGATTCTGTCTAACATGAATAAATTTCACATCTGAGTGTCCCTCTTTGATACTACTTTGCAATAATATCATCAATTTTGGTAAATGTCAAAATTGCTGATCTCGAGGCCCTGATGAAAATTTCCCTGATCAGCCAAATTGGTTACGAAGATATGGGCCTTGGTCAGTCTTTGGTGATTGTATCTTTGAGATGAGGGTGACAGGGCCGGCAAACACCAGGGGATCAAAACCTGGAAATCATTTTTGCTGTACTTCATCCCTTAGTGAACCCTGACACCAACTGGGAGTCAAACTCAATGAACCACTTGGTCAGTGCTGGGTCCCCCTATTGCTGCCCTTTATGATCAGCAGGGGCTACTGGGGGCCTATAGATCTATTCTTCTCAGGAGCAGAAGCCCCACCCTGGTACCCCCAGGGTGGGAGGGAAGGGAGAGAGAAGGGGAGCTCATTTCTCCATGATCACAGGCACCATATAAAATCACCTTGCACCCAAAAGGATAGTCTGCGAGAACTGACTGCTATTAATGTATCTACTGGCATTACATGATTACTATGCTCTGTGGCTCAGAAGTAGTCTGGCAGTTTTCGCTGATGCAGTCCAGGCTGCCAAGGTCAGAACAGGTGGCAGCTACACTGCAGAAACGATTCTCGAGCATTGTATGTTAATAGTGTCATCCTCTAGCAGGGTATAACTACGAACGCATTTCAAAAATTAAATTCTCAATTTAAGACATTTTAAGACCAAAGTTTTGAAAATTTAAGACTTTAAAGTCACTTGATTAGAAGTATGGTTTGAAGTAAAAGTATGCAGCTGTAAGTGGCATTTCGTTTCTCCTGATTAAATGAGTTTTGATTTTCAAATCAGATTCGATTAAGACTTTTTTAAAGATCGCTGGCATGAAAACGGCTTTTTGAGGCTTTAGATTTGGGGGAAAAAATATATGCTTTAGGGGTCGGGATTTTTAAACTAGACTCTTTTGTCTGGTCTTTGTATCACATCAAGAATATAGCAACATATTACCGGATTTTTAAAGGCCACCTGACAAATCCTGGAAAGGTCTGGAAAAGATTACCTTTCCATAGTCTTAAATAAATCTTACCCACAAAAAAACCATCCCAGTTTCCTATTCTGATTAATATATTTTGTAATGCAGCCAAGCTAATGCATCGCAAGCATCTCATGACAAATGAAGAAAAACATTTGGGCCAGTTTTCTCAATAAACACTAAGCTTGACGTAGCTTGTCTTTAATAATAGCATTGAGATATACCACACCTCTTTGTGTAACATCAACGTCATTATTCTTTCGAACGCAATAACAACCAAAAAAGTGCAGACGATGCAAGAGTGTCCCTTTTTAAGTTTGAATGTGCCTTGCAGCTCGTCATAATATTTTCATTGAAAGCGTTAAGCTCTGTAGATTAAGCCCTTGTTAATCTTTTGATCAAAAAGGTCTGATTTAATGGTGCAGTCCCTTGAGGAGTGCTGATAGAAAGAACAGCTTTGACTCGACTGCACCTACTCAAACAGTCAGACCTGTTTACGTCAGCTACCGTATTGGTGCGAATAAGTAAGAGTTGAGGATGAGCAGAACAAAATCAGTGATTTAAGACACGCACCATTCATTAACCCTTTCAAAACGCCTGATGTCTTTGGGCATCAGTATGACATATAAACGCCTGATGCCTTGAGGCATCTCCAGGACAAAGACGTCAGATGCCTTGAAGCATAATTTTTCAAAATGTCTTAACTGTGAATTAAAAGCTAAATATTCTTGAAGAATGAACAATGACCAAAGAAAATCAGGCTTTTTATATTATTGTATATCCGCTGATGGAAATAATTTATGTGAATAAGTTTGTATCATGTACAACCTTTGTCTAGATCGGACAGCTTAAAGTAGCGTTCTTTGGGTTGATCTATTCATAGATCACAAAATAACATTGTGAACGGAATACCTGAAAATCTAAGTGTGGGCCAATGAATTTCCGACCATCACTAACAAACTCTTTTTGTATCATAATGTGCTCTTTTTCACGCTGATCAATTTTCGCGCATTTCCAACTGAGACCTGTTTTCGTGATATCATATCTATATTTCCCTCACATCAGTCATAATTTCAAGCATATATGGTAGATTAATGCATGTATTGTATATGCGAGGAAATCTGAACTATTAACAGGGTACCAACCAAAATTACATTTTAAAACTCCCTGTGTTTTCCCTGAGATTTCCCTGTCTGACGGCAATTGTTCCCTGTGTCATATCCAGCAAGGTGTTCAAATTTAAATGCCTCTGTGTGCAGAAAAAAATTGGACAACCAAAAAACAAAAAGTTAAATCCCTAATACCTTGAGAATTTCAGAACCTGGCCAATTGAAATTGCCTGTGTTTTCCCTGTGTTTTGGCAAAATTTCCAAATTCCCTGTGTTGTGTTTTTTGCCATTATCCCTGTTTTCCCTGTGTGGTTGGTACCCTGACTATAGTGAAGTAATTATTTGATATTTCAGTCTGTACACTAATTACCCACCTAAGACCACATGAGGCTTGTTAAGCCGCAGGTTGATCTTGGAGCTTGGAGCTCCAGACTGTATGTAACGTAACCATGGCAACGTGATGTTGGGGTTATGACAACCTATTTACTGTTACTGGACGTAACATGCGTAACAAAATAACATACGAGTTCTTAACTTTGCTAAATTTGCCTGTGTTTTCATAATTATCGCAAGCCTTTCATTAAGATTATTTGGATTAGGTTAGGGAGAATATGGCGTCTTATATTGTTATATTCGCATTTCACGCAATTAATTGTGCATTTTTAGGCTGTTGTAGAAAACACATAGCCGTGCCACATCTCATCAATGATAGAGCATTGATATAAAAGCCAATGTTTCACTAAGGTTTCATAAAAAAACTTACTTTTTCCATTTTATCTCCAAGTATACAAGTCTATACATGAATTTCCTTGGCATCTTCAATGACATACAGCCATCAAGTGAAATATAGATTATTTTCCTTTTCCCCCACATTATCACCAACATTAACATTGTATATGTGGAACTATGACTCAAGAACTACGGTCTAAGTCTAATCATTTGCGCGCAGACACTACGCCCCTGCTCTGAGGATATCTGTCTATTATCACTAAGTGTACTATCAAGTGTACTATCCTCTCAAGACTTTAAAGGTATATACGATGACATTTCAGCCTATATCCCACTAGTCGATTTTGACTGTCGGAAATTTGGTAATTTCTAAACGCTTACGCATGGTAAATCCCACCACTTGAAAGAGGATTCAAAATATTTTCTAACGCTATACTTCATACCTAGGGGCCTTCCATTAAGTACATATGCATCAAGGGGGGAGGGGGGGTGGGGTCCAAAAAATTCAAAATGTGCGTACATTTTAGTACAAATCCAATTCGTATTTTTGCCCAAGGGGGGATGGGGGGGGTCTGAAATTTTTTTAAATGTGCGTACGTACTAAATGGAAGGCCCCCTGCAATAAAATTGTATTGCTACTGATGATTTCCAATATTGCGAGTAAAATTGGGCTATGTAATACAAGCCTTTACATTGAAGGCAGGCCACCCTTGCAGAGTGCGGTCCATTAAGATCCTTGGGCTGTGGCCTAGGAGGTCGGCATTAAGGCCCAGGAGATTGAGGGGGGGGGGGGGTACTTGGGTCTGAAAAGGTGCCCACTGCCAACGACCCTGCGAAACAGAGGTGGTAAATGTTAAAACTGAGGGGCGGTCAGTCCCTTGTTTAGTAAATGGGGGCAGTGAAATACTTCTGTAGAACAACGAAGGGGCAATAACATGAAACTTACTCCTCCTGTTACTTTATTTTACTAAAGAACATATTGGAAATAGAAATCAGAATATTCCATAGGCAATTGAAGAGATTTTTGGCTATTTCACTTTATCTTGTTTTTCGTTTTCTTGTTTATCTTTTTTTTTCCCTTTTCTTTCTTTCTTTTTTTTCGTTTTTTTTTTTTTTTTTTTGGGGGGGGGGGGGGGGGGGGGGTGGTGATCTTTATTCGCCCAAGATAAGGCGTAGTCAACCAAAATTCAGAAGCAGTCAGTCACGGGAAGTAGGGGCTGTGGCAATGGGTAGTAACCATTAAGGAGTCAGTGCCCCCCCCCCCCCTCCCTCCCTCCAGGCATTAAGGCCTCCAGTCAGGAGGCAGTGCTGCCAAACGACTAACCAACCAATACTGGATGTGCAGATGCCCGTACTCCCGGTTAGCCCACTTGAATACGTCTATCTCCGAAGGGGAGAAGGTCAGAGACCAGGGTTAGCGCTTCTTTCTCCTTTTTCTTTTTTGTCCAATTTTTTTCTTCCATTACTTTTTTTTTTTTTTTTCCTTTTTTTTTTTTTGGGGGGGGGGGGGGAGAGGGTGTGATTTTATTGTGGCCTGAGCTAAGGTTCGAACGAAACACACATAATTGTCTTACATTGTTGTTAAGAATCTTCACAAACTATTGTTAAGATGAGAGACCAGCATTCCCCCGGTTACCCCCTACTTATAATAATACAGATTTTACCCCCTTCAAGGTAGCATCAATCGAGTGACGTATTCTCAACCTCGTCCTTTTTTGGTGGATAGAATCCTGTAATACCAAATCCTTAGGAGCCTTCCATTTCACATCATATGTCTGGCTTTTATCTTCATCTCTTAATTGAGGCCCAATGTCACCGCCAAGAATTGTAATTTGATACAGGGTTATCCAATCACATAACCACAGCTACCATTATTTATGTTCTTCATTTTCAGTTACACTGGAAGAAGGGCTGACATGGGCACAATAGGCGAAAGGCTCCCATTTTACGGGGAAAAGATGGTTAGTTGGTTGATCACTGGTTGCTTTATGTCCTAATAAACTTTCAGTGTCATATCAAGGGCGGTGATGGTGATCGAATCTATGAGAAGGTAGAGACCATACCCTTACAATTCTACTGGAGCAGGTGTTCTTTAATGTGCGTGCTCCCATAGACATAGACGGAAAGGATAAGCTGGAAAGATTTCTTAACACAGTGGAAAAAGAACGGTTACTCAATAAAGCCAATGATCCACGATATTACAATACTCCAACAAAATTCACTTATTATACATGTTTCGTCTACTTGGAAATGTATTTTGAGTTCCGAATCCTTTTTTGCCATAATAATCGTTAAGAATTCCTTGATAAATCATATATATACTCAGCCCTGTAAACTTAATAAGAATAACATTTTTTCTGGCAAACCCATCTTCAGAATCTCCACAGAATCGGCCCATAATCGCATTGTGGATCAGTTGCTTTTGACATCTATTTTGCCTCAAATCAGGGTTTTGGCAGAGAAATTAATTGCCTCACGAAAACTGGAAATCCAGTAAAAACTGACTATTCATTCCGATTCCATATATGAAATCGTTTTTCATTCTTTTATGAATGTTTCAAAGCAATATTGGTGGACAATAACAACTGCAAGAAAATTGGCTGAGTGTATCAAGAATAATTTTGGACATAAGCAAAGTCACCAGGGAAATTTATGAACCAGCATTGCCCTACAGACAGACTGTTTGTTATGGTAATTTTTCTATTTATTATGGTAATTTTTCCAATAACATGACAGCTCACAGAGGTCTTATATACATTACATAACAGAAGTAACTGGTTATATAAATAACCCTGAAGCTCACCTAATTGAACTACCGGTGCCTACCTGTCATTTCAAGGTTATTAACCTTATACAATCAATCAATCAGTGCATTACAACTATGAACAGAAATACTGGGTAAAACATAATTATGTTCTATCTAAAACATTCATGTCCCCCCACTACAATTTCACAATCAAATGGTGATTTTACTGTGCTTTGGTTTTAATCATGATTGTTTCTAATCATAAAGTGTCCAACTTAAATGATATCATTCAAGATGTATGAAACTTCTGGAAAACAATTGAAATTTTATTCTGTAAAAAAATTTAATCTCCCGAACCTAAAAAAATAGAATATCCAAAAGAATAGGCAAAATAAAGTCTCTGTTTTGGCAAAACTTCCAAATTGCCTGTTTTCCCTAACAACGATCTTTGTTATACTTTGTTTTCCCTATGCAGTGGGAACCCTGTACGAAATATACGGTTAATATGACACCATAAGGCCTAAGTGCAGAAACACAAATATATATTTCCTAGAACCCTGAGAGCAATGACCCTCTCCACTAAAAGCACACTAAGGCCACCCTTAGTAGAACTATTTTTTCTAGTGTAGCGAGTGGCAAGAACCATAATTATGGCGTTTGAGATTTTTGAAATTTTCTCTCTAAGTTTGGTCAAGAGATACGTGAAAATTTTAAAAATTAGTTTCAAATGAAAATTTTCGAATTTTTGAAATTTAAAATCTGCAAATCTTTTTAAATACAATTTTTGAGAAAAAAATACTGAGGCAACACTAAATACCCAAACACGCGGTATACCAGAAACAAACATTTTTCGAAGAACGGCCTTAGGTCAGATTAACCAGGCCGAGGCGGGGAGTGAGTAATTTCCTCTCGTCCCGACCTTGGCCACTTGCAGGCTGCCATGACGACTTCATTACCTGGGGACTGGTGGTCAATAAATCAATACACTGTCACATGCAGGAGGTGCCCAGGGTACAGGAACACCTGGGTTAGTCTGCGCAGTCAGACCCATTGTTTTCCAAAGTGAGTCTGTACAGCAGCAACCATTTTAGGTGGGAATTCCCAACTAAATCCCAGCATGCTTTGCAGCCGCTGGTTTATGGCAGGGAGGACCCTAAGCCAGTCAGCAGGACAAGAACCATCAAAGGGATTCCCCATGCCATTTATAGAGGGACAATAAAAGAATTCCTTGCAAATTTTAATTGAACAATAAAAGCCATGGCAGGCTAGGAAAATCTGCGTGTCCGCGTGTCCTCGACGACCAGAAACTGAGAAAATGGGTGTGGACGACCAGAAAATAGTTTCTGGTCTGATATTCCATAGAAACTATTGATAATTTTTCAATGAAATAATCAACCCTTGGCTTATTTTAATTGTACCATTAATGGGGACGACCTATAACTAGAAGTGGACAACCAGATTTCATATTTGGTCGTCCTCTGACGACCAGAAAATAGGACGATTTTTCCTAGCCTGCATGGAGTGTTGTGGGTGTACGGACCTATTATGTAAGAGCTAAATAGGTCAGGGACGGAATACACCTGGGTCGGCAGGTGAGGTACATGACTGACCAGTGTGATGGAAATTTTTTTTTATTATTTATAAATCCGTGAAAAAACATGAAGTGAGTGTTGATCTTTCTCTTTGGGAAATATTGGTCCAGGATTTATCTTTGTTTTGTCGCGTTGGGACCCCCTATAGGTCCTAGTATTGGCAGGTGTTCTCAAATGATTTTGTATACAATAAAATATTATGTTAATTTGTCATTGCATTACATTACAGGTTTTCACTAAACGCAACATGAGATTGACGTCTAAGTGTTGCCGATATAAAGTTCAATAATCATCATAATTCCTATACCCTATCTCGTTAATCGAAATGGATTTAGAAAATACATGGTGGAATAAATAGATTAAATCACGTAATAACCTTTAAAACGCTGTACGCTGCATAGGCTATGAGATATACATCTTTACTAACACTCAGACCAAGTTCAACCTAACTTATTTTTTCCATGGTTCAGCTTTAATAATTGTTTGTGTGATTTTTCTAATATGTCCACTAGACACCCAGAGTGTTCAGTTTTGGTGTCCGTCAGGGTGTTCTAAATACCTTGGTGCTAGATTAAACGGTAGTCAACCCTATTAGCCGGCTTGGCTTTCGTTGTTCTGACTGATTAGGCGACACGGCTTTGACCTATACCTATAACTCTATTACACAACTCAATTTGCGAGTGATTGTGCAGAATGGTTTCTAAAGCAAGACGAAGCCTTGTTATGTTAATATGATGCAACCATTTATGGAGAACAACTGCCACAATAGGAAGCATTTTCAACGGTAGGAAAATATTACCCACGTTTAAGGGCTAACTATGCCCCAATACAATAATGACATTCAGTTATACAAAAACAAAAAAACTTGGGTAAAATTTTTTTCAACAAAAGGATTTTCTCTGTGTTTTTGGGCAAAAAAGAGCGAGTTGTTGAATTAACCCCATAAAACTATATGAAAGATAGCACTGATGACTCTTGAATAACGATTTTGTTTTCATCATCAATATGTATTTAGTGATATATGATAGTTAACAAAAGATGTCAAAAGTTGTGTATTTGGTCAAAAAAGCGTAATTTTTTTTAAATAAACGCCATAAAACTATATGAAAGACAACACTGATGAGCACTGAATAACGATTTCGTTTTCATCATCAATATGCAGTTGTTGATATAAATTATAATATTTAACATAAAATGTCAAACATTCTCTTGATTGTACTTACATTTTCTGAGCTGCCATTGTTATCTTCGTACCGTGTTTCTATGTGTATGGAGAATTTGGGGATGAACGAACACTGAAAGGTTAAGAAAATAAATTAAGTTACTTCAGACAGAATTGCAGAGACAGATAAAAAGTTAATTCTTAACTTAAATATGAAAATAATCTAGAAAGATCTTTACTGATGGCGGATTCTAGTTTATCTATCCTTTGAGGAAACATTTATTTTCGCACTGTACTTATCTTTGCGCAATTCATGTGTTTGTAAAACCTGCGAATATTATGTACATGGCGAGCATATCTTATACCAAACTTTTCTTTTCAATCCGAAATTAAAACCTAACGCGATTTTTCCTTTCTCCTTAAATCCACGAAAATAAATCCACGCCAAAATATGTACATTCACAGTATGTGGACTACATAGAATTCCCTATTTGGAGATCAAACAACAAGGTAAATGAGGGATAGGCTTTACAACAAAGGGCCTCTCGCTGACCGGCCCCTGGAGGAGCTGCTCCCTAACCTCATTAGTCGGGGTAGAGCTGCTCCTGCACTCCCTTAAACCTGTATGCAACTTGCTGATTTTTACTACCGACAATCGGCTAATTCATGACTTTTACTCCAATAATATGGTAAAAGACCAAGCTTCCTACATATTGTTTGAAAGGTAATTAAAGGCCAGTTCTAATGATATGCAACATGTCTATGATTAACCTTAATTCCCGTCTGCGATTTTTGAAATCGTGAGTAAAAATCGGCTAGTGGAATACAAGCTTAAACCTGTATCAACTAGCCGATTCTACTACCGATAATCCAGTTATTTACTACTTTTCTCTAATATTATGCAAATTGACCCAGCATCCTACATATCGTTTTAAATGTAATTAAAAGCCTGTTCTAATGTTATGTAACATGTCTATGATTAACCTTAATTCCCGTCCGCGACTTTGGAAATCGTTGGTAAAATCGGCTAGTGCAATAAAAAGCTTTGCTCACCACCTGCTCTCTTCCCAATCCCTAGGCGCTCATTCACCGTATGTGTTTATCCCCAATACTCATTTCTATGTGCTACCTTTCTGGAATCTCCAGGGAATATGAAACCGCTTTGGAGCTTGATTTAAAAAAAACAAAAAACACTACAACCGATACAAATATATGTTGTCTTGATAACAGCATCATAAAATACTGATCGAATTTCAATTTACAGAAAAATCAAATGAGCGCATCAACCTGAACAATATCAAGTCAATCATGGCGTGTACATACATGTTAACATCATGTTTTCTGTTTATATAAAAAAAGATTGCAACTTACCGTGTATTCTACAGCAGAGATGGAGTGCATGAAAAAAAAAGAGACAACAACATCATTTAGAAATTGTTTTAGAATATACACATATTGACTATTACTCATTTCAAATGAAACCGATATAAACATGATGGAATGGAACGAGTCAAACAAATCTATATATATAGTATCACTATTAGCTAAAATGAATAAAACAGATACTCTGAACAAGTTGCCATCTCTAGGAAGTGATTTTTTTTTTTTACTATCAGCAAAACTTTCTAATAGTAACTTATCCATTTTCTCCAGCGAAATAAATCGGCAAAGAAAACAAAAACCTCGGTATTGAACTAGGAAATAGTTGCTATCTGACTTTTTCTGTCGCCACATGTCTGGCAGGGAAGCCTTAAGTTTCTGTTGCCATGACAACGATCTCCCGAGAAATCAACGTTAAACAGGACTCCTGGCTACATATGGGATCCAATGACTAGCTGAAGCGTGGGAGGCACAAACAGATCTCGAAAAGAAAATAGAGAGGAGGAACTGGAAGGAATGAAGGGAGAAAGTAAAATGGAAGGGCAGACAGAAGAAAGGGAGTCATGGGGACTAAAGGGAAATTTAGAGTGAATGGGTGAGTGAGTAGAGGGAGTGAATGATAAATGTGATAAAAGTTAGTTGGGTAGTAGGAGGGTACAGGTGATCAAACTTGAAATGAAGGAGGAGTAAGGGCGTGCAGTTGGAAATGGGGAGGGGGCAGTTGGAAGGGTGCATAGGAGGTAGGGAAGGAACAATGGGAGGTAGAGAACGGAGGGAGGGAGTAAAGGGTTAAGCAGTTGGAGAGAGGTAGTATAGGCATGGAGTAAAGTAAAAGGGAGGTATAGAACAGAGGGAGGGAGTAAAGGGGAGGCAGAGTATAGGTATGGAAGGAATAAAGGCAGGGGAGAGAGAAGAGGGAAGAGGTAAAGTGAAGGGAAGGCCTGAACAGAGAAATAATCTGATCATCTATTTTTCATAAAGAATAGGATTAAAATATCTATTCAATGTACCTGATAGAGGGGTCTTTAAAAAGAAGCCTGTTTCTTTCCAGTCTTATGTAACTAAGCCTCTGTCATGCTTTCAATCTGGTTAGTACGCTGCTGCATGTCAAATACGAGCAGGCCTTCGCTATAGGCCAGGAATTGCAAGGAGTTGCTGGAAGCAGTTCAATGGTGTCCTGAGAAAATGGATTTAAGCCAGGCGAGATAAAGGACGTGTTCTGATAAAAGAATAGAGTCTCAGCATATTCAATACAAAAGTAGTTAAGTACAAATCTATGCGTGGGAAGGACTTGGTTTTACGTGCAGCTTATGAAAAACAAAAGCAAAATACATTTCTAAAATCACACCGAAGTTAATTAATTCCAAACTAAGAAAAGATGTCTCAGTGACAAGATCAAGTATGCTGGGTTTTAAAGAACCCAAAAGCTCCGTCTTATCCACCTTGTTAAATAGCTGAAAGGGAGAGGGGGGGGGGGAGAGGGGGGGGGGGGAGAGGGGGGAGGGGAGGGAGGGGAGGGAGGGGAGGGAGGGAGAGAGGGAGGGATACAGAGAGAGAGAAAGACAGAGAGACAGAGACAGAGACAGAGATTGATCGGAGTATCAAGGTCATTGACTGGACAGTTACAGACCGGGTTACAGAGAACAACAACAGCAGCAAATTTTCAATATGGCCACCTCCAGTGGAGGAAGGGCCCGGACCATAAGTCAGTGTATACTTCCTGATCAGTATGTCCGAAATATTTAAATGAGTTACTGAAATGCTACTGATTTTATACTGACTTGCTACTGCCACCTCATTTAAATATTTCGGACATACTGGTTTACCACTGCTCAATCACTGTTTTCCCACTGATTTCCACTGATTTGGTACTGAAATGCTACTGAAATTTGACACTGATTTTATACTCCTAACACACTGTATTTCCACTGAGTTTCGGTCCGGGGGGGTATCCCGACCTAATTACAGTCTATTTTTAGAATATTATTATGACATCATCTCGTCACTCCCCAGGTAAGACCTTTTTTATGCAAATTTCTACACTCTCAATGCATTCTCTATGAGAAAACCATCACTCTCCGACCAGGTTCACAATACCACCAACACGCACAGTGTCCCCCCCCCTCCGCTGGTTACCAGCAATCTCTGCTCACTCTCTAGACATATTTTTGCTGGTTCAAGCTGTTTGGGACGACCTATGACTCCTATTTATAGGACTATCGACGTTATCAACTGGACGACAACGGAGAATAAAAACACATGTCTTGTTTGTTGTTCAAAGGAATGCCCTGGCTTTGAGATATGAGAGAATCAAACAAAAAAACAGACTGCGACGTGATGTCTGGAGGTGTTATAGAAACACAGATATCCCAAGATAAGAAGGATAGGGCGTGTAGCTAGATTTCACATCGCTATCTCAATGATTGACAGAGATATAGCTGCTACAGATGAGATTGTATAGAAGGAAGGCCAAATAACTCTGTAACATACTAATACTACGATATTTCAAATAAATATAAAATATCTTCTGATAATGTAATATGCAGTGTAATTTTTCAAGCTGACAAGGCTTAATTTGTACTATCCTCTAATGTAAGTTCCTAACTAGGCTCCGTTAGAGCACACTATCCAAACAACAGTGAACAGGTAAGGGCCATGCACTGCGCATTAATATGGTGCATTAATAGTTGGTGCATTCATATTTTACAGAAATGAACATAACGCATTTCAGAAAAATATGTGCTGAAAAATGCGTACATGTATTTCATGTCTCCTTTTACTGAGAAGAGAGTGAGCTATTATCGCAGTATCACTCATCACTTATCAACTTATAACTGACCTATCAATGAAACAAACATGCTCAAAAACGTCTATAACTGGTAACTAACTGAAGAAAGTTAGAGCCTACCTGTGATGGTGTATGGGTAATAGTTCCATGCTTTCTCTGTGATGTAGAAGATGTTAGGAATGAACGATTGTGACCACGTTGGCAGTTTGCTGAAAGGAATTTGAATGAAAACACGTCAATTTGAGAAACAAATACAAGAGCACTGGGCTGGTGTTATAAGAGTATAGCTGCTCCCTAGTGAGGCTACCATGTTTTTTTTTTTTTTTTACATATTTGGAAAACAAACCTCTTCCCTATGTATTGAGAGAATTTGCCTACTCTCTCAGAGTTTTCCATACAAAGAGGTTAACTTTAGCACCAGTCTTTTTCAGGCTGTACCAAAGCAGTTAGTCTCATTGCAGCAAATAGCGGTCGATGGACATGTTAAGCTTTTCGAAGGTTTTGAACTGTGACAGAAACAAGTATTACCAATTATTGGCAGACATTATGAGAGATAAATGTACTAAGGAACTTTCGTTAGAGTTTCAGATACTTTATAGCATTTTCTGCCATTTAAATTGACAAATTATCCTTGGAATACATACAAAACCTGGCTGATTATGTACATCTTATTTGTAAAAAGTACGGTACCATATTTGAAAATTGATATATTTCTATTTCAAAGCCTGACTGATGGAACTATGGACAAATTTTAATTCTCCTTTTAGAATAACAGCAATTGTAGCCTCGGACATTTGTGTCTAGCTAGGAATTCACATTTTAATTTAAATAAATATGAGAAAATGCCCAAAATAGCTACAGTTTACTTCTTAGAACAACCATAATACATCAAATCTCCTTACCACGGATAGCTGATTTACTGGGTTTTTTTGGTGTTTTTTTTAGGTACCTGCAGGTTTATTTGCATAAATTTCGTCGACAAAAATACATGAAAAACTATAGAAAATAGTTGAATATTTGCTATAAATCAATGTGTATTAATCAATGAATTATCAAATAAATTTAAAAGATCATTAACACATATAAGTAACAAATAAACAGATAGATGATTTCATTTTAAACCACAGATAATGCCATGTTTGATGGAAATTCCTATACTTGAAGACAATCGCTCCATTATAGTTCTAAAGTTGAGATTTTCATTAAACTTTGGAAGATGAGAGTTAAATCAGTATACATACTAGAAATGCTGAAAAAATAGGGGGTCACCATGGAAACTTTTGAATAAAATGTACCACAAAATGTGCTAAATTACACAAATTTTAGTATTTCGACGATTTCAAACTATATAATTTATTTAGACATTTCTTAATAACTCATATAAACCTATTAAATATGTTCTCAAACCACTTGAATATTCAACCGACATATGAATATTTGTAATACATGCATTATTTTACAAAAATAACAAAATAGTGGGATCTTGTTTGATTTTAATTAAATGGATATTTTAATAGAAAAGTTTAAAATCTTGTACTAATGGCTTAGTACTTTTAATATATTGTCATGTTATATAATCCAACAAGGATCAGGCTTAGCAAGTCTACTTCTAGTCTACTCTTAGAAAGAAATATTTTGCGCTCCTAGCGCCACCTGTTAACCAGTATAAAAGGTGTTGCAAAGTGGGGAGCAGTTAGTTTTAGTGAGAATGTCAGCTAAGTAAGTTTAGCCAAGGAGTTATACTTGGAGTAAGTACATCGGCTCCATGTAACAGACTGGAGTTTACCAATACCCATTACCTCGGACATAGGATTGTGATAGAGCTGAGTACTAGAATGGTCTAGAAGGTGTTGGAGCAACTCGTGTTCTAAATGTGGTTGATTGCTGATAGGAGATGGGAGGTGGACTGATGAAGACTTATACATGGTGGCTTTGACTCGGGATGAGATGTCTATTGAATAAAACCCTTTCATATTACGAAGCTCCCTCATCGTTCATTTCTTTTGAACTATTGGGAAGTGAATGGACAAACTTTAAACGCAGTCTGAATTACTCAGGCATTCTGGAAAAGCAACTCATGAAGACTTGGATATACACGAACCTTACGCAGTCTTAAATCAAACTTTAACAATAGTTCAT
Source organism: Lepidonotus clava (assembly GCA_936440205.1). Taxonomy (NCBI): domain Eukaryota; kingdom Metazoa; phylum Annelida; class Polychaeta; order Phyllodocida; family Polynoidae; genus Lepidonotus; species Lepidonotus clava. The sequence goes on from OW387135.1 coordinate 18,980,722, forward strand.
TTGGTGGAGATTACCCGAAACATGACTTGTGCCGTTTTGCTCATCCTTGATGTCAGCCACCGGTAACTTTGAGGCTTCCTCTAACCCCAAGCCTCAATCTTTGCGGCCCGCAGGACACGATGTGTCAACATCATATACAGGGAATGTGGAAAACCGCCACCTGGTAGGTAATCCCTTAGACGGGGAAGCACAGAGACAGGAGGTCGCAGCCAGACCCAAGCAGCTCTGCCCCGAAGGTGCACAAAATTACCAAACCCGTGGCAAAGGTAAACCATTTCCCTAGCACCTAGGGTCCAAAGATAGGCCGGTTCTTGACGAAGGACTTGAAACCCTAACACACTCGGGACGAGTTGAAGGGAAGAACCGTCTCACGGAATATCAGCAATATTGGAACCCAGGGTACGTACCACCTACGGACCACGAAACTGGTACTAGCTCTCGCTCCACCTGTGAATCCGATGTGAACAACCCGTGGTGTAACCAAAGTGTTCCTTATCGTTTACTACCTGCTGCGGGAGGTGAAGGCGAACAGGAAGTTTCCAATGAAGATAACCTATTTTCTTCAGGAAACCTAAAACAACGACAAAACACCGCGGACAACTCCAGCCCATCAGGGGGAAAACGCCCCGAAAATCCGGTAATCCTACCTGATGGGAGCTCTCTCACCTATCCATTACCCCAACGACTTGAGTTTATCAGTCACCCACTGGTAACACCAACTCACCCCAACCCGGGGGCGTCCATTCCTTATTCCACTGTAGCTAAAGGAAAAACAGTGGGAGGGGATAGGGGAGTGGGAAGGGAAGCAGAGGGAAACAGCGAGAAAGTAGGCAATTTACAACCCTATCGATTAACTTACGGTGTAGAAACGAACTTAGACCAAGCTAGTAAAAGAGCGGAAGCTCGGGCCTTTGATCCAGCCGAAATATTAAAGCAGTGGGCAGACTCAAGCCCCGAAAAGCACATAGATTTAGAGAGGCTAAGCGATCAGGATAGTGAAGAAAATGTAACGCTTAAAGCACAAGATTTTAACACTCTAACTCATGAATCGTATGAAGAATACGAGGACGAGTACGAGGAAGAAAATAGCGAGACAGAACAAGCAGCCGCAGATGTCAGAGAGGGTAGTCCTGATAGAAAATTAGCTAGAGAAGATAAATCAACCTCGTCTTCATACGAACTTATTACCGAGGATGTTTTAGACACAGGTAAGAAAGCTAAACCAGAAAGTGAGGACGAAATTAGTGTAGAAGAAATACCTGTGAAAGAACAGTGGGACGATCACGATATACAAAACCTCCACGAAAATAATATGGCGGAAGGAGGCGTTCCTTTGATGGATCTAGTAAAAGAAAGAGAGGATAGAGATCAACGCCAGCAACCCGGTGAAGGGGGAGCTGGGGGTGTAGATCTGGGGGCATGGCACCCTAACCGTGGGACGAACCCTGGGGGACCTCAACAAAACAATGGGAATGGCCAGATCCTAATCCAGCAGCCGGGCCGAGGCGTGCAGGCAGGAGGCGGGATAGACCTTGGGCCCATACAACAAAATATATTATACCCTTTCATAAGGCAGGCAATGGCAGCCCCTATACAGGTAGGTCAAGGAGGAAGGGGAAACCAACAGGGCCAACAGGCCCAAGGAGGCCAAGGTAATCAGGCTAACCCTCCTCTTAATCAACAGGCCCAAGGAGGCCAAGGTAATCAGGCTAACCCTCCTCTTAATCAACAGGCCCAAGGAGGCCAAGGTATTCAGGCTAACCCTCCTCTTAATCAACAGGCCCAAGGAGGCCAAGGTATTCAGGCCAATCCTCCCCTTAATCAACAAGTTCAAGGGGGCCAGAACGATCAGGCCAACCCTCAAGGACTTATTCCTCCTCTTAATCAGCAGGTCCAGGGAGGCCAGGATAATCAGGCCAACCCACAAGGGCCTAACCCTCCTCTAAACCTTCTCAACAACCCTCCTCAAAACCTTCTCAACAACCCTCCCCAAAACCTTATTAATAATCCTCCTCCGAATCAACCCAACCCGCCGGGCCCACAAGGCCAGGATAACCCCCAAAATCCACTGCCCGGCCCGCCAGGACCGCCAGGTCAGAACAACCCCCCGAATCCGCCGAATCCTCCACCGCCCGGCCCACCGGGACCGCCAGGTCCGCCGGGCCCACCAGGTCAGAATAATCCTCCAAACCCGCCGAACCAGCCAAATATCTGGGATCTTTTTCCGCAGCTAAGAATGGCATGGGGCCAAGTACCCCCGCCAGTGCGGGAAACGTCCCACAATGGTCATCAAAGGGGACCAAATATTAGATTACCATGGTTTAGTGGGAAGGAGGATGAGCAGATAGAAAAGTATTTCAGGGAACTGAAGCGACTGAAAGCTATCTATGATTGGTCGGACGCCCATCTCCTGAATATGACGCTATTAGGCCTGAAGGGACGGGCAGATGACTGGGCAGGAGCCTTAGCTGAAAGCGAGAAAAATACATTTGAGAAATTAGAAACTCAAATGACAAAGATCTTCGGCGATCGAAGAGCTAAGTGGCAGAAACACGCAGAGTTCTGTGGCCTTAAACAAGGAAAAGACCAGAGCGTGATCGAATTTGCAGGTGTTCTGAAACAAAAACAGGTTAAAGCAGAAGCAAGCGAAAGTATGATGTTAGCTGTGTTTTTAGAAGGATTAAAACAGGGCGTAGCCAGACAGGTAGCTATACTGGACCCTAAGTCGTTCACCGAAGCGGTGGATTGTGCAACGAGACTAGAGTCGTTGGACAAAGGCAAAGGGGGAACTAAAATATCTAATGCAGTGAGCGAACTGGCTGGAAGCCAAGAATCAGAGGAGACCGCGGCCCTAAACTCCATCTCCGAACGATTTGGAGTGGTGCTGGCCCGACTGGAGGCCGCTCCATGGTTCCAGAAACCAAAGCCAGGGCAAAGCGGGACTCCCCCGAGTGGTGGTAACTTTAAACAGCAAGGTTATGAGAGAAAAGATAGGTACGAAAATCAGAAAGGTGAAAGAAATTCAGATCAGAAGCCTAAATCCAATACCGCCCCGAACAGAGAGGCAGATAAGGGAAAGAACCCGCCAACTCAGCAGAAAGTGGAAAGACCCAGGCTACCTTTCGATGAAAGTAAGTTTTGTATCATTCACCAACAACACGGTCACTCCACAGAAGCGTGCTTGTGGCTAAAGAATAGATTGAGGGAAAAACCCCTGCGGATGTATAAAGATAGTAAAGCCAGTGGTACAGAACAAAAGAGTCAGGGAAACTAGAGGAGGGGTCCGTTCATTCCACGATAGAATTAGGCGCAGTGGACGGACCGGCTAGGAGAGAGATAGGAGACGAAGCATTTTTCTTAACGTTAAGATTTGATGATCAGAAGGAGGTTAGATCCTTGGTGGACACAGGAGCGAGCGATTGCTTCATGTCTACCCATTGTAAACGGCAGATCCCTAAACAATGCATTTTAGATGAATGGAAGGTATCGAAAGGAAACATCAGTCTAGCAGACAACTCGTCTCAAGTAATACTAGAACAAATTAGATGTAAGTTTTCAATCCAGGGATCGGTGGTCTGCTATGATTTCAACATAGTGGACGATCTATGCCACCTAATAGTAATCGGTAGAAACTTATTAACAGTGCTTCGATCAGATTTATCTCTACCAGGCGCAAAGATAGAAGTGTTTTGTGGAAACCCTATAGTCAGCAAAGAAACAGTGAAAATTCCACCGGGAAATGAATGCATCATACCGGTTACCACCCGAGAGCCGCTGGGATTAGACTCACCAGTGGCTTACTGCGCACCAGCAGTCACTGCCCCGGTCCTAGTGGAGGGGTGCGTGAATACGGTGGGAAGTCAGTGGTGGATCAAAGTCATGAATCCGCTAGATGAAATGCAAGAAATCACTCCCCAGGAAGTGTTAGCTTTTGCGGAAGAATGCGCAGTGCCTGAGGTAAACCAAGATCAGATAGAAGAGTTCCTAGACTTGTGTTATCTAACTAAAACAGAGACCCCAATGTCCATCTGTAGGATTTCTGTAGAAGTAATGAAAGACGCAGTGCAAATGGAAAGCCAAACCTCTGAGGAGAAATCCCGAGGTAAAATGGATGAAAATGTAAGTAAAATAGATCTAACAGAGTCGTGCTTAAACGAAGAACAACAGGTAAGGTTTAGACAAATGCTTAATAACAACAGGAATGCACTAGCGTTCTCAATGGAAGAGTTAGGTCACTGTGAAATAGCGCCGATGAGAATCATTGTGGATGAGTCGCAAGGAGTCATAAGTTCTAGACCATACCGATACTCTCCACAGAAAATGGATATCATCGATGAACAGGTTAGGCAACTCATAGATATAGGTGTCATAGAGCCCAGCGAATCGGCTTGGCGAAGCCCGCTGGTGGTAGTGCAGAAAAAAGATGGCAAGCCTAGGCTCTGTACAGACTTTCGCATGCTTAATCAAGTCACTTTTAAAGATAAATTCCCCATGCCCACGGCTCGCTCGCTTTTCCTATATATGGCTTACAAGAAACCCACTATGTGGACAGCTTTAGATCTGTTGAGCGGCTATCATCAGTGTGTAATCGAAGAAGACAGTAGAAAATATACCGCTTTTGAAACCCCGATGGGTGTGTATCAGTATAAGCGTGTACCATTTGGCTTAGTTGGAGCGCCTTGGCAGTTTACCAAGGTAATGGCCATAGCGCTAAAGGGATTGATTCCTAGAACCTGCTTAGCATATTTAGACGACGTAATCGTCTACGACACTACATTTGAAGAACACCTGGCAAGTGTTGAGGTGGTTCTCCAAGCCTTGGCGAGAGCTAATCTCAAATTGAAGCCATCAAAGTGTGAGTGGTGCCGCAGTGAAATCAATTTCCTTGGCCACGTAGTAAACGCGGAAGGAGTGGCTACACAAAAGGTAACCACAGAAAAGATTACAGCCTTTAACCGTCCGCATAATGTGAAAACTATTAAATCCTTTCTGGGGCTGTGTAACTACTACCGTCAGTTTGTCCCAAATTTTGCTGATCTAGCTAAACCATTAAATCGGCTGCTAAAGAAAGAAGTCTATTTTGAGTGGACGGAGGCTTGCGAGGAAGCGTTTCAACAGTTAAAGAAACTGCTCACCTCGCCACCCTTACTAATCCATCCGGATATAGGAGGGCATTTCTATCTGCTAACAGATGCATCAGACGCCGCGTGCGGTGCAGCGGTTTGTCACAAACTAGATGAAATCTACCGTCCGGTTGCTTTCTGGGGATGTACTCTCCGAGACGCCGAATTAAACTATTCGGTAACAGAAAAGGAGGCTCTGGCGGTGATTAAGAGTATTAAGAACTATGAGGATATGTTACAAGGAGCTAAGATTACTATAGTAACCGATCACAAACCATTGATTCCCCTGTTACAGAGTGCCTACAAGGCCCCGTCTGCTAGGCTAAGGCGGTGGGCTTTGGCGCTGTCAGACTTTGATTTTGAAATCACCTATGAGCCAGGAGCAACCCATTTCTTACCGGACTACCTGTCCAGAGTTCACCACGAACATGTCCCCGGTGAGGAATATGAACCCGCCGTGGGATGTGAATTGTTCGAGGCTGAAATTCAGGATGGGGAGCTTTCCGTGGCTACGGTGATAAACGCGCAACTCCAAGATGCGGAGTGCGCACAACTAATTGACTATCTACAAGACGGAGACCTGCCACCAGATCCCCTCGAGGCTAGGCGAATAATGGATCAAGCCGACTTTGTGGGAATGGTCGCGCCAGGAGTACTTTGTAGGTTCAACGTCAAAAGGTATAACAAACACCAAGACCAGTTGGTAAGGCTGAAACCACGAATGATAGTTCCAGGACAGTTAATTCCCAGAGTCCTGAGACTGTTGCATAATGATATCTTAGCTGGAGGACATGTAGGTATCAGTAATCTCACTACCAAAATCTCTGACAGGTTCTACTGGCGAAACATGAACGCCGACATTACAGACTATGTGAAGGCCTGTGAAACCTGTTCTCTAAGGAGACGGGCCCCACATTTCAAGGCCTTAGCTAAGTCTTGGGAGAGGCCGACTCGACCCTTTGAGGTGGTACAGTGTGATTTCATCGGGCCACTAAAGAGGGCTAGGGATGGGTCAAAATATATCATGACCTTCATAGACCTACTAACAGGTTGGCCGGAGGCTTTCACCACGAAAGACTCCACTGCGCAAACCGCGGCCAACTGTTTCCTGACCGGGATAGTGTGTCGGTATGGGCGGGTAAACCGCCTGCACACAGACCGGGGGGCGGCCTTCCTATCAGGACTGTTCCGGGAGATTACTACCCGACTAGCGTGCAAACAAACGTTCACTACCGGGCGAATGCCGACTGGCAACGCTTGAGTAGAAAGACTACATAAAACCATTGAAAACCTGATTGCTTATTATATCCCTGACGACCACTGTAACTGGATCGATCTACTTCCCATTGCATTATGGACAGTTAGATCCACAATCAGTGTACGGTCGGGATACAGCCCGCATACCTTGCTGTTTGGCAGAGATCCAATTAGCATGGGAATGCCTGAGCAGGGAACAATTCCTGAAACGCTGAACGACTGCGAGTTTTTCATGCAAACCAAGGATAATATTGCTATGTTTAGGAATATGGCTGAAAGGGTAGTTCAAAACTACGAAAAAGATCTGAGGCTGCGAATTGATGAGCGGGCGCGGCCCACTCAGATGTACGAAGGGGATATGGTATACATGTACGACCCTTTAGCTAGTGAAAATAAAGCGTCTAAGTTCTCAAACAGGTATACTGGGCCATTCAGGGTAATTGAAACAAAAGGAGACCACCTTGTTAGACTAGTGTCTTTAAAAACTGGAAAACAGGTCCCACATCTAGTAAACATTTCGAAACTCAAACCTGCACATGGGCCTTGGTCCCCCGCTGTCCCTCATAACATTCCCAAAATGGTGAGAGAAGCGAAAATCACTAACTCAAAAGGGGCAGATCCTGACCGAAACCCTGAATTGCATCACACTCCGACGGGTGAAATCGCTGAGGAAGATGGCGAAATAAGGGGTGCTGAGACTGAAAACTCAACGGGAACGACCGGTCCCCGTGAGCATGATGCAGTTCCTATGACCAGGAAGGTACCTACACAAAAACCTGGTCCAAGTCCCACTGATTTAGCAGAAACGGATGGGCAAATCACTGATGGTCAGGGCACCAGTGCGGACACCGCGCTGTCAACAAACTTATCCTTTGTTCCTAATAAAGCCGCCTGTGAACGGGGAACAGCTGGCGCTAATGGACAGAGGAAACGCAAACGAGCTAAATGAAGGGGCAAAAGCCAGCCGTTGGAGGGGAGATCCCCTCCAGGCAACAACAAGCCCATAAAACTACCCTGCGGTGATGTGCCGATCTTGGATACATCGGAACAGGGCCCAGAAAAAACAGTAAAGGACCATGTCCCGACGAAAGGTGGCTATAACCTACGTCGGAACCGCCGCCCTAACTACGTCGCTCTGTCCAACGGCGGGGAAAGCGACGACATGGATGATTAATGCAGGAAATCTAGCCGCCCTGTGAAAATAAAGGTTCGGCGGAGCGGCACCGTTAGCATCAACGCTAATGGAACAGGTGGTCTACCTCACGGCCACCTCGCCGCGCCCAGGGGCGTGGCAGAAAGGGAGGGTGCGCACACCAAGAGAGATGCCAGTGGTTTGGCGTCATCTCTTGGGACCGGATGCAAGCGTTCCCCCCCCACCTGAAACAAGATACAGCTCCAAATATGGAGACGGCATGGACAAGCGGATCGGTTATAATTTCGTGGGATCCGCGCCGATCCACCAGTCGGTCCGCAACTCTGCTCCTAGACGGTCACCTCTGCTGCAGGTGATTGTACGCACAACCCAGCCCGGGAGGAGACGGAGATAGACATTGATTCTATCTCTGAACAGAAGTTGGAGATAGAAATTGTTCAACTTCCGACTTCTCCTGGAAGGAGCAGAAAGAGAACTTAGCTGGGACACTGATCCACCGACTCATGGGGAACTGTCTAGCCCTCCGGCCACATAGCAATCCAAAGGGAACCACTACTTTCCCTGCGGACACGGAGGGAAGGATCATCGTCCCCCTGAGAAGGAAACGGATTAGCCGCCCCCACCAGAGGGCGCTACCTACCAAGGGAAGGTTCGTTGGGCCATTCTTTTAGGATTTTACCAAATGAAAGAAAAGACAGTCGAGAAGGAGAGTGCTAAGAAACAACCGGCTCAGACCCTTAGGCGGTGGAGTTGGCCGGGCCGGGGGGGTGTCCGTCCGGACTCAACCGACGCCGGGATTGCCCGGAAGAAGCCAAGGACACCAGCCCGGCGGCCCACCAGAACGACCACAGGCGGAGCCAAGAGGTCCGCTAAATCGGCTCCAGCCAAAAAGAAGACAGCAGATAAAGACTTCTACAATTTATCTGAGGTGAGTGACTCGGAGCCCGAGCCAAGGCTAACGGCGTTGGCCAAGCCGGTTCAGAAGGAGGAAGCGGCCAACCAACCGGTGCAGATTCAGGCCGGCTGGTTCTGGGACCTTACGCAACCACTGTTCCAACTATTTGAGACTGTTGACGAAATTAGAAGGACAGTAGGACTGGATGTGCCAAAATCAAACAAACAGTTAGCTGAGATTAAAACTCAGGTAGCTCCTTTCATTCAAAGGACCACACAAAACTCTAAATGCGTCAAGGAAAGTACCAGCCTACAAACAACACGAGGCGGCCGACCTCTGCCCACTCTGGAAAGGCGATCGGGAGGGGAACAGCTAACCGTCGCCGCTCCAGGACTAAAAGTGGAGGTAGCACCCGTTCAACACGCGCCAACCCCACCGGTGGGGAACGGGCCAGCGGGAGCTCCCCTCCTCCACCACTTGCAGCCTGCGGACCCCGCTTGTTTAGACTTGAGCAGCTTGACAACGAGCTGCAGCGCCAATCCCTCACCACTGCTATGGAACCAGCAGCAGTGGACGCCAACCAGCCAGCCGGGGGGCCCACTGTGGCCGAGCCCACTCCCAACGACAAACCCACCGCAGGTACCGAACCCATACCCCTCGAGCCAACCGTCGTACGATCCAACGGGGGCCGTTTCGGACTGGAACCTACTGGGCCAAGACCCCTCAGAGCAATGCGCCCCTCGCCCTGCGAACGTATGAGAGGCTTGAGGATCACGGTCACCAAGGACGAGAGCGGAATCATCAGGCGAGTGGTGAATGACAATGGGCAAAGTCTCTATGAGCATGTCCCAAACTAAGTGGACCAGGGGACCCGGGAGGAGAGCATACTTCGGCGCATGGATGATAGTAGTGCGCAGGAAAATAAGGTAACTTTGCTGTGAACATGTTTTAGATAGACTGTAAAATTAACTTTCTCAAACTATCGCTAAGGCCAAAACAAAGACAATGAAGTGGCTAGTGCTGTTCGTATTAGCTATAATAGGGGGCATTAGGGGAGTGCATAACGACTCCAGCCCACCTGAAGGGCTAGCCCCTAACGCTGAAGTGATAGCTTTAGAACAATATGGAGTAGTGTTAAAACCAGGGAAGTTAATGTCCACCGCGGATATAACACACGTCCGACAAGGCTTCCTAATCACTATTCCAAGAAGGCGCTCCTTCAACAAAGCTACCTTTGGCCAAGTCTGTCACCGATATCTACAGGGAGGAGACGCCCTCGATCGGGCCTGCTACCATATCAGGTCGCTGGTCAATTGGATGGATCAGACGTCGCAAGCGCTTAAAGGTCGGTACCGGGAAGTTCTTAATGAAACCTTAAGTTCCCTAATAAAGAACACTCAACAAGACCTTCAAAATCAAGAGTCGGAATTAAATCCAGGTGGAAGGGTCAAGAGAATGAAGAAGTTGCCCACAATGCTGGACGATCCAGGATGGCCGACCTTTCCTCTTCCAACCTCATGGAATCAAGGGCTGGCAGCTGATGTCAAATATAACAGGGAATTGATTAAAGTATTGCAAGAATCTTCGGACCAAATGATCGAAGACTTGGCTCTGATGAATGAAAAACATGACGAGGCTGTGGAAAGGGTTAACCATGTCGTGATAGGCCTACTGGACAATCTAAGATCACTAAATAAGGCACACAACACGACTCGCCGAAGGATGAAACTCGTGCAACATAAGGTGGATTGGATGGAACTGTACCTGAATATGATACCGGTCGCTCTAGAAGACAAGCTAGGAGAGATGGTGTATCTTCAACTGATGGTAGAGCAAACTCGCGTGTTCAGGAAAGGTGTACAGCGCCTGACGCGGGGCCAGCTGACTATGGACTTGGTGCCCCGCCAATATATGGTCGGAGCGGTCCAGGAAGTTAACAGATATCTAAAGGGGATCCACCCCAGGTTCCATGTCGCGTTCACAGATCCTTCCTTCTATTACGAGAACAGTCAACCCTCGTTCAAATTCGATGAAACCACTCAGGAATTAATAGTGTATGTAAGGGTGCCAGTGGTGGCTGACGAACATTTGTTCAGGGTCTATGAAGTACTAACTTTTCCTGTGCCAGTGACAGTTAGAGGGCGACTCAAGAAGGACGCTCTCCAAATTGTTAATCTACCCAAAAGTGTCGCCATGTCCATGTCCCGCCAGTATTACGTACCATTGGCTAGTGGCAGTTGGTCAGGTTGTTATGGACAGACCATCACGCTCTGTAAGGATCTACCCTATATGAAAAAGATTACAGACAACACCTGCACTGCTGCGCTACTGAGGCGCGACGACCTAGCGATCCAAGAAAAATGTGAGCTGGACTATCTACTGGAAGCAGACTTTGGAGAGATGGCAGTGTACCTAGACGACGGAGATATGCTGGTGGTCAGCGCCGACACCCGAGGCCAAATGATTTGCAGAAACCAGCCTGCGGTCGGAGTGAACATAGAAAATTATGCAAGGGTTCAGGTGGAATGCGACTGTGCATTCCAAACACAAGGAGCATGGATACCGTATAGCTTGCGAAATTGTGACCGGCACACCAGGATCACCACGGTTGTGTACCCACATAATGACCTGTTGGAAGCAGCAAGTCGTGTGAAGGGGTGAGACATGAATTTCACGACGTCCGAAAACGAACCCACTATGTTAGAGTCAGACCCTATCCCTGAAATAATTAGGAAAGACCTGCTGGAAATCGAGGAAAGCCTGAAGGTCAAAATACCTGTAACCTCCTTGGCCAAACGAATACAAAAACACCGTAAAGACTTGGCCAAGGGTATCAAGAAAGCGACTGACCGTTACGAGGTAGAGAAACACGCCCCGTGGTTCTCTATAGGTAACTTCGGAGGCGGTTTTGGTCTCCTCACCATCTTCTGCATAGTGGTAGCTGTGACAATTATTGGATGTATCCTCTGGAAGTGCTGGCGGAACCATCAAGGCAAGGCTGCCCTAGCCGGACTAACCATGACTTTACCTCGGGCCATGGCCTTGGAGACGGCGGACCCGGAGAAACTGTTGCACCGTGAAAAGGCACTAACTGGGTGTCCAGACGCGACCGCCAACCCCACTGCAGTGGCAATGCTTGCTATATTATTAGCAGTACTAGTCATCGCTATAGTGGTCCTCGTGTGGCGAAAGTGGAGAAATATTAGAAGAAGGACTGTAGATGGATTATACGTACAGTTTGCCAATCCACATATGATAGAAACAATCTTTCTAGGCGAACTGGCCATGCCTTCTGACCACACTTACACGGAAGGCTATGTGCTCATTAGGGATATACTGGTGACTCAACTGTGTCTGAAATATACCCTAACGGTTACCTGGGGGGCGCAGCTGATGGGAGCAGCGACTAGACCTGGACAACATCCATCTAGGGTACCACTACCAGACACCCTGAGGGTATCTAAGAAACTAGCCCGTCTAATGATGAGTAATTTAAAATACAATACCAGGGCCAGACTACTGAGATATTCCTCAGGGCTAGCCACTCCTGTACCCATGGGAGTACCGCGCCTCATCGACACAGGCTGGTCCGATGTCGGAGCGGACTGGCCTCAACCGGTGATGGGACATGGAACAATGCCTAACGCTCCTCCTAGATCGACCACGCCCACCTCAACAGCGACCGGAACGGGATCTGCCCGAAAGACAGTAAGGCCAGGGACATCCGAAATAGATCCAGGAACGGTTTATGAAGTTATCATATGACAATGTAACGAGTGTTAAGACCTGACCTAGTGCTGTACAGGTAAAATTGGTGAATTACTAACACAAAGGTACGAGTACTAAAACTAAAATGTTACAGGAAGTTCGCTGGGCAATACCTGTTTGGGTAGGTAGGGTTCTGTTGACTAACCTGATCAATAAGGATTCACCAGCCAGGGAAACCTGGGTCGGGTAGGCTGGTCCAACCGTCTCTCTATGGACCCATGGGTTATCTAAATTTCTCTCAAGTCGAGTGTCCCATGCCCGGTAGCCTAGCTCAACACTCTCATTGTTATCGATTTGGCAACTCTTTTAAAGTAGGGAACCATTTGGAACCGATCCTAGTGTCGCGAAAATTTTAGCATTTAAAAAAAAAAATACTCAAATTCTGTATAAAACCTAAGAGCGCTCAACGGGACCAATGCTCCCAACGAGCGAGGTGAACTTCCCCAAGCAAGTACCATCTACACCTGACCCTGTGCTGTTGTTACCGCTAGGATCGGGCTGCAGTACAGGAGTCACTTGGGGAACGCCACTGTCTATTCTTTAGCATGCTTACATATATAATCTTCTCAAAGATGAGGGGGCTGCGCAAGCAGCAGGAGCCTGCCCACATGCCTGGTGTCAGTGGTGCCTGACAGGAGGCAGGACGTTGGGGTTACGCGTCACTGACGCTGCGAAGGGCACTGGGGTGGACGCCCGACCATGGCAGTCACTATGCCCCGGGTGGATTGGCTCCTGACAGGCGGTCTCTTCATCACAAAAAAAATCGACGAATAGAAAGAAATTTACCTAAAAACTGAATATATAAAGCAACCCAATATTCATTTAACTAAGAGCCCTTCCTCAGGGAATTCTGGGCAAGTTGTGATAAGAACATATGAACGCAGAATAGTTAGTAACATTCTCGGGGGGAACGCTCCGTGACAGCACACGAGAGTACCTTATACGTGGCTCGTTTGCTTCTGGTATGGGCGCGCTGCGACGGGCAAGGATATGTACAATTCCTACCAAGGCGTGCTATATTCAGAAATTATAACGGAGGTCACAAGGAAAAGTAGTTACGGGACAACGGCGAACTGGTGACATTCACAGGGTGATCGGCTCTCTCTCTTACCATATCGCGACTCCCTCAGACTGGACAAGCCATCCCTGGGGCGGGAGAAGCCGTAGCGAAAACCCACAAGGCGGTGGAGCGAGGTGCTGTCCTTATTAATAGCCCCATCGTCTTGGTTATGTGTAAATGGCCGCCGGATCATCGTATGTCTTAAGTCGAGGGATCCTGACTTTACCATAAAGTCAGGATCCAACGAAAACAAGTATCAAAAAGAAAGAGAATAATGAACAACTGCCCAAAAGTACAAGACTAAGTTATTTAGGCCATGTTTAGACCAGTTTTAACCGGGTCTGAGGCAAAACGGCAAGAAGTCAAGTTTCGACCCGGGTAAATTAGAAATAATTAAAATTAATAAAGAAGACGTGCGGCTTCAGAGTTGACCGCCGTCGAGAGAAAAAAAAAAAAAAAAAATGAAATACTAGTCTTGACCGCCGTCGTGGCGCTAAAAAGTAACTGGGTCTCCGCTCAACAGTTGAGCTGAAGAAGGGGGACACGGTCTACTAATTCCCTAACGAACGACTGCAAAAAACTTAGTTGACACCCAGAGCTAATAGTCTACCCAATCTATTAGAAAGAAACTAAAATTCTAAGGTTGTCTTTAGTACTAACACATTCCTGCCCCGCGTGCGCATAGTTAGGATAAGCTGGGGGCGGAGTTTTTTCAGGAGTAGTCTTGACTCTCCACAAGAAAAACGGGCATAGACCTGAACAAGAAGACGGGTTTAACCTGATACTATACTTCAGCAAAAGCCCGGACTAGGTGCTGTCTGGAAGTGATGATCTAAAGAGATGCATTTAAATGTCTCTATAATTTAAAGGGGGGGTAGGCTGCATATTAAAAAGAAGTATGCAGTTCGCTCCCAATTATAACAATGGGAAACTCGGTGCTGCCCATTCTGGTCCTATGAATGGGAAGGTACCGACAAACCACGTGTAACTAATGAGGACCGGGAATCAGATCAGAAATGAACCTGAGTCTGAGACCCGATCCTCTAGTGATAACTAATGAGGAACAAATAATCTCAACCTCCTTTGTACAGTTAGTACTTAATGTCCTTTAATGACATTTATACCTTACGGAATGAAACGCTACCCCCACCGCTTGTCATGTTGGTTTTCCCCATGTGATGTAAAGTATAGGGTAGACAGTAGGGTGTTACTGTTAACATAGGTATAATATCTATTCAGTGAACCGTTTGGAGTTAGGAGCGCACCTGTTTGTCTCGTTAAGAGGGCGCCACTACCCAATATAAAGTGGAACTCGGTCTTCAAACCCCAGATTGAACATAGGGGGTGAACGCCGAGCTACCACCTGTAACTAACAAGGAAGGGAAGGACTTTGTCTTAATATAACCGTTCAATGAGAACAAACTCTGGTTGAAGTTGCACTTCACAAAAATGAAGTCGGTTATGACTGAACAGCTATCACCCTTGCGGGGGTGTTAATTTGTTTACATATAAACCCTTGGAGTGTATTGGAAAATTATTCTAACACAATGTACATAAAGTGTGTTGTCAATAGTATTGACTCTTGGAAAACCAAAATAGATTCTTAAGCAAATCACCAAAGACCCAGTTCCTATCATTATTCTTATCTCCTCATGTGGTCTGTGAGAGAGTCCAAAACGTGTGAGTTTTGCATCACATTTCGGACACTCGTGAGATCCTGAAAATGCACATTTTCATGGCAACTGAGCCCAGAACGATGTGTGTAACCGTTCCCACATAACGCGCAGAGATATCACTGTTTGAGATGTTTGGTAATCTTTGCTGCGGATTTTGGTGCCTTTCTAGCGCTTAATAAGGACACCATTCTCTCTCTCACAATGACACATCCAGAATCTTCGTCCGAGAGTTCATTCAGTGTCCTGGAGGTTTCATCACGGTCTCCTCGCAGTAATATTTTTTCCTCTTCTGGACGATTCTGCACAATATTACTCGCTATAAAATTTATTCTAACACTATGACACTGACGACGTCTTGTCGTTAGACTCAACATGGGAAGGGTATTGGTGGTTCTTACCACTCCCTCTCAAACTTACCTTGGAGTAGCCAACAATTCGTTGAACGGCTCCACCTGTGGTGTCGCCTCACGTGGCCGACACGTCAATCTTTTCAGTACCCTGTAAGGGGAACTACTCATCAAAGAATTCTGTCACAGCCAATCTAATGCTGGGCAGTCTGGACCAAAATACTTGGTCACCTACTGTCACTCTAAACTTACCAGGTGAACACCCTAGGAAGCGTTTGTTACCTAGGGCACCCCATGTGAATTGTTTCCAATGTAGACATTTACACTAATGTCCTGTACGAATAACGACTAAACAAAGAATTCTGTTACAGCAAATCTAGTGTTGTACAACGCAGACCGGAATCTCTGGTCACCCATACCTGATTCCACATGTGCAGTGTCAGTCCCCAACAGTTAATAGTATCAAATAATATCGGAATACCAATACAATACAAATCACCCACACTCCAGGAAGCTTAACTTAAATCGGTAATGTCAACAAACCGCTAGTCAGAAAAACCCTCTATTATCGCCCAACCACGCGCGAGGTAAAATGCTTGATCATGTTCGCCTAAACAATCCTCCCACTAAAATTATATAGCCTGACGCTTTTCAGTGCCAACCGTGTCACATTGCTTCATTTACATCACCCTAACATACCGCAGGACCTGGAAAAGATAATAAGTTTAGTACGCCAGATCCTAGTTCTCAGCCCGCGTCCACCATCTTGAAACCAAAAGTAAACACTAGGTGGCCGCCCATACTACCCGTTACAAAAATCACCAGCGAAACACAGTTTCTGGTTCCGGGAGTGACATCAGCTTCCGGAATACGACAACGTGAAGGCGGACTGAGAAAATTGGCGAAGAAATCCTGACCAACAATCTCCTTAAAATTCAACAGTTAGTAGCCTACCTAACATGCCAAGAACTGTAGAAAGAAGACCAAACTTACCCGGTCTCGGAGCGGTCCGGACGAGGGGCCGGCTCTACGAGGAGGGCGGTGTCCGACGACAAGCCAGCAGGGCGGTGAAAATGTCTGTGTCCTCCCATGTGAACAGTCTGGAGCTCCGTCAAAAGTGTGATCTGCTCCTCTTGGATATATGAACTTAAGTGTACCAATCACTGGCCGGGAATTGGATCGGCAGAATCACTTGGCGAAACCAACCCGGAAAATTAAGTGTTCTAGGCATAGGCCGGGAATTAAATCATAAAATCACTTGGGAAAATCAATGAAAATCAATATATACAAAAGAGTGCCGGCGGCCTACTGCTGAAGAGGCAGTCTGACAAAAACTCGGCCTAAAGCCCGGGCCCAAAGACGAAGCAACCGGGTGGACGGCATGTAGCCATCTGTCAGCTCGCGGAAATCGTTGACCGTCATTACCCCGTCCGCGACTACCTTGGGCCGGTGGAGTGCGTGACCAGTGTCAACCGTCGGAACCGCATACCACTCGTTAGCTCTTCTGACCTCTCTGCTGACTCGCGGGATGATCCGGTTAATCCACTTTTGTAACGAGCCATCACTGTCAGTCAACTCCCACCTCCGGGCATCAAAACCGGAGGGAGTGGTCAAGATCAGGGTGGCTGGGATGGGATGGGCTCGCAGGTTCAGGAACGCCTGGTTAAATAGTTCCGCATAAAAGTTCACTACGCCATCCGGGTTAATGAATAGTGGCAGGTAAAGATCCAATTCTCTGTCCCAAGTCAAAATGTCGAGGAGGTTAGTCATAACTATTAGCACGTCTTCCGGGTAGAGCATGTGATGGGCGAAGGCGTGCCCCGCCAACTCCGCTGTCGTTGCGTCCTCGCTCGGAAAAGTTACAAAATAATGGTCGGTGCTGTTCCGGATTAGATCAGGGTAATCCTGGAGTCCGGCCTCCCGGTTTGAAGAGAAAATAGCCACTCGGACCATGGTGAACTTGTGGAAGATAGAGTAAAATGAACGAAGATATAAAAAACACGTCTTGACTCTGTAAAAGGACCGCCGGCACTGATTAAAATGACGTCAAAACGAGGCTAATTTGGGAAACCCCTTTTTGATCCAAAAGATCCAAATTTTGAAATCGGCTAGCATGATCAAACCATCGTATAATTTCTTACAAAATCTGTGCTAAACTAAAGCTTAGGTCCCCAACCAACGTAATCAAGCGCCAGAATTAATTCATATCGGCCCAAAATATCAGGTCGAACCATCAAACTTGCAAATTTGTTCGGAAGAGAAATTTGCCATCCGGGCGCTTCGCGCCTGGAGGAATCAAATCGAGGTCAAACCCTGGAGGGGAATTCTAGTCAAGCGTCCCACTAAGTACACCAGTACTAAGCATGACTGGTGGGCGCGCGACGCGGATGATAATATTTTCTAGACCCAACTGCATAATGCTACTAGATCCAATGCAGGGACCTTGTATTTATTGTAAATAATGTTGTTCTGGTTGAAGTTTGATTGAAATTTGACACACATTGTATAATGAAACTCGTTCATTCAAAATATCCGAATTCTCTGTATTAACTTTTATTGTGTTAACTCGTTCTGAAATTGGATTTATTGTGTGTTTGTTACTCTTAGAGGGTTAAGACAACTTCATACTGTATAAATGTTGAGTTTTGTTGACTTGTGTTTCAAATCGTATAAATCAAAAACTGTACAGGTATGTACTAAGTCAAAACTGAATTGGTCACCTTATGCACGGGTGTCGTTATCCCTAGGCCTTAATATGGGTTGACAATTCTTTGAACTCACCTTGTCACCTTATGCACGGGTGTCGCAATCTTTAAATCTTAATATAAGCTAACGATGCTGAGAACTTGAAAGGGTTCTAGCTCAGGCGCAATCCACTATGTCTCATGACATATGGGAAGGCCGAAGGAACCAAGTGACTTTAATGTACAAGGCACGTACTAAGTGAATACCTAAGATGACGAATACTTCATCCTCTAAAATTGACTTTGTCATTTTGTAACCATGATTATGTCATCATTTACGCTGTTATCCAAATAATCATGTTATCAATTTTTAACACTTACCTTGTCATGTTATGAACGGGTTCTGCTAACCTTGAGCTTCAAGATGTGGAAATCAACTCAATGAATAATTTCATTGTGAATTTGTGTTGAAACCGGATCTACAAATCTATTGACACTGTGTTGAATGTACCACGAGAGTCAAGGCCACCCCCACATTGGTTTCTTCATGTTAGGAAACAATAATAACAAATATATCCAATCATCCAATTTGGAAACGTTATCCCATTTGATTGAAAATTTCCATTTGGTTTGAGCTATGTCGTCCACCTCCTTAAACTCAAACACCTGACCGCCGTCGAATGTACTAATGGCTTAGTACTTTTAATATATTGTCATGTTATATAATCCAACAAGGATCAGGCTTAGCAAGTCTACTTCTAGTCTACTCTTAGAAAGAAATATTTTGCGCTCCTAGCGCCACCTGTTAACCAGTATAAAAGGTGTTGCAAAGTGGGGAGCAGTTAGTTTTAGTGAGAATGTCAGCTAAGTAAGTTTAGCCAAGGAGTTATACTTGGAGTAAGTACATCGGCTCCGTGTAACAGACTGGAGTTTACCAATACCCATTACCTCGGACATAGGATTGTGATAGAGCTGAGTACTAGAATGGTCTAGAAGGTGTTGGAGCAACTCGTGTTCTAAATGTGGTTGATTGCTGATAGGAGATGGGAGGTGGACTGATGAAGACTTATACATGGTGGCTTTGACTCGGGATGAGATGTCTATTGAATAAAACCCTTTCATATTACGAAGCTCCCTCATCGTTCATTTCTTTTGAACTATTGGGAAGTGAATGGACAAACTTTAAACGCAGTCTGAATTACTCAGGCATTCTGGAAAAGCAACTCATGAAGACTTGGATATACACGAACCTTACGCAGTCTTAAATCAAACTTTAACAATAGTTCAATCTCACAGAAATGATAATAACAAAAAATTCGAAGTTGAAAATTTCTTTAAATTCCTACATTTGATGGGGACAAGTGTCAGCTATCATTTTAGGAATAGAAATTAGGGGCTTATTGATTTAACATTTTCAGAAAAACTACTCGTTTATTATAAGAATTAGGCAATAAAGATAATTTTTTGAAAATTATAAAAGTCATACTATCGATATATATATACCATATCTTACATACACTGAGCTTAACCAGGCCTAAACACATATTGGTTTACAAATATAGGATGAACAATTTGGGTTTGGTCGAAAATAAGTTTTATTAGAAATGAATTCATAATTAATTACCAAATGAAGGTCCATAAAATATAATGTCATATATGAATTACTCAGGTTCTGGGCTGCAACTTTGCCATAAACTGTATGCCAATTAAACAAATATTAAGTGAGACAGAGGTAAAAACAGTATGTCCTCCCATAGGCACCTATAATAAAGCACTGTGCCCTATGCTTACTGGGCTGCGCAGTGTACATGTGCACGTGGACAAATGGCGCGCTTGCCCTTAAGCACTAAATTTCGTTGGCATAATATTTCCAGCATACCCCCTGATTAGGGATAGTCTGCAGGTAAAGCCTAGCAGAAAACGCTATTAGTGGAGAAATATGCTCTCTTCCGTGAGATAAAAGCACACAGTTGAGCATTATCATCATGTATAAGTACATGCTACCTTCACAAACATTTACGATAACAAATACTTTTATACTTTCCCATGAGATAACCTGTTAGATAGTAATTATAGATAATTGTAAATATAGATATGATAAGAATAGGCAAGAAATAAACAAACATTCTAATAAAATTCAAATCACTGCTGATCACCCAGATGGAATGTTGTGAAAACCTGTGCAAAATGGTGATATTTCAAAATTTCACATCAGCCTTCGAACTGTGCTCATTTGTTGAATATTATAGGTGAGTGACACATCATTGATTCCAAATTTAATTCTCTAAACCCCCTATTGAAAGAATTGAAATAAAATGTAAATTGAAGATTCTATTTAGAATTAAGTTGTTGGAAGTCAGGAAAAATACAAAATTTCAGCCAATTTTGGAAGGCATCCCAAACATTCCAAATAATTTGGAATGTTCAGTTGGAACACATTTCATCCAGACTTATATTCTACATATTCCTAGCTTTAGAATGATACCAAGACAGTGTTCGAAATTAACTTTTCTGGATGTCACTGTCAGCAATCTGGGCTGACATTTATGGAAAAGTATCAGCCCTGAGAGAAAACTGTCACCCCAACATTTTTTATGGGTATAGGTAAATATATGGGTTTTTAACTGGGTTTAAGGGCCTGGAAAACCAATTTCAAAACCGTGATAGTGCCCCTCTCATAAGTGGACACACTGATTTCCCACGTTTGTGCCCTGGAGATCTGACTTATTTTGTTCGAACTCGGTGGTACCTTGTTAGCGGGAGTCTTTTGCTGGAATTTGGAACAAGTAAGTGATGAGTGAGTGAGTGATGGAGGTTTTACACCATACCGACATCCAGGGTCATTTTCACGCCAACAACAAGATGGGACGAACTCTGTCTTTGGTGATCGTATCTAGGAGATGAAGGTGACAGGGTGGGCAAACAGCAGGGGATCAAAACCAGGAAATCATTTTTGCTGTACCTCATCCCTTAGTGAACCCAGCACCAACCAGGAATTGAACCCAAAGAACCACTTGGTCAGTGCTGGGTCCCCCCTATCGTCGCCTTATACGATCAGCAAATGCTACTGGGGGCCTATTCTTCCCCGGAACCCCCACAGGGTCAAAAGTAGATCTAAGTGATGTAAATCATATCAATGTGTCCTTACCTGGAAAGGTAGATGCGTTTTTCGGTGTACTGTCCCTTGCCGTGTTTCTGGTCTTCACAGGGTTCATTTGTCACCACCTCCACTCCTTCTCCCTTTTCACTTTGTTCATTACTGTGTTTGGCAATCATATAAAGCTGACCGATCCGGTACTGCAAAGGAGAAAAGGACAATATTACTTCTTTTCTGTAACTTGACTCAAAGTATTCATTATGTGCAGGTATAAAAGAACAATTGTGCAAGGTATAGCCTATCATTTATTCTAATAAACCATCCCAAAGCCCAAGCTTACTGTCTCACCATACTCTGCTCCCATGCCCTCTAGTGGCCTTTCAGGGTGATGACGTCACAGCTGAACCATAAATTATATTGTAACAGAACTGCCCTTCTGTTTGTGCCTTTTTACTAATGTGTTGCGGTGTGTGCTCTGTGTGCACTGTGCACACCGTGCGCTGTGCACACTGTGCACACCGTGCACACATTCGGCATATTCTGGGACACTATATAAGGAGCTGCGCCGCAGCCATTCATTGTCATTTGGCCAATAAACTTCGCCGAGTACACATCTAAGAGCACCTGTCTCTCTCCTTCTTTGGCACTTGACCCTGCCCTTAAGGCAGCCACAGCCACCACCCCCAGCTGGTGGGCTCACTCAGGGGCGGATCCAGGGGGGGGGGGGGGGGGGGGCGGGGGGGGGCGGATGGGCCTTGCCCCCCCTCCCCTGTTAAATCATGTTTGATGGGGGCCCCACCCCCACCCCCGTACATTCATGTTTTTGGCCCCCCCCCCCCTTTACAAATTCCTGGGTCCGCCCCTATCACTGGTGAACTATAGCCTGTGATAAGCTAGCTACCTTCCCCCCCTAATGAGGGGCTAGTAATAAGTAATAAGTGAGTTGTGAGTAACTGATCACGAGGAGGCTTAAGGCCTTGACCAGTGGTGAAGACATAGAGGAAGCGGTAGTTGGCGAATTAGTGACCAAAACTAGGCCCTTTATTGAACAAGATAGAAACTAAAAGAAAAAATTGCGTCGTGTCCGCTGCTGGAATATGAATGACTCCGAGTGGGCGGTTGCGATGACGTCACGAATGACGTCACGGTAAGCAGTCCAGCGCCCCCCGGTGAGCGGCGGTAGAGTTATAAGCGGAACACGACTTGTTCCCGCGCATAAGCTAGCTACCTTCCCCCCCTAATGAGGGGCTAGTAATAAGTAATAAGTGAGTTGTGAGTAACTGATCACGAGGAGGCTTAAGGCCTTGACCAGTGGTGAAGACATAGAGGAAGCGGTAGTTGGCGAATTAGTGACCAAAACTAGGCCAAGGTGCCCAACTACAGATTCAGAGAATGTCAGGCTAAGTTGGTGGAGACCGGCAGGTCTATTCGACGTAGGGTATCATCTGAGTGGTGTAAATACGAGTCTATCGCTGAAGAGGCCCACGAACCCCGGGCTCGAATATCCATAATATCTATGCCGAGAGCCGACATGTGGGAGGCGCCTCCATGGCGGAGTGAATGGGAGCTCACTCTGGCCGAGTCTAGGCCAATTCGGGTCGATAAGTATTTAAGGCGCTGGTTGAACCAGCAGTAGTCCATAGGTATGAAGCCAGCAGGGCTAGGAAGCCTGAAGAGGGTGTCATCTTCCAGGGGATTTTGGGCTTTGGCCAGCTCAGATAGCCAGCGCACCGGGCATAATGACGAGCCCGGGGACGAGTTTAGGACGATCCTGTGAGGGGGGCCGCCGAATTGGTTAGTTTTTGAGGAGGGGAGGACCAAAACCAGATGGTCCGGGTAAAGGGATAGGTCCCGCCAGTGTAGGACGTGAGGGGAAGGGACTGTATAATGACCCTTGCGGAGCAGGGCTCTAAACGCAAGGCATACTGCCGACCAAAAGGTTAAGTCCCAAGGCAGGAGGGTGTTAAGTTCCTGGAATATTGATAGAAGATCCTGGAGAGACAAAGGATGGCGCTGGGGGCGCCGGGTGGTCGAAAGGCGTCTCAGGCCCTTAATGGTCTGTTGTAGGCCATAGTCGTCAGCGTGGGAAGGGTGGCCCAGGGAAAGCTGGGTAGACCATATAGCAGAGAGGTAGTTGCTGACGGAGCTGGATGACAGGAAGTCACCCAGGTAGGATACATAAAGTCGAGCCTGGTGTGGTGAGCATGGGAAGGGGGTGAGACTGTAGGCATGGCAAAATCTACTGTAGCAAGTCAGTTGGTAGGATCTCGACCTCTGGGTGGATTGTGCGAGTGCAGCTCCTTGAAGTTCCATCTGGCGGGCGACGATCCTGTTCATCGGCGGGTCTGTCAGTGGGAAAAGAACAACACATGTTATACTCCGATAGTAAGAGGTTACACTTGGCAGGGATGCCCGGATAAGGGAGCCTGGACAAGGCGTCCGCGAGGTGGTTGTCTGCGGAACGAATGTAGGAGGCGTAAACCTCTATGTTCATGATAAAACATGTCCAGAAGAGCTCTCGCAGCCATGTCATACATGTTTTGTTGCAGCTTCTGCCGGTATTAATCATGGCAAGAACCTGCATATTGTCAGTTACAACGTGGACCCTGTAGTTTTTGAAGAAAGGGGCCCAGCGTTGGATTCCTGCCAGGACGGGCCAAAGCTCGTATACGTTGATGTTTTTTGGGGGAGCATCGAACTGGGGGTGATCCACGCGGTGGCTGCAGCCGGGGTCGAATGGTATGTCGTCCACGTAAGACCAGGTCCCATAAAACCAGTCTAGGCCCATCCAAGCGCCGAAGCCGAGGGTGGAAGCATCCGAATACATGGGGACGGGATGTAATCTTTAACGATACAGGCTCTACCGTTGAACACTCCACAGAAGGAGAGCCACCAGTCAAGGTCCGCGCGGGTGGAGGAGTCAATTGGGACATCCTGTGAATAGCGGGAATAGGAGGCTGCCAAGTCAAAAATGCGCCGGCTGAAAGTGCGGCCACCGCGTACCACGTAGGAGCAGTGAGAGATGAGGCCGCCAATCCGTTCCAGTTCCTTCTTAGAAGTGCGGCCTCTGGATAGGGCAGCGGTGATGGAGTTCTTTAACTTGTCAACCTTCTCGAGGGGAAGAGAAAGTTCCATGGTCATACTGTTGATAGTAATACCTAGGAAAGTTGTACAGGTACTGGGAGCCGTGACCTTTTTCCAGGCAATAGTGAAGCCTAGAAAGGAGATGGTAGAGGTGACAATATCTCTGTGAAGTTGACAAGTGGCGGAATCTGGGGCCAGAATCAAGAAATCATCCAAGTAATTAACGACCCTGGTTGCTCCGCGCGCATTAGAGATGGCCACTATGAAACGGGATAGACAGTCAAAGATATTTGGCGCACACCTGAGACCAAAACAGAGGCGTCGGTCTAACAGGTACACGGGTCCTTCTCCGAAATCCCATGTCAAGCCTTGGAAAGACACCTGGTCCCCCGCAACACTAACGGTTCGATAGGCCGATGAAATGTCCACCACTGCCATATGGTCGCCGGTGTTAAGGAGTCCTACGGCCGTGTCGACCGAGTTGTATGAGAAGGAGGAGAAGGTTGAGTCCATATAATTGTTGATTGAAAGACCATCTGGACGTGAACAGTCCGTGATTGGTCGGAGTTTCCCATTAGCCTTCCACACCGCACCTAGGGAATGAACGCAAGTAGGCTTTGAATCCGTTCGGGTGACTTTATGGGACTGGAGCTCCTCAAGTAAGAGCGTTGACATTTCCTGGTAAGCCTCGCCTGAAGTAATTGAATCATAGTTAGTACAGAAGTAGGACGATGGGCAATCCTGGTCAACAATGGAGAAACCATTAACTAAACCTCTCCAGAGGTAATCACGTTCGGAGGGATCCCAGGACGTCAGAGCCTGTGGGCCGAACAGGTAGCTTGCAGCGCGGCAGGGTTTTAGCTGCGCAGGGAAGCCACCGATGAGATGAGTGCAGTCGCACGTTCCTTCGATGCAGGCTGCAGAAATAGTAATACATGGTAAACCCTCGAAAACTGGGGTAACAAATGGAACATCAATAGTAACAGGTGAGAGTTCGTCATTACTAGGGTCGGTGGTATCGGCCGACGAATGGGGGTAGAAAGCAACGTACTCCCCGACAGCTGGGGGATCGCCCGACGGAGCGACAGTGACGTCACTAAGTAGGTCAGAGGGAATCCCGGTTGGCATGGCAATAGGATGCGCGGCTGGGCTGTCCGGGGGAGTGTTGCGAACCCCATTTCATTTGTTAGATCCTTGCCTTTTCACATTTGGGCAATCACTGTTGGCATGCCCGTGGGCATGGCAGGCTGAACATATGTGCTTGTAAAAGCAATCCTTCCCTTTGGGGCAACCTGAAGGGTCGAAGTTAAACTTGATGCAGGCGTAGGATCCTTTGCTAGAGACCTTAGATGACGAAGACTTCTTGGAATTAGATTGGCGGTTGTTACTCGCCACTTGTGTTCCATCATACGAGAGATGTTTGACAATCTTAGACGGATCCACTTGGCCGAAGGCTTTATAGCCTATATCATTTGCCGTTTGTTTGACAGACTCGTCGTATTTTATGAGGGCATCCGCCGTGAACACTTTTGTGTCGGCTTTTTCTGCGACGAGGATAACATGTTCCAGGAATCCAGTTAGATCTTTTTTGCGTTTAACCAAAGACAGGGCCATGCGTGCGTTTACCAACACGAGCCGTTCATAAGAGTTAACCTTTTCACCATCTCGAAGATGTTTGGCTGAGCTATACTTGCCGTGTTTCTTTGGTGACTTGCTCCTACTTGAATGATGGCGTCTGTGGTGATGATGACAGCGACCAGTATGTGATGAGGAAGACGAAGACCTGGATCTAGGAGCAGGAGAGCATCCGGACGATGATGACGATCTGGACGATGGGCCGACGACGACCGGGGGAGCCGGGGGCGCGACGACCGGGGCAGCTGGAGGTGCAGGCGGTGGCATGGAAGGTGCAGCAGCGACAGGTGTAGAAACGCTAGGTGTACTCATCATTGACAGTGTAGTTCGAAGAGCAGACTCCATGCGAGACATTCTGGCGTCGATCCGTTTCTCCAAGTTAGAAGTGATAGCGTGAACGTCAGTAGTGTTGACGGGTCCGACCGCTGGTGGGTCCGGTGGGTTGGGAGTGAACGGCGGCGGAGTCAAAACATCTTGCGAAGACATCTTTGCTGAGGCTGAACGAGTCAAAACTGGAGTAAAAGGTGGAATAGTATATTTGGGAGCTGTAGAAGTCTTCTTCCCATTCCCAGGTTTGTTTTTCTTTGATGATCGCTTCTTTCTGGAAGGCATCGTAAGAAAAAATTGCGTCGTGTCCGCTGCTGGAATATGAATGACTCCGAGTGGGCGGTTGCGATGACGTCACGAATGACGTCACGGTAAGCAGTCCAGCGCCCCCCGGTGAGCGGCGGTAGAGTTATAAGCGGAACACGACTTGTTCCCGCGCGACTACTACCCTGCTTCCTCCCTGCTCACACCAGCAGCCTACAGGTCACAGCTTACAGTAGATCTTTGTATGACGAATACGACACGCTACCAATATAACGCCGTATGATATCAGTTAATTAGCTCAGAGTCGTAACAGGTGCGCCGACCCTATCATAATACACCAATTCCTGTTACAGTATGCTAATTACCCCTTACCCCTCCCCCTATCCCCTCAGTCTGGTTACTCAGTGTGTGCTGTGACCCCGAGTCTTGAAGATTTCACATGCTTGGGCCACTCACTGACTCAGCCTGGCTACTCTGGGTCAACCATGTACATTTCACTCTACAGCTCAGTCTGGCCACTTAGATGGGTGCAGACCCTTAAAATCGACCGGACGACACAGGCATTTCTTAAAGTCGCCAATGCTACACAGCCGTTTTTTAAATTCGACACGGGACATGGCAACTAAGGGACAGATGACATTGGTCTTTTCTTATATTTGACATGCGACAGGTGCTTTAAAAAGATAGTGCCATGCGACAGGGCCATTTCTTAAATTCGACATGCGACATGGGACTAATCTGAGATAGATCTGAGATATGGAGATATGGACAGGCGACAGCAGTTTTTTAAATTTGACATGTTACACGGGACCCCCCCCCCCCCCCATCCATACCCCCACTTAGGGCCATCTTGGTACATTTCATGTAGAAGGGGAGGGGCAAGACGGTATTTGGCATCAATGCTTCAAGTGTGACATCATCACCAGGGGACATTAGTGGACAGTAGATCTATGATGAGACAGGAAGCCAGGCTTTAGGGAGTAGATCTAGACTTTTCAGAATTTAATGATAAGCCCTGCACAATTTTACACTTTATCCCTGCTCACAATAAGTACTTTAGATCACTTATCATCTTATTAAGTTGTTTTTGTAGAAAACTATCCCTTTAAATAGATCTACAGTTTCTTTGATGAATTTGCAATTAAAACAAATTAACACACTCATTCATTAATCTCAGTTGTCTTTTTGAAGAGAAATTCATTGAAACCTTTTTCTAGATCTAGCCTAGTCTATCCTTTTTCTTTCTTTTTTCTGTTACCAAAAATTAAAACCAATGAGCAGCAAGATCACCAAGGAATGTTTTTGTATTGGGTCTCAGTTTGACCAATCTGCTTTTGGACAGTGCCAGTGGGCATTCTACAATGTGCCTGCATGAAGGATAGACTTGGTAAATCCAGACGTTTAACTAAAATACAACTCATTTCAACTTCAGGAGTGTCCCATGGAATAGCAATATATGTAACGTTATGTCCATGATCAATGAGGATGCCATTCTGAGTGATGCTAGTCAATGGCCTGCATGGGCATGGGGCCATGACATGTTGTGAATGTGATTAGAATCTTGATCTCCGCTGCTTACATTTCTTTTCCAGAAAGAAAGGCAACCATAATACAGTAACTCACCTCTTCCACCGATAAGGGCATACATATCCTGTATTCTTTCATCAACATTTTGGCAGTGTGACTGTGTCCTTGGAGAAGGAAACGTAAATAATTCTTGCAGAGGTTAAAGCCACCCTTTCATGCACGTCTTCTTCTGCACACTCTCCATACATAGGAGTATTCAAGAGTTTGGCTATTCCAATGAGTTTAGCAGCCCAACAATCAGCTTGAAGACAAAGACGTCTCGCCGTGAACGTGAACAGACGAGAAGTGAGCATAACCTAGCTGGTTCTCGGTGTGTCAAGTTATTTCAATACAACAAAGTGGTTTCATGCCGGGAATCAGTCTGCTATCGCGGCCATAAGCATAACCATGGCGGATGAGGGAAAGCTTCAGAAAATGGAGGTAGATTATACCTCCACAGTGGATGAAAAACTGCCAGAAGTCGAGAAATTAGCAAAGGTAAAGTAGTCTAGCGTTGTGTGAAATCTTGTACCGTAATATTTAGTATGAGCGTTACAAGAACGTACATTGTGGAAGCCGGTGTTATGCAAGTCATATTTCTGGTATTATCGCCCACGCGAAAAGTTGTTTTGTGAGAACGCGTTTGGCAGGCGGGCCGTTGGTCCAATAAGACCCTACTTCCAGTAGGGTTTCCAACCCTACTTCAAGTAGGGTCTTACACTCAGCTAGCAAATGAAAATCTAAACCATTTAGAATATATTCTAACTACTTTCTGCATAGTATTACAAGTTGTATATTTGTCTGGAAGGCTACTAGAAGTAATGTGGTGCATTCAGACACTACTTCAATTAGGTGTTCTGAAGTAATTTCTGCATAGAAGTTCATAGTTAGATCTATACATAGGATATATCTAATAAAGACTTTCAAGTTCCATGACTGTAACTCCAAGTTCTCACCCTACTACAAGTAGGCTTCGGGTACCGAACCCTACTAGAAGTAGGGTTTTTAAACCCTGCTACAAGTAGGCTTCGGGTCCCAAAGCCTACTAGCAGTAGGCTTTGAGTCCATTACCCTACTACCAGTAGGCTTGCTTCAAGTCCCTAGGGTTAGAAGTAGGCTTTGGGTCTCGCACCCTACTACAAGTAGGCTTTAGGTCCCCTACCCTACTAGAAGTAGCCTTTCTCTTACCCTACTTCCAGTAGGCTTCTCGAACCAAAGCCTACTTGAAGTAGGGTTTAGGTCCTGAACCCTACTACAAGTAGGATTCAGCCCTGAACCCTACTACAAGTAGGCTTTGGGTCCTGAACCCTACTTCCAGTAGGCTTTAGGTCTCAAACCCTACTTCAAGTAGGGTTTCCTTTACCCTACTACCAGTAGGCTTCTGGACCCAAAGCCTACTGCAAGTAGTCTTTGAGTCCCATACCCTACTACAAGTAGCCTTCTAATGCCAGACCACAGATATCCTTTGAGTTCCACACTTTAAGTCCAAAACCCTACTACAAGTAGGCTTCCAGCATTCTGATTGGCTGTCATACAGACCCTACTTGAAGAAGGCTTTGCAGACCCTACTTGCAGTAGGGTCTTATTGGACCAATGGCCCTTCTGCACCCGGCTGTGTGTTTCAGATCATTTATTGTCAGTCGTAGGGCCTATACGTTTTCCTTAGTCTTAAAGACCCGTTAATCTTGGTCAATATGTTGACCTGACGTAATTTGAGGTCTGAAATACTTTTCCTATACTATACTGTCTATAGCTATACTATAGCCAAGTGATTGTTGACGTGCCTTCTCAGTGTGTCCTCTCAGTCTGTGAATGTGTGGTCAAATCACAAAGACAAAGACAAAGATTGTAGTGTCAGTCATGACTAAGTATTATGACATTATCTCCGTCATCTGATTGCCATTATAGATCTATAAGTTGTCAGCATAAGTAGATATAACTAAAAGTAATACGACACTACCTACCAAACGACAATTAAAAGAGTACAAAGTCAAGCCAGGTAGTCTACCTTCCGCCTCCATTCGCAGTCCACAAAAATGCCAGCCAGTGAATCTGACACCACACTTCCTTAGGTGCGGGTCTCAAAAAAGCATGAGAAGGTGTAAAAAATCAAATTCTTAAATTTCAGAGTAAAGTTGAAGTCAGGATTTCCAAAGCTGAAATTTCAATGAGATTTTCTCAGTCAGGGCGGGTCAGGATCCTAGCCATTGGCATGAATATTAAATTGTGGCATGACCTGCTTTTTAAGGGCTTCGGGCCCTTGTTATCTCATCCCCATAATAGTATTCATACCATTTCAGTTATTAGAAGTTCAAGGGTCGCATGACTGAACATGACAAGGTGGGGATGGGCCAGGGGTTCCAAAATGTTAAAAAATAGCTTGATGTCATTTATGGGCGGCCCTTACTCTCAATCTCATTCCTTTAGAATAAACTCTAGAATAAAAGAAACACAGGTTGATAGATATTTTTCTTCAGATTATGTGAGAACCAAGTGCCCTCCGCTAATCACAAATACGTGTTCTTTATCATTGCAGTCTGGAAGGCTTAGTGAAGGCATAGACATCCTGTTGTCATTGGAGAAACAGACCAGAACGGTAAGTTTGCTCAAACATTATCATATTATAAGGAAAACTTCATCTATCTCTCTTTCTAGTTATATTTGATATAACGTTTATCGAGAATTTGTAAAATTCAGGCATTGTGGTTTCTGAAAAAAAAGTCCGCCATTTAAATGATCAATATATTGCATTGCAATTTCAGGGAGCAGACACACACTCAACGAGCCGTATCTTGGTTGCAATAGTAAAGACATGCTTTGAGTACAAAAAATGGGATCTGCTCAACGAAAATATTGTACTTTTGACGAAGAGGAGAGGCCAAATCAAACAGGTACGTCATGATGATTCTATCAGTGTGTAATTCATCAAAACATTGTGTAAGGATGGCAAGGTCATGGGACTAATCAAAGCCTCCCTACCTCCTTCTTGTACACATTAATTAGGACATAATAATTCAATCATACCAATTATAAATGCTATAAATTTTCATAGGTACAAAATTTGGTCAGCAAGAAACAGCTAACTTTGTGTTCTTTTCTTCTTATAACTTATGGGAATAGTTAGAGTTTTGGCCTGATATTATAATTTCATATTAATTATTATTATAAGTGTTCAACATCAACAGGACGCACATTGTTATTTTACTTTGCAGAGTTGCAGTTCTTATAAGTGTACAGAAAGGATGAACTGTTAAGAGGTGACAAGAAGCATAAAATGCTCAAGTTTTCTTAGTGGTTTTTTGTCCTAACTCTGTTGCCTTCCCCATTTGTTTATACATTGCCTATGCGTCATAAACACTTTTAAAGATCCAAAATGAATAGGCTGAGATAAGGTAAAGCAATGTTTACAGATATCATCATATCAGAGGTATTCTAAAGTTATCCCCTCTCTTTCAGTCTGTCACAAAGATGGTACAAGAAGCCTTTACGTATGTAGAAAAGACTCCAAACCTGGAAGTCAAGTTAAAACTCATCGATACCCTGAGGACCGTCACTGCAGGAAAGGTAAGATTGATATCCCAGTAGATCTGCTGCTAATCGTTTTCATCTAATAATTCATATAAATTGTTTTTATGTCCAAGAAAATTCACAAACTCTTTTCTGATATTACTTAGACGCTCGATATAAGATAGAATATACCTAAAGTTATATTTTGGAATCTTGGAAGATTTAAGTTTGTGGAACAGAACAAAAAAGTGGCAATAACAACTTATTTCTCCTTTTCCAGATATATGTAGAAATTGAGAGGGCACGTCTTACCCGCACTCTGGCCAAGATCCGGGAAGACCAAGGCAATATTGCTGAAGCAGCGACAGTGCTACAAGAACTACAGGTATCTATCACTTAGAAAGTCATTGTTTTCATCCATCTGTAATAACCAACTGGTAGGATGAGTCGTTCATAAGACCAAAATATACATCAACAGCTTTTTTAACACATCATGTATGCTCTATGCGATCAACAACTTCCAAACTACCTTTGTTTACTTGCAGTGAATTCACTTTTAGTGACGATTATTTTTAAGAAGGGTTCAATGAAATGGTTAAGACTGCGCGTTAGCTTTATTTTTGACATAACGACTGCTCGTTCATGTATTTAGTTCCTTAATATAGTGTTGATTAAGAAAACTGTTTGATAGTAAAGATGTTGTCTGAAGTCCAGTTATAAGCTTTGATATTAACTCACTCGAACTCTTTTTACATTTTTAAGGTTGAGACCTTTGGCTCTATGGAGAAGAGAGAGAAGGTGGAGTTTATTCTCGAACAAATGCGCCTCTGTCTGGCCAAAAAAGACTACATCCGCACACAGATCATCAGCAAGAAGATCTCCTCCAAGTTCTTCGATGAAAAAGACACAGACGTAAGTATATATTTTTTATAGTTCAAGTTAGAATATGATTGTACGGACGTTATGTATCGTGTTATCCATCTACCTGTTTATCTTGAAATTTCCCGTATTTATTTTCCTGTAGTTACATTTGAAATTGATTCTGAAACACATGTAAATTTCCTATCTAAAAAAAAGGTACGTTCCTAAATCAGGGTACATAAAGTTATGTTTAATATACTGCGACTCTGTATTGAAGATGAAGTGTTGCATATAATGTATGTATTACTATGGGTTATGACACTGTCAAAAATATTTTTTGATTAAAAGATCTTATAGACAGTATTGTACAATTGCATGAAACAAATAATTCTAAAAAAAAATCCTCTCTGATTCTAGGAGCTGAAGCTCAAGTTTTACCAGTTGATGATTGAGCTCGACCAGCACGAAGAAGCCTTCCTCGCCACCTGCAAACACTTCCGCGGGATCGCCGACACAGAACTCGTCAAGAACGACGCGGAAAAACGCGAGGAGGTAAGGCAGTGGAAATACTCCATGTGTATCAGAACATTGTTTGTACTGAGCTTAAATTGATTTGTCTTTTTCCAGATCGCTTGCTTGTAGTTGTAAATGTGAAATGAGGGAATTTTTTTTATCAATTTAACTGAAGAGTAGGGGAGTTAATGGGAAAAACTATGTATTATTATGGAGCAAAGCCTTTCGAGCTTTGCTCCATTTTATGACTATACTTAAGGTGTTATCAGCCTAATGATTCATTTAGTTCAAAGCCCGCCGGCAACAGGTGCAATTTTTTTATAACTTGTACCTGGCGTTTGGCCGGAATCTATTTTACAAGACTGGAACCAGCCGCAACGAGTGATGTAAAAGATGGTTCTGGATCATTTTGAAAAGCTTATCAATTCCACCCCATTATCTTGTTTATTTTAAGACAAATTGACCAATTATTCGCAGAGATTAATAGAAAATCTCCTGTAGAATGTAAATGTTGTCGGACCTGTGTAGTTCAACATATAATTTGCGTGTACGTGATGTTTTCAGTCAAAAAATATATTGTTTGCATTTTGCTGTCAAACCTACCTTAACGTTCGATTTCTGGTAAAAATACTTTGGATAAACCTTAAATAAGTATATCTCTTCTAAATTTTCGTATATTTGTGAAGCTTAAAAGTGAAATAAAGAAATTATCGGTGTTTTTGCACTTCGCCATTGCGAAAGATTAATTTTTTTCAATATGGCGACCTCCTGGCGTCTGGCCGGAAGTGGGCGATAATACAAGTATGGAGCGTCTTGAGTGATTTGGCGCCGGGAGCGCCTTGGTCAGATATGATGATAATAATGATCTAAGTTGTACAAATAATACGATATATTGGACAGTATGGGAGCGGAGAATGAAATCATAGTATTTTGGATGCCCACACTTCTCAATTTACCGAAAACCAGGGTTAAAATGGATTATTTTCACAGAAAATATGTCCGTATCACTGTCAGTGTCAGGTTTGTCTTCTTGTACTAGACTCGTCACTCGCAGTGCTCTTATGACCATATAGATATGTAAAAATATTTCGAAATATAAGACATTAAAGCAGCAGTGAATGAAATGATCGTATATTAGATACCTTGAATTCTCAATGTGTTCGAAAACCTGGGTTAAAATAGATTATTTTCACCGAAAATGTTTCTGTGTGGTGTGTCAGGACTCAGTCTCGGGTATCTTTTTCTAGCCTCTCGGCCCTTGCAATGTTCTTGGTCAGATATGATCCTATATGTGAAAATATTTCTAGATATTAGACATAATACCAGCAGGGAATGATATCTTAAGTATTTTGAGTGCTTACACTTCTTAATTTGACCGAAAATCTGTGTTAAAATAAATTGTCTTCGCCGAGACAGTGGGCGATAATACAAGTATTCAGCATCTGGGACATTGTGCTGGGTGTTCTTCTTTTGCAGTTTTGGTCAGATGTGATCATATATAATGTGAAAATATTTCGAAATATTAGTCAGTACAGCAACTGGGAATGGAATCATAACATTTCTGACACCAACACTTCTGAGTTCGACCACAAATTCAAGTTAGAATAGATTATTTTCGCTGAAAATACATGTGTCAGCGGGAAGGGTTCATACAGTCTGATGTGGGCTATATCACTGGCACTCCAAAAAAAAAAAAGTTATTTTAGACATTATCAATCCTATCAAAGTGAAAATTATGTATATATCTGCGTTTTCTAGTCTCAGGAGTCAGGGTCCTATAGATCTAGATCTTTATTGTTATGGTTTGAACGACATCATCGTTCTAGCTCTTGACACGTTTGCAAACAGAATATATTCAGACTGTGAAATAGATCTATAGTATAGGGGGAAAAGCACTGATGCATTTGACATTTTCATTTGTGTTCCGAAAATAAATAGGCCTGTGGGCCTAGATGTCTTTGATTCAGATAGGCACTATCGTGCCCTCAAGCCTATCAAAGCCTATCAAAATTTTAAAAAATACAGGAAAAAATGTTTTATCAGTTTCATGCTCCTACAAATCGTGTGGTTTGATTAATTTAGGCCTGGACACATTTGCAATCTGATTATATTTTAGGCTGTATGAAAGGATGAAAAAAGAACTGACACCGTCAAGCATTTTCATTCGCTCTCAGAGAAAAATATTTTATTTTTAGGCTTTATTCTTCCTACCAAAGTGATAAGTATGTATAAAACTATGTCCTCAAACCTCTCAGACTCATAGATATTGTATGATTTGATCATTTTAGGCCTGGACATGTTTGCAATTTGAAAATTAATAATACTATTAATATCCGTCTTGGGATGAAATAGACTAAATTATATTTGTGAATATGTCAATATAGTGTCATTCTTGGAGACCTACCATCAAAATATTCAATTTTATTTGAAATTTAATATATCTAGGCCTAAGTCACTGCCTATGTTTCATCTCAATGCTGAAACATAGGCATCACACTGTCAATAAGTTCTGCTTTCAGTGTCCAGGCTTACAAATTAAATATTTTTTGTCACTATAGTGTCAGTTCAGACCCCCTTCATATTTATATATTAGAAATATTTTTTGATTAGATTATTAAAACATTAAACCAAGGCTTTGCTCCATAGGTTGGTGCTCTGCTCCACCCAACCGTAACCGTTGAGCGTTTTCTAGTAAAAATTTGCTGTGCTATTAATGTACTCGTCTGACATATTGAAAATTAGTTGGATTTTGTACACAATAATCACGGTTGTATTTGGGTTTTTTCAGGCGTTGAAGTGTGTTGTCCTCTACCTGATTCTCTCACCTTACGACAACGAACAGTCAGATCTCATACACCGGGTAGCCAAAGAAAAGGCCCTTGAGGACATTCCAAAATACAAGTAAGTCCGATTCATTTTGCTTCACAATAGCTACGTACATCTATATATATATGATATACATGTATATGGAGAATGCTGTCTAGTCAAACTTAAAGTTAAACGGATTATGTATAATTGCCTATTATGCTGAAAACAAGGAAAGGAAATATTTGGTGACCCCTTGATCCATTAATTAACACAGCGGCTTAAATTAGAGTTTGTTTGGGAAATAGAAAAAATTGTCTAGTCTGTTAAGTATGAAACTTTTTAAAGAAACAAGTCCTTCCAGGATTCGAACCTACAACATACTTAGGTGTTTGAAGCGTTTGAAGTGTTTGAAGAGGATGGGAGGGAACTGAACAATGTTGTCAATCATGACCTAATTTGCTGGTTCCCACAAGCCCTTTAAAAAGCTGTTTAACAAATCAGCAACCAAATGGACTGGCTTGTAACAGCCTAATTCGCTGGTTCTTGGTATGGCCTGAAGTAAGTTCAGTGTGTAGAATCGTTGGCTGAGTAATAAAAGGTTGTATCTCAAAAAAATGATTTTATTTTTATTTTTGAAAATGTTTCCCTTCGTCCTAAATTTTCTGGAAATTTTGGAATTTTTCGAATTTTCCAAATCTTTGGCATGTTATTAACCAGTAAACAAAGGTCGTATCTGCACATTTACACTTTTTAGTGAGTAATAAAAGGTCGTATCTGAAAGAAGCCAATGGTATATTCTTAATAAAATATGGTAATTCATACAAAATAAAAATATCTTAGGATTCAGTTTTTCAGATAACTGTCCTGTAAACCATATTTTACAATATTATAGTTAAATCTATAAAACCAAGAGCAGGTTTAGGAATGTAATTACAAAATGTTGGATACAACCTTTGTTTACTGAAGTAATGGTATGGATGGTGAGTAATAAAAGGTCGTATCTGGGCTTCATTTAAATGTGATAGTGTAAAAGTTAGATAAATCTTTGTTTTCTTATAATAATAAAATGTTGTCAAACCTAGAATATTAGTGGAACATCAGAGATATTATTTTTGTGAAATTTCTGTTGGTTAAATTGATTTAATTGGGATTTATCTCAAATGTATGTATGACAAATACGACCTTTTATTATTCAATAATTTCCAACTTTATTCCATAAAGTTGAGTAATAAAAGGTCGTATCTGAAATATATTCTTATTTTCTACCATAGTAACATCCTAATCATTTAGATATTTTCAAAATCCTGACCAAAAGACTTTTGAAATGGTATTTTACCAATGAATCATATATTATGATGATTGACTAACAATTTAGAATTATATAGCCCTTCAAAATATGTCAATTTCCTTTAATTACCAATTACTCAAAATGAGCATTTGCCAGATACGACCTTTTATTACTCAGCCAACGGAATGTAACATGTGAAAGGACATCATTTTAGAAGTAGTGGGGTAATGACCCATCTATTTTTCCTCGCAGGGCGGTCATTGCTGTCAAATTGCAAAAATATATAATAGACAAATTATTAAATAGCATCACATGAAAATCAATCATATAAAAATAACAAAACAAAGTATAACTTCGCAGTATCAATCTTTCGAAATAAATACAAATTAAATGAGTGCAAACGTCTAATAGCGTAAATACACTAAGTTTGTGGTTTTTATTCACCCAAAATCTTATTTTCTTTACAGAGAGCTGCTGACCCTGTTCATGACGTCCGAGTTGATGAACTGGCGCGACCTGTGCAAGGACTACGAGGCCGAGCTCCGCAACAAGGCCCCGTCAAACGCCGCCAACGCCGTCTTCTGCTCCAAGACGGAGGAGGGCAACAAGCGCTGGAAGGACCTGAAGATCCGCGTCGTCGAACATGTGAGTGTTGGGTTACTTCATTTTAGATGTATCCAGATTTTTATTGTAAAAAAATCGTACAAGTTAAAGTACAATCAATATAGAGACAGCGTGAAAGAATAATTGTATCTACAGATTTGTTTTTATGGAAATTGTAAGTTGGTATTGTGTTTTGTTTTTGTTTTTGTTTCTTTTCTCTTTTGTTTTTTACTTTATAGACATTTTCATACAGTACATGTACACATTTTTAAATACGTACAGATAAACAGTGAACCTTTGATCGCACTGTTTTAAATTGTCTTCTTATTCTTTCAGAACATCCGTGTGATGGCCAAATATTACACCAGAATTCACATGAAGCGTATGGCAGCCCTGTTAGATCTTACAGAAGCAGTAAGTCATCTTTTTACAACGTCTTTCTCTGTGTTATGATATTTAATATGCTGATTCTAGACCTAGGACAAGGATGTGAGTTTTAAGACTTAAAATTGCTACTCATCCACTTCGATGTCGAGAGTGATATTGCTCGTATCACCCAACAGCTATCGACTATCTTGGCTTTAGAAGACCGTAACGATAAAAAATAGAGATCTGTAAAATGGTCAGCTCAATTTCATCACTCAATTTTTGTTGCATTGGTACATATAAGTATAGATCATATAGGTATTAAGTTACCAATGCAACCAAGGTATAGGCGACCGCTCCAGCCGTGGCGGCTGGTGGGGGGGGGGGGGGGGGGTACACTGGACCCCAAAGTCTGCACATACAGGTGCCAACGGGTAGCCATAGTGAATTCTGGATACCGTAGTGGCGTGAGCAAGCGCCCCAGCGCTTATAAATTTAGTAGGGGAATCAGGGACGGATCCAGAGATTTAAAAAATAGGGGCCGCCCTTACAGAAAGTTGAGGCGCCCCCACCCTGGGCTAGAAGTTTACATTAAAAAAAACTCTAAATTCTGGCAAAAATTTAGGGGGGGGGGGGCCCGCCTCAGGTGCCCCCCTCTAAATCCGTCCCTGGGTATTATCCCCGGTGTTTATTTAAAACCGGCGCTTATTTGAGACCCAGTACTTAAAGATTTGCCAAAACTGCAGATCTCTTAAACAGTTATATATTTGGCCATCTCTTTACCGACATAGACATCATGTATCAAGTTTAAGCTCAAAATCTCGGCTTTCAAATGCCAATAATGATTTTTGTTGGAAGATGGATCAACATATGATCCTGACCTGATGATAATGCATGTAAGGCCTTTATTTATTTTGACATAATGCTGAATTAAAGGTGGTCCTCAGAACCCCGGCCCCGGCGCTTACTCGGGCCACTACGGTAGTTACATTGCCATAATGAGGGGGGGGGGGGCGGGGAGGAGAGTAAATTCTGACTTGTTTGACATACTTTGCCTATACTTATTGTGGCCGTTTCACAGGTTAACCCAACGCCACAAAAACTTAAAATGTATTTAACTTTTACACCAATCAGGTTATGAATATGATATAGATAGGCCCAGTGACATAACGCAAAATCACTGGGGATTCCCTATCTCAGATTACAAGAAATAAATGAAAATTCATAATTCGTAATTCTTTGCACAGATAGAAAATCTATCTATCTGTGCAAAGAATTCTGAAACTTTACAAGAAAATAATGTAAGTATAAAAGTGATTCAATCAAATACCCCGGGGCCTTTTTACTGGAGGTACCATTAAAATCATTGTCAAATTAATACTATAAGCTTAGTTCTGAAGCTTGGGCTCCTGGATTCATAAGTTGGGTTCCGTTATTCCATGGCTCCCAGTCCCATGTCATTCTGAAATTTCTCGAGGCCTGCCATCCACACTGGGAGCCAGGTGCCCTTATCATGGGTGTTAAAACCAACGCGGCTGTACCAACACAGGTAATACCAAAAAGTCGCGCAGCCCCGACCACTGTCCCCAACAACCCAGCCCCCCCTCCCCCCCCCCCCCCCCCCCCCCATCCCCTCTATAGGTACGGGGTGGGGCTACCGCTACGCGCCTCATGCATATTAATGAGTTAACACCTCCTGGACGGCGTACTTTCCGAGGATGCATACTTTAGCCATACGCGTCTCTTTCCCTGCGCGGACATAGGGTTGGGGTAAGTAAGAACGTACATACATACAGATGATTAAGATTATATCTAGAAATAAAAAAATAAAATAGATGGGGGTTCGGGGGCATAGCCCCCGATTTAATATAGAATTTAAAAAATCATAAAAGAATGGAAAACGTCTGCGTATGTAATAGTGCTTACATACGCGGACACAAACCCGCATGAACAAGGAATAAGCAGACTGAAAGTCCGCGCAGATAAACTACCTAAAATGAGGGGGGATGGGGGGGGGGGTGGGGGGGTGTGAGTGGGGGGTGAGGGGGGGGGGGGGTTGCTCCGGCAGTGGCTGCTGTGCTGGTGTATATGACATGTTCCTTTTATAACATCTAAAAAAACCACCAATGCAACATCGGCCAGTTTCTGGCCGACAATCTTCAGATTTCTAGTATTCAACTCAACTCAAATAATCTTCAGCATTAATTTCTTACATCATGTTTTATCGCATTAAAATAAGACTAAAATCTTGTCATCTCTCAAACAGGAGACTGAGGATTTCCTTTCCAAGTTGGTGGTGAACAAGACGGTGACAGCCAAGATCGACCGACTGGAGGGGTTGGTTCACTTCAGGAAGAGTAAGGACCCCAACGACGTGTTGAACGAGTGGTCTCACAACATTAACGCCGTGATGAACCTCGTCAACAAGACCACTCACCTCATCACCAAGGAAGAAATGGTCCACAAATTACACTAGCTGGAATAAAACTACCCTCAATATTTACACTAGCTGGAATAAAATCTCCATTAGCTGGAATAAACACCCCTTGTACTATAATATAAAACTGTAGGACTCTCGATAAAATCTTACTGTACTTTTTTCATATTGGTGAATAAAACTCGAGAAATGTACGGATAGAAGTAAGTACTTGAGAATAAATGCTTAGTTTTCTGAGGGGTTCTGTCACTCGTCGGCTTATTGACCGAGATGTATAATCGATGGAAAATTTTGAGATGTGTATGGTAATGTTATATGAAAACAAAAATAAATATTGTAATGAACCTTGAATATGTTTGTTGCTTGTATAGGGGTCTCCCTTTTTAGAAAAAAAAATTGTTTGCTTTTAGGAGGAATCCTCAAAAACTGGGAAAATTGAAACAGTTTAACGATTCGTAAATACATGTACACTAACCAAGCAGTTTCTCGAGTTCGACTTCTTAATTTCTCAACATTTCGCTTCGTTCAATGAATAGTCAAACTCAAATTCTGTACAAAAGATTTATTACGAGTACGCAGCATGTTTTACAAAATATATCCATCAAGAGTATATGCATGAACGCTGCACATGATGTCTTATTTATAACACTAACAGGAGTTCCTATACACTAGGAGTTCCAAGCCGGACACACTGGGCAATCTGTTAGACATTTTTGGTCTCAGGGTTCCCTTCCAAGCACAATATAAAGTACTTGTTCCTCAGAGGCCTCTCCGTTTTAATTCAAAAGACGTCTTCAAACTTATTTTTAAACTTACTGAATGTATTCGTTACCAGAGCACCTAAAATGTT
Source organism: Lepidonotus clava (assembly GCA_936440205.1). Classification (NCBI taxonomy): domain Eukaryota; kingdom Metazoa; phylum Annelida; class Polychaeta; order Phyllodocida; family Polynoidae; genus Lepidonotus; species Lepidonotus clava. Next base: position 19,021,891 of record OW387135.1, read on the forward strand.
ACGTCTAATTTGCATTGCTGGACTGAATTTTGCATAGCGAAAAATCTGTTAAGAGAAACAAGTTTTAGTAGTTAAGCTTTTTCTAACGAGTATCTTGTGGTACAAAATATGAGGCGATCATTAACAGTAAGAGTGAGAAAAACAATTAAGAGCTTAGTATATATAGCGGCTGGAATACGGTCCATGGGCCGCCATCTATAATATTTAGTCGGGAAATCACAGTTCAACAAATTTAGAATAATCTTTTCTTACATGTTTTTGATAGGAACAAGATATCCTCATAATAGGAAATGTACAACGATTGAATCAGTTGTGTATATGGATGATAATGATTCTAGTTTCATTAACCAACGAACATAGTAGGTGGCACGAGTTCCCACGTGCGTTAAGTAATCTTGGGAAACATATCTCAACCTTTTTGCTGTGATTAAGTTTTGCTTTACAGTTGGTAAGATGTAAGGCTTGTTCAATAATAACAAGACAAGGCACTTTTTAACATTCTTTTGGGACAGATTCACAGAAGAAGCGGTACAAAACTTAGTGTAAATCTGTATCGACATAATTATTAAATATCTTTGAAATTTCACAGAAAACATTGCATCCGGCTCAAGGTATGTCGATCACAACTGTCTTCTCTTTAAGACTACATAAAGTATATCCGAAACGCATTATCTAGTTATCAAACCGTATAAATAAGTTCAAATTTAACTTTTTCTCAGCTGAAGATGCTTTAACAAGAATATGTACACTATAATCAGTCTATGCAAATTACATGTTTTTTTCCTGGTAACAACTCCGAATATTCATAACTATTCTACTAGTCCATCTTTCAAGGTGTGAGACAAACCTTTTTTTATATCATTAATGGGACGAAATTGCTAGAAAAATAGACATTTTACTGAGGTTTTAATCGGAGACCAAACTGTACAGAGGCACTTGGTCTGTGGTTTCTTTGTCATATCACAATTGCTGCCTTTAAACCAAGTGTGTATTTTATTCAGGCATGTGTATCTTTTTTAAATAGCTTTACCGCATTGTATGTGATGCAAAAACAAAGTCGTGAGGACTATCCTTTTGTAGTTTGAATAGCATATTCTTTTGCAAAGAACCAAAACAGAACCTGGTACATTGCACTGAATTTGTCTATATAATTATGTCAGGCAGTGCATTGTATAATATGATGTAATTATTGACTATATATTTTGCATAAGTTTACCTCAAAATTCTTTTTCGCCACATTTGACAAAACATACGGGACTACAAAATGTATTACGATATCTATTACATTAACAACATCAAATGGTGCTTACCATCTCCATATATATGTACAAAACATTACAGGTATTGATGGGATTTTGTTGACCATGTGTTTCAAATTGTGAACACTGTAGAATATAGCTTTTAACCAGAGTGTTGAGAGTAATATAACCTTCTCAACATATTTTGAATTCATCAAAATTTAATACTTATAGTTTCCTTGAAAACTAACAGCGGATGGGAATTGCACACGAGTGGGATATTTTCTGTTGAACAACAATCGTGTATACATGTATACATATGAGATTCATTTCATTGTTGAAGGTGAATGCTTGGGTTATATTCAAAACCTAACAATTTCATAAATATGCTAAGACCTTTAGAAATATATTATAAGTATAGGACCACTGCAGCTCCAAGAAGACCTGGAATCACCTTTGAAAAGAAGTATAGTCATCTTCCGTTTTTTCATACTTGTGATTAACCCCTTCAACCCTCTATTCCTGAGGATAATTGTTAAAAATGTGTGTGGACTACAGAAGAAATGCTTTCTAAAGCTGCAAACCATTTGAAAATATTCCTTTTAGAAGCTTAGATATGATCGTTTGAACTTCCCTACTTCCCGTACAATTGAAACCCTCCAGTTCTGATAGTCATCTTTGTTTCCATGCTATGGTAACTTGAACTTGGACTTGTATATTTAGAATAAAAAGCATTTCTTATTCAGAAAAATGTTTAAAATACAATAACTTTTGATTGACTTGGTCTATTATCTAACTGTTTGAACTATAAGACAGAAAAAGATATTTCCTACATTACCAATGAAAATTGTTCCATTGACTCTGAATGTTCTTTTTTCTGTAACCATGGCAACCTAACAACCTTATTTTATGAAGGATTTTTTTGAAAAAAACACTCCATCGCAAATTTCCCATAATGCATCATTTGCAAAAGATTTGATATTTCTATGAAAATCATTGAATTCTCAGGAAACTTCTACCTAAGTCAAACTTTTCTACAAAATTACATGAAAAAATGGTTTTTTACCAATAATTCCTTAATTAATGCTTTCAAGAGGCTGATTTCCTAGAAAAGGCAGATTTGCCCTCTATTGACCATAACCACCTTCACTGGAACACATGTTCTAGAATATCTAAACATCATAGAATAATGATACAAAAAGTGTAAAGTTCCTTGGAACTTTGGGAATATTTTGTTATTTACCTCATGAGTGTAGGTGAAATACCCATTTTATAACCAGAATAAACCTATAAAAGAGGTGCCATTTTATGGGTAACACTCATGTGGTGGCCAAATATGGCCTTATGGGGTGGAAGGGGTTAATACACAAAAAACTGTTTTTTTCCTTAATGGGAATTTGATGTCCAAGCATCAGAACAAGGGTCACATAACAATATAATTATGTCAAGTGGTCACATAACAACTATGTCAAGTAGAAGATAATCTGCAGTTGATATCTTACTTGATGAGTCAACATACATATCAGATATATCTTTACCACACACACAAATTACTTAACATTTCCTGATTGAATGCTATCTTGGCTGATCATTTGAAGAAGTCTTGCATATATATACATGTAAAGTCTTTAGATCATAACTATATTAGTTCAAGCGAAGTGCAAAAACGTGAACATTATAACTGTTAATCACCCTATACATGTTAGGGTAGGTGGGACCTTCAAGTCTTTTAACAAAGATCTAACACATTCTCCCAGTCATACGCATTTTTCAAAGAACTGGTTTGAAAATAATATAGAAAGGACAAAAACTCAGGGACTTAGACTATGACATGTACACACATCTCTAATAAATGTGTTACGTGCATATACTTTTCATATAAATTTGGGACATTCTCTTAGGAATTCTCGGAGGTCACATACTTTTCCGTATAAATATATACAGCATACAAAAACACAAAATAGTTTGACAGATCTCATCTCTCCGCGGTTAGTTACACGGGGCATCCTTCCCTCTTCGGCTCCACCTGGCGACGACTTCTTTCATCCAGCTCTCAGCACCATGCCTTTATTTAACTTTTTAAATATCTTTTTTTAATTAATCAAATTTTTTTTTTTAATTTTTAATTATTTTTTTTAATATATATATTTTAAAATTTTTAACTAATTTTTTAAATATATATTTTTTTTATACTGTTGAAACTATCACAATCACACGGCGTTAATGGGTACAAGGCGGCATTCCTTCTCTCTCCAACGATGAGTCTTCCATTACAATCAACACACGCTCAGAGTTTTGGCGGGACTGTCCACACTGATTACGTCCCCTCTAGTATGGTCCGGGCCGGTTGCTGAAGTAATACAATTGGTTATTTAGACACATGCAAAAACCAACGGGGGTAAGAAGCCAACAATACAAAATAATCGTCTGATATCATTCCTGTTGAATTCTCCTAAGAAATACGAGTATACTGAATAAGATTATATGAAGCTTACAAATGTGTATATGTAACTACCGGTATATATAACTATACATTTAATATTTGAATTTTCTTATAAACATTTAAACATTTGAAAATAGTAGATAGATCTAATAGACGAAGCTGGTACTTGCACTTGCATTTAAGTGAAAAATACTCGTAGAACCAATCATGTTCAGTACCAATTACCATTTTTCAATCAAAAGGGATTTAAAGATGAGATCATTTTTTAAAAACTACTATATATTTCTCAGATTATTGACAGTTCACCCAGTGCTTGAAGTGGAAGGAAAGTCCGTCAAACAGTGTCAGTGCAGATCAGTCAACCAACACTTCACTCTGTTAGTCGTTTTGTCAGGAATTTCACGACGATCATACTATGTATAGTTTAAGTAAGAGAACCGTATTAAAATGCACTTTCAGTGTAAATAGTGCATCCCTACAAAAGGCAAAGTTCCGATTTTGTTATAGTTTTGAATTGGGAAAGCTATAGAAGGTGGTAACCTTTTGTAATTTCAAAAGGCAGAAGATATTACTATCTACTAGTAGTACTACCGGTATTACCTAAAGGCACTAGGTAGACTATCAGAATGGTTTCCCCGAGATTTCCCTGTCCCGTGGCAATTTTTCCCTGTGTCATATCCACCAAGTTTTTTCAAATTCAAAAGCCTCTGCATGCAGAAAAAAAAAGGACAACCCAACAACAAAAAGTTGAATCACTAATATATTGAGAATCAGGAATTTCAGAAACTGGCCAAATGAAATTCCCTGTGTTTTGGGAAAATTTGCAAATTCCCTGTGTTTTCCCTCTAAGGGATTTTTTTTTTGCCATTTTCCCAGTTTTCCCTGTGCTGTTGGTACCCTGAAGGGATGTGATGATAACCAAGACTTTGGGCCCAGAAATGCAGAATGCTTAGGATCAAAATCTAATCAAATCAAGAGATGGAGGTTAGTAATGATTTTTTCCCAGGCAAAATGAACATGCCTTGCCAGATCTGACGCGTATTATATAAATGAAAATATATCTTTTTGTCGTCAATTGTTCCTCAGTCTCACAACAGACTCAGTCTCACCCATGACAAACTCTCTGGGAGAAACACCTCCATGTTAGCCCCAAAGTGTGCTCAGAAGTGTGTTGCAACTGTGGATTGTTTGATAAAATCCGGAGTATACCAAGTTGTTCTTTTATTTGCAAATGAAGTCGACTTGGTCAGAAGCCGCCGAAAGGAAGATGTTCGCTCAGATAAGGATACATCTTTTTCTTTTAAAGATATGTGAGGATTTTTCTTCAATGAACCTTGTGCCTTTCCTGTAATCCCAAACGTAATCGAAATACATTTATTAAAAGTAAACATTTCGAGCTGGTTCCACTAATTTTGCATGGTTCCGCTTGTGATATTGTTTGAAAAGTAACATAAAATGTCCAGTACCGCTTTTTGAAAACAAAGATAAATCAAACTAGGGCCACCCATCCCCGACTGTAATATCCATGTATGAAAGGAGTTGTACTCTAATAGAGTAGCGAGGGTAAAACTAACGGAGCGCTTATTCACCCAGTGGGAAGCAAGTCTGTAATGTGTTAACCCAGTAGGAAGCGAATTTTAAATGCGTCACCCCAGTGGGAAGCAAAGTCTGCAAAAAAAAAGTCTGTAATGCGCCACCCAATGGAAAGCAAATTTTCAATGGGTCATCCCAGTGGGAAGCAAAAAAGTCTACAATGCGTCAACCCAGTGGGAAGCAAGTCTGTAATGCGTCACCCAGTGGGAAGCAAGTCTGTAATGCGTCACCCAGTGGGAAGCAAGTGAGCGCTGATACGTTACCGGGGTGGGGCGGCGGGAGTGATGCTTTACGCTCGTTACACAAAAGACTCCCAATCCCGACTCCTAGCTCTTATCCTGTCACCGCCATGCATGGGGCTCCTGGGGGGCCGTTTGCGGGCCCCTGCATGCACGGGTGGTCTGCTAAAAACAATGGCTTTTAGACTGGCTTCATCATCATCCAATTCAGCCCTGGAAAGACAAACTGGCAGGTGTCACCACTATAGCAGCAGCACTATAGCTGAGAGCAGGCAGTGAAGAGCAAGCCGCTTTCTGTGCTGAAATACTCAAGGTGACCACACACAAATAACCCTTTGCAATTTTTTTGTTCTTTTTTAAAGTAACTACTTTCTTTTTATTGTAAATTTCCTTCAAATGTTTTCAAGAATTTGCTAAGATTTTGAAAAAGAATGAAAAACTAAGGAAATATGATTAGCGAATAGTGAATGTACAAAATTTGGTTCCAGTATTTTGATTTTCAATAAATCCAGAATGCAGAGGAAAATTTTGTTGCAAACAATTTCCAAAATTCATCTTTTCTCAATAAACATTTTTTTTTTCAATTCAATATATTTTTTTCATTTCAATATTTTGTTCTTATATTTTTCACGAATTTTCCCCATGCTGTGGTCACCCTGAAAGATGTTGGTAGTAGTAGATGATAGGACACTGGAGGAGCCTTGCCTGTTGGCCGCCCAGAGTAGGCGGCGGCTGCCCGGACCACCTAGCGCGAGTCGCGGGCTCGCTCGTCTTGGTACGTTTGGCCAGGGACCAGTTGCTCTGAAGGGGAGAAGATGGTCATTGTCTCTGACAGCCCCCTCCCTCCTTCTTCTTTTTAATTACTTTTCCTAGAAAGTCTGGGTCAGCCCCCCTCCCTTCTTTTAAACCTGATTATTTTTCCTGAATAGGGTTTCTCATCACTCTTTTTTTAATGTGGAATGTATGTAGCAAGCTCTGTGGCCCCCCACCAAGCTGGGTGAGTCTGACAGTCTGAGCAAGAACTGAGCTGCTCATAAGTCTAAGATTGAGTTGCTCATAGTGAAAAAGCATTGACACTTGATGTTTGAGACGTCACAGTCATACGACAGTCATTATGCAGTCCGTTATTTCTACACAAGCGATAGACCTATTTTACCTGTATAAGTATTTTTTTTTGTCGACGGAAAGGAAATAATATTGATTTAAAAGACACGATGGAATGGCGTTTTAGTTCCCATATCAAGCACTGAGTTTTCTGTCACATTAACTTTGAACTATGTATACATGAAAACATGTACATTTAAAATTATCATTTTCATTTCAAACCTCATGATCTGATTTCTGCCAAAGCGGTTATAATGGAAAATGTTACAACCATATTGATAAGCAAATGCATTAATTTTGCGTATGTAAGCATCTAGGCATGGATATTGTTAATGCATCGCTGTTTTAATTCAAGCTTTCATGACTGGTGTCTGCATTACACTTTTGTTGAAGTTTTTCCCATGTATGTTTAAGAAAAGGCCATCTATGTTTAAGCTTGGGGCATGTTGACTAGGATCTGTCCTGGGTTGGGTTAGGACCCTTCCTGGGTTTGGTTATGGCCTGTCCAATGTTGGTTAGGATCTACAAAGCTGGCAACGATGTAGGTTGGATCACCGATGTGACATCACTGCCTCCCGCAACCACAAAGCAGCTATGAGAACTGTGCAGAAAGGCTGAAGCCCCGTCAGCTACGGGAGGTGCAACGAGTATAGAGACCGGATAAATAGAGACTGGAAAGCACGGTTTTTAGCCTATATCATTAGTTTTTTTTTTACATGATTTATTTTGTTTTATGTTTATATATCAAAAGCTGGATGGGTTAAATCAATAAGTTTGTGACCCACAGTTGGTCATTACCTGGCTATTTTTGGTGGCCGAATAATATTTAGGCTGACCCTCCTACATAAACTATTTTCACTATTATTGAGAAAATAGCTTTTGTAATTTTTTATTCTATTTTTTTAAAACAGTTATTTTGTAGGATGATCATCCTTAATTTGATCCATTCAGTGGCCAGGTGACACAACTTAAAGAGTACAAAGGTACGTTTCCACGTTTGAAGGTGACTTTCCATACTAGCGCTGCGGATGCAGATTGTCCATGTATGGTATGCAGAGGCTAATTTCCATCTATGTGTTGTAGAAGCGGATTTTCCATAGTATGTGGAATGTGGATGGTATCTGGAATTCCATATCTGGAAATCTGCATACCTTCTGTGGAAAGTTTGTATGTGCAATACAGGTAAGGAAAGGGTCTGGAGTACAAAACCAGGCTGCTCCAGCTGCATAAAATTGCCTTTCCATATATGCGTTTCAGCCACAGATTTGACATATATATTTGCTGACTTTCTGTTGATTTATCACTCGCACTGCCGATGAGTGGTGCCTACAGAGGGCAGTGTGCAGTGAGTGGCCGTACGTAACGCTCCTTGATTTCACTATTTTCATTAACTTTTGAATCTTGTTTGGGTGATAAAATATAGAAGATCCTTAGGGGATGTCATCGGGTCTAGGTACAAACCTCTGCGCAGCGTACTGCCCGCGGGCTTCACCCTTGGGCAGTACGCTTCATCCTTTGACCCTCGGACCCCCCCATGGGTCTTCTTATTTTAGAAAGATCTGCCTCTCCATGAGATCGGTTCTTTAGGCATGGACGAGTGGAGTTTGTATTTAGGGTATGCAGATTTCCACATATATGGAATTCCAGATACCATCCACATGCCACATATTATGGAAAATCCACCTCTACAACACACAGATGGAAATTTCACATATGGAATTTCTGTACTTTTTCATATACCCTCTGCACATCATAATATTGAAAATCCGCATCCACAATAAACGTATGGAAAAGCGCCTTAACATGAAAAATTGCTGTCGATTCTCCGCACATTTGGAAATGCATGTTTCCAGTCTCTATAATCTCCAAGTCGGTGAATGGGGGGAGGGGGAGGGTGAACGACCAGGTGCTATATTAACAAATCCACCGGCGTAAAAACTCCATGTCCTCCACAGGAGGAAGAAGAGGGAGAGAGCTGCAGGAGGAGGAGTAGTGCTGCTTACTTGTAGTAGTGTGGGGGGTTGGGGGGCGTGGCGCCCCCGTAGCCGCCTCCCCCACCACGCCCCCCGTACCCCCCTTCGTTGGACGCCGGGTAGGCGGGCGGCCCCCCGTTTCGCGAGTAATTGTCTCTACTGTAATTGTCCCTATAGGGCATGGCGGCTGGTGGGGCCCGACCACTCGGGTGGCCTTGGTCGGTCACATAGGCCGAGTTGGGAAGGCCCCCGCGTCCGCCCGGCTGAGCTTTCCTCCGATTATAGCTGCACATGCAAAAAGGAGAAATGGAGACAAAAAAATCAGCCATTTTTTGTTTGTGGATGGGCTGGTGGTTGTGTATTGCATGGATAGATGGATGGAATTCGGTCGTTTGAACGTGTTGGTTGGTTGGTTGGAAGGGAGTGCAAGCATAGGTTATTTGGCAAACATGAAGACATAATGCACTGCGCGAGGTCAGGGGCAGAGAATGAGAAGCTCGTGTTGGGGTACACGAGGTCAGTGTCGAGCGAGGCGTCCCCTGTCGAACTGAGCAAGCATTAGACACATACTCCTGCACCCTCAATGCCAGGCTCAAAAACAAATCACAAAGTTTATCATAATTATATTTATGGTATTATTGAAAAAAATTACTTTTCTTTAAGTTTTGAAAAAAAGAATACATCCCAAAATTTTGATTAAAAAAGAGTTTTTATTTATTTAAATTTTTTTTTAATTTTGAAAGGCCCATTATCTAAATGAGTCTAGATCTTCCTCAACGTAGCTATCGGGATGAGACTCAAGTTATATCTACTTTTTCTACGAAACTGAAGTGATTATCTTTTATGATTTGTATCCAAGTTTGTTGTGCAACACAGCAACCCACGAAAAAGATATTTGCTCCTCAGTCAGTTCATTAGGCCACAAATACCACCAGTCCTTTTATACCGTTTCCAATATGAAACAAAAATCTAATGATATTTTCCCTCCACTCCCAAAACTACCAACATGACAGTTCAATCTTTTTTGAATGAAATTTCATTATGAAATATTTACTTATAAAACTCATGAATAAAAACCAATTTTGTTTATAACCAAAATATAAATCCTTTATCAGAGTTTTTACCAGGAAATTATGCAATTGTCATGCGGTTATATTAAGAGAACTATAAATATTTCTAGTTCGAAATTTCATTATTTCTGTCCAAAGAAACGGTGGTACTTGTGGCGTAATTGTATGCAAATAGCAGGCGACTATATGGGCGTGTGTTAAGAATTAACCAGGCGTTGACACACATACCCTCCGCCAACCAGCTTATATGTTCTTCTGCTACAAACAAAACAACAGCAAACCGACACGATGAAACGACATGCACGTACAAAACACTTAAAAACTATAAAAAAAAAAGTGTCCATGAAAATTTCTTTAAAAATCAAAGACCATCGAATCTGGTTGTGAATATCTGAAAACCAAAACTAAAAATGTTTTTCTTTTTAAAAATGGTCAGATTCAAAATAAAATTCCGAGCTGGATCTAAAAGAAAGGGGAGCTCAAGAAAGAAAATCAGAGTGTTCTTAGTATGTAGTTTCAATCTTTTTTTAAATGTAAACTACCGTAAAATCTCGTTTATGAATCGACTCATTTTATAGGACGTACACTGACTTTTTTAACTTGCATTTTATGCCGAGTAGAGTTCCTATGCATTAAATACATTCTGTTCAAATTGAAAGATTGATCTTATTACAAGCATCCTTTACTTTTGTAAATAAACGAAAGGTATCAGAATGAAAATGCATGCTGTACCCAATATCGATTTTGAACTAAATTAACATGATCATTTATAAACGGGATTTTATGGTAGTCAAAATATGACGGAAACTTATTTAGTTTGAAAAACAATTAATTGTGCCAATGTCTTTTTCAAAGTATATGTACTCTTCATCTGTTTCCCAATGTGACTTGGTTTAAAAACGATTTAAAAATATAGTTGGGTGGGCAACTATACCGGACTCAGGAAAAAAATCCTTGAACTTGTATCTTTGAAAACAAAAGATGTCATCCCCAAAAATCAACGATGCTCTTTCAAAATCCATGCTTCAGCACTGCAATTCTAGCAGGACACACACAGAAAATACATGAATTTCTAATTCTGAATAAAATTTTGCTTGATCAGAGAAAATAAATGTTATTGAATTAAAACAGAAAAATAACATTATATACATAATTTTAAGTACTATGTTTTAAATCTATTCTACATTTACCTCTGAGAGGGCTTCATCCTACAACATAACTTTCAAATGGAGGGATGCTTATTAACTGTTGGTAATGCTCGTTAATTACTGGATAATTATATAGATAAACTCGTAGATCTAAGTCCCTCATGGAACGATCTGGATTGTACATGTATATCTATTTGATTTCTATTTCTATCCCTGTTGAAATGCAGACCCACTGCTTAATGATATCTTTATAATTGTAATTACGTCAATAAAGCAATGCTACTTCGTGTTCTTCTTACGCTATTTGTAATTAAAACAAACCAATCAAAAGAACCATTCCACAATCCTTTTGTTTTTCGTCAATTCCACATCTATCAAGCATTTTCTATCTCACTCAACCACTTAGAATGATAATGAAATCACGTTTGCAGAATATTCACTAAAATGTTCTACACCAACAGGGAATATCCAAAGAATCTCATCTTCTGAGTGACCAAATCGGATTGGTTACAAAGCATATAACCAACCATTTGCTTGGGGAACTATGGGGTTGATAGAGCTGGAAATACTCAACAGGGTTATAAAAGACTCTGATTAGACTTTTTCCTGAACTTTTCTATAAACTCTTCAGATTTTCAAGGAAAATCCTCAGAGCTTGCAAAAGTATAGCCCAGATCAATTCAACGGCATCGGAATTATTCAGAAAAATACTTTCTTAATATATCTCAAATTTCATAATTTTAGTTTAAAAATTCGAAACGGTCAAATTCTTAATAGAAATGATTGGAATTCCATATCTTTTTGTCAGTTACCCAAGTTTCATGACTTTTCGTTCAGATTTTTTTTTTGAATTTTTTTTTTTCAAATCCAGGTTTTAAGCGAGTCTCTATGAGAACCCTGCTCAAGATCACCAGGGGATTTCTTTTTCATTTGAGAAAGGGGAGGGTTGCATGGGGGATGGGATCAAATGAGTTAAGTCGGAGATACCAGAACTGTTATTGAAAGTGTACAGTTTGCAAGGGGTGCCCTCGGGGTTCTGGTGAAAAAACGTGCCCCCCTGGAGGCACGAGCGGGTAGAAAGAGGTCATTTTTTCATCCAGTTGGCGCCACAAATGGGGGAGAACAGGAATGGGGGTGGACGTCCATGCGCTTACCCAAGTGCTCTCCCTGGAATGGTGAAAGTTGGCCCACAGGACCGAATCAAAGGTATGTTCAACAAAGCTAATTGTGATTAATTTTATTTCGAATTTTTGGGTTTGGGTGATTTTTTTTTCAAGAAGATATTGAAGTTTGCATGCTAAGTGCACTGGGTGTGCTATGTATGGAGAAAAGTATACTAGGAAGTTAGCCTGATTGGTCCACAAGTTTAAGATGATAACTTAATTCAACAGCACTGAACCATAACTTAATTTAACAGCACTAAACCATAACTTAATTTAACAGCACTGAACCACAAAGAATCTCGACTTAATTGAGCTTTAACTAAAGCTTAAAGATTTGACACTAACATGTTGACACTCAACTACCGGTACTAGAATCAAGGAACACTTGACTACTAGAAATGACAGCTACAAGAGTTTAAACTTTTCATCAAACTCAAGTCCTTCGCAAAAGTAAGGACAATATGTTTAGCAAGCCTGGTGCAAATTGGTGAATTGGAGTGCATCTTTTAGACATTGCTAAATCATTAGCTGTACAAACTTGGGTCAATGGAATCATGCTAAAACTGCAGTGGCATATTTTAGATGGATTGTCTTGGTTAACTACTACTTTGAAGAGGACATTGGCACAATTTGATAGGTTCATATACAAGTGGAGGAAATCATAGCAAAAAAATGAAAATGCAAACTTTATCAGAAGCTTAAAACATGCACGACATGCCACTAGGAGTAAGAACAGATAATTTGATCAAGCTTGTCTGAAAACAGTGAAATGCTGAAAAGAATCATCTTAAGCATGAAATGTATATCAACGACTTTGCACTGATTTGCAGTCATTAAATACTTTGAATTACATTACCTTATCATAATTAATTTATCTGATTACATTATTTATATCAATCAACATGTAATCACTAATCAGATTTTTATCTATTTATTTTAAAGTATTATAATTATTTTGTAAAAGCATCTTTATTAAATATTTTAACTTTAAAGAAAAGGATAAAATACCTTAGATAATAGGAAACACAAAGGATGTTACTGTATACAGTTAGTATAGGTCTGGTAGGCAGTGTTAGTAATTCTGACATGCATTCTTATGTATAAGGGTTAAAGTTTCACCCAGAGTGAAAACGCCATTAGCAAACATTCAGAAATGTGTGCTTTCCTTTAGTCTTATCTCTCACCAATGCACACATCTCTGAATTGCAAAAGTTCACCGTGCAGTGATGCGTAAAAATAATAAAATATATACATGTATGTCTCTACGAAACCACACGCACATACATATGTATATAGTGACAGACAAAAAAACTAGATTAGACAAGGACAGAACAACTTACTCTTCAAGAGGGATGTTGTCGCCCGGGAACATACCACCCGAATACGCATCAAAATTCCTGTTGAGAAAAGCAGGGCTTCTAAGGGGTCAGAGGTCTTAATAGTTACAAGGTCAAGCCAAGCCAGTCTGCCAATGAATCAGGCGCCGCCGCTGATTGCATGGACGGCACTAACTCTTATCAGGGGGTGTTGTTATCTCATGTTATCTCAATCAGCGAGACCTGAGGCATGCTTAGTACTACCCCGTCCTCGGTGTGTGAATCGTCGGAGGGGTGCCGCAAGTGAGAGGGGTGGGGCCGGTATTTACGTCACTGATCAGATTAATCAGGCATTTTATGATTAGTGACTCATGGTTAGTTACTCTGCCCATCGCAAATTTTTTTACAATGATGATGTTTTGCGAGAAAGATGTCAATACTTATCGTGGCAGACTGAGTCACTAATAACAAGTCGCTAATCATAAGATGCCAGATTAAACTTATCAGTCACCATGATGTGGCCCAGGGTCGATTATGCATTTGTGAGTTGCTGAGATCAAATCAAACTAAATGAGAAGAGGAGAGAGGAGGAAGAAGAGATGTTGCTGCAAAAAGTTAAGTGGGGGTAGGGAATAGGTGGGAATGGGAGAAATGGCTAGGGTGGGACTGGAATCACTCTGACTGGGAGGGTGCCGTGTTAGTGAGGTCAGGAGGAGAGTGGATAGAGCAGGGGTAATATGACCCATAAGGGTCTCGATTCAGCCAATCAAAGAAACCGGAACTACATAGTTTTTGACCGGAACTAGTTTGAGAAACCACTTTAAAACATAACTTTTTTATGAGTATTGAATGATTTTTTAAAGGATGGTTCATCTTCATAATCTTATGTGGTAGGATAGGGATGAAAATGAAATCTTTACATCTATGCATGAAGGGATGAAGTAACAAGGTGGTGGAACCCGCATGGTCGGTATAGAATAAAGGGTATGGGTTTTTGACTAGTGTAACTCAGGCTAGGAGGGTGCTGGGTTAGTGAGGTCGTGAGGAGAGGGGGTAGTAGGTCCCCGTCGGCGTGGAATACGCCCCAATATATCTACAATTTGGGATTCATAATTCCAATCATAACAGTAAAGGAAAACCATCCAAATGGTTGTGTCAAATAGAACAGAGAAAGAGAATGCAGGGCGAAACAGCCAAGGGATGAGGATGAAGATTGGGGGAGGACAAGATGCACAGGGGTGGAACGGAACGTGTCAGGGGAGGGGGAGGGGGTCCGAAATAAAAAGAGAAAAGACAAAAAGGCAAAGATAAGACATACATCATCGGTATGGAAGGCGGCCGCCCAGAAGGCTGACCTGCTGTTCTGTCGTCCACCAGTCAAGGCTGGAACGGAGGCCAGAGACAAGATCACAATCATAATAGGCCAAGTAGTGTTTATATATTATATCTAGCTTTAAAAAGTAAAAAAATAATAATAAAAAAAAAAATGAATTAAAAAAAAAAAGTAAAAAATTTCAGATAAAAGTTTTTAAATAAAGGGAAAAAAATAAAAAAAAATTAATGGGGGCAGCAGCAGCGATGTACAGGCGCCAGTGGGATAACTTGGCGGGTTATGATTAACGAAAGCTATTTTGGTCAATTAGTCAAAGAGTGTTCAAAGCAATTCATTCATAAGCTCCAAGTGCCGATTCTATTAATATGTGGTCGTTTTTTTACACACAAAAAAGAAGTGATGAGCTGTGACCTTTAAATAAAACCTTTAGATAAATGATAAACAGAGCACTCGTCGGGACATAGGCGAGTGGGGCCTTTAGAAGAGTAACATAATGTTGTAGTTTATACCCCGTGAGAAAAAATAAACAAGACTGGAGAAGTTCGGGTGAATAATGAAGATTTTGTGTTTAAAGTTGTGATTTAAAGACAAATTAGAATCAAAGTGTATTGGGTTAAAAGTCGAGGCTGTATCGGTGCACAAGGATAGCTTGCTGTTTAGGAGTTGTATTTTTTTTTAAAGAAAATATTTTATGAAAAATTTCAATCAATTTCAAAATTAAAAAGATTTTTTTATTTCTGAGTAAACTTTTAAAGATCGTAAAGCAACGGAATAGCAATCCTTGTGCACTGATAACCACATGGTTAATATTAGATCAAACCTTATAATACAGCAGACAAATCAAATCAATGTCAATATACCTTAGATTTGTCTAAGTTCATGCACAAACCTGTATTACTCATTTATAGAAACAAGTCAATGTTATTTATTAGAAAACAGTCGCCTACAACTCAATATCAAAATTAATCTTTATGAAATTGGGGCTTACATTTTAAATCTAGGTATTAACCATGTTATCAAAACGACGTGCAAAAAACACTACTAACCACTCTACATTTAACTAAATTATATCAAAGTTCTATGATATAACTTCTTTAAATAATTCTGGCCCTTTAGCAAAGGGTTATGTAGAGTGGTTTATTTACTACTAATGCTTCCTAGTTCTGGCGTCACCTTCAAATGGCACAGAAGAATTTTTATATCAAACAGGATTTTTTTTCCCTATTTGTTAAATTTTCTCGTTTTTTTTTTCTACATTGCACTTTTATATATCTTTTAAATCTCTTATGTTTCTGTGCCATTAAGGTGCAATAAAATCACATGCTAGGATTTCAAAACCGTGCAGCTCTGAACTATTTCCTCCCGCACTATGCTACTTACCAAAAAGACTGCAGGTTAAAAACTAAAACATCTCCTATGTTCGAGAAGAATGTATGCATATGCAAAATGCTTTCTTTTTCCAGTAACATACATTGAATATACAGAATCTATCTCAACATGCGTTTCCCCGGGACTTAGCTTTGACTTAAAAATTACATGTTTGGCTTGATAAAAAAACCCACTAACAGTGGCATAACAAGATCTCCTTGATATTACAATCCATTAAATATTACTTTTAAAGTATACAAAATTGTATTTTGTTACAGCAAAATATTAAAAATTACCAATTACCACTGAAACCACATGTTTATTTTTAATATTCCAGCAGATTAAAAATTAAATATTTACATTTCAAGCCCTACCCTCATTGCTTTCTACCATGAGCTACAGCGAACAACATTCCGTGAGCCATCACACCGCAAATTAGGGGACAAAGGATAAAGGCCACTCCAAAAAGTTAGTTTCCTGTCAACTGGCTGGCATAAGTTTGCAAGTCTTAATAATTATTTATCTATTTTTTTTGGTAAGGAGGTTATAGAAATTTGCAATTTTCATATTTTTTTTTGGAAGGGGAGGGGGTGAAGAAAAACATTTTGTCGGCACTTTAAGACGCATTAGCGGTCAACAGGAAACTAACTCCTCTTAAGGGTGGCCTAAAAACGGGCTCAAAAACAAGTAATACGGGATCTTTTCTATTATACACGATTCCATTAAAATTTAGAGAAGTACGAGCCAACTTACGGGTCGTCGAAGCTCTTGGTGTCGGTGGGGTCGTACTCCTCGGTCTTACGGTACGACCCGGCCAGGTGTACGGCGGCTATAATGGAGGGGATGAAGAAGGCCAGGACCCAGCCGAAACTGAACCAGAAGCCATTCTACAAAGGAAAAACATGGGAAATATTTAAAGCGTATTTACCATAAAATTGTTTAATTTCCTTACAAATGATAAGTAATATGGTTGCCTACATGAAACTTAACGGCTTTTTCGTTGGACAGGTGGATGTTGTTTTATTGGCAAATCAGCGGTGAAATGTTTTGGGTTTGAAGTCCTTCAAAGGAGTTGATTCATACCAAATATCTATCTAGGTATATCCACTTTCAACCTGGTTGAAATAACAGTGAATTATAGTACAAAATCGTAAAGTAGTATATTAATTCTACCCTTTTCAAAACTTGACTGTTCATGTCGACCTCTATTGGTTTCAATTTGATATGTATTTCTTTTATTTTAGAAAGCAATCTGAGATGGCGACTATATTTTCTGGTAGACTTCGGGTACGAGCTGGACCCATTATAGATAGTAAGAAAATCAAAATATATTGGGCATCATCAAGCCACGTCCATTTCAAGTGACCAGACAAATTCTGAAGAATTTGTGACTGATATATGGATTCAGTATTCAGAAAAACTACCTTGGTGAATGCTGAGAGTGTACAGTTAAGATCACTGTAAAAATGTTGTAAAAAATAATTTTATTTGATACTGGGGAAATGAGGGTTTTAAGGATAGGGTGGAGGATAATGTAGAATACTTACAAAGGGATAAAGGAAATCAACACAGCCAACGTTGATGAAGCCGCTCACGGTTCCGTAATGACGGCCACACTTTCCAACATCGTTTCTCAACTGAAATAGTGGAATTTGAAACTGTAAATTTACAAATCACAAAAAATGATTTTATGACAGGAATGATACAACACACAATAATTAGATTGTACGGAGCTGAGGTCATTTATTTACAAGGGTAAACTGGTCAAAGTGGATTTAAAACTTGCAAATGGTCGAATTATGTATTGAAAACCTAAGACGCAGTATTATTGTCTTACAATTGTCATTTCTGATTCTAGTACTTTTTAAATGAGGATTAATGTCTCTTTGATTTAGACCTATTATACTTACTTTATTCTTTGTACCCGTTATAAACTGGGGAATGTCTGCGGCTATCTCATCAGCCGTAGTCATAAAGAGCTATAGAAGAAAAGGAGGATAAAATACAATGAATCGAGTAATATATCCAAACTGAATTGCATAAGAATGCGCATTCAAATATCTAAGTATAAACCAAATACCACATACACGAAAACTAATATTTAGAATATTATTTGAAAGAGATAATTGTAATGATCAAGTCAACCCCAAAAGCATATAGAACTGATTTTCAAACTGGACTACCTTTTAAGTACTTAAAACAAGAAGAATGATTTTAGGATGTACGATTGAATAGTATGCAACATATTGATGACCAAAGTTGGGGTATAAACTACCACAAACTCACAAGAGTAAATTAGCTAACAGCCTCAAATCTTTTTTCGGTCATACCAACACATTTCGTCTTGCAGGGATGTAAGACAGGGTTAATGAAAAAATCTGAAACCCCAGAGAGAAAATTTAGAATAACCTTGAAATGCTATGAAACGTCATATAAGAGATTCTATTTGAAATTTTTTATTTGAGGTGAAGATGTGAAAAATCTGAAATCAGATTAAAATCTGAAAACTTACATCCCTGGTCTTGATGCAGATCTAGACTTCAATACGGTTTTGATTATCAGTTACCGTTTATAATCCAGAAAGCACGCTTTTATCAATAGAAATACCTATCTAGCAATTCTTTCTAAAAATTTAGGTTGAATTTTCATACTTACGGCTACAAGGGTATCTTTGCCCTGCGTGTCGATTTTTGTCTGAGCCGACTCCATGGCGGTGATGAGATTAGTCGTGGTTTGTTTCAAGGTAGGCTACGTGATTAAAAAAAAATTGAACTCATGAAAAACATGCCTCTGGTAATCTGGTAGTAATCACTCAATACAAACTAGCGTACAGAATAGTTTGACCTAAAATACCATGGATTTTCCATTGGTTGTATATTGGTTGCCTACATCCTTTTTAACTGCCAGGGTCATATCAAGACCAGATTTTGGTGATCACCACATGGTGATCATACATGTGGATATACAATAAATTCAGACAGATGAAAAATAATTGTTGAATTTTATTGATTGTATTTGTTTCAAGTAAATGGGACTCAAATATTTGTTCTAAATGTTTCAGAATCATGAATAATGATGAAAATATATTGATCACCAATATGGCGGACAGTCATTTTCAGGAGATGTGACGTCATATGCACAACGTCTATAGGCAGAGTATGAGAAGGACATTTTGATGTAGCAGTATGTTCGTGAACATTGCTTGGAGTAGGCTATGGGTATTTGTATTCACAAAACTTTTATTTTGATCAGTACTTTGCTTTGGGTTCCCTTTAATGACGTCAAATTTGGATCTTTACATACATTTTCAAAAAAGAAAAAAAACACAAAAGAAAGTACATACGTAAATTAAATTTTACATATATTCACTTACTGTATTTTTTGTTCCGTCGATCAGGTTCCTGAGGGCATCTAAGCTTGTACGAAGATCGGCCTGAAAAAAAGTACCGTAAAAGTGCGAAAAAAGAGCATACCATAGGTCCAACACAGGGCTTTGGGATCTCCCACAATAAGGCTGGAAGTGTTGCAGGAGTCACAGTTCGCTGACTGGAGCATCAGAGGACAGAAACATACGTAACATAGACCTCCAGGGTGAAATAAAAGAAAAGAAGCAAACTGAATGTATTCTGGTAATTTGAAAGGAAATAAGGATTCATTAATGGTGAAAACTTGAGTTGTATACATAAGGTGGCAGTCACCGGTAGATATTGAATTATGCAATCGGTTTAAGCTAGATGGTAACATTTGCGCGGGATACACATCATTTCTAATTAAATAGTTTTTTTTATTGTTTTTATTTGTCTTGTTTTGTGGTAGGATGTTTTTGTGATTTCTACAGTGACGAAGGCCTTGTTGCCACTAGAGGGTACTTAGTGAAGCGAAGCATCATAACCTACAGCATTAAATGAATCTATTGCCTTCCCCGTGAATGTATGAGGTTTATCCAAGGCTAAAATCAATGTTAATATACTAAAACCTAAGGTCCCATTCCGATTTTGAAATACGGATACCCTTGTATCAACTCTTTAATTAAGATCGAAACCGTCACAGACTTAATCATTATCTTGTAATTGGGGCACTTTAACCTAAATTTATTTTGCATTCAATCTTTTGATGGTTCACGATAAGTGACTTGGAGATATAAAAGTTACATTAAATGATTTAAAAAATACTGAAATTCTTATAGCTATTTTCACAATATCTAAGAACAACATTTATCGACCATAGCATTTTGGCCACGTAGGTAGTACAGGCTTGGACAATGTATATCACCAAGTTTTGACATGAAGACAAAGCAACAGTTATATTTAGACAACGACTGACTTCCCTAGAAATTATAAGTTATTCCATTCCCAAGAATAATTGATTGTAAAATAAACCTGACGAGTAGATCACAAGTATAAAATAGTACGAAGTGTTAGAAATAATAGATAGTTGGGAACTGAAGCATTCGGGGGCTAACGTCGTAAATAAGAAAGAAAAGGGTCTCATTTTTGATAAACTTCTTTGATGGACCATACATGCCATTAAAGTCATTGGGATCGGAATCAGTCTCAGAGAGCCCTATAAAAACCCTGTTTAGTAAGTTAGATATGTTAACCTAGACCAATATCCCTTTATTAACATCAGTAAAATGCTGATAGAACCTATCAAAATATAAAAGCATTTCCTAATGTTTAAAACTATACATATTCCTATCAGCTAATTTAAAGAAACTACATTTAGAATTTTTCTATCTGCA
Organism: Lepidonotus clava; assembly: GCA_936440205.1. Taxonomy (NCBI): domain Eukaryota; kingdom Metazoa; phylum Annelida; class Polychaeta; order Phyllodocida; family Polynoidae; genus Lepidonotus; species Lepidonotus clava. The sequence continues at coordinate 19,042,620 of OW387135.1, forward strand.
AACGCAATGAAGCAGCTTTTTTGGCAGTGGCTGTGTAGTAAGTAGTCAAGCATTTCAATGCAGAGTGGGCCTTACTTCTCTAAATAGCTTGACAGGGTGTGGGGAACATGTGGCCGTTAAGCCAAGTCACGTATGGGCCCAGATTTTTCGTAACTGATTATCGTAACTTATCAGTGTGTTTATGATTAGCATCTCACAATTCATGACTCCATTCTTCAAGAAAACTCATATACATTCAGCTACATAGGTATGGGTTTTGAAACCAAACGTAATCAGATCTTTTTTTCCTCACCATGGGCACACATGATATTGTCATAGAAGGCTGTGACATCACAACTGTCACTTCACATGCGGTCGCTGAACTGAGCACACCCTCGCCACGTCCTCTACATATTGTAATCAGATCACTGTGTCGACTACTTCACTAAAGAACCACGTCTTTAAATCTTTCATTGAAATTAATCAAACTGTCTTTCAAAGCCCATTTCAAATCAATTAAAATAGCAGAATATGAAACAGATGTCATGTTCTCGTATGACAACACTTACAGTGAAAGCATTTTCAGACAATTCTTTCGTAATTAAACGATGATAAATTCTTGGAAAAATCATGATAAATTTTGAACCACTGAAATCAATTAACTTCTACCACTTTTGTCTTACTGTTCTTGCGATAAACAAGGAATCTTAACCAGTCACAGGGGTGAAATCAAGCTGGTGGGGGGGGGGGGGGGATGCAGGGGGCCCTGAATGCCTTCAGCCTTTCCCTTTGGTATTGACACGGACCATTTTTTATACATTCTCACAGGTGGGCTGAAGGGATAAACCAAACCAGCGATGTAGACTAAGCACACTTCATGCAGGCACCAAAAAAGGGGAAAAATGTCCCCTTTCGCCCCTATTGGTAGCTGCAAACAGTCTACTTCTGCTATTTCGCTGTTTTTTTTCTGTAACGTCAGCCCGTGTGTTAAAATAGCTGATAGGCTGTGTTTCCCTACTTATTCAAACCGTTGAACCTTCCACCTAGAATTTAACCCTTTCCCCAATCTGGCTGTAAGGTTGTGGCTGGGTAAGCAGGCATTGTGCAAGCAAGGACTGGGGTACACCACAACCAACCCTCACTACTTCACTCTTGGGAACCAAGCGCAGGCGGCGGCAGCAGCGACTGCATGCATTCCAAGCTTTGCTGAACTCTGTACAAGGGGTTGGGATATTCTCACAGATGGGCAGAAATAATAGGCCGAAACCAGCGACATAGCCTGAGTGCGCAACATACAGGCACTAGTGGAGGGGAAAAAGTGCCCTCTTTTCCCCTTTACTGCTACTCGCGGGTTAGCATTTACACTATTTCGCTGGTTTTTTTTCTGTGATGTCAGCCCATCTGTGAGAATAGCAGGATGGGGCTACATAAGGTGGATTTTGGTAGGACACTTAGAGTGAGAGGCTATTGGGGTGAAGGAAACCAGGCTTCAGGGGAACCTTATCTATCGATCTATCTGACATTCTTGCCCACAACCTATAACTTTCACCATATTCTCGCAGATGGGCTGACGCCACAGAAAAAAAACCAGCAAAATAGCACAAACACACTACTTGCAGGAACCAATAAGGGGTAAAAGGGGACACTTTTCCCTTTCATCGGTGCCTGCATGTTGTGTGCTTAGTCTATGTTGCTGGTTTTCGCCTATCACTTCAGCCTGACTGAGAGAAAATGGTCATGTACCTGGTCTTGTACCGACTAGATCACCATAAGGCTCTTCTTGTGGCTTGACAGTCTTCTGTCTTACCCTGGTGCACATCTTATGAATCTTCTCATAACAACAAGGGTTATGACAGCATTTATCGGATTTGATTCTCAAATATTAGTGTTATCCGTATGTTAAATTTTTGAACTGATAAAACAAGCCGATTTTCCGTCGATGATGTCTTGAACCTTTTGGACCTTTTGGACCTGGATGACTCATAAGGTATGAACCAAGGTTATGATAAGGCAGTTTCAGGGTTTGAGTCCAACGATCCAGTCGATACTAAGAGCCAAGCAATAAGACTATATCCTGTATCACTTTTTAAGGGGAGCCCCAAACCACATTTCACAAACGTGCATTCAATAACTATATCCTTGCATGCCATCCATTTATAAGCTGTTCTATTATTTTTGGCAATTCTCCACCTTCTCAAACCAATATATCGATAGTACAACGATGTCCTAGTTAGTATGTTTTGAGATTTTCCTTAGCTGTTTTTCAGGAAATGCAAAGGGAAATGCTAATTGATAAGTATGGTGGAAAAACATTTGATTTTTGTGATACTCTTTGCATTTCCTTACCACTCGCGCTGGACCAATGTTAATCATCCACGTAACCCATTCTTCCTTTCAGTTCATGCAGTTAGCGGACCATTCTAGTCTCATTTCCACTATGAGGCCCTCTATTAAGTACAAGGGGATGGGAGGGGACAGAAATCCTGGAAAAAAATTCGTACCTCCCTTTATAAATCAATTATTTTGACCTAGGGGGACTAAAATTTAGATTAAAAAAAAGGTGTATGTACGTAATGGAAGGCCCCAGTACAGAATTTCATTGGACTTAATTGCAGTCTAACAACCATGAATTTTGGATCATTGAAAGTACACTTCTTCAAATGTATATGCAGAGAATATACATTAAACGTGTTGTAATGATAGTACTTTCATGATTCCTTAAACTGGAAGTAATTCTAATGAAAATCTGCGTTGTGGATTTGAACTTTTGAGAGAACAATGATAACCTCTTTGATAATAACCCCGCTAAGGCTGACTATCCTGAAGACACTATCTTTGGTTCATTTGGGCGACTGCGGTGCGTGCGCAAAAGGGGGCAGGAGCTAGCCAACTGAGAACAGGGTGTGGGGAACATGTGGCTGTTAAGCCAAGTCACGTATGGGCCCAGATTTTTTGTAACTGATTATCGTAACTTATCAGTGTGTTTATGATTAGCATCTCACGATTCATGGTTCCATTTGTCTCTAAAAGCATTTACACCTATGAATACCTCTTTGAGTTTTTTTTACAATGGTGTCACTACTTTTTCTGACGAATGGAATAACTAATCGTGAAACACTAATCACAAGATTGCTGATTTGCCAAATCAGTTACGAAAATATGGGCCATCATGGAGAAACCGACCAATATCAGCAGCATGACAATGCGAAACTTACTACAGAAAACAACTAAAAGGACTGAAAAAGGGGGATTCAAAATAACCAGCTCAAAACGTGAACTGGCTCTTCGACTTGCCTCTTTTTTTCCCAATGGACGTACTTACCGTTAATTTAGGCTGCAAAATCATAAGCAGTTGTGAACGTCCGAACAAAATTGCGCAAATTTACCGAAATAATTCCGTGCTTGGAGGTCATAATCATTCTTCAATAGCTATGGGATTCGTCAGAAATTATCATGAAGCAATTTTGCTTTAGAAAATGTATAACTATAATGTTAATTGCAATAATTAATTTCTATATGCAGCCATTCAAAAATGTATATTTATATCCGAAATGCAGCCAAACAAATACGATCGAAACAAAGTTATGGGTTATGCTCGAAAATTATGGGACAATATGTTGAGTGTTATCCAAAACCTCGCATATACCCACATTAATGAGGTCATCGAGAATGATGATTTGCATAAACAAGTATCCGAGCCATTTTTTGTGACAAAAAAATAACGCCAATAAAACCACAAAATAATTACACGTCTAACAAATTCTAGGTTGAAGTGATAGGAAACATTTGTGAAATAGAAAAAAGTCCAAACGTAAAAAGGGTGGCCCCCTTCAATATGCATCTACTACCAACTGAAAACTTGTAATATTTAAGTAAATTCTAAGTTGATGCATGCTACACGTGATGCATAAGAAAACATAGAAGCAAGGATCCTACAAAATGTCTTTAAGTTTGTGTGATGTGGTAATTTATGTTTAACCACCATATATTATGAGGTATTGAACAGATGTCTTTTAATCTTATTTGGGGGATACCTTAAGTTAAAACGTGGTTCCCACTCATCCTGATTTATTTTCAGACTTTCCCAACGTCTTTTCTCGATTCTTTCAAAACTTTCCTATATATATATATTTTGTAATATGTGAATTCCAACTTAACACATGTTACAAAGGTTCCTTAATAATTACCTTTATTCTAATTTCCTGGATTAAAATCAGTTCAACGGCGTAATGTTGTACAAAATTCCATGACGCTCTTTCTAAATTTCATTATTTTCCCATGACTTTTCTATGACCCGTTTCACTATCTATGATTTCCCAGACTTCAAGTCCAAGTGGGAAAGTAATTGTGGGGATAAGTAATTATCTCCCCATGTGTAATTTACTCTTTTCTTATCTTGACAATTGATAATGCATCCATAAGGCAAACTTACTAAACCTCCTAAAACAGTTATTCCCTTTGAATGAAGAGGTTGTTGTTCTTTTTGAAAAGGGAGAGAAGAGAGCATTTATATATGGTGTCCAACTTACCTTTTTGTTTTCAATATCTCGAACAATCATTGTCTGAACGTTCCTCAGATCTGTGATTTGTTGAGCGAGCTGGGTATTTTGGGGCTGAAAAAGAATGATTTAATCCATGTGTTACATTAAATAGATCTTCCTGAGGAGAAATAGTAAATAATAATTTCGCTCATATATATGACCGTAACGTCTTTCTTTCTCTCCCCCCCCCCCACCTTTAGCAACTGTCCAACATTCCCACAACAAAAATTTGAATGCAATGATCTTTTTTTCTTTTTTTTTAATATCCAGTCCTTTTGGTATGGACATGTATCCTATCGATATTTACATTGTTATATATTAAATATATACCAATATAATTATACAATTATATTTACCATAAAGTGCGAACATTAGATATAAGAACAAGCCAATTCTAAAGCCGTTACATGATTTTACGATATAACCTACTAATACTTGGTGACCAGTGACCCATTTACGAAGAGATTAGTTACACTTAAAGCTTACCGATGGTAGTGTGGTTTGAACCGATTCCATCTGACTTATGATCGTATCCAGATCTGTGGTCGTCAACATCTTACTCAGCTACAAAGTAAAAGACATTATTTTTAGGACGTCAACTTATCTATTTGAGAATTGTAAGTATAATCATCTTGAATTTTAACTTGTTGTGTGTGTGTTAACAATGCATATTTTCGCATTAAAATTTGAGGACTTAATGGTTCATACAATGAGATTTTTTGATTAAGTCTCAACAATGTAACAATAAGAATAAAAACCTCAAGCAGAATACTAACAACATGAGGGTAATCATAACATCATTTTTTTGTATTTATTGAATTAGAACCACGAATGAAATGTAAATTGATAACCAACACACTGTGATAATCTTACCTTGAGTTTCTAAAGAATCTGTTCCGAAACCAAGGACTTAAATTAGCATCTCATTAATTTAGTTCTAAAGTTCTAAATTAGGACAATTCCTCGTTTGAGTCTCAAAAAATATTTTATGGGTGGCAATTGGATTTGTGGATCCAAGGCGATCTGATTATTTTTTCGACCCTAATATTTTTTTGGTTCTCACAAGACTACACTGCCTCGTCCCAACCCACATTTACTCTAGTTTGACTATTTATTTCTATTTCTCTTTTTTATCAATCATCAGACAGCTTAAAAATTAAGAATTATAAAACCAACATATATGGTCAGTTGAAATCCAAAAAAAAATATTACTTTTCCTGAACACAATGTGCTACAAACACAATGAAATATGGGAGAGCACATGCTGTGTCAAACCATAATTCTAAATCGGAAATGGCAATTTTACAACTTGCAACAAGGCAGTGAAATTAACTGAGAAATCAAACGCTACACTGGTTTCTGCAAATGACTGTATATTCATATCATAACACTTGTTATGGTACTGCTGGCATGAACAGTCATACAACCGTTACACGCATATTCAGATCAAACAACAGTAAGAGTAGAGTTATTATTTATATCCTACCTCAGTAAAGAAAGCATTGAAGTTGATATTGTCCACTGTACTGTTCCTGATATATTCGAGTTGGAGCCGGGTATTACTGTCAATAATGTTAATGTTACTAAGGTCTATGTCGTCGGCCTTAGTCTTCAGATCCTCAACCTTTGTTCGAATTGTACTATCCTGAAAAAAAGAGAAACAGAATAATTTTTAAGTAGTTAAAGTCACAACATGTCATATAATGAATGCCTATTCAACCTAAATGATTATTGAATGAATGCAAATTCAAGTGTTTTTTTTTTTTAAACTCAACTGTTAATTCAAGTAGATCTAATGTTGTAATGTCACTGGTGCGACGGGGAAAACCAGCACTAGGAGAGAATTGTCCAGTATAAAGATTTGTTCATATCAAAAAATGCTTATAAGTTGTTATTTTGCTTTTTGAGGGGATTATTATCCCACTTCTTTATGTACAAAGATTCCTGCATATGAGTATCATGGAATCTACACAGTTTAATTAAATTCTATGAGAAGGTGATCAAACCATGTAATACATACAATGGTGTCAAGCTGGTCCAAAGGTACTCGAGACTCGAGTGCCAGGGCTTTGTAAATGGTTTGGTCATCCCTGCAGTTCCTGGAATATAAAATACAAAAGATCAAATTAAATTTCACACCCTTCTTTAAACCTACAGGGTGATAAACTGCTAGTAAAATAAGGGTTCTTCTTTACGTGGTGTTGTGTCTATGCTATGCTATGATGCTTGTATGTCAAAAATATTTATATTTTAATTCAATCAATCATTTGGTCCTATAATTTTGTAACTGATCAGACTATTAGGTAACTGACCTGTGTGTTATGATCTGTGTCTTGTTGTGGGCAATTTATCCTTAATAACTCACCTATTTAGTTATCTTAAAACAACATAATTATTAATGACCAAATTGTTTGTGAAAAGCAGAATTAGAATTGCTTTTCACCAGGTACTAATCATACAACATTAAAAAGTGACTGATTTGCCTGATTAGTTACTGAAATATTGGTCATATTTCATCAAAGGATGCTGAAGATAAGAACAGGGATTTCCAGTTTAATTTTGCATAAATTGTTCTCATCTTTGTTAATTAAGTACCATGTCAACTACATTGAAATAAGTAGGTGTAAAGACGAAGCTATAACTCTCCTTGTTCGACCACGGAAAAAAAAGAAGAAGAAATTTCCAAAAAGGAATTTGAACATATCTAATATTCTTTTCCTCAAGAATAACCTGGGCCGCGCCCAGGCTTATTCACATGGATTTTTTTTTTCAAATACATTGAAATAAGTAGTCAAACTTACCTGAGCACGTCAGATATGTTTACTGTCAAATTCTCAGCCTTCAAGCAGGGGTATGAAATTTCATCGATTAACTAGAAAATGAAGGAGGAAGTTCATAAGGTCACGCACATTTCTTTTCTGAATGAAAGCAGCGATGCTTACTTTGCTTGAAACCGTGGGAATGTAATTAAACCAGCTATATATTCAAATCTGAATTAACAAAATTACCAAGAAAAGCAATATATGTAATAACATTTCTCAAACAGTTTCTTAGACTGCCCCTAGATAAAATGGTCCAGGAGAGTAGAGAGCCAGCTAAAAGACATTCCAATTCTTGCTAAAATGTATCTGCTAGAAATATCAATCGTTATGTTCACTCTCAACCTTGGGCGTTCGCCCATTGCAATGCATAACAGAATCACAGATTTTACTTGCCAAAAAACCTTTTTTTCATCTAAATATCAATGCATTTTGAACAGGAGTTTTAAAGGTTTCCACTGTGGCACTAGTCTGGCAAGTGCAGACAAATGTACCAGTTACATGCTTCTTTATGCTCTTTGAAAATCAAGATAAAAAGTAGACATCCTATTTAATAGAGCAACTGCAAAAGATTTATCCATGTTGCATGGTTGCCAAATACATGTAGAGGTTTTTGTAAGAACTTTAACATTCTGACTTTTCACACATTAGCTTGTGTGTTCAGGCTTCACATGCACTTTCCCTCAGGTGCTTTGAGACCAGAAGGCCCATTTGTTTGTAACTCATTAGGTTAGTTGGTCACTAGCCAGTGTGTTCTGATTAGTATCTCGTGATTAGCTATTCTGTCTGCCATAAAATGTATTTAACCCCCAAAAGATATGCAGTAATCCATTTTAGAACAGAAAGAATCCCTGATCAAATGATACTTCTCATAATACACTAATTACTGACCAAATAGCCCAATCAGTTATGATGATATGAGCCTCGGTCAAGATAGCCGATGTCTATCTCTCAGTGTACAAGGCCAGTACGTTAACTTTCAGGCAACACAGTTGAGTTCCAAGCGTTAGCAATGCCGACTTACTCCCTATGCAGTCAGTGTACATTACATGAACATTATCTGACAGATGTATTACATGTGCATTCCAATTATCTATCTATGGGGTTTAATACAAAATAATTAACATGAACTTGAGTAGGAGACTAGGGTGGGTTCATCTTAGTTCACATTAGGTTTGGTTTAATTATTTAGAATTAATCAACAATGGTTTCCTAAAATGGGCTTAATCATTTGAGCTTAAATCATTTGATATAAACAAAAATAGATGGTACTGAGAATAAAATATGTGATATGCAAGATCACAAACACCAACCATTAGCTTTAGGAATTGGGTTATATCTTAATCATTATTTTTATAACATATGATCAATTGAGTGGGACCTTGCCTAAATGTTAATTTTCATTCATGTTTTTCCCAAAGTTATCTCCTATATCTCTTATACGGTCCTTTCAAACTCTGCTGTATGCTGTGTTTGTGTGATATGTGACTCTTCTTTTATAATGGTGATATAAGGGGAGACATTAAAATTCAAAGAATTCACATGTGAGCAGGGACACATCATGGCTTGTGACATCCTGTAGCAGACCTGGGTCAAAACTTGTGACATCCAATGGCAGGTCTGGGTCACAGCCTGTGACATACTGTGATGGGCCTGGGACACAGCCTGTGGCATCTCAAGGTTTCAGCCTGTGACCTATGATGGGCCTGGGTCACATCCTGTGTTATGGCTTTTTACATCCAGTGGCAGGTCCTGGTCACAGCCTGTGAGGCTCTATAATGGGCCTGGATCACAGCCTGTGACATCCAGTGGCAGGTCCAGGTCATAACCTATGACATGAGTGGCAGGCCTAGGTCATAGCCCATGACATTTTAATGTCTCCCCTAATACCTCTGGCCAAATACACTCATCACCTCCACCACAGTGGTGCCCCCTGGTGAGAGGAGAAAGCAGGGTGACCAGTGGCCAGTTGAAAAGTGAGTGACCCTTAATTTATGCTGGTCCCCGCACCTCAAACTCACGCTATCGCTGTACGTCATGAATGAGCGCAGGTACAAGCCAACCCCGAGTTAGCCAGATTTTGGCTAACTCAGCGTCACGTGACCACTTCTCGACCAATCAGATCCCTGGAAAAAATGTCCTCTACCTGCACTCTCTCACACCGAGTCCCCCAGCTGAGAGAGAAGGGGTACCAGCATACCCTTAATTAATCAATTAACCCTCTAATGAGGATAACCAATTCCTTATCCTATAACATTTAAAAATTCCTAGGCATAAAACTGTATATCATCTTAAAATCAGAGGTGGGTTTGGGTTTCTGATCATTACTAAACTTGAAATTGGGAATCTAAATCTAAAATGCCTGACTATAATTTAGGTAAAATGCTATAGTATTGGATGGTTGACGTATTGGGTATGTATTTTAACAGTTAAGACAAAGGACACAATCAAGAGGAAGCAAAGATACAGCAGGGTTTGACGCTCTGACGATCACGCTACACTCACCATCGCAGAGAAGTTACTGTCTATAGACAGATAATCCTCCGCCTGAAAATCCACATTATATTTTGTTCATACAGTTTACACACCCCTCAAGTCTTTTTATTCAATATTTCATATTGTTCTGACTTCATATACTCTTGCACACATGGAATAGTGGATAAAAACATGTATTACATTATATTTCACAACTTGAAAAATGTATCTGTATTAAAAGAGTAATAGACACATGTATTCAAAGCGCTACATTAACACAGTTTACAGATACACTCATTTCAAGCTTTCTGTATACCCTGATCAAACAAACAATACATTATGACTGGGACAATGACAACGAGCAAATGTAACATACATTTGGTACCTATTTCACAAATTTTTGTATTTGTATTTGACTGCCAATAGTATATCTATTTGTCCAAGAATACACATTGCTGCTCTAAGCTATAATTACAAAAAAATTTACTTTCTGAAATCACTATAAAGCAGCAAATCCTTTGTAAAGAAATAGGAAAAATCGCATCCCTAATACTGAAATAATGTTTTCTGAAAGTTTGGTCCACATTTCAAAATAATTCTAACAACCCCAATCATCTGCAAGAACTGTCTAACAACACTCACTTTATTTCGTTAACTTAAAGTCTTTCGCTCACCTTGAGGTAGGGCGCGTCGGCCAGGTTGGGGGTGAGGTGGCGGCACACTTCGCCGTGCACCACAGCCCCAGGGATGAAGAGCAGCAGACAGACCAGCATCAGTAACCAGCCGAACAGGAAACAGAAGCCTACCCCACTGTCAGCAAGAACACACATGGGAATTCACATTAAGTAGGATTTTTGTTTAATCCTTCATTATGATTACCCTACTTCTTCTAAAATGATGTCGTTTCGCATGTTACAGTCTACACACTGAACTTACTTCAGGCCATACCAAGAACCAGCGAAATGAACTGTTACAAGCCAGTCCATTTGGTTGCTGATTTGTTAAACAGCTTTTAAAAGGACCTGTGGGAACCAGCAAATTAGGTCATGACACCATTACTTAGTTCCCCTCTCAACCTCTATGTGGCTTCATAGTTTAAGAGTTAGCAACCCCCTCCAAATACCTATGTTGTGGGTTCGAATCCTGGAGGGACTTGTTATCAACAAAATACTACAAGGTACTCCAAAACCAATGATAATTTGGTTCTTAAGGGGACTAATATTGCAAAAACGAAGTTACTGGGTTTTTAGAAATTTTCCCCACTAAAGCCCACTAGTAATGCTACATTTCAGGACCTAACAAGTTATTCAGCATGCATTATTTATGAAAGAATGACAATGTTATTCCAGTCTATTCTGAGTGTGATAAAAGCAATAAAATAGATGCAAGTGGAAGCTAAGGAGAACATCTCATGTTAGAAAAAGGAAATCTGGATTCATCCTAAAATACATGAAATATGATTTTCGTATTTTGGTATCTTTAATTAGGTCTCTTTGAATAGAAAATCTGAAATCAGACAAAAATATTAAGACTACACTCCTTGATTGCAGTGGGTTCAATGGCTGGAATATTTGTGGTTGTACTTACGCGAGCAGGAGGTTGGCACCGACCCCCTTGTTGCAGGCGGTTGCGTCTTCGTATGGGGGCTCGCCGCAAACTCCAAACATCAGACCCAGGTAGTAACAGAGTATGATGAGGAGGAACACACAGCTCAGGCCGATCCCACTGTACCACCTGTTGAAGAGAAGAAAATAATTACCTAAAGGCCATATTCCAACTTGCAGTGTTTTTCTTCCACTTGAGGTGTTACCACCTCCCAGTGGAATAGAGGAAATTGCTTGTGTTGGTAAAGCAAGTGACAACACAAGCAATTTTATGAAAGTAGTTTTTTTTCTTTCTTTTTTTAAATAATTTACTTGCACTGGCAGATACCAACATGTTATTATCTGAAATGCAAACTCTTGCTTTGGCAACTTAAGACAATTGCAACTCAACGCAAGGTATAAAATGGCCATTGATCTGCATAAGTAAATATGAGAAGCCTTCATTGGGCCTATATCAGGTCTGCTACAACAGACTATACAGAAAAATATTTGAACATGACGCTCAGGCCTTAGTGAGATGTTAACAGAAAAAACACCATTATTTTGTTTAGAAATGTGGGAACAAAAGGAAAAACAAATAGGGTGGTGGAACCCGCCTGGTCCACAATCCTGATAGTTCTTACCAATAGCTTCCATAAAGTTCTATTTCATCCTGCCCTTCAAGAAGCGCTTTGCGGACATCACCGGTTAATGGTTGTGTCATCTGCAACAGAACACATCATAGTGTAAATTGGGCTTATTCAAATAAGTGCATTTTTAACGATTGAATGTGTGCTTTTCAAAAAGATATATCATAATGTATATTGGACTTACCTAGGGGCCTTCCATTAAGTACGTATGTAGCAAGGGGGGGTTGGGGGGTCTGAGATTTTTGAAAATGTGCGTACGCTTCTATCTAATTCCAATGCATACTTTAGGCCAAGGGGGGTGGGGGTCTAAAAATTAGGAAAATTTGCGTACATACTAAATGGAAGGCCCCCTACGAAGGGGCATTTTAGTGCATAGTTATATCGGAAATTATTAAATGTTTCATTTGCAATAATAATATATTGTAATGAAAATTTGGCTTATCTACATAACTGCATTTTGGTGCATAGTTATATTGAGAATAACTGAAATGACAATTGCAATAGTGAAAGGAGAGAGGGACGAGGGAAATGAGCAGGAGGCCTGTTATATCGAACTAGATAGGATCCTCTGAATCGTTTGAACCATTAACTTACATTTGTAATTTGTCTTTCGATGCTTTCAACAATCTTCATGACTTTCTTTAAAGCATTGTCTTTTTCCGTCGTGAGATCTGAAAATGGAGGAAAGAGAAAAATAACCTTTTCATTTAAACATTTTTTTTCGCGGAATAAAGAAGAACCTTACAGGAAAAAAAGGTAAAATACATTTTCTGCTGGTCAATTGACATCCCATGTGAGATCTGAGATCCCGGAAAACATACTTAGATTTACTTAGATCTATATTTGTTAAGTATAATCTAGTTCTTTTTAATTGTCTCTTATTGTTATTCATTCAATCAGCCAATGCAGTGTATACCAAAAACCACCGGACATGTCCAGCAATTTTTCATCAATGGCTGATGTTTTATCCTTTAACACTGGACATTTTGTCTGGCAAAATTTTCAAACGTTCCCAAAACATGTTATATTTTGTAAATAATTTTTACAGAATTGCTCTCTATATTTCATTTGATTATAACATGTCCAGTATAGCTAGGAAATCTCGGACAATTTGTCCGTCATTTCAAAAAGTTTTTGGGATATACTGCCAATGACTCTTAATATCAGGTCAATGACAAAAACTAGTTAAAACCTTACCTCCTGTTTGCGACTGTATTCGGGTCCTTACATCGTCTGTTATTGATTTGTAATCGGCTTCGCGCTGGTAAAAAAAATAGATAACATTAGTGATACGCATCATAATTGTCTAATAATGGGATAGTGGGTAAATGTATACTTCAGGTATAATTAAATGATAATTGGACAGAAGTGATTCACAATCAATAAACTGACTACTCTGTACCATTATTTATATGCTAAAGAAACATAATTCTGTGTACAATTTTTTTTTATGCAAGACAGTCCTCTGTCACAACACAAAGCACAGATGAAAATACTTATTATCAGCTCTGAACCGCTGATATCCACTGGTCAGGATATTTGAGGTTGGCAAAATCTGTCCTTGCCATGTAGTGATCAAAATTCGATATAAAAAATCACAGATACTTACCTCTTTGACAATTTTTTCTATGCCCCCGACTAGGTTTAGTTTGTTGATCTGCTCGGAAATATCTTGATCCTGGAATTGAAGGAGTTATGATGTAATTTGCATTCAACATGAGAATACCAGCACTTCTTTTCTTGAATGCATCAGTTTAACACGTACCAAAGATCGCAAATCTAATAGTTCAGGTAAAATTAAAATGTAGTATTGCTCCTAGGGAGTGATATCAACTTTAAATTGTAATGAACATTTTTTAAGCATGTGATAAATGATGTACTAAGTTAATGTTAGGTATGTATGGGCTCAGCTTCCTATATTTATACTCTGCAGAAATGTTTCGGCCAAAACGAGTGTGGTAACTTGTAAGAAAAGCTAAGATAAGTCTCTTGCGTTAAGCGATTTCTTCCATCATATAGTCACGTCATTGTGAAATTACTCGAAAAAAGATATTTTAAAATTTACTACTTTTTGTGACAGATTAATCAATTTTAATAGGAAACTAATCATAATACATTGATTAGTGACTGATTAGCCTAATCAGTTACGAAAATATATGCCATGATAAAACATAATCAGACGAATGAGTGTTCCTCTATACCCGATGGTCGAAGTCAACGTTGAGATCCAAGTTGTTTATCTCAGTACGAAGCGAGTCACAGGCACTGTCCGTACATCCATTGAGTATATTCAACACTTGGGTCTTTATGGGACTAAGTTCGTCTTTTAAGTTATTTGTCATGGTAACCAACTCAGTCTTGTTATTGTCGACGTAGCCAAGCAACTCCTTCATCTTTGTAATAGCTAGAAAAGAGAAATACAATGAGCTCTGATGTTTGATAATTCATTTCCTTATAATTTTGTCTATAAACATATCTTATATTGGAAGCCAACTTTTGCATATGTGCAAGCAATGTGCTGATTCAATGCCTATTATATATTTTTCTACAGTATAGGGGCCTACGTCCTTTTTCGTTTTTTTTCATTATCTTTCATTACTGATTAGAAATCCAACTGATGTTTTTAAAAGTATACAATTTTTCATTTACATAAGAAATATTGCAATTAAGATTTAACTAGGACGATGGTAAAATGATCTGACAAAATTCAATTCCACTTACCAGTTGCCAGGGTTTTTGCTTGTGCTAGAATGGCAGATGTATTTGTTAAACCATCCAAGCGAGAGATTGCCACGTCCGGGAGGCCTGCAAATATCATCATGATTAGAACAGGTTTATTTGTAAGTTATTTTCCAAGTTCATTCCAAATTATCAAACGTGTCCCAAAGAACTTCATTTATCCACTCATACCAATCGGTATGCAATATTGAAATGTACATGTCTGATATGAATCGTTGCTAAAATTCGGATTGATTCTGATGGCTGATTCTTCTGGTCAAACCAGCCAATTTTAGCACCTATCTGTAGGCCAACATCAGGGTACCAAACAAAATTCCATTTACAAAATTCCTGTGTTTTCCCTGAGATTTCCCTGTACCACAGCAATTTTTCCCTCTGTTATATCCAGCAAGTTGTTCAAATCTAAAAGCCTCTGTTTGCAGAAAAAATTTGGACAACTCAACAACAAAAAGTCAAATCTCTAATATCTTGACTTGAGAATCAGTAATTTCAGAACCAGGCCAAATGAAATTCCCTGTGTTTTCACTGTGTTTTGGCAAAATTTGCAAATTCCATGTGTTTTCCCTATAAGGGAATTTTTTTTGCTATTTTTTGCCTGTTTTCCCTGTGTGGTTGGTATCCTGCAACAAACACTTTGTCAGAACTGCATTGTGGATATAGGGGGCCGGTATGGACTTAAGTAAAATGACCACTCACCGTTGACCCTATTGATGACACCAGTCAGTTTGTCGTCGACATCATTGTACAGCACGGTGCGGATGTCTTTGACCAGCGTGTCGGTGTATCCATTGAACGAGTCGAGCCAGCCCCCCAGTCGCGGAATGACGCCCTGGTTCGGCTCGGTTGATGTGCGTATACGGAGCTGCTCGTTGGTCATGAAGGCAAACACCAAACCAACCCTGTAGGGAAAACAAAGAAATGGGGATATAAGTTGATAGTGTTTTACTAATCAACAACACATGATTTTAAAAAACATCCCTTCTGCCTCCCCCCCCCCCTTTATTTTTGTTTGTTTTATTTTGATATACGGTGAAAATATACAATTCAGAGTCCATTTACATTTACACGCCATGAAAATATTACAAATTCTGTTATTAATTTACTAATATATTTGTATTGTTTTCTGTTTTATTTGATATTTTTGATTTTACAACTTATACAACTTCTCTTAACAAACTGCGTTTGTCTAGTATTTAAGTAAAATGCAGGATATATTCATTCAGGTACATATTTTGTTTTATTTGCTTTTCAATACTGGTTAATATGGTGTAATTTGATTGTAATTTGACAAAACATGGCGTAACTAGTAGTTACATCCCTCTCATTCTGCCCAAGATGTGGAACAAGTTAAATGTGTTTTATAAACCATAGAACTAGTACACTTGGGTGTTTTCCCTTGAGTACGTGAGCAAAATGTAGACCCCGTGGCCAAAACGTATGTATTGGATTTATACAAACAAGTACGCATATTTTCCGGTTCACCTAACTACCCACTTAAGGATTGACAACACCTCAGAGTGGCTTCACTTGCGAGAATGAAGATTCTGCAGTAGCCAGGGATGCTAAAACACTATATTAGGTATCAAATGGAACAGCACATTTTCCTCCATCTTTTGTAATATATATTGTAATCTACACTTTAAAATTCTAGAAATTAAATGAAAAAAACTAATTTTTTCACTTTTATTTTTTGAACATGGATATCTCGGTAACCATCTGATGGATTCTAATGAAAATTCTTGGACACATCAAGAATGATCTTCTGGAGGGAACCGTCTCTCAGATTTTTTAATTAGGACCTAGTTTTTATTTTATGACAAAAAACGGGAAGATTTTGCTTATTTTTTTCAACATTATTTTCTACATTTTATAAAACAACAAGAAGCAAATGACTATCAAAGTTCCGATCGTTGGAACGATCGATGTTCGCCCTTAAAGGAAAGCTTGCACATATCTGCTGGATTGTTATTTTTCAATAAATTTACATCAGGATTTTATTCACACCTACCACTATCATTGTACTAAAAATAGAAGGAAAATTCCTAGTTAACATACAGTTATGGGACATTGAAAAAACTTGTATTTTATTTCATTTTTAAGGGAAATCCCCTAATTAATGACGTAGCAAGGGGAGTTATTGGGGAATCCCATCAACCCTTAGAAGGGAATCCCCTTCCCTGTAGCATTTGTAATAATGCTAATGTTCTCTAATCCGAATTATATATATTTGGTCAAATGCACCTCATAATTAATTGAAACATATATTCATCCGTCTACGGCCCACTGCGCTATGGCTAGTGACCTAGCGGATTGGACAGCACCACAGTCAAGGGCGGTATGGCCGGGTAGGGGGAGGAGGAGGGGGTGTGTGTGTGTGTGACCGGCCGGGGCGATATGCGTGGCCGGGTAGGGGGAGGAGGAGAGGGGGGGGGGGGGGGGGGGGGGGGGTGACCGGCCGGGGCGGTATGGTGGCCGGGTAGGGGGAGGAGGCAGCCCTGACTAGGCTGCCGGTCGGCAGTCAGTGTATGCAAGGCCGGGTAGGGGGAGGAGGAGAGGTGGGGGGGGGGGGGGGGGTCATGGTTGCTTGGGTGCACGGACGGTGGTATAGGAGGCAGTCCTGTTGGTCAATCAGGTTGCCCAAAGAGTGTACAGCTGCCTGGGACAGCTGCACTGCCCAATGGACACTACTGGGACCTCCCCCCCCCTCCCCCCAGGGGAGAGGCGGTCACTCTATGACCCCGGCCTGCCCACTCAATAACACTTGATGCACACTAATTGTCCTTGCTTACAAATGCATGCCGGTGGACAAAGGCCTGTAGCTACTTGTATGTAAGATTGTGTAACCGGGCAATCAGATCAAAGCCCAAATACCTACAAAAGACATGACTGATTGAGTGAGCCCTTCCCATAAGTTACAATACTAAAAACTATAATTAAGGGCTCACAAAAAACAAGACCTTAATCAAAACTCTGACACACAGTTCCCTCTGAATGAATGTTATCTACATGTACCAAAAAAATCATGCATTTATATGCAGCAGTTACTGAGATATCCTTGTTCAAAAAATAAAGTAAAAAATACATTTTTTCACTTTCCAGTCAAACAACAAAGGTGCAATTCATCACATCCTAATATAACTTATACCAATAGATAGGTTTATGCATTTGCTTTTAAAATATATATGATATATCATGATGCCCTGAACAGTTAACAAGTAACTCCAAAAGAGAGGGAGCACTGCACATTTGCCGCTGAGAGGTGTTGTCTATCCTTAAGGGCCCTTGTCAAAACCAAAATCAAAGAATTCAGCAGACATGTTCTGGATATGTTCTATTTAAGCACTTCTATGATATTTCGTTATTGGGTGACGCCTACTCTAGCCGTAGGAACACCCAAAGAGTTCCTGTTCTCACCATATCCAGTAGATGTCACCACCTCTCAGTTCAACCACATAAACCTTTTTTCATTAACGTGGCGCCCTACTAGCGTATCAGACCAGAACCAATATATCGGGATATGGATTCCTCTGGCCTCAGGCTAAATGCGTTGGGAGACTTCTATGGGACGGTTCACTGCGCAGGCTCGAGAAAAAGGTGTATACTATTACTACATAGGCAGTACCTCCCTTTTTAACCCCTTACCTGAGAGAGAAGACCCCCTCCCAGTCCTTCACCTACTTCGCCCCCATTCAGAAGTGACTCAGGTAAAGTTTACCTGTTGGGGCTATAAGACGTTATTACACATTATGAATCATGCCAAGTAGACCGTATAATATGATCTACTTCTCGGTTAGTGATCACTCAATATAAACTAGCGTACATAGAATAGCAGTTAGAGCTAAACCATCAACCCCTCTGCATGTCCCCCTGTGCCAACAACAGGGATATCAAAGGCCTATATCCGCTGTTGTGTGTGCGTCCCTGTATATGAGATCTTGTACATTAAAGAACACCTACCTCGGTAAATGTGTAGGGGTATAGAGTGTCTTTTCTTCTCTTAGATTCGACCATTCATAGCTTCGATCATTTAAGGCAGGAATTGCCAAACCTTGTTCTCACCATGACATGACCTTATATGTTGCTACATATGATAGTATCTAATAACAGATTTATTTTAAAAACATAATGGTTAGGGGCCTTCCATTTAGTACGTACGCAAATTTTCAGAAAACTCTGACCCCCTCCCTAACCCCACCCCCCCTTAGGCAAAAATACGCAATTTGTACTAAAACATGCACATTTTCAACAATTCTGAAGTCCCCCTCCCCCCTTGATGCGTAAGTACTTAACGGAAGGCGCCCTAAACACAATTTCACTTTAGAACATTCTCTTTACATAATATTGTATATGTCTAGACGGTGGAAACATCGGCCTGCTGACCTAGGAGTCTCAGTTCAAACGGGTAGTTACTATAACCAGGGGCAGTTACCCTAGTTGGGGAGGACACGGGCAGTTATGCAGTGACACGGGCAGCTATGTAAACTTCGTATTTCTTCAATTCTTGTGTTGTTTATCATGGTCTTACTATTAATAGTTTTGTTATTCATCACAGAGAATCATGTGATATTTGTGATGTCAAGTGTACAAATCAGATCCTAAAAGTAAGTTTAAGAGACCGAAGGCTATGATCCTAACCCATAAGAAAATATTTTGAACTCAATAATATGAGTTTAAAATTAGGAGAGGGCGTGTTAAGGTCTTTTTCCATTATCCTTCACAAACTGTTGCTGTGGCGGACGAATTGAACACGTTGCTATAAATCTGCTTCCTTTTCATTCGATCCTTTGAGAGTTAGGTCACCACCCGTTCAACCATAGCCTCACGGACACGACGGTTCCGCCCCAGTGACTTCAAAAGTCGAGGTGTGTTTGAACTTGCGTCAGTCGATGTGTCAACAAAGATCTTAGAACGAGGACTCATAAAGACCAACCTCTTGACATTTACTCATTTATTCGACTGGACATATGGGTGGATTAATATGATTAATATTTAGTTGAGCATTAGGCTTCCAGAAAAGAGTTGGGTTTTACAATAGCCCTACTTCAAATGTACTCAAAATACCTCCACTAGTTGTGACTGGTCTATGGTCACGCCTGACTGGTTTTGATCATACCCGCACCGAGGGGAGTCATGAAATAGGTTTAAAGAGGGAATGATTAGTCTCTATATAAATAGAATTTCTCTGTTATAAGTAGTTGATTACCACTCTTCTAGTATAATTCATATATAGCTCTGAAAACCGTTGCCCTGTTCCATGACGTTATATAAATACGTATGTAGCGTACCCCTTATTTCTCTCAACGTCATCATTATGATACCCCTCTCTATGTTACATGGCTAACGGCTGTATTCCAGTAACCGATTTGTCTGATTCTCCCAATGTCAGAAATCATAGACATGCTACATGCCATTGGAAAAGAGTTTTCAATTCTCTTTCAGATGATCTGAAGGATCCATGGTATTTTGCCATGTTATCATTAAAAGTTATAAATTAACCATTTACTGGCGGTCAGAATCGCAAAGTGCGATACAGGCTTAAAATGTATTTAACCATGCACTTGAGAGGCCAGTTCTCCCGATATGCACTGAATACAAATACATTATGTATTTCTATCATAAACGTTAACCTACATCGGACTTCCAATTCAAAATCATATTTCCTATTCCTGAATCCATTCCTTCCGGAACCGCTTTAATAATCAATGTATAATTACATGCCCTAGACCAATATGGCTTTTCCTCCGGACATTCCTCCTCCCACCCTTTTGAAATACATGCAGGTGGAAGTTAACTCTTCCTCCCCACTCACAAAACCTGGGCTGGGCGACATGGAGGCGTATTAAACCAAATGATTTGGGTATACCGCACTTGAGTTTCCCGAATCAGCCAATCAAAGAAACGGGAACTACAATGTTTTTGACCGGATTTAGTTTGTTAAGCCTCTGTATTTTCATGGTTACTGAATCTAAGATTCATAATACTAGGCTCTCAGTGTAAGATGCATGAAACATACTTGGTCATAATTCATGACCCCATCATGAAAACGGGCTGGGAATCAAACGTGGGACCTTTGAGTTATGGACCAGTGCTCCACCAGTGAGCTAACTTTCCTCCATGTTCCATACGTTCGCAGACTTCCTTATAGAATTGGACATCGTTCATATATATCTGTTCTTTCAAATTCTACCTTAAAACTTTTCCCATGATGTTCTTCCCCTTTTCTTCAAAAGCCTTTCCCTTAATCAGAAGCAATAACTCTAATTGAAAGAATCTCTTTTTATTCGT
Organism: Lepidonotus clava; assembly: GCA_936440205.1. Lineage (NCBI taxonomy): Eukaryota > Metazoa > Annelida > Polychaeta > Phyllodocida > Polynoidae > Lepidonotus > Lepidonotus clava. The sequence goes on from OW387135.1 coordinate 19,063,691, forward strand.
AAAGTAATAACCTTGCTTCATGATGATCTATTTTCATAATGATTATCGAAATCAGAAAGTAATCAATTTAAGGACGCGAAACCACTCAATACCGCTTAACCTGATCTGACTCTGGTTTTTACCCCCAAGGTGTGCATAGGTAAATACCTTCGTCATTCTCCGTGGCCATGGCTACCGACAGAATGCAGCTATTGCCAAATCGATAAATGATGAATAATTTCAGGATAGGATCAAATTACTGACTGCCAACAATAAAAGGTCAAGGTATTGGTGAAAGTGAAAGTTAATTACGGATGAAATTGTTCTTTAGAAATGGCTCTTGCAACTCCTATTAGGGGATGGAGCTTCTTTTTTTTAAAAATAATTCTACTAGTAGTAAAGGAAGGTGACAGATATTCTGTGATAAGTATGTAATTATTATTCATTGCTGGCACACGACTTAGATGTCATCTAAGTTGTATGTCAATATCTAGTAGTTTTCCCTCATTATCATATCTCATCTTTTAATAACAACTTCCTCTTTCGATCTCGCCCTCTATCTTTGTTTTATCAACACTACCTGTAAGTTACTTGATAGGTTATGCTATTATAGCCCCAGGGTTCTGAAGGTAACACACTTATTAACCATGCCAATGATACTCAGATATAGGTCTAACATTTTGGGATAGTCTTTAGAGATAACCAATTCTGAGGTTTTTAAAAATACAACATTTTAACCAAATGCCATGAAACATGAACACTATAGTGGACACATGGAATTTACACGAACTCAATCCGCCCTTGAAATCTGACCCTCCACCCAAGTGAAGAAAAAGACAATATTTCAGCTGAGTGATAGGAATTCCCCGTATGCTTAAAAAGTAAACAATCGACTCACGTATCTCTCAGTGTTACTAAAAACTTATATTACCAAACATCAATTCTCCTGGTAAAAAACAAAGTTTTCTGCTTATTGCAAAGGTTTCTTTTCTCGGGAATTCATATTTCTGCCAAGGTGAACCGTTTCACCTTGAAACAGAAATCAATATTGCTGAGGTTGTAATTTGTTGCATTGCTTGTTTGACCTGATGACTCAAAGACGTAGTGAACACAAACATGGGTGAACGTGCCCCAGACGATTCGCCGAGTCACGCCCTGGAGGAGGGGACTCTGGCTGGCAGGGTCCAAAGGTTACATACAACACAAGTTTCTTCTGCTACAGGAGACGTGAGGATAGTCTTGCAATGTTTTCGTAATCCGAAACGTGTGACTAGTGTTTTTTAGTACGTGGGTACTTGTAAATTGCGTGAAAGTCGCAGTTGATGTTTCATTGTTTCCTTCGAGCAGTCGGACATCTCCGACAATTTTCTATTAAAGTCCAACGTAATACAATTAAACGTCTGACATTCTTTTTATGTTTTGTCTATATTGCCATAGGCGTTTTTGAACACCCATAACTCGCTTGCTTCATCATGACATCAATATATTTCCTGTCAAAAATATTAAACATAATTCATTTTGATAGTTGAAAAAATATTGATATCAGGCCTTTGTTTATTGTGAATGTAAGCTCTATATTTGCAACTTTTTTTTAGCAGAAAAATAACAAGTTCTTCATTCCACAAAGCCCTTGAAGCTACATGCTTTTAAGATGTTCAAACTATCAATTTCATTTGGCTTTCTCCATTAATACCCTCCAAAATATCCTTCCTTTCACAGCTAGAGAAACAAACCTACAACTTAAGAGATTTCTATGAACTATTTCCAAGTTTAACACATAAGATGGTGTAGCCCAGTTATTTTTGAATACTACCCTAGCAATTATACAACAATGAGCCTTTATGTTGGGTCTCAAAGTTCTCACCAAAATAGAACTTCTCCTGCTGTAGTAGTTAAATGACCGACAGGCTTATTAAGCCCTCTGGCCATGGGCCACAATAGCCGATACAGACCACTATAGCGCCTTATGTGGGCCACAATAGCTGATAACATGCTTGAGGCTTATCTGTAACGTCAACTTCCCATTTACTTCAATAGAAATAAACAATGACAGACACGATCAGTGTCGAATCCAGGATTTTGAAAGGATGGGGGGGGGGGGGGGCCTCGCTATTGGAAAATGTTTTTTCTTAATTTACCTTGTGGCTGAATTTTACATTAAAATGTCTAAATTTCGGCAAAGGAAAAGGGGGGAGGGCCCCCCCTCTAAATCCGCTACTGTGACGACCCAGAAGTAACTAACTAAAGACGCAATTTGTACTTTTCCTACATTTTATCTTGCTGTATCAAGTAGCGCAGACGGATAATATTTTCCCGTGGTAAGCATTTTTTTCATCTGAACAGATTCAATCATATTCAATGACCGGACCAAAGTTGGTCCATTCTTAACAGAGGCTATATTGTATAGGACGAAAGCCAATGCGAATCTGAGGAGCGTTCCGTGGGGCCACATGATTTAAGTAGATCTCTCTAAAAACGTAAGATCCACATCGATTACTGCCCTATGAAGGGTCCTTTCTGGATCCCAAATTGGATCACAAGTCACACACTATCCTCTGCAGGTGGGAAAAGGCTGGAGGTGGTTACCTGAGAGGGTCAGGGGCACAGGTAGACTAGTTAGCACACCTGGTACAGGTAAGAGGAGACGATGGGGAGGACAGGGGGGTCAGTTAGCACCGTTAACGTGCGTGTGGCTTATCCCCTTATTCTGGTGTTCCTCAGGAACACCTTTAAGGTAATATGATTAAAGGTGATAAAATTAATTGGTAAGGGAAAACTAAATACATGATTCCCTGCTTTTTCTTGACGTGAAATTGTTTTTACCTTTCATGAGAGAAATCATTTTTTATCATACAAAGACAGGGTTGCCACTCAAATTTCACTTTCAAATCTCTGTGTTTTACCTGTCTAACATGAAACTTTCTCCCTGTGTCATTCTCTAGTTTCTTCCTCTAGGAACCATCACAACACCTTTCAGGTAATGTGATTAAAGGTGATTAGACTGATAAGGGAACATTAAATGCAGGGTGGCAACTCAAATTTCACCTTAAGAATTCCGTGTTTTTTTCCCGGTCCCACATTATTTTCCGTGTGTCATTCTATATAATTGGTTCCAATTTGAAAGCAATTGAGCGTGGAAAAAAGTCTAAATTGCTTTGACAAATAGCCAAATGCCTTACATTTAGAGAATCAGGAATTCCAGAATCTTAAGAAACAAATTCTTTAAGTTTGGGTCAAATTCCTAAATTGACAGTCTTTTCCCTGACAGGGATTTTGTTCAAATTTTTCCTGTGTAAATTGGCCACCCTGAAATAACATGTAAAATTTTTCGAATGATATTTCATACTAATCAGGCACGACCAATAGAGAATACTGAAGCACCTGAGGGTATAGACATCCGATGCAGTCTTAAATTGTAATTAAACCCAGGATACCTTTTATTGACAAAACCTAAAAGGCTGAGGTTGTTTAATGACCTTAGGGAGCTGAGTGAAGTACGTTACTAAAGGGAAGAGATTTCTAATTACTTTGGAGCAAGTTGGGAACTTTATGGTCACGTTTTTGATACTTGGCCATTAGAGGATTTTTCGCAGAAGCCGTTTGTAGGATAAAAATAGCCCAGCAAAGTAAATCTCCTCGCATTTAAACCGTTCTTCGACTATTTGATGTTTACCCTCATTTCAAAAATATTTTGCCCAGGGCCTGAAGCATAAGCTGTGAGCCTGTTTTATACATTTGTAGGGTATTTTCTCCCTTCCTGGTTGACCCGTGCGGGTAGAAACTGGTGAATAACTAGTCTCAGGTGTGAGAAGTTTACTCATACGTTCAATATTTCTAAACTTTCAAATGCGTGGCAAAACTTTCTACTCTAGCTGATATAAAATTTTCAGGAAACAAGTATCAAATTTGGGAGACCACCTGTGGCACAAGCTTACATTCTTATCGTGTGACTTAATTCTGTTTTTAGATGGTGTTCACAAAATATTCTTTAAATTCTCAGTTTAAACAATATTATGTGGAAGAAACACTTAAGCTGTAATCATCTAATGCAGCAAAATATTGCAGCAATGCAACCATTTCGCGAAGATTTGAATAAAAATCAATAGTTTGATAAGTGATAACCAACAATAATTTCCCCTACTCCAAACCATCATATCTTCACTAAGTGTTTCTTATTGACACTCAGGACTTCGTGTTGAAGTAACGAGGGGTGCGTGCAGTGATGGTGGCTTTAAGTTAAGTGGAGGACTAAACCCAAGGGTTACTCATCCATCATATCAGGACCCCCCTCTGCCGGGAGGGTTCCCCTCGGGCGATTCTTGGAGGTAATCGCCGGCTCACCACCACCCTGCACAGACCAGCCTTTGATCAGAGACAACTTAAGCCATACACCTCTAAATACATCACGGCGACATGAGCCTTTTTTTCTTTTTTCTTTAAATTATTTTTAAAAATTATTTTCGACATGGCGACATAAGCCTCAGTGACGACATGACCCTTGAAAACATAATGACATGAGACATCTTTTTTCCCCCTTTTTTTTTTTTACTCTTTTTTTTTTAATTATCTTTTTTAAAGAAAAATCTGAGATTGGGAATAATTATCAGAAAATACATGCAAAATTGACATTTTATTAAAAGAAAATCGACAAGTGACATTAGAACCCCCCTTAAAGGCCCCACAACTAGGACCTCCCCTCTGGACCACAATAAGCCCCAGACACGGAAACCCTCTGCGCGGGGGATGATACCAAGAACCGGTTTTTACAACCTTGCCATCCACTTTTTTCATCTTTTTTTCCCTCACTTTCCATCTTTTTATTTCACGCTAGGGTGCTTGCTAAGATGTCGTCTTGCTACAAACACGAGTTTTTTGTGTGTTTTTTTCCCGTTATGTTTTAATGGTGATATAGAATTATGTATATATAGCTGCTAACTGTTTCTGAGGGCATAGTGGTAATGCTATAGATACAAGAACTGAATTGTTATGAGAAAACCCCCGCTTTTAAATAAGTAAGCGACGTGTTGGATCTTTAGAAAAACTTAAATTTTATAGGTTACCTACTCAAATTGTTGTAAAAATAATGAGCTATCTTAGTATGGATTTCTTGGCCAGACAGGTTTTCATTCTGTATACATTAGACATAATATGAAAATGTGTTGTAACACGGTGTGGTTCCACACAACTAAGCTGTCCTTGCACAGCAGGATCTAATAACAGATTTTCCTTCAAGTACCGCCATTGAAAAGAGGCAGAAATGTAAGGAAAGCAAGTTTTTCAGATTTGTATTGTTTCACCATGTTCTATTGTCCTTCAGGGCCCGTAAGGATGCAGGCAGCCTCTTAAAAGACAAGGACGATGCTTATCTTAATCGATTACTCCTGTACCTACTGGCAGTCTCCTGGGGGCACCTAAAACTTCAAACGAGCCTCTGAAACAGGAGACAATGACACCTTTAGGGCCTCTCATCTCAAAGGCCCTTTTAAATGTCCCCTCTTCCTTGCCCTCTTCCCTCCCTTCCCGCTGGCGAGGAGGCATTTTGCCTTTGGCCATTAGGTTGGTGCCAAGTCTTAGTTTTAAAGATAAGAATCAGATTTTCACTGCACTGACCCTAGGCTATTAGTATCACCCAGAGTAGACAGATGACTATATAGAGAGCTAGCTTCCTGGCCAGCCTGCTGGAAATTTGTATGAATATATTCTTATACAACTTAATGCTTTGGGAAGACCTAGAAGATGATGAATGAAACTGTTATAAATCAATCAAACCATAAATCAAGCATAACCGATCATTTATTGATTCCCTTAAACTCATTTCAGTATAGCTTAAGTTAGGTAATACACAATTATTTTGCTATTTTATACTAGCACAACTCACAATGACTGGATATCAAAACGTCCTTAATCAAGCTAACCATTGCAACATCAACCTTTTCTTTTTGTTTTCTTTTCGCGGTAGCATCAAAGAAACAGGCACAAAAACATTGAATCATTATATTCAGCAACACTATTTTGCCTCTGATCCCTCTGCGTTTGATAAAGGGTGAGCAAGAAGAAGCCAAACAAAAATGTAATGTGGGAAGGATCTGACAGGGAGATCAAACTGGATCTAGAGCAGGCTTTGTCTGGTTGTCAGCCTATAAGGACATTGTCCTGGTGTTATCTCACCGTGTCTGGGCCTACTTTACCCCACAGGTAAAGACCCTTCGTCTACTGTAAAATCTGAACTTAAGGACCAACAGTTTTCTAATGGTAAAAGCAGTTGCTGTCCACAGAATATCCTTGACACGTGTCACAATTTTAACAATTTTTAAATAACAATAATTCTATTTATCTGAGTGTCTGTAAGACACGTTAAGAAATTTCTATTTGTCAAAATGAATTTAAAATGAAGATGGTTTTCTACAAAGAACTGTTCAAAAACCCTTTATCGTAACCCGTGACAGGGTGCATACTTAATAAGTCACAATCTACATAACTGGTATTTCAAAAGAAAATCACCAACAAACAGCAACAGCTGTGTTTGTGGAGATGAACATTGATGGTTTATATAAAATGTATTTGTATGTAAATGCATATGAATATTTTTATTATACTGATCAGGGCTTGACAAATCGATTTTTCACCTGGTTGCCCGCCGGGCAACCATGGCCTCTTCTATGGTTGCCCTGTAGTATTTATTGGTAGCCCGGGATTTTACTAGAAAAATCTGCTTAGATATTTACATAGCTTAGGCCTAAAAAAAGAAATTGTTGCGTTCAGGCCTAGGTAACTCGACCTACCCTAATTCTTTGGCCCTAACTTTTTAAAGGATTTCCCCCCCCCCCCCCCCCATTTAAAAAAAAAAAAAAAAAAAGATCTGACCAGAAAAGCCTGGAACAGCCTAGGACATCATCTAGATACTCAGAGCGTGTATTTTACCTGCTAGAAATTGTTTTAGAGGAAATTTAGAGTCATTTTTAATTTCCACAATGCCCATGTCTATTTAGCACGAATGTTACACAACTTTTTTTTTTTTTTGCCTTAGATGAATCTAAGCCCCCAAAACAACTTATACCATTTCTAAACCATAAAACTTTTTACTGCATGTGTCCACCCTTTCATTATCTAAACTAAAATTCCGGAAATGTCTTTCCTGTTATTCCAGATTTTCGAGGTGGTTCAGGGTTAAGAATTTAGATTTATTTAGTTTTTTTGGGGTGAAATATCTTCAAATCTGGTTGCCCAGCACCTTTTTCTGGTTGTCCCGGGCGTCCGGACACCCGATTTGTCAAGCCCTGCTGATGAATGTGTAAAACTGGGAATCAATGAATACAGGCCTCTGGCCTAATCTCCCAGTGTAGATAAACATAAAAAAGGGAGGCACCATCCATAAACATGCGAAAATGTAATCACCTAACTAAAACACACAATGTTTTTTACAGCGCCATCATCTCGTATGCCAGCGTTACTAGGAGACGTCGGCGAGTCTATGACACCCTTTTTTTCTTTCCTTTTACTTTTATTACATTTATTGTTGGGCTCACTTTTTGGGAAACTTGACTCGTCGGGGGCTGGCCCAGCGTGAGGTGGTAGCCTCAGGGCCAAAGCCAACTATCGGTCACACGGGTGCACTGGGCCAGGTCCAACAGGTAGATCTAGACAGGGGTGTTACGAGTCAAGGTAGGGGAATCTGGGGGCTAGGTTGAGGGGGTACAACTGGTAGATCTAGGCAGGGGTGTTACGAGTCAAGGTAGAGGAATCTGGGGGCTAGGTTGAGGGGGTACAACTGGTAGATCTAGGCAGGGGTGTTACGAGTCAAGGTAGGGGAATCTGGGGGCTAGGTTGAGGGGGTACAACTGGTAGATCTAGGCAGGGGTGTTACGAGTCAAGGTAGAGGAATCTGGGTGCCAGGAGGAGGGGGTTACAACAAATAGATCTGGGCAGGGGTGTTACGAGTCAAGGTAGGGGAATCTGGGGGCCTACTAAAACTTTACTTTTATATTACATGTTTTTCCCACGAGGTCTCACTGTCCTGTAGTATAATTTACGTGTCATTCTCAATAATTTGTTCTCATTGAGCTCTCCAGCAATAAGTAAAATGTCTTATACTTCTACAATCGGGAATTCCAGAACCCTTGTAAGATAAAACTACTTGAGTTTCGATCAAATGTCCAAATGTCCTGTGTTATCCATGACATGTTGGTATTTCTTTCTTTCCTTTCTTTCTTTTTTTTCTCTCCTTCCTTTCTTTATGCAATTTTCCCTCTGTAATAGCTAACCTGAAAACATTTCCCACCTTTAATCATATGATACCCATTTAAAGGGTATTTTCTCAACTAACGGCATCGACTGGTCTTGACACTAGTCACAGATGAAGGAATTCTAATAATAGAAGTTAACCTAGGGCTAAACTGGTATGGCAGGGAGGGAATGCAAGTGACCAAACAAGGAGGAGGAAGATTAACACATCAGAACAGGGTCAGCCAGGAATAGAAAAGCTGATGTAAATAGCCTACTTTAAGAAGGGTACACAACGTGTGTGGGACCGGCAGTTTGAGTATTGAAGGTGTCGAGTTCAGTGAATTAGAGAAACCCGAACTACATGGTTTATGACCGGAGCTAGTTTGTGAAGCCACTTTAAAACATAAAATTTATGAATATCAGATGACATTTATTCATAGTATTCATACAAATACATTAAGGCTTAAATTACTAAGGACAGACCTAAGAATAGCACCTCTCTGAACACATAGACTTAATTTATACAAGGTATGACCAAGCAAGGTGGCGGAACCCTCATGGCCAGTATAGGGCGTGGGATGGTACAGAAATGTAAAGGAGGAAGTGGGGTACAATAGTGGTGAGTAATTGGGGGACAGTATGTAGGGTAAGGGGGGATATCCTGGTGACCTCACCCCGTTTGGGTCAAGCTGATTCATCCATACACCTGTAAAGGCACTGACCCATAAATATATGATACCTGCCCAAGACGCTCTGTAACAGGGAGTAAAAGGTATGCTTTCTCTTCTCCTCAAAGGGAAAGAATCCAAGTGGATGGGGTGCTCTAGTTAGCGGAGACGCTGAGTTAAGGCGGTTTCCACAGAACAACAAACATGAAAAAGTTAACTTTACAAGCTACTGATTAAAAGTTAATTGTCTGGTAGGCGCCAGGCTGGCAGACAACAAACCTGTGTTTTTTTTCCAGTAAGTTTGCCAACTAGCACCTCAGGTACTAGACATGTCTGCATGGTATTAGTTGGCTGACAACGGAGTAAAGTTGTCCAATATTGGCTGACCAGATCACTATTTTTTCCATGTTTGTCGTTCTGTAAACAAAAGCCTGTCTTCAAAAGCATCAGGAATAGAAAGGCTTTAGGATAGAGGATTCCACCACCTAGCTTTAGGATAGAAGGTTCGACAACCTAGCTTGCTTGAGGGTAGAGGGTAAAGCATCAGAAATAGAAAGGCTTTAGGATAGAGGGTTCCACCACCTAGAGGGTTCCACCACCGCTTTAGGATAGAGGGTACCTAGCTTGCTTCTTCATACCTTACAATAGAAAAGCATCAAGAAGTATGGGTATATACTCATGGGTCTGTCTGACATTGTTGATAATGGTACGTCACATTCAACTGAAAACTAGGGAACACTGATTGATGGCTGAATGTTGACAGAAATACCACTGTTTTCACACTGAAGCAGCACTCCTAATGAACCCTGTTTTTAAGCTATTTTGGCACGGGATTATGCTTTGTGGTTAAGAACTCCATCTCAGCTCCTTAAGCACCAACATGAGTAATCTTTGGTGTCACCTCACTGGCTTTGATCATACTAGAACCTAGGAAACTGCTAGCTTAAAATACTATAGGATGTGACTAGTCTCTATACATACAGGATCTCTGGTTTACCTTTTGATGACAACCAGTCAACTGTATCAGACCCCTCGGCCATACCTCTTACAGACTAGCAGTAGAACGCGCAATTTGCCTGTTTTGAACATATGCACATTCTGAGAAAAGTCTGTTAACAGCAATGGCCTTACCAGACCCCTCGCTTAGCTATGACACCAACTCCTTGTTTCTTCTTTTTTTTCGCGACAAAAGCATCTAGTCTAGTTCCCACTGTGTCTCTATCTCATAGATCTTTCCTTCCATAGATGATAATTATATGATCCGAGCCATGCATTGAATATCAGTATATAAAGTTCTACTATTCATTGCTGAGTAACCCTTGTCAATTGTATGCTCAGGTAGTGTGACTGGTGAGTCATAGTGCTACACAATTATAATGCTCACGGCGTTGCACATCTGGAGGTTTTAAGCACTAATGAAGTACCACCAAAATATTGACTGGCAGTAAAGCAATGAATGGAGTAGGTCGCAGAGTAGGCGTACCATTGGGATTTAATGAATTTGGTAGTACTATAGATGTTACTATTATGTACTGATTCAAGAAGCATTCACATAAGTGAATGATGCTCTATGTAATATGTGCTCCACAAACTGGTGGGGCCAGAGGTTCTATTAACCCCAACCCCATTTTACTGGACATCTTAAGAGACCAAAATGATATGCCTTTTAGGACTTAGCATGTATGCTGCTGCATGACCTCCGTTTCTGAAATCCTGAATCCGCCCACCTCCCTTAATTGCACTGTACTTTAGCGTTTCTATTTGAGAAGGATAACGGTTAATTTAACCGTGGGCACCACGAACTATTTCAATAACTTGTAAAAGGAAGTAGACCTTGAATTAGTTCACACTGACGGGTCTGTAAAGACGAACATTCATGGGTGGAGAGCTAAAGAGATGGGCATTCATATACGATCCTTTAGATGATATGAAGCCTGCTGATACCTTATGGGCCTTACCACCAACCGTCCGATAGAAAATTCAGTACGTTCCATCATAACTATTACATTTTTTAGAGTTTATATAACATATCTTTCAACACTGATGAAATATGAATAACTCCAGTGGTTGTTGATTTCACTGCTACCAGTGAGCTGGTGTACATGACAGTAGACTTTCTCATGGCTGTAAACGTGTATAAATGTCACACGTTTACAGCCTGAGAGCTCTAGATTACACTTCTGTAAAATAAAATACCCTACTTATGGAAATGTAACAAAAACGTTCACACCTTTTGATACTTAAAGTCAAACTAATTTACATACCCTCGATACAAATGTGGCATATTCTAGAATGTTTTTAACACATATGTACTAGAGGGCTATGGTGAAAGAGTATGTGGAAAGATCAACACAGACGAAAGAATAATACATTCTATGTATGCTGTTTGACTGGTGTACACAGCGTATTGTTGCAGATTAAATATGGATGACTGATCACGACACGATTACAGTGTATGCCAATAATCTCTAGTAAACAGACAACGGAAATGTATATATGTATACGATTGAATGACGAGAAGTAGAAATGGAGAGAGAAAACTACGTGGACATCGTTGTACGGGGAGGGGGGGGGGGGGTATACAATAATACGCTATGCCGTTCGGTCTGACTGTGTGTACAAATTCATGCCATTTAGTCTGACTATAGAACTGCGTGTACAATTCTTTGGTCTGACCTGCTTACTAATGTGACCTATATTCAGTTATACATTTCTGACGAAAAAGTATATCTTTTGTTATCAAAAATATGATCTGCAGGTATGGGCTGTTGGGACGTGATCATTATTGATAGTATTAAACTTCTGATCCAATTCTGGCCTCAGAACTCACCTACCGTAGTACACTGGGTACTCCCCTTTTGAAACGATTTTTGACAGCAACAACAGAGTTCTTTGTATAATACTCATATACCCCCCAATTTGTATTTGCATCAGCAAACATGATTTTAATTGCAGGGAAAGGTCACGTTACTTTTGTGTTCCTCTTTCCAAAGATCATGTTACAGGAAATATTTCCCGGAAAGTTCTGACGTCAAAAGGCATCTCTTCAGGTTTTTCCACAACTTGTCAAGTCAACGTTTATTACTCAAAATACCATTACTACTTCATACGTTGACTTGTCTCAGATGCACACTGTATATCTATACCAAGCTGCATAAATGCGCCATGCTGACGAGACAATGGTATTTTCCATCAACAATAACCCTACATCATCCACACATATCTAGCTTACTACAAAAAGACCCTGTGCCAACATAATACATCCCCGCTATGTGTTGTTAAGCCTACCTTGGTGTTTTCAGAGTGGCCAACCAAATAAAAACACCTCAGGAACGCAGAAACAGTATGAAAGCAGACATTATGAACGTTTTAATTCATTACCAGCCGAGTGGAGATACACAAATAGGGGCGAACTTCACTTATTGAAATGCTGGCGTGGTTAGAGTTGCAATGGAGATCGACTGTGGCCTTCTCAAATATTTATAACTTTTCAAATGACTGCGTTTCGTATTTGATTCTCGTACGTTTTAGTGTAAGTGCAATGGCAAACTCTGCTCTGTGAGATATCACATATACATATTGTTATACCATAGCGTGCTACATGAGTTTGACAACATTTTGTATACAACCAAAATGGCAAAGGACAGGAACTCATCCAAATGTTTCAGTTAAGCTATGAACTAATTGTCTGGGTTTTCTCTCTCTCATTATTCTAGATTTCCAATAGCCATAGATATGGATAACTGTCACTTAATTGGCAGGACAATAAAATGCTGATATTTAATATTCCATTAAATGTCAGTGTTAAGACTGTTATTCCACTCTTCCCGGTCATTATGGCCAAATCACAATTGAGTGTAGTTTTGGAGACCGATATCAACTCAAATGTTAAGTTTAGTTCAAAGATAATAGTTTCCACATGTGACCTTAAAACTGGTGCATTGAGCCCAGTCTCTACATGTGACATATGATGAGAGGCTTATCAAAGCGGCTTATTCTAAAAACAATATAGATGTGTCTCCCTCTCATGGTATCTCCAAAACAATACATATGTACAACAATCGATTACATGCAATACAAATACAGAACAGGGATGCGGGAAGGATGGCATATTTTCCTAAGGACTATAATGACAAAAGAGTCATCTATACTGTCTGATATGATAACACCAACAGCTGCACGTTCACTTATATTGTGGCAGCACCATTCACAATTTAATGGTTCTTTTGAAATATAAACTACAGTTTAATTTGATGATAAATATCAGAAAAAATGACTGAATCAATTCGAAGACGAAGCCTGAAACATTAATGTCTCTATATCAGGTTATCAGTGTTTGGGATTAAAGCTTCGTTTAATAGATTTGACAACTATAGGGTGCATTCTTTTTATGGCGATAAAATATGTAGTTTCTGAGGGGGAAAAATCAACATTGATCTTATTTATCCAAATCTAATGATTCCTTTGGATAAATTTAAGAATAAATAAGCATCTACTACGTTGTTACAGGGCCATCCCAAAATGATACATTAAAAAACAAAGTCTGACTATTTAGGTCAGTTACCCCAGTGAACCACCTGCAGAATAGGCTTAAAGCATTACACCTGGCTCACATGCATGTGACCTGACTAAGGTGAGTGGCAGGGGGTGGTGACCTGCTTTTACACCTGAGAGGGGCATTGTTGTCCACGGAAAGGCTGCTCTAGTTGTCCTGGTTACTATTATAGATATTATATCATAAAAAGTGACCACACCTCATTTCACCTTAGATTCTAAATACAGGGGTCGCCCTAGCCCCCTAGATTTTGTCGCCAAATGAAAGCCAAAGCTTAAGAATTTTTGTCACAATTCCTATTAAGTTAAGCTTTTTCCACAGACAAGAGGAAGCGCCATATACTGATTTTAGTCGCCAAATAAAGACAAAATAATGTAGCCATTAGCGACCTGGCGACTTTGTAGTGCGTCCAATGTCATGCATGTAAACATCCAAGACTCACATAACCATAAAACCAGACTAATACTAATACTTCCCGAGTTGGTTGTATAATTGCTGTATTACTTAGAATTGAGGGGCTTGTCTTTGTCTAATGAGAGATGGTTCAATGGGTGTATTGTATGTGTGTGTACGGAACTTGATCGTGCATAGTCTCGATTCAATTACATCAGTATGTATGCTATGTTACATTCTATGGACATACCTCGTTATTATGTTTACATTTCATTCGTCTGAAATACAGCAAGCATTCATTATGTCATGTAATTCATATCCGACTGTTTACAGAGATGACGACAAATAGGATGGGGAAACCGCCCAAGGCTGGCGTCAGAACTCATCCTGCCTTTTGTGTTGTTGTATAATAAAGGTGGCATTTACACTACACGATATGAGCTCTGTTATGACGATGTCACAGAGAGATCACACATATCAGAGACAAAATTCTTGTTACACATGCCTGTTTTAAATACTCCAAGTTGCCAACTTCAAACAATTATATCATTCCTTCCTGTAATATTCCCTAATATTATCATATCGCTCTGATATCACAGCTCATGGTCATGTAGTGTAATAGGGCCTTTACCGGAAGACTTCCGAAGTGTATAGTTCTCTTTGTGGTCTATGTGCGTGTGTTCCGCCTTGCACGTTATCGGAGCTAGGGTATATGATCACTCTTTTGATTGAGTTGACCTCACTTCCTGTATTTGCTTATACTATTTTTCTTAGTACTAAGTGTTTCTAATGTCATCAATTTTGCTGTGACAATATCAATGTAGTATTGGACTTAATGGCAATTGTGAGATTTATCAAAATTGTTCGAGCTACGTTTGTGAACCTTTATCATGGTGGTCTTTGCATAGAAGTCGCCCATGAAATTTATGATAATATGTACATGAAAGAACATTTTTAGATGGAGAAAAATAAACCAAAATTAGTCATATCAAATTACACCTAAATCATCACTATTCATTTAGCACTATGTTCTGTGAGAAATATCATCTGTTTAAGCCAAAGGAAACTTCCCCGGTGATGTAACCGACATCACCCTGAACTTTTCCTGGCGATGTACCCCTCCCCTCCCGGATAGTACTGCACTTCCTATTATAATGTCCGATATAATAGCCATCACATCGTGGTTGATAAATATGATACGTCACATATGATATGTGCACCGCAACAGGAATAACGTCTTTTCCTGGTAGGAACGAGGGATAGCACTTATGTGCATAACAACGATATAATCATATATTAGGTGATGTAAATAGCCCTTTTCATTTAGAATAAATTCTATTAATTATCTGTCTGTATTATCAAAGTATAGTGCACACTTTGGAACTATACCTAGCTGGGTGTGTTCACAATTAAATACAAAGCAGCCGCATACGCATATACATATAATACTATTGTCTTCTCTAAACCATTAAAAAATCAATAAACATCTCTAGCAAACTAAGACCCCTTCTGGCTGGTAGAACACAGGAACAGTTGTACGTATGTATATTCAGGTAAAAACAGGGGTTACGTATTACCTGCGGCTGCCATTGATTGCTGCTATACAATTAGGGCGGGGCTCCACAGTCTCCTGTCTCCAAACTGTAAACCCTCTCAATAAACCCACACACAGCACTGACAGGGTCCGGAATTTCGATTCAATTCAATTGTTTAGATATGTGCATAGATCTGATGTGCACCAGAGAGCCTTTCCAGGCACCCTGAACACCATCAGTCTTATCATGGTAAATGAGGGCATATGCCAGTTGCACACTTTGTAAAATCATGCACCTGGCAGGCAAAATATACACCTCGTGTGAGGGGTGCATTATTAATTTCAGACACTGATTGTCCATCAACTAGATTGCTAGATTGCTTATAATTGACAGGAAGTTTGTCAATTATAATACTGTTTTTCTTATAAAAAGACGGTGTAATACCCCTAATGCAACCGGTAATATGGCTTTTGTATTGACTTTTTGTATTTTGTTCTTTTTATAAATTTAAGTGTGACACAAATTCTTTTTCTCAAAGGTAAGAGGTAAGATGCGTGTTAACGTCCACCCTGTGGCTGACACGATGTCGGTACAGATATGTATCAGTGGATGTGTGTTAAGGCTGTAAGAATGGGAAGTCGTAGGATCTCCCAACAGACTTCTTGTATAATACACATGGCACTATGCCAGGGGTATAGGACTAGGAGAGGCTTAGGGAGAACCGACTTATTTCTAGACCCACTTCCTTCTTCCAATTCACAAAGAGCAATGCAATTAGATCACTTCTACAAAAATCACAGAACTTTTTAAACAGAAAAATACATGATATAGTTTCATGGCTCAAGTCCATTTGTCATACAATAAATGGATAAAAAAAAGTCCAGACATTGCAGACAGTATATGTGTAGCTGGCGTAACACCTATACCTAACACATATGAATCTAGGTCACTTTTATGTGAGAGGACTGGTTTGCTGCAGGGGCCAAGGGGTGGACTACTCAAACTTTCATGAGAACTCATCTCCACCCTGCACGTTGTTCAAACAAGTTCTAAAAAAAGCCCTATTCCACAAATTGTTAACGATACCGACCAAGCAGGTTCCACAACCTTGTTTATTCGAACTACTTGTTTGAAAAGTTTCTTTATAGGAATAGGGGTTATTTCGCCTCCTAATATTATATAACCTATATTAACTTGGACCTGAAAATATCCAATTTGTTGTTTTCTAATAAATATATTTCAAATATCTGTCAAAATCTCAGTGTTTTACAGTCACTTCACAATCTAGTTCCGGTCATAAACAATGTAGTTCCGGCTGAGTTGGGAGTCACGTGGGGCGTATACAGCATCCATACTATCACAGAAAAATCGCATGCATCTTTGAAAATTCGTTTCTATAAGTGTATTGATGTTTGAACAACCACAGACGTGACTGGGGGATATCTTAGCTTTGATGTATTAGACCAACAGAGAGTCATAGATACTAGAATTCCCAAACATGTCTATACTTCTATAGGTCTATATTTACAGCTTTATGTAAATGTATCCCCATTGCATTACCTTTCATCTCTGTAATATACTCCACCCATCCAACACAAAGAAATATATTTTTATGCATTCTAGCAGACATGACCATTGAAAGGTATCTTGGCACGAATGAATCATACACTGCATGCACGTTCTCATGTCATACACTAGACATACACTACATTTTGACATAATCTCAGAAATCAAACACCTTGTACCGATAGTATGGCTTATATTTGACATAAAAGAGTACCGTAGTATTTACTTTTTTGTACATATACATAGAACCGTTTTATTCTAAAATCACATTTCAATTAGACACTCCATGTTACATATTCCTGGAATGTATATAAATATATTTGGATCAAATGATGTGAAACGTCGATTTAGAAGAAAATGATTATATATGTGTGTGCAAAAGTGAAAGTAGTATAGATATGACATATGATATATCAGAAATGCCAATCACGACTGATGAGAAAGAAGGAAAAGTAGGAAACAATTTTCCTATCATATTTCTTTAAACGACTAGGAGGACAACCATCTTTAGGATACAAGTTTTAACATTGAATTTGCAGTGAAGCAGCTCAGAGCTCTAAAACAAGAGTACATTAAAGAAATAAAGGAAAATTGGATGAGTAATCCAATATCACTGAAAAGTAGGAAATCCCCCAAAAGTAGGATAAATGGCATCTCTGATAATATATGAGCCATATATATAATAATAAATGTGGTACAATATAAATGGTCCATCATTTGCATCAAACATCTGGGTACACAGCCACAACTACTCAGGTACATAACACCATGACACAGAATCAAGGTAACGTAACCACAGCTCAGTGAACAAAGCCTCCTCTGCCCGGCCGGGGGCAGGAGCCCAGCTGGACTCTACGGGCAGCGCCACTGCCAACATCATGAGGCAATTGTGCGGAGACAATGCTCCTGGTGCCTATAGTCTTGTGCTCTTCGCGGGGGGTGGGGGGTGGGGGCACTGACTCTTTGAAGGTCACTACCCAACTACCGCCCCTGCTTTTTGTGACTGACCGCCCCTCAATTTTAGTTGACCGCCCCCATTTTGGGTGATAGAGATTTACCGCCCCCCCCCCCCCCAAATAAGGGTATGTCAAGACCTGAAAATATGCAGAATTACCAAAACTGTTTAGGAAAACTTCTGATAACATTTCATTAGTTATTTCTGTGTGACATAAAGTGGTAAAAGGGTTGAGATTCAAGTTATTGCCACTGCATTGTTCTATTGATGTAGTTGACCGCCCTCTTTTTTGCCCTAAAAGTGATTGACTGCTCTCATTTTTGACGTCGGTTCACCGTCCCCACTGTGCCAGTTTGTTTGGCAGTGGGTACCTTTTCAAGTCCAAGTGCCCCCCACCCCCGGGCCTGTGCTCCTGCTGCCTGAAGTCCGAGTCAGGCACAATACTCCACGGTCTATGAACTCTTTGTGTGTACAGATTGAGGGTTTTAACACTAGCCGATTATTTACTCCAGATTTCATAAATCGGTATGTATGTCAATATTGATAATGAAATCGGAAATAGCCAATCAGCTTTCACTATTCATTTATTTCCCCCGACCCTTTCAGGTTTTTATGAAAATCTGAATTTTACAGGCTGAGAAATATTTGAAAGGTTTTTTATAGGGTGCATGGTATTTTACAATGTTATTTGTGAGAAGTTGCAAATTACCATATTGTTGGCAGTCCGAATCGCCTCGTGGAATACAAGCTCAACGTGGCCTTCAATGGCAAAGTGAGTTGTGCTTAGAATGGGAAGTTCAATGGTTGCGTGACAAATCAGAAAAGTGAAGAGTATATATATATCTTAACTATTTTCTACTTCACGAGTTATATTATCATCTTCCTGTGTGTGCAGAAAGTACGGTACAATATAGGACCGCCCCATACGGAAGTTTGAATCTCTCTACCTGTCTGATCCCCATACCTATTTTTTCCTATACTGAATAATTATAAAAACATCTTTCTTGACGTTTTGAATGCAAATCCCTTGTTTTGGGTTACTTACTCTCTATGCTCAAAGCCTTCTGACAATTTCTAGTTTCATATATTTTCCTTTATAAACATTTCACTATGGGAAGGACAACCAACCAGTTATGCTCCCTCTAGCAGTAGCAGACAACCAGGAGCAAGGGTCGAGAGGGGTACGTTTAGAGCAAATAATCATGGAGCACTAGTACCCACGCTATGGAATCTAATCATTCAGAAACCGAACGCAAGTAAACGTTCAGTTGACCTACTGGAATACTAGACTCAGACTGAAAGATAACGGGTCAATGCGTGGACACTGTCAGCCTCCATTCTTGTAACATTAGAGACAGACCCTTCCTCTTATCAGGTGTTTACGGAGACCTTAATAGTTTACAGACCTAAATACTGCTCACATGCATAACACTGAAGTAGTATTGTGAGTTGTCTCGTACCCTGTCGCGTGCTTTCTTTCACGAGGACTTCCTGGACCAAAAGTCAGTGTATACTTCCTGAATCAGTATGTCCGAAATATCTAAATGAGTTACTGAAATGCTATTGATTTTACACTGACTTGTTACTGGCAACTCATTTAAATATTTCAGACATACTGATTTCCCACTGCTCAACCACTGTATTCCCACTGATTTCCACTGATTCACCACTGAAAAACTACTGAAAGCTAACACTGATTCTATACTCCTAACACACTGTATTTCCATTGAGTTTCAGACCGGGTTCGATAACGTATGTATATTGTCTAAACTGTGAGACTCCCCATCCCCCTGGGCCAAAGTACACATCGGATTTGTGGATTTGTACAGCAACGTGAACATATTTTAGAAGTTCCAGACCCCCACCCCCCTTGTTGGATATGTACTTAAGGATAGACAACACCTCTCAGGGCGTCCTTTGCGGAGATGCACATTGCGTTCTTATTTAGAAGAGTAAATTGATAAAGTGAATATCAAATTATAGATAATATTTTTCTCTATCTTTTGATATAAGGTACACTATTTTCCCTCAAAAATTGGAAATAAAAGAGATGAAAAACTGATTTTTTAACTTTTATTTTTTGAACATGAATATCTCGCTTACTAATGGATGTAAGGACCTGAAATTTTCACAGGCTGTAGATGACATTTATTAGGAGGGAACCGTGTCTCAGATTTTTTATTGAGGTAATAGTTTTAATTTTATGTCAAAAAACGGGCAACTTTTTGTGATTTTTTTCAACATTATTTTCTACATTTTATAAAATAAAGACTAGGACCTAAATCAAAATTCTGAGACACGGTTCACTCATGACTAATGTTCTCTATGTGCTGTGAAAATTTCAGGTCTCTATGTTCAGTAGTTAGTGAGATATCCTTGTTCAAAAAATAAAAGTTAAAAATGCATTTTTCCAATTCCTTAAACGGTCAAACAGGCCTCATTATACATATTGTATTATGATTTATATTGACAGATAGATTAATCCAAGGACATTTTATTCATATAGGACCCATATCTATGCCATGAGCTTCACATAATTTATGCATATTTAAAGGGAGGCTAGCGAAGAAGCCTCTGAGAGGTGTTGTCTATCCTTAATTGAAGGCTCCAATATTGAGATTCAAAGTTACCTTAGCACAATACATTTTAAAAAGTACTCTATCTATCAAACAGGGTTCCCACAGACTTTGACATTTTCCCCAAAGACGTTTCCATGCCCAATAACAGTTTTCCTAAGTTTCTCAATGCCTAGATCCTAACAATTTTCCAAATATATTTTCCAAATTTCCCAATTTCCAGGTCCATGAAATCTTTGCATTAGCAGTATTCTGTTTGTTTTTTTCCTGAAAATGTGGAATTTCAAAATAAAAACCTAGCATACATAAACCAAACATATCATCAGACACATGGTGTCATATTCCTTCTCTACGCCCACAGCAGTGCACCCCATATAAATAAACAGCCCATTACTCATCAACCCACCCTCACTGGTCATAGACATGTCAACTTAGACAAGTCATACAAAAAAGCAGTGGTCTACTCACAGCATGATGGTGTTGAAGACGAAGAGCAGCGTGCCGCAGGTGAACTGTCGACACCTGTGGTGGCGGCCCTCCCTCGCCTTGCCCTTCCCTCCGCAGTTTCCACATAGCCGGCAGCAGCAGAAGCAGAGTCCAACGATGGGCATAATGATGATGAAGAGTAAGCCGATGACCACACACACGACGTAACCGATGCCATACAGGGCATACTGTGGAAGGAAGATGAAAGTACATTGTTAAAGGACGGTTAAAGTGCGGGGTAATATGTGGATGTAGGAACAATCTTATTGATCTTTACCCCTTTTATTTATAATAAGAAAAAACTTCATGTAAATACAGTTCATGTTCTTCTAGTTGTTGAGGTACATGTATGGGGTAAAGTGTGGAAGGAATGCCAGGAACAATGTTAAAAGTTATACAGAGGTAAAAGTCTGCGGGCACTTTAGATGGAAAATGAGGAACAATCAAGTTTTGGGGGCGCCAACAATTGTAAGCATAGTAAGTATTAAATGGGGTGTTCATATAGATATAAATCTAGCACGTCAAAATGTAGCTGGCTCCACCCAACTTCTGAAAATAGATTGCAGGGTCCTACAATTCACTTCTTAAAATCCTTAGCAATTTCATGGAAAACTCGCAGAGTGGGTCATATGGCCTACGTACACCACACTTTGGCCTCATGATGCAAGTGCGTGATGGATTATGTATACACTTTACAGAAATAGAGACATGGCCGGCAAGAAAACTGGAGAAAAAATAAGTTAAAAACAAGTCCAGTCAGACTGGGGGAGGCATTTATTTATCAGAGAGTGGGCTTTGCCGTGTTACTTTAGTTCCTGCCTATGTAAATACCAGATACCCAACCTGAACCCCGACTTCCCCATCTTCACCAGACATATGCAAGGGTCCCATCATCTGCCGGTCAAGTTGCCAATGTCCTTGGTATAGTCAAAAGGCTGAGAACTACTTTCTACTGGCGTTATTGGTGCAAATGTGCATTATTTTGTCTCTTCAAGTAATTTTTTCAACTTATGGAAAGCATCATCCTACATTCAGCCTTTAGTAGGTTGCTTTAGTATGACTTAGATGTAACTGGTACATAAAGACCAGAACAACATAGTAAAAGTCATTTGAGACACTTAAATCTCTACAAAAACAAACTAAAATGACATGGCATATGAAATAAAACCCACATGAACCACAAGCGTGTAGCCTCCAAATATCTTTTTGCAAGATGAACAAAATTAATGATCAACCCGATACCCAGAGATCCATGATTAAAAAACAACACATTTTGTTGCCAATTTGGGATGTGAAAAACCCTTGGTGGCATATGAAGTTTCGCCCCGCCCCCTGACAGTAAACAAGGGCCCGGACAGCAGGGGGCTCCAGTTTCTGGTGCCCTTCCTCCGTTTCTTGTTTTTAACAACCACAGCTATCTCTGCAATGTCACAAGGCCTGCCAGACAGGCCAAAAACTTGGAAAGCCGTGTCTTCCTGTTTGCTTTAATTGAAACTAGTGTTCTTGTGAGAGCTCTAGTCATGACAGTCATTTCATGTTAACGTAAGTACGGCCTGATTGGGTGGAAGGGGTTAAAGAGAAACATAAGAGAAAGGTAATCTATTAGGGGCGATCTATTAAGTACGTATATTTTCCCCCTACCTTTCAGACACCTCCACATACTGCCTTCCAATGCATTATGCATTAGATTTACACAGAATGGTAGGTATATTTTAAAGAATTTCTTACCTCACCCCATCGAAGTGTACGTCATTATTGGACTTAACCCAAATAGTTTGACAACTATTAAGCCATTCAGGGTTTATTTCTCATTCAATTTCGCATAGTTTTCAATAAAAATATCATATAATAAAAATAGTTAACACCAATATTGAAAATAAAGCCAAACGGCACGCTTCTAGGCCATAAAGTTAGGCTTTGATCCTTTTCAGAAGATTTCACATGTGATGAAACAAACCATGTCATGGTCAATGGTGTGAGCCAGGGTCCCATGTCGGAGAACATTCACCTGCCTGGGTGAACTTGGAGGTTGTCTCAGTGTTACATGCTGCCTACATGCTGCCAACATGTCAGCAGACATGGAGCAACATGTGATGGCCTCCTGCCAGGCGCTGGTACCCAACAGTAACACTTGCAGTACATATACCACATATGCCTTCATGGGGATAGCCGCTGGGAACCAGCTTAACACCAACAGGCTACACTCTCCAAGCTCAGGTTTTAACTATGGGCATGTTGGAATGGAAATGTGGAGGGTGGCCACTCAAAATGCCAGTTTTTTCCTCAGTTTTCCATTTCCTTTGGAATAATTTCCCAGTGTCAAGTGCCACCATTTAGCAATATCTAAAAACGTGTAATACAAAACAAAATCTGAAAATACTTTCCCATTAGCCAAATGTCTTGATTTTATGAGTCAGGAGTTCCATAACTGGTCAAACAAAATTCGACGTGTTTTCCCTATGTTTTGGAATAAATCATATATCCCCTGTATTTTCCCTGACAGGAATTGTTTTATTTTTTGCAACTTTTCTTGTTTTCCCTGCTGTGCAGTGGCCATCCTGAGTTGGGAATAACAGGTACCTCATATATTGCCCAGTTATCAGAGTGGATATATATGTAGGTTCTTGTTACAGTACTGTACGCTGAGAGATGGGTGACGATGGCATCGTTGGCACCAAGAGAATATCATCACCTGATCATAAATATATTCTGAGACTGGAGTGTCACCTAGTAGCAGTATCCAGTGCTGACGTCATGTGAGGTGATCTTACGTTACATCACCTCATGTGTTTTATTTGCGTATTTTTCGACTTCCTTTAACATAATATGCTCATAAATTTGCCTTACATCACCTTCGCATAAAAGTGTTTCCCTTATACACTTGACTTTTAACTTTCATATAACTTCTACGAAGTTAATCTACCATACGTTGGTGTACAAAACATGTTCATATACTCATGAATATCTTTACTTGAAGATCACAATACCCTGTGAAGTTGTTTTTGTCAATAATAATAAAAAAAAATTTAAAAAACTAACATATAGCTTAGATCTGCGTTTTACAGTTAGATACACCATGAACCTAGATCATGTCACGTACACACATTCTTCGAATATGAGAAGCAAAACATATCACCTAAGATTTAAAGACAGAATAGGTTGTTTGTAATATGATGAGTGATATTACAATGCAATAAATATGTATGTTTACAGCACTCTACTGGAGATACACTGTTATTCTCATGTATATAGGACCGTAGAATGGCACTCCCAGTTGTGGGCGTTCCGTAAGTAACTGGCTCTTGTTACATTACTTGTGCACGAGGAAAGTTTAAACAGCATATCACCGATGTATTATCTCACCAGTCACGGCCACAGAGTGACACTTACTGGTATAAAGTTCCCACCCTTTTAGCTGTATGGTATCAAATCCTGATATCCTTTCCGACCACAAAGTCTAAGTTTCCTTAAATTACATAGCTTATGAAAAAAAGATCTGCTATCAATTGAAATTAATGCGACGTATTTCACAAAGTCCTACTTTTTATCGTGTGATTTATTTCATATTTATACGGTTTTGGGTGACCATGAACATGGCTTACTGTCGATACAGTTACCAAATGAGATAATCAGATATAGACATTTATTACCGGTAAATTTAGACAAAATCATTACACAGAGATCTCTGAATTCACTGCTCTTAAGGTGGATATACACATATTGGTCCTAATATTAGCATTCCTAGTCGAGAATCCGTTCTCCAAAGTATAGTTAAGAGCCAGAAACACTATTACATGGTTCAGGACGGCATGACATAACGTTTTTTCTACCCTCAACTTCCAAGACAGGCGATGCCAAATAAAGATAACACTTGGTTATCTCAACTGGGAAAGCACCACATTATTTTACATCATCCATGTGATTGTATTACACTTATACACATTTTGGCCTGCAGCTTGTTGGCAGTGTAATAAGGTACTTATCTGTATTATGGCTCTTAGTACATTGAATATCATCCAAAGAATGCTACCAGTTTCACGTAACCAGTAACATGGCGATAGTAGTTGATAGCCCTCGTCATGATTATTTTGGTTATCTAATAAAAAGACATCATACCATAGAATCTGATATCCTACAACAGGTCATATTTTTAACGAATGGAATCAGTTTTATATATAGGTAATTATTCTAATGCTATCATATCATTTTGTTTTGATGTTTCCTGTCGTTATATCACTCTCAATGTTAGTGTTACATTTAGTATATACCATTACTGGCTTCTTAAGTAATATCATAAGGCATCATAACATATGCATCCTATAACAGGTCATATTTTGAACGAATAAAATGTGTAACATAAGGTTTTTATGCTAATGATATCATTTTGTTTAGACGTTTCCTGTCGCTATATCACTCTCAAAGTTCATGTTTCATAAAACACATCTTATAGCTGACGTCTTAAGCATATGTATATGTTCGGGTGTTTCATATTTCTTTTGCTGTACTGCTTATGATCCTAAAATCGAAAACACGACGACAGCAAAACAAGTTTACTCCAACTACCTTTTGATTTCTGTGGATGACTCAGTACAAAGTTTTGTACCATACAAAACAGCGCTGCGCCGTTTTTCTTTTCAGTTTAAGCGTTCTTAAGAGAACATATTTTACCTTACTGCATCGGTTGATGACAAGAGAGCTTAGACGGAAAAGTGTACAGACGTCAATGGGCATAAAAGACTTAAGATTCTGTCTGAACGCGTTTCAATGAGGTACTTAGTCAAGGAGAAACGCTTATCTGAAACAATACAGTTTATATTCCTCTCAAAAGGCGATGCATCTTAACAGAAAACAAACAAATGTGTGACAATACGAGTGGATCTATCGGGATTGGGTTGTGAATTGTGCTTGGGTGTGAAGGTTTATAGCCCCGGCTACACTACACGACAGTTGAGTTGGGGTCAGACTAAAACCATGGCCACACTGCCCAGTGTACTCAACTCAACTGGACTGTTGAGATGGGTTGAGTTAGGGACAACCCCTGAGTGTGGTATAGATTAAGAATGGAGTCTCAGCTGTTTTCTAAGGCTATTCATTTTTGTCTTAGATCTTGTTCGATATACGACTATATTGTCGGGTCAAGTTTTTATTGAGTTGAGTTGGGCAGTGTTGTCAACTCAACTCGACTGTAAGAGGTCCTGGTGGCACCAGATCTTATAAAGGTCTGATCTTACCAAATAAACTCTACCTGGTCATGATGGGCTACGACTCAACTGATATGGGTAGACCCGATTTCTAATAGAGTCTTCCATTTTCTACGTACTTCTAAGGAAATAGTTATCAACTCAATGTGAAGACACAGTCACAATTAATTGTTGGCAACACCATATAGGACGAACCCTTACTCAACTCAACTCAACTGTTGAGTTGAGTTCAGTTGGGCAGTGTGGCCAGGGCTCAACTCAACTGTCCGACAGTGGAACCGCGGCCTAAATCGTTGCTGTTCTGTTGACGTTCCGCTCCAGAACCTGTGTGCTTTGGACTGTTTGGAGGTGGGCCTAGGCCGTGTAGGTTGTAGGTGAGGGACCTATGCTATACGACCTGGTTTGGGGAAGGAGTACACAACGTTCTCTGGCGCTCCGATAAACACACATGACCAACACACCCACTTTTACTGTCGGGTCAAACTGGAAAATATAACGGTAATTCATATGATCGCTATATCGATCATGCAGGTTCCACCATCTTCTTTGCTTATACCTCTTTCTTTTTTCTCTCTTTTTTAAAAGTTTATATATATATAAACACAGGTTATTTTTAATTATCTAAAACTTGGACCTGAAAATATCCGTTTTGGTACTCTTGATAAAATTTCATTCAACTGTCTGCCAAAATAACAATATTCAAGAGTGGCTTTGCAATCTGGTTCTAGTCATAAAAACTTGATTCAGGGTCCTCTGACTTGCTGATTCGGAACGTTTTTTTCCTTTTCTTTCCTTTTTGGGCGGGGGGATTTTACAATTGAACATTACCAGTGTCACGTGATATATACTTATATCAATAACTTCGTTATCAAGTAACATTTTGTTGAATAGTTACAGTCAACTGCATTGTCTATAGCTTTTTTAATACCTTTGTGAAAACTGAAGAAGAATGCCTTTGCCGGATTGAAGCAATTTTGCCAACGCAGTGTGCCATTCTATCTACGCTTTGTGTCAATTTAAAAGATACTTTTTACTCTCTCAGATCTTATACACGTTGTTAG
The DNA here is from genome assembly GCA_936440205.1 of Lepidonotus clava. NCBI lineage: Eukaryota > Metazoa > Annelida > Polychaeta > Phyllodocida > Polynoidae > Lepidonotus > Lepidonotus clava. The sequence goes on from OW387135.1 coordinate 19,090,889, forward strand.
ATGAACTTGGGTGTGTCCCAATACGTCTACGGTTTGTAAGGTACACGAGTGCAGAGTAGTGTGTATATAGTATCATACGTAGGTCTGTGATCTTCTCATATAGTTCCCGCCTATGAGATACAAATCCAATTCAGCCATTATGTTTTAAAACTGCTTTGAAACGTACTGGGTGAGTTAATTAGTGCATATTTTACTCTGTTAGTCTGTTGTACTGCTGGATTCCCACTTGTTTCCAGATTCACCTCAGATATTCTACTGCAAGCCCCCTAACGATTCTGCAGTGATTACACACTATATTCCCACTGTTTTTGCTATGCGAAGCAAATTTAAACTTAAAGAATTAAGTTTGTGAGCATTGGACAACTATAATCAAAAGTCTGTTTTTTCTCACATATTAATTGATATTCTACTTAACGAAAATTTGCCAATCACTATAACAGGTGTGGATATATCCTTAAAGGGAGAAAAAAGGATTATGATGTTGAAATATCATGTAACGACAGTGTACTTTATGAGGGAAATAAGTATAAAGTCGTTTCTATTTTCAATTGCCTTCATGTATACACAAGACTATTGACAGCAAAAAATTTTATTTTCGTTTTTGCAACAAATGTATAATAATCAGTACCATTAGCCTATGAATATAGCACGACTTAAACATGTGTCATCGAGGGCAAAAAACAATAGTGTATACGCTGAGTTATTGTTTGACCACCATACTTAACCAAGCCTATGTTTGTCTGTATGGAGTAAACTTCACAGTTCTATTGATGAACGAGGAATGACACCTGTTGTAGACAAACTTAAAATCTGCAATGTTAGGTTTTTTAAAACGAAAACTGCCCATGAATACAGAAGCACCTGGTAATATTTTTTGTAACTAAATTGAATAATCAGTATCTGAAATTAAGGGTACACTCTGCACCTGATATGAACATTTTGGCATACCACTATGGGGTGCATGGAAAAGATGCATGATGCACATTTTCCAAAGCAATGCACCTGGCTATTGCACGCAATAAAACATTAATTTTGAACACTGATCATTAAATCACGTTTTATAATTATAAACCGAAAGGATAACAAGGAAAAAATAACAAAATGAATAACAAAAAACTGCTTAATCCTTTGTAGAAAATAGTATAATTTTCACCTTTAATCAACTATAAAAACCAGGCAATTTTCTAATAATATTAACACTATAATTATAAACGCAGACAGACCCATCGGAGCATTATAATGTCTCGCTCACCGTGGGAACACCTGGATCAATTACCCCCTCGTCGGACCGGGCCCTTTATCCCCCAGAGACCCAGGTAAACATGATAAAACATGTACACGTTAGCAGCTTCCTACTTTCCCAGGGAGATGGTCTTATGTACCTACCGCTAACCGTCAGTAGGGCAACGCTATGTGGGCTTACTATTTATGGAATTTATGTTATATTGCATCACTAATACTTGATAACTGTACTGCTTATTCGCATTGTATAGCTAAAATAATTAAAGCTCCATGCACTGAATAAAAGTGCAGTTTTTTTTGTGTGTTTTTTTTGTGCACAAACTTTTATTTAGTAATAAACATCAGAGTTACCTCTGTTTTTCAGCTCATTACAAACATGAAAAAGAAAACAGTTTTATGTAAAGGTTTGTGGGCCCTATCACCCTTTGCGTTGTTTGGTTTGAGTTGTTGGATGGTTTCTTTGCGTTATTATCTATTTATCTTTTTTAAATTAACGAAATCCAAACATGATTTTAACGCAAAGTGCAAGATGTAAAAATTGTATTGTATGAAAAACAACTTTTTTCTTACAAATATATCTGCGAAATGGACATACTAGACTCTCCCGCCACAGCATTATATAAAAGAACAAGGCTGGAAAATATGATCAAGAATGTCATTTATATACAGTTCCTGATATGAACTGACTGAAACCTCATTTATATAGATGGCAGTGGACACAGCTACATGGCAGAATATAGATGGGCCTGACTGAAGTACTCTATGTCCATTTTGTGAGCAGCAAATTTACGCTATCTGCAAATAGGAACACATGTATAGTTGTAGCCCCGACTTGCCATACACAGATCTAGGAGGGTCTCATTAGTCATAGTGGGCACACCCAGTGGGATAAGGCCTAAGCCGTATCGAATCTCTCTGGAATACGTGTGTATATATAGTGGTACCCTCATATTTTTTTGACATCAAAAGAATAGTGATGAAAAAAGTCTATGTGATATATCTGATGTTGGTGTTTTTGGTTATGCTGTGTTGGTGTTATGTATGATTAAGGGGCTGATCCAGGGTTTTGAAAAAAAAAAAGAAGAAGAAAAAAAAAAAGGGGGGGGGGGGGGTCATATCATTACGCGGACTTAAGAACTTAGTGATCAGTCTAATTTTGGACTTTGTCTATATATACAACAAATCTGGATGTGAACTAAGTACTAAGATAAGTTGCTAAGTTTTCCCAAAAAGGAAAGGTTGGAGGGGGGGGGGGGGGTATACAGGACCGGGAGTATTTTTATTTAGTTCCAGCATCAAAAATTTACAATCTTGTAATGTCAATTTCATACATTCATACAGCATACAAATATTACCTACATCTAAATAATATCCATTCAACAATTTTGAAATAAGTTTTTTCAATATTTTTTATGCACACATCAGTGATGCCCTTGGACGTTAGTTTCAATATCTATCAAAGTGCAAAATAGTTCCGGTTATAAAGAATGTAAGACTTTACAGATTGTGTGGCTCCCGCCTATCTGTATGCATGGACAAATAGTTCAGACAATTCATTAATAATATATCATTTAGTCATTAAAACCAGGTGCGTGTAGTTCGATCTCCTGGTCGCCGGTATAAATAAATGATCCTAGGAAGTGTTCAAGGTCAGAAAAGGGATTCCAGCGTCTGAATTCAAGGACATTTTGTCATGCATTTGTTAAGTGCGTGTTTCCTAACAAGTGTGCGTCTAGCAATATTTTCTGCATTTCCAAACCATTTTCTCAATTTTTCCCCACTTGAATTTTTACCCTGGGCCACTTGTTCCTTTCTTTTCATAGTATTATGTGCAACGCACCCGGAAATGCAAGGTTCTTTGGCTAGTATTATGTACAATGTCTAGAAAAAGCTATGCCTTTTCGGGTGCATTCTACTGAAAGTCCGTGCACCCGCCGCTAAGGCCATGCACTACGGGTGCAGCTGGGATGCACCATTAATATTGCAAACACTGTTGAGGTAAATAACCATTTCGTTTCACATCATTTGTCGAAAAGAACTTTTTTTTTTTTTTTTATCTAAGCTACATCACTTTATAGTGCTCTCCCTGTCGTTTTTTTAAAAAAAGACACATGGCACTATACCTTTATTTCCTATATAGATCAAATTAGCCCTGTCTTGTACCATGATTTCAAATGATACAGGGCACTACTTTTATTTCCTATATAGAGCAAATTAGCCACCCTGGAGAGGCTGAGCCTACCACATGGAATGCAGGAGGAGCAGGAGCTGGGTTGTGGTGGTCACATGCTCAAAGGTCACTCCAGGGCCTGTGGATTCCTGGAAAGCTGCCTAAACATGCTCCAGTGTGTGAGATTAATGATGGTAGGGTGGCCAAACAGGCCGGATTTTACCACCATTTGGCAGTAATACGGACACATCCATGAAGCTTAACATGCTGATTAAATACCTGCTACACAGCTGTTACAGTGCATGTGAATTAAGTGATATAGTACCAATGATGAGGCATTTATGAGCTGAGCTTATCTATAATTCTGTGGCGGATTTAGTGGGGAGGTGCATCTGCATTTTTATTTTTTTTATTTTTCATTTCATTTTATTTCATTTTTATTAATTTATTTTATTCTATTTTTATTATTATTATTATCTTATTATTATTTTTTTATTTATTTATTTATTTTTTGGAGGGGGGGGTGTCAAAGTTAGACTTTTCTAATGTGAAATTTGTGAAAAAGGGGGGACCCCCCCAACCCTTTGTATTAGCACGTTCAATCTTATTAAGAAGCTGGATCCACAACTTTGATTCTTTGATCTAAATACATAAATTTTCTCATTATATAATTAAATACTGTTAAAAATGCACTGTTTTACGGTTTGCAACCACAGTCTTTCGGTGTTTCTGGGTGGATGCAATCTACTACGAAGACCTACTTTAAGGACACCAAATGAAGCCACTGGAATTAGTATTTAATTAGTTTATTTCGATTAATATAGGTCACGTATTGGTAGGTGCATATATATTCTAGAAACATACACGCACCTGTTACCCACTTGCAGTAATAACCAGTATGTATCAAATAAACGACTCATTTCTATTTGGACAGAGTAGGGGTTGGGGAAAGTTGCAATTTGTCTTCATTATACACAGCAATTGTGCCGTCAAAAAATATCATGATGTACGGAGACAAGCCAGGTTTACGAGTCTAAATAGAAAGGTTAGGCACAAAAAAAAAGAGAGAGAGAAAGTTGTGTTCAGGTAAAGGTAGAAAAAAAGTAGGGTAGGAAGGTCGATTTCTTTTTCCTTTTTCTACAATTACACAATGTCATACGGACCCAGGCAGTGTTGAAAATAAAAGAATTTCTCCGAATATCATCTAAAACGATGTCTAGCATCTGTTAAGTACATGTCCTGAGCATCTTAATGGTGTTCTACTGAACACCATTAATTCTACTGAATTAATTTTATTTTTAAATATGTTCCCGAAAAAGAGTTAGGATAGGGCCAAACAAACCTTAGTCTTATTATTGTTTGGACATAGGACGAAGAGAAGAACCAGTAGCAGATATACACCTGGATTGTGAGGGTTATATAGAGGCTGTAACTCCATGGAGGCAGGTAGGTATCCCTGTCACTATGTCAGGTATCAATCAGGGAGTTACCCCTCTGGGAGAGGGGCCTGTTCCCACACGTGGCTGTCGTTGTTGGCTGTAAAAAAAGCCGCGAAACAATCAATCTGCTTCACAGACAGGGAATAAGTGAAATGTTATATTCATTTTTAATGGATTGATTTATAGGACACGGCGAGGGTTTACTCATAACAGCGACCGCTCTTGGAATTACAGAGTTCTGTCACTGCTTTTTATATCAGATGATGCCCTTGCTAGATATTTTTTTCCCAACGGACTGACATTGAAACACATTTGAAGCAGTCCAGTTTTGTCCTTGCTTTATATAATTTTTGGGCATTATTGCCGAATTGATGCTTTAAGTATATACGCTTTGTCAAATACTAAAACCTTATAACTATATCACATACTGGAGAAAAAATATTGAGGTAGAAATAAAAAGCAGGTAAAAGAACACCACTATGAAATTGAATGATGAAGCAATGATTCTTGGGGGTTTATTCCCTAATCTAGGTAACCTTGAAATAAGTCAGATACTCTGCTTCAGTACGCTGTAACAAAGGTTAAAGCTAGATAAGGGTTAGCAACCACCTACAGCCTCACTTGAGACACCTTAACCACTACCTGCCTTCATACCCATCCCTCTCCCCTGCCAAAGCACTCTCCAGGTGGCCATGATGTATATTCCTGGGAAAGTGGATCGGACTTGGCCCCAACAGTAGGCTTACTCCCACTCCACACTCCCTCCCCATTTTGTAGGTAGAAGCAAAGAACTTAGATTGTGAAGAGTAGGCACTCAAGGGTCCTCAAGTTAAGATCTTTCTTCAGTGATACTCTGACAATTGCTGGTATGATCAATTTTTTCCCCTTTTTTTCTTTTTGAGGATTTTTTTTTTTTTTTTTTTACATAATATATGTAAGGATCACTCTTGATTTTCAGTAATATTACAACATTGGAATAAAGAAATATATATATAATATAATTATCTCTATAAGACTATAATATCATCATTGGGCCTCATGTCTAGTTCATAGCAGAATTCAGGCCTATGTCCAACACTCCTAAACTATCTACACAAGAAAAGAATACATGTTATTTGGATCACGCAAGGACCTAAGGGACTGATCATATATCCACAAAGCGATAGTGAGTTGTCCCTATACATTCAAGATCTCTGGTCCTAGAAGGGTTCCTGGGACACTCTCCATGTAGATCAGAGACTAGGGGGGCTGGAGGAGGCAAGGGAGCCTGTAAGGATCAGGCTGGAGAGTGAGTGTGTTGGTCCCTTAGGACCCTGGAGGTTCAGCTGGTTTCAGGCTTAATGGTATGCTGCTGATGGTACATACTGGTAACCAGCAGACCCCAGTGATTGACATACGTCCACTGTGCCCTCACCGACCAGGCTCTTTTTCTTTTTTTTTCCCTTTTCTTTTTTGTAAAGTTAAGCCCCCACCTCCTGTGTTTTCTTTACTAACCTACTAACATGGGAGGCATGTTCTAAAGGCCAAAAAAGACCTCTATTCTCTGTTGATTGAAGATAGCATTCAACATCTCTTCTACATTCTCCAGGGTGATCTTAAACTTTTTTTCGCGGGGGACCAATTGCTAGGTATAAAACTAACTACAAGCCTGGAGGTAAATTCTAACTTTTTTCACGGTGGCCATGTAGTTCCAATTCAAATACAGGTATTTCCAAAATGGGTCAACATAGCCAGTTTTATGTTCAGTACACCCATACTTAAATTAACTGACAGAAGTTATATACAGAGTTTGGGTAAACAAGCAATCTTTCACAAGAAAGAACTTACTTTACTAGACCACTTTTTAACTCCTCTTAAACATGTACTTGGCATTCAGGAGGGGTTAGACTGGCAATTACCAGAGAGTGCTAAACCAGATACATGTTTTTCTAGTGTGAATCTAAATCAGAAGTAAGACACAGGCTGGTTTATTGAGGTTCTACTTCTTTTTCACATCAATAAACAGTGTTCCCTGCGCCTGGCATGAACAATTCGGCGCACAATTTTCGGAATTCTGCGCCCAACTTTTTTTTTTAAACGTATTAAACCTGAGCCTAACCTTTCAATTTCTGCCGGGAGCTTTGAAATAGTGTGTACATTGATTGGTATGTATCATCCAAAGTGCCCCAAGGCAAAAATAAAATCTTATTTATTCAAAGCATTTTATCAGAGGGACACTTTTCTTACCAACACCAGCAAATAAGACTGAACTTTGCACTCGACCAATAAGAAATGTTATCAAATAAAACTAAACCCTGCTCTCCCAACAAACCAAACTCCGTATACTGTTTGGTGCCGTGACCCTGCCTACATACCAATGTACACACTATTTCAAAACTCCCGACAAAAATCAGTCTGTCACGTCGCGATGAAATGATATTCTTGGCCCCGTTGTTGGGATCGTTTCTGTCAGAGGCCACTCTAACCAGAGTGATCGACGTCAACAATTTGACACGTCTAAAAACACGCTGGCCTGTTTTAGTCTGCAGTTATCAGATCCGGGAGGTGTTTAGAACCAGTAGAATACTGCAATGGTTACAACGCAAACTCATAGCGCACACAGTCACTGCGATCAAAGATGCACAATTTTGCTGCGAGGTGCACGCATTTTTTTCAACTCTGCACCACCATTTCCGATAAATACATGTCCAATGTGTCGACTAACTAAGGGTAGGGGTGTGCAGAACTTTTGGCCGGGTGCACACTTTTGGGAAGTCTGCACCCGATGCATCCAAAATTAATATCCTTGAGACTCATATGTGTATCCTCACTTGATTGTGTTTTTCGATGTTATTTTCAATAATGTTTTTCAGGAATCGACCTATATTATAGGCTATACTTCATGACAGAATATCAAATTGGGTGGGAAGCACCCTACAACTCAATTGTGGCATATAATGAATGTGTGGCCTAGCTATCAGAGATATCTTTTTTGTTGCCGATTTTGCGAGAGGGGATTGTTAGACCTAGTGAGACCTACACTAAATAATTATAACATAACCTGCCAAGATACTTTAGTTAATAAATCTATATCTTAGATACCAATAGTGTTGCTCCTCCACAGGCACTACACAATTCTGGGGGCAAGATGCGAGACAGCATGGCTATGGGGCCTTCCATTAAGGATAGAGTAGGGAGATGAGTGCCCCGTTTTTGTTGTTCGCGCTTGAATGCTCATAGCTCTCTTAATATCAAAGATATCTTGACATATCATATACCAAAAAATAGCTGCTTTTCATATCTATCTCACCATATAATCAATATGATTATCAATTGATTAGTTAGCAAGAAATATTGCTTCAAAGTTTAAACTCGAATTTTTCTACTTTTATTTTTTGAACAAGGATTTCTCACTTAATAATGAATCAACAGCAATGAAACTTTTCAAATATGTTTAAAACATTCCTTTTGAGGGAAGCGTGTCTCAGAATTTTGATTTAGGACCTGGTTAATTTTTTATTGAATATAGAAAAAAAATATTCATTTTTTTTCATAATTTTTTATATTTTACACCATAAAAAATTAACAAAGCCCTAAATCCAAATTTTGAGACACGCTTCCCTTAAGAGGAATATTATTAACATAGTTCAGAAGTTTTATAACAATTGAGCCAATGGTAAGTAAAAAATCTGTGTTCAAAAAATAAAAGTTAAAAATATAGTTTTGTATATTCTTTGACTTATTTTGGGACTAAAATGTAGTGCAACTAAATCAAATATAACATTATTAGATAGCTTAGATATTCAGCTTTAATATGATATATGATATGCCTAAATTGAAAAAGAAATAGCAGAGTTATGAGCAAAGACGCACAACTGTTGTAAATTGGAAGCTGATCACCCTACTCTAACCTTAAGTACGTAAGCATCAATGGGGGGGGGGGGGGGGGGGGTCTGGAATATTTGAAAACTTGCGTACGTCCCTGTACATATCTAATGCGTACTTTAGCTCAAGCCAATGAGGGGTGGGTCTGGTTTTTTTTTAATTGGGCGTACGTACTTAATGGACGGCCCCTATGTTCACCACCTGACGTTTGTCTGACGTGGGTCTGACGTGGGTGGGGGCCCTGGAGGAGCGCCTGGAGTGGTGTCCAGTGCTCATTAATCACGGCTCGCTGTACGCTGCTGGAGGGCTAATTGACACAGGCGGGAGGTCATGTAGACACGCAGAGCAGCATTAAAACTACAACTCCCTAATTAATCCTAATAGGGACACAATTGAGTAAATTTACATCCCATAAACACACACACGTTACATGGCGAATGAAAAGTGGTGTAAGAATGACTGTAAAACCCCTAATTTAAGCCATATTTGTTTTTTTGAATAAAATTGTTTACAGGTTCGACAACTTTTCATTTTAGTATTCCTAACATGTTTCGTTACATTCTCAATCAGAAACGGTGAGAATTGCATTACGTACATCGTACTATGTTATTGATTAGTACCAGTGGTAATTATTCTGAATACTCAATAATTATGGAGTTATTGAAGTAATAGATGATTCATTATGTTAAGAGACATTATAAAAGTCCCTTCTAATTCAATGCTTCAATGCTGAAATTTCCCAGTCTTCGGTGTTTAGAAATTCCCATGGTACGACAACAATATCTACTGATTTATCTATAATTAGATACGAATTACACATTTTCCTAATGACAATAAACGATATAGTTATTACTAAGTCTATAATTATTTTCCTTCCTTAGCAATGGCACGTGAAATGTGTAACTGTTACATTAGCATCCAATGCATCACGGCTTTTCAACGTTATATGAAATCGTGTAATATTAAGTAGCACACACTTAAGTACTGTCTGTTGGGCAATCTGACAGAAGTGGCAAGGAAAGTCCACCTATCTGTAAATCGATCAGGATATCGATTCTGATAATGTCAATCTGTAATCTATTCCTATGTTTATTTCAACCAGTGTATTGTCCCAAGCAGAAATTACTACCAGTAAAACAAATGTGAAAACAATATGAATTGAACAAATCCGTTACCGGTTATGACCCGTTTATTTATAATAATTAATTTTTAATTCATAAAGTTAACTAATTCTAGGTTGTTAAGCAATTACATGAACACCAAGTGATACTGGTAAACTGGAACTCATAAACTCTCAAAGATAGTCATATTTATTTTTTATTTTCTGAGATAGACCATATTATTATCAATATATCATAGCTAATGGTCTATAGATAACTAACATGAGATGGAAGTTTATTATTGTATTGTTGGGGCCATGTATTGCTATAAATGCCCTTCATAACATAAGAAGAGAGTGTCACGAATCGCATGTCCTCTGAACAGCAGTTGCTGGTGCAAATGACAGGCAAACAATACATTCTATAATGCATAAATTATATTGTCTATGTTGCTGGTACTAAAACCTTTGTTGGGGATAAAGAATACCTTTCCTGCCCTTATGATGGTACAAAAATAACGAAGTTAACTGCTATCAAAACACGGCCGCTACTATAGCTCGGTCAATATGGGCAGTAAGACTGGTTTCGCTGCCAGTTATACACTACATATCAATATACTTTCCCATTAGTCAATATTCTCATGAATAATGAATCACAAATATCGTATCTGAATAACCTAATATGCTGAAAAATAGTTGAAAGTTCTATTTCTGAACATCCATGGGGTTTATACCCGGCAAGTCATGTACATGTACATGGTAATATACTGCTGTCCCTTTTTTTCCTTTCTCTTAAGTTTTCGAGAAGGCTTCTTTAACGTTTTTGATGCAATTGTACAATCGTTGCGATAAGGTTTGTGCGGACTATAAGGGGAATTCGGAGAACAATTTGTGGCTGTCAAGTTAAGATTCCCTGCAACCGTACATGATTTGTACGGTTTTTGACTTTACAAATACACATCCATGTTCTACAAATGCTTGTTATTGCCCAATCAGAACGAATAACATTTGCATTACAAAGTTGTTGTTTGATTTTGTCTTTAAAGTTATGAACTATTTTAGCACTGATTACAGGCTATAACACTGGTAATGACATCTCAACATGACATGTAGTTTTTAAAACATGGGAAATTATCCAAAGTGCCTCAGGGTGAATTTCTTGTTGACTGAGTGCTTCCGTCACGGAAGATGCCCCGGAAACAGAAACATTCAGAGATGATAATACATGCTGTCACTGGTGGGAACTATTCTTACGTCTGTTTTACACTAACCGATTTTACTCCCGATTTCATAAATCGGCAGGGGGAATCGAGATTTATCATAGACATGCTACATATCATTAGGAGAGATCAAAGATGAGATTCCAAATGATATGCAAAATGCATGGTCTTATTATCATTGGAGAAAGGTTATCAATTACCAAATTACCGGCTGTCAGAATAGGCTAGTGGAATGTAGGCTTAACCCTCTCACATTAGATGGGGAAAACCAGTCAATACGTAACAGGCAGGTCTAGGTTTTGGAAGCCAAATGTTGGTGGGTTGGGGGAGACCTATCAATAAGGTCTTTGTAGTTTGTATTGACATATTGAACCTAACCCTCCAATGGTTGTCATTTCACAGGGATGGCTCCCCACCAGCTGAGAGCGGGGAAGAAGGGAGTGGGGGGTGGGGTGGATAGGGGGAAATGTTTTTGAATTGAATGTTGGGAAGGGTACGTTTGACAATGATTAGTGTTTACCTGTTGAGGCCATGGGGTCTATTCAAATATTATTTTTAACGATCACAAGGCGTTCCTTGTCCATGTATATTTTATTTCTGGTTTCTCTTGAATGCTTCGGTGATTGTTGACATTATCACCTGATGGCCTTATTGACTTTTCCGCTTATATTGACCCTCAATGGTTTGCCATATAATTTTCTGATCATTCTTCTGTGATAAACTATTGTTGCTTCATGCAACACATGCTTTTCTGAATTATTTATTATTTAGAACATCACTAATTTCACTTTGTTTATGATTTTTGTATTTTCATTTTGATGAGGTTAGCAGATGGCATTGTCCATATCAGACCCGCCAACGAAAACACACAGGAATCATGTTTAAAGTTAATAATTTATTTAGTCATATGCCTAATAATGAAGACTGTTCTCAGTTACTTGGTATCCCTTTACCATTATTAATATTATTATAATTAAAATGCTCTTCTTGCAATTTACCCTTTCCATGGCTATACTTTCGCTAAACTTAATTAAAATTATTGTGTACATGTCGGCCCTTGTGATATTAGTTCGACCTAAGGAGGTTCATGCCAATGCCAATGAGTGACGATTATGACATACCAATAACTAACACATACACCTAAATATTAAGCATTAAAGGGAGGGCAATCGCTTGCTTTGATCTATTTTCAGCCACTGTTGAACATTCTCAGTGTACGCCACTCAATTTGCAACCTTGCGCTACTCTGAAGATGCAAATCTACTTCATGGCACTCTCAAGATGCAAGGCTACTCCACTCTCAAGAAAATCCTGCAGCCTCAAGATGCAATCTTGCGCCACTCTCAAGAGAATCTTGCACTCTCAAGATGCAACCTTGCGCCACTCTCAACAAGATCCAAGGCTGCCTTGCCTCTAAAGTACCTGTGCTTGGAGAGCGTGTTAATGCGGATTAGGGAGTCACGACTGATGTCCGAAATACCCCTGAAAAGCCGGACTAATAAGCCTCCTGCACCCACCCAAGCCGGATCAGCCGGGAGGAGCCTGAAAGTCCTTGGGTAAGACCCTGGGTACTTTCTTTTCCCAGCACCCCTGTGATCCAGGGTGATTACTGGTATACACGCGCCCAGCAGGAGGGTCTTGGTAAGAACAAACACTGGGCAGGGGCTGGGGTAAAGCGTATAAGTAGTGTGACGTCACCCGAGCATGTCATTCAGGTTGCACCTGCTTTGTAAATGTAAAACTAGGCCCTGCTACTGGTATTCTGAAGCAAATCGAGAAAGGGCCCTTGTTTTTCATTTTTCATTTTTTTCATGCTTCTTTAATTTTTTTTTCTCTTTTAGGGGGGAGGGTGGAGGAGGGTGCATCGCCCCCCAACTGGCCAGTTTTCTGATAATTTAAACATATTCAGGGCCCACTAAATCCAGTGTCCTGTCCACCCCTTAAAGGCACAGGACACCCTGACAGGACCTTCTGGGTGTCCTGTGGATACCCTAGAGCTCATACCCTGATATCAGGGCTCAGGCTATTGGACCCCTCAAGTTTATGCTCAGGACACCCGCGAGCCATAGGCTGGATGTGGACACCCTGTCATTTTAAAATTTCGTGAGCCCTGATATTACCAAAATGAATTCCTTGATCCATCCGTGGAGAAGAGGGGTCAAAAGGGAGAAATTCAAAGATGTGGAAAAGCCTCAATAACTGCATTGCCTTAATGGCTATAGGCAGTTAAAAGCCATAATTTATGATAAAAAAAAAACACCTGGGAAAGTACAAAAGAAACGGTTTACATCCGCAGGTATTTAGGATAAGTATATGTACAACTTTCTAGCCAGACATGTGCACACAAGCATATCATGTTTGCATTTGGCCTCTGCATGCTCCAATATGTTCCCGTTTTATTATAGCACAGAAGTTGTATACTCACTACCGGTAAGGGGGTCGGCCTATGCTTTAGAGACCCGCGGTCGGTGGTTATTTCTAGCCCCGTCAGATGGATATAATTAGCCCTTTGAAATTAGAAATGACAGACTTAGTTTACCATGAACGGGTCAACCCCATCCACACCCACTACCACGATCCACATGACTGTCTGTCTATGCTTTACCAATATAAGGACAGTATCTGAAATTAAGGGTGCACCCTGCACATGAGGTGCACATTTTGACCATCTAGTGCATGATTTGTGGTTCTGGCAGAGGCACACAGTTTTGGTAGAATAAACAGTCGATGTGGATGCACAAGCTATACACAATAATAGTAAACCTTACCTACGGACACTGAAAGACTTTAAGGAAAGCCCCCCCCCCCCCCCCCCCCCCAACATCCCGAAGGGCCTTTTGAAACTTTAAATATCTACTTACAAATATCCCAGTGTCATTTGGGTGGGGTCATATAGTCCATTCTTTCTCGCTAGAAATTTACTTTAACGTCAAGTTGCTTAGAATATAGGAGTACGTGATTTCACTTGAGACTGTCACACTCCCTCTCACTGTGAAACTTTAGTAAGCTTTGTTCAGTTGTAATGCAAGTTCTAAATAAATATATATAAAAAATGTTCGTTTTCTTTAACAGGGATGGCTTATAATTTTCTGGGTAAGTCTGGTCTTCCGGCAGCTGACGTCACCTACCTGTCTGACGGTCTGATTTCCCTCATACCCTGCCAAGACGTTTTTGTGTATGTATGCGTGAACTTACTTTTACAAGTTAGTATACATGACCTGTTTAGCAACACATGGTCGGTCGGAGGTATTAATAGGCAGTTCATATATATGCTAGAGAAGAGGCATATTTAGTAGATCTATAGGTACATTTATTTTTCACAGTTCGCTGTTAGTTTGACAGTATTTCCGAACTCCTGCACCCATTTTATAGTAATATATAGCTGCTCATTGAAGTATAAGTTGTACCAGATCCTATTGTAGAAACTATGATATCATTGATGATTAAGAGAAAAAATAATCAAAGTGCTCATCCCTACAGTCGTTGGACCTGAGGAATATCTACATTACACTTAAGTCTTTCATTAGTGTTAGTCAAGCAGTAGTCTATTAGACTCTCATCGTTTTCCTAAATAGTTTCTTAAATGGTACAATATTTAATTATATGAGCCATGTATGAGATTGATACAAAATGTTACAATTGAAATATCTGAAACATAAAACATTCTCATGACTTCATTTCTTTCAGAAGTTTTGATAGAGATGACAAAATATATCGATTGTATGGCTACTTACTGATTGCCAATTTTCCATGATGACTGAAATTCAAACAGAAAATAATTGTTAAACACATTATGACATTTCATAATAGTTATAGATGACGTCTTGGACGGAATAATTTTCCCAAGTACAATTGTGAGAGTATTTGGTTCCTAGACCAGAAACACAAAGTGATGGCTCACCTACTGAAAGACTCAAAATTATGTGAATGATATGGAAATAATAAATAGATCTATGGCATTGTGAACAGGTCATAATGCTAATATTAGAATTTGAAAATGTGAAGCATATGGGAAAACTAGATCCCTGTTTATTTCTTTGTGCTTGGAATTTTTTTTTTTTTTTATATATTTTCTGTATTTTCCTGAAATTTTAATTTTAAATCTAATTGCCCCTGTTTGATCCAACAATTTCTAAAAACTCATATAGCCTACACTTTCGGGAAATTCATGTCAAAATACAACTCTGCACACATGAGGCAAACAACAAAAAGAGATGTGTTCAGGTAATATAGGTCTAAAAAATTAGGGTAGGTAGGTCGATTTTTTTTTGATTTTTTAAAAATTAGATCTACCAAAGAGACCCGGGGAGTGTTGGAAATAAAACAGAATTTTCCCCATAGATCCTTTAAAAACACTTTTAGCATTTAAAATACATGCCTTTGAGCATCCATGTGCTGTTTTATGGTTTTCCATGCTAATATTTTGCACACACCCCCGCCCTCAACGTAATTCAGAGTTTTGCATTGTGACCCCCCCTCCCCCTTCTTCAACTTTCAAGCTCCCTCACCCAACCACCCCCTTCGTCTTTAAATTCTTTATATTGCAATTGCACCACAGAACCTTGAACGTAACATAAGAAAAATAGACTTGAGAACTAAAAGACATGTTTATCTTGAAATTCACAAGTTTAATTGAGTCTTCTAACACTTACACTCTGCAACAGAGTCAGAGGAGCTGCCGTCGCCCCCCGAAGAACTGGAATTGGAGTCCTCGGAACACAAATTCTGTGGGATCAGATCCTGAATTTGTTTGTATATCACAGAATCCGTCTCTATGTCGCGATTTTGCACTATGCCCAAGAACACATTGGTCATTTTGTAGAAGGGTTGCATACCCTTCTCTAAAGGAGTTAATCTTTTCAGTTCATTTTCATTGTCACTAACTACTTCGTCTGTCTGCTGGCTGCCCTCCGTCGAGTCCCCCTGGCCTGAAACTTCTCCGCCAAGCCAGCAGAGAGACAGCAAACAAAGACACAATATCACACTTTTAGTCCTCATTTTGACCTATTCTGCTATAATCCCATGCAAAAGAGTCCTTGGTGGGTACTTAAATCCGAGTTTGGCGAGAAATAGCGTGTTGTAGTCCGGTAAAATAACGTGTAAATCCAACAGCAACAAGTTTCCGTCCTCGTCTTCCTACATTTCGCGGCCAACTCCACTCCGAGCAGCCGACTTTCCGAAAGCTTCACTCTCCAAGCAGTTACTTAGATTTGTTCTCTACGGCTTTTGTAGTCAGTATGTGAGGGGAGAGTGTGACGTCACTTTAGCCACGCCCACTAATAGACAATGATTGACAGGTGCACAGAAGGGGTGAACAGGTAAAGTGGATAAATTTCAGGTGAGCGGAAATGCCAGTTAGACTGGTTGGCGCCTGCAACACATTTTCTGGTACTAATAGATTTGAAATAGTCTGTTTTAAAAATGTTTATTTTTATGTCAATTGAGAATTAATGAAAAAGCTAGATCTGGGATATAATATATATATTTTCTTCATAATGACATGAATTCATGAAACATTTAAAATCAATTAAGATTTATATAATTCAAATAAGGCCATAGTAATATATCATGGTAAATCATGTGATATCACGTGGTTTAATTATTAGCCTACACAATGACATATATACAATTATACTTCTAGATCATTCATGTTTGAATAAAATGATGTAAAATTAATTTTTTAATAGATCGATTATTTACAATTTCATATATACTGATTTTTATAGGAAGATAAAAGTAAAATATTTTGTGTGTGATAAAATAGTGGCTTTAATTTAGTCTCAGAAAATGGTAGGTGTTTTTTTTATAGGTTCTGATATTAAGTAATCAATATGGGCCATGTTATTTTTGGTTCATTTATGCAAAATAAGATCCAAATAATTTTTTTTTTTTCAATTCGAACTACAAAATATTTTTTAAGATACCGGTACATAGATGATTAGGCCCCCTATAATTTTAATATTTGAATGTGTCAAATGACACATTACAATGTGTCATAAATTTACGTTTATTTGATAAATTTCGCAACATCCCCAATTTGGGATAGAAGTTCCCCATTGATATTTTTTTTCAGATCAGGCCCAATATCATACCTACGGGATGAATATTAGATAAATCAATTATTGCAATTTAGAATTATCAAAATTGTGCCCCAATTCTATTTTAATTTTCTTTTGCCAAAGTTTTGGTATTGAAATAGATCTAATTACGATTTTAAAAAAAACAAACAATACCGCTAATACTTTAATAGAAATAAAATAGTGGAATCATCTGACAATACTCCAGTGAGTGATAGTTTGCAGTTAATTTGCAACTTCCAACAGACCCTGGAGAGTCTTTAACCCCATAACCCACCAGAGCGCGCACCTGCTCCGGGCACCTGCCATGCCCCTCCCGCCCCCTAGCGGGTTCACCGAACACTAACCAACTCTCGCGAGGGTTCCCCCAAGTCTCGGAGGCAGTGATGACGTAAAAAGGGATTTTCCCGAGTATTTTCATCGATGAGTCATCATCAAGAAATGGGATTCAGGAGTCGCTAATCCTGCCAGTACTACTACCGTCGACAGCTACACTTTGTGATTGAGTTCGAGAATAGGAGTAAATCGGAGAGGGAGGGTGCGGAAGACCGATTTCCGCTGCGTAAAGCAGCGTCGTGGGGCGAGAGGTCTCCGTTCCCGTTTTCAAGATGGCGGAGGAGGATTCCCTAGGAGATTGCCAAGGTAAAAGGGAATTCTGTTACCATGTCCGTGTCATTGGCAGTCCTATTTAGTCCACCCGGCTTCCCTGGATAGCTATGCTCATGGCCCGGGGTGAAATAAATGACCACAGTGTATATTGATACCCTGCTGCAGGCCAGTCTTTCTGCTTAGGAATTGAGTCTAGACATCAATGAAACCAATCCAGTTCTCTCACAGTCACAGGCTGACTGTCAACTCACAAATGCCTTGGCTTGGGAGTTGGGTCGTTTCTTGTAATATCGGTGTAACTGGTAATACCGCTAGCATAACTACTGGCATATCACTGCTTCATGTACAAGGCTTAGTCAATAGGCTAAGTTCCTCTGACTCTGTTGAACAACTTGGTTCAATCAAGTCAAAACTCCAGTCTCATTCATACATCATGAACATGATCATGCTAGGCAAACAAGGTTTCCTAGGTTTCCAAGAGCTATTATAGCAGAGGCTAGTCAAGACATTTTGTTGTCAACTTACTATCTTGCTATGCTAAGTGAAATCTATATCTATGACTATATGCATGATTACCAGGTCAATATATCTATGCCTATGCAAAAAAAAAAAAAAGGTGTGATGAAACCCTCAAAACTGAAGGAAATTGCATCAATAATTTAAAGAATATTGGATCACCTGTTCAGACTACTTAGTCTTAGATATAGATCTACTGATCTGCGCTTTATATTTCTTTAATGTCTACTGAAAGTTTACAAATACGTGCATGATGCCCACACTAAGTATTCTCTTCAAATCTGATATCTCATTATGAACCTGTTTTCTGTTAGACTAAAAATATGCATCAATTGCAAGTTTCGTTAATATGGAATTAACATTGATTTTAGGCAAATAATCCTCAAAAGCAATTTTCTGAAATGAGAACACAACAGATCCGTTCTGCTTCAGTCATGCAAAATCACCATCATTTGTGTATTTTTAGTTCACCTTTTATGTGGCCAGAGTGGAAATGTGCTTTCTGGCTATGACAAACTTGACACCTTTAAACCGACCAGTTTACTCTAAAATTTGTACAAATACAAGGCACAGTCATGGTTAGGTTTTCTCAATGTTTATGACCAGAATGAGATCAGAGTAGATTTGCCTCCCCAACAACAACAGTAGCGGGTTGTGCCTAATCTACATTTGGGCAAGCGGTTTAAAGACAAAAGCAGACTCAATTTCTCAATGGCCTAAGGGTTAGTAAGGGCATTATAGTAAACAAGCAGCTAGCCATGTTGAACCGTGCAACGCCAGTCGAGTTCTTAACCAGCTCCATGACGATAGTAAAAACATTAGCTCTCTATAAAGTATAATACTGAACGTCAATCAGGTCAATCAAACTGATTACCTCAGGTGATTAGTTAAAAATCATCAGCGTTTTTAACTTGTGGTCATCTTGTGGTCACCATTGTGTTTTCCTCAGCATGCAAGTAGTATAGAAATGTACCTTAAAATCAGGATTACGTTAATCCAGCAATTGTGAATTCATACAAATACAACGTCAGGTTTTCTTGTTCTTCCAGAAGTATTCCAAAACATAAGAAAATGGTTAGAAACTAAGGTAAAATCTGACAAATAAGAATAAGCAAAATCTACCTGCCAGCAATTGATTCCTTCTATGGTCCCATAGTTATGCTAGTATTCGCTTGATTGGGACGGACATGTCATTTTGTTCTTTCAGCAGTGCGAAGAAAATCTTTAAAATTATCCTTTGACCCGTCGACAAACTCCAACCCTCCTCCAAATCCCCAACCTCCGCCGCGGCCAAAAAATACGTTAGAAAGTATGGGTCATCCAACACAAATGTAAGTACCTCACTTTTATTTCCCATTCAATATCATGGCACTCGTGCATTCCGTCACTTGAAATCAGCCAAATGCAGCTTTTGTTGTTACATTCAAATTGAATTATATTTTAGTTGTTTAACAGGAGTTGATCCTGCTTAAAAACATCTCCTCGTTGTTCGTTAATTTTAGAATGCTCATGTTTTTTTTTTGTTTTTTTTTCGAATTATTTTTTTGCTCCATACAATTAAGTTGCATGTGGATGATGAAATTATATTATTTACCTAAAAAGCTGGTTTGATTTTAGAATGCCGCAAATGAATTCACTTTTATATTTTGTGATATGTGGACATACTTTCCTATACTCTATTCATTATTGCATGTTTAGACTTTGTGAAATGAGCCGGTCAGAAGTGATGCACGTGTGAATTTTTCATATGTAAAACTTTTGTTAAGAAATTTTTGTTTAAAGAAAGCATAAAAAAAGAAGTTATTTAAAAAATGGAAAATTAGCGTCACTGTGTGGATCTTTCCTTGAAAATCACAGATACGTCCGTAAGGCTTTGTAAGTATAAGCTCCTCAAAGTGATATATATACTTATAAATATAGCGTGAATGCACTTTACTAATCCTGAAATCTTGAGAAAAAAAATCACTTAATCACTGATCACGTTTGTTACGATTTACTTGATGCTTTCACTTCTGACACGTCTTATTCAAGCCAAGTTACTCTGCGTGAAATGAATACTTTGTCAATAAAGTCCACTTGCATTCTAAATTAAAGGGATATTCCTAGAAAAAATTACCAAACAAAAGGCACATTTCATCAAATTTCAGGGGTCTATTCACTGAAATGAGATATTTTTTTGACGAAATGTGGGCTTTCTCAGTAATGTAAAAAGGGTAAATAATAGCCCTTTGCGAGCCTTGTGCCGAAATTCTAATCTTGAAGGATTATTATAGACCTAGGAATATCCCTACTCCTTAGACTTTGTGCATGGCAGACTGGGTCCTTTCGGTGTGTGATGTGTTCACTGCAGTGTTTGAAAACTCGAGTAGTCCACAACTTGCTTGCCAAAAACTATTCACATTTACATTGAAAGTTTAACAGGTTTTCCAATACATTTCATGGGAAACGTAATGGCTACTCTTTTTGCCGCAATTATATGAAAATTGTCAGGAGAGATTCAGATTTGCGTCCTCCCTAAAACATGGGAATAGAAATCCGATAATCAAAATTAAATTTCCAGAAATCTGCCAAAAAAAAGACTTTGCTAAAATAAGTCGGTTTGACCTAAATGATCATGCTAACCATGTGTAAAAGTAGTGTTAGCTATGTGGAAAAGTCATTAATTGAGTTGGACATTTTAGATACTAACTGAGTTGTGGACAACTCTGTGTATAAAGTAGTCCAAAAAATAAACCCAAACCAGTTTGACTTGTAACAATAATCACAGAAATTCAAGAAGAAACAGTGATTCTATGTTGGGGAATCATATCGAAGTCCCTCTAGTTATATGTATATTTTACTACAGTAGTGTTCAAGCTATATGTTAAATATTTTGGGGGTTATAAATATCATGTCGTCCTTAAATCGTCAACTTACCATGTTCATGACATTGTTTGATTAATTATGAAGATTGGATAGATTTTGTACTTGAACTAGAACTTTGTAAGTGTCCTGTGTTAGTTAATTTAATTCATGATTCTAGTAGCACACCTTCTGTAGTCTACAGTTTGATTGTCACCGTGCACTCCCCATCACAGACAGTCGGCTTCAGTGAGCTTAGTCATTGTACAGGTAGCTTTATCATATTAAAGCCAAATAAGCCAACTAAGCTTTGGGATTCAGTGTAGAAGGAGCTCCACATTTTTCCTAAAACATGTACCCTCATTCATTGCTAAGAATTGATATTTTATTTTTTTTGCATAAAAAAGTAAAGGATTATTTCCTCAGGTTATTGTGGGATTAATAATGTTTTGCGACAACTCGTTTGGTTTATACATTTGAATATTATTGTCATATTTCAAGAAAACAATCTTATACTTGTCATATCACTTACATTCTTATTAATGACCTTGATATTTCAAATGATTTCGGAAATTTAGTGTTACCATTCATCTCCAAAAATACCTTATGTACCGGTATAGATACTTCCTGATAAATCTAAGTAGGAGACATTGCGCTTTGGAATAAGCCTATTCCTGTAAGCTATCCATAAAGTTAAATTGCACATTAAGTTGTCAAACCCTTCAAGCAAAACAAGTTCGGAAATCCTATTCAGTAAAATAGGGAAAATCCAGAAAGATGCATTGAGAAGAAATCCAAAATATAAAAAATTAATAATTTTAAAAACGGTAGCAATAGGCATTGGTGTTGGGGTTGCAGTAGTCAGCAATGCATTCGGTCTATGTAGTTGGCTGTTTAAAGGGCCATACCCACTAGGCAACTATCCGAGAGTCGGCCGACAGATCGCCGTTAGAATTGGCCGATTCTGCCCTTAGAATCAGCCAATTTTACCGGCAATTTCAATATACTATACTAACAGGGGATCATAGGAATCAGCTGATTCTGCCTGTTTCCTGTCGTCCGTCGCTGGTAGAATCGCCTAGTGGGTATGGGGCATAAAGCCCAATACCCACTAAGCGACTTTAGCAGAGATGGGCGACGGGCGACTGAGAAAATTGGCCGATTTTTATAGGTCTACTGTAAGTATAATATATTGGAATGTGCAGGTATGATATGAATCGCCGGTAAAATCGGCCGATTCTGCCATTAGAACCAGGCGATTTTAGGGCCAATGAGTCGGCCCACTCAGCCAAAATCGCCTAGTGGGTATGGGGCTTAAGTGTCAGGGTCTTAGAACGGCCATGTGTGGTGGCCACACGTCAGCTTCCAGTACACCTTGCTTCTGCCCTGCTTGACATTAACACATCATCTAACCGGCTAAAAACGTGTGTTCAGTGTGGGCCATGTTGTGTCTGATTTCTCTCATTTTCCTTTGGTTCTCATTTTGGTGCTATGTCTTATTAGTATGACAAATTTCCAGTGTGTACATAGATCATAATTATGTATGTTTCTTCTGCAAATAAAAGTGGGTAATAATGAAGACAAAAGAGGGAAAAACGGGATGTTTTTTAGAAAAGAAAAGAAAAAGAAACAAAACACGAAATTGTAATAAATTTTAGTGTATCTCTTTTGATAAACCTTGTACATTACAAGAACAAATTAAGGACACTTACAAAGAAAGTTCAAATGCAAGCTACCCTAAATGGAATGAAAAAAGACACAAAGTCTTGATACATTTGATTTCTTTAAGGACATGAGTATATTTAATTCTATTCGCTATCTATCTATTTCCAAGATGTGTATGATACATACTAGGAAAGTTATACATGGCGTACTAGTAACACTTAAATGTTGAAATATTAAGCGAATACATATTTGAGAATTTTCTTATTTCCTCAATGGGAGCCTTTGTAGTTTTCAAAATGCACATTTGAGTCTTTTCTTCTAGCAGTTTGCTATTTGCATAACTATTATAATCATCCAGCCAATCAGTACTATAGAGACCCATATACCGTCTAGATCCTTCAAAACAATCAGTTTTATCCTACAGTTATTTCTGACAGAACTTTGCCTGTGTCTAAGAAGCACGACTACTCTTCCTTCGTTTACTGTGAACCAGAACGATTGCGTGATGTTGCTTTATAAATACACACCTCTGAAAGAGGTTGGGCGTACGTGAATAACTCTCTATATAACCATATCTGACGCTTCATATGAGGAAAAACAAAGAAACAGACAGACAAAGAGAAAAACAAGGCATTGTATGGACACATGTATGTATCGGAAACAGCTGAATACCGAAGCTATCATTTACCGAGGGGCTGTGGTTCTAACTATGCTTCAAGAATCAAACTTAACAAAAACGCTGCGCCAAAACCCTTAACAAAAGAGAAGGACACATCGTGCCACAGACCAAAATATGCATTTTACAGCATCAGACCTCAATGATGTTTTTTTTTTCCAAACCCAAGAAAATGTTCTTTATCTCCAAAGCCATGAAACCACACTCGGCATAAAAGGCCCCTTCCTTACATATCCGAAAAGGGCATTTCCTTATGCAAAAAGGCCAAATATCCCAAAAGGGCATTTCCTTACAAAAAAAAGGCCCTTTCTTATCCTCAAAGGGCCGCCCTTATCCCTGACCCCCGCCCTCCTCCCTTAGTGGCTTTGTCCGGTTGAAGTCGGTGGTACGGGAACGCGGTGAAATAAGGGCCTTTGACCTTCATATAGATCCCCCCACCTTCTAGTAATAGTAATCAGATAGCACTAATGAAATCCTGCTTGCTGATAGCTCTAGTGGTCAGACCTGTGGCCCTCGAGGAACCACCCAATTTTTGTGCTGGGGAGTGCACTCCTTCATTCTATTTTGTTTGGTCAATTCCTAATCATGTTTTTCATTTTTAGTTTTCAATAAAC
The DNA here is from genome assembly GCA_936440205.1 of Lepidonotus clava. Classification (NCBI taxonomy): domain Eukaryota; kingdom Metazoa; phylum Annelida; class Polychaeta; order Phyllodocida; family Polynoidae; genus Lepidonotus; species Lepidonotus clava. Next base: position 19,114,921 of record OW387135.1, read on the forward strand.
ACGTTTTGCAGATTTGATTTTTGTTGGTCGACCCTTTGTAGACGTCAAATCAAGGAACTGCAACTTGCTGATAATTAGCTTAGGAAACTTTGCAAAATCTTGTTTTTGAATTTAAAAAAAAAGAAGGTAAAACATCTGTTTTTAATAGGAAAACACCATAAATGATACACATGTTCATGTACTTTAAATCTCTATGGCGATAGAAAAAGTTCACGCACTAAATAAAGCGAAGCAATACTTTATATGAAAATACTTGAGCAAATTCATGAAAGCTTCTGAAGAAAACTTTGCAAGTGTGAGACGAATTCAGTCTTTTTGTGTAGTGATCATTCTGTACAGAATCAATTAGGAAAACTTTCGTACATAACTCATTAGATCTTTTCAGCGTGCAATTCTTCTTAGTAATAGGTAAGCAGGAAAACAATATTTTTGTTTACAAGTTAGACCACAAAACGTTACACGATCACCCTTTGTAAATGTCAGGCGCACGAGTCAGTCAGGTCGGAGACTCTGAATCATCTGCCACTTAAGTTTTTACCCGATCTTTTAATTGCAATTAAGAACAAAAAAATATGCAAATATCCGATGAATTAAAAAGTTGTTTAGCCTTGAGATGGGAAGACAGGCTCTCAGATTCAGTTTTAATTCCGTCATCTTGTGTTAGAATACAAGAATAAATTAAGAAATACAATTTTTTTTTTATTCAATTTTTCAAAGAAGAGCAATAGGAATTAAACGTGTAAAAAATACTCGAGAATGACAGATAATTTGTGCAAAGGTATCTCGAATGAAAAAGATAGGATTTCTGTATTTAAGGATAGTATCATTAAGGAAGTAAGCATCATAATTTAAAAAGGAATGCAGTACTCAAGAATGACAAAGATTATTTATGCACAATCATCTCCAATGAAAAATGATAAGAATATACTTAAGATTCATGGCACAAGTTATTATGGAAATCAGTATTGTGATTCTTAAATAAGCATCCTATGAAATCAGTTTTTACGGTAGAGCAAGTTGCAGTTGCCTTGATTAGACGACATTAGGAAGGAGCCAAAAAGATAAGAGCGGGGTTCGTCCTGCTGTAACCTTTTCTCTGAGTTGTCGCGTGGTTCCCCCTCTCAAGGTGCTTGCCGCGTGGTGGTCAACAACAGCAACAACCACAACAACAGCAACAACAACAGCAACAACAACAACAGAAACAGACCCCGCCCCCACGGCCCAGTCTGACCGGCAACGGCGGCCTCCAGGGCGGCGGGGAACCGGCCGAGCGCCACCGGCACCACTACACGCACCACCACCACTACCACAACCACTATAGCCACCACCGCCACCACCAACACCACCTCACAGACGGGGCGGCCCCCCTGGCCCCTCCCCCCGACCCGACAGGCTCCGCCCACCCCGCTGGCCCCGCCCACCCGCTGCTAGGCCACGCCTCCCACCCGGCGCGGACGGACGTGCCATGGCATGCCCAACGCGACGTGAAGGCTGCTGAGAGGCGGAGACAGCAGCTGTCTTCTATGTCGCCCTCGCCCGGGGGCGTACGCTACATTTGGGGGCATATAGGCCGAATACGCAGGTACTTGTTATGATATGCAAAAAGAATAACAAAAATCGCAGGTACTTGTTATGATATGACCAAAAAAAACAGGTACTTGTATGATATGAAAAAAAGGGGGAAAATTAGGAGAACTACTTTTCTGGGCTGGTGGGTACCAACAGTAGGTTATCAGTGTAGCAAGCCGGGAACTTTCTTGGCCGCTGGTGCCTGGCGTATACAACCAATAGCCTATGGCTTGTACCCAGTGGCCCAGAAAAGTCATTCTCCTAATCATTATACAGGTATATATGGATATAATCACTTTGATCCGTACCGCCACCTCTGCCAGCAACGACAGAAATAACTGGTGCATTACACCTTGGATTTAATAAACCGCCCCGTCACGTTTTATTCCGATACTTTCGTTGTTTCTCATAAAAATTAAATTAGGATGAAAATCAAATGGAACTGAAATCGAAGGCTCAATATAAGTAGGGAAACCCTTTATCATGAAATAAAGTGAGTGAAATTCTTTTAGTTTTCGCTCTGCAAATCATATTATTGAAATGAAACGATTGAACCGAGTCCCATATCAAAAAGAAATGGATTGGCTGGATGATAATGGTTATCTTTTTTTCAAATAAGGCGATAACTAGAACTGGAAAAATATAAAAATGGGCAGAATTAATTAAAGCAATGGTTAGGAATTCATCAGATTTTTAATTGCTCTTCAGTTTTGCCTGATTGTGTGTGTATGTTGCTCATGTTGTGCATCGTTATAGCGTATTTTTTTGACCATTTATACTTCGATTTTTCTGTATATCTATTACAAAGATGTTGAGGCTGTTGATAAAAGCGCGTTCATTCTCCTCTCTTCTTCATAATTCATATACCTGTTGTCCTTGATTGAGGGACTGGTTTAGCTTAGTGAGAATTTGTTTAGCCTTTCGTGCATTCAAAGTTTGCATGTGGTTTCATAAAACGTGAGTAGTGTCTTCTATTTACACCTAGAAAAATTTAAGGTTTATGGTGTTGAGGCCCCCTAATAACTAAACGTCTGCATCCGGATTATTCTGAGAAAATTACAATTAGATCCAGATCTTGTAATTATCTGTTTTGTATCACCAAATTTTCATAATCTGAATTTTTTTCTTTGACTCTTCAATTTTACTACCTACTAGTATTTCTTCTAATGTAGTATATGGAAACTGTAATTAGATAAATAGAGAAAATGAGAGAAATTTATACATGTAATCCCAACTAAAATAAATAGTGCCAACTTTCTTAAAAGTATGAAGAAGAAAGGCAAAGTGCCATTTTGGTATAGCTTAAAAATAAACGCCCTTAATGCTTGGAATTTTGGCCGCCCAGTATTAGAAATATGATAAGACCTAACAGTACCAGTCGCGGTAGGGTGTAGGAATGAACGCGGGGATTGAAGGAGGAATTTATGAAGGAGGAGAGGGAAGGGGATGCCTGTGGGGTACTCTGTCCAAAAACGGATACCAACAATGGTTGAGCCCTCAAGCTGTAGCTGTGAGCCGCCAATATGGCTTTAAAAAAGGTGGTGGAGGAGGGGGCTGTCAAATACTTAATACCACTTTTTTTTTTAGAAGAACTCAGTGTCTTTATTCTAGATCAAAAGTCAGTTTTATGGTATTTAATTTCTTAGTCATCGCTCTAAAACCAATTATGTCTCAACTTAAATTGCGATCAAGAACTTTGTAGATAAATGCACTTTTGGAGATTATGTCCGTGAGATACCAGGAAAAAAAGAGATCTGTAATAGGATGGTAGGTTTTCTTCGGTTGTCAAATTACAAACTTGGTGGGTTGTAGTTTTGCAGTTGATGCCTACCTTCATTCATACACTTGAGTACACCCCTACCCCCAAACCTTCCAGGGAATATAGGGAGATGGTATTTGGGCAGGTAGAGTGAGGGGTAGAGGGTAAATGGAATCCCTCGGCGTCCTTTGACCTAGGCCAGGCGCAGGTAACAATTCCAGGAATGCTACGTCAGGAACTTGTTGCTGTCAGGTGCCCCAGTCTCCCAGAATGAGAACAGAAAGGATGACAGAAGATATTAGGAGATGTTTTAGACCACACTTCAATGTACAGAGACCATCATTTGAAGGACCTTATATGTTGGTCAATATACTTTCAATGATCATAAGGGATTGTACGGTTAAAGAATTTTGTTTTCCATTTTCCCCCCAGAAAACCGAATTTTCAGGGATTTCAGTTTGCACTGAGGGTTTAACTTGAATACTGGACTTTATGTGTTATACCCAAAAACGGGTATGGCATATATTCAAATTCAGAAAAACTTTCCCAGAAATTTATGTGAAATTCTAAGTCACAGCAAAAGACATGAAGAATGCTTTCATCCTAATTACATTAAAATCAAAATGAGAGAAAAAAATCCTTCCCAAACTTCATCGATGGTATCTCTCTCTTAAAGGAGAATTTATTGTGAGAAGAGTTAAGCTCAATGAAAGTTAGCGTCCGGCCTTGCAGTAGAGAAGCGAGCATATTATCTTTCAAAGCCAAGAGGGGGATAAAAACTTAGGAATGTTAGGATTTCTAATGTGTATTGGAGTGGCTCGTCGTTTCTAGGTCGTATTTGTTTTCGGTAGCTACCTGAAATTCTTTCTGTGCTATGATGTATGTAAGGGAGCCAATGTCCATGTTTCCCAAGTGGATTTACCTCTGATAGAGATAATGATTCCTCTAATCTTTTTGAAAAGAAAGTCTTGTCCATCTGTAATTTCTGTAAGCTCTGATACATGACTTTCATTTTGTAGAACAGAATCATGGTGTATTTTAAAGTGTGTTACTGTTAGGTACTAACGTTTACATGTGTACTTAAAGAGTGTTAACTGTATTACTTCCTATTTTGTGTTCTATAACTTTATCAATTAACCCATTACCTGTTCTTCTGTATTTCTTTTCAAACTGACAGTGACCATTTCTTCTTTCAGAGAACGAATTAGAGCACATAGTTTAGAAAGTACGGGGAAGTTACAGATATCTCCAGAACTAGTAAGTACATTTTAATACTTTTACTTTTACATGTCCGACGTTTTTCCACCAATGTCCGACGTTTTAATGTGAACGTCGGGTATAGCTTCATAACTGATTTCTTTTCTAAAGGCAAGTCATTGTTATAACGTGGCCGTTCAAATGATGTATAACATCTGACGTTTAGGACAGTTTTGGAGCTACACTGCACAGCTCAAGAGTGTTTATCTATCATACACTGACGTTATAATTTCAATACATGAAGTACTCAGGGAACCCATGAAAGTCCTAAAAGGTATTGATTCAATGGAGTTTATCAAATTTAACAATTTATCAATTTTTTACTATTCTCTAGCAAGGTCTTTAATAGGTCTTATATTGAATCTGGAATGGAAATTAAAATCTATTTAATATATTGGGAAGAAAAATTATTGCTTACACACAAAAAGCAATTTTCCAACCAAGGGTCTGAAATAGGGCTCCAATGGTCTTAAATTGATTCCCAGAAAAGTGTGGGCGCTGGGAGTATTGCGTTTACTAGGCTTTAGTATCAGTTTTCTAATCTAATCAAAATCCTACTGGGGAAAGCTGGTAATACTGTTTTGAGCTCATCAGGAGGCAAAACGATGTAAAAGGTCATATCCGGGTGTGAAAAGAACAAGGCTGACGGGTGTCAGATTGATCACCTTTAAGGCAGATGAGGAGTGGGGGGTTGGGGGGGGGGGGGGGGAGAAGGCCTAGTGCAGGATTAATGACATGGAATGCAAGCACAGCCTATGACTAAGTCATCCTCTCATAAGCCATTACAGCCGTGTTAAAATGCGCATCAGTTGCAATGGCGTGTTAGAGCCATGTAAAAATGCGCACCAGTTGCAATGGTGTCTTTTGTAATGCAAGAGAATCTTTAAACATTTAAATCCAAACAAATGGTCAGTTGGAAAGACTACATTTTCAGTGGGGTAGGGAAATATTAAGGAAAATGTAAATTTGAAACAAAAATTATGATGATCAGTCAGTTAAAACTTTGAAGAAAGAGGATGGTCAAGTTTAGGAATGGTACTGAATGTAAGTGTGCCCAGAAATTAGCCTCAATTATGACTTTCGCTGAACCACACGTTATGGTTAATTAGTTTTCCTATCACAGCCAGCCAATTCTCCTGTATCAGTAAATCACTGACCGTTTCTGTAGAGTACTGGTGAACGTGGCTATGGGTGTTGTGCAAGAAAGAAAGAAAAACAAAAAACAAACAAACAAACAAACAAAAAAAAAAAAAACGTTTCTGTAGAGTACCGATACATATTTAATCAGTGCTACATCAGCTACTTTATACCAATTGGTTTAACTCACCGAATACCAAACAAAGTCTAAGGTCTCATGTTATCTCAGATAACTGCCTATCCCGGTCATAACACTCCCACGCGCTGCCCATCCCACTTCGGGCTATCACCTTATCACAAGTCGTGATACTGAAAGTAGTACTTCTGGTCCTCAAGACTCAAGTTAACGTTAAAGTATTTACTGGCTGACCACGTGCTCTGCAACAAGTTAACAATAGGCGTAAGTCACAAGTTTTCTGGCGCAAATAGATAAAGCGAGGATTTTGTACATTTGGCATATCTACCATCAATTGGTCATGTCTGTTCAAAGAAACAGTTGTAATATGGTAGTATGAGGCTAAAAGTGATTGCTCTCGTCGGTTGTGTGCGTGATAGATCTAGAGGGCACACCCTATTTCATTCCAATGTTGTAGTCAGCTACGATTGCGTGACACATAGATGGCAGAAAAAAAATTCCTCATAACATTTTAGAAAAATAAATAAATAAATAAATCACAGATTGGGAAAAATAGATGTAGGCAAATCCTAATCAATACTTAACGAACATAAAAAGAGTCCGTACATAGGAATCTTCCCCATCCAATAATAAATATTTAATAGACAATGTTAGTTTTTCACTCTGGGAAAGAAGATTGAGTAGTCTAATTCAATGAGATACTCAAAATGACATTAACAAAGAAATGCCAGAAGCCTACAATTACACGATACCTGATAAGGATATACACGCGTAACTCTATGATGTTTTCTCGGAAATCCGATAAGAACAGGGTGGTTTGAATGAGTAGTTTTCGTGTTAGGTGGTATTTTAGGGTGATTAGGAGTGGGCACGGGGCGTGACGTACAACCACGAGTAACGCTGCACGCATACACGTGTCTGTCGGCATGAGGAGGCCGCTCATGCCGATAGAAGGAGGCAGTCGACGTGCAGAGGTCCCATTAGTTTTTGTTTTTTTAAGGGTGCATAAACCAACATGTTATTTTTAGGTACACTATAGAGGATACGTATAATTAGGGAGAAAACAGGGTTCCCACGCAGGTCTTAAAAGGTCTTAAAAGGTCTTAAATGGTCTTAAATGGATTTTCTCAAATTTAAGGCCTTTAAAAGGTCTTAAATATGACAACATCCACATCAACAACCACATCAACATTACATCACTTTAAATACAACAACAATTTTCCTTCTGGGTACAAGTTATAGTTTACAATGTATTTCCAGCTGATTACTACAATATTTAGGTCCATGCAGTATAGCACAAAATGCATGGAAACAATTGTATCATACATGATCCTTAGTCATATGCAAGTGACCAAATCGCATCATACTGATTTCATAATCATTGCCAACTCACCAAGACTCCAATGCACAAACACCACACTACACACCGAAAATAACTACAACATACATGCCCCATATCAAACACATACCATCACAACATTTCTCAGAAAAATCACAAACATTATTACAAACCCCCAAGACCTCGCGCACATCTCTCCGACCCCTCAAAAGGTGATGAGTCAGGTCTGACGGCAGGTGACGGGAGCGCCAGACTTGGCGGCGCCGGGCTGGGGACCCGGGGGGAGGGGGGAGGGCTTCCCCGGGTTATGACGTCACGGTGAGGTCATTATGGAGGGGCCGGCGCTACCCTGGAGATGGTGACTCAGAGGGGCTGATGTCATGAGGCAGGCCCTTAACGACGACCTCCCTGGGTCACTGCAAAGCCCCTGACCCAGAAAGCGCGCCCAGTCATACCTAAGTGTCCCAGGGGATAAGGGGGGAGGGGGGTACTCAGATACTGTAGTTTGGGTTTTGATTGTGGGTCCAATCCTAAGAAGTGGTGGCAGTGCACCTGCAATAAAAAGACCGATGCTTCTTCTGAAAGATTTAAGGGGGGGGGGGGGGGAGGTCATGCTTCCTGTTTAAGATTTTCTATCTTTTTATGCATTGATGTACAGTGATGTATAGTTGCATCAATGTACCTGTTGTAGTTGAGTAACATAAGTGCTAATTTGGGGAAATTATCCCCATGTTGCCTTGATGCTAGGCTCAAAAGTAATGAAAACAATGGGCGGTGGGTTGCAGTAAGCCTCTTTTCAGGTGTTTGGCGAGCAGTCAACCTTCATGAAATTGTAAAAAAAGAGGGGTGGAAGTCCCACAATTGTTATCTATGCCAAAAGAGTGGGTGACACCCCCCCCCCCCCTCCTCCCAAAGGCTTTTAGTGGTGTGTGCAGGGATTTCCTTTTACCATAAGTGCCAAAGATCCAAACTTTTTTATTATTTTTTTTTTGTCCTCGTGTAAATGTTTGTTTGTCGGATTCCTCGTAGCTTTGATATGAGTCAGATGCAACAATGCATAACACCATCTAAGAAGAAAAAGAAAAACATACTGTAGAGTGAAACAAACACAGTTGGTGCTATTTTTGCTCCCATGTGTCATAGTAAGATTAGATCAGAGAAGAGCTGTATACTTTTGTGGTTTTGAGTTACCTGGTTCATCTCCCCCTTCCCAAAAGTTACGCTCTACTTTCAGAAGCGGAGGAGTTCCACGAAAACGCGGAATTCCGCGCTTTTTCCTATCGTTAAAGTTTCAGATTTTAGTCTGATTTCAGATTTTTGTGATCCAACACTCTGATGATAACCTTAAAAATGAGTGCTCACATGAGATTTTAAATATATATTTAGAGGATACTTACTGTACAGATATTATGAGTGTGCTTTCAGATTTTTTCATTGACCCTGACTTACATTCCTGTCGTATATGGTTGGTACGAAAATCAAAGTACAGTATATCATTCAATAGCATATTTCTTTAGAATTCTTAGATCAAATAGACTAAAACTGTCATTTTCTCTCTTTTTTTTTGTAAGAGGGGTTTTGATTATTCCTTTAATGCAGAGGAACATGGAAACCCCCTAAAAAGGGATTCCATTCAAATGGAATATTAAGAAAATCGCTAGCATGCATACACACAATTCTTTTTAAAGTGTCATTCGTACCCAAAGATCATACCAGACCACCCAACCCGTAAGACCTCCTAAAAACGGCTTAGTTGTCTATGATGGAAACTTGACAGTGACTCATGCCTCTCACCCTATACTTCATATATAATTCAGTTTACAAATTAGCCGCGTGTTGCAGCCGTTGATGTGTTCTTCAAAGGATTCCACTTGACAATGCTTAGTCATATATTGACCCAAAAGGCTATAATGTGATAACAATTTGTCCAGGAATGATCATTTGACTCCTGCCACCTGGTGAGGAAAAGAATTACCACTTGGATGGTCGGGATTTATCTATTCAATTACGACATTGTTTTTTAATTGAAACATAAACATTTGGTTTTCACCTCTTACATTACAAATTTATATTAAATGTATACCTTGAGAATTTTTCTGTGCGCATGGTTGAATGATAGTTCTTAACTTTTAGAAACCTTCGTCTTAAAGTGGCCTTTTAAAGGTCTCGGATTCATTTTAAAAAATGCGTGGGAACCCTGTTGTTACTTTGCAGAAATGTGACATAAAGGCCAATGTTAACGGACCAAGATGAAATCACACTACCCATGTACTTGATACATATTACATTATCAGATATTTGATTTTACAGATGATGATCTAATGGCCATGATCAAATTACACTAACCATTTTGCAGATATCTGACTTTACGGCTATGATTTAAAGGACAATCATCAAATCACACTAACCATACACTTTTTAAATTTCAGATATTTGACTTTACGGCTGATGATTTAACGGACCAGGGGGAGATAGGTCGAGGTGCGTATGGCACTGTCAACAAAATGTACCACGAGCAGAGCAACACGGTCATGGCCGTCAAGGTACGAAAGGCTTCATAATAGGCCTCTTTTACTATGTAAATGCATCCAGAAGTTGTTACAGTTTGAGATTATTTCAGTATAATAAAATCAGTAAAAAGTATTTGTCTAAGAATGAAAAGAACTACCCATGTCATATTTCAAAAGTACATGAAAAAAGACACTGATAATTTGTACAGGTGAGAATTATAATTATCTACAGGATATGATTTTGAACATAATGTTTGTTTGTTTGTTTGTGGGGTTAGTTTAACGTCCGGCCAACCCTTTAGGGTTCTTTTACCAGACTGCACAAGGTAAAGCTTTTCAGCTAGTTTTACACCACAGGGGCGGTGACCGACATGATTTCCTATTAAATCCTATCTTAATACTTTTTTCACTACTAATACGTATTCAAATTACTGGTTCATTAATCGTGATTAATAAATTTGCTATGAATAGCAAATAAGTGATTAAGTTTGGATATAGATAGATATGGGAAATATTTATTTAATCCTCCTATTACAACAAACTAAAATTATATAAAATTTGACGATGTATACAGGTCGATGGTGTGGGAGCAACCGAAAATAACGGTTACACGACGAGTTTATATAGTGGGATGACAACAGATCCGCGTAACCACAGTGACAGAACAGTTATGTCATGTACTACCAGAAATTTGTTTTTTTTGAAGGCCTCACGCCCCAAAATAATATGTTTCAACTACTTTTCAGTTACTAGAAGATCTGACTTGTAAGAATTGTTTTTCAATTAAAAAAAAAAGTTTTTTCTTATTATCAATAAAACGCTTTTTTTCTGCAGCGGATTCGGTCCACCGTAGATGAGAAAGAGCAGAAACAGCTGTTGATGGATCTGGACGTGGTAATGCGAAGTAACGAATGTCCCTTCATAGTACAGTTCTTCGGGGCCCTTTTCAAAGAGGTAAGTTTTAGACGATGTGAGAAAGGTTAATTATTTTGCATACACCACGAAAAGCAATGTTAGAATAAGATAATTCAACTTTGAAATATAATCATGGTTAGGGCCGCGCAATGCGCCTATTGCTCGTTAATAAGGAGAGAAATCGCGAATTTGTATGGGAAACGCTAAATTTATACACACTATTCACAGTAATTCAATACGAAATTGCGCACAATAACTGATGTAATACTTTTGTTACGTCTGGCAAAACATATTTGAGAAAGTAATTAAATCCTTATTGTTTTTCCAGTTCTTATTAAAGATAGTTTCTATTGCTATAGTCTAAAAGAACATAAACTTCATTAGATTTACTAAGACGTTGACTGATATTAAATTTGCTTCTTCTCCACAGGGCGATTGTTGGATCTGCATGGAACTAATGTCTATATCCCTAGATAAATTTTATAAATATGTGTATGGCACGATGCAGAACAGGATACCTGAAGAAATCTTAGGAAAAATAACCGTGGCTGTAAGTATCTTATCTCGTTGCAATAAATTGATTATGTGTAATTTAGGATAAAGTAAACTAGTCTAATTACATGGTCAATTCCTTGTCATACTTCTTGCATAAATGACTCGTTGGTACACATTCTTGCACTGGAGTAATAGCTATTTCAATGCAGCACATGTATATTTAAAATAAAAATACAAACTTAGTTTTGAGAACTCGATATATTTTCCCATTACATGTATGTTTTAGACAGCTTATTCTGATGAAGAAGGATGAAACCTAATTTGCCTTTAATCCTTTCCATTTCAGACCCTCAAGGCCCTTAGCTATTTGAAAGATAAGCTGAGGATAATCCATAGAGGTACGTACTCAAATATCTAATATCCATATTGACCTTTCTCTGTATAAGTATTCAATAAACTAACATGTTTTGTCATACTCTAATACTCTGAAAAAAGATGTGTAGGCTGTCGAAGCATCTTCGCTTCTCTCTACTTATGAAATCTTTAAATAACAAATCAATTGTTTAATTGATACTGAGGGGCCTTCCATGAAGTATGTATGCACATTTTCAAAACGTTCCAACCCCCCCCCCCCCTTGGTACGTACATACTTAATGGAAGGCCCTGAACTCTAAACTTTCTATTGTAGCAAGTGTACTTTATAGACATGTATATTTAAAGTAAAACCTAAAAACTGCAAGTGGAAGTGGTATTTAAAAGATATTTAGAGTAAACCTAAAAACTAAGTGTTAGTGGTTTTTGAAAGATATTTAAAGTAAACCCTTAAAACTGTAGGTGAAACTGAAAATGATACTTGAAAGATATTTAAAAGAAAATCTATCAACATATGAAGTCGATGTGATCTTTCTAAACCCTTTGTTTCCTCCCATAGATGTGAAGCCGTCCAACATTCTGATGGATACGTCAGGCAACATCAAGTTGTGTGATTTTGGTATCAGCGGTCAGCTTGTCGACTCCATTGCCAAGACAAGGGACGCTGGATGCCGACCTTACATGGCCGTGAGTTCTCTTATGTCCTGTCAAAAAACACTAAAGATCAATCAACATAGTGTTAAGGCCGTATTCCATATACCGAAAGTGTACTAATGATTTCATGCCTATATACTTTCGGCAGTGCCAATATACTTTCGGCAGAATTCTCGAAAAAATTTACTGACATGTTGGTAAATTTTTCCTTCTGATTATGTGCCATCAGCCGAATTTGACACTCAAAATCGGTAGCAGGCAAAATCGGCTGCTGAAAGTGTGCCGGAAGTATGGGCTGGCGGTATGGAACGTTCCATGGAGAGGCTCAGTATGGGCAGCGCGCACTTTCGTATGTGGAATACGGCCTTTACACATCTGAAGTCAAATTTTTACTATTCTCCCCTTCATTTGGTGCTGTATCGGGGAATGTGTATCGTTAGGGTACCTATCTTTTCGTAAGACTCGATCATCATAGATAGTATCACATGAGTATGAATTGTCGAAAACCAAGTTCTCATTGTGATATGACCATAGATGTTGATACGATGTTAAATAACAACTATCTTGCAACCAAACTGCAGCGATATGTGATAAATCAAGCAAAACAAACTTTGGAACCCTTTCTTTTAGATAAAGGTCTTCACTAACAACTTTTGTCGGCGTTTAAAAATAATAATTGTGCATCTTTTTTTTACAGCCGGAGAGGATAGACCCCCGGGCATCGAGTAGAGGCTACGACATCAGATCAGATGTGTGGAGTCTGGGTATCACCTTGGTAAGACGTTGGCCTTATATGCTCTATAGTTATCTGAATCATAATATACTTGGCCCCTATTCATAAATTTGCCATTAGTTTGCCATATTCATAAATTTGCGTTAGCAAGACGGATAGGTTTTCCAGTTTTCCAGTGCTGTGTATCCTTGAGAGGTTTTCATATAGTTTGCACTTTTCTTTTAGTGGTAATGTGGATGACGCGACTACATGTTATTCCTTAACAATTCATAATTCAGTATAATTGTGTATAAAGAGGTGAAAGGCTTCTCACCCGGTAGATGCGACTTTTAGTTGATGCCTCACTGGCATCCCTATAGAATATTGGATAACCAAAAGAAATGGCCAAAGTCTAAGTTTACCAGGAAAACTGAATTGTTAATAATCAAAGATATTCCAAGAGTGAAACCTATCTAACCTCCAACTTCTTTTCTTCAGGTTGAGGTCGCGACAGGGAAGTTTCCGTACCCCAAGTGGAGTTCGGTCTTCGAGCAGCTGACTCAGGTAGTGCAGGGCGAGCCGCCGACGCTGAAGGACAACGACGACCGCTTTTCGCCAAACTTCATCACCTTTGTCAACACTTGGTAAGTGCTTTGTGGTTTGCTTCATTCAGAATTGTTATAATATGCAGTTTTAAGAAACTTGAGTAAAGGTATATCTTTAAAAGTATTTCTTAAAAAATTTGCCATATGTAAATGCTTCAACAAAGCAAGATAAGTAAGGCAGGCAATGTGAGAAATTGTGCCAAGCTAGTACCGTAAAAGCCCTAATTTGAGACGCGGCATAAGGGTTAGTTTCAGAAATAAGAGCCATTTAGACATGAACTTTAAGGGTGCGGCATAAATTAGGGGTTTACACAAGCTTGAATAAATAGGATTCATGAAAAAATATTATGAAAATATGTCCAAAGGCAAACCCAAAAGTTAGGATGCTGTTTAAATTAGGGTGTGGCTTAAATTAGGGTTTTACGGTATTACGAAAGTAGATGTGGATTACTTCAGCATCTCAAATCCTTTAGCTCCCACGTTGCACGATACCAACTGTAAATTCAAAGGTGCATTTTCTGAACACAAACTTTATAGGACTGGAACCTTTTCAACTATATCATAATATCAGAGGGCTGCTGTAATAAACCTAGGTACTGTCGTATATCTTAGTTTGTTGCTTAAGAGTTCGGCAGTGTTTATTGCTAGCGCCATCTGACGTTTTAGGTAATACTGTGTTGTACCTTGAATAGACCATGGTGCCCCTAGTGTGAAATAACGCATCATACTTCGACCACGATATCTTCTTAGAACGTAGAATAATAATGCCCTTCGTATCTAACCTATTTCGTATTTAACCTTGATGTGTTACTTATGATATCTCTTTCTCTTCAGCCTGATCAAAGATCAAGAGCTAAGGCCCAAGTACAACAAGCTATTGGTAAGTACCACGGGTTTTCAATTTCAATTTTCTATTTTATTGCTGTATGCTGTTTAGTTTCATATTGCTATATCTTACACATTGCCTAGATTTCAACTGTACACTTGTGTGTATAACTTTTATATTTGAATAAAATATTTTGTCTTTGATACCTTTAGGAACGTAAGACGGTGTATGATCGAACAACAATAAGAATCGTTCAATTAATCTTGATATTTAGGGTACCAACCACACAGGGAAAACAAGGAAAATGGCAAAATCCCTGACAGGGAAAACACAGAGAATTTGGAAATTTTGCCAAAACACATGGAATTTCATTTGGCCAGGTTCTGAAATTCCTGATTCTCAAGAAATTAGGGATTCAACTTTTTGTTGTTGGGTTGTCCAATTTTTTTCTGCGCTCAGAGGCTTTTAAATTCAATCAACTTGCTGGATATGACACAGGGAAAAATTGACATGGTACAGGGAAATCTCAGGGAAAACACAGGGAATTTGAAAATGAAACTTCGGTTGGTACCCTGGATGTTTTTAAGTTGGTCATACAATATTGTCTATTGCGGTGCTCATTTCAGCCACTGCCAATACCAGACCAAGGGACTTGGTCTGGATAATCAGAGATTTCTTGTTTATAAAAATAACCTTTTTTTCCCCTTCAGAGACACGTCTTCATCCAGACCTACGAGGGGAAGGAGGTGGACGTGGCCGGCTATGTCAGTATGATCCTCGAGCAGATGCCGCTTGACCGCTCACAGTTGGACTCGCAGAGCAGCTCATAACGCTCGCCCCACGCCCCGCCCGAGACCGCGCGGGGCCGAACAAGACAGTGTGGGCCGAGCGACTAGCGACAGTAGTAGCCAACAAGTTGAGTACAGGAGCGATTTAAAATGTATAGAAACAACCATGATATCTATAATAAAAGAAAGAAGCAGGCAGTAAGATTGAATCATAGTGTTAATGGAATGTGAAGCACTGCGTTTTTAGCGAAAGAAACTCAATTGTTGCCAAGACACTGGTCCGCATGCGACGAGTTGTACTGCTGACTTTCCAAGTGTCCCACTGATAGTAGTAAAATGTCGAGGAGTGCAGGGAGCGGAGAGGTTCTGCATGGGTCGTACGCCCCACAGACACTACATTACAAACCGGTGCACCTTAGAACCAAGCAGAACGAAACTGGGGGAAGTGTTTTTTTGGGGAGCAGGGTGGGGGCAGGGAGACGGGGGCAGGTATGCCCAAAGATGTGATAATACAGAATTATTCTCGGCCAAGTTATACAATCAGTGTCACCATAAAATCACCCTTTTCCAATCAATTAATAAGCTCTTTTCCTCCAGGCAATTTGAATTGTAAAGAAAATAGAATTTCTGTATGCATTGGATGCTTGGCCAAGTTTCTCCACTATCTTCCTTTTTTTCATTGGATTAACTTTTTTCCCAAAGAAATTGGTGGTATATTTCAAGATAATTCAGCCTTGCATATGTATACATTTTAAGATAGTTTCCATTCCTGATTGAATATTGTTTGCATTGGTAAAAGGACACTGTTAGTTTCCTTCCTTCAGTCGTCTTGAAAAGAAGTATCTAGGGAAAAGAGGGTGGGAGGGGCAAGTGAATACGATAAGTCAACATTACCGGTACTTTTTATTTGGAAAAAGGTTCACAACCTTTTAGTCTTCAGCAGTCTTAAACTCAACCAAGTATCGGATATATGCAATTTAGAAAACTATAAACTACTCAAAAAAGAATTGAATAACTGTTTTCTTGGAACTTCAGAAATGGTTTACTTTTTTTCATGATATGCTTTTGAAACAGAACCTACGGGTTTCTGATTGAGCTCTGTCTGGTTTTGCACTGAGAAACAATCTGAAGACAAATTTGGCATGCAATTTTCATTAAAAAAAAAGATATTCTTCCAAAACATAACTCAGTGATACCTCACTGCCTCACTGTTTAGATTATTCAGATTTTGTCCTATTTAAACACAATAGCATATCATATATCATTATGAGAAATGTTTTCGTATTCGCTGCGACCGACCGGGGAGGGCGGATGGGAAGGGTGCGGGGTGTGTGATCAGATTACGAGTGGAGCAAGCTCCAATAATGCTGTGATCTGCGTGTGGATTATCGTAGTATCCCTGTCTCGTATATATCTGTTAAACAAAAGGTTCCAGCCAAATATATTGTAGACTTCCACACACAGTTTAGTAGAGCCATCCTTTGCCAAAGCTACCCTTTACTCTGAGGTCAAAACACGGTTACATTCATACTTGTTTTCTCTCATTTGTTTTGTTGAATATCTCCCGATTGAATACTTTCAGTTTTTAGACATTGCTGATGCCTTGTATGGAGATTTTTTTTATTTTTTAATTTTGTTAAAAAATCTAACATATCTTTGAAACAGAAAGACCAGTTTTACGTATCAGGACACAAGAGTCAATGCTATATGAAGTTATTAGAATAATTAACATAATGATAATATAGGCTTACTTTCATTGGTTTCTGTTTAGTCTTTGATCAAATTTGTTCTTCAATCAGGATGCCTTCAAACTTTGGTACAATTATTTCTAAAACCTTGCAACCAAAATTAATTCTAGTACAAATTTTCGAGTGTGATGTAACAGGATTCCGTAAACTTATTTTGTTCCAAGATATAAAGCAGAATGAACAGATCCAGCCATCTTATCAAAGAAACCCCTATGCATCTTCCTCTATGATAAAACCCTCTCCATAGAACAGTGATAGATGTATCTATATTAACAATTCCCCCCAAGATTTTGACATGTAAATAGGACAGAGAATTCTGTGGAGGACATATCCAATGTGTTATTATTAAGTCACTAGATGGAGTCTCTTGAGAGGCCAAAACCATGTATAGCAATTAAAGGGCCACACGGCCCGGAACATGTGTAGACAAGTAAAGCATAGGCTGAGGCCACTGATGTACATATTTAACCATATCTAAGTCTAACGAATATTTGAAGACAGTTCTCGATGGTCAGATTGGAACAGGTTTTGCTGGGGCAAACTGGCCTAAGATCGTTGCGTTCTCATTGGCTATTAAATCTCGCAAGCACATCATTCTGTATCTCGTAATGAAGGGCATGGCTACAAGGGTGTGGTAGCCTTCAACGTCAGACTTCTGTAATAGTGAAACCTTCCACGTCAGACTTCTGTAACCATAAAATAGTTCACGTCAGATTTCTGTAATAGTGAGACCTTTTCACACCAGACTTCTGTTATGACAACACCTTCCACGCCAGACTTCTGTAATAGCAAACATTCTTCATCAGACTTCTGTAATAGCAATACCTTCCACGTCAGACTTCTGTAATGCTAAGACTTCTGTAACTGATTCTAGACATATTGGAGAATGATAGCCATGCTATTCAGAATAAGGATTGAAAGGTGATGCCTCCCAATGATATCAGATGTATTTATACAACAGAACTCTTTCTAACTCTTTCAACACTAAATCTGAAGTTACTAAAGCTGTCCCTCTACTATAACGAACCAATACTTTTGACGAGTTGGGGTGCATCCCAATGGCACAACTATCAATATATAGGTAGAAAAAGCCTGAGGATAGTGCTAAAAGTATGAAGAACGAACAATACAGTATTTTCCGCAGTTGCCCTTTTCCCTTGTATAAATGAAGCCGGGTCGGCTTTGTCAGTGGTGATGAAACAGTGTGCAACTTGGTTATGTCTGACTGATGAAACAGTGCAACTTGGTTATGGTTGGCTGATGAAACAGTGTGCAACTTGGTTATGGTTGACTGATGAAACAGTGTGCAACTTGGTTATGGTTGACTGATGAAACAGTGTGCAACTTGGTTATGGTTGACTGATGAAACAGTCAGCGTCGGGTGGGTGGTTACGTCATAGTGACGTCACTTAGCGTGCGTTTGAGCACCACCTGGTGTGTGTCTGTGATACTAAAATTAAGTCCTCTGTTCTTGGCTGCCACAAGAAAAATACTGAAAACAAATCAAGAGTAAGAAATCGATTGCATAAATTTAGAAGAAAGCAATTTTGTGGGCTTAATTCTTCCATTTTCTGTTAAATTTATTCTTTTTATGACCTTCTTTGCCTAGGTTTTATATTTTGTAATGTTTACCTCTCAAATATGTTCTATGTTATAAAGACCTCCAAAATATACTTCAGTTTCCAGGAAAAGAACAATTATGAGCAACCCATATTGAACCTGAGCCATCCTACTTTTTTCAGACTCTATAGTAATCACTTAATTCCTTAATGAAATTTAAAATGTGGTTTGCAACCATTCTGAATTTGACTTTGGTCTACTAATTGCAGTTTGTATGACACAGTTATATATGTGTGCTATAAATGGTTTGTAACTTGGCCTAGTCCAGACAGGCGGCGCCATGCTACGTGTAGATTGGACCAGAGTTTGTACTAGGTTAAGGTCAGAGTTTGTACTAGGTTATTTCTCACCACTCCTTAGAGAGGAGTTCTGATTGGCCGTGATGCAGTGATTTTGGATTTGTAGTCTCATGTTTGTTAATCCACAATATTGTCAACTTCTGATATGTATATGTATGTTCTATGATTGACTTTGACATTTGCATCATGGATACTTTGTGATGTGTGGTAGCAAATGAACTCATATGTGAACCAGAAGAGACACAATAGCGAGATCTGTACATTGCCGTGGTAATTTTTCTGAACTAGAGTATTTATATATAGACAGAAAAATCAATGTGGCCAAATTACTACCATTTCTCCCCATGAAATAGTCACCGACCCTGATCATGTTATTTACTGTTGAGCTCGCACCTATAAATTCTGATATCAAAAGTGATATTAATATACACAACAGAAAGCATACTAATTGATCGAGCCAAATATGTCTGTTTACATGTACATAGCCAGTTTCATATATTATAGAAACAGCATCACAAATAGGAGTTTTTGGAGAGGGAAAAAAAGTCAGGCTGATTCTTTGCTCATTTGTTCCTCTTTTAATCAACCACAGCCTCCCTAAAATGTTTTTGTATGCTCAGAAACGGTCACTCTATTCGGTGAAAAAACATGGGACGAACTCTCCCCACCTCTCACCTCCGACGTAACTTCATCCCAAGGAAGCCCTGGGGAATTTTGTGGTGTGTTTTGTTAGAAGACGCAGAGTGGCCAAGCTTGAAACAAATCCAAGTATTCTGTCAGGTTTTATGAGACTGTACGATAAGAGAAATGTCATGTACAAATCGAAATGAATGTCAATAAAATAATATTATATAAGCGCAAATGATACAGACTTGGACTTCGATTTTTGTTTTTCTAGATTTTCTTTTTTTCAATTTGTATACCTGTTGGTTTGTGTGAAAATATTGAGATAATGTTTTTTTCCCTCACTAGTTAACATTTGGTGGCTTGTGAATCCAAAACTCAGTAACACATTTTAAGTATCAAAGAGAATTTATATGATTGATCCATGCAAATTCATCTTTTAGAAAAAAGAACGAAACCATAAGACTTAACGATGATTTAGAATAATTATGTTGTCAGTCACTTTGCCAAGAAGTCGCCCGAATTTTAGTCAGGAAACGGGGATGTGGGAAAATATCTATATAGAAACCACAGATTGCGTAATTGTAGAGTGTAACAGTTATCCCAAGAAGTATTCAATCTCCATATTATGTAGTTCTTCACATTCCCGACAGTCGGCCTACCGAGTGGTAGTGCTTTACATCTCTTTCACGAGTCTGCAGTGCATCACCCCATAGAAGCCTGAGTCAATGGAACTCCATTTTCCAAAACACAAATTTGGGCCTATTTGATAGAACTGAAGGGCGCCACATTAATAAAAGTAAAGGTGAATAAGGGTACATGTTCTCCACATACATGGTCTGCTAGCTTCAAAACCGGCATATATATTTTAAATGAATACAAGATGTATACTAGTCGACTAGTCGACTGAATAATCATAAAGATGGGGAAAGAAACAAGTATTTTCTTAAATATTCCTTAAAGCTTGTCTGATTGCGTGCACGCAGTCTTGTGGCAGTTACTACATCTGCAAAAGGTCTTTAGCAAAATGGTTGAAATTGAAGAACAGTCCTATATGTATTCGGAAATGTTTTTGTTACAGGCTCAATATTTATGTAAATAATATCTTAGATTCCATTGAAATTCATGGTTTCTGAATCCATTGTTTTTATGCTATAAATATTGTGTGTGTATATCATGCTTGAAAAACAACACCATCCTTTAATATTTTTAGTCAGTTTATTTAGATCCTCCTACCAGGTTCTTGATACAAAAATGATCATCCCAAATAATATTATGGTAATGCTTTATAACAATAACACAATCAAGATATCAACAGGAGTATTATAAGTGCGTTTTAGCAGAGGTGTAGTTTTAAGATGACAACATTTAACAATTAAAGACGTAACAACAGTATACAGTAGAGATTTCTTTGAACGCCAATTCAGGAAGAAAATCAGCCCCACATTAAACAAACACCCATACCCAAACGGGATTTCAAATAAGACTTTGAGTTCATTATTGCAGGATATCGGAGCCCTTTCACCTCAGATTTATCTCAGTTTTACATGTCGTCATACTTTTTCCAAGGTTACTCGTTTCAGCAATAATATTGCATATTATGTAAACGATGGGCCTCTAGTCTTCTTTGAAGATCAATCGTTTGTCTGCTCGGCCAAAGATAACCCTGAATTATAGAGAGAAAAAGCTTGAATATAGACAAGAAACTGACTGAAGAAGAATCCGAGATCAAGCATATTTCAAATACAATAAAAATGACCAAAAGAATAAGTCTCAAACAAAGCAATACATAATTCTTATATAGAAGTAATTTATGTAGATTCATATAGCATTCTTGTTGTAAATCTAATATTCCAGTATTTGAGTAAAAATTCTACTGAGAAATATCTGAGTTTTATTTTATTAAATACTTCCCATATTGTTGCTGGTTGGTTCTGAATTATTTTTTATTACATACTTTTATCAATATAATTTTAATTCAATTCTAAATTTAATTATTAGGCCTATATTAGAATACTTTTAAATTTTGATTTCAAATATTGCATGGGTTACCCACCTGAAGAACAATGCAGCTACAAGAGCCCCTGTAGCGGGACCGGCCCAGTAGACCCAATGTATTGACCACACAGCAGAACCGTTTATATCCGACATCATCACGGCCGGTCCAAAACTACGGGCTGGGTTCATGGATGCCCCGGAGACATTCATCCTATAAACAACGATAGTTGAATAGAAAGATTGCAAACTTTATAAACAACGATAATAACGTGTAAAGATTACAAACTTTATAACAAACGATACTAACATAGAAAGATCACCATGGCATCTTTATAAATAGCGATACTAATATGTAAAGATTGCAAACTTTTTAATCAACGATATTGACATAGAATTGCAAACTTTATAAACAACGATAGCAACACAGAAAGATTGCAAACTTTATCATGTTTTTTGTGAACGTCCAGAAAGTGATGTTGCCTATGACTATGAGAATTTGTGCAAGCTGGTACAACAATAATAACATGTAAAGATTACAACCTTTATAACCAACGATACTGACATATACATACCAACTTTATAAACAACGATAGCAACATAGAAAGATTACAAACTTTATCATGTTTATTGTGAACGTCCGAAAAGTGGTGTTGCCTATGACTATGAGAATTTGTGCAAGCTGGTACAATAAAAACAGCAGATGGTCTGTTTTGCTCTCTTTAGATGTTGCAACGTCAGTGGACACGGATTTCCATTGAAAAAGGCAAATTAGATCATACTTAGTGACGGTTTGCATGGACTCTTACAGACAGTGCCATCGTGGAAGACATCTGAGAATTACATTGGAGTCCGTGAGAGTTAGACCTCTTTTATTTATTTATTTTTTTTATTAACCACATTCATTTTTACAAATGTTCTTCCATGTGGGTAGTACGGTATACAATCACATAATTTCAGAGGATAGTTCTACCAAGCTAAGTTAAGCCATTGGTTGTGCTATTCACCTCTTAGTGTAGCTATAATATTTGTGTTATAAAGGAAAGTAAGGATTGGTGTGAAATAATGCTTTAATTATACATAATTTCATACCAAAAGAAGGTGAGACATTGTCAACGATTTTCTAAACAATGTACCGTCATGCTAAAAGAAGGGGAGTAATAGTATGAAATACTTTATAAACAAAAGATCTTTATAGATAAAGTAGGCCATCGTATCTCATTATGAAGCACAATAGACATTCACTTTAATAGAAGATGAGCCATTCTCTCAGTAATAGAGCTTCCAATTCATAAAAGAATTAGGTTAGGAACAAAATGGTATTTTAAAAGAATTAAAAAGTTGATAAGGTTATTTCTTTGCCCATATTTTGGCTAAGCAGTCATTGACCAGCTATTCCAGCTAAAACAAAGTATACAATTGAATGTAAAAAAGATAAAAATTGTGAACTATTAAAAAACCTAACCTGTATCATTTCTAAAGGTCTAGGACCACAGGGACAAACTAATTCAGTAGGCCTACTAACATTTGCATGCAATTTCTTTTTTTCATGTCAAAAATTCATTTTTTTAAATTTATTAAACGATACTCATGTTACATGATCTTCCGTATAGGTGAAATTTAGCATACTCACCCTGCCAAAATATCAACAAGGACGGCAAACCCGATGGCGAGGGGGTGGATGGGGTTCTTGGCATCAGTGTTGACTGCAGTCATAAGGACGGTCATCACCAGTACCATAGTGAGTCCCACCTCGGCCAGGTAGGCCTGACCTAGGGGTACCCCAGCAGGTACCGTGTGGGCACCCCCACTTATCAAGGCATACTGGGTCTGGTTGTTGATACTGCCGACCGGGATGTAAGATAAGGCACCCTGCAAAGACAGGATTATATTTTTAGGGATTTTTATTATGCAACACACAGCAAGGTTACCCCTGTTTTCAGTAGTATTGCAAAAATAACATATATATATATATATATATATATATATATATACATAGGTAATATACTATCATATAATATGAGAAATTAGAAAGTTTCTGGCTCATTAACTCGTTAATTGATGTATACATTTTAAGTCATCAGAAAACAAATGGCATGCATATCTCAGTGCAAGAGATCTCTATACAATTGATACAAATTTCTGATATGGACCATATATTAGGAATTATCATCATATCTTTGTTACTGATTAGGTTAATCAGCGACATTTTCATCTCAAGATGAGCTATTAAGCATTTTACAAAAAATAATAAAGTCATGGCAAAATAGGCACAAAGAGGAATTATTATGTACAATTACAAAATGTATTCACAATAGTCAGCATTTCTAGGCATGAGACACTAATCAGAACTTTCCTGACCAGCCTAATTAGTTACGAAGATATGGGCCTATATTTTCAGTGATTTCAATGATTAGGCTAATCATGCGAATTTTTATTAGTATCTTATTCATATTTTTTATATCTGTGAGTCAAAGTAACTATGCCTAACAGTGCCTTTTCAACGTTATTTTGAAATTACATCTATATACTTTTTTGCGACAGAAAGCATTTGGCATTATGTTCGAAGATCAAATTTCAGATGATTAGCCCTTATCACGAAAATCAGTTACGAATTAAGATATGGGCCCTCAATTGAAGGGACCCATTAAGGGACACGCCTTGCCGACCATTAGTTTATTGATTTCATTCTAGTCACAATACAAAAAGGAAACAAGCCTACATTTAACATAAACACATTTAATTTAAATGCATTCAGATTACACATATTGCTCATAAACTTTAATTCCAATTAGGGGCCTACCATTGAAGTGACAAACTCCAACTCACTTGGACTAAAGTATATTATGTACTACATTTTTAAAGGAACCTACATACCATTTGAAAAAAACCCATCATACTCCTGACCCCCCCCCCCCCCCCCCCCCCTGATGTGCATGGTTGTACTTACTGGATGGCCCTGATACGAATTAGCGTTTATAAGTAATGCATTTTATATGAATGTATGTTTAATGAACTATGATTATGTTTAATTTTGATGTTTTCCTTTACATTCAATATATTGTCATTTCCTTCATTGAGGAGTTGGTTATTTAGATAATGTATACCATAATGCATGATAGATATAATTTTGGTAGAAAGGTATCTGCAATATTATTTATATTTGAACTGGTCTTCAACCATTAACATTTTGCTTTAATGATTTTGTCATAAGCACGAGGACATTAACTAAAAGTTTTTAGCAAAGTGATATATATTAATACAAGTTAATAAGACTTTCAACCATAACAATCTCAAAGACACAGGACAAAAATACTTATTTTCACTATCTTGGTCAATCTTTTTCACATACATTCTTCCAAGGTTAGTTGACATAATTCAGATTCAATAAACAATCATTTGTATCACGTATAGCCTAACAGATAGACCTAATTTAAAGGAACAGTTACAAAACGTATTATCAGATCATAACCTACCCTGCAAATGCCAGCCCCAGTGACGGCACCAATTAACTGAGCAATAAGATAGAAAATAGCCTTGATGGGACCGACCCCTCCTGCCAGACACACCCCCAGGGTCACTGCCGGGTTTATGTGGCCTCCACTATGAACAACAAACAACATACAGAATTATTACAACAAGCAACCTAATAAGCCCATCCCATATTGTAGATTGGGCTGACATGGAAAAAAAGCCGATATATAAAGTTGTAATTTACAATTCTAGGAAAAAAGTTTCTCAATCAAATTGCCTTGGTTAATTTTGTATTACGCAACTGTCTTCATGGAAAAAGCACAGAGACAATTTTGAAAATATTTCATGGTAAACTTTAACTGCTGCATCTACACGTACCGATTTACAAATATGCACATTATCATGCACATGTGGTGTATGCATGTAAATGGGATGGGCTTATTATAACAACAAATAACATAAGTATCACAACATACATAATTATCATTACCTGATTACAAGAAACATAATCGACATTACACCATAATCATCTAAATAAAATGATTGATATTATTATATCATTTCATGAAGATTATTATTACATCATTGCTATTGATTTTACAGATCTAGAGACAGATAGATATGATTGCAAATTAAATGAATGTCATATGATTAAAGCAAATACTTGACACAATACCTGATCATGTTTTTTCAGAATGATTTTTTTAAAATGTAGGTTTGCACAACTTTCCATTGATATTGATTTATATGTTTGGGGACGAACTGGACATTGGATTGTATCATTAAATATGTTTTACCTGACTGGTCCAAAACTAGCCACCAAGAGAGCAATAGTGAAGCCATGGGCTGTGGCGATGCCGATTGGGGTGCCTGTTACCACGGACATGGTTCCCACAAAGACGAACACCATGACAGCGAAGAACTCGGCCACACATGGCCGCAAATAGTCCCTGAACCATGCCGGCCCTGGAGTAGAACAGGAAAATTTATTAGTTCTTGAGAGACTAAAGCCTTTATTATGCTGGGGGATTCAGACTGCAGAGAATTTTATTATTTCTAAATTGTTATGAGGAATATTACAGGAACCTGTGCATGTAACATATCATTTGAACGAGAATTTAAAATCATCTCATAAATATGTAACAAGTCTTTTATCAACCGTTATTCCTAATTGCCATTTCCTGAATCGTGCAAAACAACGGACAGCGCAATATAGCCTTAAATCGCGGCACCTGAAAGAGTATTGTCTCACAACAGACTGGCTCATCAATCCAGTGTTGAAGGTAACAGAAATATTGCCCTTTTGTTATGTTGTTAAAACAAAGGTTGCTAAAGGAAATGATATTAAGTGAATTTTTGTTCTGCAACATACACAAAATACTAAGATTGTTTGGTTATATCACATACGTAATGTTGTTTTTGAAATGGTAACAGTACACATCGTCAGTAAGTCTCATGTGCATGACAATTTAATGACTCCGAGAAAAAATATGCCTTCATCTGTTTTTATTTCAGATCTCGCATGATGACATCAAATCCTCAATTCATTAGCAGAAATTAGCTTTGTCCCCTTTGTCCCCTTTATCCCCTTTTGATCCTAAGCATGCTTCTGTATTTTTGGCATGCAGTTGGGGTGTATTTTAGATCTTCCACGTGAAACAAACGCGAACCCTGACCAAATATGAACGGCATGCCCTCAAAGCGTTTCCGATACATGCAAACGTTGCAAAATGTAAAATTACATTCAGACAACCACTCAATAAAATATAGTTCAGGTTTTCACAGTCCAGTCAGGCCCTTTCGAACAGCTGAGTCTACAAAGCTTGGAACTCTCTATTTACTTGATCCATTTTTCTGCTGACGGGTACGTCGCTCAGACAAACGCGCAATAAGATAGAAATATATCATATGCTTAACCATAATCTGAATGTTATTGTATGAACTATAGACTAATCAGGGGCGGATACAGAATCAGTCATCTGGGGGGGGGGGGGGGGGGGGGGGGACAAACCAACCCCCCTATAACAAAGTGAGAAAAAAATATGTCAGATCTGTACGAATCAACAAGCTTAGATTATTTGAAAAAATTTCCACTTGTACTAGGGGGAGGGGCAATTACCCCTTTTGCCCCCCCCCCGGATCCGCCAGTCTAAAGCAATTAACCAAGCAAATAAAGAAAGGTTCGCTTTAATCAAAATCAGGTATGGCTTCATTTAAAGGAAAAGGAGTTAGTTTTTTTTATTATTAGACCTCATGCAGGGAAGGATCCAGAGGTTAGGTAGTGGAGTTGGTGGGCGGGGGGGGGGGGGGGGCACATTGTAAATATTTTCGTTATTCAATTAGCGATATAAAGGCCCTAATTAGTGTATTAACTTTTTGTATGGAATTAAGGCTGTTCAAGTACAATCTATTGGAACGCATAAAGCATGGTTAATGTCAATGGACAATAAGCTTTATACCTTTGATTGCCATGAACACATTCTGATTGGCTGGCATAATTTTCAATTGCTAATGTTATTATATTCAAATACTATATGGAAATATATGGACTAACATGAAAGGACATACAATTTTGACCCCCTATATACAGGCTACATTGACAGATAATAGAATAGCATGAGTCTTGCTTATTTCAACAAAATTATTAAAATCGCATCTCCCCTATGGAGCCTCTAGGCATATAGGCTGGCCTCGGGGTAACAATAACCATAATGATATGGCAGAATTGCCATTGGTATGTGTAAGTGTTCGAAAGAATATACTCCTAGATGTGTGGATTATAAATCATGCACAGGTCGTAATTGATGAAAAGTTATATTGAACAACTTTGATAGTAGATGGGTGGAATTTTCTCCACATTTTACATTACATTTAGAATGAAAGTTCACTCACTCCAACCTAATTATCAAATTATAATGTGTTTTGCAAAATTGTGTAATATCAATATAATATTATATTTGGGACAAGAAGTGACATAACCATTCTGTTACCATGATTACGGAACTTTGTTGACATGTCACTATAACTATTCAGTGTTGTAACGTTTTCTTTCAGATATCAACTCGTCATCACTTCTTGTTGATTTGAATTTTTTTGAGTATATCTAGGATGGATTTAGGCCTAGTAAAATATTATATATTCAATTGTGTCCAAACTAATAATCTGTTACCCATTATTCTTACAATCGATCATTTAAGCTCCATTCATACATGCTATCAGTAAAATATATAGGCCTATATTCCCTATGTGTTTGACATCTTAACGTCTGGATATATCTATAACAGCAGCTGATATCGGTCTAAGTATCCATATTCAGTAGGGAAGGGCAAAGAGCAATCTTATAATCTAGGTTACAGTATTTTCTTTGGGAAAAAAGATAAAAAGATAAGATTCCTCGAGTATTATGTTTTTACCAGAAGCATTAATTGGGTGATTATAAAAAGGTTCCCATGTGACTCTGTATAATTGTACAGATGTACAAGGGTACTTTTTAGTCGGTAAATGTTATGTCTAGATCTAGACATTATAGTCACCAACATGATTTCTTTATTTACAAGAAGATAAAAAGAACAATAACAAAGGCCATATGAATCGTTATGACCAATGAGACGAAGGCCAGGCCAATATTTATACTTGGTGAAATGATGAAATATAATATGTAGAATGTCCAAAAAAATCGGGGATCGGATAGCCAAGTGGACTTAGGTGCCAGGTGAGAACATGAGTGGTTTTGGGTTCAAATCCTGGTGCTGGCAGATAATCTTTTCTACCCCAAGAAGTGAGGACATACTGCTATACTAAAGGCCTGTCTTCCTCACACTCTGTCTATACAATGGGAAATACAAGCACCCTTGCTTCAGTAAAAAGCATAGGGACAGGATGTCTATCTCTCACCCTCACCCTCACCACTCTTGGTATGCCTCTGGCAGTGAAGTAGGGCATAAAGCAACCAATAACAAACAAGCCAACCAATCTAATAAAATATGTTCTGAGCAGGAGATATTTGAGTCGTAATATGTAAGTTTAACACCCATTAATTTTGCAGAGTAGATGTACGTTGTTGTCCTTAATGAAAATGCAATAATTATACGGAATAGGGCCAAAAAGGTAGTAAAATAAGTAGAAATGTACCATACGGGGCCATGCATCTATAAAAGATGTCACACACAAAGGGATGCGTGGGCAGGTTGAACAGTGTAACGCTGCCTGAATACTGACCTCATTTTCATGTTAAAGACAGAAAGATTAATGTTACCTGGTTACAAGGGGTGGGAGGAGGATGGGTGGGAGGGGTCCTAAAAGTGGCAATAGTACCCCGAAGAAGTCTGATATCATTTATGGATAGCCCTTAAAGGCAGCCAAAACCAATGTAGGGTCAACATTTTGCAAATTCTGTTAACTATTGAAATATATTCTATAACCATAGCCTAGACCTGTGGTAAAATATAAACTTTGAAAACTGACTAAAACTACATTAAAATACATTAAAGGTCATCCCTTATCAATTTTGGTGACCCACCAAAACTGGTTTGTTTACAAACATTGCTGTCTACAGGCATACAACATGACATGTGTATTATGGAATTCAAAAGAAGTTATAGCTAGTTATCATGATTTATACTGCACCAATGGGTAAAGCTAGACTCTTAGAATCTATTTTGTTAGTTATTTAAGTTTGCAAAATTTTGTCATATTTTGACACAACATTGTTTTTGGCTCCATTTAAGAAGAAAAAACAATGTAAACTTAGATGCTTGTAACTAATACACATTATTGTTTCAAAAAAGGAAAATTTTCAACTCACCCGCTTCCTCTTCATCTGCAAAATCTTCAACCAGTTGTTTGACGGAGGTAGTGGACGACTGGGGCCCCTGAAACGAACCATTATTAGGATTACGGCCTGGGTCAAGGTGGGTTTTCTCCGTAGCGACCTCGCCGTCAGCCATTTTTGAGCTCTGGGCGCCCATTAATTACTCTAGACTATCTATGGCTAAAAATGGCTCCGGAGCCCTACGCAGATCCCACGCGTGTGGTACTGTGGCATAGATAGACTGGAGTAGACTAGCGGTGATGTGTTGTGTGTTGATTTGTGTTTTGACATAATTGAATTGGGGCTCTTGAGTTGGGGGTCCCAATGACACATGCTGAAATGATAATTTCGCTGAACATAAATTATTCCCATCTCGCATGTAAAATGGGGGGGAAAACACCCTTCTGGGCCGCTTGGTTCCACCTATAGTTTATCAGTGTAGCATGCCTGCGACCAGTGGCAGAGCAATTTACCGTCATATATTATAGGGATAAAGATTACTTAAGTCTGGCACAAGGTGGCCCAGAAGGATATATTTTCCCAATCATTTTTTATCCTGTTCATTTAGAAAAGAATAATCGCAATCGTGTACACATTACGTTTTAGATTCAGTGAAATAATAGACATGAAACAACGTCTATGTCTTACGTAATTCTTAAATTTCAGCCTCCTGTCCTTGTTTCTAATTTTGATGACACGCTGCCGAATTTAAGGATTGAGAGTCTAGAGTATAGGGACCGTCTAAACAAATATGTGCGGTAGTTCACGCTTGTTGATTCTTCACAATACTTTGGATTCTGGGCCGATTTTCACGCGATTTTTTTAATCTGCTGAAGCAGAAGGGACTCTTTTACTGGGCCTTTTGACGTTCCGTGGGTAAAAAATATGTAAATGTATAAACATATGTGTGTATGTGTGAAGGAAGGGAATGTGTAATGCTACATTTGACCTTCAGGATATCATTGTACATAAATATCAAATCAATTGTATTTATTGTACTGACATAGATGGCCAGTCCATGCTCGTGTAGGCTTTACAGCATTAGGTTTAGAACAGCACACGCTTTGGCCATAACTCTCTGTCAAAGTTGGGGGTTAAAGGAGGAGTCTTTGTGTGACGTATCAGGAGCGCACGCCGCTCGAGCTCAGTCAGAGTTAGCTGAGCATTGTGTGAGTAACCATCCTGGAAAGGTTGAGTCTTAGAAGCTCAGTCCTGGATTGGAATAGAAGCAGAAAGACTGTGTAGGAAAGGCGGGAGCATTGACTGAGTGTGTTTGAGGGGATTCCTTCCTTGGAGCTGATCATTGTCAATTGAGATCTTGTCATGGAACGACAATACACAGGAGAATATTAATAAAGAACATCCTTTCATGCGAGTGTTACGTCTTACATGATGTTGGAACTATGATTATGTATTGGACGACAGCAGTCGAACAAGGAGGAGACTGCGTTAGGAGCTAGCTATTATCCATAATTAACTACGACTAATAAGTTCACCTGATATGACGGATAATTAACTCTCTATAGTTCATTATCTATATAGATATATATGATAGTATGCGTTACACACACACATTCACAGACACACACATTCACACACACACACTCACACACACAGGTATCCGGTAGAGCAAGTCAAATACTTTCCCAAAAGACATAGTCCCTATGCAGATCTAATTTCTCATTAATTTTTGACTTCAGAATCACAATAAAAAGCATACCTTGACAAACATATTAGTTGAAGTATTAGAGCACAACGGTAGACTGTTATGGAAAAAGATTGACTGCTTATTCAAATAATAATAGCATAAATGTAGGCCCGTAGGCTATGTAGACTATGGACATCATTCATAATGTATACAGGTATATAAATGAATGAGAATTGTTGTTCCCTGTCGGAACAAAATCTAAATTAGTCCCGTTCCTATTCTTCGTCTATATCATCATTTGTCATGCCCCCAATAAAAGGAGGAATTTGCTAAATAGATAATAATTATGGGGTTTCGGGACACCCAACGAGTGATCTTAATGGCGACAATCTCCTAGTCAGCATGGAATGTTTCTGGTATTAGGGCCATTTTCGATAATGTACGTTTAGCATGAAGCAATATTCATTATTGTGGTCTATAAAGGCCCTATAGGTAAGTAGTCCACAGGGGGAACGTACTGCATATCAACGCCCATATTAGGCCCTTTCCTATGAGTGGTGTGCCAAATTGGTCAGTGAAACAGTTTGGTCTGCCAAGATAGATTCTGGTATGGCTACTCATATATACAGGCCAAAATAATGATAATGAAGGAAGAACGCCAGCAATCACACTGTGAACCCTAAAAATGTCCACATCAGGGACGGATTTAGACAGCCGCATGCCCCCCCCCCTCCATTCTTTTGCCCAAATTTGATATTTTTAAATGTAAAACTCCAGAATCGGTAAACTTTTTAATATGAACCCCTCCCCTCTCTAAATTTCCTGGATCCGTCCTTATACTGCTCACCTAACAGGTGGGGAGTCTGCTTACAGTCGGGCGAACGGTATTCAATTCCAAATAGTGATACATTCATAACGTTGGGGTGGAGCCAACGTGTTCTCGATAGAATTCTATCACCCGCATGTCAAGCCTGCCTCTGCAACTTGTTATCTGGTTATAACGTGGAACTAATTGACAATCTGTATACGGGAATGTATAGTACAGGTGGAAAATATCACAGCTAGTTTTGCTATTTGCTATGATTTTGTAAACTATATTGACAGTTCTGCTATTCCCTTGTCAACCCAAACGGTACTGCTATTACTACTATATATTTTTATAATATGACATAATTATATCCAGTTTTTGTTTGAGGAATACACATAAGAAATTGTTTTATTCTGAATGTCTATTTCGCTACACTCAGTTGTCTTCTATATATATATATATATATATATATATATATATATATATATATATATATAGTAGCCGTGGAAACCTAAGTTTGAATGTATTAGCAGTATCAGAAGGATGACATTCTACTAACAATCTGGTAACCATGGTTACACTATAAGGGGAAAATCGGGATTTTTTTTCACTTATGATGAAAACTATACAGAATTACATCATAGAGTCGGTTTAGCTTATTTTCATTTGTTTTTCATATGATTTTACCATATAAATCTTTTTCCATCAATGGATACATAGCTATGAGGCAGATGTAGGAGGCTGTGGGATTATGTACCTAAAATGCCAGGTGCCACTTCCTAACATACTCTGCATAATCTATAGGTATAAGTAAATAGTGGCTGGGTCGACTTGTTTGAATGGACACAACATTTCATACATTCTATACTATACACATGTGATACAGACATAGGAATACATTGACTTCTGTTTCAAATGAAAAAAAAAAATCAGCTCACATACAAGTGAGGTCAATCGAGAATGCAAACCTTAAAGAAGGGTTAGAAATCTTAGAACATGCCAAAAGAGAAATAGAAATACATTGTAGATTACTTTGTTAGATTGCACCTGCACAGTGCCTGTTCAAAACTTGGAGTTTTAGGTAAGCAATATGAGGTGGAAATTTAAACGGGGTCTGGAAATCAGAAGAAAACAGACACATAAGGCCTCACGCAAGTCATATTTGTTACATCAGCAAAAAACAAAGGGTAGGAAAGGGAAGTGGGCATATTCAACTTATAATCAAGTGTTCAATCAATAACGAAAAAGCGTCAGTCTTATGTGGAATACTATATAGACCTACTTAGTATGAAATAATTGTTATCATTCTTGTGACTTTGGGAAATAGGCATATTTACTTTTGTCAAATTTAAGAAATGGTCATGTCACCCTGTCGATTTTAGGCATCCACCCCCTTATAGGAAACATGTGATGTGAAGTGACCCAGTTTCCCCTGTCCAGAAAGGTAGCACAGTGGCAAACTCTGCAGATTTGTGGGTTATGTGTATAATCCTGCACAAAAGGCACCTGTCTATGGTTAAGTAAAGAATGAGAAGAGGAAGGAAACCTGGGTGGTTTAAACAGCCATTAAGTCAGCAATTCTTTTATGACTAAAAGATGTTCAATGAAGTAAAAACTTGAATATGAATCAAGAATAGTGGTTCCTATTTGTGTTTGGCATTCAAAAGACGTTTCGCAGAGGAATGACATTTATGACCGGACATGGGAAATGGTGACCTAAGGGGGCAAAGTATGAATTGGGATTTACATTCGAACGCTTTCAAATGGTGAAAATATCTCTGTAATATTCTACCCATGTATACAAATAAAAAAATATGTATCAATATCTTGTTTAAATCAATAACTCACTTATTATTGCATTTAGGGCAAAATGCCCAATATCCCTCTAGGCTACCATATCCTGTCACTGGAGAAATGAACCTTTGCTCTTTACTTAGACTCTGAAACGTCAAGCTATAAACACAGCATCAGCTTGTGATGTCACTCGTTCAACACCAAAGGTATTTTTATAGTAAGTGACGTCCTGTGTGGATTCATATATAGGCCTATATAATTATAAAGAATGTCTGTGAGGAAACCTATAATGTAGACAAAATAGAACCACAGACATTATATATTTTATCTTATCACCCGGTATATGCTATGGTATCTCCATTTATACCTACACAGACACACACACACAGACACACACACACAGACACACAGACACACACACAGACACACAAAAGGACACAGACACACGCAGACGCACAGACACCCAGATACAGACACACAGACGTTAGCCCATCCTGAAATAAGGAGGAGAATGTTTTTCAGGGCTGCTGCATGGGCACCAGCCAATGTGTAGGCCTACCGTCCTTGCCACATGTTCCTGGCATGGTACGCTGATTGCCCATAACTGTTTCTTGGGATTGACCAATAAAAGTGGAAAGAATCTCTCTGTATTGTAGTGATATTACTAGGGATCTATTGATGAAGACAATTTTTCTTGCCGGGGCACGGATAAGGACAGGCATTTTAGATGCATAGTTTCATGTTCCTGGAGTTGTCTACAACTTACCAAGGCCATGTAGGTCATTTTCAGTTGAAACTAAATTACTTTAAGAAAATTCGATATTGCTTGACGTATCATGCTGCAAGGACTATATATGTCTCAACTATATTACCAATTTTGGAGTATGCTGATTTTATATATGATCAAAACTTAAATTATGTTAATATTAAGTTACAAAAACTACAAAATTTGGGCCTGTATATTGTCAAAAACCAATACTTCCTTAGTTTTGATCAACGAGATTCAACGGACAGTATACATCAGGACTGTAAATTGCACAGACTTGTCCACAGGCGGAAATCGCATTTACTACACTATGCTTAAGGCCATGACACATACACCGACCCGACCCGATAGTTTAGTCGGGTTGGGCTGAGTTGGTGTATGTGTCATACCATTACGACTGGATAGTCGGGTCTACTTCCCGACGGATCCGTCGGGTCGGGAATGATGAGATGTTGAAGATGTACAACTCAACTGTCGGGTCTGTAGGACTAGGCACTATGATTTTTTGTTGTAAATATATGATAACAGGAAAATAATGTTTATAGATAGAAGCGGCATGATATAAGCTTCAAGATGATATATTGGATTTTGTTGTCCGTTCGATATCACCAAAGTTACATGATGAAAATTTATAAAGTAAACACAGATTTAAAATATGTTCTCTTATAACATTATGTATAACATTCTCAGGAAAGACGGATAAAATATCTATTTTAAGTCTGTATTCATGTTTCTACTTGTATGCTATGAAAACACACTGTGGTGCTCAGACCAGTTGGTCACTGTATGTGGCATGGCCCATAAAATTCACTACAACTGGTCAGTCACCGACGGTCGGGTCTGAAGCCTTCTCGACGATCGAGTTGGTATATGTGTCCGGGCCATTATTCATTATTGTTAAATGAAGCCCTATTGGACAATAGAAACCTTCTGACTAGAAGGCACAGAGCTCCATTATTTACTGTCGTTGTGTACAACCATTATAAATATGTAAAAAATCCAACATATAAGGCAATTGTTGAATGGAATAGACTGCCTATTTATTTAAGGAATTCAAAAAGTAAAGACGAATTTAAAAGGAAACTTAAAGATTCAATTGTAAACCCATATAGGAAGGTACTGTATTAGTGGTTGACCCTCACCGTATATAAACCATCATCATTTCATTACATCTAACACCCCAAAGTGCCATTTTCATGGCGAAGAAAGGTAAAATCGAGTGTATTTACATGTACCCACTCCCACAGTCTGAGAATTGTATGTATTAAAGTGGGAGTGGGTGGAAGATCGGCGATGCCGAACCCTTTGACCCAATAAAAACTAATTAAAAAAAAAAAAAAAAAATACACGCAGACCTGTGTGTAGGATTCTGTATCCTATGCACAATAAGATCTCAGATTCCTATTTGGATTAATAAGATATGGGGAAAATTGAGGGGGTGGACCCCCCCCCCCCCCTAGTTTAGATCAACCCATGGCAGGGGCAACCCCAGGAATACTGGTCTATTTTCACAGCAATACATGACAATATACTACTACCCCATGACAACATGGAAAAGCAGCTGATTAGCTGAACTAGTGCCTGGTAAAATAAATCATTAGACACAATTTTCCCTGATAAAGAAGTCAATCCGTGTCAGGGTTAATCAGCCTACTAGACCTATATCATATTGAACATTTCGTCCATTTTGATCCAGGGATAACAGGCCACTTGATCAGGGACGCCAGGTTATGTCTGACGTAGACTTTATCGAAATGTTCTGTAGGGCACTGATGGAGGATTACATAATGTTAGGTTGAAAAATATAGTTTTTGCATGATGAGTTCAACGTCCCTTCCTCAATATTATTATTTTTGCTCACTTCCTGCTTTGCTTTTTTTCTTACCATACGTGTTATTCTCAGGATACATACTTAACGCATAATGTTGCAGAACTCCTGTTATTTCACATTTCATTGAATGGTAGGCCTATCTGTCGCTATCAAAAGGCTGCTCATACATAATAATATTATTTAAGGCTTGGCCAATACTGCTGTTAAAAAAAGATTACTTAACAAAAAATAGAGTTTTAAACAACTTTGAGTTTTGTAAATGGGGAATTAAAGGCGCATGTAGAGATTTTCTAAGGGGCCTTTCCAAAATTCTAAAGGTCACGTGAAAGACTCTTGTACATGTCTTGTAAAGGTCTTCAAATGTGACATTTCCATTACCTTTAAATGTACTTTTATCGCCCAATAACACAATTTGGATTCATAAAGAATCACATTCCGTGCAATGATAGGCATTTTTATATAATGCCCGCCAAACTGCACGGTGCATGTATGATCTTGATCAGCCATTAGTTCGTTATTACACTCATAGGTGGCAGGTGGGCGGATTAGTATTGATAGTCATAAATCCATGTCTGCTACACTTCACAAGCAGTAAGATAACGTTTTATTGACCCGCCAAGCCACTTACACATACCAGGTTTTACCAAACACTTGTCCTGGCAATTCTCTATGAATTATACCAACAGATAAGGGCAGAGGTAGAAATGAA
Organism: Lepidonotus clava; assembly: GCA_936440205.1. Lineage (NCBI taxonomy): Eukaryota > Metazoa > Annelida > Polychaeta > Phyllodocida > Polynoidae > Lepidonotus > Lepidonotus clava. Next base: position 19,152,121 of record OW387135.1, read on the forward strand.
TCTGTCAAATAAGAAGATAAAATTCTTAAGATGACGTCCTTTATACAAGGTAGTGCGTTTTGAATCACTACCGTTTAGATTTTGGAGACGTTGAACAAACGTTAAGGTTTGTGGGGGGGTGGGGGTGGGGGGTGGCACTTGATCTATAACCTCGACCCTTCTGATAACAATCTAGCAATAGCCTCAAACCTGTAATTACGCGTAATGCCAATAGATAGGTCATTGATCCTTCCAACTAACATTTTATCATAATTATCTAATAAAAAAAAAGAAGTTGAAAAGTAGTCAATATACAAGTTGTAGATGAATACATTTAACTGACGTGCCCACACTCGACCCCTCCATTATATATCCGGGGGGGGGGGGGGTATAATTTGATATGTCTTGAAATTCCAAGCTTTTTTCATCTTTATCATAACTCCCACCCTCTAAAAGAACAATGAGGGCATAATTTAGATCTGGATGTTGATCTAAAATCAAGAAATCAATCTAGCATTTTCGACCTCACTAGAATATTAATTTTGTGCACTGGTGTAAATCAGTTTGAAGCACAGAATGAGGTTAGGCCAAATAGGCAACAGGATTGTGCATTTCTGAAAGAATGTATTTTTCTTTTAGTTTCATAAAACCTTTCTAGAATCCAGCGCATAGACAACAATTGACAGCGACTTATAACTATTTATACAAACTGTAGTAGGTAAAAAATAATCAAACTGATTAAGTATGTAACGGTTCCAATGACAATACTTTGAATAAAGAAATAATACGTTTTGATTATATGGCATTAACATGAAACTGAAAAACGGAATTAACGGACTCTCAAATGAAATACAATAATATTTATTATTGCCATTATTAATATGGATATCTCACTATCACGAAAGCGAAATGCCTAGAACTTTTTGTTTGACTGCCGTAGATTCATGTTAATTTCCTCATTAGTATGCTATTAAAATGAAATGTATTATTATCATTCTGTTAGTATGGCAAAAAACCAGGACGTAGATTGCCTCGACATTGGAAAAAAACATTCACCATCTTCATTTAAAAGTCCCGTGAAGAAGACAATACAAGAAATGAAAGTTGTCCATATTGATGGTTTGTATTTTCATAGCTAGCTTTTCAAGTGTCAATACAATGCCAACACTGACGATTTTGCCGGCTGCCCTATTGTCAAAAATACTAATGGGCTTTTTGATGAATTTTTATTTTGATGATTTTTAATGATTTTCACAGAAGCCTATGTGGTTTTACTATAGGATTTTAGGTACAATAATAATGTAATACAGTGTGTTTTGCAGTCAATCTAAGCGAATTTTAGAGCTACATCATACATAATTGGCCAAAAATGTTCTATGGCTTCTAAAAAAGAAACATCACACTGTCTTCCATGGTATTATATATTCAATTAATGAACACGGTATACTCTTCGTGCATTTTACATGCTCCATGTATGGCTGTAAAATATACCTTACTTCATGCACATACCATCATAGCGTTGTGGGATTGAGAAGAACTGAACCTATTTTTAGAAATGTTAATGAAAAGATAGCCTTGCCCTAATTGACATACTATTAAGTTTCAGACTATGATAAAGGCGTCGATGTGTTTAAAATTGATATAAAATAAGTTGGCCTCTGACCTACGACCTATGAATACATAACACCAAGAAAAACTGTCTAAAATAAAGTGAAAAGCAAGTTTATCATTAAGATAGCATTAATCAATTCAAAGGCAAAAGTCTGTGATAAAAGGGTCGATGTGTTTGAAATTTTTATAAAATGATTTGGCATCTACCCTACGACCTATGGATACAGAACGGCAAGTAAAACTATTTAAGATAAAACAAAAAGCAACTTTACCAATAAGAAATCCTTAATCAACTCAAACTTCAAAGGCAAAAATCAGTAAATAACAGTTCATATCACATCAACCTGTCTCCATCAATACAGCTGACGCCCTGGGAAACCGTCAACTTCTATCACAAGGTCAAAATCCCACTTGACATTTAGAAAGTTAGACCACATCGAACCTAATCACCAAAATAATCACCTTATCACGGCTAATCACCAAAACATTCAAACCTACCTGCATATCGTTTAACTCGAATCCAGGCATGATTAGGGTTATACTCTGCCACGAGCAACGCTGTCCAAGGTTGTCAAGATCGACTAATGGTCATCTATAGATGTAGCGTTCTGACGCTGACGATGTGTAATAACCAGCTTATCAGGACCACGAAGTCTTATCCCATATTATTAACCGTATCACTCCAGCAACCTCTATACCCAAGCGCTACTTAACCACAGGGCGCTGTAAAAACTTCACGCGTTGGGCTCTTGTGACCAAAGATTTTAAGCAAATGAACAAACGTTGGTTCGGCATTAGTGTACCGAACATGAGTTCCTTAAGTTCCCTAATGATTGATATAAGTAGCAGTTTATTTGAGAAACAAACCTTTGCCAATGGCTTTCAATGTGTGGAAAGGTAAACATAAGCCAGTCAATAGATTATTTTAAGTAAAACTCGTTGGTTAACTTAAGGACGGGGTCCACATAAATTCCCAATAAGATCGAACCATAAATATCATAACTGAATTTACTGGAAAACAAAATTTGGTATTAGATTATCCAAATATGACAAGGACAAAGAGGTTTTTCTAAAAGTAAGAGTATATATTACACACATTAGTTTCTTTAAATTTCATATAGATGCAGTCGGAATATTTTCAGGGATTTACAGCATAAAGATAACACTAATCATGTTTCCTTTACCGTCAAACATATTTCAGATTAGATAAGCAGATTTAAACCGGATTGAAAACATCACCCCTTGGTAATCTGTTAACATCTTGAGACAACCACTCAAAGGATGGATATTAAAATGACTGATATTAAAGTGTTGCAAAAAACTAACATTTAGGGGGCATTTATGGGGAATCACACCCTGAGTTCAGAGTACAAGTATATGAGATAACATTGCCTCTAATCTCTGCGTAACGCAGTTGACGGTAAAAGCAGCCCTCCCACACCCTATCTACCTCCTGATAAGTGATACACGATTTATAGTGTCAGACAAAGGGAGACCTGCTCAAAGCATGGTTACTTATATTCTGATTCACCAGTGTGGATTTTGTCATACTAGTAATGAGCTTAGTAATGCGATATGATTACACTCTTGAGAGGATACGTATTTAATGTCATACCTTTCAGGGACGGATTTAGAGGCGTGCGCCCCCCTCCTAATTTTCTTTCTTCAAATTTAGATCTTTTAATGTGAAATTCTAGCCCTTGAATGTGTTCCTCAAATTGCTTTAGTTCGGGCCTTCGAAACCCACGATTAATGGGACCGCTTGTTTTGACCTAAAATCCACTTTCTGGTTGAGCATGAACACTTTTTGATTCACCTTTTAATCGAAAATAGTCGCTAGAGGGCGGGCTAGATGGGTACATCCAAAGAGCAAAGCTCTTCGAAGGTTCACTTTAATCCTTTAGAAGAGTACACAATCATGCATAAAAGATCTAAGAATGAAATATTTGTAGATACCAGGCCCCAAACCCTAGTATTTGAAAGAAGTGTACTAGAGATTTCTCGAAAAAGAGTAAATTCGAACCAGAGTTATGGCCGCTTGAAATACCATATACTTTAGTTTTAGAAGTAGATTAACCTATCAATTTATATTTTAAGAGAATCACAGCTAATTGACCCATCCATATGGATTGATACAATACTACCACAGAATCTATAGACTGCTATAAGTCTGCTTCCTTTTTTCCTTTTGAAATATTTTCATTCTGTTTTTACTGAAATATAGCAATTCCTCATCTTAGTTATAAGATATTTAGTTCGCTTGATTGCTTGGTTACAATGGAAACCATGAGTACGCTCCTTTAAGGGGTCAGGGTACCAGAATATCCTTTGTGTATTTCATATAACATTACTCGATCATGGTAAGGATATTAACTAAAGACATTCATTTTCTTATTTTGGAAGTTTAAAGTCTTCCGACAGAGTTATATTCTAAAAACCTACCTTAGCCAATGATACTTAGTGGGCTCTATTGCTAGGTCGCTATCCAACAAACGGACGCTGTCTCACAAATGTTTCTTACTTAGCATCTTTTTGTAGTATAGCATCATCAAAAGACGCTAATGGGGCTTTACTGGTTCATCTCAAATGTCTTTAGATAATAATATTATCTATAATATTATCTAAATATTATTTCCCATCATACACAAACGAAACTACGTAGGCCGATTAGGCTAGACACTCATCATGTATAACCAATCACAGGGGCGGATCCAGATATTTTCAAAGGGGGGGAGGGGCGCCTTATTGTAAAAGTTTTTGCTGGACCCTCCAGGTCCGAGAATTTCACATTAAAAAGTTAATTTTTGGCCCAAAATAGGGGGGGGGGGGGTGCCTTGTGTCCCCCTCTAAATCGGCCACTGAATCTCAAATAGACACTCTAAATATCTCCACAGTCACTTTTAGCACAAATCATAAAAAAGGGTTTCTCTTTTTGAGAACATCTTCCATGCACTTTAAAATACCCAAGTATTGCTTCCCTGCCCTTACCTAAACATCTATGAGCAATTAAGAAAAACCGACATCTCCATAGCCAGTCTGTAAATTGCGAATAATCAATCCTATTGATTGAAATTCTAAAAGCAAACCTCAAACTAACTCCCTTCTTATGAAAGGTGGCACCCTCTCTTAGCAGTAATATGAACCCTGGTGAGGGGAGTGCAGTCCAGTTCAGTCTGCAGCACTGACCACTAGGCTTGGAGCAGAGCACAGCGAGAACTGATGCCCATATAGATAGTCAATGGTCTGTACTTGTAAGCAGTGTTTAGAATTTTTATATGGCAGAGGGGTGGGAGAGGGTTTAGTTGTGGTTGTTCACACCAGTTAAAGTCCACAGCCCAGGGCCACTGAACACCCCCTCAAGGTGAGGTGCAAAACAATCTCTATTGGTGAGTACCTGTAATTGCCTTGTTTTTATAGTTGACCTCCTTTCAGAATAAAATTCAGTTTGGCTGAAAGATTCCTTAATGTATCTAAAATGCATCTTGTATCATGAAACTAAGTTACTTGTAGCAAAGAACAAATATTTGTGCATGCTAGTATGGGTGTTAAAAATGATGAATTTGCTTTCATGTTAGAGTATTGATGAGATTTATACAAAAAGTTCAAAATGGTCCCTGTGTTAGCCTATATGGAGGGGCAGTGTCCCAGCCTGGTGACTCCCACCACCTTGGTCTGCTGGTCAGTAGGAGTGAATTGCGCAGGGTCATAAGAAGGGTGACAAGTAAATAGCAAATGTCAAAATTGAATAGTTACATCTTAATCATAATTCAAGCAAATGATATAACCAATATCCCCCAAAACATACTTACCACACCTATTGCGATCTCGGAGGAGTTCATGGTGAGAGGGGGTGGAGTGGAAGAGGCAGAGACCCAGAGTGGTGGAGGTCAGAGAAATCCTGTATCGACGGGAGAATCCTTTACACACTAACTTTATATCTCTCCCAGGTTAGTAGGGTGTCAGTGTCTTATCTGAACCGGCAGCATGTGAGCCACTTTCTTATCTCCAAAGAGATAGGCTTATGGTTGATATGCTCAAGGATGGATTACTGGATGGATCAGACATAGTTTGGTTAATCCGTCTGTATTAACAGCGAAATTTGTTTAGGCCATTTTCAGGCTATTTAAAACAGAAAAAATATTTTTCTTTTGGGCAATGGGAGTATAATTATACCTTTCCCTTCGGTTTTCCTTTTGAAAAAGCCCTCGACGCCTATTTTATTTGTACTAAAACTGATTATGCATGTACCACAACCTGTGCACTTCCCTCCCTATGTCAAGCTATGAGAATTCCTTTGTTGCCTTGAATTTACCTTTATATTTGATAAGTAAAACTATGATACTCTGTTTCTTGGACACAACACTCACGGGCGGATCCAGAGAGGGGCAGGATCGGGGGCGGGCGCCCCTTCCCTGTTCCAAATATTTTGCATTTTCTAATGTAAAATTCGGCCAAAAAGTCATTAAGAAAATATATTTCCAATAGAGTGTCCCCTCCTTTTCACAATCCTGTGTCCGCCGGTGACATTAATTTATGTCTATTCTTTCCTGACATAGAGATATTTCAGTATAGGCCTGTGGTAAAAGGATAAACCAACATTTCTGCCATTCCTAGCACGGACACGGGTTCAAACAGGCTGGGTCACGGGAAGTGATATTAGAATGGTACGATTATCCTGTCCAACTTTCACATGATGGAGTTATCCATTACAATCTTAAGCTATACTGCATGTGACGTTAATGTACCATGGACTGACGTTTATAAAGAGTTTTGCACGATGTGTACACGTTGGGGGCACGTGTTGGGGGGCTGTGGTAGCAAACTCGTGCACCTTTTTCGATGGTATTGTAATGAACGTTTCACCAACGTTCTCTACAGACGTTCGTACTATATTTATTTTTTACTGAGATGAGTAATAATAATAATCGACAGAAGCAGGCCCGTGACCAGCTTTCTCTCGTTTTTGGATTAGTAGTTTTTTTTCCGGGGGGGGGGGGGGGGGGGGAGGTCGGTTTTTGTAAAAAAAGGCTTTATACATATTTCTTTTGGATTTACTGTGATATTTTACATTAAAAGATAGCGGAAAGTTCCTCCAATCGGGGGGGGGGGGGGGGTCGTGCGAATCCCCCAACCCAAGAGATCTTATCCAAGATGGCCAATAGATTTGGTTAAATACAATAAATTTCAAATGCCAAAATCTGTTAATGTCTCATTTTGATATTTCAAGGTGGCTACCCTTCCAGATTTGATAGTTATGCCTCAGAGGAGCCTCATACAAAATGTAATGCTTTCATCCACTAAAATGTTTTGTTAACAGACCCTACTAAACAGGTGTGCATCAAGGTCATTGAAACATCAATATAAAACGTATACACACACAAATGTATATAGAATTATTTTGTACTGACGCGGGTGGCCAGTCCATGTTTGGGCAGCATAACGTGAGCTTAGAAGCGCACGTGTAAGCCAATATTTCACTTTGACAGTAGTGAAATGAGGGAGGAGTCACGGTCTGGCGTACCACCATATAATAATGTGTTCCGCTCTTAGCTAGCCAGAGTAGCTGCAAGCACTGTGTGAGTAAACATCCTGTGAAGGTTGGACCTTTAACCTGCAGTCTAGGTTCTGGAGAGAGGCATATAGAAATTGTGTTAGAGCGCGGAGCGTTGACTGAATGTGTTTGAGGGGACTCTTACCTTGGGACTGATCATGGTCAATCAAGTTCTTGTCACGGAATGACTATACATTGGATAATAAACAACAAATCCTTTCACACGAGTGTTCACGTCTTACATGATGAGGGAACTATAATTATGTATTGGATGACTGCAGTCGACGAGGAGGAGACTGCGAATGGAGCTAGCTATTATCTATCGAATTAAATACCACTTACACACACTAACTTTAAATGGATAATTAACCTCCTTATAGTTCAATTTGATGCAATTATGGTTTGAATGGGAGAGAAAAGAGGAATAGGTAGCGAAAAAGGGGAGAAAAAGGGAAACAGCAAAAAGAAATTGACGTTTCACCATGCAGGATTGGCCATGAAAAACAGGGGGTTCCGGGTTCATCTGCGGGGGTTTCAAGCAAATCTGTGGGGCTTCAAGAAGGAAATCTGAGGATATGCAATTTCTAGTGATATAAACTATAGTTAAGGATTGGGGAGAGGATGGTGCTGCCCCCTGTCTATTTGTTTTCTAACCCCAAGGTGCTAAACCTTAAAGCTATGATTATTTACGTCATCCATATTTGGGTAAATATCTAAGATAAAACATCCCTTAGACATAAGCTGATAAGTGGGTCGGATCTCTTTAAGAAATCAGGAAAAAGAAAGTTTAAAACGCAAAGGATTCGAGGTATGTTTGGAAAGAGAGAAGCATTAATTTTGGAGAATAATAGACAGTGAGGAATAGAGAACAAAAGTAATTTGCAGTAGAGATACATTTTAAAAAAAAAAAAGTTAAGGCGCTAGCTCCCCCCAGGATTAAGGCAAATTAAGAATGAAATTGAACTTGAGAAGGCCAACAAAACGTATTCTCTAAAGGTGATACTAAAACACCAATAACAATACACAGTTCGAAACATCAGACTGTAAAAATTTCAAAATTTATAGATGTCATTTATAGACGTCACAAATAGCACAAAATCCATAGTATAGATGTCCTACCAGTAGGACGTTAACCCCCATCTCTCTGGGCTGAAAGAAGTCAAGTGTTTAATAAAAACATAAGCATTTAAATCTACAAAAGTATAAAAATCATCGCTCTAGTGGGACATATTGCTCTATAGACGTTGTGCAGATGACGTCACAACTTTCCCAAATCATGCATTGACTTCCTTATTGCTGATTAACTTATCACTATTCACATTTAACGTTTAGAACACAAAAGTATTATGCCAAAATCTTTATAAGAATAATAACGGAATCAAGATAAAAAAATTATCAATAGTTATAAATAATACATATCGCATTTTACTGAGATACACATGGGTAAGACAAACACATGCTGATCTCCCAAAAGTGGCCACGTGATCACATCGGCACAAAGTCTATAGATCTATATTAACTTATGGGCATTTCTTTTTCATGCAAATAGGTATTTGGGAAGCCAAAGCACGCTCGTAAAATATGAACTGATTTGACCACATGTAAATAAATTGGTTTGGTACTCCTTAGCTTTGGGTATGAAAGATGCACAGTTAGTTGGTCAACCGTTGGTCTAGACGAACTCCTTATCATAGCCACACCTCACAATGACTAAAGGTAGGTAAGTAAAAAAGGGAATTCATATTTCTAATTATTCTTTTCAGTGTTTTTATTCATAATGGAAATTTACAATGGTCTGTCGGTGACTGCTTTTCAAGCGAATCCACGCAACCATCAGTGTCTACATTAAGGATAATGCCCACTTACTAAACGAAACATGGAAATGCCTTGTAATTTGGTACAATTGATCCCCTGATGATGTAGAGCCAATATATGAAAAGAAAAGTGGGGGTCCCGGGGCTAATTTAAGAGCTATTAGATGATACCTCGGGACATTTTCAGAGAAAATCAGAAATTGAATACTCATGAAATTAAGATACAAGATTTACATGTTATTAATGTTTATTGCATGAAATGTATCAAGGAGGTGCTGTAGGTTTATTTTGTGGCTAAATATTGCATTTGATATATATTTTACTTTAAGAAAAAAGTGTTAGATGTCCGAGGAGGCTCTTTTTGAAGCCCTTATTTTGCCTAAAACCTGCTATAAAAAAAATTCTAAACATGGAACTTGTCTCAAAATCACTATATAAATACCTACATATGTTGTGAACATAAAACTAAAAAAATCAGCATAGGTCCCGGGGTGATCTACTGAGTTAGGTGAAGAAATATGTGTGACAAATAGGAAAAAACATCATACCTTTTTGGCATGTTTTGCAGTGCAGAGACAAAAAAAGATGCAAAATAAATAAATCACCGAGTAATTTTCAAAGCAGCCAAACTTGTTAACATATTAGAACACCAGTTTCCTTTATATTCTCAGCAATTAGCTTGTAATGATGGAATTTGTGAAAAAATGTGTTTAGTGACCAAGTGCCACTTTTTGCCCAACAAGCATTTATAAGGCAAAATATATATTCCCTAAACCAATCAAATTTTGGTTTAAGTTTCCAAAACAGACTTTTTAGAATATGAATAACATTTTAGATCAAGTTTTAGGACATTCCCCTATGCCCCAGGGGGATTTTACAGTTTTCACCACTAGGGGGAAGCACTAGTTTGTGGGCATTATCCTTAATAAGAGAAAGATTGGTAATTGAGACCAATTGTTGGAAAGGGTGACCTAAGGAGGTAAACTGTGAGATTGACACTCCTACCTTTCAAATGGTGCAAACCATTGAACTATTGTTAATGTTTGATTTAATACTGCGTGATGAGTATATAACTAAGTATCCATGAGTCGTTTGTCCAGAATGTCTGAGTCAATCAGACTGCGCTTAAAGTTAGCTCATTCACTTCCCAATAGTTCAAAAGAAATGAACGATGAGGGAGCTCTTAATATGAAAGGGTTTTATTCAATAAACATCTCATCCCGAGTCAAAGCCACCATGTATAAGTCTCCATCAGTCCACCTCCCATCTCCTATCAGCAATCAACCACATTTAGAATACAAGTTGTTCCAACACATCCTAGACCGCCCTAGTGCTTAGCTCTATCACAATCCTTTGTCCGAGGTAGTTGGTATAGGTAAACTCCGGTCTGCTGCGCGGGAGCCGATGTACTAACTCCAAGTAGCTCCTTTGCTAAGCTTACTCAGCTGACATTCTCACTAAAACTGCCTGCTCCTCACTTTGCAACACCTTTTATACTGGTTAACAGGTGGCGCTGGGAGCGTAACATATCTCTTTCTAGAAGTAGACTAGAAGTAGACTTGCTAAGCCTGATCCTTGATAGATTATACAACGTGATGATATATTAAAAGTGCTAAGCCATTAGTACACCATTTTCAAATATTCCTATTGTAGCCCGAGGTATGCTTGTTTGAAATCACTTGCTTTGCACACATCAGGACAGCCTTGATTTGGCTCATGTGCTGATGCAATGGTGAAAATATTCCTTATTCTGATGCCATTTGGCAAAAGGACATTCCATGTCTAATTATCCAGAATGTAATTTTCATAAATAAACTGACTATTTTGGTAATTCTAATCATGATCTCCCAGGTTTAGATTTTCAGCAAAATACGCAATAAGTCACTTGATAATGGACTAATGAGAAAAATGCCCTTTATCCCATTAGGATACTATGTCACGTGTCTGGTCAGAATTATTATCATACTGTACATATTTTTCAGCAGAGCCGGTCTGGTTTACTAAATATCTCCAGCCATGTGTGGCAGAGTTCTTTGCCTCCACGGTGCTCGTTTTTGCTGCGACAATGTCCATCAATACGGAGTTTATAATGGCCATTGCCCTGACCCATGGCTTTACATACGCCACACTAATAGCCAGCTTTGGGAATATCAGGTAAGGCACTAAGAGATTGGCACATGATCATTAATTTCTTTTATTGCACTCCCGATAAAGGCCCTCACACAGGCTGAAACGTTGGATTTCAGAAATCAAAATACCCCATGTATTCAACCTCAGTCAGTGATTTGGTTGTGAAAGTAATCATTAATTTGATCATATCTTTTATCGTTATTTTATCAACCACATTGATTTGACTTTTTCTTCAATATAAGTATTACACATGATTGATTTATATAAGATATCTAAGATTTAAATATTTTAAAGTGTCTTTTTCATTACTCCATTTCTTGCACTGTCCCTAACATTAGTCTGTACATTTTCCATTAAATTGTCATGTACATTGTCCAGTACACTGTGCTGCACATTGTCCTGTACACTATCATGTACCTTGTCCTGTACACTATCATGTACATTGTCCTGTCTGAAGTGGTGGCCATGTGAATCCAGCAGTGACCCTGGCGGTGTGTTTGGTCGGAGGGATCAGACCCCTCAAGGCCTTTTTCTACTTCATCTCTCAGACGATGGGAGGGATAACAGGAGCAGCAATATGTAGGGTATGTACCCATTAAGTACAATTCTTGCATGGTTTGCCTGTCAAGGAGATAATGACCCCCCCCAGACAAAATCAGACATTGTCAATAAACAGTGGTGGATTAAATTAAAGAGGGGGAGGGGCGATTTTTCAGGCCCTACTGAATGAGAAAAATCTAAAACTTGTCCTGACACATCTCTTCCCCCTATTCCTAAATGCCTCGGTCCTTTGTAGAAATAGGACATTCCTCGACACGCTTCTACCTGCCTCAGTCCTTTGGAAGAAATCATCTCAATCACCCTCTCTCACCCAAACCCCTTCAGACCTCAGCCCTTTGTATGAAGTCATATCAGTCACCCTCACCTTCTCCACTCCCCTCCCAGACTCAGCCATTTGTAAGAAGTCCTCTCAGTTACCCTTGTGCTCTCGCCATCCCTGCCAGCCTCAGCCCCTTATGAGAAGTCGCTATGATCCTGTCCACACAAATCCATGCCTCATAATCAGGCTTTTGTGAAGTCATGACAATCATCCACACTCTCCCCACACCTACGCTGCTCTCAACCCTTTGTGACAAATCCTCTCAGTCTCCCTCACACTCAGGGTCCCATTCCTCTGCTGGCTTCAGTAACTTTTAAGAAGTCAGCTCAGTCTCCTCACCATCCCCATTCCTCTGCTGGCTTCAGCAACTTGTGAGACGTCATCTCAATCACCCTCATCCTCCCCATGCCTGCCAACCTTGGCTCTTTGTGAGGAGTCATCTTAGTCTTAGCCCTTTGTATGAAGTCATATCAGTCATACCTGCCTTTTTCCACACACCTGCCATCATCAGCCCATTGCTAGAGCTATGATTTTAAGGAGAATAACAATTGAGTTTAAAAAGCTTTTAATTCACCCTACCACGGATAGCCAATTTCTTAACTTTTACCTGCAGGTTAACCTTTATCAGGGTGCATGCTGGGTAATATGTCGACAAGTCACAGGGCTTTTGCATAGGAATTTTCAATAATCATGTCACTATTTCTAGTTTGACATGAAAAAAACCTAGAGACCATTATTTTTTAAATGTGTATCTATATACACCACATATTTTCTAATTTGTTTAAAAATATATTCATTATAGATAGAAATATCACAATTATTCACTAATTTTCTATAGTTTTTCCAGGGGATTTGTCGACAAAATTGGTCAAAATTAGCCTGCAGGTGCTTAAAATACTATTAATGAGCTATCCGTGGTAGGGAGAATTGCATGGACTTGCATTTTATATCAATTTATTTTGGCTATTTAATGAAATGAAAAACATCATTCTTTTTTCAGGGCTCACTCTCCTACATACCTCCAGGTGAAAACCAGACTCGATATCTGCTGATTTCTGGAGGGGCTCACACAAGGCCGCCAGGAGTTCCTGTGATGACTGCAATCTTGGTTGAAATGGCAATGACTGTTCATGTGGTCATGACTGTTCTTATGACGACTGTTGCTATTGATCTCCCTATACACCCAGTTGTCATTGGATTCAGTGTTATTGTGGACATAATTATGGGGTAGGTACTTGATATTTCTATGTGCTTATAATGACTATTGTGATTGTTCTCCCTATATACACGGTTGTAGTGGGATTCAGTGTTATTGTCGACACAATAAAGGCCGTATTCCACATACCGAAAGTACGGGCCGCCGATATTGACCCTCGCCATGGCAATGTTCTATATCGGCGACCTGTACTTTCGGTGCAATTTCGGCCGCCGAAATTGCGTAATCGGCGGCCGAAATTGCGTTATCGGCGGCCGAAATTGTGTTATCGACGGCCAGTCCAAAATCGGTAGAAAAAAATTACCAACATGTTGGTAAATTTTTATCGGTTAGGCCGCCGATTTTATGTCGGCGCTGCTGATATAAAATCGGCGGTACACTTTCGGTATGTGGAATACGGCCTTAAGCCCATCCCAGTTCACACCAACATTAAAGTCTACTATGAAATATTTTCAAAATTGCTTCTGCGCTTATACCATGCAGACTGTTGCATAATACAAAATTAACCAAAGCACTTTGTTTGACAAATTGGCCCTAAATTGGTAAATTGCAACTTTATATATTTGCTTTTCCCCCATAGAAACCAATGTTAAAGCCTGTCAGCCCAACCTATAATGTCCAACCCTATTTTGCCTTAACATACGGCATATTGTTTGGCTGGCAAACCTGCAAAATAAAAACATTTTCTAATGATATATTATATCAATATGTCCAAAAGTAGGCTTTAACTCCTGCTTCTGCTACCAATTTCGTAATTTCGTAATTTCCTTTAATTCACGATTAAGGAGCTGGTTGTTTTTAAAATGATCATCTATTAGAGAATTAGCCTTTTGTAATCGGCGGATAATAAAAGCTGAAATATTGCATGTCAGCCACCAATGGATGAAGATCGCAAAATATAGATGCAATTGTTGCATAACATTTCGTAAAACATGATTTAGGCACAAACAATGTAAACCCCATGATATATATTATTAACCTTTATGAGGTCATTGCGATTTATATTTACCATTTTGATATTATTGTACCATTACAAAGTGAATACGAAATGTGTACAAAGTTTACTAATTACAAAGTAAATACGAAATGTGTACAAAGTTTAATAATTTCCCAGTAACAAAATAGTTCATTACTGCACTTTTGCAATTAAATTGAAACAGATTAAGCGTCACTGGAGCATCCATGAATCCTATGCGTAGTTTCGGGCCAGCTGTAGTTATATCTGACATACAGAACTTATGGGCTGACCAGTGGATCTACTGGGTTGGACCTGGACTGGGGGCCATACTTGCTGCTATAATCTACAGGTAGGGACAGCTTCACTGACGTCAATGTAACTGAGATTTGTATGGAAGACAGTGTTCTGTATGTTTAGTAAGATATGTTTTACTTTGTAAAATAAATACATACTTTTCATGTTTACTAAATATAGATATGTATGTTAAGCTAGTGATCCACTATGCAAAGAAAGGTGAACTGACTTATGAATTGTTTGATAATGAAATCGGTCCAAAATCAGTCGAAAATAATTTCTCATTTCAATTTGGCCCACAAAAATTGGTTCACAAACAGCCAGTAAAGTTTACTAATTGGTTTACAGGTATAAAACATTTTTGATGATCCAGTGGCCTAATGTCAACCATTTGTGAACCGATTGTGAAACCATTTTGAGACACATATTCCCAAATGATTTTAAACTGATTTTGCAATTGGTTCACTCGTTGTCGCATTGTGGATCACTGTCTTTATTTGCGCTGAACCCATCAAAAAACTGTCTGCACCATCTGACCCATAAAAAAACAAACAAACACTTAGGTTGTTTAGAAGAAGAGTATTGAATCAAGAAAAACAAAGTTTACTGCTTCAGTCAGCCTTCCCTAGGGAAAGAGCTCTTTGTCATCAACTTCAAAAGGAAAATCAAATAGCTCATACTTCCATCACAATGCCTACAAAAATATTAAGTATTTGTATTTTAGTTCATGGTTATTAAGAGAAAATCAAGCCATAGCAGACTTGCAATATTAGTATTGCAATGCTGTGGTTCTTTAACATTGGCGCCTTTAGGAAAAACTAGTTTTGCACTTATTTCTTTTAAAAATAATGATCCAATATTTGTACACTATGTTAGTGTTTGCAGAATCACTTTTTTGTATAGGCCCCCATGCGAGCCTAAAGCCCCGGCCACACTGCACGACTCAACTCAACTCAACTGTCAAGTTGAGTTGAGTTGGGGTCAGTTGTGGTGTGTGGCATAGGTTAAGACTAGAGTCTTAGCATTTTCCTACGACTGGATCGTCGGGTCTTAGATCTTGAGATGTCAAAGATGTAAGACTGGATCGTCGGGTCTTAGGGGGGAGTGTATATAATGAAGCTATATGTATAGATGTGGGATAGCTACGACCATCGGGTCGTATCTTATGGCATGGTCAGGTTTACTGCCTACGACCAGACAGTCGTAGGTGTTGGCGCCACCCACAGCTATGACCATCCAGTTGAGTTGAGTTGGTAAGTGTGGCCGGCCCTTAAGTATTTTGTTTTCCTGATTCTGTGGCATAATATTAAAATGGACAGCAATCTCAGTTTGCCTTATATTATCGTGCATAGTCACTAACTTCTAATACAAATCTCTAGATATTGCCCTTCTACAATATGTCTAATTAAGATGATCGTGCATATCAAATTTCTATTAAAATGACTCAGTTTCTCAAGTAGGAAAACCCGTAAATGGACTTAAAATCTGGCGATGAAAGGCCAAATGATCAGCATATACCCTTGATTTAGCTTGTACAGCTCTGCCCTTTCTTACAAATCTGGTAAGATAATTTAGAATTAACAAACCTGGTCAAAGGGTGCTATTTGATGATGCGTTGACAATTTGGTAGAATATAATAAAATGGAAAAGAAAATAATTATTGGGTTTAATTCAGTGAAATTAAGAGGAGATAAATCTATTCCCTTCTGAGAATATTAAAGAAATTTCAAGGAAATATATCTATTGCATTCTTAGCGTATTAATGAAATTTACGGGCCATATGTATTTTTGATGGGATAATACTTCTCTTTTCCCACAACTCTGCCTACAACACTTCTAAAACAACATACACTTTCTCCTGTAGTTTTCAACTTGCACACCAGGTGGCACCAATGTGAACGAACCCAAGATAGAAAGATAGTAGACAAGAACAGGCCCCTGGATATTGTTCAAAGACCTGATTATGGATTACCAGTAAAGAGTGAATAGATTTGGAGCTAATATAACCAAATAGTTAGTCATATTGATGATCAGTATTACAAATTCATACCCCATATTTGTACCCCCTGGGGATTCAGGGTGGGAGTTCCCTTTGGGGCTCCCTAGGAAGAATAGGTCTTCATTGAACCTTTAAGGACGCCAGTAAATCTCAGGCATCACCACCCACTGACTCCTGTATCTCTCGGGCATCACCAGGCCTAGACGCCAGATGCCTCAGAGATACATAGCCCATATTTCAAAATTGTAAATTTCATCCTCAATATATATCAAAGACTTTTTTTCTGTTATAAAACACTGAAATGGTCCGTATCATGCTCTGTCTAAGTATTGCCATTTGGAAAATAACCATTTCTATTCATGCTATAGCATGTTATTGGTATAATTTAAAACTTGTTGCTATCATTGGCGTCTTTTGGGAATATTCCCTGGTAAAATTGGTGTCCATTCAGTATTATATGAAAATTTTGTGGTGTCTTGAAAATGAAAACCAAAAAATTGAGATAGATCAAAAGGAATTTTGAACCTAGTACATCTCATGCTTGATGTCATTGAACCCTACTATGCCTGCAAATGTCTACACAACAAATATTGTGGGTTAGTCAAATTCACAGAACCCTAGGAAGTATAAAAGAAAATTAATGGTAAGTGACATATGGGTTGCCTGTCAGAAGCTGATTTATTTAAAGGCAGACCATGGCAGACATACCCATTTGTCAAGCCAATCTGGGGAGATTACTGTCAATGGGATCTATTCTGGTACAGAGCGATAGGTGGAGAATATTAATGAGCAAAGCTCATGGGTATATAGGCTGATCACATTCTGAAACTGTGGGGGAGAGATATCCAGAATACCACAGTACTTAATCATAATGGATTCATTAGCCTGGGGTTCTAGAGAAAGAGTTATCAAAGGGTTGGTGAGATGACCATCCAGCTCTGATTGGGTACTATGATATTTGAACTTGTCCAACACTGGTACATGTTCAGTGTTGTCAGGCATACTGACTTGCCCATGATATTCAGGGTCGGATCCAGGGGGGGGGGGGGGTCCTGGGGGTCCTGAACCACCCCCCCCTCCTTTTGGTGGACCCCTAAACTGCAAAAAGAGGGGAAAATGCTGTGCGCATACACACAGTTGCATCATGCATATGGTTTTAGTACTTTGCCTTTATGCTGATCGATCCCCCCTTTTGAAAATCCTGTATTCACCCTTGATATTGACCTGAAAGTTTGCCCTGGATGTGGTGAATAAGACTTAGATCTTCCTCTCGAGTGAGTGTTTGAGTGAGTTTACATTAGGTGATGAGCTAGCTTGACTACTGAAAACATCTACCCATATAGCTACCCAAATTGCAGTAGTTTATACTCAAAGGATTAAGTAAATCATTGAAGCCAGATGATCAATAAAGGTTCGGGACAAGACTTAAACTAGCAACATGAGCATATCTTGCATCGTTGCTGAATCTTGCAACACAGGTGTATTGTTATCTTGCATGGCTGCATGCATTTTAAGTTTAAATTGAAATAATTCATCTAATATTTGTTGCCGAATTCTAACAAATGTATGCAAATAAAGAATGATATTATTTAGATGATATTTGATAATTAGACATATTTTTATCGTCTAGATTTTCTAGAATCTTTGTTTAAGCATTTTTGACCAATAGGGTTGCAGTATGTATACCGCGTGATGTAAATGAATGTATAAATATTGAAAAAAAACACTTAATCTTTGCTGCCGAATTAAAACAAATGTATGCAAATAAAGAATGATTAGATTGAGATAATATTTGATTATTAGACAAATTTTTACCGTACAGATTTTCTAAAATCTTTGTTTGATCATTTTTGACCAATAGGGTGACAGTATTTAAACCACGTGATATAAACAAACGTAAGCAAGATGGTGCATCTTTTTGATGATTCATTACTCTTTTTTGAGCATTTTTGATGCATTCTCTTGTGTTAAAGTCATTTTATGAATATTTTGGGGTAAATATAAAGTATAATATTTTTTTCCAAAAAGTGTGAATTAATAAAGGCATTAAAAAGGTAATTAAACAAGTCTGAGGACAAATAAGCAACGTTGTTATATCTTGCATCGTTGCACAATCCGGCAACAGTGCAAGACCAACGTCACGTCCCTAACCACAAAGCTCAATATTCCCCTCACACTCAAAAGAACATTGATTAATTCCTCCAGCCTTCAACTTTTCTTCACTCTCCCTTTTTCATTTTGTTTGAATTTCTTTCTAAGTACATTGATTGACTCTCTTAAGCAAGGTTTCAACTACTTTTACAAATTGTTCACTGTCAATGTATTCTTTTTGAGGTAATTAAAAGTGGGGATCATCTATTGAATCATCAAAATGTTTGCTACAGAAAAAAGGCGATTGCTCAGATACATACAATTCTAAAATAATAATATGTATTGGAATTTTTTACTTTCAGAATCATACTAGGCCCAGCAGCCACAAGAGAAAGCTTGTCCAAAGGAATTCGCCCACTTTCAAGCAAAAAGAAATATAGAATAAATGTGATTACAAAAGTCTAAGAAAAGGATTCTGTTATTCAGTAAATCATCAAAGAAACTGCTCCATCAAAATTTTTCATATATTTTGTACTTGATATGGAATTGGTCTTTGTGGATTTATGGATTAAACAATTTTCATTTAAATGAAATGTGAATGTTATGAATAGACAAGCAACACATACATTTTATACAAAGGAAATATCTATGGCAGTTTTATTTTTCGTTCTTTTATTACAAAAGAATAGTACTATACCTTTGAGGTAACCATGTAAATCCAATATGTTTTACAACCTAAGAGCTCAGGAACACAAGAAAAACAACAAATTACAGTAATATGACAGTAAGATATATACAGTTGACTTACATACTATGTTCACCATGATTAATTAGGCTAACACACACAAGTACATGATTTTATTAAGTATGCTATGAAGTAAAAGTTTCATAAACATTACATCACACACTGACTATAATATTCTTTTGTGTATTTACGCATATTTAGCTTTTTATGATCTATCACTATACGAACTAAAATGAATCGTCATTGATAAGACTTGCCAAACATAATAATTATTACAGGCTTGAAGAGAGATCTCCAGCGTCTACTACGCAACATTGTATGTGTACTTGTTATTTACAAAAGCAGAAAATTCATACCAACATGACACACCATAAATACTATTAGTAAACTTGTATAAATTAGATAAAAGGTATCTGAAATGACTTAAACAGTTTCTCTTTAGGTTGCTTAACTGTTGATGTCTCAAATTCGATATCTGCAGAGGAAGGACTTATATAGTAATACTTTTTTAAGAATATCTATTTGATGAAATGCCCTAACTTATCGTCAATACAATGCTTATTTCTCCATTAATAAACTTATTTAGAAATAAGATATGGCACTTAAACTGTCTACAAAGAGCTGTAAAACTGTGCTTAAATATTGACAACAGTGGAAAGAGATGATAATAATCTGTGTTTATATAATTATATTTTTTCGGTAAACTCAAATAACAAAATTGCAAATCTTATTATATAATTGATAGTATGAAATAGAGTCACAATTTTTTCTTTTTTTTTCTATATAATCAATGGTATGAAATCGAACACCCTTATTTTAATACCGTAATCATGGCAGTCACAACTCATGCAATAATTGACGATGTCCAATACTCACAGAAGCTACTGACTCTTTTTTTTTATACTCATTTGAATCAAATCTCAAATACTGGTTTCTGGCTAGATTCAATGAAACAGGTTTAAAGCTTTGGCCTGCTACTTTTATTATTATTATTATTTTGACGTTGAAAACGAAGGCTTGTGCTGATTCAACCCGACACCTTGGCAAGCATTTTCCTCTGCTCTGCCATTGGTTATGGCTCCGTAGAACGTTCCTTCATGCTTCTCCTCCCATTAAAATATTACACCTTCTTGCTTGTTATAATTTCGAGAATTTATAGATTTTCCTGAATATAACGTTCTGTATATTTGTCTGCAAAAAAGAGAAAATTGAATACTTAGCAATTATGGAATTCTACTCTCTAGTCTAAATTTGGAAAGACAAACTATCTACTTTTAAAGGACGAGTGAACAAGGCAGTTACTGCTATCTCAAATTGCATAGAATGCACGAAAATGCTTCCAAATTTCCGAAGCAACGCTTTCATGAAACATCGGAGGTAATTTCTGTTGATAGATTGTTAGAAAAAAAAAAGTTTAATTAAAAAAAAATGTAATAGATTTTTTCTTAACAATTTTTTTTTTAAAAAACTTGTTAAAAGAAAGTTATTGGCTAACACAGAAATAACAGATATTTAATCGGCATGTTCTATAGACGCATTTACAAAGCAAAAGCATTGGTAAGGAAAAAGAATGGAATGGTATCTGTTCTCACTGACCACAGTCGCTCTCGCCGTGGGTGCGGGTGGCAGGGATCTCGTGGCCGTTCCTGTCCACACACCAACACTGCCCCGTACTGGCGTGACACTGCTGCTGCTCGAAGAAGCCGTCCTTGTCACAGGTCGGCACGAAGGCCCCTGTTAATAACAATGACACAATAACAAATGTAATCTTTGGTTTGGTTTAATGGTTTAAAGGTTACTTGATTAATTCAATGAATAGCTGAATTTCCCCAAATTCCTTGTATTTGAGAGTTAACGACTTGAGTTACATTCACCAGGAGCGAGCAGATAGGAATTATTTTAATTTAGAGTAAATGTTTTTTATGAACACCAGTGATCAACTTTTACGTAAGAAAGCAGACTTTTTTGTTTTTAGTGCTTTCCGTTCAACTTACCTACAAGTACCTGGGACCGTCCATTCCTCTCCTCTGTAGGAATCCGCCGCTGGGCACTTAAGCACGGAGGCACTGAAATCAGAATGGTATGTCTCATATAATAATATTTCCACGCACAGGTTAGCATATGGGCACATCAGGAGGAGATCCTACATGGTTGTAAAAACTGGATGACGATTAAAACACTTAAACATGTATGGTTCATTTTCAAATCTCTCGTCTTGAAAACGAAGTATACAGTTTGGCATACTGTTATGTACCGGTTTCAGGCCAGATCGTGTAATAAACCCAACAAAATGTAAATCTTCCATAATTATGTCAGCAAAACAGCAGCACCACTCCTCATGGATACACACCTCTGGTATACTGTTATGTTCTGCTGGCAGCAAAGTTATTCAATAAACCTAACAAAAACTAAATCTTACATATGTTGACAAAGCACCACCATCACCCTACATGCACCTCTCGCAGACTGTTGTATCCGGTGAGTGGTCAAGTTATTCAGTAAACCAAACAAAAACTAAATCTAAGATAATGTTAACAAAGCAGCAGCACCACTCCCTACTCGGTACACCTGGAATACTGTTAAGTCTTGCTGACAGCCATATTGTTTAATAAACCTAACAAAAACTAAGCCTTACGTATGTCCACAAAGCAGCACCACTGAACTATGGGGTTTTAAGTTACTGTTAATTGTAGGGATGTCTTGAAGCACTATGTTTTGTTAATCATTCCAGTATGATAGCTCTTTCCAATCGCAGTCTTCTCTCCATCGTAACTGCAGGTCATCTCAAAACGCAGTTCTGCATTAAGAGGTGACATAATTCTTGTGTGAAGGGATAGTATTTATTAATCCATACATGTACTATATATCACTGTGCTCCCATTGACAATCACCGGTCCAAGAGGTGTAGTCCATTCAACCCAACACAGCCAATGTTCCTAGCCTTCCTGCCTGCCGGCCCGCAGACTCCCCGCAATAGTATCCAGAGTCCGAGGCCCTGTTACTCTATCTGAGGTGTTAACTTTCTGCTTGAGCAATGCGCTCTAGCTCGCTCTCTGCCCTGAGCACCACTTTAAACCAACCATGTGATGTAGCCAAATAACTATGGACTGACACCCGCGTCAGTACACAACCACCGCGTATGCACCTCTCACACACCATAACATCCTGATGGCAAGAACGTTTAATAAACTTAACAAAAACTAAATCTTACATATGTCGGCGAAGCAGCAGCACCACTCCTTCTGCGACAGCTGCATGTCGTGGTTGTGGTCGCACACGTCGATGAAGGGTCGTACACAGTGCTCATAGCCGTTGTCCTCGATGTCCTGCAGTTCAGCTGCAGTCAGCTGGTTGTTGTAGTCCAGGTCCAGCTGCGTGAACTCCCAGCTGACTGGTGCCTGGCAGATGCACTCGTCTGGGAAGAGGAATAATCATCTTATAAATAATTATGTTAATTTGCGTCAAACTGCTTTTTCAACTGGATTTCATTACCGACTAATGTGAGCACCTTTGTTACACCAAAGCCCATATTCCGTGTGCCTATTTTGTACTGATTCAAAATAGCGGCAATGAGAATTAAGATTAGATATAGACATAATACATATCACTAGAAAGGTAGGATGCATTGTCCTACGCCATATTTTCGGAGAAAATCACCGGAATGAAAATTAGTATAAATGTAGAATATAGGCTTAACTCAACCTGTCCTTCCTGTCTTTTTTACTCCTAGTGAGCTGATAAGAGTCCTAAACTTCATTGATTGAACCTAATAAATTGGATGGCTCTTATTAGCATGATGATAAATACTATTTTGGTCCCATGCTACTACTGTTAAACTAATACTTAAGCAACCTTGCCCCAAACTAAAACCAACTCATGAATTGCTCACTGCTCCAAAAGGCCTAAAAGAATAAAATAAGTACATGTACTTAAGTTATTCTCAGTGAGTTACAACATTTTCTACGCCTACTTGGGAGAACACATGTATGTGAAAGTTGTTCATCAATAGTAAAAAAGGAAAATAAAGAGCTGCTCACCGGCCTCCCTGAGCTCCTTCTTCCTCGAGTTGCGCTTCGTCTTGTGGTGGGGGTGCTCCTCACTACTGTCCCGCTCGCTGTCCTCCATCAGCAGTTTGAACCAGTCCAGAAGGCGGCGCCCCATCTCGTCCATGTCCTGCTTCGTACAGGCTGCAGGCATGGGTTGAACAATTGTTTAATTAATGGCTTGTGGAGTAGTAAAGTAATTTTAGAATGGGAACGTTTTGTTGACGAATGACGTTTTGAAGATATTACAGGCCTATATAATGATATATCACATATATGTATCATAATAAGATATATGTATGCTATATCTTACAATAATTATATCACGATGTATATGGGATATCTTAATCACAATATAAAAGTGGACCCATATCATGTTTGTTTCATAAAGATTACCTAATTAGTTGGGGATGGGAGGAACCATTGAAGCAACTTCTTATCAATGCTATACTTTGGGATGACTGTCTCCTATACCTAATTAGACACCACTGGAATTAGACACCACTGGAATTTTCCCCAGGAATTTCAGAAGTTACCCTGAAAACTAGTTCCCACAGTTTGCGTCTCAGACTAAAACCCTCGACGTATCTGTCATTATGTAGCGTAAATGACCACCGGATGGTGCTTATTAATGCCATCCGTATCAAGCCCTGTGAACACCCCAGGGGTGGGGGTGGCCAGTCTGAGGGGAACCATGATGGCAGCTGTTATAATAATCGACTATTTTAACTTTTAAAACGTGGTTTTACATGTAACACAAAATATTTTCAGTGTCCCTGACACACTTAATGGATAGAAGGTGATTTGATTGTTCCTCATGTATCTTTTTTCTTCTGTAAAATTATTCTATCACTGTGTAGAAAGGCACATTACTCTTTCCCCCATACATTCCAGGGCCTGGGTGTTCGCCCTTCCTGTCACTGGCTGGGAACCAGCTCCAGACCCCCGCAATGGCGGTAAATCAGGGGGGCATTCCATAAAAAATTGGCGATAATCCTATGTAAGAAAACGATGCGATACCAACAAATGTTATCGCCACATAACTTTTTTGTTTTTCATTTTTTTTGTTCAAATTATTTTTCAATCAAACTCAAACTATACAGCCTTCTTCCTTGGACACATAAACATATTTTTATATTTTAATATTTGCGGAAATATATATTTTTAAAATCGCGATATTTTGTAATTATCGCCGCGATACTGATTTGAGGCCTTGGCGATAATATTTTGAGTATCGCCAATCTTTTATGGAAGTGCTTTCACTGGCGATAATTATCGCCAAATTTTTATGGAATGCATACCAGTATTTCGAAACTTGCATATGAGACAAAACTCTCTCCCCTGTCCCCGACCACCCACCTTTGAGCGGCTTGACGCCGAGGGCGCTGTTGGCCTTCCGGTGGTGCACCTCCGACTTCTTACTGGCGCTCCTGTCCCGGTAGTCGAACGACGACTTGGGCTGACGGCGGTGATGGAGCTCCTCCTTCTCCCGGAACTCAGGCGAGTTCTGAACGAGTAGAAATAATGGAAAAATTCTTAGGTAATTGCTTAAAGGAGGTTTTACCGTGTATTCTATGTATATTAAGTTTGATTGAGTATTAAGTTTTTTTTCAGAGATGTTATGGAAAGCTATGTAAAAGTATATCGAGTATTCATTAGTAAAAATGGAACGTGGTTTTGTATGTTTTACTTGCCTAAATATAATTGTACATGTATCTCTATTTTGAGAAACCTTTAAGGCTACTACCCAATCGAACGATTTGCAACTCCTCACTAATGTTTTTGTGCTTAAACCAGAGTTTTAAGGGTTCTTAACGGACGTTTTCGTTATGAAACACCCATATCAAACCTCCATCACGTTTCTGTTAACGATGCGTGAAATCCCAGTTTGAATGAAACAGGCCAACAAACAGCTATATACAATAAGTTAATGTAACAATAAAAAGTTACGATCTCATAGGTACATAAGTACAATACATATATTTACCTTGACCCTCTCCATGTGTTCCTTCATCCTCCTTTCTTCTCCACTCTTCTCGTCCTGTAATGAGATGAAACAGTTGATCAATAAAACTGAAGGGTAGGAGACAAAATGGGAGGCAGCGTGAGTACCTTCATTATTTCTTCTTTAGGTAAATGGTCCTAGGGATACCGAGCAGTGACCCCATCCTCAATAGTTAAGCCAATCTTTATCTATAATGACCCTGAACGATCTGGTAATCAAGGGAATCTGACGTCGTGCGGTATAGGTAGGGGGGGTATTAAGTCCACTGTAGGCATATGTTTTATGTAGAATTAAATAAAGAGTTGGCCAACGAAGCAGGACAACATAACCCTCTAAATTTGCTGTTTTGTGCGTTGAACCTATGGCGCAATCGGGCTACCAGACGTATAAAATTTGCATTTTTCTTAAATCTTTTTCCAAATTGATATTCAGCTCATTCAGTCGTCCACATTGCATATCTTGGGTATAGGAGGCTTATAGGCCTACTACCATCCGTTGCAGAACTAGGAGACCAGATATCCCGGTCCCTCCTGCTATTATCAATCCACTTGGGAATTCGGGAACTTTTTGTGCATAGGGGAGATCTATGCTCATTCTGAATATAATTATTAGGGCATTGTCCATATAATATTATTAAGGTTTATAGGGGGTTTACCCCTATAAATGCCAGACAATATTATCATTATCAAATTGATAACACTTTCATGCTAATTCTTTATCCGAGATAAGGCCTATGTGACATGAAAAGAAAAACATTGGTACATGCATCTACACAATTCAAGTCGTTTGAAGATGCAACTCTGTTGTAGTAGGTCCAACTATAGTAGAGCTAGCTATTGTATAGCTCCGCATGTGCAATCACAAACGTCCACAATATAGGAATTTGTATTACACCCTTCAGATCCACAGTATCAACAAGGCCTATTAGGCAAGGATGCTGACCCTTCTGTCCAGAAGGACCATTCAGCTAAACCTTCATTCACAGCCATACAATAAGCACCAAGCACGTGCTTGGAGCAACTCCCATGCACTCTGCGTGGAGAGTGAATCAGGACACGCCGGCGCCATTCGGACCGCATTATTTCCGGTTCCGCTCACGAAGGCCAGCGTCCCAAGCCAATCAGCGCCGGTCTCTCTGCGGTCATCTGACCCCTGACCCCATCTGGTCACGTGGCCAGCTGGACATGCGCACTGAGAACTCATTTATTATACAGCCCATGAGCATTTCTCCACTCTCCAAGCGCTGGACTAAATCTGGGGCCCTAGACCCTTGAATTTGACATGGCGACATGACCATTTCTTAAAATTGACATGTGACATGAGGTTTAGCAACATGAGGCTTTTGGCGACATGACTGAAAAAACAAATGACACATCATAGCATAGGCCTGCTCCTAAATCTAACAACCCAGTTGGGGTACCGGGGTGGGGCTTTTGCTCCTTGGAAGAATAGGCCTATAGGCTCCAGTATCCCCTGCCGATTGTAAAAGGTGATGATAGGAGGGACCCAGCACTGACCAAGTGGTTCTTTGGGTTCAATTCCTGGTTGGTGTCTGGGTTCATTAAGGGATGAGGTACAGCAAAAATGATTTCCAGGTTTTGATCCCCTGCAGTTTGCCCACCCTATATCACACTCATCTCATAGGTATGATCATCAAAGACTGAACAAGTAAAAGTGCTTGTCTGAAAAGTCAGAATTTGTCCTAACTTGTTTTGCCATGCAAATAACCCTGGCTATTGGTACGGCGTAAAACATCCATCACTCAATCACTCTTAGATTTAACGTGTGACATGACAATTTAACTCTTAGATGCAACAAAGAAAGTTAGCTAGGGTATATTATTGATAGGCGAAACTGCCATTTCTTATGTCAGACATGCGGCATGGGAACCCCCCTATCTAGACCCCCTATACTGACCACACTATCGGCGTCAAGTGAACATTGCATGGTTACCATCATGCAGTCTCTGCTTGGAGGATAGTCAAAATTGGAATGGGAGAACTTTTCAGTTCCTGGTCCCGCCGGTAGATGGCAGTGGCGCGCAGCCGCCGGTTCCCGAGCTCCCCAGCCGTTATTACATTAGTCCGTCGGGCAACGTCGGGCAAGCGGAAACAGGCGTGTCATGGCCCGAGCCCCTTTTATGGAGGCCCGACAATATTGGCGGACCAGTTGCCTTCATCGCCCGAAACCCAATTTGGTCCCTTAAAGTGGCAGGTCGGGCTGCCACAAAGGAGGTAAGGAGCCCGTGGATAATACCCACTGCTGGTGGGTTACTCCATGGGAACATTCAGTTATGATTACTGGTTTCCTGCTAACGATGCAAGGACTTCGAGCTATTGCAATTGCACAGATTGTGAAACATTTAAGCAGGGTAATTTAGTTCTCCGTGGCAGAAGTTTTGAAAGCTTGTGGTTTTGTGTGTGTCTCTTATAATAAACAAGTTAATTATGGTACCTTCGGGACCTCTCGTCAAGCGTAAGCTGTTCTTGTAGGCCTATATTTATCCATATTTATGCAGATTTGTGAAAAGGAAAGTGACATACTTCAGAGTTCCTCTCTGTTTTAGTACAACTCCTCATTGACATAACCTGTTTCCATATATAAGTGTTTAAGTGTTATCCCCTTAGTATGTAAACTTCTTTCAAAAGGAGCAATTGGTTGGTAGTTGGTCGGTGGCTAAAAGCCCAAGTATTCCTTTAAGTACCAAATGCTTTATTTCATACCCCGCATCCCGCTTGGACTGACATTATGCATTGGATTTGAACATCAATGTACGCACATTTGGAAAAATCGCAGACCCCCTCTGCCACTGACGCGTACACGTACTTAAGGGAAGACGGGTTAGAGGTGCAATGTTTTCAAACATCTGCTTGCCCCCAAGGGCTGTCGGAATAATTATTTCCGCATCACACACATGTGAATCTGATTCGTTTGATGCCTCCTTCGATCATCTTCATCACCATCCCTTATCTGATCATACCATTAGGCAAATTAATTTCATACAAATTGATGGGTTGAATGTCATGTTTCATACTCCGTAATTCATGTATGGCAGAAAGTAGTCAGATCCGTTGAAGTTTGTTTGGCTACCGAAAATAACCCCTGAGAGTATAGGAATATATGTACTGTGTGGTTGGGTGTAACTATAGTAGTTGTAGAGTAATATTCCCAAATCACCCTTTTTCGTTTTCCAAACTACATACTAGTAAAGTATCAGGAACTATTATGGTGTTTTACCTTATGAGGTATATAAGTAGCCTACTATCTTAACGGCAGTTAATTATGGCGTAAAGCAACCAATAACCAACCAACCAACCAACCATCCTAGCTTTCACATACACTGCTCACACAGTCATGGGGGAACCTATTTTAGGTAACCATTAAAACCAGTTGGTAAACCAAGCCTCTGACACAGGTGGAACCACGTACCAAGAACATGCCACCCATGTTTAGGTTGGCGTGGGAGGCGGGTATGTGGTTAACTGAGAACTGACATAAAACTGATAATACGTGAGTGAGGTTGGTATTGACAAGTTGATAACACAGAAACATGAGGATCGTTTGACAGGATGGTAAACAGCCGATTCCTACCAATTAGAAAGAAGTATTGATATTGTTTGTAGATTTTATTTGACAACTGATAACGTAGTAGGCCGTACGTTTTCACAGGGATTACAGATTGAAAGAATTGAGTTATGTTGAAAGAAGAGCTTGAATTGGATACAATATTGGTGTAAAACTCCCTGCATAGGTTGCATCTTTATGTAGCCTTATATGATACACAGACTATGTCATGTGATTCCCATCTCTAAACAGTTATGGCCTGAAACAGGTCCATCTTTCCATATACTACTCACTAAGTAGATTAATTTGACCAAAAACGACCATGGTATATAGCCAGTGCTGTTCGAATTTCCGTCCTTTCCATCTTCTATTGGTTTAATCATATTTGCTAAACCGTTTTTGCCTCACAGTTTCTAGATAGAGAGGGATATTATTCCACTTCTTCTCTGTCTTCATAGATAAAACAAAAGATCCGTTTGATTATAATTTGAAATATTTTGTAGGCCAATATCTTTCATAAATGTTGGATTTTAGAGTAACTCTACGACCTGGTTCCGGTCACAAACAATGTAGTTCCGGTTCCTCTGATTGTCTGAGGGCGTATCTTTAAGATACTTATAGATTTCTAAGCTTACAATATATTAATGGTTAAAACTTACAACCTGATCTGGTTCTCTGTTACACTCACAGAATGGCAACATTCATTTCGTATATCATATAGAAATGAGTGATTTGGTTTCCACACAAAATCGATTGGAGCTTTCAGAACAATATAAAGTGTCCCTGTGTGTGTTTGAAATGGGTTGAGAGCATATCATAATCATTGATTCAGCGTTTTTTAGGAACTGATTCTGATGCATTGGAATATTCACATCCATACTGTTAAAATCATCTCACTCGCATAAACAAAACGACATGGCAGTATGTATGACTGTTCTGATGCATGACTAAAAATAACTACACTAACAGTGTTATCCCGTTTATATAGATACATTATAATCGTTGGGGGAATAACATAAGGTCGTATCTGACATAGGTTAATATCATATATATATATCAATATATAAATTGATATCATATTCATACGTGTATGGATACATAAAGATTCATATATGAAACCTATATTAAGCTAACAGGTCAGAAACCGAGACTTCCATCTATAAAGCAAATAACATAACGGTAAGGAATCCCTGGTAATGGAGACCTCGCCATGATCTAGATGGCCTGAGAGGGGGGTATCTGCTAAATGTCAATACTAGGCGGAGATGGGCAGCCACCCAGATAGCCACCCGACCCCCAACCATAGGTGGGGCCCTAGATGAGGAAGGAGGGGGGTCCCAATGTCGCCAGTCGAATTTACAAAAAAAACCCCAAAAAACTGCCAATGTCACCTGTCTTTGTCATTATTTATCCCAAACTGGTCTGATGATTTCAAGAAATGCTCT
Source organism: Lepidonotus clava (assembly GCA_936440205.1). Taxonomy (NCBI): domain Eukaryota; kingdom Metazoa; phylum Annelida; class Polychaeta; order Phyllodocida; family Polynoidae; genus Lepidonotus; species Lepidonotus clava. The sequence continues at coordinate 19,182,446 of OW387135.1, forward strand.
ATTTTGAAAGTCACTTTATTCTTGGGCCTCCTGTGGTGTCATTTGGCAGGGGCGGATCCAGGTGAGGAGGGGGTCCAGGGAGTCCTGACCCCTCCCCCCACCTACTATTGGTGGGGACTTAAACTTGACAAAGAGAAAAAAATCATCAGTTCTTAGTCTATGCGTTTACCCCCTTCAGAAATCCTGTATCTGCCCATGTTAAGGCATATCAGCATATGGAGGGGCAATATCGCTTTGTTGAATTAAGGAAATGTCCATGTTGCGTGGTCAGATTCAGGGGTCGAGGCACATGTAGGTGGGCGTCGAGGGCGGAGGTAGGGGAGGTTGGGGGAGGTTGGGGGTGTTGGGAAGGCAGACAGGCCTGGAGCCTTAAAGGGCAGGAGGAAATGGGCATAGCTCACTGGCCACTGAGATGAGTAACGCCGGGTAAAGATGAGTTACTGGAGTGAGCTGGAGGGAATGGAGTGAGTTACAGCAAAAATGGAGTGAATCAATGACATAGGCGATATATGAAAAAAGAGTAAGCGGAGTCAATTAAAGTAGTGCGAAAGGTATATGCAAGGAACACGAATAGGAAATTACATGGAAATGGCCTGGAAGCATGAGAAAGAGGAAAATGACAGAGAAAAGGTTATAAGCACGCACAATCAATGACAGCAGGGTAAGATTCGAAGTGAAGGAAATAGGCCTAAAGTAGAAAAAACAGAATGAAAAAAGCACTAGGCCTATGTATGTAGGCACAGTAAAGTCTTGACCAGGCATACTAGCAAATAGGAAACTGACATGTCACCGAGAATAAATAAACAGCCAGGTGATAGTATGAAAAAGTTTCTAAATTGCATGTATGTGGGGGATGATTAAGATATGCAGGAGAAAATAGGGCCAAAATATGGAAGGAATGAAAAACGAGAAAAGTTAGGAAGATGCAGTAGTGGTTATGATATCCCTCAGTATTATGAAGCTCGATAAGGCGCCCTGAGCCTACATAAATCACCACCAGGTGACAAATGGGCGCCACTGCGCTCCGCTGACCTGATGCGCAGGCGCATTAGGGCGAGAATTGACGGCCTGTCGTTACTGAGACGGCCGCTAGGGGGACTGAGAGATGGCGCATGCGCACCCCTCACCTCTCCCTGAATCCTCAAGTCAAAAAAATCCCAAGGAGAAATTCCGAAAAGTGGACAGAGGGCAGGGAGCAGTGGGTGGGCAGGAGGGAATCTTTTCATTTTGATCAGATGCAAAATGGAAATGGGCCGAGTTCGCGACTCGGTTCAAGGCTTTTACCAACCAACGTACGTCTTTAAGCCCCATGCCCACTAGGCGATTTTCCTGAGTCGGCCGACTAGAACCGGCTGATTATTCTCGCAGAACCGGCCGATTCTAGCAACGATTCAGATCAAACATGCACATTTCAATATAGGCCTACTGTACTGCATGACAGGCGATCATACTAAAATCGGCCGATTCTCTCAGTTGCCCATCGCCCATTGCCAGTAAAATCGCCTAGTGGGCATGGGGCTTTACGGACGGACGAGAAGGATATCCAAGGGGATGGTGGAGGGAGGTCAGGAGGGGCCCTGATGTCCTAATAGAATTGCAATGTGTCAGGGCGCCTCTGAGTGAGAGTCTTAAGAAACAGGCTTCTTACACCCAGACTCCTCCACCTTTTTTCCCCTCCCTATAAAAACACATTACATTAGCAGCCGGTACGCGTGGCGAAAACTAACTCCGGCTTGGTCCGATCTAAGGTGGCAGAGATGAACGAGGTGCCGTTAAGAGGGGACTTTGGCCAAACCCTCCCTTCTAACTAAAACTATCCCTAATTTGAGTAAACAGGCAGGCACTCTACAGGCGACTTACTTTTATAGTTTCTTTTTACCTCATGTCTGGTGTAGTGCTCTTGTGTTCAAAGCTAATTAATTGGTTTTGAACACCACCACACAAATAGGCCCAGGGGCCTAATTGCAAAAGTCACATCATTAGTGTTTTTAACTTTCATAAATAATTCTATCATTTTTGCCAACTTCAACCGTATGACAAAAGTGAAAATGAAATAACATTGGTAATGTTTTTTCGGCTGTTGTCAGCAACTTTCTGTATCGTCATTGTGGAAATAAGACTTTTTTCAATTTATCTTTTCTGTGTATTTTCTCAATCTCTTAAACATGAAAATCTCTACCGATACTGCGAGAGTAAACTAAAGGCATAATAATGATAACATTTAATGAATGTATATTGGCCTAACATATCCTGGTAATATCTCTATTGCTTCACTGACAAAAACACCATAAATAATGCCCAGATAAATGAAAGGTCATCAATCTAAATGTACCCAACCACTATCAGGGACTGGTAGAACCCAGGACTGATTGCCCCACCCCCAAAGGGCACCACAAAATGATAGCCTCGCGCCCTGCAGAAGCGGGCCCCAACCAACCAAGGCCCTTATGATTTAACCCCAGGGCCCTACCCCAAGATAAGCCATACTGGCGGCCATATATGTATCACGGCACAAAATAAATGCTTCGTCCAGGAGGCATTATTCATAGGAAGCCGGCTCTACTATTAGGCGTTCCCAGGGTATAGATTCATCACATATGAAGTATTACAGAAATGTTGACTGCTGGGTGGGTAAGTGAATTCCGTAGTACTATCAGTGAGCGATATCCTAGTGGGGTATGGTGGTTGTGTTAGGGGTGTATGGTATACCATCAGGGCTTGTTTGCTATATACATTATGGTAGGGTTTTATATCTTTTCCTTATTCTCTACTTTGTATAAACAGCTCGTTCATCAGCCAATCTTTCTAGCAGATTGTCATATGGAAGTGCTCCTATTCAAATGATTGAACACTCTGTTTATCCAGACCCCAGAAAAAGGTGTCCTATGACCAGGCACAGCCAATTGCATAGCTAAACTATGACCAAGGACAGCCACACTCATAGCTATGCTATGACCAGGGGTAGCCAAATTCATAGCTCTGCTATGGCTAGGGATAGCCAAATTCATAGCTCTGCTATCACCAATTACAATTTATTTGAAAATAGGAGTAGGGAAGTTAATAGATTAATCATACTTCCAAAAGATAGGTTCACCTAATCTAACTTGCTCTAGCTGCTATATTTGTCGACTAATCAGTAATTGATCGCTGTGATGATAGTATGCCTTGTATGCCTCGGCTATTTTGGAGAGCCCATGAATATATTACAGACTGGTGTAGAAATAGACGTTTGGCAATGAAATAGGCCTATACATGAAACTGTTGTGATAAGATATTGATGTAGTATTATGAAAGTATAGTGTGAGCACTGAAAAGTCGTGGCAGACACAAATTGGGTGCAGTATCTGACCTATATTTTAAAGTCTTAAACTAAGTTGAATATTTAGGGTCATTACCTAATCAAAGTGATCTTGATACTTCTGTTCGGTATAATTTCATACTAAAAAGTATGATTAGGACTTTGAAACTGGACACTTTATTATCTAGTACTTTACAAAGCTGATGTTGCTTTACCTCCTTATCTATAGCTGCACCCACTTTTACCTTTCTACAAAAATAGCTACACCTCTCCGCCCCAATAAACTAAGAGACTTTATTTCCTGAGAGCCTCTCAACTATGACACTTATCTACAGCATAATGCTTTCCTTCAAAGTAAGATTACCCCCCTTTGGGATACAAGCAGACCTTCCATTACTTAGCTGGGCGCTCCTAACAGGCTTAAACACTATATGCATGGCCTCAGCTTAGTGGTGAGGGCTGTAGCGCCGTGAACCGCCTTTAGAAGGCCCCCTTGTGATCAGACATAGGGCGTGTATGCGGGGGTATGGCAGGACTTACGCCCCATACCCACTAGGCGATTTTACCCGCAATGGGCGACAGGTCACTGGGAGAATTGGCCGATTCTTAAGATCACCTGTCAGTACCGTATATTGAAATGTGCATGTTTGACCTGAATTGGTGCTAAAATCAGCCGACTCTACCAGAGGAATCGACCAATTTTAGCGCTGATGAGTCGGCCGATTGTGTAAAAATCGCCTAGTGGGTATGGAAGGACTTAAGGTAAGTATGGGCTCAGAATGTAGCACATGATGAGCTGCTCACTAGCCTGTGTAGTGTCCTGGAGCTGCTCACATCAATATAATTACCATCCAGGGTGGCATAAAGCTCTTCAGAGATGGCAGTGCAGAAGGAGTATAGGAATTTTCTACCTTTAAAGAGTGGGGGCTTCTTAAGCTAAAGCCAGGTCATATATATAGAGAGAGACTGAACTCAACTCAACATGGTGCAGTTGGGTTGAGTTGGGTCGTTGACAGTTTTGATATGTGACTGGATCATAAGACTGGAGGTTTGTGATTTTCATAGACTTGCTAACTTGCTCCAACTTTAAGGAGATGAAAGTTGTTGACTAGGTAGTTTTAAATCTTAAGCAGTACTAAGGCCAACTGAGGCATGTTCTAAAACTCAATTAACATTCTTTAGTTCATTGTCCAACCAAACAAGGAAAATGGAAAATGAACATTACATGACCTAAATAAAGATGTTTTTAGTACAAACCAGAAAGAATGATGTCATATTAAGACAATTCTATGGTTTATATATTGACGACCTGTATAGATCGAGACCAACGCCTAGTATTGAATATTTTGCCCCTATCATACCTTTCCAACAGTAAAGGGCAAATTAGTTTAGACTCTACTTTCCTCGGCCTTTGAAACTCTAGATGTGACCCGCAGGGTTGTGAAAATTAATATCGGAGCCAGGGAACGAACCACAACCCCTTTTTCTTGTAACAGCGTAGCTTTCCCCTCTGTACTACCAAAGTTGAACAGCAGGGGGTACTATAGGGCACTGTTCTTCTGAAGGATGTCATAGAACACAGAGGGGAGTTAATCGATGGTGAGACAGAGTAGAATGTGTGTGGTTGCTTTGGAGAGTGGGATGGAGGGGGCGACAGTTTAAAGGTGACTAATTCTATCGCCAATATTCCCGATTATAAATCGTAATCTTTGGACAGTGGAGTATAGCTTGGATGGTTATTATTAATTCTCCCCACCACGCTTACCTGATTTCTAGTATCTAAATGCATCAGCATCGTTTTCTCAATCACGAATAAGTATTGAATTAAATATCATTTGTCAGTATAGGAACCTATTATTAAATATCTATGTAGTGTTTACAAAAGAAATTATGCTATTATCTCATGTTATTGTCAACATAAAATGGTCATATCTGACTTCGTATTGTCGGTCACAGTGGACTATTCAATGGCATATTTAGAGATTAACCATAGAACTTTAAGTCTTTGCAACTAACTGAACTCTCACATGATCACACTCAAGTAACACCACTCTCGGCAGGGGCGGATACAGGATTTTCGAAAGGGGGTCAGCATAAAGGCTAAGTACTTAAACGGTGTACATTCGTGTGTACGCGTGTGTCATTTTCCCCTCTTTTTGTAGTTTAGGGGTCCCCCCCCCAAAAAAAAGGGGTCCCCCCCCCTGGATCCGCCCCTGCTAGGAGCCTCATGAATCGCGCCTCCAATATTGGCCAGAACTCTTTTTCCGCCTCCCCTGATAGGAAGCCCATGTGGGTCCCATGTGGGATTGATGTGGGCAAGTGGGCAGCAGTTCCCCCACTTGGGACCCACATGGGGCCCACATGGGATAGCCTTCAACATCTTAAATCATTAAGATAAATTAATGTAATAAAAGTGCCCTTTTCAAAGTTCCTGTGTCAAAATATTTGGAAAAAAACTAAATCAGTACCTGCCAAATGATTATTTCACAAACCAACTGAGTCAAGTGGGTCCTACTTGGGTCCTACTTGGGCAGTCTTGCCCAAGTAGGACCCAAGTAGGACCCACATCTTTTATCCCATGTAAAGATTGCCCAAATTGCATAATAGAAATTGAAATATAATCTGCTAAGTCATACTCCTTTATGAAATTTGAATGCGTGACTAAAACATTGAATGTAATATGAAGATCTGAAGATGGAGATATGATCTATCTAGCCCATCTGGGTCCCACTTGGGTCCCACATCATTTATCCCACGTTAAGATTGCCCATTGCATAGCAGAAATTAAAATATAATCTCCTGAGTCATATTCCTTTATCAAAATTGAATATGTGACTAAAATGATAAATGAAATATAGAAATCTGAAGATGGAGATATCTCTATCTAGCCCATTTGGGTCCCATTTGGGTCCCACATCATTCATCCCATGTTAAGATTGCCCATCGCATAACAGAAATTGAAATATAATCTCCTGAGTCATACTCCTTTATCAAAATTGAATAAGTGACTAAAATGATAAATGAAATATAGAAATCTGAAGATGGAGATATCTCTATCTAGCCCATCTGGGTCCCACTTGGGTCCCACATCATTCATCCCACGTTAAGATTGCCCATCGCATAACAGAAATTGAAATGTAATCTCCTAAGTCATACTCATTTATCTATAATCAGAATTGAATGAATGACACAAATATTAAATGAAATATGGACATCTGATGATAGAGATATCTCTATCTAGCCCACTTGGGTCCCACTTGGGTCCCACATCATTCACGTCATGTTAAGATTGTTCAATGTATCTCCAAGTATTTTTGGAGTTACAGTACCGTCCTCCTGTTGTTAGGCTTACCTCCACCAATGTTTACCTAACAATGCACAGTATCAAATAGCACACAGACAAAAATGCGGCTTTAAAAGAAGTGGTACATTTCCCCAAAGAATTCCCAAGAAATAAAAAAGGGCCTATGAATGGAGGCTTAATTATTTTCTCATATATCAGGTGCACAATATAAGACAACATTATTTAGGCTATCAATATTTTCTTGTAATATTACTTAAAGTTTTAAAAACTTGCTATTATCTATCTGTCTATATTCTATACAAAATGCACAACAACAGGCATGAGAAATCTGTGACATTAGCCTGACATCTGCGATACAACAACTAAAATTAGTAGATCTATAGGCCTAGTGCAAGCCTGCCAACATTTCCTGAGTGGTTCCCGGGACATGCCCTCAATTATATTCAGAAAAACGGGATATTTACATACAAAACGGGACATTTTTCCTAATTATGAATCACAGGTGATTGTTTCACTACAAACAAAATAATCATACATAATGATCATTTTGGTGTAATCATTTTCACCACAATTGTAATCATAATTTTTGAAGAATAATAATTAAGACAATTTTGAAAATAAATGTATAAAACGTAATTTCATGCATTTTGAAACCTGTAGTCGAAGCAATATTCACTGCAATATCTTGTTAAAAAACGGGACATTTTGAACACTAAACGGGACACACAAGACAAGGGCAACAAAATGGGACTGTCCTGTGAAATACAGGACAGTAAGTTGGCAGGCCTGCTAGTTCATTACATTCCCTTATTTGATAAGGATAAAGGCAAGAGATAAATTATATCAACAGATACGCCTCACAGAGTTGTGTTACACAAAAGAAAACTGGATATTCCAAATGCAAAAACTAGTGAATATAGGCCTAAACGTATGGGTGAATTAAAAATAGGCCTAAGGTGCGATGTACTCCTTTTTTATCCTATGGGCCTATACACTTTATGTCAACGTACAATTCATCCTATTTGGTTAGAGTTTCATTTTCATTAAATTGTTCCTATCTAATGCATGAAGTAATGTACCACAAAATGCACAATATTAACCTGATATGCACGATACAGCCTCAAATGTCATGTTAGATTATTGGCCCCTATGACCCATGGCATTAATTACGGGTGGTGACACCTGACGGGACGCGGTATAAACTAACCTCTGCCAACCGGAAGCCCGCCATATTTTGAATGACGCGAAGTACGTACAGAAGTCCGTGCCAATGTTCACAGGAACAGCTGATATTATACAAATGGTAAGACTATTTAGTCTTCTAACTATGTTATGTAGAATGTTGAGAGGTTGTTGAACCTGCTAATCTTGATGCATAAGCGTAGTTTGTATTATATTTAGCACGGCAGCAGTCATGAAAAAGTGTGTGATTACTCTTTCAATTCTAAACACAACTGTCTGTTACACTTCGAAGTGCAACTTACAAGTTACATGATGTTATCTTATATTTGTTAGAAAGGATAGCAACAAATACAAATGCAAATTCAGTTTACATGCTAATATTCTGACGTGGCATATGTAACATGTACAGTTGTGAGTTTAAGATATTATTTTGGTTGAAGCTGTTTTGGCCATTCTCTTTTCTTCACAGACAGTGCGTAGGTCGCAGCATCCTGGCGGACAGAAAGCAGAGGTAGTGCCGGTGTCTTCCTAGCTACGCACCCTCCCTGTTTCCCTCAGTGGTCGTATTTGAGGAATCTAATGTGAGTTAATTCTCCTTTTACCAAACACATTGTATGGAAACCAAGATATATCTTAATTATGTCGAGTCTACATCTTGATTTTCATTTAGGCCTAATTCAATACAATTAAAATTTGCTCTCATATCACCAGTTTTGCACTATGACATTCCCGTTTATAGATCTACTGAACCATTTGTGATATGGAATTTCTTTTAACCACATCCCCCCTTTATTTATACAGGCAACAGATGAAAGTGGGGATAAATCGCACATTTACTTTGATTCTTATAGAATATTGTCTCCTACATAAGGCTTTCAAAGTATACTTCCCGATTTTATTTTGTGACATAGAACAATATGGGACGTACAATTTGATATAATTATTTTCCCAATAGCCCTTATCTATATTTCCTACGATAAGATGATAGAAAATACTCTTTTAGGCCATGTATTGCACTTGTCAGGCTAATATTACGCACATATCATGTTTAATATCACACATAACACTTGAAATATAAATAAATCAAAGGCAAACTTGAAAATCGTATTTAAAACTTCAGGTCGATATATACCTTATCTTCAATTAAAACTTTTCACATTCTATTTCTTAGGTTAGACAATCATTTATGATATATCACATAAAAATCTTCAATATTTTTAAAGATATTCGTAGATATATTAATTAATCTATATTTAATGGTCGAAATTTTGTCTTTTATCTATTAGTTTCTAAAGGGATGACCTCTAATTCTACTTTTTCATATAGAACTATATATAGGTTTATCTGCCGGGGCCAATTAAATAATACATTTATATCAATTTTTCTTTTTAGATGAATGGAAATGAAGAATGAAGGGACTACCATCTGCGGATATTTTGCTACAATGATATATTCCAGCTGACGACATTGTTTATAGAGAATCAATAAAATCCTTCCTGAAAATAAGTTGTTCAACTTTGGTGGTTTACTTCCATTATTTCATGAGATTATAACTAGATTAATTAAATGATTATGGTTGACCCATGAATGTCTGAGTGGAAGTGGGTCCCACGTGGGGTAGAAGTGGGACCCACCTGGGAAAAAGATGTGGGACCGAATTGGGTCCAATGTGGGCCTGCCCACATGGATATATTGAGATGGGACCCATGTGGGTCCCATTTATGGTAGAAACGGGCTAGCCCATGGCGGCCCCACATGGGCCCGCCGGACAAATCGTAGTGGGTCCCACTTGGGCCACCCAAGTGGGACCCACTTCGCAGCCCAATTGGGCCCCATTTGGGTCCCAAGTGGTATTCCTATAGGGGTCCCCACAGTCCACCCACCCTCCCCACAATCCACCACCCCATCCACTGTCCACCCCTTCTACTGTCCACAAACGGCCTTGATGTATACCCAGGGGGCAGACAACAAAACAGCCCCCGGCCCGCATCAATGTAGTTAAGGCCCCCTATCGGAGATGGGGGCCATTTATTTATTGCTCCTCCTCCGCCCTTACACTCACCAGGGGCGCCATCGGTCTTCGTGTGATCCTCAGGACTGACCCCTGGCCAGTTCTCAGCTTGGAATGCCAATAGTATGGGGGGACAATGGTTACTGAAATTTGTATGAAATGATGTGGTTGTTTGTCATGGTATTGGGATTCTGATGAGCTTGCTATGGATTTAATGGCAGGTAATGGTGTTGGGTCATTCATAATATTACAGCAATACTTGTTTATGTATTGCCATTGTAGCCAAAACATTCGTTCCTGGCCAGTTGTCAGCTAGGAATGTCAATAGTATGGGGGGACAATGGTTATTGAAATTTGTACTAAATGATGTGGTTGTTGGGCAGGTTATTGAGTTTCTGATCACTGCTATGGATTTAATGGCAGGTAATGGTGTTGGCCCATTCATAATATTACAGCAATACTTGTTTATGTATTACCATTGTAGCCAAAACATTCAAGGTCTTCTGATATTAAGTAGTGCATTGAATCATTATTATTGACAGATGTGTTGGACATCTAGAACCTCTTTGAGAGGGAATAAAATAGTATTAGGTGTGGCAGGGTAGAATAGGGGGTATAATTATATGTGAAAACCTTGAAAACAGGTTCCAATATCATACCCCTTTTCCCCAATTTCCAAACCCTTGATCTGCCACAGATCCCATCACGATAGGCCCTTTTGGTACAAAGAAAGATTCTGAGGATAGCATTTGATAGTATCACAAGTGGTCCGTTGCATAATCTCCTTGCTGTTGTGAGGGTTGTCCACCACAGCGAGACCCCTCCCTGTTAAAAAATTTAAACAATACAACCTCTTGCAAGAAGGACGTCACTGTTGCGATGGATTCTACTGTTGATTTGTGGCTGTTCTACTGGATCAATTTTAATTCTGTAAACAGCTCTGAAAACTAGACTTTTGGATCTAGAATTTCTGAAAATGATTAGAAATGGGTGAAAATCGATGCTGAATATTGTGTATAATAACAGCGAGACTTTGACCAAACCCTCACTGTGGTTTGCACTGTTGTCAGAAACCTAACTAGGTCCTCGCTGTGCTCTCACTGTTGCGAGGGTTGGCTTATGCGACAGAGCAAAGGGGAGGCAAAAGGTCAATATGTGAACTTGGCGCCCCATTCTATAGATGTAATGGGTCAGTGTAGTTTTTCTTGCATCTCTGAAGATAAAGGACCTAATTTAATTGCTTGGTGTGTTCACAGACTATCAGTACTGGAGGCCAATAGTGGGATAGGGCGGGTTCCGTTTTCCTGTGTGTTTGTCAAGATAAAGCAATTGTCTTTCAATCTTATAATTCTGAATGGTGTTTCTAACGTGTACGGATAGATCGAGGTACTGGATGCAAAGCTAGGAATAACTCTTTCAATAAAACAATATATAAGTTGTGAAAGAAATAGTTATGTGATCTTCCTTGCCATTTGATGTTTTCAAAAAGTTATTGCTTGATATGTTTTTTACATTTGATTATTTAAACTCTTATGGTATTTTCTCGATAAAATCATAGATATTGTTTCCTATAATATCTAACATCAAAACCAGTACGTAGCCTCTGAAAGACATGGAGATAACAATATTACAAAGGCATATGCTTTTCAAGCTAAAATGAACTATATTGCATTATGGAGAAACCTTGAAGCAAAGTAGCAAAAGTGGCTATATGGAGGCTCATCAATAGTCATTGTCCATTAACGAAGTAAAGTCCTTTGATACCCTTAGGGTAAGGAGATTCTTGTTATGTCCTTTGCTGCGATCTATTTGCTGATCCCAATCAATTCTTATCCTGAGGCAAAGTAGGCAAACGTTCCAAGTTATTGTCCTTCTATCTTTTTCTAGTATAAAATGACTACAAGTTTGAATACTGGCAATGGAAAACTCGTTCTGCAAGATAATGGGTCTGCAGGAGAAATCAGTATTGGAGGATTTTTTTTATGGTCTATTCTATTGGACCTCGTTTAGTATTAATCAAAAAAGTTGCAAATCTTTTCGACGTTGATAAACGGTTCATACTTGTAGCCAAATGCAAAACAGAAAAGAATTTGGTTGAAAACTCAAAAATGTGAAAGAAGTGCAGATCATTTGAGTCGAACATTAGAAGAACGGAAAGGTAGATAGAATCGATATTTTGAATCAATAGTGGTCTTTCATAGGAACTTGGATTTGGATCTGTATCTTATCAATGAATATGATAACCTGTATTTAAATGTAGAACAGGAGAAAGAGGAGGGATAGTTTGGGAAAACGGTTTGAGTTTCATTTTGAAAACTGCCCTTCACCTAACAAGACAATGAATATGAGGAATGTATAAAATCAACTGTATATTAAATGAACAGAGAGAAGTTAGTGGAATTAGTAACTAAGCAAGTATGATGAAACAATAATTGAGAGTATTAATGATATTGAAGGAAGGCCCTAGAATACACCAGACAAGCCAAATCTATACAGGTAAAAGGAAACATGTTGAAATATACAATGGTGACAGCATGAATACTACAATGAACATTACGAAAAACACAAATTTATACTCTCTCACACTACTTGTAGCCAGCTATATAGTAAATTGTTGACGACATCAAGAAAAATGAAGTTTCTTTATGAACGAGAAATGTTCATCTATTTTAGTTATATTCTTAAAACTCAACGAGAATAGGGAAGTAAGTTAATTAGAATTTTTGAAGGCTAAATTGAAAGGCTATTCTCTATTGGAAAATAATTATGTGTATATCAGTGATACACACAGTACATCTTCATTCTATTCTTTTGTGAGAACTAATTATGAACAGATTTACACCAAGGAATTATTTTGGCCCCCACCTCTGGGAAGTAGAAATGATCTGGCACCCCGATCTCAGCATGCACCTCAGCATTCTGAAAGCAAGATAGAATTGCGGCATCTTTATCAGACAGCGTTAAAAAACGTCAATCCATCTAAAAATGTTGTTAAAAACGTCAATCCATCTAAAAAGTTATGTAAAAAAACGTCAATCCATCTAAAAGTAAAAGTGTGTGTTAAAAAAACGTCAATCCATCTAAAGGTCTTAGTGAAATCATAACTTTATATAAGGCAGTGTATTAATACAATATTTCTTATGAGATATGTAAAGGATATGAGATGAAATGCTATGGACATTGTTTCCTTCTTGCATGATACTGACAGTTGTAAAGGGATAGAAGATGGAGTGATGGCTTTCATAAACTAGACGGCGCCATACAGTGAGTTTCCCACGAAAACAGTATGTAGATCAGTTCTACTGCTCGTATTTCACCCGATAACAATACAACAGCTTACCTTTTTATCTGCTTTTCCATGGCCTTCAGCTTTCTTCATTTTCCTCCTGAAAAAACAGAAAGGTAGAAATGAGAATGCAGGCACTTTTTGTATAAGGACAATCCTCACAGAAAACCTAATCAAAAAGATACATGTGTTGCACGCTTCGGGAATTCCTGGTGAGTAATGTAAAATAAAGTTTTTAGTTATAGTTTTTTTGTCAAATCATTATTCAGATATCTGCACCAAACTTGAAGCATTCCAAGCGAAGTATGGTATTTGAAAATCAAACTTTTGGGAAAAGTGGAAAATAAAGAGCAAGATTTTAAATCAGCATATTTTTGCAGATGTAATTTTGTAACTTGTCCAAATTAGGGAAAGCTTACTGAAGATGTATTATCTATTTTAACACAATTTCTACTTTCTACTTTTATTTGTTCTTTATTTTGCCACTCCTAAATTTAGGGGCAAAAAGAAATAAAAAATGAATAATAGAAAGTACATTGGCATTTTGTGCCAGACCAACCGTTGCATCAGCTATAAATGTTATAGGAGGGTACTTTCCATACTATTGAGCCACGTGCATCACAGACTGTGATGCACAGGGCGCATTGAGTGCAAGGAATAAGGGTTTATCAGTGTCACACTATTTACTTTGTTATGCATCAGTGCCCAGTATTTATATTGAGGCTTTACTCAGGCTACCCATGACCTTTAGAACAGGGACATTAGAACAGCATCATGTTTCTGACCCAACATCAATGAAAGATTATGCCCTCTTAGGCATCCACCTGGGTAACCCAACTAAACCATGCCCACTTAGAGGGAGGGATATTCGATTCAGCAAGTGACAGGGATATGAGTTACATAGTGGCATTAATGTGATTAAATGAGTATGGAAGGGGTGATTATCTGAGTGGCAGGGAAGTGACTGAGTGACAAAAGCATGATTAACTGTGGCAGGGGTGTTATTTACAAATTTACAAATGTGTGATCAACAGAGTGGCAGGGATGTGATTGACTGAATGGCAATGATGTGATTGGGTGAGTGGCAGGGATGTGATTGACTGAATGGCAATGATGTGATTAACTGAGTGGCAGGAATGTGATTAACTGAGTGGCAGGAATGTGATTAACTGAGTGGCAGGAATGTGATTAACTGAGTGGCAGGAATGTGATTGGCTGAGTGGCAGGAATGTGATTTGCTGATTGGCAGGAATGTGATTAACTGAGTGGCAGGAATGTGATTAACTGAGTGGCAGGAATGTGATTGGCTGAGTGGCAGGAATGTGATTTGCTGATTGGCTGGGATGTGATTGACTGAATGGCAATGATGTGATTAACTGAGTGGCAGGAATGTGATTAACTGAGTGGCAGGAATGTGATTAACTGAGTGGCAGGAATGTGATTAACTGAGTGGCAGGAATGTGATTGGCTGAGTGGCAGGAATGTGATTTGCTGATTGGCTGGGATGTGATTGACTGAGTGGCTGGGATGTGATTAACTGAGTGGCAGGAATGTGATTAACTGAGTGGCAGGAATGTGATTGGCTGAGTGGCAGGAATGTGATTTGCTGATTGGCTGGGATGTGATTGACTGAGTGGCTGGGATGCGATTGACTGAGTGGCAGGGATGTGGTCGATTAAGAGACAAAGGTATGGTTAACTGAATGGCAGGGAAGAAGTTAAGTGATTAGCAAAAAAGTGATCAATCAGTTTACAGGAATGAGTGATAGGGCTTTGATTGAGTAACAAGAATGTGATTTATTTTGTAACAATAATGTGATAAACAGATTAACAGGAATCTAAGTGACTAAGTGACAAGGCTGTGACTAACAGACATGATTAGCTAAGTAGCATGTATCCAATCATCTAATTGTCAGAAAGTCGGTAGCAGGGGTGGGATAGGCAGATAATAGGGATATAGTTAGCTAAGTGAGTGAGGTAGGATTAGGTGGCTGGTAGATATGTTATCACAATATTCATATGATGAAGATGTGATAAAATGAAACAGGTTAATGAAGAAACAACAAGCTTCAGTTTTCAAGGCTTCAATCCACAAGGACCCAAAGCAATTTATGTATTTTAGGATAAATAAAATGGAACAACTCTGAAAATATTTTCAGCAGACCTGAGGATAATTTCGAACAGAAATACCACCTGCCAGAAAGCTTTTAGAGGATGAGACCTAACGAAGATCAAAGGCGCAATAATCCAGCAACATTCACTAAATAAAGAGCCACTTTATCACTTTACACCGACACTAACTCACTGAAGAGGATACTAACTGAATCTAAGGACTCTAAAACCAAGACATCCTAGGGCTAATCTTTAAATCTTCAAGGTGCTGTCTTGAATATAAAGCAAAACACCTAGCCTCCTGAGGTTGTTTGAGCTCAGGATGGTTCCACCAATATGAATAAATTCAAAGGCCATGCCTTTGGCATTATGTTCTTGTGTTAAGTTTTAATAGATTTCTAAGAACCATCTAAGTAAATTCAAGTTTTAAAGCGATTCTTTTCACCCCAGGCTAAACATAAAGACAAATACGTGCTCTCGAAATAGATTGACTTCCTCTTAGGACAACAATTTAAAAGTCTAATGACACATTTTGACAATTCATTCATTTGACAATGTTTCCAGTCTTGTGTGAGAATTTTGAAGATCTTAAAAAATAAATTTAAATGAGTCTTATTTAGGGTAGAAAGTTTAATTTACCTAAAAGCAGTTTGATACGATACAATGAATTACTTAGGTTATGATCATATGGTATAATGAAACTGTATGAGATGTTGTGCATAATTATGTCATTATATACATTGCAGTAATATGATTACACTTACTCTGTATTAATTCTTTACTTGAACATACCATTAGAAGTTGAATTTGTATTTTGAACACTTGCAGCTCTATCAATAATCCCACCAGTCTATATACTAAAGGCAACAACTTATGTTTAAAAGAAAACACGCATTTGATGCAAACAACTATACTACAAGCAAAACTGGAAATGATTTCTGATGTGGTTTCTCTGTTAGAGTTTTCCACAAAAAAAACCCACAACATAGCACACTCACTGAAACATACGATCCCTTTTCACCAACATTACTTAACACTCACAACTTGCCTTCGCCTTTGTGCACTGGGAATCGGTCACAAAAAACACTTTTCATTATGGACGATGCAAAATCACAAAGTTGGCCCCTGAGAACAAACTAAACAAGTCCATTGATGTGTTCTTGCCCACCCAGGTGGCGCCATGGAGGACTGGAGGCAGATGGAGGCCTAGTCCTTTCATGACCCAGATACCTCTTGCATAATAGGTCCTTACACCCACAAGAGGCCATGGCTACTAGTGGTCACCTAAAATCTGTAAGGAAATTTTTATTGGCCCTCTATAAATGGCATGGGGAACCCCTTTGATGGTTGTTGGGCTGCTGGCTGGTTTATGGTCCTATCTGCCATAAACCAGTGGCCCCAAAGCATGCTGGGATACAGGGTGGAATTCCCACCTAAATGGTTGCTAGGTAACAGTCCTAGTTTGAGCACCTAGCGGACTTGGATGTAACTACAGTCTAACAGAGGCCTTACAGGGGCCGCCCGGAGAAGGGCAGAGGGCATGGAGGAGTGGGCTGGAGGGTGGCCTAAAGCATTAGTGAATTAAGGCCAGACCTTTTTACTGTTCTGTGCCTTGTAGCTTTCCCGCCATATAGTGATGGAATCAGAGAAAAAATATGTACATGGTGGGGGATTGCTGAAGGGCAAAAGCAAAGGTTTTACTCTGAAAGACAATTGTAATGCTGAACTAGTTTTATTTTGACTTAGAGCAGGAATGTAACTATACATGACTAAAAACTGAAAGATGTTGTTGCTGGAAGTTGCCAGCATATTGATATTTATGTTAAACTAAGGTAATTACTGTAGTTTTGCAGCAAAAAATCAGTATTGTATAGATTTAACTGCAGGGAGAAGATACGAAATATGAAATGAACAGCTGTAGATGTTCATTTACTTTATATTGTGTAATAAATAAAAAATAGTCATAATTCTCTAATAGTTGTCACGGTTGCAGGTAGCTCCAAAGTGCCACGTAGAGCTTCATTTAAAAAAAAAATGATTAAAGGCCAACTAGACTTTGCAGAAATTTATTGTACTCACCCTCACATTCTTTTCTGGAGTTTAATCCTTTCTCTATGCCAGATGCCTTGAGGTATCACAAGCAAAAAGAGGCCTGATGCCTGGGGGCATCACCAACATAATACGCCAGATGCCTTGAGGCATCTTTTCTATATTATATCATAACAGTATCATTACAGTTTCAAGACACTGAATCAACCACAATGTGGTACCTATCAATACAAGTTTTGAGAGCAGTGTATTATATTATATGTAATGTGTCAGAATGCCATTATATTTATATTTACTATTATAGTAAATTAATAGTAAATATAATGGCATTTCGACATACTATTTTGCTATTTACTATTATAGTAAATAGTGAATATAATGACACTGTGACACACTACATATAGTTGATTGACCGAGTTTAAATCCTGAAGGAAATCTTCATGGCATACGGAAAGGGTTAAGTATTCCAAAAAAAAGGTCTAGGCAATTACATTTTTCCTTCATGGTAACTACACCACAGGCTCTCCTAAACATATTTTACTTTAATGGAACAATACCAGCCTGGAGGCCCTACCTACAGATAGCTACCTATCTACCAATCTGTCTCCAGGCAACCAATACTCTCTGGAGGAAGCCTTCCCCACCACTGGCAGCTCACGGATTACCCCGTGATAACACCCCCCTGGGTGACCCCTGCCCTCCAGGGTTCATAAACACAGGAGGAGGAATCCATTACTGGGCTGACCCCACTGCCCCACAAGCCCGGCAGACAATACTTTGTCTTTCCCTATAGCCAAGGCCGCCCGGTGCTGCGATAGTATAGAATAGCATCACGCGAACTAGTGTGCGAATCTGAAAGTCCACCGGGCCAAACGATTGGGGAAAATCTGTAATATTCTGTTTGTTCTTACTTGTTTGAGAAAATCAAAGATTTGGGGAATAATTTCAGGGCAGTACCCAGCCCTAAAATCTGAGGTAGTTTGGGGGAAAGTCTGAGGGGGTTTCAAGCATATCTGAGGGGGTTCAATGTATGTCTCAGGGGGTTCATAATAATTCAAAAGGGTCCCAATAAAGTTTTAGAGGGTTCCAAATGAGAATTCTTACCAATTAATTGATAATTTCGGGCAGAAGCCAGACATAATCCGAAAAGGCGATGGGCACTTATCAAAATGAAAATGTGGTAAATACTTCAAAATTGAAAACTGAACATTTAAGGAAGCAAAACAGATGGTTGCACTGAAGTAGCTAAGGAGTTACAGGTAGCCTTGAAAAGAACAACCAAATCTACCAACATCAAAAAGCCCCTGTCATCGCCGTTGACAACCGAATTTCTCTGGTTTATTCAGGCTTTAGTGTTTATGTAGTCTGCAAATGCTTTCAGAATATAAAGAAATACTTGCTTTGTTTGATAAGTACCATACGTATTTACCTGCCATATTTGTTATTCTTATTCAGACCAGAAGCTTCGTATCATATACCAGCAAAGTCTACTAAGCCCATACAGTGGGAATCCGACTCGGCTATCTCCTTAAGGGGCTGTGTAAGATTACTGTAAAGACACGACAAACATGTAAGGCAGAACCTGAAACCGCATCAGGAGAGGAAACACGCACTTATGTCAGTTTGCCTTCCGTTCTACCTGAACAGGGAAATGCTGAAGTCCCCTCACTCACAAGTTTTCTGCTTTAAGACGCTTATACGCTTTACAGAGCCTCATTGTGTCCGTTTTGAACTGTCAACATTTTTAAAAGGTTTATTTCATAACATCCATCAAGGTTTCCCCTGGTTTAAGAGGTATTACAGAAAGGTATAATAAAATGGGGTAGTAATGATGTGATTTATACAGTAGACATTCAAACAGGATGTAATAATTTCATAAAGATAATTATTTACAAACAACTCATGTGCAATTCTAGTAAGCCCGTATACTTTCAAAATGTAAATTTTTATAAAATGTAACAAATAGGTAAAGCTCAGAATTAAGTACATGCCTATAGTAAATCCTGATACCTAGTAAACATAGTATTCAACTTATTTCCAAATAAGCTGACATCTTCAAAATCATAACGGCGTTTATTACATGATCTGTGATTTTAGTTTATTTTGAAGATTGAAATATTTAGTTTTCTCAGAGACATACTGCATTTTCATCAAAACGACATTTTGTATTCAAAGGAACACATGTACTACCAGATTCTAGTTTAACACATTTGTTCCTAAAGTTAAAAACTAATGACCTCACTTCAGTATATGAAGTCAAGATTTAATAAATATAAACAAACCAATCACTTCATATTGTCTGGACGTCGGTTTCGAGTGGTTTGCACTCTTCCTTAAAAAGGGGAACTCACTGAGCTTTTTGTTAAGAAACTACTGTCCCCATTCAGAGATGCAATGCAATCATAGAATCGCTTGGATAATACCTGACCTTTCTAGAAAGAGGTCAAAGGCATTGCATGCATGTATCGCTGTGAATCGCTGGACATCGCTGATTTCAATCAAAGTGTTGCCACTGAGCGATCCCTTTTGACTAGTCGTTTCAATCATGTCGACGAACACCATCAAAAGGCGACAACTGCTCTGATCGCCTTGTGGGTACCCCCCTTTAAACACGTGAAATAAACCTAGATCAAAGTGGTGCGTTCGAGGAACCAATAGAACACTGGTTATTGACGAAAATACCAGGCAAATTGCGAAATGATTGGCTAAGATACCCCCTTACAAAACTTCCAATACAACTCTCAATATAACTTATAAGCAATGTCAGATGAATAGTAAGCAATTTCTTCCGTAACTGTAGCCAATCCATTACTTTCAATCCCTCCTTTTTCCTCAGAAGACCACACAATAGTATCAATTTACATTACTCCTGTCACAGTGCCACTCCTACCACTCATTAAGCCTAAAACGACCCAAATTATGCCTGAAACAGTCCACTTTAGGCCTGAAACCACCCACTTTAGGCCGGTCCCTAACTGCTCGCCAACACGCATCAAATAGAGGTGCAAATTGGGCTGTCAACTTGGCGCTGTCCAAAGACTTATTAAGACCTCACCCCTGGGGGGGGGGGGGGGGTACTCAGTATATGAAGGTAGATACCAACTACGAAACTACAGCCCCCCCTTTCGGGGATTTCAGAGCCCCCAGAAAACATACAATACTTTGACAGCCCCCCTTTTTCCAGGAAAGCCCATGGACAGCCCCTAAAGAATAGCATTTACCGACAAATTTCTTGGTCACAAGCTGATTTCAGAATGTTTTAACTTATTCAAGACCCATTTTGAAGGCATCTAATAACATAAAATTGAGTTTGATGTTATATTGATAAATATGATAATATTGACAGCTTTCCCAAATGGTGGTTTGTTAATATGACAGCCCCCCCCTTTTCAGCCAAATTGGTGATTGACAGCTACAGCCCCTTGCGGGTCCGACCGCAGTTGGTACCCATTTCTAGACCAAGTACCCCCTTCCCCGGGACCTAACCCCATCATACTAAACCTCCCGGAGGTGTCAACGCCTCGGCCCCTTGGTGAGATGGTGTCACGCAAAACGGTGGTAAATACAGGCTGCAATATTAACCACAGCAATTGATCTTGATGCAAAGGAAAAGAAAAACGTGGCGTCCTTTATTTGGTGGTGGTTTGTGGTAACATTTGGCTCTGAGGCGATGGTAATTAATGAGTAACAAATAAATAACTTTACAATTTGTGTGAATAAGTAAATACTTTTGCTCATTTAAAGTGGCAGCAGGAATTATGGAGATAACATTGCTCTTTGTTCAATGGCCGTTTGACTTGTCTTTTATTGTTTCATCCCTATTGCCACTTCTTCTGTATAGTTATAGGATATGAAAAGTATGACGCAAATTTGTGAAACAGGAAACGTGTAATTATTGGCCTGACCGGTTGTACTGCTATTATTTCTTGGTACATGTAATTTTCTAAAATTACAAAGTTTATCCATAGGACGCGGATTTTATTCTAATCTTTTAACTACGACTTAACATTCTAAAATCATTTTCTTCAAAACCCACAGAAAAAAAAATTGAACAATGACATCATAAAATTTTGATTCACAAAAATTGTGCAGTGCTTTCTAATTGACTAAACCATGGTTAGCACTTACAGCTTTTAATGATAAAATGGCATAACACTCTTTTTCTGTCAGTGGAGAAACTTTTCCCTTGACTTGTTCAACCTACGTTTTTGAAAATACTTTCCTCAACAACGATAACTGTCTTTCAGATCGTCCAAATTGAGCCCCTTAAATGCTACATAACACCACATGAGCTAGTCACTACAGCCAGAAAAATTGCTCTGCCTATCTTACAAAAAGGATGACCGTATGCAGGGATAAAGGCTGACATGTGAAAGGTGGGTGTGATTCCCATCTGGTCCTTGCTGCCTTTGACACCCTGGGTGATTGATCCTCCAGTAGGATACTGGAGGAAGGATACCCAATCACCTGCAAAGGTCAGCGGTTATCAATAGTGGGCAGGCTTATCAGACGGAAGGACTCTCTACTGGTAAGGGGTAGAGGCCCAGGGCCTATGTGGCCATCTTTTATCTGAAAGCTACTGGGAATTGTTCAATAAGGCATAGGACAGACAGAGTGCCTGTATATAGCAAGGATATTCACGTGGAAAATGTTGATATTTTGAAAAGTATTATATAAAAGACACATATCTATCTATCTATCTATCTCTCTATCTATATATATATCTATATATAACCTTAAAAAACTTTTAATTTTATATCTTTTTTTTAAATTGATATTATTATTTTGTCGTCTACTGAATAGTTTGATATTCCAGGCATTTCAAGGTTATGTATCTTTGATATAGGATCATTATTCGTAATCATCATTCTAGTTTAAATATAATGATATGTATAACTGACTAAACTTAAACACCTGCTAAAAAGGGATGGAAGTACGTGTAATGGGTGCTATATCCATTACGATTCGATATATTGTATTGCCTGACAATTCTTTTTCTGTATCTGTCATAATAAATAGTTTTGTGCTTTTGCAACCTAACATGTATGTAATTTCTAAACTATGATAGTTATTGCAGATATTCTATTACCATCTCCCATCTTCTCAATGTGTGTCTGACTATAAAAAGATTACCCTTTGCATTACAAGTTTTGATGGGTTACCGTACACTAGGGCAATATTGAATGCATTTTTGAAAGCCATCACAAGTACTTGAAACTCCATCTTAATCGATTGTTTAATTGGAAAACTTCCATTCATTACATTGGCTCCCATTGGTGGAGGAAAAAACTATTGAAAATGCAAATGGTTGCTTTTTACTAATATCTAGCCATGTCAGTGTTGCACTAATAGGGTGGCATTATTTTATCTAAGCTTCAGTGTGTAACTGATATGGGATGGCCTATTCATTTCAGCCACCTTGAGTATGTATAACCAGCATGGGATGAGCCTGGAGCCTATATTCCACATGGCGATTTTGCTTCTGATTTAAGAAGTCGTCAATGGCAATTAATGTTAAATATACACATGTTATATATCACTAGAAATGTTATACACTTCTCTTTCTAATGATATAATATAGAATGTATGATGCTTTGCCATATTTACAGAGAAAATCAAACAGATACAGAATCGCTAGCAACACAATCGGTATCCATAATTATAGTCTTAATTTGTCAACTTCCAATCTGTAACCAACATGGAATGAACCTATAAAGTAAACCATGACACTTCTAATACAAAAAGTGACAATGTCTTTTAAACATAGAAAAAGAAACACTATTGCTAAAACACTCAAATATGCATTTGAACAAGCATATAGCTCCCCAAGCCAAGGGGCGATCCAGCTCTTAGTATCAGCCTCACCATTTAATATACCAATTTGACTCATTTAAGTGTGTGTGTGGGGGCAAAATTTAGTTTTGCAAAGAAAAGAACTTATGAAAAAGTAGAACCAACCCAAAAATTTCACATGTCAAAACCATGCAAAGTAGTTAGATAAGTAAACAGTATTGGTTGATTTGGTTGTCTCAACTAAGTTATTTTCAGTATACATGTTTACCAAATGACCATTCACTAGGGTAATTGTTTGTATAAGATAAACAGTGTAAGCATCAGTAAAACACCCATGCCCCAAGGGCAACATGTGCCAGATCAATTGCCCCCAAGGGCATCATGTGCCAGATCAATTAACACACATGCCTTCCTAATTGTTGATAAACAGTCTGGGCCTTTGATCTACTGAAACCTGGAAATGCTAACATAAAAGCAGCAAGAACATTTAAATTCACTAACAAAAAAGGTTCATTTATCATGCTGTGAGAAAATAGTTTGTTTCAGTATGCCCAAGTTCAAACGTTGAAGTGTTTTCCAATAGTGCTTTTATGTTTTCAATAAAATTGTACAGTAAACTTTACCTCCGAATTTGGTGACAAAATGACATTACAGACAGCCAATACTATAGGAAAACCACTGTCCAAAAAGGTCTTTTGTGACGTCACAACTACACTTTCTGTCTTGGGTCACTCAAGGGCTAGTAAGGGGCTCCTGGGGGATCGCCCCTTAATAGATCCTAGCTTAAGCCTAAAACATTGCACCCTTACTATTCGGACCTGCGTCATCATTAGGCCTAAAATACTGCACCCCTACGAGGATTCAAGCCAGCAGCTTTCTATATGATAGTGACAATGCTAACCACTGCAGCACTGATGAGGACCAGGGGTTACCGTTGGCTGGTTGCTAGCGTTGATAATTATACCAGTGTCTAGACACCACATACTGTAATATATTATTCTGATTTGGCACCTGTACCATATGCAATTTGAGTGTTGTCTGGAGTGTACTTGCTGTTTTAACCTAATTCTAGAAAGAAAGACAGTTTTTCCATGGGTAGGAGGAAACGATATACATTTCTATGGACCCGATGTCTCGTCTATCAGATTTTGTTATTCACGAGTTCACTTTCAGATTTTAGAGGGTCAAATTCCCAGTAAAACCTGCATAAAGATTCAGTTACACGCTCATCCGACACTCGTGCTACAAACAATTTTCATGGTGTTTGTTTATTGAACCAGTATGTAGCAAATATAAATTTCTGTACCATCATGACAGTTCTTCTTTTTCTGTATTTTTGAAATTGTGACTGCAACTGCCATGGCGTATGCAAAGTCAACTGACCAGAGGTGCTTTGTTGATCTACACACTTCCTATAGAGGGAGATACATCAAAATTCTGATATTCAAATGCCATAGGAAAAAAGAACACAAAGGAGCTGTGTTTGCTGACCTGCAAGGAGGCCGACCAAAAACTATTTCTCCCCACCACGGATAGCTTATTTAGTGTAGTGTACCTGCAGACTAGCCTAAATCAAGATGCATTCTGGGAAATATGTAGACAAGTCACAAGGCTTAAGTATAGAATTTTTCAAAAATAATGGCATAAGTTTGGTTTAAAATAATGGAAAACTAGTATTGACTATTTTTCCATTTCATACCTATGAATATTTTCATATTTTCCAAGTTGGTTTGAAAATTCATCATGCATGGATATACAGCAAATATTTGTAAATTTTCTATAGTTTTCCTATAGTTTTTGTCTACAAAATCTGTCCAAATTAACCTGCAGGTGCCTAAAATACAGCAAATCAGCTATCCGTGGTAGCGAGAAATTAAAAATCCGTGAATGAAATTGACATAGAAGTTTATGAATTGTGTTATCATTGAAATTCTAAATTTTCGTGGGTGTGGAATTTTCTTTAATATTACTTTTTGTTGAATTACACCCCAGGCTAGAGATCTTTAAGACATCAGAGAGCAGCTCACCTCATCTTGAGCATCCGGCGGTGGACGCACTCGGCCTCGCCCGTGTCCACGTTGACCAGACACACCTGACGCCGCCGACACTTGAGGCTGGAGCAGCCGTCATCGTCTGGAAACACCAGAGAAAACAAGGGACATTAAAGTCTAGTTATTGAGTATATGTAACTGGTGTAGCATGAGCCTATAATTTGTCCAACTTCCGATCTGTAACCAATAATTATGTAATGCGCCTAAAATTTAAACCACCACACGCAAATATTAAAAGCAGCCGTCATCGTCTGACAACACAAGAGAAAACAGGGGTATTAAAGTCTAGTTATTCAAACCTAGAGTATCTGTATAGCATTAGCCTAATTTGTCAAACTTCCGATCTGTAACCAATACTTATGGAATGCGCCTAAAATTTAAACCATATGACGCCAATATCAAAAAGTGACAATGTATTTGACTTGCGATTTCGAAAATCGGCAGTGTTAATAAGTGATGATTATAAATTATATCATTAGAAAGGATTCTGAATTCCATTTCAAATGAGGTTTGCTGTCTTATTTCAAAGTTCATGGCAGTCAAAATAGCCTATTCTATTGGAATAACGGTCTAGGGGAAGAGAATTTTCAAATATACCAACATTGAATTAAGTTCAACTTTATAAACCAAAAGCCAGGAACGTTTTCACAAGCATCCCCAATAACAAGCATTACGTAGTTGCACGAGCCAACCCATGAAGAGACGAACTAAATAACTCTTTAACCAGGGCACCACCAGGCAATGCAGCCCCAAACCTTGCCCATTCCCACCAAATAGGTGAAGTTAAAAAGGATGGGCCAGCACAACTGGGGAAGTGGACTGCTGCCAGAACTTTAAATCCCACTGGAGGAATAAACAGCCTGGAGAAGCCCCAGGGTAAGGGTTAAGCGGGAGCCTGAACTACAGGAGCACCTCAGGGCCAGCAGCTCCGAGCAGCTCCAGGTTGGTATTTGGCTAGACTGTAGTAACGTCCAAGTCTGCTAGGCGTGCAAACTACGACTGTTAACCCACAACCATTTTAGGTGGGAATTCCATCCTGGGACCGCTGGTTTATGGCAGGAAGGACCATAAACCAGCTAGCGGTCCAAGAACCATCAAAGGGGTTCCCCATGCCATTTATAGAGGGTCAATAACAGAATTCCTCACAGATTTTAAGTGACCACTAGTAGCCATGGACTCTTGTGGGTGTGTGGACCCATTATGCAATAACTAACCTGGGTCAGAATGGACTAAGCTTCCAGCAGTTCTGGGCAGTTCCAAGCTGGTATCCGGCGTCTGTTTTAGTGCTCCCCTAGCAGGTTTTCTGTCACCCCAGGACCCAGCGGAATGGGCCGCCTGTCGCCTCGGGTGGCCATCTTACCGCGGGGAGCATGCATTATTGAGGGCCGGGAGGACGCACCAGGGAGGGTTCATTATTTATAAAATTAGCAAGCGGAGTGTGGAATTGCAGTCTGGGACTGGTGGTTAAAATGCTGATTGTATTGTTTGGGAAAAGTGTCAGTTGCGCGTTTGATGTTTGTATTTAATTTTCTGTTTTGAATGGTCTTATTTTAAGTTTCCAATGCCTTCAATTAGGATTCTGCCAAATGGAGTGTTATTTGGCAAAGGGAAAAGCTTTCACCGTTAATTCAAAATTTGATTTGAAAGACCGCCTTTGTCTCTTTCATTTTTAGAAATAATCTTAAATAAACAAAAACCTTCAACATGATATCACACCCCCACCATTGCTTCACCAAATGGTCTTACTGCAAGAGCCGCCTCCGTTTATTTAAGACCCCATTCCTAAGCATACGTCCAGGTCGGAACACTCCTATAGGCCTATAGCAGTGATGGACAGCTATAGCAGTCACTTTAGGGGTGGCTGAGCCTATGATTTAAGGTAAAAATGCCCCAGCCTTAAGTACTGCGATATGCTTTATAAGAATGGGGCACGGCGTGGGCCTGTCAAAATGTCCCCAATAAAGAAGATAAATTCCCACAAAGTGTCCTACAAACATCTCATGATATAAGGTCCGTGAACAAAACTGCTCAACCACCAAGAAGAACCATACCAAGCTGGTAAAAGAACAAAAGGACAAAATGGCTCTCCCTTTTTCTATTCTGTCTATTGGCTGGTGACACACATTATTGTATGCATTAGCAATAACTCCTGGAGACAAAGGACTGTTGGATGTCATGGCTTCCACCTACTCACACAGCATGGCTTCCACCTACTCACACAGATTGGGTTCCACTAACCCATAAGGCTTGGTTTCCAATAACAAGGTTTGAGCTTGGCTTCAAACAAACCGTGTAGATTGGCTTTAACCATTTCACATAACATGGCTTCAGAAAGACTAAAAAGGCCTGGCACCCACAAACCAATGAGGCTTTTTGTCTAACAAACCCATAATGCTTGACCATCTAACATAGCTTAGCTTCCACCTTGTCATAAGGCTTGACTTCCACCAACCCACACAGCCTGGCCTCCATCAATCGACATAGCAATGATTCAAAAATAAACAAAACTGCTTAACCCTCTCACATTCTTTGACTTCCACCTTACCACAAGGATTTGCTTCCACCTACCCACAAAGTTTAGCTTCTACCTTACCACAAGGCTTGGCCTCAACCAAACCACATGGATTGGCTCCTACCAATCCACAAGGCCGTGTTTCTAAAACAAACCACCCAACATTCTTTTACTTCCACTATGTCACAAGGCCTTGCTTCTACCAACCCAAAACACTTAACTTTCACTTGCACTAGCCTACACAGCTTGGCCTACACTAACCCATATTAATTGTTTCCAACCACCTCATAAGGCCTTGCTCCTTAAAGGAACTATACTGCTCAAAAGTCCAACATTCTTTGGCCTCCACCATGCCATTCTAATATAGGTTTGGTTGCCGTAAAGCCACAATGCTCGACTTCCACCAACTCCCACAGCTTGGCTTCCACCAAATGACATGGTTTATTGGCTTCCATCAACACTATAAGGCTTATCTACAAGCAACTAATAAGGCCTTGCATCCAAAATCAATCAAACTTCTGAAAAGTCTCACATTATTTAGCTTCCACCCTGCCACTAGACTTGACTTCCAACAAACCCAGACGGTATTGCCTCCACCAACTCATATATCATGGCTTCCACCAATACATCCTACTTGGCTTCCACAGTCCACATACACCCTCACAGCCTTCTGGTTCAGGCATCCTCATCGTTTCATCCTCTCTCCCTCCTCATGAATCTTTCACCAGTCCCAGACTCCAACTGGAGCCTCTGTTCTCCCAACATATATCTCAGCTTGTTCTCAGTTGGAGTGTATGTTTGAAGTGAACGTGCTTGGGAATGTAGAATACCATCATGTCTGAGTTGAGCCACAATAGATGTATAGGGGGCTCCAGCCTTTGTAGACTATGCTGAGTATGGGGCAGGGCTATTCAAAGGGTCCTCAGGATGCATTCGCTCTCTGTGACATCGTTCCCTGTGATTGCAGAACGTTGGAAATATTAGATAATTGTAAAATCGCCAAGTCGCACCCGCACTTTGCATTAGTTGACAACATATCAAGCTTCTTAAATCTATATATGGAAAGCTTTCCCATGCTAATTGCAGAATAGGATTTTGATAAGTGGAAAAACGTTTCAGTAAGCATGGAAAAAATAAGAGGATAAAGGAAACCAAATGCTTTTAGCAGGCTGTTTAGTTTTACACAGAAAATTTGTCCCTCCATACAGGGCGATTTTTAGAGTTTCCCCTGTTTTGTTGGGTGGACAAAACGAAGAACCCGACACAACCAAATGCTTTTAGTCCCAATAAAATGGAAATTGCACTCATTATCTCAAAGGTGAACAAATGTGAGTCAATTGAAATAGGATTGTTTTAACAACCGCCCCATCGCGCCATTACCAACTATTCAAAGCTGCCTCCTTCATTTATTGTCCTGTGGAAATTTAAAGCAACCCCAAATTACATCTCACAAAAGAAGCTGTCACTTCTGTCACGTCCAATAAAACAGTCAACTCCTCCTCCTACCTACATAAACAATGACAATCAAGGCAAGGGCTGTGTAATAAGAAGACGACTCAAGGTTACAATTTCTCAGCTCTTAAAGTCCCACTCACTCTGGCCGACGAGGCCCACTGCAATTTGTCGATTTGTGAATGTTGCACAATACCCACTAGGCAATTTTCACCGAGTCGGCCGAATAATTGGCAATAAAATTGGCCGCTTCTAGGGGTAAAATCGGCCGATTCTAGGGGCAATTCATATCAAACATGCACATTCCAATATACTTTACTTACAGGCGATCATAAGAATCAGCTGATTCTAGTCAGTTGCCCATTGCCTGTCACCGATAAAATCGCTTAGTGGGCATGGGGCTTTAGTTTGTTGCTTTCATGTTGGATCTTTTCATGTGCGTTCCCTGCGATTCTATCGGGACATTACCTGCATTGCAAAAACGAACACATCCAATCGCATGGGCCTTCTCTCCAGTGTGAATAATATTTGTTAAATTTCAGCGGCCTGCGATCATTTTGTCGTTCCGTGTGGTATTTTCTCCATGCGATTTTTTTTCACAGCTCCATGCGACAAAGAAATTGTCCACTGCGAATGGGCCTCACCCCACCATATCCAATCTTTGCGATGTAACTGTGGTTCATGTGCATTGGCAGTTGGCACAGTACAAGGCAATAGGCTCTTAGCTTCGAGTTTCAGCCTTTTATCACACTTAAGTGACTAGGGAGACCATAGTCCCAGTGCCATAAGAGAGTCCTAATCAAATCGTGGGCTGGAGACAAAGGATATTTCCTCCTGTGGATGCCGTCTATTGCCCTCCCTGGTCTCTACTTCGCACCCCCTGGAGGAGGCTAAGATGGCGGATTTCACATCAAATTCTCAGATTGAGCCGGAGATTGCTATTGAAGAAGCTGATTTATGTATCATAAGGACAATCTTAATTCAAAACCCGGAATTTATCAATTCAGATTTGTACTAAATGTGGATGCTTATCTAAAATTGAACACGCTTATTACCTGAGACAAGTAAAATGTTTACAGGTTGTACATACGAATTAACGGAATTTTTAGTGATGTTAATTGTATATATATCTAAATAACTAGAAATGCTTAAGAAATATATGAGAATTTGTATGTAATTCAGAAGTGGCAACGTATATTCAGGGATGTATAATCACAAAACTTAGGCTTAGGTTTTACATTCACATTGCCAATACTATAGCATCATATTCAAAATAATTCTTTCCTCGTAATATCGAAACGTATCTCAAGTGCTAGTGCACTCAGTTCTATTTCAATATATTCCATACAAAGATCGGAATGTCGATTGGCGTAAACTATCGACTCTTTTGATTCAGGAACGCATCACTTATAAGGTTTGGGTTTCAGTTAAATATGTTGAAATAAAAGGCGAATAATCTACATTAATCTCTTTTCCGAGCTCTGTGGTGGAACCGTGAGAGGAAATCTATTTGTTCACTTGGAAAATGGAAGCAAATATGATGAAGGGTTTTGCACTCCCGAAAACCATGAAGTGTGGATGGTGAACATTAGGAGGGTGGTCGTTGGTAAATAAAAGAAAGCATGACACCTTCAAAACAAGGCGGGGGCGAATGCCTTAAAAAGTAGGATTAAAAAAGATGAAACATAATGCGGAGGGGTTACATTTCACACTCCTGCTTCATTGCCGAGTGGTACTTTTAATCACGCCAGCAAAACCAGACAAGTTTCTTTTCACAAACTTTCATTGAAAACTATTTTTCTTGCTCCTATTTTATTTCCATCATAATTTCAAAAGTTTAGCTTCAGATGTTTTCAGAAGTATTTTTCATGATGGTAAAAATTAGTTATTACTGTTGCTTGCGTGTAATAAAAGCATCTAAGGAACACTTTGCTTTAACAAGAGTGGATTTCAGTTAAATTCAAATTACAGAGGAACTTTAGATTAAAATAAGTTAGGAGAATCAGACTTTCAAAACCAAAAAAGTTAGTAATTATCTTACTAACAAGGAACAATGTCTATTTACGTGCTGTAAGGATCTACGTTTTCAAGTTCATAATCCTCTTTGTTGTGAGCCGGGTTCCTCTTCTTATACAAGGATTATTTGTCTCAAAAATGTGGTACAAAAGATGATGATGAATGTTGGAGGTTATGGTCCATTCAGCAATTGTTCAGCTGTATCAGGGCCAACTCATGGTTTTTGGGTTGTATAATGTACCATGATCGAATTTATGGGGGTGAGAATGATGGCAAGGTAATGGGGTGTAATAGTCAGCACCTGGGATCGAACCTTGGCCGGCCACGTGCAACGCCGACACTCTAGCCTCTACCACCCAACCCCCCTCGGTACAAAAGATCCTCATCAAACTCATTTTTTAAAAACAGAATTGAGTTAACCAATAGTAGGATACCACAGTCTGGTTGATGGTGGTATAAAGTGAACTAAATCCACTGACAATGTAGAATGAAAATGGTATACATCTTTGGAAGAGATACGTTTATTTTTTATCACCAAAATGATATCTTGCCTGAGGACGGACCAGAAATAGTCTTATGATATAATTACATAGGGCACCATAAGGTAACCATCGGAAGTCCATCTACTATTATAAATTATTATTTTCTCATGTGTATCACAAAGCGTCTATAGGTGTCTGCAGCAACAGACCTTTGGGAGAATGCAAAGCAAAAATATAACGTTATTATAACATTCTGTTTAGTTCTGCTTTGGTTCTTGTTACGTTATTTTGATGGCACCCAAAAAAACATCTTTAGAACCTAACATCGTGACATTGCAGTGAATTGTTATTGTGACATTCTTGTAATGTTCTTCCACATTATAATAACATTGTTCTCAACTTCACTAAATATAACGTTATCATAACATTCTGTTTTAGTAAGTTTCAACTTTACCCAAAATAACGTAACTGTTACGTGAAAATCGGGCAGGTTACAGTCTAACCAAAAAAGTATGGTTACAGAATCTGCTTGCCTGGGATCCCTCCCAAAGGGAAATCCCTCCCCAAGGGCACATTTAAAGGTCACTGCCTCCACAGTCAGCCGGTAAGAGGAACCTGATTGACAGCTCTATTCCCTGCTTTGCCCATGTTTCTTTAGGTCTGCCTCTTTGTTGATAGACTTCTAGTGGCGCGTTCATAATGTGTGTGTATCTGTGTGTTTGTGTGTGGGTGGCTGGGGGTGTGGATATAGGACTGCCACCCAAAGTCAGGGTGGCTGGAACTGTCGCTTTATTGCTGGAACCGTCGCTTTATAGCTCCTCGTTTTTGTTCCTTTCTTTGTAAATGTCCCTGAATCACAATGCTTTTAACCGATGATGCGTTTTCTTCTGAGAGCCTTTGTATCTCTCTATTTCCTTTTCATGTCTGACATTGTTCATCTATGTCTTTCAAGCCATACTTCTCAATTGTTTCATAAAGTAGGTCTTTGTTCTTTTCTACCATGTTGTCTCCAAGATTCCTGTTTAAGTTGAAATAATCAGTGGTGGATTTAGATGGGGGATGGGGATGAGGTTGGTAAGGGGTTGTGCAACCCTTCCATTATTTTTGGTTTGTGAAATTCTGCTTCTTAAGTAGAAGGGGTTCCTAAAACACCCTTTCACCTAAATTATTGTTCCGCCCTTGATGATTACTGCCTTACAATGAAGGTTTCTCCAAATTCTCAACAAACCAATTTGTCCCTCGTATTATGAAGCTGTATGTAGGAGAATGGCACTATCTTAATCATAATATCTGTGAGAAATGGTTCGTAAATGGGTCCTAGTTGTATTGTACAGCTCTGTGAGGCGTATAACCCATAAGTGCTGCACTAATGATTCTGTGGATGGTATTCTTTCATGAATGCTAAGGCACTTGAAATGACATGAGAAATTCTCAAGGGATCTTAGGCTGATGGACGCATTAACGATGGACCATTACACATGTAAGCTTCGTTCACACCCTGGGACTTCTCCTCTTAAGACAATCACGAGTTATGACAGCATTTGGGCTGAATTAGAAGGGAAACAGGACTTGGTTGTTAAGAACATTTGGGAGAGCGCTTATCTTCCAATGCTGCTTCACTGCTATTGTAATCTGGTATGCACTGGCGAGATGGGGATGATCCAATGGTATGAAGCAGGCTTAATATAGTACATAACGACGGTGGGTTGTTGAATGTTACTATCTTTTATCTGACAGTGAATTAATGTGAGCGTCTCTATTAAAATGTTGGAGAACAGACTCAATACCTTACCAAATATTATGCATGTGAGGAATTCACATTGAAACATCTGCAAACAGTATAAGGTTAGGATTGTTAAACATATTATCCGGATACTATACATCAAAAGTAGGATACAGAGTCTTGTAAAACCTAAGTTGTACAAGTTAGGGTTCGACATAAGGCTGTAACCCTGATCGTTGAACGTTGAGAACAGATCGATAAGCAGTACACTAATAGCACTGAACATTGAATTACACAACTCTGGCAAGGCTAGCTATTGGCCAATGGCCAAGGCCAGGCGACAAGTCCTACACATATAGCTCCCTGTTCTCTTTCCCACCACCTTACCACTCCCGTCACCACCAAGGCCTCACCCCTTCAGCCCCCCAAGTCTTCAGCCACCCATGTTTTTATCGACATGGTGTCGAGTTCCCACACAGATCAAAGGCAACACTCCGTCGATAGAAGATAAAGTTGCTAATGCAACAGGACACCCTGCTCCTGCCACGGCCTTCCTCTCTGCTCACTATACTAGCGCCTAGGGACACGTCGAACCTCCTAGTAGTAGAGCTCTCTTGTAAAGCCTGTATTCCACATACCGATTTTGATACTGGCGCTTCATATATATCATACATGTATATGTATATATGATATACATAATTCAAGGGAGACTTATAAAACCTTTTTACTGATATATAACATGTCAATACTTAATGGATATTACCCTTAAGCCCCATTCGCCCTGGGCACTTTGTCATTACGATCTGAAATATAATTGCTTCTTCTTGTATTTAGAAATTTTTGGAAAATATTTTCGTGGTTTACATAGGACCTATCAATGTATAAGGTTTTGCAACTATCTAATCAAATTGATTTTTTTTGCTTGCGATTTTAAGATCGCATTGAAAAATTGCCTAGGGCGAATGGGGCTTTACCGATTTTAAAAGAAAATCTGCAGAAATATCGCCATATGGAATAAAGGCTTAAGCCAGTGATCCACGATTCGACTGAACACCAAACAATTTTTTCTAAAACACTTTCCACATATTTAGAAATAATTATATACTTTAAGATAAAGATTCCCTTGGTGTCATAGCAATTGGGGCCTGATTGTTAAAGGTTGGTAATATGTGAAATGTTTTCAAGAGTGATCATATTATTTTACTAATTTCTGAAATCGGTTTAGATTTAAAATCGCCAAGTTGAATACCAGCTTTAAGCGGTGAGTACATCCACATTACCTCAGTGAGAAAATCTTACAGCGAGTCTCCGGCGTTATTCTCCCACCACCCCCCCCCCCCCTTTTTATTTATGAAAGTAAGAGTTCTGGTTCCTGTACAGCAGGGTCGTGCCTCCATCAAAGGATACTGAAGGGAGGCTATAATATTGAAAATCAGGGGTGGATACAAAATTTCGCAAAAAAAAAAAAAAAAAAAAAAAGGGGGGGGGTTTCTGTGTGTAGGTTAAGTACTGAAATGGCATGCATTTGTGTGCACGTGTGTGATGTTTTTTTTCTTTTTTTGCAAGTTTAAGTCCCCACCAAATGGGGTGTGGGGTGGTCAGGACCCCCTGGACCCCCCTGGATCGACCCCTGGAAATTGTGAAGTTGAATTCAAACAGGCGCTGGTGGTACGAGTTCCTCACTCTTTCTCAAGGACCCTACTTCAAAAAAGGGGAGAGATATCGCAGACGTGTACACAGATAAGCAATGTTTCAATATCATCCCGACCGCACCCATTTTCAAAGATCTTATCAGAACTTCCAAGACTAAAGTAAGAATCTTAGCTTTCAACTACTGTTAGCTTTTTGGGTGTGTCCTATAATACACTGCATCCCCTATGGCACTGTTCTATGATAAACTCATGGTGATATGAGAGAGAATACAGGTACTTCAAAGCAAAGACATATCTTATGTATCTTTATGTTCAAGGCAAAGGTATTCATATACATATAAAGCCTGAGCATTTTCAATGCCTTTGAACACTTGTAAGTGAAGGTGAAACAATTCTTCAATGAAAAGTTTCGACTTCTAAGGAGAAATACCAGAAGAAGCTAGTCCTCAATATGTATTGGTATATTTTTTCTTTATAACCATACAAAAAAACTAAGAAATTTTGACGACGTTTCAGTAACAGCCTATATTAATCTGGTAACAGTGCTACCAAAATCAGGCAAATCAGGAAAACCGAAAGTGGACAAAACAGGTCTGAATTTTACGACAATCATGCTACGCTCGACCCACTTCTCTGCCAAGCTTCCATATATAGGCTCCGCAGATGCTACAGTCCCTAAATACCTCCACATATAACCGATTCAGCCACCCTGCCATCTCTCATTGTCTGTTCTATAGGCTCAGCAGTCTCCATGGGCCACGTAACCGGCCGCAACCTCCTGCCAATCTCCCCCGAGACTGGCACCGCCTACCTACGGTGGCCCAAAAGTACAAATACTTTTTCTTGGAAGCTGAATCTTCTTCTTGTCTCGACAATTTAATCTTTGGTTTGTGTTCTGAACAGCTAAAACTTTGGGCTTACGCCAAAAAAACGGTTGAGTTTTTTGCCTAAAACCCTGAGTTTTGGACCTAAGATCCAAAGAGTTGAAGAACTAACAAAAGGGTTTTGGACTCAGATTCAGGGGAATGGAATATAAGATGAGAAGACAAAAGATTAGGGTGTGGAGACAAACAATTAATGTATGGAGATGAAAGATTTCTAAGGGGCCATCCACAAATGATGTCACACTTTTCCAGGGTAGTTTTAGAACCCACCAATCCCTCTGTCACACTAAATTTTCTGTTTTAAACACGAAAATAAGGGCAATCTCCAGTTAGTGTCACACTTTTCAACCTACCCACCCCCTAGCATGAAACATCATAATTATGTGGACGGTCCCTAAAGGTGCTGAAGTTAGGATGAGAGTAAGTCTGTACTTCTGGGCCACCGTACCTACCCCTTAATGTAGGCTCTCCCATTATGGGGAGTATAGACTGGCACGAGCATCTTTCTGGCTGAGGGATTTGATTCAGAGGGACATGCCCATTGGACTGCTATCCAAACCGCTCAGGGGTGGGGGTCTCCTGTTGACAGTAGCAATGTGGGCTCTCATGTGGAAACAGGGGCCTGCTGCTGCTTCTGATACACAGCTATTGGATCTGAGAAGAGGTGGGTGGAGGGGGAGGGGTGTTCTCTGTAATGTTGAAGGATACCAGCACTATTGGATCTGAGGGGAAGGTTTCACTGTTATGTTGAAGGATACTAACACTGTTGG
Organism: Lepidonotus clava; assembly: GCA_936440205.1. Classification (NCBI taxonomy): domain Eukaryota; kingdom Metazoa; phylum Annelida; class Polychaeta; order Phyllodocida; family Polynoidae; genus Lepidonotus; species Lepidonotus clava. The sequence continues at coordinate 19,219,022 of OW387135.1, forward strand.
ATCTGAGAAGGGGTTTCTCTGTAATTTTGAAGGATAGAAACACTATATTCATTCATACATTAGAGAATATTGGTTTTAAGAGGGAGGTTTTACTGCTATTTTAGAGAATATTGGTTTTAAGAGGGAGGTTTTATTGCTATTTTGAAGGATACTAACACTGTTGGATCTGAGAAGGGGGTTCTCTGTAATTTTGAAGGATAATTACACTGTTGGATCTGAGAGGGGGGTTCTCTGTAATTTTTAAGGATACCAACACTATTGGTTCTGAGAGAAAGGTTTCACTGTTATTTTGAAGGATATAACACTGTTGGATCTGAGAGGAGGTTTCTCTGTAATGTTAATGATAATAATACCGCTGGATATGAGAGTGGGTTTCTCTGTAATGTTGAAGGATACCAACACTGTTGGATCTGAGGGGGATGTTTCACTGTTATGTGGAAGGATACTACCACTGCTGGATCTGAGAGGGGGTTTCTCTGTAAAGTTGAAGGATACCAACAGCATTGGGGATCTGGAAGGGAAGTTTCTCTGTAATTTTGACAGATAGCAACACTGTTTGGACGGAGAGGGAAATTTGACTGTCATATTGAAGGATACCAAATGTATCGGATCTGGGAGGGAGGGTTCAGTGTTATATCAAAGGTTACCAAAACAGTATAAGATCTGGGAAGGAGGATTCACTGTTATATTAAAGAATATGAACAATATTTGATCTGAGAGGGAGATTTCACTGTTAAGGTGAAGGATACTAACAATGTATGAACCCAGATTACTATTTGGACTGGGGCTCTGGATTGGGGGGGGGGGGGGTCCCGATGTCGCCTGTCGACTTTAAGAATTGGCCCTGTCGCCGTGTCAAATTTAAGAAAAGCCCCTGTCAAATGTCACTATAAGCTATGTCGGATGTCGATTTTAAGAATGGGCCCTGTCGCCGTGTCAAATTAAAGAATTGGCTATGTTGCATATCATTAAGCCCAAAAAGGGCCGTGTTGCCGTGTCGAATTTAGTGGTCCACCCCCATTGGACTAAGAGCAGGGGTTACCCCTGAAATACCAGAATCTCATTTTAGCAATGATGGTACTACCCCAGGAGAATGAGGAAGAACAACTTATAAGCTAAAGGTTAAGTCAATGAGTGCCAGGTAAAACATCTTAATAAAAGTGGTGTTTCAAGTGCTTTGCCCACAGTGTGATCCTACGTTCGCTTAACAGCGGTGGTGTGATAGGCATATAGAGCGCTCTATCTAAGCATGGGTGTCCTGGGTTTGATACACGGAAGTAATATGTTTTGGCAGGCTCACTTTTTCCTATATAAAAGCCCATGCATTATTAAAGATATAGAAACAAACTAAAACAGCCAGATGAAGACAGCAATAGAAAGCCGCAACTTTAAACAAAAACGAAAAAATCCCCTGACCTAAATTTCTCCCTGGGCATCTTCTTCACGACACTCAACCTTTATGTAAATTTCAGTGTTGTTTTTGACAAAAACTAAATCAATGTCACTTCCATGAAACACAGTGCACCTGGATTTCATAGAATGTAGCTTGAATGTTTAATGCCACTTTTTCTCTCTCTTTCTTTGTAAAAGGATGTTGAATACAATTTTAATGTATGCCAATAATGCACCACATTCGATGTAAATACAAAGGCAGAACGTTATTGTGTAGTATTATTACTAAGAAGCAGGCTTTGAAGTCATAAAGAGTTTACAAAACAAAAATGTACAGCAAAAGAAGCTACATTAAAGTATCTTCTTCTCCACTTAGGTGCAAAAAAGAAGGATGTTATGTTAAGGAGGCAAAAAGAATACACCTTAAAATCCATAGAAAACCTTCTTTTGGCTCAGCAAAACGAAGTCGGCTGTAACCAAGAGAACTAAATGCTGGTTTTTAGTGGAAACACAATCATGTCAGCCAAGCTTAATCCTTCGCATGGAAAGTTATTTTGCCTAATGCGTTTCATTTACAATACTTAGACTTATACTTAAGTACTTTGATGCTGCAATGTAGCTAAAGCTTGTGTTCCACTAGCCGGTTTTGACTGCGGGTATAAATCCAATTGTTTATTTTATTCGCTTTGTCCAATAATAAGTTCAAAGACGATGCATCCTACTTATCATTTGAGAGAAAATTATACCTTCTTTCCAATGATACCTAACATGATTATGATTAATTCCACATTCAAACTTTTGATTTATGAAATCGGACACAAAACCGGCTAGTGGAATATAGCCTTTAGGTGTTGACCTTAAGCCTACCTGATTTATGATAGTTTGTTATCCGTTTCCATTGGTCTTTGTATACACTGTCCGAACTGTCCTCCTGCAAAGTTAAGAAAAGAAACATGAGTAAGTTTTTGCTAAAATAAGCAAATTGGACGGAATCTACTTCAGTCATCTTGAACACTCGGCAAAAACGCCTGCCCCCATTCCAATACTCTAAAAAGAGTCTGAAAAAATATTAAAAAAATAACAGGCAATTGACCTCTAAAGGGACTGATCCGCAAAAAGATTTTGGACCAATTCTGAACCAGTTTTGAAAATCAGTTTGTCCAATAATTGTTATCTTTATATAATATTACACCAACAGTGTCCGAAATTAAGGTTTAATTTTATGCACCTGCCGGGTGCAGAGGTTCTAAAAGTATGCACCCGGAGAGACTTATATGTGTACATTACTATAAAAAGATATGGGAAATTGTGAAAAATCATGCACCATCCGGGTGCATATACATTTGAAAATACTGCACCCTGCCTCAGAATCATGCACCTCGGGTGCAGGGTGCACCCTTAATTTCGGACACTGACCAATCAACACGCAGTTATAAACTATTTTCAATCGCGGACAGATATTTTCTCATAAATATGATTTGAAGCTGAAGTGAATGCATAGGAAGTGAATCAGTTGGTGTTTTGTGACATCACAGATCACTAGCTGGAGAACAAACAAGCAATAAATAAATGTGTTTTCCCCTCTAGATAAGCCTCTACGTTTTCCCCTCTAGAGAGTTCAAGCAACACTTAAACATTTCTCTCTCTATAATAACATTATAATAACATTATAATAACTCTATATTAGCTGGGGGTTTCTATAAAATGAATACATTATTTTCTTTTTATTGTGGAAGTGTTCAATGTTCAAAGATAAGGAGAAAGCAACGACCATGGAGCTTCAGCTCCACTGGATCCATACAAGAGACACACCAGTCAATGGACGGAAAGGCTCTATTACATGCATCCATTGCACCTGTCAGATAAACTCCCCAATCCACCCAAAGCCTATCCCACATCATATTCCATGACCAGCCGGCCATACAATACCCCTTGACACAAAATGCCATCCAGGGCATATTGGGCCTGAGCCGACTACTCATCCTGGTGGGGGTGGTCTTCTGCAAAGCCTGTCAGAGTGACAGGTGGGGGGAATGACCCCCTTCTGTTTGCCTGTCAGAGTGACAGGTGGGGGAATACCCCCTCCTGTTTGCCTGTCAGACTTGTAGGTGGGGGGATTACCCCCTCCTACCTTACTGTCAGACTCACAGGTGGGGGGTAAAGGAGGTTTACACATATGGTCAGAATTCTTATCATAAACCTTTGTTGTGGGCTTAATAATTATCATTTGATTGTCCCAACAGTTCTCAGTATTCAGAACCTCAGCATGATTTATGTTCTTATTAAGATTTTAAATAACTGTATTTCCACATAAAAATCATAGACTGAAGTGTAAATATTGTAACATGTGAAGGCATAATACCAAGGAGGGTCTTGGGAATAGCTATACTATTTTTGGTACTACACTATGCGACTTCAGCTGCGATATCTAAGCGATAAGATAATGTCTAGTGGAAGATCCAGGGGGGTCCTGGGTGTTTTGAACCCCTCCTTTTGGTGGTGACTTAAAATTGCCAAAGAGAAAAAATGTTGCATGCAAGCGCACAAATGCACACCGTTTTAATACTTAGCCTATATCTAACCCCCTCCCCTCTTATCCAAAATCCTGTATCTGCCCCTGATGTCTTATCATCTTTTGAACTTGGCAGTTTGGAGTCCCCCCCCCCCACATAATGTTATGTAAAACCTAATTTGAGTTCTCATGTATGCAAATTGCCTGCGACATCATCATATCGTATACCCAAATTGCATAGTGTAACATCGCCTTAATCCAGGCTTTGACCTTTCAGCCCCCATCTTCAATACCCCGCCCACCTGCGGGGGATCTACTAGGTGGATTTATTGGTCAGCTGTCCACTCATGGCCCATCAGACCCCCTCCCCTCACCCAGTACAATACTAAAGGGGCCCTTTTTGGTGGGGTCCCTACACCTAGTGTTGTACTTAAGAAATGCCCCTGTCAAATGTCCTTGTCACTTGTCAAAGCCACTGTAGCGTGTCCCATTTAAGACAGGCCAATATTGCAAGTCGTTATAAGTGCCGAATCTCCTTTTCTGCCTTTTCTGTTTTTTGGGCCATTTCAGGAAGACCTCTTTTTCTCACTTTCATTTCTACTATTTAAGCTCAATTAAAATAACAGATTAACATATATACGTATTACTTCTAAACAAATAAGGAAATTAAAGCCAGTAAAAAGAAAATTAAACCAACCTAACTTCCTTAGTTTCCTTGTCCAATAAAAACTTTACCTACATTTCTTTTTGTCATAAGAATAATCTCTCAGAAATTATCTTTGCCCTTTCCTTGACACCAAAATTAACCCGAAAAAACCTCCTGATTTGAGCCATCCCGTACCTGCAGATCTCCTTTTTTCAACAGCAATCCATTTGGCACGTGTTAACGTTATATCACTAGGGGTCCATATCTGTATTGAATTTAAAAATTGCCTCTGTCACAGTATCGGTTTTAGGGTCTATAATACCCATCCTAAGGGCATGTCATACTGTCAGCAGGTATATAACACATTTCTGAGGGAAGCCATACTAAAGGTTAGACGGTAAAATCCAATATGGTCTCTGGTATCAAAATGCATTAATACAAACCTTTGGTATCCTAATTATTTACATACTAAATTGAAATTGTGTATGATAGCATAGACATATATCTTACGTATCTCTATGATAGTAGCAAATCACATTATAGCTAAACTTATAGCAAAAGGAATTCCTCTGACATAGGTTTATGCTTTGGCACTAGCACTTTGCCAATGAATATTTGATTGTAAATGTGTTACCTCCGACAGTGTACACAGCTGTACAAACGTTGTGGTTCATCAAATAGTGATATAGGTGGGCGTATCAACAGCAGCAGTATCTATGTTGAGATAAAGGTTATAGCATTTCTAGGAAAATTAAAGTACACAGGGCCATTGCTCTTAAAGGGCACAAAATCATACTGCATAGTCATCTAAAACTAACAGAGGCCTCACCTTTCGGATGCTACATCTCATGAATTTCAGAAGCCACATTTGACTGACTTATACATCTTTTTCATGAATCTGTGCAGCAAAACTTCCTATACATATGCTTCTTTTTCCAACAGTTTAAGCCACGACCCATAGGAACCCATACCCCAATCGCGTGGTTCAGGTCTATCCTTTAGTAGGGCACCACAATATTATTGGTAAAGGTGTATGGCAGCAACACCTTATGTCTTTTAGAAGCCATATCTCATGACTTTTAGAAGCCACACCCTATGACTAAGAGGAACCACATCCTATGACTTTATCACAACCTTATGATTATTACTAGTAGAAACTTCATTGTTTCACTTTCAGAAGCGATATCTTATAACCTTCAGAAGCCATATCCGGTGCTTTATAGAAGCCACATGAAAGACAAAGAAGACATGTGTGGTGGACCACCAGAAAGGTCTCTGCTTTGGGCACTTACAATGGTAGGACCGAAACTATAGGCACATTTCTGACAAAGGCAGAAGAGCCTGGGGGAAACTAAGCTACCTGAAACTCCAACCCAGGCCTAAATCTATGATAAAAGCAAATTTACACAGCCCTGCATAAAACTATAGACGTTGTGCAGATGACGTCACAACTGCCCATCATGGGCTGGCCGCGATATTGGTGATCAGCTAGTAATTGCTCTTACTTACAATTCTAAGGCATTTAAAATACAGTTTTATGTTGCAAATACTAGAAATAGTCTCAAGTAACAATACCATCATTCAGAAGTCATAGATTTTCATTTTTTCCATAGCCATGTGGTCTTGATCACCACGTGGTGATCACCAAAAAGTGATCACGTGACCACATCTGCACAAGGTCTATAGCTGCTATAGTGCTATAGTTACAATTCCAAATCCTCATGAGGATAAACTGTAATACAACCTCCCACCAGTCTATAGACTATAGAGAATGTCACAAACCTAAACACACGCCACAGCAATGGATATCAAAAACTGCAGCTGTAGGCAATATCTGTGATCAAACAACCAGCTTTATTTGTGTAACAACCTACACGTGTCTGTCTCGCTTCTGTCACTAAAACGAATAGTTGCCAGGTACATTTCCTGCTACACCATCCTGTCAGGTCATGCTATACCAACTTGTTTTGCCATCCATTCGAAATAGAAAGGACTCATTCATTTTAGGTAAAGCCTGTTTTTATAAACAACAAAAACTGAGGTAGTTCTGGTTATAAACACCGTCATTCAGCACTGTTTGACACTGAAGGGTTTTTGTTCGTGTGCTGACAAATTGCCTGCAATAGTGCTGACATCCTACCTGCTCCTTTTACAAAAATATGTTTGTCAACTACACAGTCAAATGTCATTTTAAAAACTTACTTTCAGTTCCAGTATGTGTAGTATATACAGCAACGTCATATGAATTCCTGAGTACTTATATGTGTACACAGAAACACACACAGACTCAAATATATGATATTATGTACATGTATACATGTGCGTATTTCTTTGTTTTTATATTACTGTTGCAATAATTAATATTTCAACGGACAATTTGAATTTACAACGTAAAATAAGTGTATTTCTACAGTTATCTTTAGCATATCGCGATGGATTTGCAGCAGTGCATTGGTTTTGGCCACGTTAAAGGGGCAAACTACAGACATCCCATCCATCACCAATCCCTCTCAATTTTAGCTCAGACACATTATTAGATATCATAATCAAACACATCTATCGAGATCCCCAATTCCCATCTCAGTTTCCTAGAATCAACACAAGCCCAATATGCATTCCCTCCATCCCTCCATCCCTCCAACCAACCACCCAACCAACCCCCAACTCCCTTAAGGCGGGATGGCGAGGATCTACAAAACATAGCTCTTGATCATGTTGACATCTCTCTCAGAAGCTGGGCTTCAGTGGAGGCTTGGAGGATGAGCTGAGTCTACAGGGGTACTGGAGGAGAGTGTGGGTGGAGGGGCGTGGTGAGGGCTGGTTCAGTGGTAGTAGGCTTCTATGGCTGGCTGCACCTGGATCCGTCTGTAGCCCTGGTCATACCAAATGATTCTACTAAGTTAAGGATTTATGAAAACAACAAGACAGAGTAGGCGTTTCGAACCTGTCCTGACTCATAAATTGGGCTTTCCAAATAAGATATTTCGACCTTTTCTGTGATTCTGACGTAAGTGCCTTTCATTAAAGAAATACACACATTAATTTTTTTTTATCAAACTCCCCTCCCCACTCCTGGGGTGACGACCAAAGAAATTCCACGCATCTCTTTTGTCATTCAAACTGCTCCAGAAAACAGTCACACATCTAAATAATGATGCGCGAAAGTGTAAAAAAGGTGCGTGATGGATTTGTGAATGAAAATGACTTTATAAAAACATATAAAAACATGTATAAAGTATAAATATTTATATAAAATGCTCCATTATATCTACTAGAAACATTAATTGCAATTTAATTAGAGTGTTTTTAACGCAAAAAGAATGTCACAAATCTGAAATTTTGTGTTTTTTCATGAATCCAAATTTTGGAATCATGGGCAAAAGATTTGTGATTTTCTTTGGTCGTAATTACTGGTGTGGACGTAATAAAATGCCCCATCAGCACCAACACCCTCTTGATGCTTACCAAAATGATCCTAAGGTGTGAACCGGCTTATAGTCAGGGACTAAACCGACAAGTGCTGGCGCTTAAGCCACGTCTGATCAGCAGCCTGTGAGATCGATGGCCTTAATGTACCACTGGTATCTGTTTCATTATATATAGATGGACTAGGGGTCGACAGAAGGGTATTAGGTGGATGCTCGCTGGAGTAAAAGGACAAAAAGGTGTATAGATATTGATATAGATAGAGATAGAGAGTCATCCTATCGACCCATACAGAACAGAACAATGGGCAACTGGCGAAGGAAAAGAACAGGGCCTAAATGCAGGTAATAAAAGACCAGAATACATCTGTTATGAGATCAAAGTTAGGCATTTGCTAGACATAACTGCTGGCTTGTATAATACCGCTAAAAATATATATGTATAAATGTAAAAGGAAGAGTAAACTGAATCCTGAGCGCTAGCACAAAACATCCAGTATTGAAATGTATATCTAAAAGGTGGAGTCATAGACTTTGGGAAGTAAAGATACAGATGCTAGAAAATGTCGTCTGCAATATAGACATGTAAAGAAAAGAATGAGTTGAAGTTACGAATGTACTAGACATAACTGGTTGTTTGCATAATACGGAAAAATACATGTATAAATCTAAAGGGAAGAGACAACCAGATCATGAGTGCTAGCACAAAACATCCAGGATTGAAACTGATAGAGGTCAAAAAGTTAGCGCCATGAACTAGAAAACTAGGAACTAGAAAACAGAGATTTTACAAAATGTCGTCTGCGATACAGACATGCGAAGATCAAAGGTCTGTTATGAGCTAAAAGGTATGTGTTTATTAGACTTTACTTGCTTGTATCATAACGTTAAAACTTCTCTATATGTAAAAGGCAGAGTCAAATAAATCTTGAGTAGTAGCACAAAACATCCAGTATTGAAATTGATAAGGGTAAAAAAGTTGGCGCCATAGACTTTGGGAACTAGAAAACAGAGATGCTACAAAATGCCGTCTGTGATACAGACATGCGAAGAAAAGGTCTGTTACATATTTGTTAGACATAACTATCTTATATGTAAACTTCCTGTATAGATGTAAAGGGAAGAGTCAAATAAATCTTGAGTAGAAACACAAAACTTTAGTATTGAAATTGATAGAGGTCAAAAAGTTGGCGCCGTAGACTTTGGGAACTAGAAAACACAGATGCTCCAAAATGTCGTCTGCAATACAGACATGCGAAGATCAAAGGTCTTTTATGAGTTCAAAGATACGCATTTATTAGACATAACTGGCTTGTATAATAAGCTAAAACTTCCTGTATATATGTAAAGGGAAGAGTCAAATAAATCTTTAGTACTAGCACAAAACATCCAGTATTGAAACTGATAGAGGTAAAAAAGTTGGCGCCAAAGACTTTGGGAACTAGAAAACACAGATGCTCCAAAATACAGACACAGACATGCGAAGAAACCATCCCCCATGGTAGGTGTATATAAACCAGTGAGTCATATTCTACTGATGCTAGGTTAAGATCACATATCTGTCTGTGTAATCTGCCGACCTTATGTTCCCAGACGGCTAGATGCCACCTGCTCCGGATGGTACTACAGGTTCCCTGCCAACTATCTTTGAAATACATGTAACTTACTTCGGTTTTCCTCAGTGCTAAGTTTGAGCTTAACAGCGGTCTGTTTCATAAGGATTTCGATGGAAAATAATGGAAGTTGTTGTTTCATAAGTTAACGGAACTATTTTTCATCTCTGTTAGGTATGAGAGTTGGCTTTCTTAGCGGATTTTTATGTTTACATTAATAGCCGCTCTGGGAGCTTGCTTTCCTAACATATTTTTCTAATATACGTTAGCAGACGTTTTGGGAGCCCCTAACAGAATAGTTTCTTCTTTATAAAGAAACACTTTTGATACGTTTCAGTTAAGGAAGCATGACATCTCTGTATTAATGGATGTTTTTATGAAACAATATCATGGATCTGAGATACACTTATAGGTTTGAATAACTTCATCTGAAATGAGGATGAGGGCGAGTGTGTAGATCCTTAGAATGCTTTTGGGTACCACCCATAGCTAATTCGTGTACAGCGCCAAGAACCAGTGGTAGTAAAAGGTCTTTGGGTGGTATGTTGAAACTCATGAATGCTACCCAGGTGCAATGTAAAGCATTTACCATAGAAAAATGACGCCTTTCATTTCACGATTAGTTGATTTATCAAAATCTAATACTAATTTGCCTTCCATAACGTGTCTCTGACTATACACCGTATGTACTAGTAAGAAAGGTTCGCCAATTCAATTTTATTTTAGATACCTCAACCATCCATTAAAAAGCTAAAGTATTTTTCAATACACCTTCACATGAACAGACGCAACGCTCACACGTTTATGAAAAGAATCAGTAGCCTGTTTCATAAGGAATTGGAGGGATTTTTATGGAAGTTAAGATGTCATGAGCAAACGGTGACAATTTTTGTTGTTAGCCACTAGAATTTGGTTCTCTACCAGAGCTTTAAAGTTACACTACTGGATGTACTGGGCCCCTGGAAGGCTTTGACGGATGTAATTAGTTGTAATACTGACTTGACAACTGTTGTAATATTAACTTGATCTATCTTATTCTATACTGACTGAAGCGATGTTCTCAGAAACTTCCCAAGCTCACACTTAAGCCTTAAGCTTAAGCGTGAATTCCCTTTTACAACGGAGAAGCTAAACAGAATTCTGCTGAATCGAAAAAACTCATAAGCATGTTGGCTCAGAGGCCAACTGAAAGATTACAATTCATCACAATTCAGCAAACTCATCATGTTTCTTTGACTGAGGCCTGGGCGGGGGTTGTAAAGGCTTTCATTGGTTCCTACTAAAACTCAATCAACATTGTCTCTTTCCTAGGCCGGTACTTTGGAAGTACCGTCGTTAGGGGCATGAACACAGAGCGATTGCGGTTCCATCATTATGGAATTTGATTTATGGCCAAAAGCCGCCAGAAGTAGGGGGCTGAAAAAACCCAAATTACGGATGTTAAACGAGATTATTGAGGAAGAGGGTGTCAGAAAAACAGTTGTGTTTTTTTAGCATTGCTCCGCCCTTGGGAGGTTTTTGAGGAGGAAAATTTCATTATGGCAAAATGGCGTCCCCTTTGGAGACAAAAGCTCTCTATTCGTACCTCACAAAAGCTCCCAAGGCTTAACCTCGCCATGTAGCCCTATAGGAAACAGGAAAGGTATTGGAAAGGGACTGCTAATCTATCTTCATACTGTCAAACCGTCCAATGGCTTACTCCCGAGCTTTGACTGATTTCCCAAAGTACAAAAAACGCGGAGCTTGAGTAATGTATGAGTTAGGTGCAATAAGCCTTTCTACAACATTAATCAATTACCAGCATTTTGTCTATAGGATACGAATGTACTACGGGGAAAGAAGGCATGTTAAGTGCAGGCTGGCAGAGGCAGCCAATGCGCCCTTGTTCATGGGGGCTTAAACCATCTTATGAGCGCCTTGAGGCTGTATTTCACTAGCCGATTTTCACTCGGGATTTCAGAAATCACAAATATCACTTAACTATAGGCCTAGACAAGTTGCATATAATTAGAAAGGGGTTTTCATTCACTTTCAAATGATATATAGGATGTATGGTCTGTTGCCAAAAGTGAAAAGCTACCAATCTACCGACAGTCAGATCAGAATTGCCTTGTGGAATAATGACTTTCTTTACGGCTCCATAGTCCAAGTGCGCTTTCACTCACAATTTCTGAAATCGTCAATTTGAATGTTTGCCAATATGAATACTTGTTCAGTTGAGACATGTTGCATATCATAAGAAAGGGCTTTTCATTCCCTTTCAAATGAAAATATATAGGACGTGTGGTCTTCTGTCAAAAGTCACAAATTACCAATTCGCCGGCAGTTACAATCGCCTAGTGTAATAAATACTCTATCTTGACGTTAAAAGTAGAGGGGGGTTTCCATGGTTATTGAAGCGCGCCTCTCATTGTGGCATATTGATTACCCGGGAAATGTGCCTGCAAGATTCATCAAGTTATTCCCGAGCTCTGCGACAAAGAGCTGCAAAGCGGAGAGGTGGCGAGATGTATGATTGGATAAGGCTTTAGTGGGCTGGCTCCATTTCCCTTCACACCCTAAGTGGTTTGAGGGGCACTGGAGGTTGGAAATGATCCCTGCTACCCTGGAGAACCCGGCAGTTTAAGGACACTCAGGACTTCGTCTTGCGAACAGATTAGCCCTTTGATATTCCCTATATACTGGCCCTGCGGATTCCACCATCTTGTTTTCTCATACTTTTTTTGTGCATAGATTCCATCATTTTGTTTTATCATACATTTTTTTTTCGCATAGGGGCCTTCCATTAAGTATGTACGCATCAAGTGGGGGGGGGGGGGGGTCTGAGATTTTGGAAAATGTATGAACATTTTAGTACATATCCTATGTGTATTTTCGCCCCAGGGGGATGAGGGGATCTGAGATTTATTAAAATGTGCGTACGTACTAAATGGAAGGCCCCATACTATACTAAAGGCACATACTCATATGGGCGAGTCAAACCTCGCCGATTGTTGCTGAGACAGTCGGCTTAATACTGCCGTTTTAACGTTGTGAATCAGTTTTCTGTATCACGTCTAGACACATTATATTCTAGAATGGCTCCACAAACTATTTCCGTCTACAATAGAGCTGTACGAGTATGTACAGTTTTATAGACAAACGTAGTTTTGGTTTTTCTATGGTGGCTGTATCAGAACTCTCATTGGGCAATGTAATATGCTTCATTCCATCTGAATAAATATGGATTTAAAAAAAAAGAAGAAGTTTTGTTACAAATTTTTACCATCCTAATTGACATGTAGCCAGAGAGCCATGAACTGATATTTACTACAAATATCTTTAATACCTAATACATTTTACAAATATAATATCTAAGGCCTTAAACATAATTATGTATTGCATAGCGCTTGCCATTATGAATGGGTTTATTAATTGCTACCCAGATGTTGTTTCTTAAGACTATTACTGTTCAATTAGAAATGAGACGTGATGTATAACGTGAAGTAATGAATACATAGCGCTTCACATTGTCTTTATAATATATTCTGTATTACATTCTCTCTATACCATAACATCTAAAGTATCTCCCAACGAATACACATAGGGACTTTAAGGCGTGGATTTACGTGGTAGTTATGTCCCTGCTCCTTTATTCACCGCACATAAATACTCGTTGGTATGGCAGTGATACAAATATATAGGCCTTTAACTCACTCCTGTTGCCTTTGGAAGACACCACTCCCTGGCAATATCCTATACCAACCAATACATGGAACAATCGCTTTATGGACCTAGCCGACCGTGAAACGATATCAGATCAACTACAGACCATTTATCTCTGTATATATTCTTTTGGGGAGACTCTAACGTCGGGAAGGTAGCGACTTTGGGGTGAAGTGAATTGTTTTTGTTGTTGCTTGTTTTCCTCACTCTATTGCATTATAGAGGAGTGTAGTAGATATAGAGATGAGTTAACTGTTATTGCATAAATATATGATAAGATCATAGAGGCAAGCATGATACTTTAGGGTAAAACAGGCTCTATAGGCACGCCCATCATTTTTGCTTGTAGTGTTGCTTCTTTATAAGTCCCTTTCTGCCTGCCAAGAAAGGTTAAACTATGATCAAAATTCTTTACCGAACATCAAATCATCTTTTTGAATCGATATCTTTTCCGAAATTCCAATTCTATATTGTTTGGCTTCCCAACATGTTCCGGTCAAAAACACACAAGATCCGGTCTTTCTAATTGGCCTATTCGAGACCCTCATATGCCATATAGACAAAATAGAGAGGTTGTACGGTATGTAGTCACTGTGTATGTAGACTCCACACACACAAAGTGGCAGCGTTAGAAGAAGGGGGAAGGCAAACCGAGTCTTGTACCCACCCCCTAGCCTGCAGTGTAAATCAACCAGTCTCATCCCTCTTCGTTGTACCCAGGGTAATCTGGGTAGAGCCGAGCAGGTCGCCTTTACCAACGATTGTACAAAGGAAAGATTAACAACTGTATTACGTTTTGTGTTGACGTCCCCTATAGTGGCACCATCTATGAGAATCTGTGCAAACTGCTACAATGTGTTGTCTATTTTTGCCATTTTTGTGATGTCATCGCCGTTTGTTTACGTTTCAAAAAAAGATCGAAATCGGCCTGTTATTTTATTTGTATCTGGTCGCACAGACTCTCGTAGGGGGCGCTACTATCGACGATGTCACGAAAATCCCATAGGCGATGGTTGGAGTTACACATCTTTGTGTAGCTATAGTATTTTTGCCTCCACAACCACTAGAGCTGCTCACTGAAGCGACTCACAGACAAGGCAAGCGTCCCATGAGCAGTTCTTTTCTCCTGATTACTGTAACAACAATGGCCCTAACTAGACAGCCATCCTACAATGGATTTCTTTACATTAGGGCTGTGCAGAATGAACTAGCCCACTTTGTAGTGTTTCTCTTGCTGGAATGTGGACTAATTGTAGCTGATACATCAAGAGTGGAAAGTCTTTGGCTGTGAGATATAAAAGGCTTACTATGCAGTGTTTCAAACTACAGGTTTTATTCCTTGATACTGAGATTATAGATCTGCAAGCAACTGTACAAGTATGCTTTATTGTCAACCCATGCAATTACTAGGGGCCATCCTATTAAGTATGCGTGTACGCATATTTTAAAGAAATGTCAGACATCCCATCCCCAATTTGGAAAAATGAGGCATTCGAGTTGTACAGTAACGTACCCACATTTTCAGAAATCACATATCCCCCCGATATAGGCATATACATGCTTAATGGAAGGCCCCTAACTGCGTGTTCTTTGGCAGTCAATATTTCAAACCCTCACAATTTTTCAAACATTGTTCCAAATACTTTAATTTCAGGGGCGGAGGGGGAGGTCCAGGGAATTTGAATGCACATTGTTTCAGTACTTAGCTGACATATATCATGTGGACCCCCCCTCCCAAAATCCTGCATCTTCCCTGAATTTGGACAGGATTAGGCCAAAAACATATACCCAGCCTGGGGCATTTTTGTGCATTACGTTGTAGCCCTTGTTAGTATGGGCCTTCTCCCATACAGATCCTAGTCTCAGAGGATCCCACCGCCAGGGGCGCCCTGACCCGTGCCGGGGGCACATTGCGTGGGGATTTGGGGACTTGCCACTAGGGGGCATAAAGGGATCAGGGGGCAGGGGGTTGGCGGCAGGGGGCAGGGGGTTGGGGGTAGGGGGTAGGTGGTAGGGGGTAGAGGGAGGGGTGAGAAGGCCAGGAGAGGATCTTCACGTCAGGTCTAGCCTCTCCACCAATCTGTCTTTTAAAATCCTTATGGTCTTATTGACTATAACGCCCGTTTTAGTGACCCAATTCAATTAATATAAAGTAAAGTCATGTTTGTGGAGGAAACGCGTGGAAGGTATGTCTGTGAAAAACTTAGATAAAAACTAAAAGAATAAGCTCTTTAAAAAGACTGGAAACAAATGGGAATTGATTAATGTTAGTATCTGGCACATGCTACATATATCTGTACTTCTTTATTGATAAATATACTCAAACTTTCTATAAAAACAGGAAAATCCCAAACATTAATGCACAGACATTAGATTTTACCTAAAAATATCTGAATCCTAAAATTTTAGAGGGGTTCACATGACACTATGTAAAAGGTTGAACGTTTTCAAATTGCTGAACCATATTTCTATCAAGGAGGTTCAAATTGAAGTCACTTTAAGATGTCAATATTGATTGGATATTTAAGAATATTCCCATTCCATTCTCCCAACGGATATCTTTAGAATTGCATGATAATGGTTCGCACTTACTAAAATTGATCTGAAATTACTCAGAACTCTTTACATCTAGTATGAAAACAAAATCCAAACCCAAAACAATTATAATTGAGTTCAATCTCACTGAAATTATTTAAATCCATTAAATTCAGTATCAAAACGCAAAGCCAAGTAAAAAGGAGGAATTGTAATTGAGTTCAACACAGGCACAAGCTGTAAAACTGACAAAGCCAGCAATCCTTTTAAAATGGCAGATTTTATCACAGCCATGTAACTGTGTGGCTTCCTGTTGAGCGTACCATCCCTAGCCTTGTCAGTCCATTCATCATCTTGAGAAAGCTTAATCACCAGCTTATTACACTGCCGCCCTCAGGCTTTGCATTATTCATTTATGCTGACCCTTTATGACTATGGAAAAAACAGCATTTCATCGGTGGTCGTCTAGTGCAAAAATGGTCTGTGCCCAGAGTACATAATGAATCTCAGGTCTTTGTTGAAACAGCAAATTTGCAACTACTAAACAATACTGTTAAAAGGGATATATTTCTCTTTTTCAATAGTCAGTCTCATGTAGGTTGGTCATTCTTTCTTTACATTATCAACGTATTGACACTTACTCATTACTTTTTCAGCATCATATTAATGCAGCAGTGGCGTAGCCAGGAGGGTTTCTGTGTGTCTGGAACCCCCTTTGAGTTCTCAAAACATAAGTAAATCTCCATATCCTCCATATGGATGGATTGCAAAGGGGATTAGAAAATGACATTTAGAACCCACTCAGATTTACCTGGAAACCTGCTAGTTTTAATTGGAATCCCCTTAGATCACAAGGCTTGCTACGCCCCTGATGCACATTCTTCTAATTCCTTTTGATTGGAAATCACCCTAGCTAAATCTACGCACACTCTTCGAATTCGTTTTGATTAGAATTATTCTACACTTGCTATACTATGATGAAAGAGAGTAGAGTCTCATAATGTGACTACATGGCTGAATATCTCACAATACATTTCTGAAATTATACTTGTTTGTTTGTTTGTGGGATTAGTTTAACGTCTAGCCAACCCTTCAGGGTTCTTTTACCAGACTGCACAAGGTAAAGCCTTTCAGCTAGTTTTACGCCACAGGGGTGGTGACTGAATTTATGAAATGAGGTGCCTATTTGTAGCAGTGGGACCCAATGCCCGCTTTATAGTGCTGCCACACTGAGATATCATGTCATAGGCCAACACAATACCCCACCCAGTCACATTATACTGACACCAGGCTTACCAGTTATGTTTCGTGGTTCTTACTTTATACCGAGTGCCAGGCAAGCAGTGACCACAACCATTGTTAAAGTCTTTGGTATGACTTGGCCAGGGATAATTCCCAAGACCTCCCAGACTCAGGGCAGCGCTCTACGGAAGAGCTACTGAGTCTGGTCTCCCCATTTGTCACCTTCAACAAACAGCAAGGGGCTTCTTCTGAAATTATACACACCCCATTCATTATATATGTATATGAATAGAGCTAGATAGCAGGGATATGATAATAATACCTACTATCCTTGCACTGATTGGTAATACTTCTTTATATATACAGTATATGAACTAATAGAAAGAAACAACAAACATATCAGACATTACCTAATCAACAGAGTTGAACATCAGCTGCTCAGATATAGTAGGCCTACCGCCAAATAGCCCTCGAACTCCTTTCGACCTACCCTTTGCAAACCATTCAATACACACGAGTATAAAATCTCCCTGCTGTCTACAGTTGGTTATGATATACACGTTCCATTTGCTAACCTTTGATACACATGAGGATACAATCGCCCTCATGTATATAGTTGGTCAGGATATACCCGAGGGTGATGTTGCTTCTTGCATCACCATAGTCAAAACATCTAATAAACTCTCAAATATCTGTAAGCATGTATTTGAAATTACACCAATTTTGTAAATTGTTTAAGTGTTTTAAGGGAACATATCCTTCGAATTCCTTCCTTGTGTCTAATGTTTTTGCATTATTACCAACGATCATTCAGCAACTTCTAATATTCTAACGTAAACCCACGTGTATATCTTAGCTCGAATACCAGGGGTGGATCTACGTTTGGGGAGGGAGGGGGGGGGGGTTAAGGAGGTCCTGACCTCCCCTTTTGGTGGAGACTTATACTCTATAAAGAGTAATACATGTCCTGCATTCAGACACATGCATGTGCAACGTTTTTATCTCTTTAAAAAGTGTGCATCTGAATGCGCCTTTACGCGAACACCCCTTTTTTCTAAATCATGTATCCACCCCAATGTACATAGATTCTTCCATCCTTTGACCTTGGCCTAGCCCATCCCTACCCCCAACAATTACCCTGCCCCAACAGTGTCTATTGGTCGTGATCACGTGACTTCACTGTGGAGCACTTCTCTTCATTTACTTGTGAAAATTGGCTTTACTGTTAATGCCCCATGGGGTGGCTGTTAATGCCCCATGGGGTGGCTGTTAATGCCCCATGGGATGGCTGTTAATGCCCCATGGGGTGGCTGTCCGCAAACTGTGCTGGACCACTCAGACCACCTGGGAACTAGACCCATGGTATTTAGTGTCTGACACAGCCGAATAAAAATCCCACTAAAGCTTGGACGATAATTTAGGGTGGCTTCACAGGGACAACTGCATGTTTGGAAGTCACAAGGGGTACACTAGCCCAGCCCTCACTAATGGCTAAATGGACTGTGGTCATTCCAATCTTTAACTCAGGCATTTAGTTTGTTAGGTCCTGATGACCTAAGCTTTAGCATGTAATCATTGCCAATTGCAGATTTGACAAATTGCAGCATTTGTTCTCTACGGTATGGATCACTACCCACACATTGTCTCCTCCCAATATCTTTCTCAGTCAGACCTAATTTTCAAAGGTTCTACACATCTAGAATTAACATCCTAAAATCTCAATGTACATACTTTCCTTATCACCTGGGAACTGAAGCCATGGTATTTATTGTCTGACATAGCTGAATAAAAATCCCCCTAAAGCTTGGACGATAATTTAGGGTGGCTTCACAGGGACGACTGCATGTTTGGAGGTCATATGGGGCACACTAGCCCAGCCCTCACTTATGGCTAAATGCATCCTTGTGGACACTGGCCGTTCCAATGTTTAACTCAGACATTTAGTTTGTTAGGCCTTGATGACCTCAGCTTTAACAAGTGATTACTGCTAATTGCAGATTTGACGAATTGCAGGAATTGTTCTCTATGGTATGAATAATTAATCACATATTCTCTCCAAAAAATGCATCTTTTGGAAACTGGCAGGGTTCCCACACACTCAAATTCCATGACTTTTCCATGACTTTCCATGACCAATTCTGATTTTTCCAGGTTGACTTTCTAGGGTTCAAACAATTAGAACCATTAAAAAAAATGATACAATCAACGGCCTCCCATCACCCCTACAGCTGTCCTATTCACACCAGTATATGTGACAGTTCAATGAGTGCAAGTACCTTCAAAGAAAGATCCAAATACCTATGGAAATAATGCAATTTAAGCTTGTTCTCTTCTATTACAAAATCACTCAAGCTGATTTTCCATGACTCAGGTCAAAATTCCATGACTCTTGGTCAAATTTTCAAATTCCATGACTTTTCCATGACTTTCCAGGACCACCTTCATTTTCCATGATTTTCCAGGTTTTCCAGGTTGTGTGGGAACCCTGACTGGCCATTTCAATGTTTAACTTGGACTCTTTGCTTGTTAGGTCCTGATGAACTCAGCTTTAACATGTCATTACCGCTTATTGTGGGTTTCATAAATTTGTCATGCCATTGTCTCTCCAGACAATTGGAAGAGTCTACACATCATTGCAATCTCAATATTTCTCACTTAATACTTTCCTCATTATCGGGGAACTGTACCATCCAAAATAACACTGTGTGGTACAAGTCAATGACAATTCCTCCAAAGCCTTGGCAATAACTTGTTTGGGAGGTTCACATGCACAGTGCATAACTGTAGTTCCTACTTGTCCTTCTTTTTCTTAGGGCCTAAACACAACATTTTGTTCTCAAAAGGTTATTGCATATGACCTGCTTTTTGGTAAAATCAGAATCTTACGTTCCAAATTCATCTAAATAGGCCCAAACTATGGCTCTGGATCCCTAAATTCGACACGGCGACAGGGGCATTTCTTAAGTTCGACAGGGCGACATGGCTGTTTCTTAAATTCGACAGGCGACATGGCAATTAAGTGACAAATGACATGGCCCTGTTCTTAAATTCGACATGCGACAGCAGCTTTAAAAAGATAGTGACAAGGGACAGGGTCATTTCTTAAATTCGACATGGGACATGGCTTTAAACTGAATTATAGTGACAAACGACAGGGCCGTTTTTTAAATTCGACACACGACATGGGACCCCCCCATCTATACCCCCCAAACTAGTAACAGACTTAGTAAGGGCATCCTGAGGTTATCTCTGATATCTGAGGCAAAATAAATAACAGTATTCAGTTCACCTGGCCTGCTCATGGTGATTAGCAAACACATTAATAATAATCAACGTAGGCGGGAAACATAAGAAGAGTCGCCTATCTAATGCAGTTTGATTGGGTGGGTGATTAACAAATTAGATGACTTATCTGATCAGACATGAAACATAAGATATGTAATGTGTCTTATCAAGATTGGGCTGACAGGCCTAGGCCGCAGTGATAGAAACGAAAAAAGTTACAAATCCATTGAATCCAAAATTTAATACTGAAGATAACATGAAAACATACTGCAATTTTCTAAAACAAAAACGAAAAACAAAATTGATGTGTTGAGACATCTAGGCATATAGGATTGAATGAACAAAATTCCACATTTCTTTTTTAAACATTTGTTGTCAACTTCACATTATAAGTACTAGTTAGGCCTACATAGGTCTTCCAGTTGATCAAGGTGATAACATTAATTAGTCATAGTCCTAACTACATGTACGTCATGTCGCTAATAATGGTAATGAGAGTATGATGATAATGGACCTCCATCACTGCAAAACAAAAAAAAAACTAAAGTTGAACCCGCTTGTATAAAAAGCCACCATAGCCATGGCTTATATTGTACAGCCAAATAACTGAATGTTATGCCAGATGCTTCAAAACTTTCTGATTGAGTCATACATCCACAGCAGACACCACCTGGCTAACCTGGATAGCATGCCCCTACTGTTATACTGTATAGACTAGTAGCATAACCTTTTATTTTATGTGTCATAAAACAACTCTGATACATACAAGCCTAACCATACACCATCCTAAACGTCGCTGATACGCCTCCAGGCCCAACTCCCAAACTTAGCTTTATGGACATACGCCTGTCCATGGAGAGCAATAATGGTTGATATTTTTTTCTTCCCAAAGGAGGAACAAACTACATCCGGGCATGTGGCGGCAATAACCGCTAGGCGACGCCACCGGCGTTAGTTTCAGGGGCGCCGCTAGGGGTCAGCCCTCGGTACGCGCACGTCAGATTTTGGCGGGAAGCACTTAGATGAATTGTGTTTTGGCAGACGACAATTTCTGTGATGAATGGACTGATGCCACAGCTACCTGTTTACGTACAGAGCCAGGCGCAGACTTTTCCCCTTGAACCATTTTTTTTCTCTGCGTTGCTTCATCGTGATCTATCACAGGGAGAGAGGTGGTAATGCATCAGCGAGTATAAAGGTTGGTACCGCGCATGACGTACTAATCTTCCGGCGTACATATAATACGGGCCCTGGATCTTGCAGGGATGCAGCGGCGGATCCAGGGGGGGATCCTGGGGGTCAGGACCCCCCCCCCCCTTTTGTTGCACCCCTAAACTACAAAAAAAGGGGGAAATGCCGCGTGCGTAGGCCTATGTGCGAATGCACACCATTTTAGTATACTTAGTGTTTATCTTTATGCTGACCCCCCTTTCTAAAATCCTGTATCCGCCCCTAGATACCTATAGGCCCCTATGTCGGATTCAGAATTGGCCACGATCCCTTCATCGCCAAATTATATGGCGTTTTAAACAAGGGGTCACAGTATATGACGTACGTACGATGACGTAATATTTAGAAGCTGATCAGTGGTTTGCTTGTCGATATTGAAAAATGTTACCACGTCACGATGTAGAATTACAGGACCTAGAACATTCTTTCAGCAGGCCTACACCTACATCATCCCATAGGAGACTCCTTCTGTTATCAAAGACTTCTACACCCGGGCCTCTATATCATAGTCTCCGTATTAGCTTGTCTATGTACATGTAAGTTAGTTGTTTCTCCCTATGAACAAAGGGACATATACCGAAGACTAAGGTTATGAAATTAGGTATTCCACAGTTACATTTGTCTGTGACCAGCAACATAGGCCTATCAGCAGCAGCAGGTAGAAAATCAAACGGAAAATGTTCAGCGCCTCTTATGTATACAATTGCATGCACGTGAAGTGCAGGGTTAATCACTTTAATTAAGGGCATTAATTCTTTCAGAAAGAATATAACATATTTGACGTGTGCGTCCACAAAAGTTACCTTTTACAGATGGTTTGAGCGCTAGGCGACTCTCACAGACTTGTTCATACAGTTGTTACTGTATATTCAGCATGGGAGACACCCGATCTATGACAGAATTGATCTTTCCACCAATCGCTGACATACACATTTCCTGACGGCCTATGCACCTGTAGGTTTCAGATATACCTTCCCAAACCGTCGAATAACACAAATACAAAACCACTCGACTTTCTGTCTGCATGGCAGACAGCGACAACATATCTGTCATGATTCAAGTTCACAAATATTTGTAAAAGGTATACAGCAGCCTTTTTATTTCTAGAAAAAAAAAGCATTCGCTAATGCATTTCCCTGGACGAAATATAGCAAAGGTTAAATAGAATAAGCTTTCTTTGAAATCCCTCATCAGGGACACAGGACCCCAAAAAACATTTGTGATTTGATCTAAAGGATCCAAACTCGTATGGGAAATGGCGATGAAAAACAGCTCAGACAGCTTATGAAAACATCTACTATTTTTCTTTTTAATTGAACCACATTCATTACAATAATGATCTTCCATGTAGGCGAGTAGTAATATGACAGAACATAATTATGTACGTATAGATTATTCACATTATAATAAATCATTCAGTCATGTCATACAAAATACATAATCAAGTAATATTACTAATCTCTTCATTCACAAGCCAAGTTCAGATAATTTCACTGTAATTCCTGAATATGAATCAGCCTACGGTTCATGATAGATTGGCATGCTTCAGATCGGTGATAACTAAATTGACATCAGAAAGATTTTCTTCATAAGCATTCTGTACTGTGGCATAACCATGTCTGCGTAACTCTTACAAGCACATGGTCATAGATAATGCTATTTATAGGGCCGCACCCATGCGCATAGACCCAAAGCGCATTAAAACGGATAACTCCTTATAAACTGTTCAACCCAAGCGAATACTAAGCGTGCAATGGCCCTTTTGAAAATTGAGGTCAATGCAGAACGTTCAAACGTTTTTAGTGTAAAATATTCGGAAAATGTTCAACAAAACACATGTGAAAACTTTGCACCAGGTGGGTTTAGACCACACGCAAGCTTCAGGCATGGTGGGGGTCTGGCAAAGATACCTGAGTCTCAGCTGCTACTCATATTGTGTTAGGAGCAGCTCCAAGTAAGACATAGGTGGGACGAGGAGAACAGGGCAGAAATGTGGATGGGGCAAAAAGCTAAAATAAAGTAGAAAAAATTCTGAAGACTGAGAGTGAGGGGGACAGGAACTTAATAATGGAATGGATTGTAAATACAAGATGGAGTACTCTTGGTAGTGACCTCTGACTATTACATAAACTATTTTTGCATAATTATGCTGCAATATAAACCTTGATGCACTTTATCTAAAATTACTGTGGAATGGAATACTGACATGAGCTGTGATGGGATTGATTACTTTATCATATTTTTGATCCAGTCTCAGCATAGTACTTGTGCATGGTTGATTAATGCACATCTCCACTTCTCGAAAATAAAATTCTGTAGTTCTAGTAGTTCTACATAATGCTAATCATAACTCGTGATGGGCACCATCCTAACCAAGCAGGTAATTTAAAATGATTTTAATATTATAATCATGTCACTATTACACTAAAAGTAGCATGAAAAAAATGTAAAAACGAAATAACAACAAAACCAACAATAACTCTAACAAAAGTAACAACTACAAAAATGCTTAGAAGTAACTATAAAGACTATCCATACATCAGCAAGCTATGTAGGATAGGATCTTCTCACAAGAGGAGCCAAACTGATCCAAACCTAACTATGATTGAAAGATCAAGGAACGTGTGTCATATCTAAAAAAAAGAAAAAGAATTTGCCATCAAACCAATCTTAATCATTATTATACCATTTGTTTTGCATTACGCCCTATAAACCATCCATACCCTTAGTGATTTATGCCTGTCGGTATATCGATCATCACCTTGTATCTAACCTTCGTTTCCCCTTTCGTACATGTGCCTTTCAATTCATGCCAATATGCACCCAAAGCCTTGATGTCGGTCCCTGGCACTTTGGAAGCCACTCAGATTCTATAGTTGGATTGCGTCAGCCAGCTAGGTCTTACATAAAGGTGTATACGTATGTGTCCACCGATGATAGCTCGCTACATTGCACATCCGTCTCTATTAGTCTCCTGCCGTGGCATTGATACAACTTTATCAGCCATATCCCTCCCAGACCCTGGAGGTTATAGTTAAACTGACACCACCCTAATTCATATGCCTATACTGACACAGTCAAATGTCTACGCCTGGAGGGGTATCAAAATCTGTGTATTCTTCCGCTATCGGATGTTTGACAGATACATTTATGCTGTTGATAGTCTGGGTCGGGGGGGGGGGGTATGTCAAATGCTACTGAAACTATGTGACAAGGTGGCTTCAAATATTCGATACTTGAGATACAGTTGCACGAGTAGTATAGCAAAAGCTTTATAATGTATAACGTATTAACAACAGAGAAAAATCATATTTACAGATTATACAGAGTGCATGATAACATTTGCCTGCTGTTATCAATATTTTGAAAAAGAAAGGTACAATATGGTGAAAAGGCTTTCCCATCAACCCCCAAACTTAAGTTTTATTTGTATGGGGTTAGCAACATCTTCTGGTGCAGTGGAAATTTCTTTTTAACATTGATATTCTTTTCTAAACCTTGGAAATCCAGTCTCGTCCTTCTCTTAATTAGTCATTAGAAAGTCTAGCATTATTCATAGTGCCATTAACATACTTTGTGCAATTGCGCTCCCTTATCTAACTAACTAGAACCTAAAGCCCAAAGTAAAGATTCCAATGTAAAGCCACACTAGGTATTACGCACTAGAATCCACCAACAATACCGCTTTGAAAACTTTTCCACCCACTGGCCTAACAGGAGTGAAAAAGGCGTAAAATACGTCCCCCTCCACGCCAAGGATCCGTCATAGTTAAGCCATCATTTCATCATAATGCCATCGTCTATAGTGAGAGCAGCTCTGAGCAGCTCCCCGCGAGCAATAGGTCAGGCTCGGCGGGCCGGCTCCTTTGGGCCATAACTGGACCTCAGTCCTTATCTCTAACGTCATTTTGAGTGGATTGCATACAAATTGTCAGAAGGACAAGTCGGCATATCTATCATACTCCAGTCGGCCTATCAAGCACGTATCGATTGAGGGGTGGGAGATTATGCAGGCAGGGTATAGAAAGAACGCTCCTTGCCACTCCTGGCTACCCTTGAAAGGGACCCTGCCTCAGAGATCACGCTACTGCCTTTAAGGCGAGAAAAAAGGCGAGCAATATTGTTCATGGTGAGGAGAACGGGTGTATGCTTGAGAAAAAAAGACATTCTCTAAGCTATTATAATAAGAAGGACCGCGAGGGGCGTCCAAGGGTGGCCGTACGGACTATAGGGGATTGTTACATACTGAGGGCGAAGCCCGAGGTTTGTTTGTTCCCCATGGGTTGTACAGCCACTCGAGGACGCCCCCTTAGGTCCTTCTTTATTTTATCACCCAAGAAATCTTCAAATCTTTTAAAATCACTAAGAAAAAGGAGTAGGATACAGTGAGCGGTGCATATGGCTTGTCAATACGCCCTGCACACAATACGCACCGCTCACTGGCCGTGCAGGTGGTAAAGGCCTATATGAACCACTTACGTAATACTTAAGAAAGGAGAATCTAAACATACTTGAAATTGGAACATTTCATTTGATAACAAGTATGAAGAAGCTAGACAAATCACAAGGCCTTTCGAGCTAATCTTCATTTCAATTATGCATTTAGATTTCAAAGTCTAGTGCTTTTAGGAACGGAACATGCATTAAATGTACACGTAAACAATGACCCTTTACTGTCATTATACATATAGAATTACAAGCGATATATTCATGCTGGACGAGAACATTGTACAGGCTAAATAAGCTTTTACAGGCAATAGGAAAGGAGTTCTAATAAACTGCCGAGTATCAGGCAATATTTGAAGCATCCCAATTATACAATTACAAGTATATAGATTGGTAAACCACCAGACAATTCTGGATCTAATATAGGGATTCTTGATTTCATCTGACAACTCATAACCCCAAGCCACAAATTACAAAGTGAAGAACTTTCCTGGGTGAAAATTACATCATATGAAAAGCCTCTTCACATACTACAAAACTCTTTTCTACCACAGGGTTTGAATTCTAAAATAGTAAATATCCGACAAATAAAACCACAAGTGGTAGATCCGTGTTAGGCAGTGCTGCATCAAAGAATTCTATTGGCTAAATTAGCTTTTACGGGCAATAGGAAAAGGGCTCTAATAAATTGCGGAGTGTCAGGCAATATTTGAGGCATCCCAATTACACAATTCCAAGTTCATCAATCTGTAAATCATTGGAACATTCTAAATTTCATTTAGGCATTCCTGATTTCATCTAGGCATGTATATTGCAATTCATGACTCCAGCAGCATATTGCAAAGCGAAAAACTTTGCTAGAAGAAAAATATAGTCACTTCACACAGGATGCAACTTATGATATGAAGATCAATAGTAAACTACAATCCTGTTTTCAACCACAAGCTATAAAACCCAAAACGATAAATATCCAACGAATAGAACTACAAGTGATAGATCCGTGCTAGATAGTGCTGCATCAAAGCATTGTACGGGCTAAATTAGCTTTTACGGGCAATAGGAAAGGGGCTCTAATAAATTGCAGAGCGTCAGGCAATGGCCTAATGTGATGTACACACCAGGCATACTGAATGTATCTCCAGTGCCGGCCTGCTGGCCAGACACATCCCAGGAGACATCTTAATGAGTACAATTTTTTAGTCTTCCACAGGCAACTAGAAAGATGTTTTGTGGAGGCCAACAATGGTGAATA
Source organism: Lepidonotus clava (assembly GCA_936440205.1). Taxonomy (NCBI): domain Eukaryota; kingdom Metazoa; phylum Annelida; class Polychaeta; order Phyllodocida; family Polynoidae; genus Lepidonotus; species Lepidonotus clava. The sequence goes on from OW387135.1 coordinate 19,246,305, forward strand.
GGCCCCTTAGGAGCCTAAAAACACCGTAAGTGTTCCTGAAAAAAGCTCACTTTTATATAGATCATCCCTTGTCATGATTAGAGGGCTTTGGAAATGACATAAAGAGTTGCAGAGAATGGTGGTTCACTGTAAACATCCTCGTTCACAATTGTTAGAGGAAAGAACGGAAGGCATGCCTGGTCACATAATGCAGTATTAGCACAATGATTTAGCTCTGTAATTCACCATGTTAAAGCCAAGTTGAATTCGTATTGTGATGGGTATAATGGAAAATGCGCTTCACTAAAGCTTTGCCTTGTCAAACTGAAAATCATTGAATTTTTCAAGGTTCGCATCGTTATGTCTAAAAGCAACCAGGTGGGCATGCAAAAACTTGTCGAACTGACTGAGTTACAGAATTGCACATACTTTGTCGAATCTCTATCCCTCATTATTTCAAATTCTAGCCCCCAATTGTTACTCCATTGTTCTTCAAAAATTAGCTTTATTGTTCTTTCTGAAAAATAAGCCGCCTTGTATTGCATTATTGTTCTTCAGAATTTAGCAATAACACTTCCAGAACCATGCAGGTTTACCGGGTAGTTTAAGTTAGAACAAGGGAGAATTTTAGAGAACTACTGCTGAATTACAAAGGTTTGAGCAACCTTTGATGGTACAAACAAACCATCGCCATATCAAATCTATGCTGTGAAGCTATCTCAATTTTTCGCAAGGATTCCCTGAATACAACTGTAATACGGATCTAGCCTAGAATTTCAGAGATGTTCTGCACTGATTATTACTAAGATATTTTTAAAACTTTAAGATTGGGGCATAATCATGGGGGAATGATCCAATTATCAGGATTTTTCATATTCTAGTATAGTGCCCCAATGTCTAATTATAGAAATTATACAGACATGATCGGTCTTTAAATAATGCATGATAACATCTATACCTATATAACGACTCTCCCGACAATGTCTGAAACTTATACGTTTAAAGATACAAGTTTTTGAATGTTTTTAAACAACTAAGAAACGTAATTTATCATAGTATTCAACATAAATTTCTTCCAACAAAACTTTAAGTCCGTCCTATTGAGAGTATGACTTCAAAGCTTCATGTATTCTTAAAGGTTAGTTACCATTCAAAACTTGTGTTATTATCGTATTGCTATTCCAATCTCATTTCTTCTGGCCTACAATATAAAATATTTCATAAAGCTATACGGGAATAACAAGTAACAGGTGATAAACTTTGGGCATAACTAAATCTGCGATATTTTATGAAATCCCTTCAAAATACATCAACTCTAAAACTTTAATAAAGAATATCAAAAAGTGACTTGGGCATCAACATTAAGCAAATGAAATAAAACAATTATGAAATGTGTTATTTATAATAACATCTCAACTAGGTGACATAACCATGGTAACAGGATGTCACTCACTGTTCCAGAAATATTTATTTGATGAAATGTTAAAAAATTCAAAATTTGTATCAATCTTTTATTGATCATAACTATATATAACTGTTATATGTTCTAGTAAATACATATTTTCGAATTTCCGAATGCAAGGCAATTTCTCATCTGAAGTATACTGGCAAGCCCGACAGATACTCTTCTATTCCTCTCCAATCTCCCCTAAATCTTTCTTAAAGGCGATACACAAGCCCTATAGTGTTCTCCTACCCCTGTTTTCATGCCTCTCTGCCTTCAGTACACAACATATTCCACCTCTCTCCTACCTCCCTGCCACCCTCACTTAAACTCGTTCCAAAACACAAAAAGGTATTTCGGGGAAGAGCTAAAATAGTTTTTTGTAGTTCCTGGTATACATCCTGTGGAAATAGCATACGTTACTGCGTAAAACGTTCCTGGTTTCCGGGTGAGAAAAACGACTGGTAGTACAGGTTTATACATAATGTACATATGTATGTCCTCAAAGTGAAAGGCTGCATAAGAGTGGGATGAATCTAAATATAATAATATATTTATATACCTCATTCACATTATGCTTTATGCACACATTATAATGGTTATAGGCAAGGGTCGGGGGTGGGGAGCGCATGGGGCGTGCGCCCTCACTTTTCTTTGGTCAAATATTGATATTTTTCTATTTAAAAAAATGTGCAAACCCAGAAGGGGCGCCGGGACTATTTTTTTTTAATAATGATGCCCCTCTTTCTAGAATTTCGAGATCTCCCCTTGATATGTACACACACACACAAATGTAGATATATTAATGTCCTATTATAAACTATTACCGGTAACCTTATAGTCCAGGTAGCATTTAGAGGTTTACTACAATAATAAAACAAGGCCTATACATCATACTTTTCCCTGCATCAACAAAGTTGCAGTACACACTGTCGTTTTTTGTATGGTGTAATAGATGCATTAGTAAGGCCAGTAAATAATGGCTATATATATAATCTATTCTGGTATACATTGCAGGTGAAATGATAGGCCTCAGGCTCTTTATGGTTACCCATTTGTCCAAATGGCATTATTATTATTTTAGCCATTTCTTTCTATTATATAGTAAAATGTTAATATTTTTTCAGCCTATGATAATGGTAGTATGCAGTTTCAATAGATTCAACTGCGTGATGCTCACCATGCTGCATAGTTACTATAAATTTGTATCACCCGCACAGCCAACGAGCAGTGCATATTGGGTGCAGGGCGTATTGCCAGGCCGTATGCACCGCTCACTGTGGGCTCCTTGTATTCAGTAATTTCCACATATTTTGAAAAATGCTTGGGTGATCAAATAAAGAAGCAACTTAGGGGTCGTCCTCGGGTGGCCATACAACCCATGGGGATCGTACAATCCTCGGGCTTTGCCCTTGGTATGTGACGATCCCCTATGGGTCGTACGGCCACCCTCGGATGACCCCTGCGGTGCTTCTTATTATAAGAATAAATTTACTTTTGGGCAAACATGATTTTAAAACTATTTTCAAGACAAACTCCTTCAACCGGTATACCCACGCAGAAGAACGGCCACCCTGTGCAACATAATGTAAATACATATGTAAATGTAAGCAGAAAATACCAACCCTGAGCAATATAAGGGTAAACAGGTCCAAGATGCGCCCCCACGTCCACCCAACCCAATGTACACAACGTTTTTGTTGTGTGTCAGCAAGGAAAGCGGTCAGTGAGAATTCGCCAAGGCTGAACCGAGTTGTTTTCTTGGGATAAGTTTACGAGCAGATGAACTGGTAGCTTGTTCTTCTAGATTTGTTTTCAAGGGGATGCTGACATCTTTGCACCAAGAGGTATTATTCAAAAGCACGTGTGGATTTTTTGTATACATAATATACCATGTTAATATCTAGTTATTAGGCGCCAACTTCCGACTCAGCCATGGGTTAGGAGAAGATCTCGCTTCATATTAGAGGGGGTTTTCAAAATCAAAAGACTGATAAATTTATCATTTTGAGCAAATCCATTCAGTGATTTAAGTTGCTCTCTAAGAGATAGGCCTGTACTGACCCTGCACACTCTTTTCTGTTTTTCTGGTTCGAGGAGCTCGAAATAATTGAGGAAAAAAGACTGCCACCAATGCGAAAGGATAGACAGGAGCCTGATTGTACCTGGTGGTGTCTCTCACAATAGTCACCCATCACAGCAAACAGTAATATGGAGAATGTTAAATCACGGAACTAGTCATAACTTGAAATTTTCTATTTCTCAAAGTGCTGCTAAAACATTATGACTGCTTCAGGTTCATCCATTGACAGATTTGCAGGTTTGCAGGTTTGCCAGCAAACCAAAATGCAATATTTCAGGCCAATATTGACTGGGTTGGACATTATTGGTTGGGATGGCAGGCTTTGGTATTGATTCATATGCGAAAAAGCCAATTACATTTGACAGTGTTTTGGAACATTTACGAGCAATTTGTAACCCAAATTTCATGATTAATTTCGCTTTTTGCTGCTGTTCTGGGGGAAATCCACTAAGAAGCAATTGTAATAATAAATTTGATATCAACTGGGTTGTGCTTATTGAAAACGAGACACACAAAGCGATGCTAGAACCATAACCATTACACCAACCTACCCCTTTCTCAATAGATGTAGTCTTTAATGTAGACCAATGTATGCAAGGCACACACATGTCGGTACACTTTAAACAGGTATTCATCAGGTTCTAACGTGGTAGGCTGGACCAAACATGTGACTGGAGATCTAATGAGCAGAGCAGCGCCGTCTGCCATCTGCCCGCGCAAACCTCCTTCCTGTCACTCTCCATACACATTTCGGCAACGCCGTGATTCTTTAAGGAGAAAAGAGAGGCGCCGCTGCTTGGAGAGTAAACCCTTTAGAAGCAGACGACAAATCACTTCTTCTTGGCGGCGGTTTCCCGCGCGGCGGATTGCGTTTGAGAAATAACCTCGAGAAACCGGTTCCATTTCGCAACCTGGTCGGCTGTAATTCAGTTCTAATAGAGACCGATGTCGTGCAGGCAGTCCACTTTTTGGGTGGCCCAGGGGCTGGGGTTACCAGAAACCCACTGGCCCGACACACTCTATTCTACAGAGGCTTGCCCGAATTGGGCGGGCCTCTGAGAGTTGCACCATTACCAGAGGCTATTTTTGTACTCGACGAGAGTCCGGCTTTAAAGCCAGCTAGTCAACAGGGGCGCTGGTGTCAGAACTCTCACACTCTGAAAGGAGAGGACGATGGGTGGGGAGAACTAGGGAGGGGGAACGGGGTAAGTAGAAGTGTGTTCTGAAGGAGTTTTGGTGCTCATTTCACGTAGGTTTTGCGTCGGCGACACTCAAAACGCATCGGGAAATGAGGAGACTCACAACTCTGGCTTCCCTGAGTGTACTGATGGGAAATTACATTGGAAAGGAGGCTGGACTGATGGCGCCACCAATCCATTTGGACACATTTCGGCGCTAACACCATCACGCTGCAAGGAGCTAGTATTGCGGCTAGTAATCACTAGTAGTACTAGCACGGAACTCCTGCCAAGGCCAAGTAAGGAGTAATTTGTGACCACCGTATGGTTATTTGGGATAAATAATTGGAGTGGCCCAAGCTGTCAGGCTGCCGGCAATATTGCTGCTTTAATACTTCCCATGATAAATATCTAGAATCAAGGCATTATTTTCCTCGCAAGCCTTCCTTCTTGGATGCATTTGCTTTCCCTTCAGACACAATTTAATGGAAGCGGTCTGAATAATTTGGAGAGAAGTTTCCCCAAAGGCAAAAAAAGAGTGAAATTTGTACCGTCTCAGTAGAGATAAATGCCCAAGCAAGTATTATCAATGGCGTTCAGATTGGCCATTGGGCATAGAAATGGGTAAATTATTCAGGTTCGATTTGACAGGCAACGTGCATGGTGACACATCCCTTAACGTTAACGCCTTTTCAGTAACTACTAGACGTCCGACATAACACGCACCGCACCACAACTGTATAACATTTACGAGTAATATACAAAACGTATGCATAATAAGGGAGGTATACTTCCAACGCAGTTGCCCATGCATTTATATGTCATATTTACCATAGTTTTGGCATATCTAACGACAGGGACAATGCGTGTGCTAAGCTAATAGACTAGATTTATATTTGATTCTAGAGCATGTAAATGCCATTTCTGTACTCCAGTTTTGCATAGATAGATGCAAATATCCATACTCATTTTTCACTACAAGCATAAGAGCACCCACCTGCTTTGCATTCAACATATTTACAAAACAAGTATGCACAATAGCATTGTTCAATAGTATATAAAGGTTCACAAGGGGCATTGGGCTAGGTATTTAAAACATCCAAGGTCATAAACTAAGTCCCACTATTCTCAAAAGTATGCAATCACTTATAAAACCTGAAAAAAACACCAACAACAGTTTGACATTAACATCGAATCGTTTCGGTTACGCGGATCAAAACATTTATTCTGATTCGTTTACAAAGCCTTGCTAGGTCCTTAAAAGCATGTCTTCTTTCTGCCTTTGATCGCCACATATAATATATATACGCTGTCACAGAAGTTGCTGCCATGTTTGTTCAAAGTGGGATGCCCCTGTTAAGCACAGGTTACTTCTGTCAAAGGGCTTTCAGCATTGCTTTGATTTTTCGGCAAATGCTATAGACCAAGATAAGCTTCTTGCCCTATAGGGAAGCCTTTAAGGCTGGTACAGAGTCTATCATACCATATGTCAGTATATCTTTTTGTATATGTCTGTACATCATTTTACATCTTTAAAGGCCTAAACTTAAACCACCCTTTGGGAATTAATATAAAAGGGAGGCAGACAATGCCACAGACCTATAAATCAGATATGTGATATGGTGGTGACATATGATTATAAAGTATCTCCATTCGGCGGCTTCTCTATTAGCAATTGAGATCATGTTTTTTCATGTGCTTGCTGGAAATAAATACTGACTTCTTATAAGGGGTAATATGGCGGAACAATAATTTGTCTGACAAAAAGAAGCTATGATGTAGCCCTTTCAGCACATTCTGGCTCTTTCTTTTATGTTGTTTTTAGTTGAAAAACAACTTATTTCTGCTTGTTGGTATTGTGACTTTGTGTCTATTGTACAGACTGACTATGTTCTAGACACAATTTTCTATATCATCAGAAGGCTTTCATGTACTTAGATAAATAACTGAATCAATAAAAAGGAAAAAGTTCTATTTGTGTTTTCCTAATGCTGGTACCATAATTATTGCCCTTTAAAGGTAACCATGGATAGGAGCAATGTCGGGTCAAAACAATGGTAAATACATTGTATAAGTCCAACTTAGCCTTACAAATGATACAGTGTGATTAAGAAAACCAAATTTCAACTTAGAATTAGAAACTATTGCTTATAATGCCCTGTCAATCATTCTTACTTAAGTTCATGGTAAAGGATAAACCAGTTTTACTAGTTTATAGTGTACCACTTACTAAACTTAGGCTTTTTGGAACATATTTAGTTATATTTTAACAAAATGTTGTCAGACACATCACTGCTTATAGACACCTCATTGCTGTTTGGCCCCTTTAAAGGACACAGTATGAGAGTACTAGGTGAATGTCAATGGTGGAAGGTGTAGGGATAGGGCAGGAAAGCTGGTCTCTGGAGAGGTTGTTACTATGGGCTGGGCTTAGTCGAACATGTGGGGGTTAGGAGCATTGCCTCAGGCTAAGTATTGAAGAACTGTGGGAGGCCTTAAGCTTATTCACCGTCCCTGCCCCAAAAGCAACGTTTTCTACTTTAGGGCATGCTATTCTGATTGAATAAAGTTTGAATAAGATCTGATTTATCTATTGATCCAGAGAATTAAATTTGCAATATGTAACAGCTTTCTTGCTATATTATTTTGATGCATTCAGTTGCTATCCACTTTTATGATAAACCCATTTGGTGGATTTTCAGGTATGATTTCATAGATTAGTCTTCCTGTTTCATAAGAAAGTACAGACAAATCAATGGAAGCTTGTTTCACAAACTTATGGAGACTTTTTTCATCAATTGTCCTTTACTATAGGGATTTGGGTAGATGATGGAGGGTTAGGTTACAATAGAGGTTTTGGGGTCCCAAACGGAGTTTTCCTTATAAAACAATTTTGTCAAATGATGATCCCTTGGGACATATAAAATATCTGTATTAACAGACACTTTTATGAAACAGGCTACACATATGACAATGAAGACAGTGTTTCATACATTTTTATAATAAAGTCCAACTTCATGCTTCTCTGCATGTTTTACCCTATGCATGCTTTCATGTCTTACAACCTTATAAAACAACCTGTCCAACATACATTTTCAAGCTGAACCAATCCATCACTCTCTTGTGGTTTTCCAGGACAGCTTCAACTCTTTAGAATGGTCTTTTATGCCCCTCTTAAGGCTGGTTTCCACTAACAGATTTTGCTCCCAATTTCAAAAAATTGAAATTTAGGTTAATTACAGACATGACATATCATCAAAAATGAGTTTCAATTCTCTTTTAAATGATATGTAGGATGCATGGCCCTTTGTCATATTACTGGCGAAAAATATATAATATCAAAATTCTGACAATCAGAATTGGGAATAGATCTGGTCAGCAAGAAACAGCTCATGTTGTGTTCCTATTGTTGTGACATATAGGGGTGTTCTGGCTAGATGTTATTTTATATGAAGTGTTGTACATTATTAACAGGAAATATATTGTCATCACACTTTGAATGTGCAATTAGAGTTCTATTTTTGTGAATTTACGAGAACATTAGAAAAGATGAACTAACAGGATGTGACAGAAAACATTCAGGTTTTTAAGTTGTTTCTTGTGTCCCAGATGTATAGTGGAAACCAGGCTTAAGGCCACCAGTGATCAGACCCTTCAGTGGAGCCGTCTCACTGTGCCACACAAGAAAGCCCTTAGCCGGTAGTTTCTATGTGTGAGTGCAGACCGATCACATTTCATATGCTGCCCGACCCCCCATCAACCTACCACTCCCGCCACGCCCCGTTAACGCCCGCAGCAACAGGGCAATTTTAAACTGGAGTCAGAGGCACAGGGGGCTTAGCTTGTATTCCACTGAGCGATTCAGACTGCTGACACTTTATTAGGAGAATTGTTAAATTTCCTGAAGTGATATTGCAGAAGACCAGGCCTCCTACATATCATTTGAAAGAAAATTAGAAACTTGTTCTAATGATATACATGTCAAGATGAATAAGCCACTTTACCATTGTATTGACGGAATTGGGTGTAAAAATTGGACACACATAGAGTGGAATATAGGCTTGTTGTAAGTGATTCTGCGATTTGAGTCTTAAAACTTCCCTCTGTGTGGCTTGAGATTCAGTTGCCTGTGCCGAACGCAATCCTAAGAGGGTGCACAATCAGCATGAGGATGTTGTTGCACAATCGCAGCTAAAATTGGTGCCAAATCTCAAGCACAGTATCAAAACGTGCTAATACCCATCCAACGATTGTCGGACGATTCTTAATGATTTAGAGCATTTCTCTGTAGCTAGCTGTCCAGCCGCAAACAACCTCAGAGAATGGTTACGCAATCTTGTATCTGGTGACATAACTACTATTGTATAAATTGCAAATTTTCGCCAAATTAATTTTCGGACCACACTTCTTGTGAAAGAATCGCGAAGTGTGCAACGGTATATATAAGTTTACAAATGCGCCAGCAGACATTAGTGCTGTGACCCGCCGACTGTTTGCAGAGATTTCTATATGACCGGTTTTTGGGCGTTTTTGAGCTCTTTTTTTTTATGCTGGGAGAATACATGCATTGAAGTAGGGGAGTAAAAGGGCCTGTTGACTCTGCCACCTGTTAATGTACAGGAGGAGGGTGGTTTGGCAGGTAGGGCCCTTTTAGGAGTCCACTTCAAAGCGAGCCGCCATACCAAGTCAAAGTGGACGTGTGTCTGCATAGTATTTACTTAGTTTTTTTTATGTGCTGTCGCAAAGTGACATGACATTCTCATTATGAAGGTTAATATGAGTGAGGATTTTTTGATTCCTTGATATCGTTTTGAAAGCTGCCTTAAAGAAGTACAATTAGGTAACGCTTTTCATTTGTATATCAAATACGGCAAGAAACTCGTTAATGATAGCAATACTCATTTGGAAAAAACACGTATATCCATTAGAGACGAAAGCGTAAATATCAAAATAAATTAAGCAGCTGTTAAGGTGTCTGGCTTTCGAATGAACTGAAGGAACCTTAGTTCAAATCTATTTCATGTTCGTGTCCAGACGATAATATTGATTTTCTTAAGTTAAAAGTTGTTGGTGCATTAGCGGTAATCTCGTATTATAACTGAATAACCATTTGACAAATGTGGCAATAAAGAATTAAAATGGTCAGCAATACGTGAAAATATGATGTGGGTGAAAAATAAATAGAAATGTATAAAATAGAAATAGCTCCATACAGCACGATAATGACAAAAACTACCTACACGTATTAGATGTGTGGAAATACATGCGCTTACAGTAGACATTATCAGATATAGCATGTTTATCAATGCAATTTTCCAATATCTCTAAGTTTCAGAACTTAATAATATTTGACCCAATGCTTAATATAAACTCCAGAAAGATAGCAGAAGTAAACACAATTTTCGAGCCTCATGGCTGGAGGGGGGCGAATCTTCTCTTAACGAAGGGAAATATGCTTGGCGTGGGGCCGGCGGGGGTTGGCGGTTGGTACTGATTTCTCCTCCTCTAATGAGGTCGCTTCATGCCTCCTGACAGCGCCTGGAGGAGCCATTCCAGCTACCCTGAGCAGCTCGCAACAGTCGGCCCCACTCCAGGAGCTGCTCATACTGCCCTTTTACATCAGTGGGCGTGTTCAGAGGGCTGGAGAGTGTAGCATTGGGAGTATATATATAGGTGCTTGCTAAATCTGAGTTTTGACTATATATAGGCGATAATAAGGGATTGGTAAATCTGATGGTTGTATGCCCTTTAACATCAGTAGGCGTGTTCAGAGGGCTGGAGAATATAAGGCTATATTCCACTATGCGGTAGGTCGCACTTGTGGTCTTTATTTATAGGTACCGAAAGCAATTTGCAGTTTTGATAACAACCTGTTGTTATCTTGTACTGCAAGCAAACCTTAGAAATCCTATATAAAATAGAAGGCGCTGCAAGCAGGTGCCACAAACAAAAGGGATTGGTAAATATGAGGGTTGTATGCCCTTTTAGATCAGTAGTTGTGTTCTGAGGTTGAGGGGAGTATAGTATTGGGATTGGATGCTTGGAGGAGGAAAAATCTGAGTATTGCATTATTATGTGATTATATTAGGGGTTTCTTGAATCTGAGAATTGTATATGTGCCCTTTTTCATCAGTGGGTGTCTTCTGAGGAACTAGAGAGTATCTGGGGGAGAGCATAGGGATAGTAGTTGCTTGCTGGAGGAAAAACATGAGTATTGTATACATAGGAAATATCAAGGGGGAGAGCGAATCTGAAGGTTGTATATGGGCTATAATACTGGATGTGCAAGTTGCTCACTGAAATGGAAGTAGGATTGGCTGGTGTGTGTATGCTTTGGACGGCGGCTGGGAGAGCGGGCTGGGGAGGCTTCAGAATATATATGGAAGTCAGCCTCTGATGAGTTAATCCACTCTACCCTGGAGCGACGCTTGCCTCCTCCAGGGTGGTCCTCCAGGGGGCCAGGCGTCACTCCAAGGTTTGGGGGAGGGCACTGGATGAGCAGCTCATCAACTGCTCATCTGCTCAGCCTGTATCCATAGCAACAGCAATGAAGTCTCGGCAAGTCCTAAGTGTCCTCTTCCACCCTGGGGCTCGTTGGCTTGGCAGAAAGTGTATCGTGATTACGATTGAAGCCTACATTCCAATTGGCGATTCTGACTACTGGTAGTTCTGGCAATTTATTACATTTTACCAAAGATGCTACAGAAAACCATGCATGTTACATATCATTTGAATGGCAATTAAAAATCCTTTCTTTTGATATGTGACATGCCTATGATTCACCCATTTTACTCCAGCCGATTTTTGAAATCGAAAGTAAGATCTGCTAGTGAACTGCAACCCTTTTCTTATGATTATGTGACATGACTATGATTTATCAATGTTCTGACTGCCGATTTTTGAAATTGAAAGTAAGATCTTTTAGTAGAAAACAGCCTTGGTTCTTGCAGTAACGAGAATGGCGACAGCAACAAACTAAGTAGAAATACTCTTCGCAGATATTTGCCAAAAATGCTACAGAAAACCATGCAGGTTACATATCATTCGAATGAGAAATGAAAAAACCCTTTCTTATGATATGTGACATGACTATGATTTATCAATGTTCTGACTGCCGATTTTTTGAAATCGAAAGTAAGATCTGCTTGTAGGACACAGCCTTGGTTCTTGCAGTAACGACAGCAACAAACTAAGTAGAAATACTCCTCGGTAGATAAGGACGTTGGCGGTAGTGGGACTCCCCGAGCGCCAAAGTAATTACTGATCAGTCACTGAGAGATTGAATTAATTTGCAAAAGGCAATTGCAGCGTATTTAGCGTTCGGGACTCGCTTCGTAAAAGAACATTACAAGAAACTCCAATAACTTTGATTGGACTGATGAAATTACGACAGTCGCTTTTTGCATGATGTATCAACTTTAATTAGATGTCGGTAAAGACTCTGCGCCAGATTCTTTGATGTAATAATATAGAGCAACCACATTAATGGCATCTACGAGTGGTCCTGCGATTATCGTTTTTGATGTAATAGTTCTGTTTTACTGATGAACTTGTCTGATAAGGTTTTACCATTGCATTAAGTTTATATGCCTGTTTGGCATAGGTAATATGTAAAAGCAATCGAACAATCCGGTTTGAAAATTATTTAATTTTCCTTAGGCATTCGATGAAAGATTTCCCATTGCAACTCGAACTCCAATGGCGGATCCAGGATTTTGAAAAAGCGTGCCCAGGGTAACTGGCATCAAAGAAATTCCAGGATGGTTTCTAATAGAGATGGATTTTGCATCAGAAACCTGCATATTTGGCAGACAAAGTGGAAAGGGCGTGCCAACCACCCCTTCCACATCCGCCTAAGAAATCATGCATAATCAGAAGACGAGTTGGAGAGCAAAAATACTGTTGAGGTAAATAAACAAGGAGGCCAGCCCGGTGCTTTGAGAGCAAAGCTCCCTGAGAGGTGATCCACTTTATTTTCTGTTTCACATGCTACACAGAATAACTAGTGAAGCCTACATGTTAGTCCCTGGCTTCCAGCAAAACCCCTACGATTTTCTGCCAAACAGATCGGGAGGGGGAGGGGGTTCAGACTGGGGGCGTGGAGGCTAGGGGGTTGGCCGGGCAGCCGATGGCGGTCCTGGGGGGGGGGGGGGGGTGCAATCTCATATGATAAATTATGTACATCTAAGCATTAGGAAGATGTCACAGAGAAATGTCTAGAAATAAATCAAAATCAAAGGTAAATGAGAAAACAGTACAGATTACTTGTAGTTAGGTCTAATTTCATGCAGAATAATACTTAAGCATAGGCTTAGATACATGAAATTAGAAATACTAGTAGGCTGCGTGAAATTAGGCTTTAAACATTATAATGTTGATCTACAAATTCTAAAATCATTAAATGTCTGCACATCTCTGAAATTTTAATTTATTTCCCGAAATTGGAAGACGGGAGTAGGGCTCACCACCATTCACTTCACCAGGCAGTCTGCAAAAGTTTGTCTCGTGAACCCCTCCCGCACTAGATATAGTATTACCCATTAGAGGCGGGTACATGGTAGCAGTGGCGGGGGAGTGGAGGGGGGGAGGGTAAGCGGTAGGGCCGGTAAGCGGTAGGGCCGGTGACTACAATACTTCAAAGGAGCCGTTGGTGCGTCCTAAAGTGTCATTAAGGGGGCAACCACAGGCCTTATCTGGTGATCTCTGTGAAGAGCCGCCTACCAAAGCAGACCAACCAACATCTGCGTTGTGTTTTCTATTTCATTATTTTAATATTGTTCATATAAATCGCTATAAAATGTTTTATCAAGGAAATGATTGGGATCTTTTTTGATGTGAGGGATTTCAACGCTGGTAAATATGCAGATGGGATGGTTTTTTTTTTATGAAAAAGGTATTCCTCATGAAACCCTGTGGGTTTCCTTTATAAAACATTGAAAACAGCATTAAGAATGGTGCTGTCAGGAAAAAAAACTAACTGTGACAGCAACGGATTATCAATGTAAACAGAAAGGGAAATAAGAATTCTCCAAGTGCCCGGACCCCTGCACTAGGGTCCGGTATCAGCAGAGCTCTGTGTATATCCTTAGCCATTGCTGGTCTATATAGACTGTAGTTATGTCCAAGTCTGCTAGGCCCTCAAACTAATATGTATGAGGTAAGTAGGTGATGAAAGGACTATTTCCAGTACCGTCCGCTCGACGACCACTCCCAAAGTATTAGTATCACTGTGTTATGGGGTGATACGGGGGAGTATGCTCTCCATGCTGTAAAGCACCACGCGGTGCCCAGTGTAACCCTCCACTGCCCCCCCCCCCCCGGCAGCTCCCCCCCTCCTAGTGGCGGACGGACGGTGGAGGCGGCAGGGGAGGGGGAGGGGGAGGGGGAGGGGGAGGGGGGGTTGTATGTCAGCTGGCGGTGTAAACTAAAGCGGCATTTCAAAGAGATGCTGCTCGTGCTGTTCAGATCAAAAGAACCGCCCAGGAGAGTATAACAGAAAACTGTATAACCAACCTTTGAAAACCTTTTTTTAAGAAACTAATAATTATCATACATTGAAGGTACGCTTAATTATTAAGGTTGAAGTGTTTTCCCACCAACTGAAAGAATTAGTATGGTAAACAAATGATGGGAACAACCCTCGGAATTGCATGGAAAATTGGGGTAAAACCTATAGTATGCTATAGGGCAAAAATGGTTTGGTACGTCATACCTCCATTCCTGAAGGGACTAGCAGTAAGAGGTTCCCGGGGGATCACCTCTTAATACGTTGGGCTTGATGCAGCTGGGGTTTTGGAGAAGCACAAATTACTCTTTTCAGATGTAGTCAAGGTTTTATAGTTATTTAAATTACCATCAGCCCAAATTAAATTTAGTTTGGCAACGGAGTTTGGTACATAGATTTCAGTCCAAGTTCCTTTAAGTTTTACCTGTAGATGTACAGTCGTATCGCTTTAGTCTGAATCGCTACCCTCGCCAATAAATAAAGGTAATAAAGTTCGTGACATAAACCTAGAATCAAAGGGAAGAACAGTGATAGCATCAGGTACTCAAAGTTTATAGTATTCAACTTGGGCAAAGTAGTATGAGGGGGTGAGACTGTATTTTTATTCTTTAAAGCCCTTGCCATCCTCATAAAAAGATAACATAATAGTCTTGAATGGCCTTGGTTTTAGAAAAGTAACTGACCATGACGGTTTTAAAAACAGGTTTATAACATGCTCTAACTGCACTCAATAAACCCGCAGTCAACCAAAACTGGCGCACGTTATAATATATCCATAAACGGGAACAATTTCAGGTCAGACATTTACCTCTTTTTTACCTAAACAGACAGGTGTTTGTGCATGGAATGGTTTCCTCCTTAATGTCAATATAAACACCAGAAATAAGTTAATTACTTATTATTTGTGTTTGCCAATACTCACGACCATATCACATTATCATGGTTATTTGAGTTTCCACCGCAGTCACTTTGAAGCTTCAATCAAAAGCTCCAAGTGTTTGTATTATATATATTGATTGACAAACGTTCACGAAGAGATCGTAATCTTGAAAATCAGAACCCTTTAATGCTGCACCTTAGAGTTTTTTCCATCACATGGAATATTATATACAACGGCTGTATGAGTAAGGTATTTTGGTCCTACCTACAAGGAGCTACCTATTTTGGTCCTACCTACAACATCCCCTACCCTATCTCTCCATAATCCTAAAACCCTGCCTTCAAGGGTGGCTTGTCATCTTGCCTCGGGTCCGTTTTTCTACTACCCTCCTCCTTCACAGTAACCTACAAGGGACCTGTCACTCTGTACCTTTTTCAATGTTAATCTCTATAATGGAGAAAGCGTGTTGTGTCACTCGGAGAGCAGGACAAGAAAAAGAACAAAGCCAGTTGTCAGCTCAGAGCAGCTCATCCGTCCACTCCCCACACAGGGTAATAAGAAGTACAGGAGTAATAAGAAGAACAGTTGAATAAGAAGGACAGGGGTAATAAGAAGAACAGTTGAATAAGAAAGACAGGGGTAATAAGAAGAACAGTTGAATAAGAAAGACAGGGTTGTAAGAAGAGCAGAGTTAATAAGAAGAACAGTTGAATAAGAAGGACAGGGGTAATAAAAAGAATAGAGGTAATAAGAATTCAGGACAAGACTAATAATGTAGGACAGGAGTAATAATAAGAACAGGAATAATAAGGAGGTCAGGGGTAGTAAGAACAGGAGCAATAAGACAGACAAAGGTAATAGGAAAAGCAAGAGTAATACAAAGAGCTGGGGTAATATGAAGAACAGGGGTAAAATGAAGGCAAGAGGCTATACGAACTGGAGTAATAAGAAAAATAGAAGTAATGAGAAGGACAAGGGTAATAAGACGAACAGAGGTAATGAGAAGAACAGGGGTAATAAGAACAGTGGTAATGATAAAAGCAGGGGTAATTAATTAGAGAAAGAACAGGGGCATTTTGAAGTACATAGGATATATGAAGAACAGAGGTAATAAGAAGAGGAGAGATCGTGAACATAAGTCAAAAGAAAAACAGGAACGTCTCGGTAATAAACTCCTCCGTGCACCTGCTACTAATGCCTCCTGGAGCCTTATCCTTTCAGGCGCTTTTGATCCTTTCAAAAAGTGTCACAGACAAGGACGTTTTGATTAAAATCCAGGTTTTATCCTGACAAATGTTGATTTATAGTTATACGATGCGCTCGGCGACAGTTGGAGGAGAGGAAGATGGAATGAAAAGAAATCATTGCTGAAGGAGGCCAAGGAACGTTGCTGGGGGGCTTTTAAATGTGTTATAGTTTCCTTACAAATTTCCATTTGCGTTAAGAATTGGACAGGTATTATGCCATCTGCAGATCTAAAAATAACACTCCAACTTCTACTTGGCTGTATTAAGTGTAAATCGGTTGGACATTTAAGAGAGTATTACTACCAGTTGAGACGCGAACCCTTACCAAATAAATTGCATATTATAACTGAATTCCCAGGAAAAATCTGAGAGTATTGTTCTATGTTCTCAGAATTGGCTTTCAAACGTCACGTAAATCGTCCGGATTCCAAACATGGTGTGTAATAAAGAGTTGCATCGCAAGATTTGGCTACCTTGTCAGATACATTTCAGAAAATTATAAACATGAAGCATATTCAGTGATAGAATACCAGATGTTCCCAAGAAAGAAAAAAAGAAATACTGACGTCTAAGTTCCTTGTTGCAGATGTTGTTCTTTAAATAAGATTCAAACACGAGGGAAAAGAGGCAGCATTTCTCTTCATCAGGCACTTTATCACACAGGAAATTGTCTATACATACTTTACCCAACACTAGTTGCCTCAAGATTGGCAGGCAATCTTTTAGGCAGTAGTCCTTGGGGCGATTTAACACGTCAACCTCCGTGAATATTTGAAGACTCCTGATCCCAGTGCTCATATTAGGGTTTGGTCATATATATTACTTCATCACTTTGCTGCATTATTGAATCATGTTGACCGGGGGCGTAGCCAGCCCTAAGTAAAAGGGGGTTCCAGGTAAATCTAAGGGGGTTCTGACTTACATTTTTGGCAAGATTTCTTATATTTTACCTATTATTGGAAATTTAAGGGGGTTCCAGACACTCAGAACGTCTGCGCCGTACTCAGTGGGGTTCCGAGGTTGTCTGGAACCCCCTCAAATTTTGAAAATGTTTAGGTGATGAAACTTAACACATGACAACCTTGTAAGGAATTTACAGCTAGAAACCCATCAGATTTTATTCCAGAAACCGCTCAGATTAACTGGAACACCTCAGATGTGTTTTTAGGGTGGGGTACGGCCTTGAACCTTTCACTAAATCTACGGACCTTCCATATTAAAAGAATAAACATGCTTCCAGCATGAATATTGACTCTTTGCTTATGATGACATTTGTGGGGGACGTAGGCCTATAGATTGATGTTAGTGACCATTCACTCTCAATAAAAGAACCTCATCAACCAATTTAACATGGCAACCGGCTCCGAAAGAGCGTAGGGACGGCTAGAGGTCCATGAGAAATAACTAACATGTCCCAATCCCAGTAAAAGTCAGGCAAAGGGCCATTTACTCAGGCACTAGCCATCTATCAGCCTAAACTGATGACTCAGCAGTCACGAAACCGTAGCCGTGTCAATGCCACCAACTGATCTGCCGCTTGATCACGAGGTAATAAGGTTCTAAACGAATGACATGCTTGATGGCGACAGGAAACACCCAGTGCGCAGTCGCGGAAGTGACCGATAACCTCCACTCTCCAAGCCGAGGTAGGCTATCAACTCCCCACATTTTAGACATTAAACAGATCTGCTAGGAGAGTGATAAAGTCTACTTAACAACTGCCTCTGCTGTCACTGGGGTTTAGTTATTTGCAGAGCTCTTTAATCTGGGGTGTAAATCAAACCACTAGAGCCCTAACCATCTAGATGAAACGTGTAAATCAAGTCCCTGCTTGACAATTATGAAGTCGGCTTATCCTTGTCTCATAAATCAGTGTTTTCATGAGACATTCTACATTTCAATTTGTACTGGTAATTAAAACAATTTCATTAGAGGCATGCTACAAACTGAGTTGATAAAATTAATAGAGCGATCAAAAGAAATTAGCCTGTGGCGGAATTCAGAAAGGCACAGCTAAGTGAATCATTGTGGGCGCTTTTATTTATATACAAGCACTCCAATCTACCAATGAAAGCTCAGAACAAATTGAATTAGATTTTATCATTTTCCACAATCAGTTTTATGGACACACTAATACAATCAGATGCTCTTTGTTGTAAACCAAAAGGAATAGATCAACCCCTGTATCCACTAGTTTAGGCTGTAATCCAATCACCGACTTTATTCACATTTTCGAAAATCGCAAGTGGGGTGAGATTTCATAGACTTGTTATATATCATTAGAAAGGATTTGGAATTCTCTTTCAAATAATAATTATGTAACATGAGTGGGTTCCCATAATATCTCCTCAAAAAATGGAATTTACTATATTCTAGGGAGTCAGAATCGCCTAGTGGAATACAGGCTTTTGACTTCTTGTATTCCATCACCGTAATGGTATGCTTCACTGGGTTGACCATGGCAGGGGGTGGCGGAGGCGGCAGCACAACTATTGATTTGTGCTGTGATGAAGTCATGTTAATAGAATGACATGGTGTTTGTAGCATGACTATGGATGCCCATGCACAGCTACAGTAGGGATCAAAAGTGGCAAAATGGAATATAATATTTGCAACCGCTTCTCACGCAATCTGTTTGCCAGAGATAACGCAATGTTAGACAGGAAAAAGAGCATCCTATTGCTTTTGATGCAGAAATCAAATCAGGACATTGTGCATGTTAGTAGCACAAGATACTCTGCGTTTTTTTTATTGTCTTAAGTAGACTTTAAAGTACAAAAATTGGGATTGATTTGATTCACGTACTAGGGAATTTATAAGCGCAAACCTATGCCCCTTGCATAGCATACCTGCAAATGCACAATAACTTACATGACGAACTTAATGTACAAATAAATCAATGGCATACACATTCATCATAATACAGTAACTATGACAGAAGTTAGGTCTATTATAAACGCACCGGGTGCGTTCTATAGGTTCAGGTGGGCCCAAGTCTAAGCCAAAAATATTTCTTCTACATGAAACATGGCGTGCCGTGTGCCTTCTGAACAATACAAACTCTGGATGAGTTGCCGTACGTTACTCACGTCTGTATCATGTAGACATGCTATAGACACACTCCATGAATCTGAGGTGCACATGTCTGATGTCTCACGGACCCACCCCGTGAGGGTTACAGGGAAGAATATAGGCCCCCAGTAGCCCCTGCTGATCGTATAAGGTGACGATAGGGGGGACCCAGCACTGAATAAGTGGTTCTTTAGGTTCAATTCCCAGTTGGTGCTGGGTTCACAAAGGGATGAGGTAAAGCAAAAAATTATTGCCAGGTTTTGATCCCCTGCTGTTTGCCTGCCCTGTCACCTTCATCTCATAGAAATGATCACCAAAGACAAAATTTGTCCCAACTGAAATCATGCCATTTTAATACTAATATAGTTTACATGCCGACCTCCCTTTCTGAAATCCTATATCTGCCCCTGCATGCGGCATACAATACTTGAGTAAATGCACGTATGGTATGCATAATCTGTATGCGTACTTTATTGTTGTCTGGTTGGCATGTGTATGATAACAGAGGCGTGCATTGTAACATTTTTCTATCGGATTTTCCATCTGTAACCACAAACACGAACCATAATAGGGGAAATGACGGCAGCTCTCAAAACTACCGTTAAAGGTAATATGTCATGGTGCATGCTTTAGAGTTACCTTTTTTTTGTAAGTGTAAACACGTACATAGTGTACTCGTGGATCGCGTGTATGAAACCAAGTACTACATTTGAGGCACAGAATAATGCTTCTGGGCAATGTAATTTCACTCAATTGGTAGAAAGTAGCCGATCGTATGTCTATTCATGATTGTTTGAAAATAACTATCCACTTTCATATAATTCACCTAACTGTATAGAATATATTTTGCGACTATAATATGCCAGGTACCTAATAGAGAATTTGCAGATGACGTCCCAACTTCCAAAAAATGACTCTGTGTAATTCTAGTGAACAATTTACAAGTGATATTACTGAATATTTATAAATATGGAAATAATACAATTATTACTATTTACAATTTTTTGATTCAATGGATACCCACAGGACTGTGTAAAAAGGTGATCACTAAACTCTACAATTACGAGCCCACATCTACACAAGATCTATATTCATTCACCGTCATGCATCTCTCAAGGAAACACTTTGAACTTTTTTCCCCAAATTTCTCTTTTTTGTGTGCTACTGTACCCAGTGTTAAAATGACGACCCCGCGTCCATCCATCCCTATTGGGACGACCAGTCTCGAGTCACCCCACAGAACCAATTACAGCCCGACGACCTGTGCCCAAACAGGACCCGGCGACCTAAATACTTCAAGTCAGATCCCTCACTTGTCACCATTTTTTTCTTGTGCGACAAGCTGTTGCAAAATATTTTTTATATAAAGTGTTTTTGTCGGTCGGGATACCTGTGTGAAGTATTAGAGGTTATTCCCCGTGTATATAATTTACAGTAGAATTGCTCAATTTGTGGAAGCCTAGGCATGTACTTGTCTGTATGACCGTATAGGCTTAATGGCTGTATAGTCATTTAGTCTGTGTGACCATATATGTACATATAGTCTGCATTTGGTTTAACAAATGTTGGGCTCTTGTTTGGTGCAAAACTTGCAAAATGGCATCTCTGGAGTTGTGTTTTTTCTCCTCACAGATACTTTCAAATCAGCATAAGAGAATTATACATTGCTGATTTACAAATACCAAAAACCACAAAATACTAATATCTGAAGAAACGAAGAAACATATTGCAATGACAATAATACAGCCTTACTCATGATCGAAAAATATGCAGATGCACAAATCCATAAGAGCTTTCAAACTGGTCTAGTTATTTCAAGGGTGTATTCAGAATCAGGGATGTGGGAAATAAAAATACTTCAGGGTACTGGGGCTTAGCAAATACTTGATTTGTGCTGTCTGGACGTCTGCAGCCAGAAAAGACAAACTTTGGGGACGTTTTTCGGGAGTTTTTTATTTCCCATTTCTTGTAGTGCTAATATTGACACAGGCTTGTGGCCCGCCAGGGGCAGGCTGGGAGTATGACCAGAGGCAGAGACCTGGATTTGGTAGAGACTGTTTACTACAGCAGGGGAGGATCCAGGGGAGGGGTCAAGGAGGTCCTAACCCCCCTTTTGGTTGACCCCTAAACTACAAAAAGAGGTGAAAATGCAATGCGCTTGCACGAGATTCCACAGCTTTTTTCTATCAGGCTATATACCAACCTCCCCTTTGGGAAATCCAGTATCTGCCACTGCTACATTGTGACTCCAGGCGCGTCCCCATTGGCTGAGAAAATGTGATTGAGTAAGCCAACTAAGGAAAACAACTTGTTGTTGGACCACAACAGTTCATCGTCGGGTGACTAGGCTCCTAAGTAGGCTGACTAATTTCAGAGAGGCCTGATTTTGGGGGTCTCGGTTGGCGACTAACTTCAAAAGACAGGGTCTATCGCCTGCCTGATTAATGTTTTATCATTAGGCAATTAAATCGGAGGGTGTTTGGAACCCATTCAGATTTATAAAACTTTAGGTCATAGAACATAAAACTTGGTATCAAGTCTCTGCTGAAATCCTCAGATTTTATTTGGAACCCCTTTTGAATTACCTGGAACCATGGGTCGTACATCAAAAGCTTGAAACCCCCTGATATTTTCCTTGAACCCCACATATTCACTTGTAAGGCCTTCCCTGTACTCCCTCAGATATTCAGGCTTGGTTTTGCCTGCATGAGTACGCATTCTTCATGATCTAAGTTCTTTGCTAAAGGTCAAGGGGGCTCACCGAGGTTGGGCTGCGTTTGCTGATGTTGACACGCTCGCCTCCCCAGGCCCAGAGGGACTTGGGCAGAGATAAGTAAGAATAACTTGTTCTTTTCACATCACAAAATACACTAACACAGGGAATATCCTAAAAAGCCAGCCGCCAGCACGAAGAGGCTAGAGCACATCATGATCTACTCTCTTATTTATGTAAAAAATGCGTTGTAAATACAGGAAAGATGTGCATGTTATCCATTGAATCTGAGTGCACACATCTGTTGTTGCATATGGTGTCTTTGTCAAAAAGGGATAAAGTTTGTGTTTGGATGTAGATTTACATGATGTGAATAAAACATCGAATACAAAGCTTGGACCAAAGCTCATTTCAAGACACCAATGTGTATGCTACATATCACTTTTTCAAAGAAAATAATTATAATCCCTGATCATTTTTCTTGTGTCGCCGGTGTATAACCTCAACATACATACTCGCAAGTAATCGATTCTCTTGTCTGGCTGAGTAACACACATTATACTGATCTACGCCCTCCTCCACTCCCCTGATTCAATTGGCAAAACATAATACAGTATTGCCAAACAAATGTTCAAAATCTCTGACTCTTTCTTTTCTGTCAAAGGGGGCATAACCTCAACATAGATCTTCGCAGGTATTCGATTCTGTTCTTTGGCTGAAGTATACACAATTACTGATCTATGCCCTCTTTCTCCATTCTGTTTCAATTGGCAAAACATATACAGCATTGGCAACCAAATGGGACCCCTAGCCTTTCGTGACTTCGAGCGCTTCTTTACAAAGGTCAAGGCCATAGGGGAGACACGTGACCAATTGGAACGCTCGCCGACTGGGCGTCTTCCGGTGGTCGAGCCGGGAGGTGGGTCATCCGTCTCTGTCGGCCGCTATCGGCCTGTGTCGGCCGGCTCTATCGGCCACCTCCACCCGCGCCAAAGGGCACTGCCTCTCTGAGGGCATGTCGGCCAGGAGGGCTTCTGTGTGGGTCTGTAGATTTCACACTGAGGTAAAGGCCATCGGTCTGAGGTAAAGGCCATCGGTCTGAGGTAAAGGCCAGCCTGAGGTAAAGGACATCCTAAAGTTTATATTCCACAGGTCGATTTTGCTGCCGATTTGCTGCCGATTTTTAATAAATAACCACAGTTATATATAATTAGAAAGGGTTCATTCCCTTTCGAATGGCAAATAGGATGTACTGTTTCATATCATATTCTTGGGAGAAATACAACAAACACAAAATCGCCTCTAGGAATATAACAGGAATCTACACATGTTAGACACCATTTGAAAGAAAATACGAAAACTGTTCCAATGACATGATATAACATGTCGATGATTAGCCCTAATTCCCATTGACGATTCATGAAATTGGGAGTAAAATCGGCTAGTGCAATAGAGCCTTTATAGAAAAAGGCCACCCCCGGATCTATGTCAACAAAGGAAGGGTCAATGACATGGCTGAGAGGGTGTCCGGAGGGGGTGGGGGAGGTGGTGGTCAGGGTGGTGGCGTGGGTGGTGGCGGTCAGGGTGGTGGGGTGGGGGTGGAGGTGTATTGCCTCATGTTTGAAGGTGACATCTTGGCCTTGTCTGGAAAACTATAGATGGCAATAGAAAAGGTCATATAGCATAAATACGTCGTTAGACGCATAAGTAGGCCTCATGCCCAAGTTTGGATTTATCATTATTTCCTAGACGAGAACTATATCCTAGGGAACCAGAAATACACCAAATTGGTACCACGAATAGTGGTCCCGGGTACACTTGCTTTAAAAAGAAACCCAGGGATAATCTCACAGACAAACGTAAAATCAGACAAAGTGCTCAGTCATTGTAACAACGTCCATATCTTCGTATCTGATTTTAGTGATTAGGCTAATCAGCTAAAATTTGATTAGTGTATCATACTTTCTGATTCTGTCTGCCGCAAAGAGTATCATTTCAAAATAACATTTAAAATGGACTGTTAGCTGTAGTTACTGTGATTGACAGACAGAATAACTAGAATAAGACACTAATCAATGTTCACATGCTTAGCCTAATCACTGGAATCAGTTATGGGCCCAGATAATCGAAAACAGAACTCTCGGTTTGTACCCATGCATTACAATACAGGAACGTTGCTCATTGGACAAAGTAATCGTTCCTTCTGTATGACATAGCAATTCCAATAGAACAATACAAGAACAATAGCTCCATCGCAATATGAGACAAAAGAATCATACAAACACTTCTGCCCCAGGAAAATATCCACATTGTAGTTTCAGAGCTCTGTATGTGTAATCTGCTGCCAGAATAAAACAGACAACATCAAAACTGTGTCATATGAGGCCGAAGGGCATCTTTCTGTTTGGATGGGGCGGAATCCAATTATTCTTGTTTCAGAGATATCCTTTATCTGTGACAGCCTGAAATTGGCCAGCGACTGAAGCCCGACAAAGTACGGTTGCTAGCCCTAAGCGCCGCTCATGAAAAATATTTCGATCCTTGAAAGTGAGTTTATACATTTCCCATTTATTCTTTGGAAATACTAATAGAACAAGAATGAAAGCTTTGCTGTGAAGAGCGATTACGTTAAGTTCTTCCGGGAAAGAAGTATCTTGCTTGGCTGTTTGGCTGGCGTGAAGTACTGTGATAGTAGATGCTTTCGCGTGAATGGATAATTTCATGGATTGGATCTAAAAGACAAATTCCCGTGGATTAAATTTCGAGTTACGGGCTATGTGATTACATAAAAATACATCTTCACTCTGTACATATTTCCGTAGGCATTCACAGATGTCAATTACTCAAAAATATGTACCGCACGAAAATAAAGACGGACATATTATCTATCTTTCCTGAACATGAGGCGAGCATTATTGACAGTTTTTCCCACCTATACAACAACAGATCCCTTTTCCCTTAAACCCTCAATCGATGTCCCCCCTTTACATATTTGTATTTTCTATAAGCCTTCAATGCCTAACATTTTCCTCGTTTCATCATTGACAGTGCGTCGGCATTTCGCGCATCAGGGGTCGAGGAGGTGGCAATTTCCTCCAGGGTGTGAGATGATTCCTCCAGGGTAGGAGAAGAAGCGTTCCCATGGCCCTTAGATGTTCTGGGTGTCTCGTTAGTGAGCCCTGGAGGCATTTGGAGTTGAAAGGGTGTGACCCCAGGGCCCTCCAGGGTGGACAGCCACGGCATTAAAGAAAGAATGGAACTCGGGATCATTTATTTATGCCCCAACAACAAAGAGACTACACTGCTCCTTCTTTATGTGTCTTTAGAGAAACTTTACTTTTGTTGTAAAGAGAATCGAATCGATCTTTTTGTTTAGTGCCTTCATTTACTTTTGAATATTGCAATCGATATAATGCACTTACAGACAAAGTATACTTATAAAGAAAATATACCAGATAGCATTAACGAAAAAAAGTTGGGTCTATGTGGGGTGGTTGATGATGCACCCCTTTTCTTTCAGGACATCAAACAAAGAATGATTGTTTCATAACGATTAAAATGTTAAAACTTCACATTACCACTTATAAAAATCATTAATAATTATTATGGATGTCCCACAATCAATGATAGATTAAGAATGAGTGGTATGACTAACTAAAATTGCACACATAAGCACTTCAATCGATTCTACCTACACAGATATGACCCTTTGTAGGACTAATTGTTCACGCTCATGTTTATTTCTATTAATCAAATCCCTTTACCTTATATCCTAGACAATCAATTGTATCATACGCAACCCCACGGACATTCTATTCAAAGTGATTCAACCAATCAATCCGCCACCTCGACCACCTCTTCTCCCACGGACTCTTTTCTGGGCGCGGAGGTATAGTGATCTCGTTGCAGAATGTCACCCAATAGGAACCCGGATGTTTCTTTGCGCGCTTGTGCCTCATCCATCACGGACAATAGCTGGTACCCTGCGTCCGGGGCTAAGCAGGGTAAACTCGGTTGCTCCCGGCTGGAAACCAGCGAATCCAGCCTGATCCTAGTCTGTCAAGCCCGACCCACTGCTTCTCAAAGTGGGCCTGTACACCAGCAACCATTTCAAGTGAGAATTCCATCCCAATTCCCAGCATGCTTTGGGGCCGCTGGTATATGGCAGGAGGACCATAAACCAGCCAGCAAACAGACAAGCATCAAAGGGATTACCCAAATTATAATTAGAGGACCAACAAAAGAATTCTTTACAAATTCTAGTTTCCCAGTCAGAGCCATGGACACTCATGGGTGTAGGGACCCATTATGCAAAGGTAAATCTTGGTCAGAACGGACTAGCCTGATCCTCGCGTGTCAGGCAGTAATTATGTTGGCCACATCAGCCCCGCCGCAAATTGCCTGTTCTCGGGCGGCATTATTTCATTATATCCCCGTAAGCCACACCGCAATGTAGGAACGGGAGCTGTGGTGTCGGAGGCTAATGTACTCACACAGCAGCCTAATCTATTGTATCGGAAGAGGAGAGTATCAATTGGTCTCAGGGCAGTAAAATATACTAATTCTGCCTGTCTGTCAAGGATACTGTGTGTTTCTTTTGCCTGAAAGGCTGTATTCCATGTATTGAAAGTGCGCTTGCGATTTGCTGTGGGAAGCGATCATCTCAAAGGCTGTATTGCACATACTAGAAATGATGATTCTGGTTGTCTGTCAAGGATATTGTGCATTTCTTTCACCTGATGGACTGTAAATATTCTATGTATTGAAATTGCACGTGTGGTTTGCTGTGGTAGGTGATAACCTGAAAGGCTGTTTTCCACATACTGAAAGTGTGCTAATGATTTGCCACTGATATACAATTGCAAATGACAATATAAAAATGTAGGAATTGGCGATAGAAGTCGAACACATCACCACCACCGCAAATTGCCTGTTCTCGGGCGGCATTATTTCATTATATCCCTGTAAGCCACACCGCAATGTAGGAACGGGAGCTGTGGTGTCGGAGGCTAATGTACTCACACAGCAGCCTAATCTATTGTATCGGAAGAGGAGGGGATCAATTGGTCTCAGGGCAGTAAAATATACTAATTCTGCCTGTCTGTCAAGGATACTGTGTGTTTCTTTTGCTTGAAAGGCTGTATTCTACGTATTGAAAGTGTGCTTGTGATTTGCTGTGGTAAGGGATCATCTCAAAGGCTGTATTGCACATACTGGAAATATTATTTGTGGCTGTTTGTCAAGGATATTGTGTTTTTTTTACCTGAACGGCTGTAAAATATTCTATCTATTAAAAGTGCATTGGTGGTTTGCTGTGGTATGCAATCACCTTAAATGCTATATTCCACATACTAAAATTGTGTATAGACATACATCTTATATTATGTCTATGAAGTGTGTTTGTGATTTGCCATCGATACATAATTGCAAATGACATTATAAAAATGGCGGGTATTAGTGATAGAATTTATCAACTTGTTGGTAAAACTTTCCATGGGATCATGTGCCAGAAGATGAAGTATAAATTGACTTTCACCAAGAAAGCGTTGCAAACATGCCCAGACAGCATCACTAGCATCTCAATATTGTCAATTTGACCTCGCATACTTTTGTGTATGTGGTCTTTACAATTGAAATATGAATTATGCCCCTGAAGTAAAATCTACAATCGCACCAATGGACTTAAGTATCATACGCCCATAGCTGGAAAACATACTGGATTAGTTGAAATGATCCTTACTTTTCACCTCTCAATGTGTTGCTCACCGACAGAAACATGTGTCTTAGCATACATTAAACACGCTATTTGAATCCTCACAGCCACTGCCAAGGCAAAGCATTGAAAGAATCCCTACTCAGGCCATTAAACATTTATAGAAAAGGATTCAGTTGCCCCAAAGGGCTGGAATTAGTCCCCATCAGTAAACAATTGATCTTTTGAATCTGCTGTAATCGGTGAGATTAATTGGAAATAATTCACTCCTCTGGGAGCACAATTAAATGTAATCTCTGCACAGCAGCAATTGAACCCAGTCATTTTTTATCCAAACTCCTCACACCTATAGAGTGCACAATATTTATGAATATGATAAATGGTGTTGTTTTATGAGAATACCATAGAATCTTAACCAACCTTGGCTGTGGTGTTCAAAGAACAAGAACTAGGTGACAGAATTGCATTCACATGGCAATCAGATTGATCTGGTCCCTGACAAAGGAGGAACCCTCGGGGGTGTAATTCTATCTCCATGTCCGCAATGTTGGGGGTAGGTCAACCGTTCTGGGGTACGGGGTATGGCTGAGTTGAATGCCAAACTTCACAGATGCTCCTGTGACATGAGAGAGATGTATATACATGTAAGATGGATGTTAAAAAGTTGTATATGCTATTTATATATGTATGTATGAGTATATATATATATATATATATATATATATATATATATACATATATATATATTTTTATATATATAGTATGTACATAAAGTACTTCATGATCCAGGGTACAGGGATGGTGAAGTGGTTAGTGCGATCCGGATTTGACGCTGCAAGGT
Organism: Lepidonotus clava; assembly: GCA_936440205.1. Lineage (NCBI taxonomy): Eukaryota > Metazoa > Annelida > Polychaeta > Phyllodocida > Polynoidae > Lepidonotus > Lepidonotus clava. The sequence goes on from OW387135.1 coordinate 19,274,960, forward strand.
GATGGCTACTTTGCCTCTTTGCCTTCCCCCAGTGGCAACAACTGGGTTATCAAAGGCCTACGGCCAACGGCTGTTGTGTGTAGGGCCTTGCCTTTGGGACCCTGCACATTAAAGAACACCTGCCTCGGTCGATGTGTAGGGGTATGGTCTCTATCTTCTCATAGATTCAATCATTCCATAGATGCGATCATCAAAAGACAGAATTGTCAAATCCTGGTCTCATTGTGCTATGACATTAGCTGTTGCTATGGCTTTAAACCCCAACAACCAACCAACAAACCAACTTCATGATCCTACCACCATATTTAGCAATGGAATATTTGTACGTGGACAAATGCACGTAGGCCTATGCTTAAACCTTCAGCACGTATACTTATAGCCTATCTGCACTTGGGTGAGGCACACACGCTTACGGAATGTATACCTATACATATAAATGTACTAACCCTAGTCATATTGATTAAACGTAAGCCTTTGTCAGTGTTATTGTACATGCCTTGCACTTGCAAAATATCCTCGTTTATGTGAGTATGCTACAGCAGCACAGACCAAGCATTAAGAGTTTGAGCGTGTATCCTCAGCATTTCCTACTTGAAAGGCCACCCGGAAGCGTTATTTAATAATGGTCTGGTTTAAGAGGTGGTGGTTAGGGGATCTAAAAAAGGAGTGTTTTTCCCTATGGATCCCGATGGGGAGTCAGGTCAGATTACCTTCTTTCATATCAAGAGAAATTGGTCTTTTTCCGAAGAAAAAGGTAAAAAGGAGCCCTTCAGCAGCGTTTTTTTTGCATCCTTGCATTAATATCATGCACCTTTTTCCTTAACATTACATGTATATATGTAGCTCAATCCTATTTCGTTAGCTAACAGTAATATAAATGAACAGGTATATTCATATTAGAGAAGGAGCATAGACCTGTGGCGAAGCAATACTGCATACATGCCTACAATGACTGAATGCACAGAATCTCAATGTGTAAATAAAGGCCTATGCTATCATAGTAATAATAGTGATAAATATCTAACTCCTCACACTTTCAGTGCAAATCCCTATTATACTATAATGTTTCTGTTGCAGATAATACATTAAATCAATAATTGAATGCAACCAATACTGTAGTAGTAATAACTGCAATACCCTAATTGTTCCGTAGCAACATTTGAGGATGACCTATCATATACTACTCTTGACAAAATGACGTGGCCATGACTCGTGGACATTTTTGGCGGAGTAATATTGATTACAGTGGTACTTGTGAGAAGGCCTCTCACCCAACGCTCAACCAACCCCCACTATGTGACAGAATATGCCCCCTGGACACCACTGATACAGTAATGGACACTTTCTACTTGTTTTTCTTCAAACATCAATATTTTGTTTGTGGGGAAAAAAAACTTTGATATTGAGTGTACTCTGTCGAAGTTCCACATGCACCACTTTCATCACTGCCATCAGCAGTTGGTGGTGGAAGTGGTGGTGGTGGTGGTTGGAAGTGGTGCTTAGTAGTGGTTGGTGGTGGCATTAAGGTCTGGTCATATATAGAGACTGAGCTCAACTCACAAGCAACAGTTGAATTGACAAAGGTTCCTATAGTATGTGGCCACTGTTTTTGGTTCTTCCTAGGCTGATCCATTGAGAGGGCAACAATTTACAACTGGATAGTCTTCAGCTTTAACATGTCTTAAGGCCGACTCTCTATGTGTGGCATATAGCTCAATACTCAAGATGCATTTCTTGATCAGATTATCCAATTAAAAGAAAGCATAAATTTTGACACATCCCTCCACCCCTTTCTACTGTTATTATAACCATAATAAGATAACAGATTATAATCTTTACATGTAACTAGCATTAGTTTTCTCCACTTGAAATTGGTCTGTTTGCAAATACCCAGTCCCCAGGGCTTAAAAACTGGTGAGATGGGTTCAGTCTCTATATGTGACCAGAACATTAGGGTCAGCAACAGCCTGAGTCAAACCAGGCGGGAGTCAGGCTGGCCCCAGGTCGGTGGGAGCCCGGCCATTCAATCAATGTTACCAACTCCGGGAGCGAGCTGAGGTGGCGGGCCGGCGGACACCCTGAAAGCCGCAATATGCGCTGCTGGCCGAGGGGGATGCATCCAGGGTTGGATGGGTAGGTGTCAGGCCCCAGGAGGAACCCTGGAGTGTGTCCGTATACTGTGCAAAAATAGACCTTTACTGACCATATACTGTGCAAAGAAATGAGACCTTTAATGACAAGATACTGTGCAAAAATAGAACTTTACTGTCTGCATACTGTACAAAAAAAGAGACCTTTACTGACAAGATACTGTGCAAAAATATACCTTTACTGACCTTTACTGGGTTTTGTAAATGATCCGTTAATATTTGGTAAAGGTATATAAAAGGTAATGGAATTGTCATCTTTATAAGACCTTTACAAGATGACATTTTAAACCTGGGTAAGGTCATTTAAAGATGACCTTTTCATTAATGTACTGTATTTAAAGGTTAGCATTTCTGCACAACTATTCATATATAATCACACACATATCTACATATGTATATAGCTATATAAGTATAGATAAATATAGGTATGTATATAGAAATTCATTTGTATATTTACGTATTATACTGGTAGCTGAGAGACCAGACTTCCCCCGCAATAATTTGGTATGATACATCAAACTAACAGACCCTATAAATACGAATGGTATGATCATATAAATACTACTATTGGAAAACTTTATACATCAGTTGAAATATTATGCTCGCGTGACATGTCAAGAGAGGTAAAAGGCTTGTAAGGATACTTGGAATAGAGTGGCAACCAAGAGATATTTTGGAAATAAAATGAATAAGGACATGCAATACTGCATTATAACTGATAATAGAGAAATACCATATGAATACGATGAGGTAGACTTATAATATGTCCCAGTTGGCAATTTTACGCCGATGAGTTGGTATGTATACAATCTATTCAACCCCCTTGTAAATGTGTTAATGCCTATACAGCTAAGGAAAAGCAGACCGACAGATATACATGTTCCTAAAGCCTTCCATAAACTGCCACAACGCATTTTTGGTTTGTTTGCAAAAACAAAATTGTAGTTTCCATAGATTTACATCACATTTAAAGCAAAAAAAAAAAAAAAAAAAATGCAAAGAGTAATGGGTATCTATGCATCATCAAAGTTAAGAAGTTATGTTATAGGCCTAGTAGTTTTATCACTAACTGTAGTAACACCAGTGGTGGAGTAATATGCAATGAGGACAGTACTCCAGCAGGCAAACAGGAACGTCCAGATTACTCTGGGTAAGTGACATCCGCCACCTAATGTAAGGTCAGGCTGTGGGTTGGAGTCTGAGAGCTAGAGCTTGGGACTGGGTGCTGTGGACTGGTGACTGGGTGCTGGGCACTTGGGGCTGGTGACTTTCCTCTGGGGGCTGGTAACTGGGTGCTGGTGACTGGGTGTATGGGGACTGGGTGCTGGTGACTGGGTGCAGGTGGCTGGGTGCTGGTGATGGGGGTGCACAGGACTGGGTAAATGGGATTGGGCAAAAAGGACTATATCAGTGCAGGAGACTGGGTGCCGGAGACTGGGTGCTGGGGACTAGGCATATGGGGACTGGGTGCTAGTGATAGGGGTGCAGGGAACTGGGTGTATGGGACTAGGCAAAGAGGACTGGGTGCTAGTGACTGGGTGCTGCAGTGACCAGGAGCAGGAGATTGGGTGCAGGGGAGTGGGTACAGGAGACTGGGTACAGGTGACTGGTTGCTGGTGACAGGGTGCACAAAATTGGGTACTGGGACCAGGGGACTAGGTCCTAAGGACTCGGTGAATAGGACCTAATGCTGGGAACCATAGACTGTGGGTGGGTGCTTGAGACTGGGTGCTGGGACCTCAGGGCTTAGAGCTGATTCTCGGCACTGTGTTTGGTTGAAGTATTGTTCTGTGGGTGGGTGCGGAGGGGACTGACCACTAAGTGAGAGTGGTTGCTGGTGTTCGACGCGGGGTAGAGTTTGGATGGATGTTGTAATATAGATATGGAGTGAGCCCCTGGAGCAGTGACCGATGGGGACAAGTCACCCTGCTCCAGGCACCGACTAACCCCCGAGGAATACTTCAGCTTCCTTGGACTGGAATGCTAGGTCTGTATAGACTATTCATTCTGTACATATACTGAAGACAACAACTAACCCATGCAGAATACTTTAACTTCTTAGGAGCAGCATGCTAGGTAATGTTCATAATGTTCACCTTAAGGCCCAGCGTTCGAAATTAACTTTTATTTCTATGCGCCTGCCGGGTGCATTCACTGTCAAACTATGCACCCGGCGATTAACATACATGTACACCAATATATAAACATCTAGAAACTACCCAAAAATCGTGCACACACTGGGCTCACAATGCCGAAAATTGTGCGCCCGTCGGCGGAATTGTGCGCGCCGGAGCAGGGCGCACCCTTATTTTCGAACACTAAGGCCGTATTCCATAATACCGAAAGTGTGCGCTGCCGATACTGGGCCTTTCCATGGCAACGTTCTTTACTGGCAGCCAGCACTTTCGTCCCAATTTCAGCGGCCAAAAGTGCGTAATCGGCGGCCGAAAGTGTGTTATCGGCGGCTGGTACATGATTGGCCAGAAATATTTACCAGCATGTTGGTAAATGTTATCGGCAGTGCTGCCAATTGTATATCAGCAGGAGCGAAATTGTATCGGCGTCAAATCGACAGTGCACTTTCGGTATGTGGAATACGGCCTTTATTCACCTGGCATTTCACATTGTCCTGGGATAGTAGGCCAATATGAGTCACCCATCCTTTGTGGAAACAAGAGACAAGATTCCCGAGGTCGGTCCCTGTCCCTATATTGATTCAAATTGGGAATAACACAGGAATAATCCTTCTCATGCAAAGCCTTTGGAAATTTGTGAAGAACACAGGGACAATGATACTTGAAACATGCTTGTACACGGCGTATGTGCAAGACTCAGTCAAGTATCTTACTTCTTAATTAGCAGACCAGTGCATTACAACTGTACACTTCCCAATATCAACTTTAGAAAATAACAGAGAGAATAATTGCTGTCATTCAATTCTGTTTAAGTACGTTTTGTATCATCGCATTTTCCACAAACCGTTTACACTGACTCATACAATATCTTTTTCATAAGGTAGTCTAGACAATTTATGTTGGTCTCTAATCACAGACACTATGATTACCTCTCTGTTCTATCCGCATCAAAGCCTATAATTTCCAACCAGCGCTTTCGCAGAGAGGAGCGAAACTAATATGGCGGATTATTTCTTCAGCTTAGCAATAATAATTCTAACATAAAAAGTCTAATGTTCCACGGTTTTATAGTTTTTAACAAAGGAACTGAAAAAAACAGCGGATCTAATTAAACCGAAGTGTTAAAAACTAAAGCATTTACCTTCATACCCTCGAGGCAAGCTTACTGGTAAGATCAATGGTTTCTTTGTCTTTTGTCTTTTGTTTTTTGTCTCTGCCTCAAATATAGTGCATACTGTATGTTTTTTGGTTATATCTCTGTAAGTGCCGCTTTCCTTTCCGTTCTGTAACACTATATGCATGAATTTACTTGTCTGAGGCAATTTATAGGGACGCCTGCCGAGATCAAGTACAGGACCATGACTATGGTCATCCGGCCATAGGTAGAAAGGAGAGAAGGGACATTAAACATCGGGTGGGGACACCCTGTTTCCTTTGTAATACAATCTGTTGGCCACCTACGCACATGACCCCATAGATTTTAATGGTAAATCTTACACTAAAATGCTTATAGTTACAGTTAAAATACTGCGAACAGTACCCAACATCAATATGGAGCATTTCTTGCCATTACTATACAAAACAAAAAGATTATGTCAAAATAATTGCAATATCAGATGACACTTTATGGGCTGTCCATAAATGATGTTACGCATAAGGCGGCGAGTGGGTGTGTTGAACAGTGTGACACTGCCTGAAAACGGGCCTTATTTTCATGTTTAGATTAGAGAATTTAGTGTGACAGGGGGCTGGGTGGGTCCTAAAAATACACTGAAAAAGTGTGACATCATTTGGGGACGGCCCGAACGAATGATCTCATGTTGGAAATGAGAACAAAAGATATAATGAAAATAAAAACGTTCCCTTTCAAGTTTTTATCCAAGCGAGCTACACTGAAAACACAAAGTCGTCAGAGAGCCACTGCAAGGTTGTCAAAGGGTTGTCACAGGTCACTTTTGGGCTCTCATAGTGGACTTTTGGGTCATCACAGGGCTCATTTCAGGCCATCAATGCTGTGTGACTACCTTGTGACAATCCTTTGACAACTTTGGGGTGGTCAGAGGGTTGTCATTGTGAATTTTGAGGCTGGATGACAACCCAAAGGTAGTAATTTTCTCCCGACTGCTTTGGGCCAAAAAGGTCGTCAGAGAAGCAAAAATGAAGATCGGGTTGTCACAGGGTGGTCACAGAAGAAACTGAGAAGTCAAAAGTCCTGCCTGACTACCCTAGGGTTGTAGGTGAATGGTGCCTAAAGTGACAGCCCAGGGTTGTCATGGCCTCTGTCTATATCAACCCAGTGTTGTAAGTGAATGGTTTCAAAACCATACAACTCATAGGCCTCCTATGTGTAATGGCCACACCTAATAACTAGTAATAACATAATAGGATGCCATTATAATGACTATGATATCTACAACATGAAAATATTCATAAATAAGATTTTTTGTGTAACAGACACAGACACAGCCTGTGACAACCTTGGGTTGTCGTTTTTGGCACCACTTTTGACAACTCTGTGTTTTCAGTGTAGGCTTATGGATGTATTATACTGTGGAATGATTCTTGTGCATGACCTACATCCTGTGATGAAAATCATAAAACCTGAACGTAAAAAGGGATTCATTAGCTTAAATGAACATGTCTGTCATGCAGACACATCACACACCACAGGAAAAACTTTTTAAGTATAATGAATTAGAAAAAGATCGTATATGACACCCGAGGTAATTATATATTATACGAAGCTAGCTTTGCTCGGGTCTAACCAATGTGTCTGGGGCAATAGATAGGTCGTTGACATGATGTGTGCTTACATAAAGCAGTCTAACTTTTTATTTGCCTCTCTTGGTGCATTATAATGTACTTGTTTAACCTATCTGTCTACTGCCTTTGCTGTGGAAAAACAATAATATATGACTTCAATTTCAATGACGCATCAGCAGAGGGTGCTCTGGAGTAATTGATAAGAATATCAATTCCTTGAGAAGTCAGCCATCATCGTATTAGCTTATACAAGTATTTCATATCTAGGAATGAAACATCAAAGTATGACTCAACTGGTACATGTACAGCTAATTACTAATTATGTAGTTGCATTTACAGCAAAACAAATAGCAGTACTGATATTGTAATCTAACAGTGAAGATCCATATGTTACATGCATATATGATGATGATGATGTGTTGGAGTTTAATGTCTATTCTGCAAGTTTTTTTTAGCTATATCAAGACCAACCCCGGTTTTGACTTCACAGGTCTGTGATCGAATCTATGGGGGTGGAAATGACAGCAAGGTAAGGTGTTTTAATAGGTAGCTACCAGGTCCGGGAATGGAACCAAGGCTGTCAGCGTGCAATGCCAACATGATAACTGCTAGACCACCTCACCCCCTCACATGCATATATCAATATCCTAGATTGCCAATATACAAACTCAGAAATCTATGAATATATCAAAATTGGATATATTCATAGGTTTAAGTAACTAACTACAGTAATTTTGACATATACATAGATATTATAGTAAATTTGAAGAAAAAGATAGATTACAGTAATTAATTACAGTAATGCATTGCTATGTAATAGCATTGCATCACTGTAATTTGCAATTGACATCTCCTCGGATGTATACATGTTATGATTAACATTCCCCAATGTCAGGTGCCACTCAATATGGACTCATTGCACAAGCACAGGTATTATACCTGTCAGATGGATCGATAGCCATGATTTATCAAAGTCAGCCTTTATCATGAATACATTGGGCCCTCCCTCCTATTAATCAGCATACCATGGCGATATTATGTCCTATATTCACCTTTAAAGGTGATGCCATGCAAATGGGATGTTACTGAGTCAGCATGGTATATATTGCTCATTCATGGAGACATGATGAAAGGATATCTGTGTGTTCCAGCATCCAGGTCACATGTATTCACCAGTTAAACACGTGTTAAAGAATTCCTTTTCAGGTGCTAAGCCGCGTCAATCCGTCTGTTGTAATGTACTTATTTTCATGAGTTGCTATGCGATTTTGCTGTTTTTACATTTTATATCAAATTTGATAATATTGTTAGTTCTATCGGGCTATTTCGAAAAATGCCTTATTAGATAAATTATGTACAATCATGTTTCATCCCAGTTGACATTTTAATGTAGTGATAATACCCATATATAATCCTCCTCCATCCCAGTGGACATTCTAATGTAGTGATAATACCCAAGTAAAACATTTGTGACATACTGTCCGAAGCTTAATTACAATAATATAAATTTAAACACCATAATTACAAGTTCTATGTGAAACTATGCATGCATACATTCCTTGCATCTGCCCTATACTTATGGACGCATGTTTGCAGACAAGTAGAGCTGGGGTTTATAACGCTATTTATATAGGTTCAAGGTGTTGGCTCAGAACTGGGGTATCGATATGTGCTGTTGACCTTGTCTATTTGTTTAGTACAAACTCGGGTAGACGGGCGTCCATGTCCACCCACCAGTGATCACCAAAGGATCCTGACAGTCACGGATCCCTAACATGTAGGTCTGAACCTTATAAGACTGGCGTAAGGTCGAGTTTCACACTAGCAAAATAAAAAATAAGTTTCTCACATCTTTTTTTAAAAATTGTTTATTTAGTAACTCTCTTCAGGGTTGCCCCTGGTTTTCGGTGATCTTAAAGTTTTGAGATAAGAGGATTTTCACAATCATTATTCTTAACTTACTAGATAGCTAACACCAGAAATATAGGATCGAAAGTCTGAAACATACCAAAGTCATAGGCCTACACCATATTTGAATAATCTGATCTTAGACATAAGACCAGTGTGAAACACCCCTTATAAGGCCATATTCCACCATGGTTTGACAAGCGTTTACGTTGCCTTCTAAAAAAACATGTTGGTATCTGCCAATGCAAGCATCCATAGTAAATCCACAGAAAATTGCTTCATTTGCCACTTGTGTTTGGTCAACGCAAGAGTCAAAGCAAGCAATTTCCCATGTTCCATTCTGCAGTGTTCAAATACTGCAAGTTGGATGTAAAACACCGCAAATGGAGGTAAACACTGCAAAGGGAATATGGCCTTTGGTTCCCTGTAGCCAACTCTGCAGATAGATAGATTTTGAAATTCCAGCCGAAGAATGATGGTCACAAATTATCATAATAACATATTATTAAACTAATTGTAACCTTGTATACAACTGATATGCCTGACACTTATTATAGAGTAAAGTCTGGAGAATATTCCTTTGCAAGTAAAAATGAAATATTTTGTTGGGAAGAAAGACATAGCAAATCCTTTGTCTAACTATAAGGGGAAAAAATGAGCAGGATGTTTAAGATTTTAACCTGACACACTGGCATAAAGAAACAAGATGTATTGGCAGTACCCTGAGGAGTTAGGCCAAGCCAGATAAACATTTGCAAGCACCAATTAACACTGGTTAAAGGTAAAGCGGCCCCAGGCGCTTCGGTTCAGGCACTTAACTGCTTAATTGCTGAGATAAAAATCTGTATTCAGCCAACGAAAAGGCAATGAGAATTCAGCCTACCAGATTTGATAATGAATTTGGCGAGGGTAAAAAAGCACATTTTTAAATTATAAAACACCCCAGAACAATGGAATCGCGTGAGAGCAGACTAGTTTCTGTGCCAAAAATCTGGAACTTCCTGAACTGGGTTTTAATGACTAAATTGACCTGACCAAGGGCTGTCTGGATACGCTATTGATTAGCAGAAATAATTTCCCCGGTCCTTCAATTATAGTATCAATGCGGCTCGGGCCAGTAAGCCTCCAGGATCGCGGTTGCTTAACCGTTAGTCAATGTTGAGCGTGTTAAGCCCCATACCCACTAGGCGATTTTACCAGCAACTAGCGACGGGCGACTGAGAGAATAGGCGGATTCTTATAATCGCTAGGTCAGTATGGTATATTGAAATGTGCATGTTTGATCTGAATTGGTGCTAAAATCGGCTGATTTAAAGAGCATAATCGGCTGATTTTATTGTCGATTTGTCGGCCGACTCAGGGGTAATCACCTAGTGGGTATTGCCCGTTAGATCAATGGTAACGAGTGGATCAATAGAATCAGTGATCTGTAGACAGTAATTAGATCAACACTTCAGCCTGATTGGAACCACAGGGATGATTAAATCAATAACAGAGGGGAGCTTCAACTGTTAAAACGAGTTTCCCACAAAGCTAACACTGATCAGTTTGCACAATAAAGATTTCCTGGTCTCTTAATGGCTCTTTAGGGGGAACAATTGGGATTTGTTCAAACACAATCTTAGTGTTGCACAACTCAAATGAATTCTAGTTTTTAAGAGGATTCTTATTTTGCATTACTTTGTCTTTTCAAAGAAATGCGTGCCTAATGCGCATTAACCCAGATTTTATTTGAGGACTATTGCTCCCGGCAAAATTTCAGAGCTCGCCCAGGGCAGTTTTGCAATGAAAACAGCATGGGGCTATATATAGGGGAGGGATATTTATTCTGGTCGTAGATCTACATCTTCTCGCTAGCAGTGGTTTACACTGTGGCACAGAACTCATAGGCCAATATATGTTTTATCTGAAACAGCTGACGATGAAAAAAGCGTTTCCTGAACCACGTAACTTGTGTGCAAACATAATACCCTCGGAGTATCCCCATTACAATAATGGGCAAATTGCTGTCACTGAGAAGTCTCCCTAAACGATCACTTTCACGCATGGCTGGTTGAGCCTGCGCCCACTGTGCCTTTTTTATATTCTGAACCTTCTGGTATCTTCTGTTTTCAGTCGTTCCTCATGTTTATTTCTTTGCTTGTTTATTTATTTACAAGACAGGTAATTGAAGCTGACCAAAAGTTTTCCTACTCACCACAGGATGATGGTGCTTTTTCCCGTGGCCTTTGTGATGCTTGAGAGGGGGCCCCTGCAGCTGTAACAGCTGCTGCTGCTGCTCCTCCAGCACCTGTTGGGACACGCCTCCATCTCCAAACCGACCCGCTGGAGGAGTTTTCACCTCTCCATCCTCCAGCTGCACTTCCTCCTGGGGAAAGTCATGGGCCCGATCCTCCAGTATATGCTCCTCGGCTTTCTCCCTCTTCCTCTCGGCCCTGTCCGGATTGCCGTGCTTGTGATGCCGCCTGGCCTCGGCGAGAACCAGCAGCAGGCCGAGGCAGCAGACGACTTTTAGAACCATCTTCTCAGTCAGTCAGAAAACGCGCGAAAACGCGGCGCCCTGAGCACTCTAACTCTCTACTGGATTGCTGTCTAAGTCTCTGTGGCCGTGCTTAAACAACGGCAAGGCTAAGGCCTCCTTAACTCGGCCGGTTTTCCTCTCTGGGTTTTTGTCTTCTTGTCTGGCTGCCAACTTGCCAAACACGTTTCCCCTCGCGATCCGTATCCCCGTGTACTGGGGATTCACCCACTGGGCGAGTCCACTCCGACAGGTACGCAGGGGTGGCCGCTACCCGGTGTTGATACCTCTGAAGTGTATTCCCTCTATATACACATAAATCTCACTAATTCAAATGGTAAATGTCTATTATAAAACATTACATTTCTTTTTTGAGAAGATTCACTGCTTTATCATCTAAGATATAACTTGATGCAAGATGATACAAAGAGCTGGATTCCCTGACCAGGAGACGAGTCCATAGTCTTGTTATTGAATGTGCGCGCCATCTGGCCGACAGAAGATGCAAACAGTAAGTGGTGAATATGCTGCATCTGACACTAGATGCACATGGTATGCTATTAATCAATGTTCTCTCATAGCATTCTTCAAGTTACTTTTTGATAAGTAATTTGCTCTGTAACTTCAAAGGGGATAAACCTAACCTCCACTGAAAAAGAAATGGACCAATTAGATTTATAAAAGGCAAATTGTTAGGTACAAAGACTGAAGAACTTCCTCATCCAAATACATATTATCACCGTCTCCAATTATGATGGGTTCAGGGGAATATCCTATTTACAAACAGTAATCATTTGCATGGCTCAAGAATATGTTAGGTTTCAGAACTTAATGTTAGTGTAGGGAGGTTAACCGACATTTCGTTTTTGTATTAAACTATACAGGAATCAAATTTCTAGAAATTGAAGTACCTATCCATTGATTGTGTCATCATTACTTGTATATGCTTACAGATAATTTCTGAAATAAGAGCTACGTATACAATACGTTTACATAACGTGATGCTTTGGGTTTAATTAACCTTCTTTATGCATGTACTATCATCAGAAACTATTGGTATAATGAAAGACAATTCATATATTGGTAGGGGGCAATATGTCATTTACTTGATTCAACTTTGTTTGATTCCATTAAATATTAATGGTTTCGGACATACAAGTAAATCGGTAGCGGTAATGCCGTAACTTTACCGAAAACGATAATTAAGCGGATAAGGATATTTCCCAATGACGTCCTTTGTAAAAGGATACTGCCTACCCATAATTTTAAATGGAATGACATTTGGCAGAATAATATTCTGCCAAATGTCATTCCATTTAAATAGTATTTTAAATGGAATGACATTTGGCAGAATAATATTCTGCCAAATGTCATTCCATTTAAAATTATGGGTAGGCTCTTATCTATTATATAATCATATTATGATTATATAATAGATAAGAGCAAGATTTACAGGACAAAGGAATAGGCAGTCTTAACCAGCAAATAGCCTAAAGGCAGTATTCCATATACCGAAAGTGCATGGCCGATTTGACGCTGATACATTTTCGCCACTGCCGATATAATATGGGCAGAACTGCAGATAAATTTAACAAACATGTTGGTAGCTTTTTCCTGCCGATTTTGGACAGGCCACCGATTTTCCAATTTCGGCAGCCGAAAGTAGCCCGAAACTACGGGCCGCCGGTATGGAACATTGCCAAGGCGAGGGACAATATCCGCGGCCTGCCCCGGTGGCCCGCACTTTCCGTACGTGGAAAACGGCCTTAAAGTTTTGCCATAGATGACTGTACATTTAGTGAAAGGGCATAAGAATCGGGTACCCAGCAGGTTTAATCATCTGTGGGATAATGAGTGCGTCTACCATTAAAACTCTCATTATCCCCCTATAGAAATAAAAAAGTTATCCTTCTTTGTTCACTCACCCTTCCAGTTTGTGAATCAGCTTTTTAGGTCATGGGAACAGCTAGATTATAAGGGGAATCCCAAGTGGGAATAAGGGAAATCCCAAGTGGGAATAGGGGGAATCCCAAGTGGGTTGTGGCGTGGATCCATAAAGGTTATCAGCTCATAGACATGGCGGATCCTGTTTTTTTTTTAGAATTGCCTTATCAGACTCCCGCCTGGTATTCGTCACAGAGGAGGCAATTAGAACAGGGTCACAGGGTGCAGGGCATAATGCCCTGTTTCCACCAGCCGATTTTACTACTGATTTCAAAAATCGGCAGTGGGAATATTAGTCAATTATGAATATGTTATATGCCATTAGAAAGCGTTTTTAATTCTCTTTCAAATGGTATGTGAGATATGTAATCTTTTGTTATAATACTAGTTAAAGTAATAAATTACCAAATAACCGGTGGTTAAATCGGTTGGTGGAAACAGGGCACTATGTGGGGCTGTTTGCTTTATGCGATCATTAAACCCTCTTTCAATCTGGGTTGAGAGTTTCCAGGTTAGGTCTATTTGTTATTGGGTTACAAATGATTCAAAACAGATCATTCTCTTTATGGATGTTATCATCATCAATATTTTCAAAATTAAACCCCTCTTTTAGTCTGGGATGAATGCCTCCAGGTTCCAGGTTCCATTGTTCTTGGCTATGTGCATTTTCAAACAAATCATTCTCTGCAATAACAAAAGCATCACCAATATTTTCACAGGACAGTCTTTTTTGCACATATACGTAAAGGTGAAGTTTAACAATCTGGTAAACTTAATTTGTATTACAAAACTGATATGGCCTATTATGAGTGATGACCAAACCAAAGAGTTTATATTGTAATCATCTGGAAGATCGTGTGCATAGGTGAAGATACTAAATAAACCATTTAAATATACTACATGGTATTACATCGTTTGTCTTTTTTGCCTTGAAACGCGATGAAAATAAGTGATTTTACAACATCATTGATACGTACAATAAACATCTTTCGTACCATATTTCAGTCCGATATGAATCTCAAAATACTGTCATACTTCAGATACAGAAAATGTTTAATGCACTATGTCTATAGATGGAAAAAGCAATTTCATATGCAATTCCGGAATTCAACAGAACAAAAACATGATATTATCCGTGACGCGCCATTTTAACTAATTTGTGCACGGCTCATCAGCTCCTATACACGTATTATATGCCCTACCGCTATGGTATTTGATCGCTATAGACTAGTTCATAAATCCTCCTTCTTTCGCTGGCCACATTATTAACCAGTGGAAAAGTAAGCTAATTCAATTTTTCAAATAACAGTGTCAGAAAAATCAGTAATAACTTGATTAACAATACATCAATATGAATATTGAGTTCCTCTCTTTACAGAATTACAGATGTCCGGTAAGTTAAAAAGCATATATATCATAATAATTTGGTCTGACTAATAAACCATACATATATTAAAGTAAATTCTTCTTTTCCATAAGGAAAAGGGGAGAACTGTAAAAACAGAAATTCAGTAGGCTGCATTTCCTAAGCTAACAATGGCATTTTATTGGTCACTTTGAGCTAGTGGAGTTTGGTTCCATAACAGGACATTTAGGCTTATAATTACCTAACGGAAGTTTTAATAGCCCTAACGGAGGTTATTGATTTCAGCAGTTATTGCTGACCACAATTAAAACCTCTGTTTCGGACACCCAAACATCTTTCATAGATGTCTTAAAACACTAAACACTTTAAAACCTCTTTTTTAAAGTCATTAACGAAGTTTTTCCTTATGAACCACCTTTTTCAAACCTGTATTCGCTTAGTTTTTAGGGCATTAACGGAGGTTTTCCTTATGAACCACCCTTTTCAAACCTGTTTTCGCTTGGATTATATTAGAGAAACAAATTAAATCTCCAGACATAATTATGAAACACAAGTTTTTCATTGGGGAAACACCAATTGCTACTTTTACAAATCTGTAGGTGAGTATACACCTGGTCTAGCAGACGTAGAATAGGACACCTGGCGGAGCTTTACTGAACCAGAGCATCATGACGTCCCCAATTTCATCCTATAATCTGAAAGGGTCACCATGCTCACCAAGACTTTGTTTCAATACCGTCCTTTTCTATTTGCATTCAAGGACATTGCATTATGTTAGATTCTACAGCTAGTACCGCATGTCTGTGACTGCAATCGTTATACTGCAGCCATACAGTATGAGTATTATAGAAATGAAAGTCACAAGCATTGTAAAAGACGATATCCCTTTCTGAAACCGTATCTAAGAATTCATGTTGTTTTGGATAACATTTATTTCCAGTTTATGGGCCCTTCACATTGTCCTTTTCTGGCGTATGTGTTTTCATAATCAAGCAGATACAGTTTGTAGCCATATATTTACAAGTAACTAAAACAATAATAATATAACGTATGGTTCATGAAACAGGTTGGATAGGAAAAAGAGCAACAATCGCCATATGAACTAGAAATAAAAAACGAATGAACATGGTTGAAACACACGTGGCACCATCACCATCACCAAGTGTTTTAAATACCGGTACACAAGTATATCAAGAAATTGAAAATTTAGTTCAATTAGGCCAGGAAGGACATTTTTATTCAAATCGTATGTCCAAGAGTATAGGGAGACTGATTCATTCAAATACTGTGTAAAATCCATATAATCTATAACTCATGTAATAGATAAAACTTCGACAATCGACAATCAAAGCGACGCTTGCGCAAGTGGACACCTAATAAGTAGTATACGAAAAGTCGAGATCTCAGCAGGCGCTGAAAAACGTCGGGATCAAACTATCAGCACGCACTTATCTAAGTATCAGTATACACTTATCTAGGTATAATTATACACGTATCAAAGTATCAGTACACACGTATCGAAGTATCACTATCAGTGCACACGGTTCAAAGTATCACTGTACACGTATCACATGTACACGATCACATATCGAAATACAATTAGTAGGCAATATACGTGTATAACCCTGTCCTATACATCCGACCGGGTAAAGTAGAAGGATTGAAACTAGCTAGATAAGCTTAGATTAGTTTTGGCCCGAACAAGAACGAAAACTACTGACAAATTTAAATTGCTGTGCGTCTTTGAAATAAGACTGAAAAACATTAATAGTAATGTGTTCAGTTTCGGGAGAATTGCACTTTACTTTTTTCGGCCTCAGATAACCTCAGGTAGAAAAGAAGCTTGCTTGTCAAAAAAGCATGCAGAACCCTGTGCAACCGTGTATAGAAAGATAACTGACGATAGTTTAATGCAAGTTATTTATTCAGAATGTTGGTATCTAGGATAACAGGTCAGAATACGAAACTAGGGGAACACGATTTAATTTAACACCACTTCAGTGGTTCCTTGCACAATACAATGTACCAATCGTAACAATGAATAGTAGGTAAAAAGTAGGTTCCTTTGCTTAATTAAGATGTTGCTGTTAAGCATAGATGCTTAAAGTGTTTTAAGTTGTCTCTGTTATGATTTGTCATTGTGCAACAGGTTACAGTTGTTTAATACTTATGTCAGAATGTGTTCTTTCAGGCGAGAGTCTCTTTGTCTATGGGCTAATACCTGTGTCAGAATGTGTTCATTCAGCCTAAAGTCTATGTGTTTATGGGTATTGACAAAAATCCTGCGCAATAGTTTGTCATATAACTTTATAAATAGATTGAAAGAATATGCTCTGTCATGACGTAGAGATGATGGCATTATTCGGCTACATCAGTATAATTTTTACATTATTATCTGAAATCAAACAATACAAATACAGGCCAGTCATACTTGATGGTTTGTTGGTTGGTTATTGGGGGTTTTACACCGTATCGACATCTAGGGTCATATCACGGTGAGAACAAGGTGTGACAGTTCTGTCTTTGATGATCAAATCTATGAGACGGTAGAGATCATACCCTACACATTTACCGAGGCAGATGTTCTTTAATGTTCATGGTGTCATATAAAGGGCCCATACTTGATGGAGTGTCATTTATTATTATATACTTACATAACAATGTTAGTTTATTGAATACCAGACTATACACATACATGAAGATTCAATCTATCATCTATGCTATAAGAACAATTGATACAAAAATTACAAAAATAATACAGACAATGCACTCAATACATACAAATCTTTGGATAAAAAAATGACTGACAGCTCCAATCCAGCACTGATACCTTGATGGAAGGCCTATTGACAGCACAGGGGCCTTTAATCCCACACCCAGATCGGATTAACTGCTGGCTGGGATAGAGGGATTATCGTCGACTCCACACCGGAAACACGCGATCGTCGACTTAGCGGCCGTCGGGGGGGGGGGGGGATGGGGGGGGGGGGGAGGGGGTTGGATAGGTGTGGCGCTTTGACACGAGAGGGCAGCACTGGGTCATTGGCACCTGTATGAGAGCCAGAAATGTACCTTGGTAATACCTTCTTTTTTTTTCACTTTTACGTCTATCTCTATCTCAGATTCTACCTTATTGAGATGCCACAGCTCCCCCAACAATCTTCATTTCCAGTTTGAACTGGAAGCGGGGCTTGCATGGGAACAGTAGGCCTAGAGACTGTTTGTTGGGTTAAAGTGTGAGGCTTTGTTTTTTAATCACAGCAGGATTGCATTATTTTCCCGGAATTTTTGTTAATTCATTATAATAAAAATTCTTAAAATCAACGTTTTGACTTCATATACAGGGTATACACCTTTTTCACGAGTCTGCGCAGTGAAGCCTCTCATAGACAACTTGACCCCAACTCTTTTTAGTCTGAGCCCGTGGCATAGGACTCCATGTACAAAAGAAAAGGTTCGGTCCTATAACACTAGAAGGGCGCCACGCTATTGAAAGTGGTCCTTATTTCTACTATAGACATTTTTTTTCATTTGTGTGATGCCCTGCTGGCAGATATGTCTGTATGTCTTTTAGAGTTGAATTTCCCTTTTTGAAAGTGACTAAAGTTGATAGAAATCACAGCGTCAAACGCGATCTAAATTTCCATCATATGTCAGCATTATGAAAACCTTAGCAAAGTTTTACAATTACTTAATCATTTAGAATTGTCTGTTCATTATCTCAATGAATAGACCTCTTTGCACTCTTCTAGGATTATCTTGTTCATATTCCAGGAATATCCGAGGGAGGGTGGTCTTTCTTGGATTAAACATTCTAATTCGAATCACTTTAATCATTAAAGTTAACAAGCGATTCAAGGACCATATTGGACCATGTTTAAAAAAGATCTCACCATAGACATATCCAAGGTTGAATAGCTTGACCTATATCAAGCAGATAATCTTTATTTACAATAATATTTTTTGAATCAGTTCAGATAGCCAGCAACTGCAATATCCAAAAACACAAAAGCCTGAAATTTCAAGATATATAATCTTTCCTACCCCCAGAAAAAGCAAAAGATGATTAATGAAAACCCTAAAGAAATTGCTGAATAAGCACTGAAAGGAAAGCTTTGAAAAGCAACAATTCATCCTTGTTAAGTTACAGCTTTGATTGACAACCAATTCCCAGGTTGCCTGGGTCTCCAGGGTCCTGACTGGGGCGCCACACTGTGTGAAACAAGCGTACTAATACCCAGACACTTTGTATGGTTTGTATGGCGGCCTGAAGAGGGCGCGCAGGGGAAAAATCGATATGAAGCAGACGGCAGGAGGCGGGTGATTAGTCCTTTCATGACCTACTTAACTCTTACATACTAGTTTGAGTACCTAGCGGACTTGGACGTAACTACAGTCTAGCGGGCGGCCGGCGAGGGGTAGTCCTTTCATGACCTACTTAACTCTCACATTTTAGTTTGAGTACCTAGCGGACTTGGACGTAACTACAGTCTAGCGGGCGGCCGGCGAGGGCCTGGAGGAGATGGTGGTGGTGGTGAAGGTGGTGTGGTGATGGTGGTTTTAGAGAGCAGCGTGGCGGTGGTTGTAGACACCGGCTGTCGGCTGGTTGGGAACTAACAGCTGAGGGTGCACATGTTCCGGCTTAAACTGAGGTAAGTCAGGGGAACCTGGGTTAGAAACGTGCACTGGGGGTGCACTGGGGAACGACAGTGGGGACACATAGGTGACATGCATTGGTGCACCCTGGTTTGGGTGTTTCTTTATGATTTTGCTTGCAATTGCAAACGTGGGTTTCTGTACGTTCTATATGTCTGTGCCCTGTGACACTACCGACCGTCTCGTCTACTGGCTAACCGGCCGGCTGGCTGACCTCCGTCTGGCCGGCTATTTAACTGACCGGCTGGCAGACGACAGATAATAGCTCCAACAGTACACATGTTCAACCAGGAGTCAGTTTAATTTGCTGTCTCCAGTCTCTCTACTCCTCCCTCTGTCGTGTCTCTGCCTCTCTCCCTCTCCTAATTTCGGCTCAGAGCGCTGGGTGGCAGGCAGCCAACTGCAAGCCACCCGAACCCATGTTCAGGGATTTTTGTTGGGTAGATCTACACTGGAGAAGAAGACGTTACACAGGGTCTCCCCCCTCCAGTAGGGGTGTAAGGGATTAAGTAGGTGGTGGCGGGAAAGGGGACGGATGATGAGCAGTGGGAGTGCTCTAATGAGAGGAGTTGTGCACGGCGCAGACGACTTTGGGTTTGAGTAGGTATCGGTGACGTCCGCTTCCCGCCGGCGGGAGACCCGGCGTGGGCGTGGTTACCGTCTGCTCCGACCCATCTTTGTCTTTGCCCAGCTTAGCCCCACCGGTCTGCTAATCCCTCTTATCAAACGCTTCTGTCTGTTTATATATATATAATATCTTTACATGTCATTCTTATTAGGTGTCTGCCTTCCTGTCTGAGGTCTTTATGTGTAATGGGAAGCCTTCTATTTTACTAAGTTTTTGTATATCACTCCTTTCCTGCCACTGTCTGTTCCTTTGATGCATATGCTCCTAGTCTCTTTCTGCTGTCCCTTTTTGTTTATTTGACTAGCTGCACTACTTGCATTGTACTTCTAGACGTTGTCTTTCCGCATTGCTCTAATTTCTGGCAACCATTACCGTCTTCTTGTTTTCTTTCTCCCAACCCATTAGGCCTGACCCCCACCCACTGCCGTTCTCCCAACCATTACGCCCCCAATACATTTTTTACCAGCTGTCTATTGCCTTTTTTCCACCCCTTTCCTCTCTCCCATTCATTGCCATTCTCTCACCCATTGCTTTCTAGATCTCCTAACCATTTCCTCTCTCCCACCCTTTGCCTTTCTCCTATCTATTTCCTCTCTCCCTCCCGTTGCCTGTCTCCCATCCATTGCCTTTCTCCCATCCATTGGCTTTCCCTGACCCATTGGCTTTCCCCGACCCATTGCCTTTCCCCGACCCATTGCCTTTCCCCCACCCATTGACTTTCTCCCATCCATTGGCTTTCTCCCACCCATTGCCTTTCTTTCACCCATTGCCTTTCCCCCATCCATTGCCTTTCTCTCAATTGGCCTTTCCCTCAACCGTCGCCGTTTTCCACCCATTGCCTTTGAGTCGGTGCCCTACTTCCGCTGCCTTTCTCACACCAATTGCGCTCCAACCTTACCCCTTTCCCTCCACACGGTTTTTACCTCTCTTACCCGCGGGGGTTATCTGTCTGCGAAGCTGTCACGTTTTCTCATTCTTCTGTTTCAGTTCATTCCATTACCCTTCTATATTGCCTGCCCCTATCCCTCATTCTCGTCTCTCCCTCCAAACTCCCCCATAACCCTCTCCACACTCCCTCCACACTCCCTCCACACTCCCTCCACACCCCTACACTCCCTCCCTAATACACTCCCTCCACTCTCATAATACACCACACTGTCTCCACTCTCCCAATACACCACACTCTGAAATACACCATGCACACTCCCTCCACACTTCCAATACACCACACTCCCTCCACTCCCCAATACACCACACTCCCCCCACTCCCCAGTACACCACACTCCCTCCTCTCCCCAATACACCACACTCCCCCCACTCACATATTACACCAGTCCCTCCAACCTCCCCAGAAACTCTACACCCTCACACTCTAAATACACCACACTCCCTCCACTCTCCCAAGACACCACACTCCCAATACACCATGCACACTCCCTCCACACTCCCAATACACCCCACTCCCCTCACTCTCCCGATATGCCACACTCCCTCCACTTTCCCAATTTACCACACTCCCTTAATTCACACTCCCAATACACCACATTCCCTCCACCTCCCGATATGCCACACTCCCTCCACTTTCCCAATTCACCACACTCCCTCCACACTCCCAATACACCACACTCCCCCCTCTCCCCAATACAACACACTCCCTCCACTCCCAAATACACCACACTCCCTCCACACTTCCAATACACCACACTCCCTCCTCTCCCCAATACACCACACTCCCTCCACTCTCCCAATACACCACACTCCCTCCACTCTCCCAATACACCACACTCCCAAAACACTCCCAATACACCAGACTCCCTCCACTCCCCCTATACACCACACTCCCTCCACTTTCCCAATACACCACACTCTCAAAACACTCCCAATACACCACACTCCCTCTACTCTCCCAATACACCCCACTCCCTCCAGTTTCCCAATACACCCCACTCCTTTTACTCTCCAATACAACACACTCCCAACACACTTCCAATCCACCACACTCCCTCCATTCTCCCAATAAGCCACTTTCCGAATTCACCACACTCCCTCCACTCTCCTAATACACCATTCTACCAATACACCACACTCCATCCACTCTCTAAATACACCACTCTTACAATACACCACACTCCATCCACTCTCCAAATACACCACACTCCCTCCACTTTCCTAATACACCATGCACACTCCCTCCACACTCCCTATCCACCACACTCCCTCCATTCTCCCAATAAGCCACTTTCCAAATTCAACACACTCCCTCCACTCTCCCAATACACCATTCTCCCAATACACCACACTCCCTCCACACTCCCAGTACACCACATCCCCCCCTCCCTCCATTGCCGTCGACGCCGGTCACGTGACCAGATCTAGGGCCCTATCAAGGCGGTTCTGAGGCCCTTCGTTGTTCATCCATCACCCCCCTCCCCCCCACTACCCCCCATCTCCAGCCGGTGCCCCATGTACTATAACACCTATAGACATTGTGCAAATAACGTCACTTGGCCCAGAAAAGGGCCTCAAGTCATATTGGTGACCAGTTGGCTTTTCCCTATGGTGTTACTTGTAGCGGCATATTTTCATGATTTATCCCAAATTTGAAGCCAATTAAGTATTTGTATTTAGCATTGGTTTACAAGGTCTATATTTAGTAGAGAACCACGTGGTTATGATGTACACTTCTACACATGGGTATTACCAAAAACTGGTCATAATATGACCATGTCTACAAAAGGTCTATAGCAGTGCTAAGGCCTCAGCCAACACACGGCTGGCCTGGAGATTGGGGGCACTGATGCATATATTGGGGACCCTGTCCGCCCTGAGTGGGCGCCTCTATGTGAGAATCTATAGCAGGGCGCCCATGTGTGAGGCTGGAAGAGGAAGGGAATTAAAGGTCTGAAAGGTCACTAAAGCCAGACCCTACTGGGTAGGGAGGGTATTTGTATATGTTAGAATATATGAGATTTAGGCCTGTTGGAATCGATTTTGCAAATATACCTAAATTGATGTCTGGGTTGAAATTGTTTGTGGATAGTCTGGGTTGAAATTGTTTCTGGTTTTAATTAAACACCATGGAACTTTGTATAATAGTAATGGAAAACATTGGGAAAAAAGATGTTGAATCAGCAGAAAAATGGGCAAAAGGCTAGGTCAGTGTAAGTGCATTTTGTTGGAAGCCAGATAACCCCATTGTTTGCAACTGTAGCCTCCATCTATATCTGACTATTTATTGTTCGTAGTACTACTCCTCCTCAAATATCCCTATCTGAGGAACTCACAAGTACATTCACATAATCAAGTACCAAAGCAGTGAGCCACTTTTTCCCTATGCATTGCAAACAGGTAGGGAATGGGTCGAATCGACCAGATGTATTTGTTTATTTCAGGCCACGAGCCCTGACATGCAAACCCTTTTAACATCTTCATTTTCCTATTGACAGAAACAGGGGTCAGGGTGGATTTGTTTTCCCAGCCACTCACTTACAGACAGAAAACAAACCATCAAACTCACTGGAGAAGTCCAGAAAGGCTTAGTCAGCAGTCTGTCCCCGCCAAACTAGATCTGTCTGTCTTGTCTGTAGACAGGCTTGGCAAGACATGGGCATTACGATATCAGAAAGTGTCTGGGGTTCATCATAGGCCCCTTTGTAGCCTGTGTATTACTAATATTTCTCAGTATATTTATGTTGCAAGACCTGCTAATTAAAGAATATTCACGACTTTGATGATATAACTTGGACCAGACGTATAATTGGGAATAATCTTTGAAGACGGAAAATCTATCCAAAGAACCACTTGTGCGATGTTCACTTGCAAATTGCTAGATAAGATAACTTTCAGTATAGTAATAGTGTTTTTGTCACACGTTAAACAAATATTTACTATAACATCTTCTATAATAGGAAAAATGTGTTCATAGTATAAATGCAGTGCAGCATAATAGCAACATAATATGATAATATCATATAATGTAACTATATATTATATAGTTACGTTGTACTTGATAGAATCTGATGATGAGTCCTAAAGTTTACAGAAATTATACTATAGATTTGAAATAACCATACAAGAACTTTGATTAGAACAGATACCTAAACAAATTATGAAAAAAAACATACTTAGCCTATAGTCTGAAGCATATAAAAAAAATCTACGGCCTTTTTGAAAAAAAATCCCCTGCATGGAAACAATTTTACAATTTTCCAGCGTCCCCTCCCGCACGAAAAATGCATATAGATACATAGATATACTCCCAATATAAGTCATGATCTTGCCTCATAAAATACCCACGCATCATCACCTGGCACCCTGGGCAGGAATAGCAGGGCCTGCCGGTAGCCGATCCAATCATAAATCGGCATGGCGTCTGGGGGGACGCGTCAAATGTCAATGGTGGTTATCGGCGGCCACTATTAGCCTGCACGGCGGGAACCAGCCTAACCGGGCACGGCCAGCCGCAGGGGTGTAGGCAAGAAGGCAGGCTGCGAACCAGCGAACTGCTCACAGTTAAGCTTGGATTACACAAGGCGACTTTTCCCATTGGGAGTTCGGCAATTTTCGTAAGTTTTCCCCAGAAATTGGATATTTTTTATTTTTTAACAGAAATTGGATAGGAACCCATGCATGTTACATATCATTCGAAAGGAAACTAAAAAGCCTGGATTACACTAGGCGATATTTGCCATTGGGAATTCGGCAATTTTCATAAGTTTTCACCAGGAATTGGATATTTTCACCTGATATTGGACAGGAACCCATGCATGTTACATATCATTCGAAAGGGAATTACAAATCCTTTCTAACGATATGTAACATGTGTGTATTGGATTCTTATTTCGGAAATCAGGAATTGGACATTTTCACCAGAAATTGGACATGAACCCATGCATGTTACATATCATTCGAAATGAAATGACAAATCCTGTCCAACGATGTGTAACATGTGTGGATTGGGCCCTAATTTCGGAAATCGCGAGTAAAAATCGGCTAGTGGAATACGGTCTTAACTCTGAGTTACTCAGACTGATTATATGTAGGCTGGAGTGTGATTGCCGTCTGTCCACTGGGGAATCCAAACCCAACACCCAATCCCATTCCTCTGATGTCTCGGACTTTCCCCACTGCCAACGCCCAATTCCATGCACATGCCCCGCTGTGACCCATATGCTACATTTCATCTGCCTAAATCCACAGACTTACAGGAGGCCAATTTCTACCACTTGAATAATATTAGCATTTTATTGTTTTTATGGTCTGAGCACAGTCGGTTCCAATTGCTAACTATAACTCCCAGGAAAGGTGTGGCGGAATGGTCACGTTCTGCAACGTTCTATTTACGTTCTGTGATGTTTCCAACGTTATTAGAACGTTCTGTGACATCACATCCATGGCTTAGTACAACTTTTCTAAAGTAGACTCCATTTGCATGTAATCGTATTTACAGTTTACTTCTTACTCACACCAAAAACCATTCAAGTTAAAAAATAACCAGCAGGGGCAGAAACAGGATTTTCAAAAGGGGAGGTCACTATGAAGGCTAGGTACTAAAACAGTGTGCATTTGCACACACACGCACATCATTTCTTGAAGTTTATGGGTCCACCAAAAAAAAGAGGGGTGGGGCTCAGGACCCCCTGGATCCCCCCCGAGATCGTCCCCTGACCAGAGAGTTAATGTGGTTGCCGATCTGGCACGTGGACCATGATAACACCCTATGGGAACCAGCAAAGGGAGCCATGTGGTTAAATATAACTTCCCAAATGACCTGTCCATCTGGCCACATAGCATAGTGGTCAATATGCTGCATCCTCATCCTAAGCACACAGGTTAAAATCCCACTATGGTCGGCAACACTCTTTCCTTTTTTACTTAGTAGTGAAGCCACTTTTCATTAAATGATATGCAGCCAGTCTATAAGACCTGTCCACTTTGGGATGAACTGCTGGCATGATACAGAGGTCAGACATAATTGCATTTTTTGCAAAGTCAGGCACTGACACAAATCTGAGTGAATGAGTTAGTACTTGTGTTTTCTAAGTCAATAAGGTGTTGATAAATGAGGATGAATTATTATTTTCTCTCAATTAAGTACTTACCTCCATTTTATGTGAACCAAAATAAGGTATGTTTTTGTGACTTTAGGGTTAGACATTGTGAGGAAAGCTGAAGGGATTTAACACTGTTCCCTATAGGAAAATGCCATTTTTGCTTTCCAGTCCTACAACTACATATTTAAAATCATGTTGAAAGTAAGAACTTATAAAGTTTAGTTTTCTGAATCTAAAAATGTTAATAGCATAGAAATAAGGGGTTGGCTAGCTGGCAAAGTGAACAAGTCTAATATGTGGCTTCCACCATTTTGTACTTTCATACAAATTTAATGGATTTGGAGAGAGAATAATTTGCTGAATTGGGTCCCTCATTGGCCATATAGATATACAAAGTAATTGAAGCTAATAATTATCATCAAAACTAACAGTACCTTACTCTTTCATTCTCACAAGCGATCCATTTTATGACCTCTCTAGGTTTATATTTAGATCATACAAAGTCTAGGCACATTATCAAAAAACCTTCGTAGAAAAAGACAAAACAAAAAGAAAACAAAAAACAAGCAGTATATCGTCTGACAGAAAGGTCATGCAATTGTAAGGTTGTGGATAAGCGTGTGGATATAGCGCTAACAGCCCAAGGTAAACTGTCATAGTATCCTTAGGGTACGGGTAATCCTCCACCGTATGGTGTGGTAACTGTAACTGGCTGCCAGTCACCGGAGAGGCCTATCGGATGCAGCATCCCACACAATTTCACCCTACCACGGATAGCTGATTTACAGTATGTTAAGCACCTGCAGGCTAATTTGGACTCATTTTGTCGACAAAATCCCTTGATAACCTATAGAAAATACAGAAAAAATTGTTTTATATCCATGTATAATGCAAGAATTTTCAAACATTTCAGGAATATTAAACATATATGGATACTGATTTAAAAAATAATGATGGTTAATTTTTCACAGTGTTAATTTACAAATAATGGTACAATTAACGAAAATTTAAATGCTTAAGCCTTGAGTTTTGTCGACATATTACCCAGAATGCACCTGGTTCTAGGCTAACCTGCAGGTAATACCCAAAAACTGGCTATCTGTGGTTGGGAGACACATGCAGAGAACACAGGCGCACAGAACACAGGCACAGACACAGGCAAGACCCAACAACATAAACAGAAGTTTACACAGACACAGTTACACGGACGCACACAGAGATACACATAATGTATACATCTATGTATGTCTAGTAATCTATTCCTATTAGATTTCTAATTGCTCAATGGCAAATTACAGTTGGTAATTTACATGATGCCAGAAACCTTACTAATCAATATGAGAAATGATGACCAATTTACAACACTTTAGTCGAAACAGCTATTAATGAAGCTACTTTGTTTTTCACTAGCAGAACCTATAAATTAGAGCCATTCTATCATAACAAAGTCCCATAGATCAACTCCATCAAATTAGTGAGCCGAAATTACTGAAATTGGCTGGGTGAAATCTGAGGAAAGTTGGCTGGCAAAAAAATCCAATTCATCTCACTCAGGGGATAATAAAGCAGCAGCCTATTACAGCCTATAGCATTCCTCCAGGGTAGATGAGCCCACTGCTGAGCCTATACCCCTTCCCTCCAGCCTGGGGGGGGGGCACTTGGACTTGAAAAGGTACCCACTGCCAAACAGACCCGCAAAGCGGGGGTAGTGTACATCAAAATTAAGGGGCGGTTGACCACTTTTTAGACAAAGAAGGGAGGCAGTGAACTACATATGTAGAGCAATATACTTGAAACTTAGCTTTATTGCCACCTTATTTTACCAAAGATCTAATAAAATTGTATCAGAAGTTTTTCCGAGGCAGTTTTGGTGACATTTGTTTTATTTTCTTTTATTGACATACCCAGATTTTGGGGGGCAGTGATCTGTCTCCTCCCAAAATAGGGGACTGTCAACTAAAATTCAGGAGCGGTAAGTCACGAAAGTGGGGGCAGTAGTTTGGCAGTGGGTAGTAACCTTCAAAGAGTCAGTGCCCCCCCCCCTCGGGCCCTCCAGGCCTCCTGGGGTGAGGGCCCCATGTAAAACTACCCCAGACGCTAAGCGCTCCTCCAGACAACAGTCGGGTTATGTTGAGACTATTATTCTTTTCCTACTTTTTAACCCTCACACTAGTAGGTAGACCAAGGCTGGCTGCTTGATCTTAAAACAATATTAAGTGTTTTTACAACCTTCTTACTTGTTTCTTCCCAGATAACCCAGGAGAAGATAGGTTAGAGTGTGGTAGGGTGTTCATGAATTATCTGCCTGTACAATCAGTGTGGTATACTGTTAAGTGTGTATCTGCTGCTATGATACACATCTGATAAATATGATATATTAGGGGAGAGCAGACTATAGAGTAGACAGTAGCCTTCCTCCAGGCCTCCAGCTTCTCACTGCTCTGAATTACTACATAGTGCCTACCATCACCATGGAAATAGGAAATTTGAGATGCATTGGTGGCAGGAGAATGAGCTATTATTGTGTAGAACAATGTGTAAAATCAATGGCTAACCAAGCCGTAGGCAACGGCAGTAGCTACAGTTACATCGTCACTTTGTACTGATTACAATGGTAATGCTGAAAATGTTTTAATTTGATATTCTCATGAAAATCAATAATTCTTTTAATTGCTTGAGTTATGTGGTTCGGCAACACCTAAAAAGAATACATGATTAAGGGGGTGATTTGGACACTGTGAATGGCAACTGATTTGTAGTCTAGAATCCCCTTGTCATGCATTTTTCTTTCAGTGAATATTTCTTTACAAAGGATATATGTTTGCGCTCATTGTAACAAGAATACTACCTCTGATATTTTCTTTTGAGAAATATGGGAAAAGCTCTTGGAAAGGTCAAAGTAGTTATTCCATTTCAGGCTGTAATTGGCAAAAGGTTAACAGGACAAAATATCCTTAAATCATATATGTCAAGCACAATGCAGAACTTAAAGGTCACGACTCTCTCATTAGTGTAATTATAATGTCTGTTTTCATGGCAACAAATCAGATAACAATGTATACACGTACATCCGGGTTTTTGAAACGTTGAAACATTATATTATGTACATATTATGTTATCCCGCACTATTATTTTCTTCTTTACTTTTGAAAAGGGTTATATTAAAAAATTGTCCCTACTCATGTACCTACACATGGTACTCCATTTCTGAGCTCCCCTTTCTTTGGAGAGGATGTGCATAATTATATTATGTTGCGTTTCTATTCAGAGGGGCTTCAAGTTCAAGGACCTAGTACCGTCCAATAAGGTCAAATTCAAATTCATTTGTGAAGAAAATAAGAGACACATCTTGATACCTTAGTCAGTTATATTGAGACGAGTATAGTGTCTATGTTTGCACCTAAAGCGATTATTCTATGTATTCTTTGAAACTCAATTTCTTTTAACTTCTGTTTCCAGGTAACCGTTCTCAAGATGGCGGTGTACGCAAGGACGGAGATGCTGAACTTCTGCAGCAGCGCCACCCATGAGGCGCTGTCAGAAGCTCTCGACGAACAGCGCATGCGCGGAGACTTCTGTGACATCCGGTTCAGCGTGCACGGCGAAACAGTGAAGGCACACCGGGCAGTACTGAGTGCGAGGAGCCCTTACTTCAACACCATGTTCACCAGCAACTTCCAAGAGACTGACCAAGGCGACATAGACATGACCCATGTCTTTTCAGCCCCACAGCACTTCCAGGAGATCCTAAGGTATATGTACCGCGGCAGTATTTCCATCTCAGGGGACACTTTCGAGGAGATACTCAACGGGGCTTCCCACTTTCTCATGGAAAAGCTGCGGCAAATTTGCGCGCAGTTTATGCTAACTAATCTTGGGCCAAGTAATTGCTTGAGACTTTGGGCGATTGCAGATAGGTACAATTTGGACAACCTGGCGATTGTGTGCAGGGCGATGGCTAAGAGTAGGTTCCATGACTGTATAAAGTATAAGCAAGAAACGCTAGAAATGCCACAGGAGTTTCTGCTGCTCATCATCAAAGAAGGAGTACTTGATTTGTTGACCGTGGAGGACAAACTACGCTTTCTGAGACGATGGTTGGACTACAACGTCAAGGAAAGAGAGTGTAACTTTAAAGATGTTTTACAAGAACTTTTAGGGAGGAACTGTGACTCACACCTTAGACTTACTCAACTCTGCTCAAACATCAGCCAGAAATCTTACCTGAACGTGCTGAAGATGGTAGATTACACTCTAACTGGTCTTCAGATAAGAAACCCCATCCCATGCCCTATAGTAGGCCTTGTGGGGACTCTAAAAGAGAAACGACCCCAAACTGGAACCTATCTAAACCGATTAATTGCCTATATTCCTGCCTTTAGACGGTGGATCATTTTAGGCCAATTTGAACATGACCACACCGTAGTCTGCAAGCAACTCGTAGGATTTGTCCGCCATTTTGCTGTCTTTAAAGGAGGCGATAGTGAACGTGTGGTCATTGTTGACCTTTTGAAGGGCTCCTGCCAGGAACTGCCCGATGTGCCATGGGGGAGCATCAACCGAATAGGCCCTCTGCCTCAGTTCTTTTGCTTCGACGAAACCATATTCTGTGTTGTCGACTGGGGCAACACATGCTCTTTAAGAAAATCAACTGCCAACAAGACTGGTTCCCAACCTCAGCAAGTCCAACAAGACCACAACTCATCCTCGGACGAGGCCACAGGGTCGCCCAGCAATAAAGCCGATAAGAATAATTTCTTTGTTAACCGGAGGCTGTTTAAGTTGGATGTTACCTCCAGGAGTTGGTCAGAGGTGTGTGACCTTCCCCTGGGGAATGGTAGTGACCTGCACCTGATGCGCTACCAGCAGAGGCAACAGGTGGGAAAGGTATTTATTTGGGCTGGTCAGAGGAAGGCAGCGTCCCAGGGGTCAATGGTTTCTCCAGGGTGGATGTGCCTGACCAAGGACATCTACAGGTACAAGGTAGTGCCCTTAGCTCCTCCAGAGAACGACCCCCTGAATGGCAGGGCGGTCACATTGAGTGGGATGGGGTCAAAGATTGTAGTGAGCTCCATGGCGTCGGTGACAGTGCAAAGGGTCTATGATATCAAAGAGGACAAATGGCAGATGCAGGGCAAGGAGAAGTACGTCAAACCGCCCTGCCTGGAGCCTCTCCCCCTGGAGAACTACGCCGTCAGCACGGCAGAGATGCCGGGCTCCTCCTCCTACCTGGCCATCGAACACCTGTACAGTATGGACATCTCCTGCACCTGCATCTCCAGGCTTATGGCCTACAACCTGGAGGGGGCTGAGCGAAAATGGAGCGAACTGCCCCCTCCACCAACGGAGCGGGTGACCAAGTACGTGGCCTGCCACCTACCCTCGGTGGTCATGATGAACGCCAAGCCTGCCCTGTACCTGGATGAGAACCTGGAGGAGGGCCAGGGGCCCTTGTTCCACTACACCCTGGAGGGGTTCTCAGGCTTTGCAGGGCAGGTTAGGGGCAGTGAACTTGGTCAGCACCTGTTAACCCCTGGAGGGGTGGGAGGGGTAGGCAATGGGAACGGGAGCAGTGGCTTCTCCTCCTCCAGTGGGGATAACAGCCCCCGCCAGGAGGACTCCAACTCCAGGCTGTCACCTGGAGGGTCAAGGAATGGCAGCATCAGCCCAAACGGGAATGGGTTCTCTTTTCATTTCTACTGACCTTTCTTTTTTGTATTTGATTTAGATTTTTTTAAATGTTCTATTCTGTCGTCCTCCAAATGGCTAAAGAGCAATTTTTTTTTTCTGCAAGCATAATACTTACCATATAAAATGACCATTTTCCTACAGTATTTCTTATAGTTTATGCAGGAATATGATCTCAAAAATGCTTGAAAGAGATTTATTTCCGTTATTTTGACGATACAAAACATAATAATGAAAAATCAAAATGTCAGGTGCACACTATGTTCCAAGTGAACATACCACAAGTTTATTACCCATATCATGCATAAACGTCAGACAGGGTGTAACCTAGCCTCTGTCACTCTGTATCAAGGGTAAAAGAGAGTAATACGTGATTATGGAGATAAGCAAGTGCTAGCTATGCAAAAGACCATCTGATAAAAGCTGCAAATGAAGTCATCTGAATCTCATACCATGATAAAAACCAGGCAGCAAGAAAAGGCAAATACAGTTCACTCCATGTATGGAAATTTACCATCATCTGCCTCATAAACAGCACCTTTATGTCCACCTTAGCACAGTATTGTTACCCATCAGTACATCAGGAATCCTCATCTTCCAATGTCATGCATTATGGTTGGAAATATGAGTAAAAGGCTGTAGATCCATATACCAAGAAAGGGTGACAATCATTGTAAAGTATATATAATTATAGTTTTCGCTATTAGAGATATGAATTCATATTAATTGACAGTGACAAGGTTCTGAGGTTTATCTAGGACTTTTAAAGGACACACAGCATTCTGGCTCGGTTTCTCTAGCACCTTTGGCAAAGCTACAGCTGCAATTTTGGCTCATTTCTTATGATACAACTCTGAATTCCCTTTGTGCAACAAAATTCTATGTCGAAAATCAATAGGGCCAAAGAGAATAATATGAAAAATGTGAAATTTAGCGCTATTTGACAATTCAAGTTTTTGAGCATATAAGATATTGTTCTGAAACATTGTTGATATATTTCAACGAAAAGTCCATTTAATTTCCAATCTTATCTTATATTATGTTCTGATTTGCAATTGCCTTGTGGCTGGACAAGTCTTGAATGATGACAATCTGAAAAACAATTCGTAAACTATTCTAGTCACCATTTCTTGGCGAACGGGTCCACATGTGTTATAATGAGATGGGTGAATCAATTCACACAAAATGAAGAATATCATAGATACCTGTGCGTTTTTGGAATTATGAAAATGAGTACATTGCCCTGTATTTTAAGAAGAAAATGGTATCCGTCATTACAATTTTATTCATTTCATATTGCAGTTGGTGTGACATGTATAGCAATACACATTTCAGTATATTTTTTGTCTCTCATGCATGAGGTTCATGAGCTACTAATAGCGAGTGTGTTATATGGCGCGAGACACCTAGCTATAGGTTTAACGTGCATGTCTTGTGATGTCTTAGGACAAAGGGTAATTGTGTGATTTATTATATAATTGTTCATCAGATACGTAGTATCAGCAAACACAAACAGGGGGAAACAAACCAATGCCTTATAGTTTCAGCACCTATTCCTATTCGGATATTTTGACTTGTATGCCTTTGACTATTTTATAGACCTAAATTCTAAACCAATTGAGTGCCATTCAAATTGCATCCCTGAAAAGCGCAACAAATTGGGTCTGTGTTGCTTGTTACTGTTACCATGCCTTATCTATAGGTTTTTGAACAAATTTCATATAGTAGGCATTCTTTATCACTATTGTAGTGAATGTTAAGATATCGAACCAGTTGAAATGCCACCAAAAACAAAAGACATAGGTAGTAATTTTGAAAGTCTGTTTTTGAATTTTTACATGCCGTTCTTGTCATAAAGGTGCAAGAATCTATCCAAATGTTAATCCTAATTTCATCTCGATGTATTGTCTCAAACAGTCATCAATGTTTCAGTTAGAAATATTCAGTATATCAAGAAGGCAGTTAAAACCACACAACCAACACTAAATACACAGTAAAATGAATACTACGTATTTCCATTGTTAGCGTATGTGAGAGCTGAATAAGCTGAATGATCCTTGGCTATGTTGAGTAGATCAAAACGTTTCTATTTGTTCTGAGAATGTGTCCCGAAGCATACCAATTAAGTGAATCATGTCTGCAAGTGCATGCAACAAGAACATTCACAAGAAAATACATTGCCAAAGCATTTTTCACCACTTGTATGGACTAGTATTGGTGCTTTCTTTATAAACACAATCCAGGGAAAACAGCATCTCTCATTATCATTGTGCCAGGATAATGAACATCATCTCCATACCATTTGTAATTGTACTAATCTACGCAAATGAGGTTAGGAGTTGGATATCTAGTTGGTGCTCATACACTGCTCATGAGAAGTTTCCATCAATGTAATCAGCAATGTGCAAATGTCATCTAGCATGAGCAAAAGGAGAGCAGAAGACCTGCAAATGATTTTGATTGCCTTCATTTGCTTTTTGAAACCAACACACAAGTAAAGGATAGTCCTTATAATGATAAAAGACGTTAGAAACATTGTCAGATCTTTTAATGATTTCTTAAGATGTGTGAACCAACTGGTTACTCTTAAGAGATATAGTTATGCATATTATGTTATCAATATATTATTTTGAGATATTTTTCCTTAAATACTGAATGTACCATAACATTGTGCAGAAATCAATAATGGTAGTATTACTCAAACTGTTTTCCACAAGAAGTGCAGATATGTATATGTTAATGGTATGAACGGCTAGGAAAGTTTGATTGATCATACACAATTCTTTATTGAGGAGGCATGGAAAAGGCATGGAAAAAACACAAACAATTTAAAGATTTTTAAGACACACATGTTGTTGATAATGTCAATTGACACATTTAATGTATTTCCAATTAAAGATCACAAGTTTGAAATACTTCTATTCTCATTAGGAACAGGTTGCAAATTAGAAATCTATAAATCTGAAGATTTGCTGTCCACTCTATTGCACAAATACAACTGAAAAGATAATTGCATAAGCAGTCTAGGCTTCTAATTCTTCTAACGTGGCTCTACTTTCAAACCCAGACATCACCTATTGTTATTAATAGAGGCATACGGCTATTGTGATCCAGGCAATTGGGAGTCACAGATATTTTTTGTAAAAAACTGACCTTTTAATAATCTACTGTTAAATGTTTTCTCGTTAATAAAGTCTGTATTCCATCGGTGGTTCTCTGGAGTTGTGGCACACACCATACCCGTTAAAGGTGGATTGACACGTTATCTGATGAGTCTGTGTTATCTGTTCGCATGATTAAAATTAATAACCTGATTGGATAGGTTTTGGAGAAAGATGCAGAACCGTGAGCAGCCCTGGATCCTGGAAAATCTCAGAAGGTCCCAGCTGATAATTCTGACCAAATTTCCTATGTTTTAAGTTATATTATCTGAACCCTTGGGACCCCCCTGCAATTACAACACTGCCCTGGGACACTATAAATTTAACCC
This sequence comes from Lepidonotus clava, assembly GCA_936440205.1. NCBI lineage: Eukaryota > Metazoa > Annelida > Polychaeta > Phyllodocida > Polynoidae > Lepidonotus > Lepidonotus clava. The sequence continues at coordinate 19,310,259 of OW387135.1, forward strand.
CTTAGAGCAAATTGTATTCAATCCTGTCCGTTGGCATCCTAATCTAAGCGGCCTTGTTTACCCCACAAATGGGTTATATCGTCGACATTTGCTTCATCGTTGCAAGCGATAAATACTTTGTATAAACAAACGAAAGTTAAGTTGATAGTCTATTTAACCCTTTCACTGCCAGATATATCACAATGTAACTGATATTTACTGAGATATTGCCCAAAATACCAAAATTAGTCCATAAATTCCCTAAAACTCAAATTTAGTTTAGAATCCTCAGATGAAAAGCTTTTTTCAATAATTTTGATATAAACGTTCCAAATGTTGGCACTGTGCCAATAAGGCAAATTTCTTGCACGGAGTAATTGTTCGTACGATCATAATTTGCAGGTTACCATGGTAACAGATAATTAATCAAATAACTATGACGCTCTTTATAAAAATATCATTAAAACATCATCTTTTTTGTGCAAAAGACAGTTTGTGATTATCATAAGCGAAAGAAAATTGAGAGCAAATTCAAAATCATGTCATTTACATAAATTCACCCATTTTTTATGATTTTTTAATTAGCATGGCAAATTCAGATGTAAATACATTGTTTATGGTTTCTCGAATCTCAATTCTAACATTTTTGGGTGACTTGATAGTCCGATGTTCAAATACCTGTATCTCTGGTTCTAATTGGAATATCTGAAAAATTCTTTCAGATTCTGAAAGCATAATTTGCATTCTTTCAATGGTGTTCCTATGGGATTTTACTATAGGGCCCCATATGAGGCCTCTGGCAGTGTAAGGGTTAATGCATGGTATTATTATAGTTTTCTTTCAAAAGAACATAACTCATTCTAAACACTTCAAATTTGTTTGCTTTAGGACTTCGAAAAATCCCAGAAAATCAAGTTTTATAACATGTATTTCATAGTGCATGTCTACCAAGGAATAGTAATTGAATAGAAGTTTATTATTTTTCTCCTACAGCTGTACGGATAAAAAAATGAATTGTATTCTTATGTGAAAGAGTTATTTACAGATCAGTATACACATGGTAATTTACCTCCAATAGCAATAAATCAAAAGCAAAAGAAACCATGGACAAGCTTCAAACCCTTTTACTTAAGCTCTCAGTGCCATGACCCTCTCCATGGCCTTAAGAGATTAGGCAATACCTTTAAGTGCTCTGTGATAAATCATTTTCCCCTGAACCATCTACAAAATTACAGAGAAGGAAGGCGTAGCCAAGTGGTCTAAGGCAGTGGGATAAAACCTTGAGATTGCATTGGTGTAGGTTCAGAGTCCAATGCTGGCAGCTCATTTTCCACGCTGCATTTTCCTTTATCCCCACAGTGTGGACATACTTCTATATCAAAGGCGTGTCCTTCTCAAGCTGTGTCTATGATGTATGGGAAGTAAACGAATCCTTGCCTTGGGATACATGTAAAGCCCCATATCTTCTAGGAAGATCTGTGACCTGCAGATGTATATACTATTTCCTGAGTGATCGCCTGTCAGTATATGCAGGTATTAGTTGAACCTGTTTGATCTGAATCACAGCATAAATAAGCGATTATGAGTAGAAATGTTTCTAATAATGAGCCAATTTATGTCCCAATTCAGCCCAGAGGGAATTAGGCTTGTTCTTATAGGTTCAGTGATCCTACACGCGATCCTCAAAGACTGTCTGAGAATGAGTCAGAAACCTTGCTTCTGCTTTGATATTACCCTGGATGCTGCTACAACATTCTACAAAATTACCTCCCAAGACTTTGTGATTGCACATTCATCTCTGTGACAGTTTCTGATCAACAAACACAACCTCTTACTTAGACATCTTAGAAATCTACCATACTCCAGGAAAAAACTCCAGCTCTAAGTACTCACTTTTTCATGCTAATGCTCAGAGTCAGTGACAGTTTCCAAGCTGCTTGACCCAGCTTCATGTGTTAACACCATGATTACTGTGTTTATGAACAAGGCAGGGTTTCCTGACGTGGGCCATGTTCATACCATGGGAGTATCTAAATATTTACAGGGCATTTGCAATACACAAAGCTATACATATTACACAAACATACTTGTTCTTCATCACAAATGCCCATATAGCTTTACGTTTAGATATACACAAGGGCATGCCTACATAAATAAAAACACATACACAAGAGCACAATATCAGCGTATAGTGTTGCAGGGTGTAGTATTGCAAGGAGGACAAGGTTGCTAATCCATAAAGATATTGGTGATATCAAGCCACATTGAGGGACCTATCTGCAATTGATGTATGCAAGACTAGACACAATCAGCAATTGCTCCAGGGTTAGTAACAGGAAGACCCATTAATTTCTGTGTGGGGAAAGATTCTGTCCCTCTTAACTATTCAGATAAAATAGATTGACTCTAACCTTAAAGAGGAAACTGTTAATGCTATAATGACCCTGTAGATGCAGCATAATTATAGAAAAGCGGGAATGGTGTAGAGGGAAGTGTTTTTTGAAAACAGTTCTTTCATATGTTTCTCAAAAAAGAATTCAGCCTCATAACAAACAATTACTGAAAAAGGGTAAGCTTCCCGACAATCCTACGGTGAACGTGCACATTTTGCCGCTGTTAGATCTTCGCACATTTGGCGATAAAAAGTATTTCCATATGATCATAATTTGGCGCCCGTTGACTTCTCCTTTCCTGGATCCGCCCCTGGTAACACTCTGGGAACAAACAGTAATTCACCTACAGTTCTATCCACAGGAGGACTGCGATTAGCACAAAGGAGCAGTCTGAAACCCTGGTTAGATTAACCTTAAACAAGCCGGGGACAGAAATCAATAGAGACATAGATCAAAGAGCCCGCCTGTGCTGTGCATGTACCCCCTTCAGACAAATTGCTGACGTCACTGGCTGTCTCCCCCCGCAGTTCGGGTTGCAATCAATGGCCGTTTCAGGGACACCACTGCTGATGGTTGTCACATGCAAACCCTTGTCTCCCACCCTACTTTGTGAGCCTCTATAAAGAAGTGGCATTGGTCCTTAGTACCAGTTCGTCTCTATTGTTGTTCATTTCAAATTGTGGATCTGAAGGGAGAAGGGAGATAACCTGATACAATCCAGTTTGGGTGTATTCCCTCGTGGGTGTGCTCCCCAATCTGGCCAGAGCTGCGCAAAAAAGGGAAGATTTTCCCATACATTTCCATACTTTTCCAAATATATACATACAAGTAATAATCATCTGCCGAGTATGGCATTTTATTCATATAATTAAAGCTGATTTAGTTTTCTATTTGGTTAAAGGAACAGAATGCTTTTTCAACGAAGCCATTGGTAGACATCTGAAATATTCTTATTTTCCACAATTTATGGACATTCTTTAAAATCTCAGGGAAATGCAGTGCTCCATAGTACAATCATATAAAACCTAAGGCTTAAAGATACCCTGATTCCTCAACCCCCTTTTAATGGGGAGCCCCAAACCCCTTTTGATTGTGGATCTAACATGAAAACCACGGGATAGGAAATAGAATGTGCGTGTGCAGATGTACATCATACATCCCTTTTTGGAATCCTGGATCTGCCTCTGATTGTTATTTATGTTGTTGCCATCAGCCCCTTTGTATACTTTCCCCTGGAATCCTGTATCTGCCCCAGATTGTTATTGGTGTTGTTACTATCTTATGGTATTGCTGTTGTTATTGTTATTGCTATTGCTCATCATGGCTGCGTATGCTTATTCTCTAGGCCAGCCTTATTCTTGTGAGCATAGCCTTGTAATCTTGGTTTTTCCATTGCTTCTTCCCTACCTAAGTTATTATAGATTATTAGTCTCTCATATATGCTTTTTCTCTATCAAAAGCCACATGGTCCCTTCACAAACCTTCTTTATCTTCCTGTAAAGTATTCTTGATTGATTGTGCTTGTTCTGGATTATCTATTAAAAAATGGAGCGTGTTCTCAAGATTTCCCGCTCCAGAAAGGAATAGATGTTTTTTTTGTCTGTAAAGCAATTTTCATGCTATAAACTCTTGAATGGAATAATGCAGTGTCAGCTTATCGGCACGAGCCCAGCTGGGTCCCGAAACAAGGTGGATATATATGATAAAACATCAGTTAGATCTATTATAGATAACATACCAACGTTAGGATTTACAGCAGGGTAGGAGCCTATGGCTGAATAGAGAAGTATCAATATCAAAGTATCTATATCAAAGATTTTTCAAGGTCAATCATGCTTTATACTTACTCATTTTCAGAGTGGCTTTTTACACTTATGATTGTTTTCAAGAAATTATCCGATATTGGCAAAAAATAGTTGAAATATTTATGATAAGTAAATTAATGACAACCAGAACCCTCTGCACCTTATCATGAAATAAACTCTGTAGACCCATGGGAAATGTAACATGACTACATGGAAATCTTACGAATTAACTCTGAAGCCTTAAGGAAATTACAGGCAAAGCTAGATACAAACATGCACCCATAGTATAAGAATTCCCTCCCTCACAAAGTAAACCCAGACTGCCTGCCATCAATGAATAATGTCAAGCTTCTAGCATATAAGGCATAAAGATAATGGCTAGGCAATCGATGTATTTATACAATGCCTTATCACACAGACTTCATGAGGTATATTATATGCATGGATTTACTTGGTCGGCCATATACTGTTGGCAAGCTGGCGTGCAGACCTTAGATAATTATTTAGCTTGTATTGTAGACTAAGGTCCTTGGTTTGTGTATTTTATAGTTAGGATTTACTCAATGGGAAGGTATAGAGAATCAATGGTTCCAAGTATATAATTATAAAGTTTTATCTTCCTGCTCAATGTAATTAACAAGTAATTGATGGTTGGTCATACATGCAGTCCACAATACAAGAGAAAATATTAAATTTTTTGATAAAATGGGAATATCCTTATTCGCCTGAAACGCAAGGTCAAAAACCCAAAACCTATAAAATATATCATATCAGCCCTTGCTTCAGGCACATAAATCAATGGCTCCACAATGAATGTAAGAATAAGGAAAGCTATTGATATTGTTACGTGCAAGAATCACAGTAAAATAACCACTTCCACCACTCTCATCCCAGTTATCCGTGTCTATGAATGGGGCTTCGTGAGTAGCAGTAGAAAGTGGAATCACTCCAGGGTCCTTACCCCCTGCTGGGAACAGATACATCAATACCCTCCACCATTTCCCTTCTGGGGTGAGGGAGGGCACTTGGGTCTCAAAAGGGTACCCACTGCCAAACAGATCCGTGAGGCGGGGCGGTGAATATCAAAATTTAGAGGTGCATGTCTACTACTTTTATGCCAATAAAGGGGGGGGGGGGGGGGGGGTCAGAGTCTCTCGGGGGGGGGGGGACTACTTCTATAAAACAGTAATAGGCAATAACTCCAAATTTAGCTTAATATATTACGTTATTTCACACACAAATCTCATAGAAATTTTATCAGGAGCGTTTCTAAGCAATCTTGGTGATATTGGCTATTTCATAGTATTTACACCATACTTTTTTTGGGGGATTTTTGGGGGCAGTGATCTGCATCCTCAAAAAATAGGGGGCGTTCAACTACAATTCAGAAGTGGTCAGTCACAAAAAGTAGGAGCGGTAGTTCGGCAGTGGGTAGTTACCTTCAAAGAGACAGTGCCCCTCCCCCCGATTCTCCCTCCCTTCTCTCCTTCCTCCAGGGTGCTGCTTGTTCCCAGCGGACACCCGACTCCCATGGCTCAGCGTGGGAGGTACGGCGGGAACCAGCCAGGAAAAGAGTCGGTAGTCACGTGACCAATTACACGTCTTGGCTCGCCAATACGCTACCAGGGGGCGACACTCGGACAGGAACCGGAAACGCAGGTTTGCCGTGCACGCTGGGGGTTCTTGGCAAGCCGCCATCTTGGTTTGAGGTCAAGCGGTGCAATGGTATTGCACCGCCGCACGATACTACCTCGTTTGAACTCACTTCTCTGATGTTGTGTGTCTATTGTTTTGTAAACGCCTCTTCTTGGTTACCCAAGATCTTTTGCACAATACTTTATTAAAGTAGCCAAAAGTCTGAGGTTGTTCCTGGAAAATATGAGTGGTACAAGGTCAATCTGAAAGAGTTCTAAGTAAATCTGAGTTTTTATTATTATTATTATTATTATTATTATTATTATTATTATTATTATTATTGCTGACAATATTGTCCAAAGACAGGGGGTTTATCGGATGCATCATCCTTGTTTTAAAGACCCCTTTCAGAACCCTTAATGCTGAAGACTCTGAATGAATGCTGAGAGTATGGTATAATAAAGGTAACAGACAATAATGTGCAATATCGGAATTGTAAAGTTACAACTCAAAAAAAAATCAAATTTTCTCCCATAGTTTATCCGTCCCTTTATTTAATATTTTCCAAAATTTCCGAGTAGCGGCCATGCAGAATAGGCCTCAAATTTAGTGCATCATATTCCATGAAGTATAGTCCCCATAGTCCATATAGGGGTTCAGCAGTTCGCCTGTTGTTTCCGAACAACAGCCACTAATTAGAAACTTCACCATTGACGCAACACGGATAGTGGTACGTCCAGCGTTAGATAACAGGACGAGGTACACCCTTACGTAAGTCGAACCCTGGTCGATGACATAGGTTGGGACACCAAGGTCGCTCCTAATGAGGCAGAACAAGATTAAATTCCTACCTCTATATTTTTATAATTATTTTGTATTTATATTAGTTGTTTTCATATGATTGCACCACTTTTTGTCTCTAGATCTGGTAACTCTTTATCTGGGGAGTACAGTGGAAGATAATTTATGCAATGAATGTGGTTAAATAATAATAATAAAAATAAACAAGAGGGATTAAGTTTCATTAGAGGTGAGTGTAGCTATCAGCAATAACTTACCTGTGAAATAGGAAGTATTATGTTTCCTTGTGCATGGAGAGTATTCAAATAAGCTTCCTGTATATTGCATGATATGCTATGGAAAGTTTGATTGTGTGTGTGTGTGTGTGTGCGAGCGTGTGTGTAATTATGTGAGAATACATGCAGATGTGAATAGCACAATATTGAACATACACGCAGATAAGCTTCCATCATACCGCATACTAGGTTTGATTGTATATGTGTGTAGTATTTAGGTACATTCATTATGTGTTAGTATCGCAATATTCAACGTGATACATATTCTCGAAGATACATATTATCCATTATCTTCAATGTAATCAGAATAAATAAAATATTATCCATTATATAAAGTATACATTAAATATCATCTTTTATATACAGTTTGAACCATTACAAATTTATCCTGTAGAATGGCATGATAAAACCACAAAAACGCTTGTCTGAATGACACAAGAAAAGACCTTCAATCACGTGTTACATTTGAGACGAACCAGCTGATTCCTAAGCTTGCAATCCACTAAGTCATTCTGACTATTAGGAACTCGATTTTTTCTAAGTTTCTGTTAGGAAAATAACCGAAACCAAAGCATGCTACACACCATTTTAAACACTTTTCCAATTACATATAACATGTGTACATGTGCATGACCTTATACCTTTTGGTGATTTCTAGAATCGTAAGTAAAAATCGGTTAGTAGGATACAGCCTTAATGGTTACATTTTGTGGCTGTGTGAAATGATGATTGATGTAATGAGGCAGAAAATCCTATTGTTTATTGATAATTCCTCATCGGGTGGCCAATTAGGCCACACGGCCCATAAAGGGAATGGCCTTAAAAGGGGGGAGAGGGTTCCAATGGGATAGCCACCTTCCTTTTGTTCAAGCTACAAGCTTCAAATTGCCAGGGGTAGGAAGAAGAACATGAGGGATAATGAAAATGAGATTTATTTTGAGAACAGAAAATTGTTAAACTTACTTTAAACCCTCCTGTTATTCTTTTTTTAAATTTATAAACCCTAGTTGGTGGCACCTACCTGATTGAACTCTGCTTTACTATTTAATATCACTAATGATTATTTTACCATTATTCATTAGAATGCATCAAGCCTTGGTTACCATGATATTTTGCATAATGCGGAAACAGTATGGAGGAATATTGATGCACGAAAATTTGTGTGGAGGGGGTTGGTTCATTCAAATTATTATCATTTCATTTACTACTTGTTAGACGTGATTAATGAATTAGAGAGAAATAGGAAATAACGAGTACGTTGTAACAAGTGATTCAGTTTGGAGATAGATAAATATGGGATAATATTCATTCAATCCTCCTATTACATAAACTCTAAAGTTTTAAAATATCATGAAATGTACAGCTTGATGGTGAGAGAGCAACTGATCATAACCGTTAAGCTGCGGATTTATATAGTCACAGTCATCTCAACAGGTCAGTCGCCACAATTTTGAGGTCTCGCACCCTAAAATACCACAAATTATCATAATATTTTGGGGTCCGATACCTTAAAATTGTTATTTTCGGGAGCAGGCCAGTGACGTAACCGTTCTGTAACCGTGGTTATGTGGATCTATTGACATGTGACTATAAATATTGGGAGCGTAACCGTTAGCATTCAGTTGCTCCCACACCACCGACCTGCTCACATCTATGAATTTTGAATTTTAGCTTGATGTAATAGGAGGGTTTAATAAATAATACCCATATTTATATATGTCCAAACTTAGTCACTTGTTACTTGTTATTTCCTAATCATAGCAAATTTATTAATCACAGGATCGAACTGGTAAATATATTTTAAAATTCCCTACGGCCATGTTGAAGATAGATATACGAGAGTCTCAGCCCGCTTTCCCTTTTCACTTCAAGTCACGTATCTCTTGGGACAGAATCCTTGATATAAATGGCTGAAGTCAGTCCAAAATGTCAGATTGAAGGAGTCCAAGGACCATCATCACTAATAAAATATTCATAGGCTCTGAAAGTATGGCTTGAACTCCTCTCAATAGTTTCACAATATAGGCCCTTTTATAGAATTAACGACATCCACTTCCCTAGAGAAAGAGACTGTATCTGCAATAGTCTGAGAGTACATTCATTTCCATTATTATGTCATTATTCTACTTATTTTAAAACTGCATTGCTTCCAATCTTAACTCAAACCTCATCTGTTTAACTACATTCCTTATTGAGTACAGTGAGCGAAAGAAAGCTAGTATTCTGTCGAAATAGAATGTCAGAATGTCAGAAAAATGAAGATGCTGGGAACCACTAAAACACATAGTAGCCACTGTGCAGACATAAATGTCTACTAGTAGCAGTATACAGACATCTGTGTACTTCACATTCCAAAATGTTTGGATCTATCATAGAATTAATTTTGTTCATTATTTGACATTAGGAATTTGTCATATTTGACAAAATGAAAAAGGAAGAGTACAGTCATATTTCAAGTGCCTACTGTCGATTTCTTAAATTGAATTTCCAGTCTAGTATAATTATACCTAGCCAGATTATATATGATACTGCACTGTACTCATATAAAATGATATGAAAGGCAGAGTATGTACAAATTAATCTTTCTTGATATACAGCAGAAGGACAAACTCAATCACTCTGGCTTGACGTGCTTTTCCACTTAACAACATGAGAAGGTACAGTGACAGATGACGATCTGCTGTGAGCATAGAAGTAGGGGGGAGTGGGGGAGAGGTTCCTTAGCTGAGGCCAAGAGCACTAATTTGTGTTTGGAACAGAAAAGAGTTAGATAAGGTAGGTTTGGATAAATGGAGGCCTACTGTACCTAAAATATATTAAGGATTTAAACTTATTTGCCAATTGATCTCAGTACCCAACAGATGTTAGGTAATTACATGTATAAAGATGCGGAAATGAGCGAATGAAAAATATATTAATTTAGTGCTAATTTTTTAATTTCTTCAGGTACACAATCAGATATAATTGATAAATGGGCAATCTAAAGGGGTGTCTTGTTTATGGATATAACCTACGTGATTGCTTGATTCTTTCATTGTGAATATAATTTACTTAGCTTTACCATAATCATCCAGTACAAAACAATGAAAAAGGGCATTGAATTTAGTCAATTAATGAATACAAAATAGGTCTATGCCAAAGCAATTCAGACCATTCGGAGATATATTACATAAGAAATATGACACACACTACCTCATTGCAACCAAATTGTATTGGGAAACACAGAAATCACCACCCTAGAAAACAAGAAACAGCTTTTCTTGGCCTTAAGGCCGAGGACTGTGAAATATGACTGAGGCTCTGCCCTAATGGATCCTGACAGATACGGTCATTGCCAAGTCTGGCTGTTACTTAACATGGTCTGGCTCTCGTCGGGAAGTAGGTGGCCGGTAATGACGAGGCCATCAGGGAATTCACTGGTCGGAATAATTACTAAAGGCTATACAAGTGTGTTGACATCCCTACTTTAAAATTGATGACTTTCATGAATAATAATTGAAATTGAATATGGTGGTATATGGTGATATGCTGGTGTATTGGTATACACTTTTATAAATATATACAGGTGCAATTAATAAATTATTTTATTAGTTTTTATTGGTATCTCCTTTATTAAGTATGTCAGTTTATTTTGTTTTGCTGTTATTATTTGAAAAATATAGATGAAACACACAAATACACAAACCACTGTTAAAACCATTGTCTTATATGGAAATAGAACCACGCAGATGCTGTTATTTGAAAACCATTGCAGATAGGATTTCAATTATTAACCGAGGCAGGTATTATCAATGTATGGAAATGAGACCAATATTAATATAGAGGTCCCACATGGCAATCATTGGTTTAATTTGAACCGGCGACGACTGGACTGTTTTTATGAATTCATTACAATCCTGGTACCTTGCACTGCCACAATATCTTTCATAATGACCTGACTAATTAATCTTATTTCACGAAAAATAGGGCATAGCTGTGTGAGTCCCTGCTGCCTGTAAAGGCATTGCCCTTAACCCTTTCCCTACACCACCTAAACGTGTACTCAGGTCTAGAAAACTGCCTAATATCTTAACAAGTCAAAAAGACGCCACACGTAGCATATTATCCCGATTTAGACTTAGGTTAAGCTACATATGAAATAAAGTGAATTATTTTTCAAAATGTAAACCATTAGAAATGACATATTATGGACGATTTCAGTCCCATGAAACAGTAATTATCCTTAAATTCACAATTATGACAATTATTAAAAAGATGCTTCAAAGCATCCAGTGTTTATTTACTGCCGATGCCTCTATGCATCTGAGGTACATATAGATGCTTGTGATGCATCAAAGCATCTAGTGGGTGGAAAGGGTTAATATCTAATCATAATAATTATTATCTTGCCAACATGAGGCTGGGAATTATCAAAATATCACCACAATGCAAACCTGTAAGACTATTCCAAAGTATGAGTCTACTATAGTACCTTTGGCTTTCCAAATGTATGCCAACAATATAGGTTAATGTTAACAAACTGACAAACAAATCATTAAATTCAAAGGTGTAGACGATCCTTTTGACAATATTTTGCCATTTTTGTGCGTTGACATTTATTCAGTACTGGTGATCCAGTGACACATCGGTTCACACAAAAGACTTATTATGGCTGAGTAAAGTTCAATGCTTATTACTGATGCTGTGGAAAAATTAAAAAAACCTGTAATACATTTCTAAGTTGGATCAATGATGAAGAACGACTGCTGAAACAGATATCTAAGATTAATAAGGAAGCTATATTATGCAGGTATATATAGGGAGTGATTGACACAAAGTGAAATAAAAATTGGGACAATATTCACATTAATTCATTCTCTTGTTTGTTTTGCTCTCTGATGCGTCTGTTTAACCAGTCATACAAACCAGATTCATCCTGGATTAAAATATTGGAAATGTCATTGTGGGTTGGGATGAAACATCTGACTCCTGCCATATTATGGTGACATGATTGGTGAATGTTTCAGCTGAAGGCAGTCATGTGAGATGGCCACTGTAACTTGTAACAAGTATCCGGAGGGCTCCAGGGGGCTCTAAAAGAAGTCTTGAGCCACTCAGAGTTGGTATTTGGACACATGATACTGAGTCTGATCAGGAATCAAAGTATTATTGAGTTTGTTTGGTTGTGTTCACTCAAATGCAACCTTTAAGGTGCACTTTTTTCAAAATGATTTATTCAAAATAACAAAGGTTTCTCTCGTAGGTGATATATTATTATCAGAAGTTGTTCCTTCCTTGTAATGAATTATAGGAACTCAAAACAGTCCTTGAAACAATTGGCGCCAGGATTTATTGCATGGTGACATAATTGGTGCATGGTTTAGCTGAAGCCAGCGGTGGAAATTACTGTAATAGGGAGTGGCTGGAGGTTTCCAGATAGGCTCTAAAAGTAGGCCTAAGCCATTCACTCAGATTAGGCTTTTAAACATGTATTCCACTAGTCTAAGCACAAATATAACAGATTCTGACAATGAATCAATCCTTGCCCGGGTTTGTTCAATTTTGTCTGTAGATTCATATCCAACCCTCAACCTTTTTCCTCGCTTAGGATAAAATAGGAGGAATTACCAAAAAAAATCCATCTGGTCCCAGTAAGTTTAAAACATCTGACGCCCTAGTATTACATGGTGACATGATTGGTGAGTGTTTCAGCTGTGCAAAATGGCTGCTGCAAGGAGTGGCCGAAGGGCTCCAGGGGTCCCTAAAAGCAGGCCTTAGCGGCTCAGAGTAGTATTTAGACACATATCCTACCAGTCTAAGCATTAATATAACGGGTTTTTTTCTGGGGTTATTTATTTGTGTCGATTCAACACCAACCCAAACATACACTTAAGTAGGAGGAATTATAGAAAATCCATCTGGTCCAAGTGCATTTAAAACATCTGACTCCCTAATATTACATGGTGACATGATTGGTGAGTGTTTCAGCTGTGCAAAATGGCTGCCATAAGGAGTGGCCGAAGGGCTCCAGCGGGGGGCCCCTAAAAGTAGGCCTTAGCAGCTCAGAGTAGTATTTAGACACGTATCCCGCCAGCCTTAACATTAATATAACAGGGTCTGATCATTAATTAATTCTTTTTGGGGTCCTTTATTTGTGTCTATTCAAGACCAACCCAAACATAATACTTAAGTAGGAGGAATTACAGAAAATCCATCTGGTCCACGAATATTTTAAACATCTGACTCCCTATTATTACATGGTGACATGATTGGTGAGTGTGTCAGCCATGCAAAATGGCCCCCGCAAGGAGTGGCCAAAGGGCTCCAGGGGGGCCCCTAAAAGTAGGCCTTAGCAGCTCAGAGTAGTATTTAGACACGTATCCCGCCAGCCTTAGCGCTAATATAATTGAGTCTGACCACGAATCGATTGCTGTCTGGGTCGAACCTCCCACTACTCTCCTGAACTGGCGAAAAAAGGGCAATCAATCGTCGGCGTGGAGTATCTGTTGGGTTTTCTATGGACAGGGTTGTCGACTGGCCTTTCAAGTGCAAATGAAACAGCGGGAATAGGGTTTCCAGCCTTTGTACTGGGGAAATTGAAGGGTGGTGTGGGGGGACAGATTGTGGGTGGGGTTTCTGTGTAATCTGGGGGTATCTGGGGGTTGCTGTGAGGTATATTGATAATCTGGGGGTTGCTGTGGGGTGTTTAAAAGGGGGGATTGTATGGTAATATAAGGGTGATTGGATTATGCATGATTGGTTGCGGATATAAGTGAATTACTGGAGTGGTAATCTGAAAAGGCACAGTATCAAAAAATTGATGATGTGTCGAGACTGAGCATAGGACTCCATATAGCTTGCAGATTTATTTTTCGGAGGAGAAGTAGGGTGTGGTGCAATGGACGCAAATTTATAGATGAGTGGTCTGCAGTTGCAAATTCTCCGTTTAATTATTGCACATTTGAACTGAACAATAGGGACATCACATGTTCAATGTGGCGTAAAAATTATAAATAGGCAGTCAGAGATACCGTCACACAGCTGAAGAGCTATCAATAGACTCATCCACATGCTCCCAATAACATACAAAAGCAGTACTTGTCAGCTTTCTGGCAGGAACGTATAAAACTGGATTTCAGTGCTGCTATCCCAGTTTTATTCGGATGGCTGAATTTTTCATTTGAGTGGCCTCCAATAGAAAAAGTGGTTGTCTTGCCAACGGTGACGGAGTAGGCTGGCAGCCCGTGACGTAGGACGAGGTCAAAGGACGTCCATTGTACAGGTTAAAAATAAACCCGCAAAGTCGTCTGCTCTTTCCCGCCAAAACTAAAATGGGGTGAATTAACTTGCAATTCATCTAAAAAGAAAAATCTTATGCAAGGGTGCTGGCTGTATATCAATTATGAGTATTTTCCGAATGCATTCCCGTTAGAATTTTAAAGAGAATTGCAGTAGAAATCGAGAAAAATGAGCACATATATATATAATCGCTGAGCAGAAAGAGTTGCTCCGCTCAGGCTATTTCTGTCCCCGTCTGGCTCAGGGGACGGCCCAGGTAGGCGTCTAGGAACTGGGCAACCCCGGGACAGGTGCCTAAATTGCCATTACCAGCTGTACCCTGGCAGTCAGGAGGTAATTTAGGAACTAGGCTGTGTCAGGCCTGCACCCGGGAACCCCTCTCTAAACATAGCGTCCGCTGCCTCGCTGCCGTACCACAGACAGATCCATTTTATTTTCCATAAACCATTTCTTTTTGCAGCTTAAAGAGCGTATAAACATACATCTTCTTACTTCAGGATCTTTCCTCGCGACCTTTACCTGGCATTACACATAGGCCTCCAAAAAGACTGCAGACCGAAGCAGCTGTCAATATTTTGAAGAGTGCATTGGCGGTAGTTTTTCAATCATACTTACCTGTCTACGTCTTTAAATTGAATCACATGAATAAATTCAGTCTTTTAGAAATAATGTTTTATCTTTCCTTTTGACTGGGTATCTTTCGTTTGCTCGTTGTGTATAGATCCCTCGCTAAAAGAAAATAAGAAGACTTTATTCATGTATTCATAATATCAAGTAATTGATACTCACATTTTAAGATGGAAAAAAATGGTACCTCTTTTTTTTTATCAAATCATATATATATATCTAAGTACATTTCTAAATTGCAAGCTGGGGTGTTGTTAATAGGCATGTTTCACTATCACTACCACTACTTCATTTAGAGGGGGTAACGTTTGAATGCACTGTCACAATTTGACTTAAGTCTGATTACAAATTGTATCTTATATAGTTATGAATATAGAACTCAAAATACCAACACTAATTTGCAATTGTGTAGCTTATGTGAATAATTAGGTATAACAATAATACCTTTAATAAACCATATAATTCAACACTTCAGAATAATTATCAAACAAAGTGGTTTGCTTCCAGTGCCAACCTTCAAATCAATAAGCATAGATTTCCCTTGCATTGGGGTGTCACATCATTTAGGCTCGTGCTTAAATGGTGGCACACTCCCACAGAAGCACCTGTCCCATAAACAGTACCCTTGTTCAGTAACCTGATGAGATTGTGATAATTGTGTCCTCACACAACCTCTGCCTTGACCAGCTCTAAAGCCTCACAGTGAAAGGGATGGCCATCACCTGGCACTGAGCAGATTGTAAACCTTAGCATATGAGCAGCTCTTGAGTAACTCAGCATACAAAATAAATTTTACCATAAAATAAATTTTCCCCAATTTCCCACATCTACCTTGCTCAATATTGATATCACAAAAAAATTAATCTTATGGAATTGATAGAAATATACAAAAATGTCAATATTACAGCAATCAGTTTTTTTTCTGTATAGATTATTTGCAGCTAAAATGTATTGGTATACAGTGTACACTACCTGACCTTGGGTGCAGCAGCTGCAGATATTTAGTATGTTTACTGTGATGATTTGTTATAACTGGCCTCCAGTAATGAGTGTGTTGGCACAGAGTGTAACCCCCTACCTGCCCCCAGCCCAGCCACTCTGATGAGCCCACCAACATCCCATTATACCCCACACGGCCGCCAGATGGCCCTGGTGCGCCACTGTAAACCAATCAGAACCCAGCCGTCCATTTATCGCTCTGATGCATTTGCCAAGTGGCAGATTCTTCATATCCACAATATTAGGATCCTGGCGCTGTGCACAGTATCCTCAATAGCAAATGAGTAATTGTTTGACATAGGGGGGGACACGCAATAGCTCTATACAATTGTATGCTTATGGATATATTGTGTGTGTAGGCAATCGGGGAATGAGGTTATTAACTTTTGTTTGATGGTTATCTTTATTGGATACAATCATTTTATTGCATTCCTCCCCACCTATAATGTTGCAACACAAATTAATGTTACCTGCTTGTAATTGCAGAAAATGCTGGATATAATACAAAGTATTGATGATCTATCGCTTGCACTCATTTCAGTGGCGATTGCTGACGTTCTAATTGGAGGAGGCATTATTGAATGGATAATTGTGCATATAGAACCCAGCCAACCTGCGACGTAACAGAAACATTCTGCAGCTATACTTTTTTACTCAGTCTGTTACTTACTAAGATGGCACTTAACAATTACGTTATTGATGGTGAGGTTGAAACCTCACTGAATCAGAATGTTATTATATAACATTATTTTTGATGGAGTTGGTGGAGGACAAAACCATAACAGAACGTTTTAAGAACATTATATTTTGGTTGAAGAACGTAACCAGAATGTTGTAATAATGTCACAGTGCAATGTCACCTCAGTACGTTGCAGTGACATAATTGGGAGTCATCAAAAGAATGTAACAACAACCAATACAGAACCAAACAGAACATTGCTGCAACATTATAATAACGTTGCATCCTTGGCTGGGAAGGCATCCCACACTTTGCTCAAGAATTACATCAACTGCTGAGCATTGCCTTTGGGAAGGCTAACCAAATGCAATCTTATACAGCTAGCTATATGATATATGGCATGTTGTAGACGGTGAGGGAACAGGCCTCAAGGCACCCTTTTAATTGGCCACATATAGGCACTATGTCTTTCCATAAACTAAAATAATGAGGAGTGCTTCTTTTCTATCTGAAGATATAATGTTTTATAAAGTGATCTAATGAAGACCGATGGAACCAGGAAATATATCATATACTCTTTGCAGCTACTGGAAACCGTTACCTTATTTAAACGTCAAGGTTGGGCGTCGGCTATCTGGGTATATGTATGGGAAAGCATTAGAATTATGAACGAAAGGAAAAATGTAAATGGGCTCTCATAATCAAACTATCACAACTCCTTGATTGTATAGCACAGCTTGTTAAAATGACGATTACTCACCGTTTAGTCAGACTGCTTGTTTTTCTGTGCAGAGAGAGAAAGGGGAACAGTCCACTTCAGATGTTTGTTTTTTCTAGGGGTCAGACCCCAAAATTTCCATTGATAGGCTTGCCCCTTTTTTTAAACGATTATTTGAGAAAGAAGAAAAAAGACACTTATTCCTTGCGAGGGCAATATTTTAGTATCAAAATATATTCTAATAGTCAAAAAGCGTTCCAGCCCTCAAATAAGAGAACCTTCATTAAAATGCCAGCTGGTGGAAGCGCTATCCCAATTCTAATTGCTTTGAAGTCTGTCTTATCATATCACGATCAAGCAAGGCAATAAAAAAGTCGACTTAAGTATCCGTGGTCTAAATGGGCTTGGAATTGGAAAGGAAAGAAGAGAAGACCGTGTGAAATAGAGACAGTACCTATAGCTCTTTCAACCTGATTTCCTAGTATCTATCAAAAAGTGGTGAATCCAGCATTCTGAAAAGGGTATGGCGCACCGGCAACCTCCCTGAAAATCAAATTTTTGCCATCAATTATTATTCAAAAGACTAAAATTTGACCAAGAAAAAGGTATGGAGCACCATTATTATTATACAGAAAGATATCATGATTTACACAACAAAGTCCTTACATTATGACATTACAATTATGGAGACAGTGTTTGCATTAAACACAATAGCTACTATTCAGTTACCAACAGAGGGAATCCCACCTTAAGCTTTGACACCTGCCTACACTCTCCACCGCATCCCTTATTCATCCCACAGTTATAGCATTCTCGGCACGAGAGGGTCGAAGTCACACCTACACCCCCCCACACACGTCGCTGACACATACACAGCCGTGGCCTCAGACCCAGGTTCAAGCCTTTACATGTTACAGTATACACGCCGCTACGCCCATCTTCACAACCCGACACCTCTGTCCATCAGCCACTTCTAAGGGGACGTCTGTCCAGGTTATGGATGATGGAGATAGGTAGTGGGATTTTGTTGCAGCTAGAAACTCACATAAAGGTAGTAGATACTGACATAATAGCTCGTTTATGACTCACAGTTCTTAGATATTCGCATATAGAGCTACTAGATGCTCACATACACCTACTAGATACTTATATGTGGGTGCTTCGAAATGGAACCGACTTGACAATTGTCTTCAAAATGCTGTAAATACAATTGAATTTTTAAAAAAGTGTTGAAAAATTTGTACAATTACAAAAACCAACCATAATTGCATGGAGATGAATTGATTGTCTGTTTGGTATATTAATATTATTATTTATTTGTCATGTTTGTTCATCATATCATTATGTATATAGAATGGTTTTCAAACTCATCGGAAGAATTTTGTGTATACGAAGATATGTTTGATAAAGAAAAAACAACTCACATACAGCTACTAGATACTCATATCCAGCTAGTTACTCCCATTCAGGGAGGATAAGCATGCCAGATATTACACATGGTGTAAACGTACCACAATTGTCTCTTACCTCAGCAATTATTGCACAGATATTTTGCAACAAGTTGTAAGTAATGCTTATAGGTTAGAAGGAAATATATTCAATTCTTAGTTATTTGATACCTGTACTCCTGTGCAGAACCAAGAAATTTGAGATGAAGACATTTTTTGAGTCGCTTAACCTCCCTAATATTACATGATGTACACATTGTGGTACATCATATGCCTTTACATTTGAATGTAATGGCAGTAAGAGTTGTACTCTTCCTTTACAAACGTTTAATTATGTACATGCGGGCAATGAGGAAGAATGTCGGCATATTAATGGACCAGCATACTGCAAAATACCCAGATGTTTGGTCACAATACTACAAATATAGACGTGATAACATAACATTCTATAATTAATTACATTTGGTTGTTTGGTCATTCCTTATGGTAACATATTTGTGTGTGTGTATGTGTGTGTGTGTGTGTGTGTGTGTGTGTGTGTGTGTGTGCGTGCGTGCGTGTGTGTGTGCTAAGAATATTTCACAACCAGTTATTATAGTATTCTGAGATAATATTGATCGATATACGAACATCCGCTGAAGCCTCTACGTGCTATATCAAGCCCAAAGGATGTAACACAATTCATGTTTTCTTTTTCCATAAACATTGCCAGAAGAAGATACATGGAGTCATACTGTATTACATTTTAATCCTACCTTCGTCACCTTTATTATGATAAACCATAGGGCATTCAAATGTAATCTTAAGACAATCATCATACCTTGAATTTTGTCATAAAATAGTCCTAAGATATTTTGGTTCCAATGTCTTCCTTCCTTCATACTAAGATAAGAAACCAATTTCCTGAGATAAGAAGTCCACTAAATCTAGTTTAATTCTTACTCCTAAGTTAGCCCTACTATTGCATTTTAAGATATTATACAACAAAGATGGCCACCTTGGAACCAACATATCTTAAGATCTAAGTGTGAATTCTAGGATCACATTGGAATGCCCCCCCCCCATTTTCTGGTACTGTACTACTTTTTAAGTGTGTAGGAAATAACTGCTGTGGCCTTAGGTCTACCCCAGATAATCCAATCTGTACTTATTTCCATGGCCTCAGGTGTTGACCTCCACATGGCAAAGCGTGGGCCGTCCCTAACATGTTACCTCTACATGACATGTTACCTTGTCAAGGTAACATGTCACCGACATGCTTAGTGATCAGTAGGGCCAGTTGACAGGCTCTGTCAACCCATAATTCTGTTGTCAGATAAGTGTGACACTGTCAGCCTTTGATGTAGGGTAGGTGCTGTCAAGAAGCATATGGGTATCTGTTTGGATTGCACTGTTAGATAGGTGTGGCAGAATTGGCAGACTTTCTGGGTTAGGATGTGTGATATCATAAAACTTAACCTGCAAAAGGCGGAAGCTTATGATAGCAATGGCCTCCTTCGGGTCGTCGATCATTTTCGCTGCTTCTTTTAGGGTTAACACGTCCTTTTCTGGGGGCTGTGCACCTTCACAATGTTCATCCAGCGGGGCCTTATGCACCACCCCACACGTTTTACACTTTTTAGCCTTCCCAGACATTTCTTTCCCTCGGTTTGTCATGTTAACGAAGTTTTTTCTGGACCATGCAGTGACTGAATAATGTCGTCGCTGCGGCTGAGCGTTCCAATGACGTATAATGTGACGTCATAATATGAGAGTAACTAGGCCAGTTGCTAGGTTACTTTGTGCTACTCGATTATACAGCAATAGCTGAAGCTATTCTGCCTATAACATGCATAAGATATAGATATGTGGCATGTAACTCTTCAAATCTGTAGGGACCTCTTTGGCCTTGGAAAATCGCATAATATGGGTTTCTAGAGACATATTTAATAACATATTTGAGTTGAGCTGTGTCGATATTTCCCTGCATTTATCATAAAAGAATAGATCAATAATCTGACTGCCCTCTTTGATATTCCAACTGAGCCTATCCTATTTTTTTCAATGATAATCAAGTTTCATGTTTGATGTACCAATACTTACATTTTGATATAACCATTTCTAGGACAGGAAATTTAAAAATGACAAGACATTCGATAATCATAGGCAATAACCACTAAATGAGTGTGCGCCAACAGAATCTTATACCATACATACTGTTCGTGTATTCACTCTTTTTTCACTCATAGCTGGAACCGTTGCACTGGTTGTGATGGAATCCCAGGCAGGTGCTTTGTCTAGGTCTAGGCAGTACCTCCCAAGTCACACCCCAAACAATTCTCATAGTAATAATGAGTCCCTGCTGCAAACAGTACCCCACCCTCCATAGGAGTCCACTTAACCTCAGCCCCAGACACAACACTATCTGTAGGGGGTTATTCCTAACCACCCAACCAGTCTTAGGCCTTTTTAATGTCTGGTTTAGCGTGTAGGTAGACCCATCTCAAGATACCAGAGAAACTAGAGCATAATGGTATAAATAGACAACAATGGTCTATATATAATACATAGAAATGTGTGGTATTGAGCAAAAAAGAGGTCATACATTAGATCGTATGCTTATTCCTTTACATGAGATCCACATCTAATCAATTTTATTTTTGGGGTAAATGTACACTGGTGAACTGTCAGAATAATTTTGTTAGTCATTTCTTTTCATTACATGAGAAGACGGTAGGAATTTGCATCATCCTTTAGACCTATGCATCTTAAAATAATAATTATGACAAGATTTTTGTGTTTTCTAGATGTTGTATTTCACCAGTGATGATAAAATGATGTAAATTGTTTGTGCAACTTAGCGTTTATGCAGAAGTTCCGAAAACATAGGAAAGACAGACCAAAAAGACTTGTCGGAGCTATAAGATACTTGTAAAAATAAGGAGACAAGATCGATTGCCCAACATCACGGCTGTAAGAAGATAAGTATGATACAACATGAAAAATGAAGCCAATTTTTTGCCTCGGGCTATTTTCATGTGGTTCAAGGTATCTCTGCGTCTTAATTTACCATATCGTTATTTTGGGACCCTCTCCAAAGAGATGGCTCCATCACGAGGGGGCTCAGATGCTCAACTGACACACCATGAACCAGGGACTTTGTATTCATAGAGACTGTGCACTCCCTGTTTTTGGTTGGCTGGTTATTGCTTATCTGTCTATCTATTATTGCCGGAGTCATATTAAGGGCGGTGATGGTGATTGATTCTATTATAACGAAGACATCCTGTCCCTAAGCATTTATCAAGACATGTGTTCTTTTAGTTCCTGTACTGCAGTATTGCAGGCCTTTGATAGAGGAGTATATCCACCAATACTTGGAGCAAGGTACCCTGTTTTTGGTTATGCTGTCACTTCTTTAATAAGCCCATCCCACAAACGGTATATCTTAGGTTTGGACAAAATTATTGAACAAACCATCTTTGTCTCCTAGTGTTGGGGTTACTGAAATAAGCAGGAATTACATTTTTCTATATTCCTAAGTACCAATAAACCATTATGATTCTCAAATTATACCAATTGTCCGATCTGCAGGTTTGCCAGCCAATCAAAATGCTGTATATCAGGGCACAATAGGGTTAGACATTATAGGTTCGGCTGAAAGCCTTTAACTTTGGTTCCTATGGGAAAAAGGCCAATGATAGAAAGCTGCATGTCACAAATGTTAGGAGAAATTGTTAACCAAATTGTTTAATTAAATTTTGAATTATGCAACTATCTTTATGGAAAAAGCATATAAGCACCTTTGAACATATTTCATGGTTAACTTTATTGCTGGTGTAAACTGGGATGGGCTAATTGCAACTGCAAGAATGGTACAAATTTCAATAATAGGCAGGCCATATCTTGTAGCTTACAGTATTGGAAGTGGAGTTTTTGTGCACTAGAATGAAACAAATTTTAAAAGTATAGATAATCAACACAAACATTATGTGTTATATCATCCATTTGATGGATCATTCCAGTACTCAGATTGTACAACAATAAACAATAAAAGTCGGGAGCAGCAGATACAGGGTTTTGAAATGGCGACTGTCCATATAATACAATATATTATAAAGGCTAAGTACTAAAAACATCAAGCATTCATTTGAATCTGCATGGCATTTCCCTCCATTATGTCATTTTATTCACCAAAAAATGGAGGATACGCCCCAATGGAATCGTACCTCCCAATCCATCTTTGAATTTGTCCCCTGAGTCCTCCTTAATCTAAATTCTTTGCCTTAACTACTACCACTGCTACAGGTGTGTCAAATTCACCTGGAGTTCCTCCACCCCTATCACCCCACCCCCACCCTGGAGGAGGAGGAGCAGGCCTCAGGTGGTGGCCTCAGGGACCCAGGAGGGATCCAAACCCAGCGCCCTGGAGGAGCCAAACCCTCATGATACTGCCCCTGAGTCCTGAGGTCTGTATACCGATCCACCCAGAGATAGAACCCACTTGGCCTAACAGAGCTGGAGTTGTGTATAACTACTGGAGGCCTGGCCACTGGAGGATGATACATGGCTGTGTACACCTGGCAGTTTTAGTTTGGGGGATGGGAGTGTTGGGGGGAGGGTGGGGTGTGGGTGTGGGAGGACACCATGGTGTATGGATTGTGTGACTGTCTATGTTTGCGTTATGCTGCCAGCTTGTCACATACATTGTGGGCCAAATGAGTAGTTTTTCCCTCCAAAATCTTTCCTGGTGGTTATATTTTTTTCCTAGAAATAAAAAGTCACCACTTTATTACGTTCATAGATTGTGCTTAGAACCATACACAATTATAACCAACATCGTCCTTATAGTATCTCTACATTTTCAGTTTTGAATAAAAGGAAATAATATTTCATGATTTTGATGTAATCAAAAGTAATACTATTGATTTCCTCCCAGGCTGTTTTAAAGACAGATTCAGATATATTAATCAGTGATTCTATCCTCGCTCTACTAAGACAATCGATTGAAATGGATTAAAAAATATTTATCGAATATTTTTTACCAACATGTAGTGTCCTTTGTTTACCAGTATTGTTTAGCTGTATATATAATGTACACATACAGATATCACGTTCGCACACATCGACATACATAAGCTTCACTTGATATTTCATACTACTAGCCTGCGATTTCCCTCAATGGTTTCATGAATACCCCCTTAAACTCATACATAAAACTACATGGACATCAGAAATCATCGTACATTTGGGAAAAAATCGTACTGATGGAATTTTTGCAAGTAAATGGATATCTGAAACTTAGCTTATCATGCTCTTGTTACACTTCATACATTTCTATTTTTACCAGAAATGCTGTTACTGATGATAGTGAAACGAGGATTAAATGTATTCGTTCATCATGTCGTAGACAGGGGTCTGAAATGATAAAATTCCATACGATGACAGCACACAATTATCATGTAATATATAAAAAGCAATAAAGAATAATGTGGAAATAAACAATACAACTATCGATAGAAATAAAAATGCCCATAGGCAGATGTCATCGAAACATTTCATTCTAGAAAATGGGGTCTTCCATTAAGTACGTATGCAGGAAGGGGGTGGGGGTGGCGTCTAAAACTTTGCAAAGTTTGCTTACATTCCTGTACAAATCCATTGCGTACTGAAGCCCAAGGGGGGTGGGGGGTCTAAAATTCTGGAAAATTTGCGTAAGTGCTAAATGGAAGGCCCCAAACCTTAATACAGATAGAGATGAGGCAAGCAAATTGACAATAATTATTTATTTCCCAAATCAAGACAATTATCTGGAGCATCCTCCTATAAATACACCATATTGTTACAGTTGTAATAAGTATGATATTCAACTGTATAAACCACTATTACTTTAATATACCTGTATCAATCTGTATTACTAAATCTCCAGATAATACCATAACCTAGAGATATCTATAACCACCATCACACAAACTGCCAACAAGGCCAACGCTGATCACAAGGCCTAGAAAACAAAGCCAACAACCGTCTTTCCAGCCACTTTGATCTCTTTTACCTCTCTCAGATCCAAGCCAGGCCCCAAGGAAACTCTGGCAAAAAGGGGTCACACGCTGGCACCCCCCCATGTTATCTCTGATAGGGCTTATGGGTTAGATTTTATGTTGGCTGGAGGTGGGGCTGGCAGATTAGTGGAAGGTTTATCTAGGGGTTCGGGGTTGCACTGCTGGCAGTGGCCGACATTCCATGGATTATCCCTTACTGAGGATTAGTGGGGTTTCTTTGGGATATTTCAATAGCAAAGTTGTATGGGGGCCTTCCATTTAGTACGTTCTAAATTCTACCCCCCCCCCCATCCCCCTTAGGCTAAAATACGCATTGGATTTGTTTAGGAACGTACGCAAATTTCAAAAAAAATATCAGACCCCCCCACCCCCCTTGGTGCATACGTACTTAATGGAAGACCCCATGTGAATGTCGCTTACAAAGTCATTATGTGAATTTAGTTCCTGATATTAAAAATCAGCAGTGCAAATACACATGCTGGGCCTATAATATTATATCACCATAAATTATAGAATGGTTCTACAGTTCTCTTTAAAAAGGCATAAGCCTATAGGATGTATGGTCCCATGCCATATTCTCAGAGACAATTAAAGAAATACAAAATAGGCATCGTCCAAATCGGTATGTGGAATAGAAGCCTTTGTATAGAATAGTCATTAGTATTATAAACCCTCCCATCGAGGAATCAAATCCAACACTTGTGACCATTGAAACCCATTACCCAACTCATTGGCTAAGGTCTATACCGCTAACAATACGCCACACTAATGAAAAAGGTCTATACGCAGCAAACAGTCTGGAGCAAACTATTTTAGTATCTGCTTAGATTTAAGGAATTCGAAATTGTTGTATATCTCAAAATCAATACCCTTAGCCAAAAGATACATAGTAATTTTGCGATATACTGGCCGACACTTGCAAGTCGACTTTTATAATAAAATGTTCTGGTGATACAGTGAGAAATGAAGCCCTGATTCTCGAATTATAATTACATATAAATCTCTATCGGTTCTATCGGTTTTCTGACAGATAACAAAAACTTAAAACAAACAATATTTTGTGCAGCCTAAAATGATTAAAGCCTTCCTTGGCCGTCAGATTGTGACTCCTAGAGCGGGATTACCAAGACACAGAGAGCAAAAATGGCAGCAAAGGCATCCACTCTAATTGACGTCTGTGATTGGATGGTTCTGATCATGTGACTGCAGAGCATCTGCGAGATGATTGGGTAATAAAGCGGAAGTTTCCAGAGGGAAGCCCTTGGTATGACAAGGATCAGGTTAGTCCGTTCTGACCCAGATTAAACCTTACATGTCTACTTTGAAAGCCTAGTGTTGTACGACAATATTGCAGTCTAGCGCTATGCATAGGTTCTGTGTAGAGGCGAGATTATGGATGTTTCTATTATGAAGAATGCTTGTCTTAAGGCAATATTACACTACACGACTTGGGTTGCTATATGGGGTTTAGTAATATGGGGGTAGTATCAAAGACAAGTGCAATTTCTCTAAGACATCGTCTTATCGCAGCTCATGTCGTCTAGTGTAATGGGGCCTTAACTGTTATGGTTATATATGATAAGTTGGTCTGTGCGTGCTTCACGCAATAGGACATTTCATGTCTAACAACCACATGCTATCTGGTCATATTCTAATGTACTCTTCGAAAGAAACCTGCATTGACTATGTACTTGAAGGGACTGTAATAACCAGAAATATTAGGGATATTCTATATTGTTACATCATACTTTGTCTCTGCAAGATGATTGGGTAATAAAGCGGAAGACAGTTTCCAAAGGGAAGACCTTGGTATGACAAGGATCAGGTTAGTCCGTTCTGACCCAGATTTACCCTTGCATGTCTACTTTAAATGCCTAGTGTGGTACGACAATACTGCTGCAGTAGCATTATGCATAGGATCAATGGAGAAGCGAGGTTACGGATGTTTCTATTATGAAGACTGCTTTGTCTTAATGCCCTATTACACTACACCACTTGAGTTGCCATATGGGGTTTAGTATTATGGGGAGTGTATTAAAGACAAGTTCAATTTCTCTACAACATTGTCTTATCTCAGCTCATGTCGTGTAGTGTAATAGGGCCTTTACTGTTATGGTTATATGATAAGTTGGTCTATGCGTGCTTCACGCAATAGTACGTTTCATGTCCAACGACCACATGCTACCTGGTCATATTCTAATGTACTCTTCAAAAGAAACATGCAATGACTATGTACTTGAAGGGATTATAATAACCAGAAATATTAGGGATATTCTATATTGTTGGATCATATTTGCCCCAATCGTGATAGCAGATATTATATATTGCCAGATAAACACTAAGAGGTGTATATAATGAATAGATGGAGTATCATTATCAGCATCATGATGTCATACAAATTGATGATATAGCCAACACATAGCCAAAACTTGAAGGACTTACCACGGGTTTAATGACTTACAGAAATACTTTACTTCTAGCAGAATTTGATTCACAAGTTTAAGAATATATTAAGGTCAGAAGGGTTGATATAAATCAACATAATTCTTATGGACGGACCTCCTGCGCCACGAGGGTACAAAACATGAATCCTGAAGAAACCCACCCCTCACTCTCCTACCATAGACGTTATCACTATGACAACCGCTACTGCTAATTATGGTGACCAGACATCTGACTGGGAGAGTGACAGTATTAATTTAATTATAACTCACTTGTTATAAAGAATAGACCCCTAATATACGTGACAATATTGTTCACAAACATAGGCCTAATAGTTTTTGAAAATAATATTGAATTAACTGTATCTTCAAAAAGTTTTTGAACAATTTAGGATTTTATCTGTCATGCTCCAGTGACCCCCACTACTTTCAATGGGCACATGGTGGTTTGTTTAACCCTCGTTCAGTCAGGCATGACCAATGTGACGTCACGCCGGTTATTAGAATTATGAAACTGATGTCTTGGGATCAGATGGACCAATTTTGTCTCCATAATAATTAGTATATATTTTAGTGCTCTTAATCTTTTATATGACAAAAGCTTTAACTATCTTTTGGTGTCATCAAAGCTGACTTTATGGTACAGTAGACATTTATCACCATTATTGTCCATTTCCTTAATCGTTAAAGGATGTCAATCCTAACATCTCTTCCTCCCATTATGCTAATATCTATGACGTCATGGCCAATAGAATATTGGCCAAAGGAATAACGACTACTGATTGACAACTTGGCAACCGTCAATGGTATATATGTAGATGAATCGATTCCAGCATGTTTAGGCCTACTGACCTATTTACGACACGAATCAATGTTTCAGGCGTTACGCCTAAGGCAGTGAAGGCTATGCACCTGTACATACAATGAGGATCATGCCACAGACAAGCCCAGCCTTTATTGTAGACTATAAAACTAATTAAAGGGAGGTAGAAAAAACTTTCTGTCCATTTCCTGCAAGACAGTTTTAACACACACACACACACACACACACACACACACACACACACACACACACACATCCACACACACTCATACACGGGCATACATTATAGTTAAACGATGCAATGTATCCAAAATATATAAGCACAAAATAATCACAAAATATTTTTCCTACAGCTTTCTTGCAAAGAACATTTTCACAGACACAAACACTGACACAGACGGATATACTGTATAAATATAATTACAAAATAAAGTTTTCTGTTGTCTTCCTCTCATTAGTGGAAGCCTAAGAATCACATCTAAGCATCCAACGATGCTCTGATCTATTTCCAGGTGTTGCATGTTTGCATGTCAAAGTCAGGTGTTTTGATCATGTGCCTGCCCCCCTTCTCTTCACCTGCACCTAGTCACCTAGACCAGGTGGAGCCACAGTCTTGTTTATCTGAGTGCATCTGACCCTGAAGACAGGTAAGGTCATTGGCACATTCAGTACTGGAGACAAACTATTGATTAGTCTCCTGTAGAAGTAGGTCTAACCCCCATGTAGCACTTTTTCATTCATTCGCACAAAATGGTTGACATTTAAATTAAGTGCATTCTGATACTGGTGTGAATAGAATTCTCTGTTACCCCTATTTTTCTTATTCTTGTGGATTGTGTTTATATTTTATCTTCATAATTTGCAATACTCTTTAGAAAGTATCCTTACTGTAATTCTACATTGCTGGTACATTATCCTTTACTTTGGGGTCATTGAAAAATTGCATACTTTGCACTTAAAACAGGATGCTAAATTGTAAATCCAAAACTTCTCTGATCTAGCTTTTGGTTCATGCGATCGCGTGGTAAGGGCAGAAATATGTCAAGTAAGATCGATTAGATTACTACCCTGGCCAACAACCAAGGTGAAATTTGTCCAGCAAGATTGATTGAATTACCACCTTTACATACACCAAAGAAGTAATTTAGATTGGGCTGAAGGTCCTGGTTAGGGGCGGATCCGGGGGGCAGGTGGGGGTCAGGGAGTACATGTACTAACCCCCCACAGACATGTATAGACACTTTTGATGCCCAGCCAAGGATGCAATGTTATTATAATGTTGCAGCAACGTTCTGTATTTGATTCTTGTTACGTTCTTTCGATGACTCCCAATTATGTCGCTGCTACGTACTGCCGTGACGTCACACTGTGATGTTATTACAATGTTCTGCCGCTGGTTATGTTCTTCAACCCAAACAGAATGTTCTTATAACGTTCTGCTTTGGTTTTGCCAAAGAATTATGTTATAATCACATTCTGATTTGGTGAGGTTTCAACCTCACCATCAATAACATAACTGTTATGCGCCATCTTAGTAAGTAACAAACTGACTAAAAAGTACGGTTGCAGAATGTTTCTATTACATCGCAAGCTGCCTGGGTGGGGACCTAAACTATACAAGGAAGAGAAAATGTCATGTACATGCATGGAACTGTGTGACACTTAAGTAATTAGCCTACATGTGGTTTAACCTTCCCTTTCAATCCTGGTTCCTCAGCTGGTAGGTAAATAAGGTGAGGGTGCAGATCTACTGTGGGGTAACTGAGTACACCTTATAGGTTAGAAGAGTAGAGTGCATTGGGTGCAAAACTCCCCACCAGATAGAGCCAAGCACACCTGTGTGAATCCAAGCATGACTGGTTGGCTCCTACTAGCATCCTGGAGTCCAGAAATCCCCCAACCAAGTATACCCTTGTTGGTTTGGGGAATTTCCCTTACACAATCATGTTCCCTTTGATGTTGGTTCAGGTAACCTTCTTGGCATGGATTCATGTTCACGCACGATTATGTGAAAATTCACCCAAGGCTATGCCATGATCAATAATCTAAGGGTGATGTTACCAAATATAGGTAAAATTGGCTTTAGATTAAAGTTAATGAGTCTACTCTAAGTGCGCTAAAAGTTGAAGCCATATCCATTGCCAAAGTAATGAACTATTAGCTAGGCCACAGCCACAGAGAAACCACAAAGTATATTTGGCCAGGCCACAGCCACAGAGAAACCACATAGTATATTTGACAGCGAGACAGGTAGACTTAATACAACACCTGCGATCAAGGCCATGGCTCTTTCATTTCTTTTAGTAAAAAGCATAGTGATAAGGGGGCTTTCCCCAGCGAATTTAAAAAACAAGCGCTGTCCCCATTACTCAACGTCTCGAAGGAGACTGCCACGCCCATTACGTATAACTACATAATACTTTTAGATTTTGTACCCAATAATAAATAACTGAAACAAGAATAAATCGAACCCCGGTCTCAAAAACTCAGATTACTGTTTAGTAACTATATCATTTATATCATAAGTGGCAGCTCCCAAAAAAAGGGGGGGGGCGCTATTGGAAAAAATCTTCCTTAATGACTTTTTTGCAGAATTTTACCTTAAGAAAGTCTAAAAATGGCCAAAAAAGTAGGCCCCCCGCGCCCCCTCTAAATCTGCCACTGATTACATGATATCGCTTTATATATATATTCATAATTATCTACTATCTACTTGGGAGCGGGTGGAAGAACAGCTATGCTGAACCTACTTACCAAATAAAAACAACTTAAAAAAAACACAAAAAAACTATCATAATGGTTGCTTGAAAATATGATTGATAATAGCAGTCATATAAAACTTATCACATCAAATGGTTGCAAAGACTGTGATCTGCTGCACCAGACTTTAGTTAACTTTCCCTAAAAATAAAACCCTGGTAAAACCAGAGATACGGATGCTGAGTAGGGGGAGCAGTTTTTGTCATGTATGATTAATTGCAGATCCCGGATGCCTGACGCCTCCTGTGAAGGAGGGTCATGAAAGATGCAGGTGTATCTACCCCAAACTTGGCCCGTGATCCAGACTCTATTGGATGGGGGGTATACTTAAGGGCCATACCCACTAGGTGATTATTCCTGAGTTGGCCGACTGATCGGCACTAAAAGCGGCCGATTCCAAGGCTAGAATTGGCCGATTTTAGCAGCGACTGGGATAAAACTTCCACATTCCAATATGCTATACTAACAGATGAACTTAAGAATCAGCCAATTCTCTCAGACACCCGTCACTCGTTGGTGTTAAAATTGCCTAGTGGGTATGGGTCTTTAGAAATATCGGCTGTGGGTATAAAGCCTGGTTTCCACCAACCGATTTCACCACCGATTATTTGGTAATTTATTACTTTTAACTAGTATTGTAACAAAAGATTATACAACTTACATGCCATTTGAAAGAGAATTAAAAATCCTTTCTAATTGTATATAACATGTTTGTGATTAACTAATATTTCCACTGCCGATTTTTGAAATCGGTAGTAAAATCGGCTAGTGGAAACAGGGCATAACCCAATGAGGTGATAGCGGTGCACTGACAAAGTAGGGGTCCTCCCTGCCCCCTCCAAACAAAAAAGTAAAGTTTAAAAGAAGGGTCTATCTGTCATTCATCCTGTTCAAGACTTTTCATCAGTTTATGCATCAACTTATAAATACAGTCTGCAATGAAACTGAGTAACACAGGTGCTAGTTGGACATTTTGTCCTGGTTTTCTCTGGAGTATAAGCTCTGATCGAGGCAGCAAAAATGATGGGCGGTGGAGTACTATAAGCTTGTTTGGGGAGCTGTCAGGTTTCTAGAAACCCAAAATAGGGAGCGAAAAGTCTCACAGTGGTTACCTACAACCAAAGACTGAAGCCCAATACCCACTAGGCGATTTTGACCAAGTCGGCCGACTGCTCAGCACTAAAATCGGCTGACTCTACTAGAAGAGTCCACCAGTTTTAGGACCGACGCATATCAAACATGCATGTTTCAATGTACCATACTAACAGGTGATCATCAGAGTCCACCGATTTTAGTGCCGATCTGTCAGCCGACTCTGTACAAGTTGCTTAGTGGGTATTGGCCTTGAGTGCCCCCCTCCCCAAGTGGTTACTTATAACAAAAGACTGAGTGCCCCCCACCCCCTCCTCCCCATGTTGCACCAGTTAACACGGTTCACTGGCAGCTGTTGTGTGGAGGCGGTTTAAATGTTACAGGATCATGTAAGCTGCATGCATGTAAACCCTGGAGGGGGGGGGGACATGCATTTTCTTTCCCTGGATCATTGTATGGATGGGTACTGAAAAAAGACCCATTTTGATGGTTATCGTAACAGCAAACATGTTGGCTGTTAAACATACCAATACTTAAAGGATCCTCTACATTATCTGTGCAATCTCAGGTGGATATATAAAGAATATATCATTAACAGTTTACTATGTAGTCTACTCCACAAAGAATATTTTTTTCCCCAAGAATATATTCATTCATATTGCATTTCTAGGTATTTGTGTCTTTGATTCTTCCTTCAATAATTCTTACCACTGACCGATTCTTACTTTTCCAAATTTAACACTCATCTTAAGTGGAAACATCTAAATTATTTCAATCACTTGAATTTGTCGCCTTAAACACATACATGCAACAGAGTTCAGCCTAAGTAGTTATGGTCAAGGCATAGTCAAGAATGAGTAGCCCCCCACTCTACCTCATGCATGCATTAACACCACAGGGGGTATGGCTTTTATAAGCGTTATCTGTTAGACTAGATAGGGACTTGAATGCATGATGATTTCCATTATAACAATCTTGTGCATTATTGAAAGCTTTTCATATCACCAAAAGAGCAGTGTAATTCACCACTACTTAATAAGATTGTATTCATAGGTTGGTAGTTCATTAAGTTCTTTTCTCCTGGAATAGAGGGACTAAATTTATCTAAATCTAAATTTATGATAGCATAAAAACATGAAAACAGAAACACTGCGATTGCATGTTAAATACATATCTCACTTATTATGTTTTATCTACTGGCTCTAGGCACGTGATCTATATCATGCACGTCAGTCTGTTCAGTGATCATTTGCAAGGCCACATATTGTACATTACTTCAAAAGATAATGAACTTTAATAACTTACATAAAACCCTCCAAGATGTCTCCAACTTTCTTTTCAAAGACTAAAACCGTCATCAAACCGCCTATGCATTCATATTAATCATGCCTACTAGATTCTCTTTACTGTTACCAGTCACATTGTCTTTCCCTATTATACTATAGGTGTATTCTTTACTTGCCCACGTAAAACCTGCCGTATTTATTCAGCTTGCTCTCCTTTTTGTATTGTAAATCAATAAGATGTGGTATATGTGGTTCAAAGCATACATTCAATGGTCCCCAAACCATGTGCGTTTTTTTGGTCGAATACATTGTTCCTTTTCTACACTAAATGAGACATACAAAGAGTATGTCTCATCCCAACCTGTCACTTCATTTATTTTCTTATGATTAAAATAGTTATGTTAGTCGACACTCAATAAGAAGTTCTTTTTATAATAATCCCTTTACATTCGATCCAGCTACTACAACCAAGACAACTGATGTACATACACTTTCTTTTTCAATTCCCAAGTTAAGGCCAATTTTAATCCAGTGAAAAATTACTGGAATGTCCAAAAGGAGGTGCACACATTAAGTGAAACAATCAAAAACATATACGAAATACGTTGATTGATGGGGAAATATCTGACAATATGTTAGATATTGCTCAAAGCAACCCCTAATACGAACAATGCTCTAAGGTAAAATCAAAATTCTATTCGAAATTTAAGAATTTCCAAGAAAAGGCCCTCACACAAAGCCATTTGCAGCTTTCTACAAAGAATCTGTTTTTGCACAGCTGCATTCTGGAACATCTACTGTTAAAAAGCATTTGCAGACAAATGTTGCATACTTAAACAATAACTATTGAGATACTGGTTAACTAAAGTCCTTTCTAGATATGAGAGAGACCAGCTTTTTGCTAGCTGTGAAGAGCATCATCCTATTGGCGTATTTTCAAACAGTGGCAAATGAGGACCACCTCTTCAATCTTCCATGACATGAAAAAAAAAACCTCAGTAGGCACACGTCTTTTTACATCAACTCTCACAGCTACCCTTGGGATGTCATTGCACGCTAGCAATCAGAAAATGACAGTTCATCCTTTTGGGGCCAAGAAGGTAACCTCATACCTCCCCTGTAACTAACCCCAACTCGTGTAAATGGGCCTCATTAAAAACACCGCAGGACCTGACAGGGTTCATCAGGGCACCACCAGGTGGGAAAATGGCGCTGTGGCCAGCCTGCGTCTGACTGACCCCAGACCCAGGTCACGGCGCATGCTAAGTTGTAACCAGCTATTCCCGTGGTAACGGAAGTAGTTGCAAAGCTAATGGCTTCCTCTGATGTTTGACGGGTAATGATAATAATAAACGTACCAGGGGTGAGGCTTTACACTAGTACTTCAATAGAGGGTACCTGATTTTGCTATTGAAATCCGGGTTACTCTGGTTTAAATATTCAGAAATAAATGGGCTGTTCTTTGGATTTCATAAAAATCGATCACCTGGCTTTAGTCCAATGCCCTTTAATGGAGGTCAGTGTGTACCCAGGCTGAGTGGCAGGCAGTGTTGGGAGAGTAAAGTTGGCAAGTGGAATGGAAAGGTTTCATCTGTTCAGAATCCTACAGTGTTTGTCAGATCAATACTGATACATCTGGACGGCTATGGAGTAGCCTAATGTATCTGTACTACAATGGTATAATCCACTTGTACTTGAAGGATAATTCGCTGGATAAACCAGGTAAAGTGGTTAAGTGGGATCAGAGGTGGCATGACGTTTAATCTGTACAATTTCTCCCTCAATGGATATCCTCCCACTTGACAAAACACAATTGATGATTGACATGAAAGGCCCCCTTTTCTGAAGCTTTGGCATCAAAAGTTTTATTGACAGAGCAAACTCAACCGTGGAGCTGATCAAAGTCAAACTTTTGTTGATAGTTGTATTTTTTCTATTAAAAAGAGATTATCAACCAGCTTGAAATGTTGCAACTGATTCATAATAGGTTATGATTAAGTATGGAATAAATCTATAGTCTTACAAAGTTCAATTTCTCCTTCATGATAGAAGTGGGGAGGGTGTTGTTTGGGACAACGAATATGTGGCCAAAAGATATTGTCTGTTTGAATATAATGCAAACAGAAAGGAATATGCAAAGAACCTAGGCTTTAGATACTTTTGAGAGGAAATGCGGAAAAGTCCTGAGCTTTGTTTAAAGCAAGAACATTCGTAGTAATCAACTGATCGAGAGCAATGAATATCATACCTTGTACTTTATGACAGTGATAGTATTCTTTATATATGAGAGAAATACGCACTTGCACCCTTAAAGGGTACAAGATAGCCCTAAAAGCTACACAATCAAACAAGAATTCTCAGACACAGAAAATAATTATTTCAATTTGCAATTTTTGGGACAGTACATTTTTTTTTATCTCATATACTCCCAATGTATTATATTCTGTAAAATCAAGACACATTGCCCAAAGTGTTTAACTATGCATCTACAAAGATCACTAGTTTGGAAGACTATCATATGGTTTACAGAACAACAGCTCCAGGTACCGACAAACAGGGTTTTACATTCGACCAGTACTGTCATCTGGTGTTAAACAGGGAGATGACTGACTCTTCTATGCCAGGCCTACTAAGTTACCTAAACGATATGGCCTCAAGCTGATAGATTTGTCTTTGATACTGACATTATCTGATTATTCGGTCAGAAGTTTACTGCAAATCAACTTTTTGTGTTGGAGCAAAACTGTGGAAAGATCTGCCTGTTGAATTACAAAATTCAGAGATAAAATCACTATTTAAAAATGCAATGAGGTTTACGTTGCGGTGATATTGTTACTACATACATCTTTTTGATTAAGGTGGCGCTGCCCTGGTGGATTGAAATTGAAACAACGTTTTGGGAGTTTTGCTATTCACCAAAGTCCCAAAATTGGCAGACTGCGAAGGTTCATGGGAAAGGTGTATAGATTGTTATTAAAGTGTTAATTCATAGTCTTAAGTCTTATAACACTGTGTAACATTATCTGAAAATAACTTACTGTATTTCAACTTTACTATAGATTCTGATCTCAGATATATAATTTGATATCTTGTTTGTTAATCATTATCAGTTATATAATTCTATATATTAATCTTTGCTTGTACAGTGTACCTCTACGGAAAAATCATTCATGTTTGAGTGAGTATGGCTAACGTTAACAATTCTTATTTATAATCAATTATATCTTTGTAAAAAGTTCATAATTTAGAGTTTAGGATATTTTTTCTGATGGTGTTTGATCACGCATTGGCATAATGAACTTAGGCATAATGCACACTGAAGAAATTGAGCAATGCTGCCATGTTGGAGGCACGTAACCATTCTCTACTGTTGCCTAACATTTGCCAATAGGCAAAACTCACAATATGTCATAATGTATTACTTGGATCCATGTAATAATTCAGTCTTGATATTGACTTAACACAGCCTGTGGCTCTGCAGAGCTTACTAATACCCAAATAAAAACAAGTTACAGGGAAACTCCCTAGTTTATAACGTTATGAGTTCGTTAGTAAAGGTTGACTTGAACTCTATGATAGGCAAACGATCTTTATTGTTGTTTTGTTTAAAATTTCAAAGCTATTGATTTATGTATACAGCAACTAGAAAAATACACTGTATTTCTTGAATTCTGGTGAACTCTTTATAAAGACAATGGCAATCAAATGCAAATTTATACTGTTTCTTAAGACTCCACTTCATCCTCTTATGTCCATATATACTGAAAAAGGCATTCATTAAGGTCATACAATACAATCATAATAAGTAAAGGTGTGCTGATTATACTGTGTTCCATGTTATGAAATCGAGGCTTTATTTTAAATGTTTGTTTAATATGTGAGACTCAAGTAGATACAAACTTGCAATTGGTCGATTCCCTGTGTTACTTGAGACTTTGGAATATATATATATATATATATATATATATATATATATAATTGACTCATCTAAGCTTGGCTCATAGGAATAGACAGACTTGCCAAGAGTTTAAATTCATATCAGTATCCAACAAGCTTGAATTAGTCTGCCAAGGCTTACCAGACGTATGAGAGCCTACTATACAGTGATCTTAAAAGTAGTCTGGATACCAAATAGGCCATATATGGTACCTGCATGCTGTACACATCTGGTACAGGCCTTCTAATTATGTAGATATATGATTGACAAAATATTTGTTAGAATACATTTGACATTAAAAGATTTCAATGGAAGTATCTTATTGATTGTTGCAATTTATCTAATGTTGATATTCAGAACACCTTCAACAAATAACACTCTTATTTCAATCCCACTTTATTTTTCCCAATGAAAACAAAAGGATTAATTATTTTACAACTTAGAATAATCTTCATGCAGGGAAATATAAGTTTGAAGTAGCATATCTTTGTATGGATACAATAATGATTTCATCATTCTGTGTCTTAATAAACTGCAGATTGCATTCCACAGGCTTGGGGGGCCTTTATCTATAAATCCATGATGTTTGATGCTTGACCGCATACAAAACTTAATAAAATCCCCTTGTCAGGTTTGAATAAATTAAATCTTAGGCGGTTTATTGCCGGCCTAACAGGCAAAGCCTAAACAAATCAGTTTAATTACGAGCGGATTCAGGGGGCTCCTGAGGGGCACCCTCGCCTTGATTCTTTAACGACTGCAGCATTTGTCTTATATCCTCCGCCGCGTTCTCTGGGTTGTGATACCTCAGCACCCTGTTAGCCTCAGCTTGAGCCGCCTCAGCTTGAGCGTGCGCGGCCTCGGCTTGAGCGGCCTCGGCTTGTGCTTCCTCTTGTGACGTCACGTCCGGCGCAGTTCTGAAGCGTCTGGCGCTATGTCGCCTCTTTAAGTAGGCAGAAAGTCGCTTGTATCTGAGATATACGACACACATGTATACAAAGCACCCAATGCACATTAATATTCCCACACTCAGGGCTAGAGGTCCGAGCACTCGTAGGGCCTTTAACGTATCCGCATTGTTCATATCAGGAGACGAGGTGAAGCCTACAATTGCCATTGCCATCCCGCCGAATAGGAACAACACTCCTAAGAATCCCATACACACGGCCACGTGGTAGGACGGGGGCAGGCTATCGTCATTTGGCCGACCTCGGCAACTTGTAAAACCATTGGCAATGTTGTCTCTCATGCTTGCAGGCCTGACTCGTCGACTGCTCACTCGTTTCAGTCTGGGATTGGCGTGACCATTTGGTGTGGGGGAATAGCCACCCGTCGCCCCATCTTCCATGTTTTCGTCCTTCTCCGCGGGTGGCGCCACCTCCTCTTCCGCGAACGGAAGCGGAACTAGAGGGGCCACGCGGAGTTCGTGAGGGGCCGGGGTCTCCCTATTACTGCCCAGTATGGGCATGCTGTACACAGAAGGATTCTTCACACGAGTCTTAAAGTTCATATGGTGGTGCACATTAGTATGCCGCCCACCGATTTTCCTAACACCAACTCTTTGACTCCGCTTGGTCATAAAGACCCGATCATCAGAGTGATCATCGTCATCGTCGTCACTCTCACTCCCATCATCAATGATACCATCCTCATCCTCCTCATCCTCATCCTCATCCATGCCATCAATATCCCCATCAAAATCATCCCTGGCCCTATAAGCAGCTATAGGCATGCTATACACCGATGGGTTTTTACACCTGGGCTTAGAATGAGAATGATCAGTCACAAACATGCTGTAGATGGACGGCGACCTGGGTCTGGGCGCTGGAGGAGCCGCTGGAGGAATACCCTGGGTGTCAAACATCACAGAGTTGTGCGGCCTGTAGCGATGCTCCTCCACAACATCCATTGTACAGATGGAGGCGGCGTCAAAGGCTGACACCCTACTGGAGGAATTACCCAATGCCAAATCCTCCTCCTCCAGGGCGTCCTCCACCAGTGGGATCCGCGGTTCCACTCGAGTGACCATGGTGGTGGGATCTGGACCCCCCTGGAGGCCGTAGGTTGGATTGTAGGGGGTCTACTTAGTCTCCAGTAGACCGTGTGGATGGGTTTGATGGGTCAATCATTCCATGTGTGCCAGACAAGACCCAGCCAGGTAATTGCTTGCCAGCCAGGTTTAGCTTGAATGGATAAAAAGGTAGAGTTAAAAAATTATACATGTACAAGAGCACAACAGAATGATGCATTAATTAACTGTACCTTCAATGTAAGCTGGATCAATATGTAATGCTCAGCGTGGAATATATTATATTAGTGAGTGCAATAAGAGGCATTAAACAAACACCAATTTGACTAATAGTGATTGTGTATAATCTATTTTAATTCTCACAAGGGAACAATAACAACTTCCTTCAGAAGTCTAAAGCTATTTCTTTTATGAATGTTGAAGTATTGAAGGGCACCGACTAGGAGTGGTTTATGATATACAAATACATTTTACTATGAGTCCGAGGTCAGTCTCAAATGCCCTGGTAGTTCTATGAATCCAAGTGCAAATATTATGCCTCGCTGGCATGAAAAGAACTGTATAAAATACACTGGAGGGGTATAAATAAGAGTGAACAATCGCCGGTGTAACTACCTTTTGTCATAGTTCGACTTGGATAATATTGGTAACTATATATAGATTTATCGACCTTTGACCGAATCTTTGCTAAACCGTATTTGTTAAGTATCTTTTACCAAAATTGATTGAATTGTATTTATATCAGAACTTAAATCATTAAATTTATGTGACCAATTGCAAGTTAACTTCTATCAGAAAGATTATCATCCCCTAAGTGTATTATAGCAGCCGGATGTATTGTTGGCAAAATGATATACTGATTTCTATAGACTCATTCTTTCCTGGCAATCTGTCAACTTTGTATGGTTCGGTCTGATTTAAAAGACCATACAAGTTATGGGTAACTCACATCCATTACTTGTATACGCATAATATCAAGGTCCGCATCTGAAACAAATTGATATTAGAGAATACCCAGAACAAACGAACTTATCAGTAACAATTATTGTTGATTTCGATATAAATTCAAAATATTAACCCAAACCATTTGACAAAATTATAATTGCATGAAAGGAACTTTCACGAGTGTTCAAGTCATCCATACGTACACAAGACGTTTGATTTAATCATACCAATAGACCCTTAAGTACAAATGCTCAGGTTTCTACATGTTTGCTTTTCTGTGTCTTGTTATTTTTTTGTTTAAATCATACGCTTCAATTGCAATGTTTAAAAACGGCCATTTGTGATGGACTTACTTTACAATAATGTCTTTACAATAGAAAAAGAATAAAAGAATGATCAAAATGTTTATGAATTCCATTGGAAATCCCCTTATACTTTGTATCAAACTTATGGATATATACAAATAGGAGATGTCTTCCAATCATCAATACCACATAATTTAGAACCCTTTCCATTCATGCACGATAACAGAAAATCATATCCTTCTGAAATGTCACAAAAAATGTAGCTTTTTTACCTTGAAATGTGAACGTATATACCTGTAGGGTAACGGCAGTACTCCAGCCCTAACCTTCTCCCCATGTCATCCTCTAACATGCATGCAGACACCTGTTAACTCCAGATCCTCAGGTGGGCCAAGGTGTCCACCTCCTCCTCCTCCAGGCGCTCCTCCTGTAGCCAGGACGACTCCCCATGCAGTGCCACCAGCCTGCACACCTGTCCCATACTAACAGGTGTGTTAATCAAGTCTTGGCACTGGAGGAGACCTCCATGAGAGTGGTGGGCAGGACCTCCCCAGTGAGACTGTTGTATCAAGTGGTTCCTGAAATGCAGTCTGTGGTGTGGAGGGTCAGGCTTGGGTCAGGCTTGGATTGACTGAGGAGGATCAAAAGTTAATTCTTGATATATATAAAGCGAGCTCATTGGTCAGCAGGTGTAGCCTGGAGAGAGAGAGGGGGGGGGGATTGCCTCTAACAAATTATGAAAGTTACGTCCCAACGGCAAATTACTGCCAGTACGTTTTGTGATTGCCAATCAGGAAACTTACGACCGGCCTGTATAGTTTTTGGGAGATGGCTCACCTTACCCCCCCCCCCCCCCAAAAAAAAAAAAAAAAAAAAAAATCAGACTGTCTCAATACCATGAAACCGACACACAATCAGCAAAATTTCTTCTGGAATATTTTCAATAGTTTTTTTAGTGGAATAAATGAAACAATAAAACTAAGTTTCAAGTTATTGCTGTTTCATTGAGCACTCCTGTTTTGCCTAAAAATGGAAAAATCGCCTTGACATTTTCACACTCCCCTCAACTTTCCACCTTAACCAAGGGCCATTTGAAAGGGGCTACCCTTTTAGAGCCAAAGTGACCCCCCTCCAAAGAGTTTTAGGCGTCTGATCGCGTGCATGTCCCAAGCTCACGTGGGTATATTACAGTTAAGTTGAGGACCGAGTCTAGTTCTTAAGTACGTTAAGGTTGGTCAGAAATCCCCAATTGCTATTGGAATGTTCTTCTGAACTCGGGCCAACACTTCTCATTGGATTGAGATTGCAGGCAATATCGGATCACAGTGCATGCTCTTAAGCGGTACACGGACAGCAAGTGAGAGCCTAAAATAGAAAAAACTATGGACCTGTTGCTGTTAATGGCTCTTTTAGGAGCCGGCCTCACTGTAGAGTTATTCAGTCCTAAACACTTTTCCTGGCTTTTGTATATGGAGTGAAAAACCTAGACTAAACACTTTCATTCCAATTCGATTCTCATCAAGTCCCATAACAGATTGGGAAACCACAGGAATGAGTAGAACTCCGATCAGAAGTTGATTCTTGCATAATAAAACATATTTTTCTACCGATTACCATATTTTTGCGTATTAGAACATAGGCATGTTAGCCCACATAGAAACAACAACAGCGGATGTGAAACGACCTTAAACCATATCCGGGAAAACATGTTTGTTTGAAAAATACGTCAATATGTTTGTTATTTTTGCCAGGTACACGATCCAATATTTTCCCCAGGGATCATCCTATGTTGTAAATCAGTTTATTTGCACTGAAGGTAATTCAAGTCAGTCTGTACCTGTTCTTCCTTTGAAAACAGTGTGAAAAAAGGTTTCAAGATGTGAAAACCTTATAAAAAGTATTGTGGGTTCTGGTGGAAGAACATGATATTACAAGATAATTAATGTATGAAATAACGAATTGTGTATGAGGTGAATACTAGTTGAACGTTAATTAGTTTTGGATTGCACATGACGGTGAGTAATTTTAAAAACAATAAACATCACCAAATTACAATAGAAAAAAAACACTCAAAGTGACAGGAAAACATAATATTATAACTATGTCATTGCAAACAATGAATTATAGCCACAATTTCACACTAAGGACAATTGATACACCAACGCGCATAACTGATACCTCTAACGAGTTCTCAGAAATGTTATAACATGTGTGGCGCTGGTGATGGTTCTTTGGTTCAGATTTGTATCATAAGAGAGCTGCTTTTCTTTTAGTATCAATGGCCTTCACCCAACTTCTCTGAGCAGAAACTACACTTGATATTAGTCTTTCCCCAGACTATGAAGTAAGCTAATGAGTTAGTTAAGCCACTTGTGTCCCCAGCCAAATGTATTGCTACCTTTTGCTTAGTTTGGGCGCTGTCCATTGCTTCTATAGGGGGTATCAATATTGGTGAAGATTGGCAACCTCTGTGCTTCTTTTATAGCTTTGTACACAGCAAACTGCCAAGTTTACAATATCAATATATGCAGTACACTGTTTTCTAAGTAGCCAAGTACAGGATGATGATGATTATAGGTCTGCTGGACATAGGAATACGAGCTTGTAGAACTACCTAATCTGATTTCTTGGTACCATTCCCAAGATTCAGTTCCATCCTTCCAAGTGTATGCTGACCCTGGTTAAACTACATGTGAAATACAGGCTTAATGTACAGCGGGCAACCACAAAGCTTAAGTTCAATTCAAGAAAATGATTAAGTTGGTTTGTCGCTGATGATGAATACCCATTGACCTTACATCGACATGACCCTGAACTAGGTTTTGAAGAATCAGTAACTTATTAATTGCTCATCAATTATATAAATTCATCTTATATTACTTTACTATAATATTGTATTATTATTATTCAAACCTCTGACAGATCATGTGTTACACGTGAAGAAGTTAATAACTTTTCGAAAAAAAAATAAAAATACAGGCTATATAGGAACTCCGGATCCATGAATGGCTGTGAACTTCATGGTTAATCATATATGTCTAATGTAATAATCAGTGATTGACCATGAAATAAGTGATTGTCACTTTCCATGTGATAATCAATGAGGGACCATTAGATAGGTCATATATGTGACAATCCGTGAGTGACCTTTAGATAGGTGAATCATTGATTGTCACTTTTAATGTGACTTTAAGTCATTGACCTATAGATGCGCTAATTATTTGATTGTTACTTTAATGTGACAGTCACTGATGACCTTTGGATAGAGTATCATTGTTAACACAAAAACAGTTTGTGATTATCATATTTGAAACCAAAATTATAAGTTTGATAAGACTATACATTTTTCTGCTTATAATAATAGCATATCTGCTTGATTTCAAATAATTATCAGATAACATCAAATTCATATTTGTGGGTATACTGCTACAAGTTTGTTTAGTTAAAATTCACTTCCTTGTGAAATGATGTTATGATATTCAAAGGACCATATATCTAGTTTTAAACAGAATTTCTGGAAAATTGTTTCAGTTCCTGGGAGAAAAATCCCTCTTTTGTAAAGGGGGTTCCTATAGGAATTCACTATAGAGCCACTATAGTGCTGATGATAGAGCCATAAAGTTACTCTATTGCTATTCGATTGGAAGATTTGACCATCACGATCGGACAAAGCTCTTAATTTTTATGTGATAAACTTACTTAATAGGTTTTGATGAAACCGGTTCAAGAAAATTAATTAGATAAACTTGTTCTCTTCATTATGAACAACAGTTTATTCCACATAATTATAATGCTACGTGTTATACCTAATGTTATTTTGAATAGGCAAGTTCATGTTTACTCCACCACCTTTTAAAAATACAATTATGGCAAGATATCAATTCTTCAACAGTTAACCTGGATTTCAAACTTATATTACATATTACTTTTGGTGCACTGGTATACATTTCGCAATTATCTCACAATCAGTTACGAAATAATAATAATACAGAACCGGGTTGGTCTTTGATCTCCTGAAAGGAATCAACTTCATGTTTTTATTGGCTGCATTGAACAGTTTCAGTGCGATCTATTACGTGGTTATTGCATTATTCAGCACTATTACACATGTTAATGTAACGAACGGGAGAAACATGACTTTGCTATATTTGAAGTAATCTTTTCTTAACT
Organism: Lepidonotus clava; assembly: GCA_936440205.1. Lineage (NCBI taxonomy): Eukaryota > Metazoa > Annelida > Polychaeta > Phyllodocida > Polynoidae > Lepidonotus > Lepidonotus clava. The sequence goes on from OW387135.1 coordinate 19,354,725, forward strand.
GATAGGCACTTCGAGTCATCAGTCGATTCTAATGAAATTTTTACAGAGAAGAAATATAGAATGGTAAAATATGAAAAACAAAATCAATAAATTGATCATTTCTAAAATACGTATTGCCTTAATAAAGATAATAACTGATTAACCAAATGGCAATAACGTGAGCTTCACAATAGCATGTAATAAATAATCATGTTTATCATTTGAAAAAAAAAAGATTTCCCCTTACTATATCGAAATGTACGTAACTGCAAATGCCTTCATTCATATTATTACAATATATGATAAAAACATAATTTTTGTCATTGTATGATATACATGAAATAGTACCAAAGATCTTCAGTTTTTCAATAACTATACTTCATTGAATTTGTCCTAACGTGGTAATAATACATATACACATGAGAGAAACATTATGACAAAGGTCTTTGCTAAAGGTTTCTATGTTTAACACCAGATGGCAGGGAAGTATCAGACCTACCTTGTGAACGTTTTGGCTCACCTGCCTGCAGGTGGCTCTACCTAAAAGCATCGCTCAGAGTGTTCTATGTGTATAAGGGACGGATTTAGGATTTTGAAAACGAGAGGTTGGCAAATTTATAGACTTAGTACTAAAACATTCCCATTAGCATACCCGGTATGTTTCCGCTCTTAGTATGTTAATAATATTATTCTCATGAAAAGAAAAGTGGGGGGGGGGGGGGGGGGGGGGTCAAGACCGCTAGAACCCAATCCCCACACCCCCACCTTTCTTTGGCTCTGCCAGTGTTAAGTGCAAAGACTCATGAATCGATCACCACAGATTTTTCTTAGGCTTGTCATCTCAGGGAATTTCCAGGATCACCTGTGTTTGGGTGAGAATGGCACTCGTCCATGAGATGGTCATAGAATTCAAAGAGCATTGGTTATGGTATAATAACATTATTGCACCTGTATGTACCAGTACAATGCAAGAGTGACTGGTTCATTAACATTGGGTCATATGTTTTGCAGCATACTAAAAGAAAACTAACCCATAGTCACTCACTGAAATACACAATCATTATATATAATTATATAAGTGTGCTTGAAGAGGTGAATTTGTCTTTCGTATAATGGTTTCAGTCACTAAATACAAAGTCAAAGTAACAAAGTCACCAGCATAATCTTTATAGAGAGTATGTCAATCAATCAAAACATAATGTTTGACATTAAAGTTGATAATCATTGATTATTAATATCTTGCAAATGTCATATTGTATGTTCAATTATCAACTCTCTTTAATTTTGGAATATACTGCTAGGGTACTTATCCGAATTAAAGTCACACAATTTCTGTTAATCTTAATCTTTTCACAAAAATAACCTATATACGTCTCGAGACCCGGTATCTACTTTTCTTAGGAGTTAGATAAAATTAGTATACTCAGAATAGATAGTACAATTTAGTAACTCCAACTTAATTCATAATTGGTATCTATAACTATGTAAATTAACGTCAGAAAAAAAGAAAAAAAAGAGAGAAAGGAAAAAAACACACCAGAAAAACAGATAACACTAAAGCACGACGTCTCAGTCTGTGTAAACACAGAAAGCTGACATACCTTCCGACATACCACAAAACAAACAGGACGCCTACCGCAGAAGTAACCGTCATAGAAAAAAAGTAACCATGATAAAAAGGTGAGTCCTTAAGGTGGGCTCTACTCTGTGTGGAATGCTGTGACCTCAGTAGTGTAAAGGTGGAATGCTGTGACCTCGGTAGTGCTGGGAGGGGCGTGTATCAGAATATATATAACGGTACAAATAGGGGTAGTGACGTCGCTGTGAAGGAGAAGGGGGACTTAGAGGTAAATATACCTACAAAAAGATTACAGCCCAGGGGCAGCTACAGGATTTTGGGATAGGGTTAGTCCACGTATAAAGTACTTGAATGTCGTGCTTTTACGCACATGCGCACAATTATGTTTTCCTCGTGGTCAAGAATAGTTCCCCACTGAAGGGGGGGAGGGCAGGACCCCCTAGAAATATAATTTGGTAATACAAAACAAAACAGTTTGATAATATAAAGCAATTAAACATAAACGAAATAAACGCACAGAGTTACAAGTTAAAGATAATGAAAACCATACTTTGAGCCATACAGTGCGCGAAAGTTCATTAATGGCATAGGATATGTCACCTTTCCAATACCTTTGCGAGATCTTTCATGAATTTTAATGGTCACCTGAAAAAGTTTTGGAAAGGTCTTGTAAAGGTGACCTTTCCATTACCTTTAGCAAACCGCAATGGCCCCATTTACAGAAACTTAAAGGCCTTAGAGGTCTTTTTTCGTGCAGTGATACCCCCAGTTTCTACAGCCCATTTTTCAGTGGCCATAGCTTCCCACACCTAACTACGGGGAGTGCCCCCCACCCAACGCCCCCCCCCCCCCACCAACCACCCACCCACCCAACCAGGTGGTGATCTCAGAGCGGATGAGGACGGTGCCAAACCGACATAGCAGGTACCGGAGGGCGCCAGTAGAGGGCGCCAGGTGAGACGGCCTGCTGGAGGACCACGCACCGCCGGGTCTGAGGGAAGGGTCTCGTGTGGTGGGGGTTTATTGTTATATGAGGCATTATACACTAGGAGAAGTGGGGACTAGGGTGGGGTGTCGATCGGCTCCTCAGCCCTCCTTTTATTAGGGACTTAAGCTTGACACATAGGGAAAACGTCACACATATGAGACTGAATTTTGCTCAATGTTTTGGTGCTGAGGTTATGTGCTGACCCCCGCCCCCCCCCCCGTTTTTTTTTGGTTTTTTTTTTAAACTCTTGTTGTTATACGCCCCCCCCCCCATGAGCCCTGCGTCATGTCAATTCGCAAAGGGCATACACTTCATTCTCTTGATATAATCTTTTTTGTTCTGAGAAGAATTGGATTGGCGGACAAATAGATTGAGAGTAGCACTCTTGGAAATTGTGTCATCAATTGATGGGTCCTAGGCTCCCTTTGTAAATTCCATGCCCATGCCCTAAGATTGTATAATTGTGTTGCATAAAAGATCTACTGCTCATAATCAGTCAGACCATTGCATTTGCATACTAGCCTCAAAATCTGCATTAATATTATTCCTGTTTTGAACTGGAACCATAGGTCCTAGACTGTAAAAGGAATGAGACTCCCATTCGGTGATGATCTTTAACGTGCTGACACATACTTTTCTCTTAGTAAGTTGTAGAATAATGATAAAAGATCTGGGACACACACAAAAACACTCTCAAAATCATGAACATTTTCTGCAATCACCTAGCAGTTACTCTTTGCCCGTATTTCTCTTGTATAGCACATGCTAGTTTACTGACAATATAATGCAAAACACTTCATATAGAATTATTGTCGATCAGACTTATGTTTTCTAGTAGTATATCAAGGCAAACCCACAACTACATGTATCCCCATGTCAATAGAAAAGAACCCTGTTTCTTTCTAACTATAAATCTTAATAGATGCAATACATAATTTACAACACTTCATGTAATTGTTCTGAATCAGACTTATGTTTATTTATAGTGTAAGTAAGCATATAGTCACATCGTATATATATATATAAATATATAAATATATATATATAAATATATATATATATATATATATATCTGTATAACTACATGGGGGAAACCCCACAATCTAATATGTTTCTTCTTGGTAACCAGACCTTAAAAGATGCCCTTAGCTGCTAAGGGCCATCTTTGATTTGGCCGACACCACCACCAAGGCACACATAATGACCCCTGTATCCTTTGTCTCTTGGGTGATTCATGTACAAAGGAGTTTGACCATTAGGTGACACTGGGTCAGTGGGCGGAACGGCGGACATCCTGTAAACTGTCTTCATATCACAGCCGCTATCTGCCCACTTGACATAACTAACCCACTTTACTTCACAGAAAGTGGCACTTCACAGAAAGTGGTTGTGTGACTAAAATAGGACATTGTCTTTCGCATAGACGGTGGGTGTTTTTCCTTTTGGTAATTTTGCTCTATGAATAAGTCAGGTAAATTGATCATGATATCTAGTTAACATAGCAAGGGAGAAGGAATGTAATATACATGTGATACACTATATCATACGATTGTTAACCTAATTGAACGCTGCGCACATAAATTAGTTAATGATGTAAAATGTCCAAATTCCACATACCTACACATGCAATCATTGACATGTAGTAGAATATTATGGGACTTGTGGTGACAAATTGGTTACATACCAACATAAACTCTTCACCTACATACTGATTGCAATGATTAATGTGAATCAAACGTTGTGAGTATAGGTAATCAAATAGCGTCATACCTTTTTTCAGTAGGATATTGCCTTTTTAATGAAAAGCTTTTCTCCAGATCTGATATGAGCAAAATATTCTAAAAATACCCCAAGGGCCAAGCCCTCTCAAACAGCCGCTGGATCTACCAATGATAACAGATGATTCATTGTCTGAATAATACTCATAGACATAATTCCCTCTCCATTTACAATTCAATTGGCAATGCTGAGGTTCCATATATCATATATTATAAACAAGAATACACAAAAGCTCGTTTTACATGTGCTAAATGACAACAATGATTAATCAGAATATCTGGAAATAAGTGTGATACTGCCACTGAAGATCCATGTTTTAATGTAGAATATATAACGCTGCATACAATTAAGTTATATGTTGCCTTGCCCATTGGTTGTTTCAGTATACCCACAGTTGGCCGGAAAACTGAACACAAAAAAGTCTAATCGTTTCCTTCTTTAAACTGTTTCTATTTTCTTAACAAGAGCTGTGAAAATCACCGTGGGGCCACCTGCCTGCATACCCCCTGGGGATTTAAATGTTAATGCGCGGCTTCCGTGGGCTTAAATTAAGCCGTGTCCCAACAGGCAATCACCCCACTCACCCCACCAAACCCACCCATTACCCACCCAACCCACCCTCAACCCACCTGACCCATCCCGACCAACCCAACCTGGGGGTCCGGGGGGGGGGGACTTTACATTTTACAAGTACCAAGCCCGGGTATTTCTTGTAATATGTCCACTTTAGTGGAATATGTTCAATCATATTACTGTTATTTCAAATTCTTTTTCAGCAATTTATCTCCCATACAAAGTGAAAAAAAACTGACACCCAGTTTCAGAGATTTTTTTGTCTCACTCATTTCTCTCCCCTGATGCTGAAAAAGGACCTATATCCCTCACGTTTCCACACACACAGAGACGCACAGACACAGACACACAGACACAGCCACACACACGCACACACCACACACACACACACACACACACACACACACACACACACACACACACACACACGGACTGAGCTAGAATTTAAAAAGTATCCCCCACCTCCAAACACAAACCACCCACCCATCCCATCCACCCCACCCATTACCCCAGCCACCAGCCCCCCAGGACCCCCAACCCAATACCCCCTAGGGCGGGAAAGGCTTGAAGGCGTCATATTTACCTGGCGGCCCACTTCAAAGGCCAGGAGAGTGGTGTGAGTACCCCCTGAACACCCCTCGTTCCCAACAGGTGCGCCAGGTACAGCCACTACAGGTACAAGACACAAACTATGACATTGACAACAATACCCCTATACTCAAGACGTTGGTTAGGCCAAAAAAAAAAGTTGTGTTCAGGTAACATAGGTCGAATGAAATAGGGTAGGTAGGTCGAAATCTTTTTGTTTTTGTTGCTTTTTTTTACTTACCAAAAAGACCAAGCCAGTGTTGGAAAATAAAAAAATATTTCAAATATCCTTTAACAACATTTTTAGCGTCTAAAATACATGCCCTGAGCATCTACATGTTGTTTTAAGGTTTTCCATGCATTTTAGGTCAATTCTTCTGGCTTTTGAATAAAAATAATTACAAATTTCCTAAAAAAAAAAAAAAAAAGTTAAGGTAGGGCCAAAAAAATAGGGTAGGTAGGGCTACCTGAACACAACAATTTGTATTTTTTGGCCTTAGGGTGAGGGAGGAGGGCGGGTATGGGCAATTGGGAAAATGAGGGATGGGGGCTTGTTTATTGTGGAGGATGGGAGGGGGGGGGGGAAGGAGAGTTTGTTGGGGGAGGGGAGGGGTCAAGATACCTTTGTGTAGGTGCATAAGGTCTGCCAATAAATAATGACGCATACTTCTCGCTCATATACTGAAGCATACACACACGCACTATAGCCCTTCCCTCCACGGTTCCACAGAGACACTGACGACTTACTCATAAGTGGGAAAAGGGGGGAGGGCCCATACAGCCATGTGAATGGAGAGGGGGGTTCCCGGATGCTTACTATAGCACTCTCCCAGCAGAGTCAAACTCATACATTTATTCTGAAGCAGGACCTGTGGCCATACTACGCACAGTCATGAACACCCTAGCTACCGACCGCTATAGTGGTCATTCTCTTTTCACATTTTAATGAGGATCGACTGAACTGTGTCTGAACCTTGTACACACGAAACCAGGTTACCTTGACAAAAAGCCATGGCTAGAAATAAGGTACCTTTATAGTTACCACCACCACTACCACCACCACTACCCCTATCCAGTATGGGACACTGCCTACGTACGTTAAGGACCAACTGAAGCGTGACGAAGGGGGAGAGAGTTTTGTATAAGTAACTGTCCCTCCACACGGCACAACATTGTCATTTCTGCCACTCGAGTTACCAGACCCACACAGAGGTATGTCGGCCAAAGGGGAGGCGGCGGGCCTTACTTAGGACCCACATGTAGGCCTACAGGCCTAAATACAAGCCTAAAAGTAAATCCCACTTACACAGGAGACACCAGGCAAGGAATATCATACAGGTCTACTTCATACCACTAGTAGTACCACAGTTGGATTATCATATTTCGTCAACTATATATTATCATTATAACAACACACCAGCCATGGAAGTACTATACAGCTAGTCAGCATATTATATATTCATTAACAGAGAATCCACAAACCAGTGAGGATTCAGAAAGAACCTGTCTGATCCTATTTTCAAGCCAAGGTGAGTTGAACCATACAATAGGTAAAAAATAGTATAAATCTGTGTCAAGTGCTGCACCTATTAGAGGTGGGAGGATTTCTGGCAGGGGATTCTGTCTAACGACTGTTATACTGGTAAACACTCCCTCCCATACTGTGTCGTCTTGAAGGCTTTCTTGTGGCTATATCTATATTTGAACACCCATGTATCAGACTTGAGTGTTATGTTATGTCTATGTGGCTGGCTCCCTGTTCAAGTACGTACGTAAGTTGTTCTCTCCCTCTTAGATTTTCATTATACTTGTACCTGTAATTGTTTCTCAGGTATTTCTATTCAATAGTTGGGTGCTATCTGTTGTGATAGGCTCAGTGCAAATTTCAGCAAATTTCAGCAATTTAAAATTAAGTTATTTGTAACCTATCTTTAAGTTAGACCAGATGACATTTACTCAATCATGGAATGGACAATCTAGGTATCTTGAACGTATCGTATTAAAAAAGCATATGATATCCAGAGTAAAATATAATATAGAAAACCGCCATGGATAGATAGTTCTAGTCCTTTCCTTTTCGCCAAGTCATAACTCATAGAGAGTGGATCTCTGTCATGTTTTATCTGAAGGAATGTTAATCTACCACTTCCTCATTCATATCTTTATTTAGGCAACGATGTAGAATCATATTTATTTTACTGACGTGAATTGGCCGCTGATATATATACTTATGGGCCTACATACATTTATACTGTTAATAATCATACATACGTATACATGATATGTACCTATACGTACATACATACATGTATACATACCAACCAACTGAAATACATTTAGGAGGTTGAATACAAGCGCTCATTATCGTGATCTAATGTCATTAGATAATGATGATATAATACAGGGGCAGATACAGGATTTCCGAACGGGAGGGGCATAAGCTAAAATACTAAAACAACCCCATTCTTTTCTAGTTCAGGGGTCCACCAAAGTAAGGGGGGAGGGGGTGGGGTCAGGACCCCTGTCCCCCCTCTGGATCCACCCTTTTAATATAGAAGTATATATAGATAAAATGAAAAGCCACTGCAATTCCGCGAATAAGATCAGGGAAACATACGTCATAAATATCGAAACCAATAAAGACAAGTACAATTCATGCATCATGAGCCTAAATAGTCCAAAGGTTATTGCAACATAATCTTTGCTTATGCTATGACGTCAGCATCCTGTCGAAACTACAGAATTCTGACCGTAAGCCTTGACCATTCATAGTTGATCCATGTACCAACACCTTCACCAGTCACATCCGTTGAAATCAGCAAAACAAACCATAGAAAAACACACGTAAAATCCCTCTGACACCCATTTCCGGATTACTTAAGTTAATACCACAAACTATATAATTACACAGACTGAACACTTCCTGTTTAGACCTAAGTGATCAGTCTTTATTTATGTCTATAGTCTGTGGTATTACACCCCTATGCTATTGGGAAATAGGGGCCCTCTGGTTAGAATCCTAATAGGACTTCCGTCCTTGGTGTTATTGCAACACAAAATTAGTCACGGAGAACGGCCGCGAGTCCCACCCACTGCAGCCACAGGTGGGGCTCTTGAGGTGAGGTGCTGGTGGTCTTTACGTCACATGTCGATTTAAAGAATGTCAATGGCGCATACATGGAAATTCGTAGGTTATGATAATATTATCTTTGAGGCCAATGTTGCCGTGTCTAAGGCCAATATCAATGTGCATAGATACAGGTAAATATCAAAGGTATATACCAAGAGGTATAGTAGAAATAATATAAAATTTAAGGAAGAATTTACTACACTTATCAAAAATAGCTGTTATCAAAGGGGAGTGGCTTTATGAGACACTTTGAGTGCATAAGCTCAATGATTGGATGATACACTAAAACTAGTATATATAGGATTATATAAGACATCAATTGTACATACTTATTGAACTGAGACTTTTTACATGCTCATTTACCATGTTACCATTGTATCATTTCATTCATCATTTATCAACGAACCAAGGAAGAACTTATACATCTGTAAAATTGGTGGTAATACTAATAGTGACAAAAGGAGAAAATATTTCCATGTGGAATTAAATAAAACCGGACATATCCCAAGTTCCAATTTCATGGTCCAGAGCCCCACAGGTCCGGCTAACACAGTTCGTGGGAAGAAAATACCCCAGTAGCCGCGTTCCACACCACTGAACTCACATACTTTCCCTCACAAGGTCCCCGCAAATTGCTATTGTTACGTACATTGTCGTGGGTTCCCCTGTGGAGTTGCTTTCTAGGAGTGATTTTCTCACGGATCCTCACTGTGAATGTGAAGGGAGAAAGGGTAGTTTTGGAAGGAATTTATTAATCAAAGATTGTGAGGAGTGATATGATATATTTTCATGAATTATGGTTATGATTTGTATGGTTTTCAAGTGCGAACACCTATAGCTAGTGCCGATCAAATTATATCAGCATAAGTTGAATTAAAAGTCATATACAATAATTCTTACACTCCATTTTCATCCATTTGATTGTTATAAAAAACAGTTACAATAATTGAATGATCGATATAGTTCATTATGAAAATATCACATAATTCTGCATAGGCCTATGGAAAATGATGGTATATTTATAATAGGAGGGAAGATAACATTATTGCATATCCCTATGTGGCGATGAGTTATCACGGTTCAATAGTCTTTGCTGAATCTGGTAATCTCATATAGCCCCAGGAATTAACGGCTGTTTCACTAACATAAGTAGGCCTTTTAGGTGAGGATTTGAATAATCACTTAACCGTCAACTACCAGGTGCCACAAGCTGAAAATATCATTGTGGATCGTAACTTTCCTTTAAAAAATGTACCTCCATTTATATCATTACTATCAATTATTATTTTTCTATATTCAGCAAGCTTCAGGCTGAGACAAATAACAAGGTTCTGAGCCTGTCCTACATACTTCCTATAATGGGTATATCTCAGAACCCCTATACAATGAAAGCTTTAGCTTTAAGGGTTAACACCCTGTGTATCCCTATGTGGGTTCAGGGTCCACCTAAACCCTGAGACAACAGCCTACAGGGTACACCTGGGGTGAACAGAGGCCCGCCATATGTTAGCCCTGGGGCAGAGTTTCTAATCCTGTTAGTGCAGAGCTAAGCTGAGTACACAGGACAATTTCCTGGTACTTTTGTGACGTAAACCAGCTTTTCCAACTTGACCCAGTTTAAAATTGCTAAATGCCTTTTTGGCAGCTTTTCCAAATGGGTTTCAACCGACTTAAAGGCTGTTAAAATATCTTTCTTGACGTTTCAGTGAACTTATGTGAGATTCAAAGAAAATTGTTTCTTGGGCGATGTCCAGTATATCGTCCATGTGGGTTCTACCATATTGTTTGTTCATTTCCCGTTCAGAGCATTTTTTGGAATGGGAGAGGACTTACTTTTCTTACGAATGAAATCTGAAAATATCCTAATGAATTTTCTAAAATAAGTTTCAGTGTTATAATTATCACTTCAATTCCTTATACTTTAGAACGACTTCATAAACCAGTTCCGGTCAAAAACTATATATTTCCGGTTTTTCTGATTGGCTCAATCGGGACCCTCATGGACTGCATAAAGCGCATAAAACTGATTGTGATGCTACACTTAGCATCTAAATCACGGGGTTTTAAAACGTAGAATGAATGACAGTTCACGTCAAATTTATGATTATATTTCTTCATCCTGCTATAATATCCGTGTTTTCCGGGTAACTAGATAGCTTTACTTTCATAACCGCCCCTGTTGTCTGATGACAAAATATGATATTCCATATGTAATATAATTATTCATACATCTCGTGATTTCTGACAGTGAGTCAATAAAACTGAGTTTCATATTATCTCAAGTCAGCACCGATAATCTTACTTCAGTTCTGGGAAAATAGGAAAAAATGAAAATGTAATACATGTAATAAGCACCAAGGTCCTACAGGGATGTACAAGTACTGACGTCTATCTTTTTGGGTCAAGAACCTTACATTCGACATGGCAACATAGCCATTTTCAAAATTCGACAAGCGACATCACCAAGTTTTAGTGACGACGACAGGTGATAGGGCTATTTCTTAAATATGACATTGTGACACGGTCATTTCTTAAATTCAACAAAAGACACTCTGTCGTTTTTAGGACAATGCAAGGTGATATGATAATCATAGCCATTTCCTAAATTCTAAAGTCAGGAAATCTAGGCCTCCACATCTATAGCCTCATCTTTACACTTGACACATTTCCACTCAGAGGTGTGGAGTATTATGACCACAATGACCATATATCAACCTGTGACTGCACTTAGGCCAGACGTATCAAGATGACTGACATGGAAATTGGTACTATGATTATACAGGGCCACCAATTTCTATCCTCAAAAACAAAAGCAACGTATTTATTCCGATTTTTTTTTAACAAACACATAGATTTGGGATAGTCTACACGTATTTATCCTATGTGGCGATATGTTCAGTATTTTACAGATTTGTAGATGTCATAATGGTCTGCCATGAGATTCAATTGGCCAGATAGGGATTAAACTGAACTGGGACTATTACATTACAATATTTGCAGTTTAGTAACAATAACGATAACGTCTGGATTGGTTGTCAGAGATGGCCGTTTGCCAATATTTTATGTGAGCCTCTCAGTTGATTATTATTGTTATTTCACTGGCTTGCCACCAAATGTCTGTATCGCGCAGGGAAATTCCCTCACGTCGGAGTTATTTATAGATCCTAGATGATCATCCCCAACAGTTCAGTCATTGTGATCCTTATAAAGGCCTTTTGCTTGCTTATATACCTAGCACAACACACAGGAATGTACATAGTAAGAAAAACTACGGAAAATGGTTTTTATTTTCATGCCCAAGGTATGTTAAAGTATGTGAATATAGAATAGGTCTAGGAATGTCCTCATGGAATTAGTTTTTGTAGGAAGGTACACGGTCTTTTCCATTCGAAACATGACTGGTGAGACACACTTTGCAATGGAAATATTTTACTCATGCAAAAGGTCAGATGCTGTGATTGTGCAATGTATATATAAAGGGTCAGATTTACTTCTATGTAGACACGGTATGGGGTCTATAGTTTCTAAACCAATATCAGGTTAATTGTGTACTGAAAATTGAAGAGTGATCTCGTTGGGGCTTAAGCACAGATTTGTTTTGTCTGGCTAAAGGTATAACAGTATTATTAGTGGGACTCAGTGAGTGGGACCGGCCATCGGAGCACTGGTCAGTGATGCTAGGAGTCTTATACACTGGACAAAGTTTGAAGGTTAGTCAATTGGACTTGACCATTGAAATTGTGAGTCAGCAGGGGCGGATCGAGAGATTTTGAAAAAAAAGGGGGGGGGGGCGTGCTATGGTGATTCTTTTTTACCGCGCCCCTTTCATATTTGGTCCAAAATAGGGGGGGGGGGGCGTACCAGGCGCCTGGTTAGTTAGTGAGAGTCCGACTGTGTAACCCTTCCCTGTGCACATCTTACTATCATAATGTTAATCCCCTTCGTCAAATTTACTAACTCTCTAACCCCTAGTTTAATCAAGAGATATATTTCGGCTAATTATGAAACTTCCTTAAATATGATTAAAGGTTATGCCTCATCATTATGATACATTTGGAATCATTGCTAAACTCGACCCACCCTCAGTCAGATTCATTAAGGGGCCTTTTATCATAAATAATTCAGACCAGCCTGTCTTAGGCAGAAGCATTTGTTAGATTTACACAGAGCTGTATGCATACTTTCCAGTAGAATCTATAGAACTAGAAACGGTCATCTCATCAAGGATTTGAAGATCACGTATTGTATTACTAGTGGGAAACCCACCCACTTTCAGTAACCCACATCCACGTGCACCGGTCCTCTCTAGATCATCAAAGGGTGACAATTCACCGTTATATGTATATGCAGATGTGGTATGTCTGCCTGAAGCATTAGGTTATGTATGCAACGGCCCTAACAAGGATACTATATCTTAAAGCCTGTATTCCACATACCGATTTTGATGCTGCCGATTTTGTATTTTGTCTCATTTTCTCTGAGATTAAAAGATGAGACCCTGCATCTCATAAACCATTCAAAAGAGAATTCTAAGAGCTTACTATTGATGTATCACAATCATGTCTATATATGACCTTTATTCCCACTGCCCATTTTCAAAATCGACAGCACAATCGGTATGTGGAATACGGCCTTAACTTTGAATGTTGAGGTAGGGGTGTCCTTCGCATTAGATATTCGCTTTTCTTTATCAATTCAGTGTCCTTTGACGATCGCCAATACTGCTTAAAGACGATGTTGATAAAATAGATATCTCGTTTTAATATGAAATTTGGGTCAGTAGGAAGGGAGTTACAACCAAGTGCTATAGCTACCTTTTTGTCAAACAAATTTTGGTTTCATGACTGTAATAATTAAGATTTTTTAAGAATTAAAATGAATGTAAATTTGTGAGCTTGAAGAAATCAGCCAGCAAGTGTTGCTGTGTAGCATGCCCTTTCTGTATCTCTCTATAATTATGTAGTTTCTTTTCCCAATCTTTTTACTTCTTTCCCCCATTCCTGTCTCTATCCTTGTATTTTTGTTGAATAAAGGCGGAGGAGGTCAATCTTTCTCCGAGCTATAAGGTAAAAGGACATAGCCAAATTAAAATTTTTGTTGTGTGAAAAATATTACATGTACACTTCTTCAAAATAACATTGAACATTTATTTTCACATTTCAAACTATGCTATTTCTGTTTGCAGATTCTTTCTAAGGATCTGGCCCCATCCACAATGCAGGACTACCTAGATTCCACCAGCAATGTCATAGAGGCTGCAATTTCACCAAATAAAGCGGCGGACGACGACAAGGGACATTATAGTACTGGGAGACGTCGTCACTGCAAACTTCTGCTTCTCCTGGCAGGGTTCTTTGTCTCGTCACTAGATGTAGCCACCGACTGGTACAACTATGCCGACTCCCTCTCCCAGCCGTGGGCCGGAGCCACTGAGGGAGGGAGTGACAACACGACAGGGACTTTCCTGGGAGTTTTTCTCGGTGAGTAGGCTACTGGAGTCTCAAGTAGCACTGCACGATATTAGACCTTTAAGACCTTTAATTTTCTAAATGGGGCCATTAAGATTCATGAAAGGCATGAGATATGTCACCTTTGCAAGATCTTTGATGAATCTTTGAAAGTCACCTGAAAAAGTTATGGAAAGGTCTTGCAAAGGTGACCTTTCCAGTACCTTAAGCACACCTCAATGGCCCCATTAAAATTTGTAGAAACTTAAAGGTATCGGTCTTAGATCTTTTTCTGTGCAATGGAGGGTTAAGTGGTACAAATGTAGCGAAGGGTAGAGAAAATCTGTCTTATCTCTATTTTGTGATAGTTTACACAACGCTGAAATAGACCTTTATCAACCGTTGAGTAACGTAAATGGGCCTTTTAAGGTTTATTGAAGGTAAGTTGATGGTAAGGTCATGGTGACCTTTACAAGATAACCTTTCATATTGTGGAAAGGTATTGGAATAGTTACATTTCCATTACCTTGAATGTGTCCGATCAGTTCTTTTTGGGTAGTGTTAAAGTCCCTTGCCTAGGGCAATCCGCCCACATCCTTCTGTCCCTAGGTAAAGTTATAATGGGTTTACGCATTCACTTAAATAATAAATAGCGAGCACAGTCCCTTAGTGTCGACGTGGAAATGGGGTTTCTTTTCATCTTGCAATGGACATAAGTTGTAGTGAAGAGTGGAAAGATAATAGTTGCAATAAACATAATGTTAGGGATGCGATTTTATGTGACATTTACGTGCAATACATTTAACGCCAGTTATCTTTTTGTGGTTAATACTTATAACATAATTATACTTCCTATATGTGACCCGTTTTGGCGAATTGAGTCGGATGTCGCACGGGGTCCATTTTTAGAGACCTTTCCCATCAGAAAATTCAGATTCTTAGCTTTAAAATGAGTAGTAACAGCCGACATCCGACTCGTTGCGACTTCCGACCTGATTCGCCAAAACGGGTCACATATGTAAAGACATATATATAGGCCTACATACATAGGCCCTATTATTTATAAACTATTTAACCCCTTCCACTCCATAAGGCCATATTTGAAATTGGCCTCACCACTGGTGTAGCCAATGAATAATGGGTCAATTTTTATGCTTATTTGTCGGTTAAAAAACATATTTTACCTACAGCTTTAAGAGAAATACCATTGCATTCCTTGAGTTCTATGGATTTGTTTTTACTATTTGTTTCACAACATTACCTCATAAGTTCCAGTAGAATCTTATCGTGAATATAGGCCATTATGG
This sequence comes from Lepidonotus clava, assembly GCA_936440205.1. Taxonomy (NCBI): domain Eukaryota; kingdom Metazoa; phylum Annelida; class Polychaeta; order Phyllodocida; family Polynoidae; genus Lepidonotus; species Lepidonotus clava. Next base: position 19,370,095 of record OW387135.1, read on the forward strand.
CAAATTTTGGCCAGATTGAGCAATATCTCAAAATGAGGCCCATAGTTTCATTATGTATGAAATTATTGTGAAAACTAAATTTCTATGCTGTTTTATGAAAAAATCTTACTTAGATAGAATTCTTCAGAGATTTTAATGGGTTTCTCACAAACATATATATCTAACTAAAGTTATCGCATTTTCAACATTTCTAATAATGTAGATTATTTTCATGTAATGTAATGTAATCTAGATTAAAGGGTTTCCTAACATAATATGAAGTCGGTAGCTTCAAACAGCAATATCTCAGTTTCTGACACGAATATTTCAAAAAGCTTGCAGCTATTTAAAGCTGAGAACTTTTACTTTAAGAGACCTTTTATCCGATCATGATTTTCTCAGGAAAAGAGGGTTGGAGGGGTTATAATGGCATTTGCATTATACGAACATCCCAAGTGTCTGGGAGCTTTTCCTAAGAATAGAAGAAACTTTCTTATTTACATCAGAAAATTGGCTTGGAATTATCTGGAAATAGCATGGAACCCTTCTCTGGGTGGTGTCATATAGCTTTAAAAATAGGTACAATTCTAGCCATGATGAATGGACTGTGGCATAAGCACGCTAACAATTGCTAGCAAAAGTGTTGTTAATTAGCCCATTAGAAATATATATCAGCTCCTCAGTCACAAAGTATTATAGATACGATAACATAATAATTATCATATATATCATATATGTCGGTAGCAAGACAGCATAATGGTGCCCGTTTGCGTGCACGTGCCCAAGAAACTCGGCCTCAGGGGATAATTAGTAAGTCATAATCCCTGGAGGTCATGACGTCTTTCCATTGAGCTACATCTCACCACTACCTATTTCCATTCTATTTTTTTCTCCATTGGCCTCCAATAAATCCAATGTGCCCCTGGGAAATGGGCCACTTAACTTGGGGCCGAGTGAAAGACCCCAGAAAATTGGGACAATTATAACAGAAAAGGTTGTGGTCGTTGCCATGGTTACTCATTTAAACGTCTTGGTGTACCTAATATAGCACCTTTATGGAATTAGATTGTTATTTATAAACGCAAAACAATAAGAACTATATATATATATATATATATTCCTTTATAAATGTGCTTGTGTATAATGATCAGAATAGTACATGCATCAAACTACGATTATTTTTAAATAAAAAGTATATAATTATTGAGAAACATATTTTTCAACCATAACACCATCATAATTATGTAAGTATGTTCAAAGGGTTCTTCACAAAACTTAGTTATGTTATACAGCTTGAACATTAAATGAAACAATGAAAGTGCTGATGCTTACAAAAGTCAGAACTCTATTACCTGCAGATGACTCTATCTTGTATAAATGTTGATGCCTCTGTGTTAAATAGAAGGCAGTAGCCCAGAGACAACAAATACATAAAGTTCTGTTTCAGGAAGCGGAATCAAGCAACCAGGGTTTAGAAAGCATTCCATATTAGGCCATGCACAATTTTGAAATACTGAATTTGCTCGGGGCTAAACCTTTCATTCAATAACAATCTTGTTAGGGACAATAGGATAATGCACAATACATCATGGCATGGTTATTTTCAATGAACATCCAAATATATAGGCCAAAGGCAGTCATGGCATCAACAATCACTATAGATCTTAAAACATCATCATTATATATGGTAGCATCTGTTCTTCAGGGTCCTGCGATAATTTTGTAATATGCATATGTGTCTGTCTGTCAGGAATAATATTGCGAGTTAAAGTTATATTCTAAGGTCGCAGTAAGGTGAAAAAGAAGGATAGCATCCATTTTTGATCTAGCTAGTGTTCTTGTAATATGCCCCTTCTTTCACGTATTCAGTGACAAAAACAGCATCCTACTGACTGAAGCCAGTGCACCAATGTCTGCAAAATAAAGCTTGTATTCCACTTACAGACTCTGCCCCCTTGCGCCAAGGGAACAAATACATGCAATAATAATTATCATTATTGCAATGCTATTGCAGTACCTTTATATATAGCCTTTTACCCACCTATCAACAGATCAACACTTTACTGAAATTCACAACAAGACTGTTGGTAATGGGTAATTGTGATAATTTTGCCCAAAGTATTTGCCAACAATAATGTTGGTAATTTCTATTGATGATGCTTCTATACTAACCTGCAATGTATTCATTTTCAACCTCCGATACATATTCGCCAACAAATCGCAAGGGAAAAATTGCACAGTGGAATATAGGCTTAACCCACCCTAACCCAGTAGGGCCTACGCGCGCTATATATGGGCTTTAAGCTGCCAAACAACTGTCATTTCTGATTATCTAATTAGGATTTGCTTTGATCTTACAGGTATCTGTGTCTGTGGCAGCCTGGCCTGGATTGCCACCCTCTTCGCTCTGGTTCTTCAGTTCCACGCCGTTTGCAGAAAAAGAGAGAGATCAGCCATACTGGAGTTCTTTGAGGAGATGACGTCAATGACGACGTTGACGTTACAAGACACGCCGATGGTGGCGCTGCTAACTGCCAGCGTCTGTGTTCGGTTCTGCCCTCTGGTGGAACAAATGAGAACTATTCCAGGACAGGTGGCGCTGCTGGCGACGGGCGTCAGCCTCGTTTGGAGAATGGTCCATTCTCTGGCCTTCTGTTGTAGCTGTCGAAAAAAGCAAGACCAGGAAAGAACAAGGAGGGCCTTGGTCATGGTACCTACTGTTATCTTGCGGGTTCTTCGGACGGTTTTACTTGCATTAGCCGCCATGTTGTTTTTGTTTACAGTTGTGATATCTTTTTCACCCGATCCAAATAGGTTAGGCTGGTTGCGATCGGTTTTAGACTATATGGATGTTAGTGGCACTCCGAATGGCCCGATTTACATTTACCAGAAATATGACCTTCCTTACACAGTGCGTCGCCATGTTGATAAGGAACGGTCAGGTCATGTACTGTCACCTGCTGAAGAGTTCGAAGACTGGTCAGATAGAAAATGGCGTGGTGTCGCACAAGTTGATTACAACTGTGACCACTACGTCAGACGGATTTATGTCACAGACAGTCTTGAGCTGAAAAAGAAAGGACGGGAAGGTGTGACAATGATGTATGACTGTGAGGAAACAAATCCTTTCTTTAAGACATCCTTGCCAGAAAATCTACAGTCTTTGTTGGAAAATCACACATGTAACGTCATATTTAACCTAGTTTATGACCATGACTCTGTGACTTTGTCATTTAAGACGCAAATTGTGCTTACGTCAGCAAATGCAACAGAGATGTCATCTCCTTGTGTGCACAACTCTTTGGAGGAGACTTCTCATAGGGGGCCTGTGATTCATGCATGGCCATCTAAAGTTATCACATCACTTAAGGATTACGAGTGTGAACACAGTTTTGAATGTCGCACCCATCTGCCACCGATCTTTGACGTGCGGCATAAACCATACTTTTCTTGCCTGTCTGAGGTGTGTAAAACTTCAACGCTACCAGTTGCACGCGATGACGACCTATATAATTGGTTACACCAGTTTCACTACACAAACTACCAACTAGTTCTGCCCTACACCCGGGCTTATTTTCCCTGTCTGTTGAACAGGAGCACTGAGAGGGAATTGATCACCGGAACCTGTGCTGGGGACCCGAGCTCTCAAGCTAATACATTATCAACCGTTCCCACTGAAGTCCTTTCCTGTCCTGAGTCACCCTTTCCCAGAAAAACTTAATTCCTCAGACACTGGACACACTGCTATTTATTTGACATTACGTTGACTGTATGTTGGAAAAAAAACTACACTGCCTGTAGAACCAGTGATAAAATTAATGTATTCCCTTAGGTTTAAGGAGTTATTGAGAATTACTGCCTCTAGACATTCTATGTTATTGCCTTAGCAATCAACAAAAGAACAGGGCGGATCCAGACTTCAAATGTATAGTTCAAACACTTTACGTGCATGTACACGGAATTTCCCCATACTTGTGTACATGAAGTCCCCCACCATAAAAAATCCCCTGGATCCCCCTTCGATCTGCCCTTTTAGAATGACATCAACCATTGAACACTTACCACTGTACTACGCAAGACATTGTAAATAAGTTATTGTTCACGGTTTATTCACATATCAGTAAACAAGTGATACTAAGTGAGATAAAAGGCCTGATAACCAAGGTTTCTCGCTTCAAAACTCCCTATCCCCTATTTTGCTGAACATAAGGAACACAAGTCATATCTTCAGTTGCAGATGACCAACGATATGATTCCTTTTTTTCTAGTCCAGTAGATGAACACTGTACAGTATGAATTAAAAAGAACTATGGTGCTATACATCCCATGAATCTATCACATAACTTTTGTAATGTAGGCCTAATTATGATGCATAACTGTCATAAAGACCTATCACATCAATCGTTATTAAATAACACACCTGCCTGTGCATTTTTATTCTTAAGATAGATGCAGGATACCTTCTGCACTGAAATCTCAAAAACTATGGCATATGTCGCTTCCACAATCACTGGACTATAATGATACACTACAGGAAACGATGCCTTTTTGATGTTGAACACATTAATGTACAGCATGTTGCCTATGCTTATATAATTATATTTTCATACCAGTCCCGTGTTCGTACATCTAGTGTGTTACCTCTTGCACTAGTCATCTAATTTATGATAAGAAATATTATTTCTTTGAAAATAAAGTTCACTGATCAAAACTATGTTTGTTTCATTCCATCCAGCTCCGATTTCCTTACATTCTGAGCAGATTCAGCTGGTTTTTCGGATTGGCTTCATGGAAATGAATGAATGCTTAATTGCCCACATGGCATGTAACGTGAAAGCTTGATGACAATAAATAACTTTCATTTGTCAATATGGATGGACCAATCGGATGATAGGTTTTGCTATTAGTTATACTAAAGCCTGTAATCCACATGCCCATTTTGCTGCCAATTTTTAGAAATCAGCAGTTTGAATAAAATTCAAATATAGAAATGCTATGCATTATTGGAAAGGCCGTACAATTCTCTTTCAAATGATATATAGGATGTATGGTTTCAAGCCATATTCTCTTGGAAAATCAACCAAATGCATGTTCGGCAGCATAAAAATCAGTATGAGGAATACAGCTCTTTTTTTGTCCAAACTATTCCAAAGGTGGATCGTCAAGTTCATTATGCAAAAAGAATCTAATCATAAAGTCCTATTTTAGTGAACATCTTATTTGGTTGAACATAGACCTAGAACATACAAGGACAAACACCGATAATAAATAGAGACTATAAATAAAAGCAAAGTCATCGTTTTATAACATCTTACATCATTTACTTAAATGAGTCAGTATGTAACCAAGATTATCCCTAATACAGAAGGCCACGCCTACAGCATCAAGTAAAATTTCTTTTGGATAATGAAATTCCATGTACTGTTTGAAATTCTAAGACAGCTTTCCTTGGCGGATCCAGGACTTGGTAGAGGGTCAATACATATTAAGCTAAGCACTAATACGCTGCACATTCAAGCACAGAGATGTGGCATATTTCTCCCTATTTGGTTAGTTTTAAATCCCTATACTAAGTGTGAAGGTGGTATTAGGACCACACTGGACCCACTTCCCGTTCATAGATCCATCCCTGGATTCATACAGTAATTGAACTGGTTCCATTGCCATGGTCTCAGTATTTCCGATCGATTTACCGTGTCTGACCCTATCATTGTAATGTTCATGGTGTGAATGGTTTGAGAAGTAGAGTCAGGTATCGGTCAATTTAATTTAGAGTATTTATTCCATGGATCCCTAATACCAAATGACTGCTGGCTGTTTGGGGGTGGAGCCCCTCATAGGACGGCTGTGGCCCGTTGCACAATGGGTTTCGTAACAACGAAAATAATTTTATTAACGAAATTAATATTTTCGTAACAAGGATGGTTTATACACATTGTTTTTCTATATTTAGAATGCAGCCAGAGAGCTGTAACTTTTACTGATTTGTCTCTATTTTTTTCCCTTTTTACATCAATTTACAGAATTCAATTTCATTCATTAGAACCAGAGATTTTACTATGTTTGTAAAATCGTAACAACGATATCTTTGTTAAAGACATCTTTGTTTGATCTAATAACGAAATTCTATTGTGCAACGGGCCACTGGGGCCTCCTTATGAATAACCATGAGTGTAAGTATGTAACCATGCACAGACCAATTCAGTTGGGCTTTCATTACAACTATACAAATTGTCATGATATAACAATCGTGTAGTCCCCCACCATAAAAAATCGTGCTGAGCTTCTATTCGAAATATTTAATTATTCTTCATCACTTTTTTTCCCCTATAAACTTTACATAACTGCAACGAGCATAGTTCCAAACTATACAGTGCATAGAAACAATTCTTACTTTTCTAGCGGTGAAGCTAAATGAGTAATTCATTTTACTGTGCAAGTCAGTTACTCGAAAGGAAAGGGTGTGAGTGCCTCATTCACAATATTCTATTACCTTCACGGGCATATTCATAGGGGTTCAGGGGGTCCTGATCGTCCCCCTTGCTTTTGGCTGGGACTTATACTACACAAAGTAGGAACAATGTTAAATCTGTGTGTGCAAATGCTTGACGTTTCAGTAATTAGCCTAACACCATTCTGAAATCCTGGATCTGTAAATATCATTATAGTCAACTCTTGGATGCACTTCTATAGACCATGTGCAGACGTAGTCACTTGGTCATTCTTGGTGAACACCACTCCATGATCATGTCCATGTGGCTGTGAAATAATTCTAAAATTTATAAATTCAACATGACAATTGTTGACTATGATTAAGTGAGTTTGTTCTAAGTAAATTTAGCATAAAAGTATATTCTATACCGCCTTAATTAGGTCTCGAATTGATGTCGATTTTAGCACCATACCCACTTGCGTTGGCTGTCGGCATCAAATTATCAAACAAGGAAGGGAGCCAAAACCAATAAATTCAATGAAATTTTCCAAACTCACATAAACATGGAAATTCATTTCTTTAGCCTATTTCTGGCCCATGTTAAAATCTATACCATGAAATATTGTAGAAAATCATTAGAAACAGGTTTTCCTTACTCAGCTCAATTGTATAATGTGGATCTGCAAAAAATGGGGTTTGTTTACAAATATATGGAAATATTACCATCTCTTGTGGAATTCTACTTAGATTTGAGCTAGTTTTCCCATCTAATCCTTTACCACTGACCTTAACTAGACTCATCTAACATATATTTCATTAGTTATCTCAGTTTTGAAAATGTTGTATTGGTTTTGACTCCCTTTAATATGGATCGGAGTGGTTGTCGGCGTGATCGTCAATGTGGTTGTCGATGTGGTCTTTGGTGTGGTCATCGGCGTGGTCGTCGGCTGACTCTGACTGGACAAGTCATACCAAGAAACAATCGGCACAACCGTTGGCGTGGGCGTGGGCCGACGGCCACGCCGATTCAACAAAAGTTGCTTTAAGGCCCATTCGCCCTGGCCGATAACTCTGTTGTTTGGTGTAACGAAAAATTAATCGCATTGAGAAAACGATGATCTCATGCACAACCAGGGCCGATAAAATCATCGCATGCAAGCGAAATTGTAGCAAATAGCATTCATACTGGCAAAAGGGGTCCCTACCGATTACACCGATAAGTACTTAAGTACTTCAAGTACTTCAGGCCCCATATCTTGGTAACTAATTTGGCTGATTAGGGAACTTTTAATTAGGGTTTCAAGATCAGCAATTTTGTGTTTTACCAAAATAAACATTAAGCGTTCTCAAAGCTCAACTCTATGATCGTTATAATTTCAGGTATTAACCTCCAGGACACGACTATGGATAATTGCCATCAATCAAGTAACATATCAACTTGATGATTACAACAATCATTATCTTATTACCCAAAGTTCTCCATCAAGGGATCCTAAGTGGTATTCTCAAGTCAGGAACATAAACATAATGACTGTGGCATCTCATGAAAAGTGCACACATTATCTATCCCAATACTGGTTCAAGATCTAGTAAGTATTGCTGAGTTGACACGACTTGTCACGAAGATCGTCTCATAACTGACAGTTATTCTAATTACAGTAGTTTCCATCCTTAAACACTTGAAATATTTACCCTGAAGATTTCAATCTTAGAAACCAAAGCTGAAAGAGGTTCATATTATGCATCCAGGAACCCAGCGAAATAATGCGTTTAGTATAAAAACTATCCAGTAGATTGACTGTAAGTTCTAAAATTAATAGAGATTGCTTGAATTTGGATATGAAATACTGAAATGCTATAAAATTTCTGAGTAATGATCATATTATGTTTCAAGTCTAGATTGTCTACAGTGGTCAAAGACTTGTGTCATTGAAAAAAACATGAAGTTTTTTTTTTTTTTTTTTTTTTTTTATTCAAAATTCCAATCCTATATTACATAAGTTCTTCCTTGGAAACATGATGATGATGAGATGTGTCGATGTACATGAAACAATGTTGGTTTTAAATATTCAGTTAAACATACATCAGTTGTCTAATTGCATTTTTAAACAATGGCTTAGATTCCAAATATTGGGTCTCTACCGGGATATTATTCCATAATTCAATGCCTCTATAATAACAGCTATTTTTAACTCTTGATAATGAAGTAAAATCGTGTTTAAATTTTATCTTAGCACTTGACCTTGTCTTAACCATCATGTTTCCATCATCCTGCAAAAACGCAACATTATGCCGTTTTCCATACATAATCATTATTAATTGTACATTTCTGCGTTGTAACAAAGTTTGAATTCCATATCGACGACATAGATCTGGTACCATATCATCATACCTTACACCATAGTAAATGGTTCTAAGACATCCCTCATACAATTTATCAAGTTTAATTAAATCTGAGACTGGTGCACTGTCCAATATGAAACCAGCATATTCAAATAGAGGCTGTAATGTTTGTTTATATAGTGTTATAGCTACTGCCTCAGTCAAAAATTTCCTTATTTTCTTAAAATTATATAACCGTAAATGTACCTTTTTCCACACGTTTTGAGCAAATTTATCAAATCGCAAAGTGCTATCAATATCCACACCAAGATAAGTATAAGATGATACATTCTCAAGACTATCATCTATAAGCCTATTACTAACAACTGGCCTTTTTTGGTAGTTAAACAACATGTGTTTAGTCTTTTTAACATTAATAGTTAGTCTATTAAACAGACACCAATCACATAAAGTTCTATATGCATTTTCACTACGATCCATTGCTATCTTAATACTTTCACCCTTACTATACAAAACTGTATCATCCGCATACATTTTAATTTCCACCTCACAATCAGATAATTCCACAAAAAGATCATTTACATAAATAATAAAAAATAATGGCCCAAGACATGTCCCTTGACCGATACCATATTTAACATCTTTAGCTATTGAAATTGAAGTACCCACTTTAGTTTTAATTTTCCTATTATTCATATAACTGTCACACCAATCAAGGGCCTTTTGATCAAATCCATATAGCTTCAGTTTATATAAAAGGATAGTCAAATCTAGTGAATCGAAGGCCTTCGAATAGTCGACATATATTGAGCTAGTAAATAGCTTATGATTAATATTATTATAAATGTCATACAGATAGTTAAATATTGCATCAGCAGTACTAAATCCAGGCCTGAAACCAAACTGTCTTGAATCTAATAATTCATTAGCATCAAAAAAGGACGATATTTGTGAATGCATACATTTCTCCATAATTTTTCCAACAATTGCTGTTATAGCGATTGGTCGCCAATTATTTACGTCTGATCTATCTCCACCTTTTGGTATAGGTGTGATAGTGCCTTCTGTCCATGATAATGGTCCACTATTATAATACAGTGATTGGTTATACATAAAAGTTAATTCAGGAATTAACGATTCAATACAATCTTTAAATAATCGTGTATTAACATTGGGTATTCCAGAGGGTTTACATATCTCTAAACCACTCACAATTTTTTCTATAGCCTCGATAGTTATAGCATGAAACGAAAAAGTTAATTTCCTCTCTTCAATAGATTGTAACAACTTACTTTTCATCCATATTGAATTGTTATTGCCGTTTAATTTTTGACCAACGGTACTATAATGGCTATTTAAGAGATCAGCTATAGCAAATTCATCAAAAACATCTGTATTTGAAACAGGATCTTTAACTTTATGAGGTACATCACCTCCTCCTTTTGCATTATAACCAGTCATTCGTCCCAAGAGCCTCCAGAATCTTTTTGGATCCTTTCTATTATCATCCAATAAAGAACTTACCATAATACATTTAGTATTCTGGATGAGTTTTGTAACATATTTCTTTTGTGCCTTATATACAGCAGCACGCTCATCACTGCAATCGCGTATAAACTTACGATATAATAAGTCACGTAATTTAATATTTTCAATGACCTCAGCCGTCAACCAAGCAGGTTTATGTGTATACACCTTCATATCATGCATAGGACAGTGCTTATCAATATGTATCAGTAATATATCCATAAAGATTTCCCATAACCTTTCCGGAGTATTTTCCTTATCCCAGAAAAGTTTCCATTTAACATCATTTACAACATCCTCCTGTAATCTATGTTTCTCATAGGTCCTATAAGATCGCCCTTTAATTATGAAACTATCCCTACTCTCCTTTGCCTTTTTCCTTATAATATAGACGGGCATATGATCCGAAATAGCAATTTCAATAACCCCATAGTCACTTACATGTTCCATATTTGTAAAAATCAAATCTATTAAAGATTTACTGTTATTTGTTATTCGAGTATAATCTTTTATTTTTTGCTGCAGTCCATATACACACATGAGATCTTTTAATAACCTATACCCTAGTGTACGTGTCTTAACATAGTCAATATTGAAATCCCCACACACAGTGATCTCAGACTTACTATGATTAGCACTAATTTCTTCCATAGAAGAACTTAATTTTTGAATTCCCAATTCAATACGTCCATTTGGGGGCCTATATACAACACCTAACAATTGTTTTCGAAAGTTTGGTTTATCAAGTTTTATCCACAATTGCTCAAGACATTTGTCAACATCTGACATGCTTGTCAGTAAAGTAACATAATTTGCAAGTTCCCTTTTTATATATATTACAATACCACCGCCTTTACTTTTTAACTCCTCGTTTACATTTGAATTCCTATTTTGACGGTAAACCACATATCCGTCAATATCAATCAGGCTGGTCGACAGTGTACAATTTAACCAGGTTTCAGTAATACAAATCAGGTCAAAATCTCTAAAATTATTATAAATTTCTGTAGTATGATGAAACAAACTACGTATATTTAAATGTATCATACTATAACCCCGCATCTGATAGCCTTAGGTTAAGCAGTATAATACCCCAGCCCTTTAGATCAGCATAACAACATATCCCAACATTATGAAAATGACAAATGCAATGATAACAATGAAACAAAAAGCAATGAGAGTGAAGTGCAGAGGCCAATAGGCCTAACAGAATGTGCTCTATATATTATGCGGACTGTGCCATAACTCCAGGCGCACCCCATACACCTAGACTCTTTCTCTTTAAGAAGAGGAGGAAAGTTTCCCCTCATCCTCTTGAAGCAGACCTTTCACTCCCTATTATACTTATGCTTGGTTCATTTGGTGAGGGATTTTGCTTCAAGAAGAAGAGGACATACATGCACCCCCTGGTGGTTTACATCAATACTAAACCTCTATGCTTCAAGAAGAAAACCTCACCTTATAAGCCTCATGTGAGATATAACAGGGACAATCTTTGTTCTTGAAGAGGAAGAGGCTAAACCTTCCTCTTCCTCTTAAAGAGAAAGAGTCTAGGTGTATGTACGGCAGGACCACACGACGTGTGCCGCGCATTTGTAGCTCGACACATTGGATCATATACATCTCAGTATTGTACAAATTTCACAAAAATCATGATTTACATATTTCCTCCTCCGTGGGGAATATAATATACAGGCGTAATTTAATAGATAGTCACATCATAGTATCAACGGGACAAAACCGTTATACAATCATCCGGCTCAAACGGCCAGAGAAACACCCAATCAACGTCACTATTCAAGCAACCAGATATAAACGCTCATTCGGTCAATAGGTCAGACGTTATATAACTATCCCACCTCTGCGACGAATAGGTACCTACCCGTACTGAATTGCCTACTTAAGAAGTTTACAGGCGTCTTCACGCATCAGGTCCTCACGTAATTTGACCAATAAGTTACCTAACACATTCTTACCTGTCCATGTACCGTTTTTGAATTGGACACTCTTCAGGTTGCAGCCGCTGGCCCAGAATTCATCTTTGGTAGTTTCTATCAGCAGAAAAGGAGAGGTTTGAATAAGGTATTTCCTCAAATTTTCGTTCTGTGTGAACTTACATCTAAGAATGGCACTCATCTTTTCCTCTTTAATGCTATCCCATCCTTCAACATACCCTAGTTTCTTTCCCAGCGATTTTGCTATAGCAGCATGGGGGGTTTGCATTATGGCATTGAAAATATCTGGTCGTTTTGCATATCTAGCCCGGAAACCTTGATAAGCATGCTCAGCTGATCGGTACATTACACCATCGAAGATAACAATTGTGTCAAAGAAATTGCTAAGCTCCGATCCAGGTGAGAAAAACCCAATACTTCTTTCCGACATTTCCATACAGCTATCTCGCATAAAAGAAAGATCTCTAGTAACAGATAGACGTTCAGCGCATGTTGGTTTGCTTACATTGACCTTTCCTGTTGTTTGGGTTACATCAGAGTGAGTTTTCGAGACTCCCAAATCCAATGACAAAGACATCGATGCTGATGATATAGCAATAGTGGCACTAACATTACTCTGTTTTGGTTTAGTTAGGTCTACAACGTCACCTGTATCCTTCATCGGAACATTTCTCGCACCACTATCTGGAGATGTCGCATCCTCTACAACCTTTGGGATAGTCAATTGGCCCTTGTACCAGTCCATATCATCCTGGTAATCACTGGTACGCTTTGACGACATAGATGGGATATGTTCACGCTGTAGACCGATTGGTAAACGGTCCGTATCGCTCCATGAGTAACTCGAGTTATCGATAGTCACAGTGTCACCAGAGGTTACCACCATCCTGCCTTGCTCACAGGCTTTACGTGCAGCATACCTCAACTTCGATTTCCCTATCCTCTTTTCCAGGCTTTCGTCGGCTTTGATCGTGATCCGGTAGTACTCGTTTGTGAATGCTAGTTGGGATGACTTACTCAACAGTTTATTTCGCATATGTTTGGACACGAACTCAAGTTTCACTGGCCTAGGCCATTCACGCACACTTCTGCGACCTAATCTATGTATAGAATCAAACATTGACTCATGTAAACCAACACCTATTACTGCGCCTAACATGATAACCCTCTCATATAAGTTCTCTCCTGGCTTTTCACATAGACCTTCTAGTATCAGGTTCATCGGGTTTTCATCTGCGGGTGGTAGTTGATTCGCTCGTTGTTTTTCCGCAGCTCCATGCGTAAGCGGATGTGTATCGGCCTTCTGATATCGGCTTTCAATGTCACAGCACTTGTCATACCCAAGTTTTATTTGTTCAGCCTGAGCACGTACAGTGCTCTCGAGCGACTCAATCCTGGACTTCAGTTGTTGACAGGTTTCGAGATTAGACACATCCTGGATTTTCATCTTCTCCTCTATCAGGGTTGTGGCAGCTTGGATCTCGTCAGTTACCCCTGTTAGATCTTCTACTTCATTATACAACAGATGCACGTCATTCTCAACTTTTGCGTTTTTTTCTTGATTAATTATCAGTCTCTCGTCATAAGATTGAAGCTTAATATCATATTTCGAGAGTGATGTGGCCACGCTTTCAATCTGACCATCAATCTTTTCAGCTAACTCAGCGTAGTTTTTTTCAATTTTGGATAAGTCACTTTTGGTCAGTAGGTTAGCCCCGGTAAAGATCACATCGAGTTGAATGTCATTCATCATTTCCTTCAGTCCAGCAATTTCATTTTGACTATACTTATGCATATTGCATATATCTGATTGGATTGATTTCAAAGTTACCTTTTCTTTCTGGCAGCCCATAGACGAGGAAGTCGGGGTGTCGATATCATTTACCGGTTCCAGGTTCGGCCTAACGCACTGCTTTTTACCTCTTGGGATCGGCGACGGTGGTGTTTTGTATACACTGGTCATGGTTCGACGGGTACGTGATCGTGTACTTGTGTGTTGAGGCGTAACGGGTACTTGCGTCCGCCCTCGTTTCCTGGAAATCAGCTTTTTTCGCCCGATGACATTTTTGATTTTCGGCTCAATAACATCACGAGGTGAAACACTATCTACCTTCAAGGTTGACATTGACAAGTCCACATGATGCGTTTTTAGTACTCCAAAGTTTCCCACAGCACTTTGTTTACTTACAGCAGCCCTGGGCCGACGCACTGCACCGGTGAGTTCGATCGGCAACACCATTGTCCAAGATCTCCGATTCAATTCACAGTATTCGGTAATATTGGGCCAAATTGAGCAATTGATATTTTCCACCAAGTGTTGATAGTCACGTAAAAGTTCACAGGTTACCCCAGCTCAGGTGTCAATCGGTGGAATCGGTCTTAGTATCCCCACGGAGTTCCGTATCGTACCACTCTACTCAATGGCCGCCATCTATATCTATTTGCTTCGTCGAATCAGATAGGCATTATGAAAATAATTCCGAAGGTATTACACAAAAAGTAGTTGTAGTATGCGGTATAAACAAACCAAAATAGCATTTTTTTTTTTTTTTATTTCAAAAGTTTTAACTCTATTTCTGGCTATCTTTGCATTGTCCCAATCAATGTCAAGATTGCTTTTGTGTGCTTTATATAATAACTGATGCTTAGTAATAATCAGGTGGAGCAAATCATTGTTAATCCAGGGGTCTTTGGTTTGTTTGATTTTATAAATCTTAATGGGACAAAGACTATTTGTTACATAGGTAACACACTGTAATATAGTATGCCAGAGCATATCTGGATTGTTTATGGTGAAAAACTCATCCCATTTATACTTGTCAATTTCTTTTCTTAATAAATCAACTGTGTAATTTATATAAGAGCGTCCACTGAAAGTGAGGGGAATTTTGGGTGTATGCTTGTGGTATTTAGTAATATATACCATTGCATGATCACTGATATTCAGATGCTTCACACCTACATCAATAGCAGAGTCGGAATTAGTAAAAATAAGATCAATTATTGATTTTGTGTTTTGTGTAATGCGTGTATTAGATTTAATGTACTGAGATAATCCAAAATCAGACAATGTATCTTTTAATACTTTTAATTCTTTAGACTTGCATGAGAAATTGATATTAAAATCTCCCATTAAGTAAATTTCAAAGTTCTTATATTCATTTTCAATATATTGTAGGTGTTCAGCAAGCATATTTATTGCAGTTTGTGCATCACCAGAGGGAGGTCGATAAACATTACAAATAGCAATTCTTTTCATATTTAAGGGACAAAGGATGATCCATTGTAACTCAATATCGCAATTTGAAATATTTAGTTGTCTTAATTCATTGTCATCCCAATGAAAGTTGGCAATATCATTTCTAATGTAGGCCGCAAGTCCTCCACCTTTTCTATGGGGTCTGTCATAGCGTAATAGGGTATAGCCTTTTATATCAAATAATCCTGTCATCAGACCATCATGCAACCACGTCTCAGAAAGGGTAAAACAATGTAAACAAACAGTATTTAAGTATCCTTCAAGAAGTGTGAAATTAGCACTCAGGCTACGTATGTTCAGGTGAGCAAAATGCAAACCTTTTTTATCTTCAAACTTTTGTTTTAACGTCATAATATCAAATCAATTAATGTCATAACATTGGTGAGTATATGTTAGCAACTTACTATTATCCTCCTCATAGTCATGTCTGCGATAATCCTTCTCATTATTAACTACCAGTTCCCAAGGTAATGAGCAATTAATTGCCAGCACGCTTGGGAGAGAAATGGATGTGATAAGAGGACAGCATTGACCTCATCTTTGCCTATTCAGCACAATGATATTGTCATATTTTGGAGTAGTTATTACTTACTTGTGTGTAATGAAATAATTACACGAAGACTGAAAGTATTCAACTTTTACACAAACTTGAACATGTTGTATGTTTAGAAACACATAAAAAATGAATATTATTATTAGGCGGGCGTTATGGAAAAAAAAGATGAGCGTTGTCATTTCTTGCGTCTGTGCAAAATACTCCAACGTTGCAAGAATCACGTCACGTCCCTGAGCTGACCTGGTATAACCATAATCAAACATAGCATAATGCCTATCATCAAAATTAATATTGGTGGAAAAATGCTGATGCACACGAAGGATGTGCATGATTTTTTAAAGCAATTTTGGACATCATCTCGGATTTTTGTTTTAGATCTTGGACACAATATTTCATTTACATCAACTGCTTTTTCTCTCCTGAAAGTATTGACCTCAGAAATTAACTATTTCGAAAGTGAGCCGATAAACGAAAATGCTGATTTTAAGTGACAAATAAGCTCCAACTTATTAGATTATTTTAGGGTAATTAATAAAAATAGCTTCAGTTTGTTTTGAATATTTCATAACATTTTAATAATGCTCATAATAATGCTATCACATTTCCATTTCGGGCCATTCAATTAAACCCAGATTTCAATTTGTTATTCGAATCTTTTGGTGGGTGCCTTCCCAATAAAGCTCCATACCCACTAAGCGATTATCCCTTAGTCGGCCAACAGATCACTGCTAAAATCGTCAGATTCTGCCATTAGAATCGGCGATTCATATCAAACATGCACATTTTAATCTACCATACTGACAGGCAAATATAAGAATCGGCCGATTCCCCCAGTTGCCCTTCGCCCATCGCCGGTACAATCGCCTAGTGGGTATGGGGCTTTAGGCAATGTACATGCGTACACCATAAACAAGCAAAGTACGCTCAAGGTACCATAGGCTAGAATATTTGTTTGACATTATTGATAATTACACGGACGTAAGCTTCAAATGCATTGAATTGTCATCCATGTCATATTTCTCATGTCGTAGAACATGTAGCACTTCCAATTAACAAAAGCGTGAAAGACAACGTACAGTGTAACCCAAGGCAACAGACTATATGAGACAAGGGTTTGCCACTGGTCAGCAATGCGACAGAATTCGCCACAATGAACAATATTGCCTTATTTGATTAATTGAGCGACTGATACAAGTAATCGACAATAATTGAAAACATTAACATTTTTCTGTCATCTATAAATCCTTTTATTATGGCAGATGTTTACAATCCTGCAGTTGTTTATAGGGATATAAGCCATCAGTTTCATGTTGCATCTGGAACATTATGGTATTGGACCTCAATCTGTGATGAGTATTGCGGTATTTACACATGTTATTGAAATAAGATTGACATCAAATAGTTGGGCGCATCATGAAAATTAGTCATCTATGTAGTTTTGTTGGAATCCAAGTTTCAATAACCCGCTAAGCAGTGTCAAAATAATGTAAAAAAAGATACCGGCTGTAAAAATTTAATACTTTAGAAATTGAGATTTAATTTAAAGGATATTTATGAAGGGATTAACTGGAAAATCAAATTGAAATTAAAACTTTTACTAGAAAGTTACAACAGGTTCTAAAAATTTACAGCACAATCTGCTGGCAACATGAAGTAACATGTTTACGTCTTAACAGTGATGAAAATAATGCTTGTCAGATGGAGTGAACACTTTTACTGTAAAGGCCGTATATTATACTATGCGTTGGTTGGTTCGCGTTTGGGCCGTTTCAAATGCGTTTTTGCCGACGCGAATAGCAAACGCGAGTGTTATTACCCAACGTGAAGTGTAATATATAAAAAAGAGTTGGGGACTAGACCCCAAAACGCATAGTATAATATACTTCACGTTTGGTCGCGTTGGTATGCAACGCGACCAAACGCGTAGTGTAATAAATTATGCTCTTTAGACAGCCCAAACGCGAACCCGGCATGTTGGACCCCGAGACCCGATGCACCCCTCTTCCCGACGCATAGTAGAATTAGAGCATAAGCCTCTTTTCAAGTCCCTTTATTGAAACAAAATGATAAAAGAAAGTGACACTTACATGAAACTCAGCATTTGAAGATTTTCTTCAGATTGTTTTTCTGAAGTTAATTATAGGCCTGTTTCCACCGAACGACATTATGCTAACGACCATGAACGACCATGAACGACCATGAACGATTCACAAATCTTTTGTGGTCGTTAGTAAAATTGTCAGTGGAAACACAAAATCGTTGGTAAAGACATTTCTGAACGACTGCAAACGACTTAACTGAACGACTAAACTGAACGATTCACCAACGACCAAATATCCAACCTGTTTAATATTTTTGGACGACTGTAGCTCACGATTTCTTTCCAGGGCAATCAAAAGCAATTAAATCCATTGTTCCCTGTGTTTCCTGATTCTTGTCTTTGGAAAAGATCGTCCACAATGCCCAGAATCGTCCAAATATTGTCGTTCAGTGGAAACAACAATTTGTTCATTTGTGAACGACCAAAATTAGCAAAGAGTTTCTTTCTTTAAAGTCTTTCATGGTCGTTGGGAACTTTCCATGTAAGTCGTTCGGTGGAAACCCGGCTTTAACTGCACTGTAGATCAGTCATACAGGAAACGACCCCCATTCTTACATTTTCGGATACAACACCTCTCTCAAAATAAAACGAACAATGCACATTTTGAAAAGAGGGGACCTTTAAGGGAGGGGTCCTTACGTCGCATGTCAGATATTAAGAAATGGCAATGTCACCTTTCAATTAACTCTCCACATTGGATGTCGTCTCTAAGAGGCTGTCATGTCACATATCAAATTTAAGGCAATATGCTATGTAGTGTCATTCAAAGTGGTTTTACTCATGTCGCTAAAGGCCCATACCCACTAAGCAACTTAGGGCGATGGGCGATGGGTGACTGGGAGAATTGGCGGTGAAATCGCCAGGGGACTACAGATCGCCAGGTGACTCCAGTTGGTATGGTACACATTCTGGGCAACTGGTGATGGGCGACGTGATCGCGGCAAAATCACCGGCAAAATCGCCAGTAAAATATCAAACTTGCTACCTATCACAGTCACCCAGGGACAATGACGACAATTTGCCCAGCCGCTCGTCGCCCATCAACGGTCAGATCACTTAGTGGATATGGGGCTTAAGCCTCATATGATTTCACCTGATTTTAAGAAATAGCCATGTAGCCATGTCGAAATTGAGGGTCTAGTGCCCAAAAGGGCTTAAGGTTTCCAGGACATGTACCTGTACGGTAGTAGGTCAGTATCCTGTTCACAATATGAACCATCAAGCATATAATAGGTCTACCTAAAATATTAATAATCATGCCATTACCCAAATGCTGCCATGGTAAGGCAGTCCTTTCCATTACCCAACCTCCATAGCTACAGGTATGATAAATTGAGAGCCTACCATGTTCATTAATGATAGAGATACGGAGAAGAAGCATTCTAGTGCCCCTATTTTAAAATACACATGTAATAATAGGCCTATATCATTCGAATTGAATAGCAAGTCTGAAACATTTGGAAATGAATCTCTTCCTGTAACTGCATTGGAGCAATACCTTGCAAAATACATACAGTTGAATGAAAGGTTTTATAACATAACTCCTCATGAGTTTGCGCAGAGGTGTTCAGGCCAAGATGACGACGGGATAGCTAACATATGGTGACACAGGGATTGGGTTGAGAGTCAAAACTCATAATTTATATGCATTTTAATTGTCATTTTTATTTCAAAATGTCGTTGTGACATTTTGTATTGCATCATCCTGCCATAGAAATCTTCTGCCCACGGCCTTTAGCCAGAGTCCATTGAAACCCAGACCCCAACTCCCAACTCATCAGTTCAGACAATGCGATAGCAGGGCGCCACACTAATGGAAAGGTTCTGTTGTTCATGGTTAGATGCACTTGATTTTCATTGTACTTGCTTGGCCAGATAAAACTGCCGTCCCTGGGTGGGCTCGAACCACCAACCTTTAGATTAACAGTCTAACGCGCTAGCCGATTGCGCCACAGAGACTTGCTTACCTACCTACCTATTTATCTACGTACATACCCAACTACCTGCCTAGCTACCTAGCTACCTACCTACCTACCTACCTACCTACCTACCTACCACCTACCTACCTACCTACCTACCCACCTACATACATACAAAGGCTACATAGGCTACATAGGCTACATAGGCTACATACATACATACATACATACATACATACATACCTTGGTACCTCCCTACCTACCTACCTCCCTACCTACCTACCTACCTCCCTACCTACCTACCTCCCTACCTCCCTCCCTCCCTACCTACCTAGGCCTACCTACCCTACCTACCCTACCTACCCTACCTACCCTACCTACCCTACTTACTCTACCTACCCTACCTACCTACCTAACCTATACCTACCTATATAGCGACCTAACAACAAACCAGCATATTCCCATCTCACCTTACAAAATAATTGAAGTAGGGTCGATAGGGCAATTGATACAATTAAACAAGTTTCCCCAACCATAAAGATTCAACCAATGCAACACATTACCAAATTAAAAGTACCCCTCCCATCCCTTATCCACACCTTGAAGCGGTAATTCGATCCTGACCTTAATCTACCCTCCCTTGGCATAGCCACCTCTGTGAACGCCTCTTTTTAAAGGTGTGTTATGTAGGTATTGCATGTTACCTGACCATCACTGAGCTGATCTGAGCTAAACGGCCATGCTGAGAGCTGCTCGTCACGACAGAGCAAACCTTTCCCCGTCTTAGCGACGCCTTCCATAGTACTGCAATAAAAACCTGAAAGAAAATCTGAACTCTTTCTTTAGACAGAGGACACAAAGGAAACACTACTTACACTCTAATTATTTCTATCCCTATTGGCATGGAAGACGTCCAATTATTGGTGAGAGGGAGGGTTTCTTTGTTTGATGAGTGGATTTAAATTGTGGATTGTTGAGTATGTATTTTATTCAATGGGTATTCGATACTGTGAATTGCAATTCCATACCAAAGATTGATCTCAGGAAACGAAAATCATTACCATGAGAACCTTGATGTACTTTTTCTAAACAAATATTAATTTTTTTTAATGTTCGCCCTGATTAGTTGTGGCCTATACTCTCATCACAATACTAGTTCATCATATGTCATATCAGTACATAAGTAGCACATTCTCATCTGCGTACTTGTGCAATAAAAATGTAAAAAGTCAGTGTGCTTTGGTTTCACTATTGTAAATTGATAAGGTATCGAAAATTGTTTTTTCAGTATTGTGGCGGTAGTGCTGTCTTAACAATCTTGAGGCTCTTGAGACATGAGGGGTGAGAGAATCTTGAGACTTTCGACGCTAGTATTCCACTAAAGGAAACTGTATAATGATTTCTATATAAAGAAACTTGGGGAAAACGCTGTTCCTATCTTATCCCGGCAATCAATTGGACCATACTGCTCCGCAATTTGTAAAAAGAATTTTGAATTCACTTTTACAATAAATCATTTCTTTATTAAAAATGCTATTAGTTCGAAAATCGTGTCTGTGATATAAAACTCGTACTTTGAATGTACAGTTACACCACCATAATTCAAATTCCAAAACTGAACTTGATGTAAATGATGATTGATATAAATGGATTTTACCTTTATGCCACATGGCATTCTTTTTGAAACAGACACTAAGTTCATCTGAAAACAGTTGGGTGTTCTTTTAAATAACAATTTATGGTAGACTTTATTTAACGATTATGGAATGTTAAAGGACTTTGATAGATACATCATACAAGGTAGATCCTTAGGGCATGGTCTGTAAGTCGGCCTCGCTGCACTAAAAGCATCATCCTTTCAAAAAATAGACGTTATGGTACAATTTGGTTCAGAAGTATTTCAGTTCTAAGTCATTTTTTTTTTCAAAAGTTTGGATCCTTTGATGAAACGAAATGTGGCAATACATTAAGAATTGACCTACATTATTCCTTAGAAGAGGTTTTATAGGCCCTAGCCTGGAGGTGTAGGTTATGTGAATGCTTTGACTTGAAGTGTAAGGTAAAAGGTGTTCGGAAATGTAAGGGCTGAAGTAATACAGAAGACAAAAGCCTGGCTGCACGATTGAACAAGAACATTGTGCAACTGCTCTCGAAAAGTCCATTATCAGCTATGTAAGTGTTACTTACATACTTGGACGTGATATGATAATTAGATCAACTATCAGATAAATTACTCGAAGCCATGAAATAACCTGTGATGCAAAGTAGGTGTGACATGAAATATGCCATGACATACACGATGTACACATATCATCATGTTCATTATGACATTGTGATGAATTATAGTTATCAATTCAATGGGACAATACGAGTTTGTGTAGTAATTATAAGGGTTAAAGAATTGAATAATGTCGTTGTTAGAATTACGAGTAAAGCTATGTTTTGGGACACAATCACGAAGTACACGAGATCGTGCAGTATGAGTTACACGAAAATGTTAGTTAACATGTGACCGTGATGTATCTTGTATTCTTCACCGGTAGTGACCTCAGTAAGGGTCAAAGAAACCATGTGATGTTATGTAACCAATCAGGAGCCAGGTTTAGGCTATAAATAAGAAGCAATTGCACAAGAATAAACAGTCCCGCTTTGGAACTCACTGTGTTCATATCTCTTCACTTCCTGGGAATGGGCACAATACAACCTGGAAGGGCCTCCTAGACAAGAATAGCAGCTAGAGAGCGAGAATTAGACCCAAGTTCCGACAAATTAGGGAGTTAGGACTTAGAGGAAATCAGGGCAAAAAGGGGTGCACGAACGAACTCGTCTGCATGAGAATGGGAATGACTTCTTCCGACGTATGAACTCAGGAAATGAACGGGTATGACGAACAGATGGCAAGACCTTGGCCTACAGGCTACCACCTTTTTAAAAAATTTTGGGCATGGTCCATGTTGCCAACGCTAGAGCTACCGTCCAAGATACCTGTTAGGCGAGTGATGCGAGAAAGTTCCCCGATATCGGCCCAGCCTGAGCTGCTGACTCCACCCCGAGAACTCCGCTAGCCACCCTTTTCCAGAAGCCAGAAACCCCTCCTTGTTGATCACACCATATCCCCCCACCGACCCCCGCGAGTGGGGCACGTTTCCAGAGACACTCTCAACCACCCGTCCCCCGATCACCCAACAATGGGTGCGGACGAGTGTTCACGAAAACCCCATCCAACTTGTGCATCGGTCACCCGAGCACAAATACGGACCGAGACCTTACGAAATTGTCATATATCTCTGTCAGGAACCACATGCATCCTCTGGCAGAGAACATCACAACATGAAATAATGTGGAACTACCAGAATAGCACATTTTATCAATATTGTTCTACGATTGTATCATCTTTATTGCTCAATTGTACACCCCTGCTTGTTGTTCATTTGGTTTTGGTAACTAACATCATGGCGGCAATAGGCCCCCAAGGATGGGCCCAGAAGGGGTGCGAGCCCAGTCAACCTGCGACGTAACAGAAATACTTTTTAGTCAGTCTGTTACTTACTCGACAGCACGTAACAATAAAGTTATTGATGGTGAAGTTGAAACCTTACCGAATCAGAATGTTTTTTCAACAATTTTCTTTTGTGAGGTTAGGAGAAAGCAATAAGAGAACATAATAAGAACATTCTGTTTGGGTTGAAGAATGTGACCAGAACATTGTACTAATGTCACAGGGTATGTTGCAGTGGTTCCCTGGGAGTCATCAAAAGAATGTAACAACAATCAATACAGAACCAAACAGAACGTTGTTGCAACGTTATAATAACGTCCCATCCTTGGCTGGGAGTAACTCGAGCATTGTCACACTTGAGAATGAAGACCAGAAGCAGGTTTGGGCAGATTTTTCATCACAGTACCATAAGTTAGATTTGGTACTTGATATGAATACCCCTTTAGAAGTGCGAAACCCTAATGACCCCTTTTAACTCGAGGCCCAAGTTGGAAGTACAAAGCCTCAGAGCCTTGAAACTTCTCAAGGCTTTTTTCCTATTGTCTGTTTTCCCTGAGTCTGAGCTAGGTGTTAACAACTCATTAACTTCTCCTAAACAAGAAAGTACATCAAATTCAATATTGTGAGATCAAGGACAACGATGAACAAACAACAAGCGTATTGCGAGATAATATGTGTGGGCAGCAATATGTTCGGTTGTAATTGCCTCTTTCAGGTCCTTGAAAGGTAAAAGATTGCACACTTAAACTTTAAACTTTAGATCTCAGCAATTGTTTGTCACAGAATGTGTAAACGTATACGAGGCCGATAGATTATTAAAAAGAAACATAAGGATCAAACTACACATGGTATTTTTCTACTTGTTTGAACTTTGGTAAATGAACAAGGGGTAGGCCTATATATATCTTCATTCATTTGTAGGCACTACTTATAATGAGGAGTAGGTAAGGACCATACTCCACCGTCGCTTCAGATTCCTCCGTATTCATCGTGATTTGAAGTAGCATCTAGGTGTGACAGGGTGGGTAAGGACGGATTTACGTTGGGGGGGGGGGGAGGGGGGGGGAGGGGTTGAGGCACCCGCCCCTTCTAACACTGCACGAACTTGGTCATTTACATGGCTTTACTAATGGTTAGGATGCTATGTAAAGATAAGTAAAAACGTTTTTTCTATCACCTTTTCATTTAAAATATCCTTTTATTAATCACTTTCTCAGATTTCCCCGGTCTTCTACAGGTGATAATATGCAGATGATAATGGTCGGTATTTACATTAAACTACGACAAAATAAAGATATTTTGATTGCACCAACTCAAAGCAATTTCTTATAATTTCAGTTAAGAGAGACTGATGAGTCCCGCCCTGAAACCCATTGAGCGATGCAGCTAAGGGGTCCCTGTCGACCTTGACCAATACCTAACATTGTGAGATATTTTGCAAGCGAACAACACATTTGTACATACGATTCTTTATTTTTAAAATAATTTCTGTCAGTTGTCAGCAACTTCTGATTGTTTTTGGTAGCTTCTGATTGCTTCAGCATTGGGATTCGACCAGATGTTTTAACTGATCATACAACGCTATCTTTGGTGAATATAACATTGCGTTGCACACACTTGTCCTGTCAAACAACATTTATTCACAGATTCCAAGGACACTTACTGATTCTTTGTTTGTGAAATATAAAGTTCCAAGGTCTTTTACTGTCTTTGTGTGTGTGATGTATTGTGTATGTAAAAGCTGTCCTTGATCTACATCAGAACATAATGTGTAAGGATTAACCCAGTTGCAATTAGCGTTTGGAATTCTCTCAAAATGATTGTATTTTTTCTTCTTCAATTAAGGACAAAGGGAGAAAGTTTGCTTGCACAGGTAAACTCTAATTACAAAGAGTTTCAGACAAAACCTCAATACAAGAAGGCTTTCTGTAAGAAGCACATTTTTGTATGTTGGGCAAAATTGAACAGCTGTAAATTTATATCTTTCCTTTTCATTGTTTCAGTTCCGACCTACTTTATTCTTTTTCATGATTTCCGTTCTAAAATGTGTATATACTTAATACTGAGGATTTATGTGCAATTCACTGAAGTTCGATGCAACTCATTTTGACGACTTATAACATTAATATAACTGGAAGAATACAGGAATATGAAGCTGTTTAGTAAAAAGAAGAGCTGGTACTTCATATACAATAATACAAAAAGGATGACATCGCTATCTCACATATATTGCAATGCTGTCATAATGTGAGCCTATCTCTCCCCTAGTGACATTATAAATCCAATTCAATTTCCTAGTTTTCCTTTGTGTAACCATATATAATCGTCAGATATAGATGCCTGACAATAAAATATTCTGCAAGCGGATACTCCATAGCCAATGGACTGGCTTCGTTATTTTAAACAAGCCTCTAAATACCTCTCTTTAAGACCCTATAATCACCATTCTCAATCATTATTTCTGAGATATACTCCGGATGCGAAAGGGTGGAAGTGCTATTTCATTTTTTTGTCAATATTAAATGTTTGTTCCCTTGAGGTAATGACACCGAAACAAGTCATTAACTATGCCCCTGAGTAGTTCTACTGCGTCCGGTGACGTTCCTTAATTGCATGGACAGGTTTTTATTTTTCACTCCCTTTTTAAGTTTGTCTGCGTTTTTGTATACTTGACAATACCTCCGTGATTTTGACCTATTGTTCGCAGGCGAGAGAAATATAAGTGGTATATAGTGTTTTCACTTTAAGGCAGGTCCAATTTACTGACTGCATCTAATGATATAGTTACTAAGCCGATCGATAAACTAAAGCAGCAGGGATACAACGGTAGTCCTATGGATGAAACATCTATAAATCTTCTATAAATATCATTATATAGACATGTGTATTGCTCTATATGTGTATACAAACATGCATACATGTATCGAGACACATACTTACACAATCAAACGGCAAAAAAACATAAGTTTACATACATGCACACACATAAATGAACACATACAAATTACACTCATACACACGCACACACCATACACGCATTTCAACATGTGCACCTGCTCACAATTTCAATCCGACGGCTTTGTCAGCCCTAATATAATTATCCATCTTATTTATTCTCACAATAGAACATAAAGACAATCTGATCAATAGGATTTGTTTTGACAACTACTTATGATATTACTTAACAGAGATTTGGACGTCAGGGCTAAAGTCATGCTGACAGGTAGTACATATCTAACCCTGACGCCTAGCTAATTATTACAAAATACATACTAAAATTAATATTCTCCTTATGCCATTTATTTTGTGATGACGTACTACAAAATCTAACTAGGCCTATCCCTGACAGTCCAATAGTGGAAAAATAATGGTGTCGAATTACCTGCACAGTTAGGCCTGCTGCTAATCTAGGGCCGTTCCACAAAATGTTGCGTTTGCAGGTTACAAATGCTGGTAGTTAAAAAGTGACCAAACTGTTCCAGAAAAAAAAAGAATAATGTGTAAAATGTACTTTTTGGTGTACCACAAAAAGTGTTTTAGGTAATTTACTAATGTGCATCATTTTTTGCAAGCTAGGTCCTAAATCTGCGTGACCACTTTTTAGTAACACAACTTCTAAAACTATCTCGAAATTATGAATTTTATGCAAATCTGACTCTGAATAATTGCCTCTATGTTATAGGTGATGCCCTCAAGGTGTTGGAAAGTTTGATTTTCGTACACAATTATAGCTGGTGCCCAGCCTAATTACTTGAACATTATTAGAAACGCCGGGAACCGGCAGTTGAAAATGTACACAAATTTGTGAAATGCACACAGAAATTGCGTGCATTAGGGAGAATAACCTGCAAAATAATTATTCTGAAATGCTGCGTGTATTTGCATTTTTGTGGAACACTTAAATTAAAATGTAGGTAGCTTTTAAAAAATATTTGGCATATTCTGCGAGCAAAACACAGCTTTTTGTGGAATGGCCCCCTGGTAGATATAATATCCTAAGATTAACGTACAATGCATAATAATATATAGAATAACCAGTCTAAATCATCCATCTTGCTTACCTCCAACCAGTGCACAATACATCAAAAACACGCCACGTTGCACTTGCAGAAAGTAGCTTTTTTTTTCTAAACTGACAACTCTCAAAACTCAGCGTCAGGTATTTGAAGCAGGACACATCATAGTCTACGAGTAGGAGGTGGGATTTCCCACCTCCCCCATGACCCTTTGGGGAAATGGCTGACCACTAGTTGTAAAGGAGAGCAGATGGGTAATTTATTTAAAGTACCTCATTCATATAAAGGTAATTGGGAACTACAAGGCTGAGCCACACCAGCTATCCCGTTAGCTTAGTCAGCAGTAGGGTAAAGGCCATGATCCACAATGTCCAAAAGGCCAACTGGTTTTTTCTTCTCATGCATTTTTTGCATATTTGGAATGAATTCTCCCTGTGAAAATACAATTTTTCTGATATGGATTATTCAAAACTCCTTGGGAAATTGTATATTTTCAAAGAAAAAATTAATGATTATTTTAAGAAACTGATTTTCAAAATCAGTTCAAGATCAGCCCAAAAAAAACCTCGTGGATCATCCCCTTTATGTGTTTCAAACATAAGATACGACAGTGCCCATTTTTCTTTGGTGGCAAAATACTATTTTTGGTGAGAGACTTGTTCCTGTAATAGTTTTTGAATGATCCCTACGGACGTCTATGTTTCCTGAAATGTGAATGTGTCAATGTGTGTAAACCGTCTCAAAAGAAATTGTTGGGTAGTTTCTACCTTAGCCTGGTAGCTTACCAAACTATAAGCAAAGCCAATGACATAAATGATCTCTGCAGCAGTTGATTGACAACTCATGATCAGATCCATGGTTTCATTGCCGATGAATGTACAATGTGCTCACTGGGCTTGCTCAATTGGGAATCCAAAAGGACTGATTTCCCCCGACTCATTTCCATGATTTCACAGTTTGTGGACACCTGTTTGTCACACCGAGCTATAGTGGTCGATCCGATGAGTAATTTGCTAGCTTGGCACGCACACAGGCCCATCCCATTATACAGACACATTGTGTGGTCTTCCTCAGGGACTTCAGTGGACGAAGAAAACAAGTAGTGCTTCTTCTGTATAAACCAAAGGCCTTGTTTAGGCTGATTTCCACTTGCTCTATTAATTTACCCTAGATTAATTCACCCTCCCATAGCTCCTTTTTTTTTTATAGTATTTTAAGCACATAGGCCTAATTTTGACCAAATTTGTCGACAAAACCCCTAGAAAAGCTATAGAAAATTAATGACTAATTGTGATCTTTGCACCTGTGTATGGATACAAGTTTTATTATCATCTCTAAGTTTTCTTCATGTCAAACTAGAAAGAGTGACATCATCAGTGAAAATTCCCATGCTAAAGCCTTGTGATGAGTCGACATATTACCCAGCGTGCACCCTGATCATGGCTAACATACAGGTAAAATTCAAGAAATTGGCTATCCGTGGTAGGGTGAATTGGGCCGTCGAAGTGGCTCGGTGGGGCCGTTTAAAAAAAAATACAAACCATGATTATCGGCATAACCCTTCCCAAACACAGCAACTATTGTCGCCAACAAGCATTGGTAGTTGAAGATGGAAAGGGTTAACACTGTAGTTTACACCAACAGGATGGTTTGCAGGGGCGGATCCAGGGGGGGGATCCTGGGGGTCCTGGGGGTCCTGAGCCCCCCCCCCTTTTTTTTTTCTTGCTGGACCCCTAAGCTACAAAAAGAGAGGAAAATGTCACCTGCGTATGTACAAACACATACTTTTATGCTGACCCCCCCCCCCTACCTTTCGAAAATCTTGTATCTGCCCCTGGGTTTGTCATTCTGTTGAAACTAATCTAAGCAGTGAAGGGGGCCGCGGACGATTTCTAGGGTGAAAACGAGCCTTTACATTTTTTGTTGGCAGAATAAATTATTATAACCAAAACCCACAGTGAGATGTACATAGTTGGCTGTGCCAAAGCCAGGACCCAAAGCAAAGGATCCGCATTATGGTGGCCGAAACATAGAAAGCTATATTAAACTATAATTACTATTTTGTCAGCTATTCGCGTTGGTGCATTTTGCCCAACGTGAGCCACTCCTGTTAGTTTTACTACTGGGTTATACAATATTAAGCCCTTCCCATATTGGATATTTGCTAGGGTTGGACTAAGGTTGGACAATATTACTGTAAATGCCATCCTTGTTTCCAAGAGTTGGGGTTACTGAAATAAGTAAGAACTATGTTTTTTTCTATATCTTCAAGGATTGCTTAACATCATGATTTCTTAAATTTCATCAGTTGACAGATTTGTATGTTTGACAGCTAATCAAAATGCTTTATTTCAGGGCAAAATAGGGTTGGACATTGTAGGCTAGGCTGACAGGCTTTAACATTGGTTCCTATTGGGAAAATGCCCAAATATAAAGCTACATTTTACCAAATTTAGGAGCAATCCCTCACCCAAATTGCTTTGGTTAATTATGTATTATACAACTGTCTTCATGTAATAAGAAAACTGGGATGGGCTTATTGCGTATCCCCAAATGAATGAATGACCTACTATAAACGTGAATGCCAACGCATTTCTTTTCTTTATATTATTACACATCACGTTAGGTCACGGGATTCATGTTTGCTATTAAACTGTGAACGAAAGCTCCCAATACGAATCAGTCAACATAAAGTGTAATAGTAATGGCTTTAAAGCAGACATTACCGCAGGATCTCAGACCCAGTTTTTATAATTGATAAGGCCAATAAGACACCAATCAACGGTAAGGATCTCATGCTCATTGTGTGATCAATTATTCCAATTGCCATAAAATCCTGATCAGTCACATATTTTCTTTAATAATATTTTATTTGTCGTCTTCAAACATGTGTCTGACATTCTAGACTTTCCAGCAGTTTTGCATTTCTGGTATTGTTAATACATGAGATTATATTATCTTTTATAAATACATTAGATGATATGATATGTACAATGTAAATCAGATATATATCAATAGATCTTTGGAGTTGCTTTCTAATGATGACACACCTTTTTATATCTGATGGAATCATCTATCATGAGGTGATAACACACCAGTTACTTAAGGCGCAATAAAGTAATAACGAGTTTAAACAGACCAACCAAGCAGGAACTCCAGAGATTTAACCAAATAATGTCGATGTCGACTATCTGCAAAATTGAGGGAAATTTTGAGGAAGTGTAGTAATTTCCCAAGAGCTGCCCTTGAACATGCTAGCAGTAGGCGTTTCTAAAACCAACATGACTGCATTTCTGAGTTATAGTTACAAGAATTACTAGAGTCTTTCATGTTTACTTACAAGATCTGTCACTGCCCTTTAACCCTTACACTGCCAGAGGCCTCATATGGGGCCCTATATTAAAATCCCATAGGAACACCATTGAAAGAATGCAAATGATGCTTTCAGAATCTGAAAGAATTTTTCAGATATTCCAAACAGATCCAGAGATACAGGTATTCGAACATTGGACTATCAAGTCACCCAAAAATGTTAGAATTGCGATTCGAGAAACAATAAACAATGTATTTTCCTTTGAATTTGCCATACTAATTAAAAAATCATGAAAAATGGGTGAATTTATGTAAATGACATGATTTTAAATTTACTCTAACTTTTCTTTCATTTATGATAATCACAAACTGTCTTTTGCACAAAAAAGATAATGTTTTCATGTTATTTTGATAAAGAGTGTCATATTATTTTCTGAATTATTGGTAACCATGGTAACCTACAAATTACGATAGTATGAAAAATTACTCCTCACAAGAAATTTGGCTTATTGGCACAGTACCAACATTTGGAAGGTTTATTTCAAAATCATTCAAAAAAGCTTTTCATCTGAAGATTCTAAACTAGATTTTAGTTTAGGGAAATTATGCACTAATCTTTGTATTTTGGGCAATATTTCAGTTATATTGTGATATATCTGACAGTGAAAGGGTTAATAAACCATAATAGCCCCATTTACAAAACCCAAAGGTCATTAAAGGTCTATTCTCATGCAGTGAGACATGTTCCGATGAAAAGTTTTTGCGGTTAATGGCTCTCGGTGAAGCCTCATTCGCTCTGGTTGAAGTTTGTGTCACCGAGACCTACAAACAATTGTCTCAAACCTCAGGTGCAATAAAATTATTGTGAGCTAGAGAAATTGATGGCATGGCATTCACACTGAGAAAGAAGGTCCCTTATGATCGGTTTCACAAGCAATCTCATCTTGAATTGCACAGTTTTGCTTTGCTATGAAAATATTCAACATGCTGAATAATTTTGCAAGGCACCACGCCGCTTAGAGCTGTGATAATCTAACATTTCCAACGTTCACCGATTGCAAGGACCTATGACAACCCGCGTTCACCAGGGGCTCTACCTTGTTTTGACCCATTATACCTTAGACTAGTTCACTGTCTCAAAGTACATACTGTGTGGCCTCATTTCAGGCAGTGTAAACCTGCCATAATCCCATAATCCCAATACCAGTAGGGGTAGAATTCACAAAATTGTTTTAGGGATGAAGTATAATGAATAGGCCACACTGTTAAAACAAGTGTTTAGAACCTAAACACTTTCCTAAACACTTCGTTGCATCCAGTTTTGGAACACTTTATTTCCCTAAACATGTTTAGAATTATTGGTGTTTAGGGTTAAGTGTTTAGAAATGTGTGATGTTTAGCTGTTTATCCATGAAGTGTTTAGGTCCTCCAGGTGTTTAGAATAAAAATGCTTATGCTTTTTTGATGTTTAGCTGTTAAGGGTTTAGAAATCTATGATGTTTAGGTGTTTATCTATGAAGCATTTAGGTCTTCAAGGTGTTTTGGGTTAGGTGTTAAGTTAAACAGTAATATATCATAATATGTACAGTGTTTTTTCATTCTTAAGGATGAAAACCATTTTAAATTTAACAATAATATACCGTAGTGTGTAAAAAAACAACATAGATTTTACATGTAAAACACTGCTATGGTACTATGCCATACAGTTTACACCAGATGTAATGTTAACAGCATTTAAAGTTTTATTTTTCCTGTAATCACAGGAATTGAGCCAATAACCAAGTATGTCCTTCCTTCTTGGTTTAGCCTTGCATGGATTGTTTGATTGTTGGAGGTAAAACCTTCAGGGTATAGCTAATAAGGTTCTTGTACTAAAAAGGTGTCTACAAGTTAATCCTACTGAAAAGGTGTTTTAAAACGTTTTGTAAACGTTTTAGGGATGTTCTGGTTGGTTGACCGTACCTAGAATAGCAGGCCAATGAAGTGATTATCTTGATGACACTACAAAAACTAAAAAATCTAACATTTTTAATCACAAAGATCCAAATTCCTGAGTGTATGAAAAACCATTTTACTAATCATGGCCAAAAATATGGACGGCATGTTGCAAACCACTAGTAGTACAACTACTTCAAAGAAGTAATTTGATAACTTCAGTAGCCGAGATTTGAACCCGGGGCCCCTCACATATGAAGCCTATGCTCTACCACTGAGCCATGGAGGCCTGTAGGTACACACAGCCCAGCTTTGCTACTTAACTGAATAAGTAGGGGTATGAGAGTACTGAACTATTGTCTGTCTAATGTTGAATACCTGTATAGTAGTACAGATCCTACACATTAGTGCTGACTCGGCCAGTGTGCACTGCATGCAGTCCAAGTTAGCTCAGTTGGTTAGGCTTCTACCTTGAATGTAGAGAATGTGGGTTCAAATCCCAAAGTGTCCATTTTTCTTTTCCATAGTATACAATTGATATCATGTGTTTAGATTCTAAACATGTCCCATTCAAAACATGGTTAGAGGTTACAAGTGTTTAGCTTTTAAACGCAACTGATGTTATGCGTTTAGATTTTAAGCATAGTTAACCCAACACATGTTTAGAAGTTACAAGTGTTTAGGTTTTAAACAGATATGGTTTAATGTATTTAGATTATAAACATGTTTATACCCTAAACACATTTAAATTCTAAACACCATTTTAACAGTGCAGATTACAGGAAATCACTTTAGCTTATTCTCTGCAATAAAACATGGGAGTTCGCATTTGCTTTCTAATTCTATTGCGAATCGTGTAAAATAAAACGTATATGGACATTGAATTCGATTGTGGCCATAAAAAGCAGCAGTTCGTAAATCTTATGAGAAGTCAATGCAATCCCCAATGTCCAATTTCTGTTGGGATAGCGGTAGGGCTACGTGTTATATTTCTTATTATTAGGGGTCTGCTGAATATCAGTTTTCTGGTTAGAACTTAGTAGAAGGGCACCCGCAGAAATTATTTTGAGGATGTATAGGAAGTTGATATCAGAGTACTGTCATTAGAAGCAATCTAAACCACCAGAGTTCAAACAATTGTATGAGTTCAAGGTTTGGAAAGTAATTTAAAGTCAGTAGAAGCAATCTAAACAACTGCCATTCGAAAAGGTTAGAAAATGTTAAAAACCATATGTAATACTGCCAGAGTTCATATTTCAGGGTGTAGCCTTATTTGAAAAAAGACAAGCTAATAATGGCACTTCCACGAATCAATGTTAAAGTGCTTTAAAGGGAACATGGATATCTTTATGAACCCTAAAAATGACACCTTAAAACAGGGACGATGTAATGAACCCTAAACTGAACACCTTAAAAGGGTTAGTGTCACAATGACCTGGTAATTTCACCAGGTGATAGTGACATTAAAAATGTCAATGTCATTTGATGTCTTCGAGTTGATTCACAGAAATGGTTAGTAAGAAATGAAAATTATGTTGGGTTCATAGGCCTAATTATTGTAACCTAGGCGTAACCTAATTTGATGTCCGAACAAATCCTCATTTTCCCGCTGATAAGAAAGGTCATTGACCATTAATTTTGATGGCTGCTGATAGTAAGTGCATTCTATAGATGGATGCAGCAATAGTAACCAACACACACACTTGTTCTTTTTGTCCTTGGAGATTTGTGCAACCACTGCTGACCACTCGTAACCAGTGATTGTTGTGGAAACCAGGCTTTACACCTATACACTCACCTACAAAATGTTGGACATAAATGGACATATTATGTATGAGGAACTAGGAAAGATATCGATACCAATTGACGTTCTATGGGAAACGTTCTACGGGAAACTGGTCAATCAATCCAAATATTACGAACTATTGGGATTTTTCTCAGAGCAAGAATGTTTCAGAATCAGAATATTTCTGGATCCAGATTTGCGCAAAGATAATTAAAATATATTGAAAGATTACCATTTTAAACTTGACATTTTTATTACAATTTGCCGAAACGATTTATAGATGAGTTCCCCCCAAAATGTCACCATAAACATTTTATTCTCTTTCAAAAAGAAGTAATTCAAATAAAGTGGACTGGGAATTGTGAATTACCTAAAACATCGGTTGACACAGGATCATTCTTACAGATAATTACTTTAATGGCACAAAAACAATTTGCCAAACTCAAACTCAATATTCATCAGTGGATGTGACATGTTTTAAGCACAGCCATTGGAGTCACTCACATATCACTACCCATTCTATACTAAAGATTATTTTCAATTATAGATTTTGTTCAATTAATATTATTAATGTTGGAAGGAATCACTTATGCAATCATGTCATTACTGTGACACTTTTACATGAAGGTTTAGCTCTTAATCATATATCATGCTTAAGACCCGTGGGGGTCCCGGTAAGAATAGGCCCCCAGTAGCCCCTGCTGATTGTAGAAGGCGACAATAGGGGGGACCCAGCACTGACCAAGTCGCTCTTTGGGTTCAATTCCTGGTCAGTACTGTGGTTCACTAAGGGATGAGGCATAGCAAAAATGATTTCCAGGTTTTGATCCCCTGCTGTTTGCCTGCCCTGTCACCTTCATCTCGTAGATTCAATCACCAAAGACAGAATTCGTCCCAACTGGTCTTTGCCGTGAAAATGACCCTGGCTGTCCGTACGACGTTAAACACCCAACACTCACTCATTATATCATGCTTAAGAGATGTGAATGTTTGTCCAATAAGCCCATCCCAGATTGATAGTTGTGAGATATCTTCAACGTCTGAAAATCTTGTAGTATCAAAAAGTACTATAATATATCTATAGTATAAACAAAATAGGTTTTGAAACTAAGTTTATATTCAGTTCAAAACTACTCTGAGATTTTCATTAGTCTTTCTTTTAGTTTAATCTTTTCCCATAGCTATTTCAAATGCAACGAATTGGTATTTCAATGGTGCAAGGATGCAAATATAGACGAATATAATGAGCAAATTATGATTATATGTTTGGTGTACATTTTAGGTTCCATTATATATAAGTATATAGGCCTATAAGTATATTGTTTTCCCATCGAAGATTGGTTACTTTATTAACCCCTCTCCACTTAACAGTGGTCGAGTGGCCCATCTGGTTCCATTAAAACAATTTGATTAGCCATCATTTGGTCATATAGTTATAAATTAAGTTATCAATTAATGATACTCAAAGATGACAATGGCGAAAGCCAAATGGCAAATTCAGCTATTTGGCACATGTGGATTTTTCTTGATTGTGCAAATTGTTCAGGATAAATTGCTCCTTAGTTGGT
This sequence comes from Lepidonotus clava, assembly GCA_936440205.1. NCBI lineage: Eukaryota > Metazoa > Annelida > Polychaeta > Phyllodocida > Polynoidae > Lepidonotus > Lepidonotus clava. Next base: position 19,406,283 of record OW387135.1, read on the forward strand.
ACATTATGCAATATAAATGCGGAACACATATATTACCAGTCTATAATAAGTTGATACGTATACGCCCCATTGACGTAGTTTCTGTTTCTAAACACTTTTATTCCATTGTCGATGAGACGATCTTGCTTTGTATTGTATAAAACGAGTATACAGCTTATAATTAATCAAATTGATATAATTATTTTCTTAAAAATTGCAGACTCATGGAGAAAATTCGAATCCCAAATCTTATGATTGCTTACATGCAAGGAGTTTAGACCTTTATGTTTAGAATTATTAGCACAGAAGAAATTGAATACGTCTTACACCAATCCTTCCATAGTGCAGGTTTTGCCAGATGATCTGTTTTCACTGCAGATTTATCTTCATTATCATTAGGTAAATGTTTTGTCATCGTGACTCTTGTTGGTTACTTTAGGAAACTATTAGGCATGTCACAGATGTTAAATCGAATTAGAATGTGACGTTATGTGTAAAATAACCCTTAAGTACCGTTTATACTTACAAAAGTGATAATGATAATGTAGGATGAGATTAATGAACTACGTGAGGACATGATGTAATGTATTTAATTTGTATAGCGATACCTATATCAAATTATTTATTTTGGAGAGGCATGACATTATCGCCCCCGTAACCATCACTATGGCAATTTGTTGTATGCTCACTATATAAATTGCAAGGCCAAAACCGTTGGTCATTCGCATTCCAACCACCACACAATACACATCGCGGCACATTTTTGATTTTTAGAGCTGATGTAGTTAGGAGCGGTAGAAATAAATATTCCTATTTATTAATGTCCAAACCAAATCACCTGTTGTTACCTTGTTATTAATCAACTCTAATTATCTAGACACAACGTAAATGTTGGAAATTGTGTCGAGGCTTGATAATTCATAATGCTGTCAGGACCCTTAAGGACAGATGTCAGGGATATCTTATAAGGCTTAAGCCTATATTAGACATGCCAAATTTTAAAATTTATCCGTGGGAATTAAATTGAAATAGGCCTATAGATATGTTGAATAGCAGTAGAAAGGTATAGTCTTTAATATTATCCTTGAAATGGCATAATATGCCATTGACGTTTTTGTTTTCCCACTTACATTATAAGAAGTATGACTGCATGTCATATTCTTAAAGAAGATCAAACAAATACAAAATCACCAGCATCAGAATGTGGAATACAGGCTTTAGAGTTTCATTAATGGTTAGACCTCAATACCTAATAATTTTGACCACCTCATTTCCAGAGAGATCTCAACCTCCCTTCAAAGGATTTGCATTTGTCATGAATATAATGATAAACAGAATGGATTTATTGATGCAGCCTACATATGAAAATGCTAAAATGGATTTGCAACATCCTAATTTCTATACAAATGCTTCCTGCTAGGAGTAAGTCCTTTGATACATATACAAAGGCGCCCATTGATATGCTAGAACTGTTGTGTTATCAGTTGTAGAAAAGCTTTTCTTCATTTCACACCTTGCGAACCCGTTCAGAGATTCCAAAGCCCAGAGGACAATGCCCTCTGCCATTGTTGTTGCAGGAATGCATTGATGTTATACATTTCTATTCCTATTGTAATGTACACAAAGCAGATCCTTTACCGTTGTATTTGAGGGATTCCCCGAAACATGCAGAAGCTAAATTCTAGGGCAATAGGCTTCTCATGTTACCTCTGTGCATAGTCATGGATTTCAAAGACATAGACATACATCGGTTAGGATGTTGATTTATTTTAAGTTTGAGCCCTTGAGGCGTAGGCCCAAAGGCCTTTCAGCCGGAATATGTGGGCCTAGGAATTTAAAAGGGAGCAAGATAAGTGAACTGGAATGCTTTGGTGTGCTGACATCAACTCGGTTTACATAAAAATAAATATGCACTACTGTCAATTATAAACATGCTATGATTTTTTCCACCTAGGTTATCTATAGCTACAAGGCAGGGGCAGATCCAGAGGAGGAGGAGGGGGGCTAGGGCGCCCTGACCCCATTCCATTCTAGTGGATCCCTAAACTAGACAAAGAGGGAAAATGTTCTGTGTGTGAGTGAATATTTATAATAATATTATGCATTGTTAGTACTTAGCCCATAATTATGCTGACTTCCTCCCCCTTTTAGAAATTCTCGATCTGCCTCTGCATGGAAGGTCAGTATGTTTGAATGTGGTCCAACGAATGAAATGGCTGATTCAGGAGTCTGTCACATGACAGAGTGGCCTGTGAAATCACCTAAGCTCTTGGCTTAAGGGTAGATTTGTGTTTAGGGTTGACCTTTGAGGTATTGCATTCGGCATGGGTAGAAATCACCAAGGTTGCTTGGGTCCCTCCCCTTAAAATGGGGTGGGTACCTAAATTCCGATGGGCTTTGTATGGGTAAAGTGATATTTTTGAAATTTACATTTAGGCTTTCAAAACAGTGACATATTTCTGCGTTTAAGGCTGTGTTTAACATAAGCCTAATGATATTCCCGAATACCCTTTTTAAGCCTCCAATTGTCCTAACAAGATTTCTAATACACTTAGTGATGTGTTTGGTTGTGAGTATTTCTTCTTCTTTTATTTTTTACAGATTTGTTACAGTGGTACTAAAAGTATTTTGTAATACTGTCTAAGCATTTTCATAAGAAAGGCTAGCATTCGTAAATCAAGCTTTATATAAGGAAAACACTGATACGTTGGAAGCAGGGATGTTGTTGTGATTCGCTTTGATTTGACTATATCATCATTATTTATTCATTTCATCATAACATCATTGTTTTAATACTATGTTGAAGCTTCTTTATTGAAGTTGACATTGTACATTCACTTCAGAGGGTCCCTGTATAAGTATTTTTCTTACTCTTTGTTTTCACCTTTCATTGAGATTGAAAAGGTGGGATTGACAAGGCAATAGGTTTTGCCATTTGGGGTTGAAGTGACAGACACATGCTTGAAACAGGTATTGGGTGATTGTCCCGTTTATGAATATGGGTATCCGAATTCTTGTTAGATCTACATTGAAATGTGAAAGATTGTATTTGCACTTACAAACTTCTATTTTAAAATATCTTAAAGATGAATGTGGAGGCAACAATGTGGAATGTGTTTATGATCCTCCGCCTTTCATAGCATATCACTCTTTTGTTCCTATAGCTGTATAGACCAATATTCTGATAAAGGATGACTTTCCTTTAGGTAGCATTTTCCTTTAACTGTTATCATCACTGGGTTCAAGCCCGGGTGGTGCCTGCTACACTACCTCGCCTTGCCGTCATTTCCACCCCCATAGATTCGTTCACTGCACTTTGTACGAGCCAAAAACTGCGTGTTGGTCCTGATATAGCTGAAAAATTGCTGAATGGATAACAAACTCCTACAATCATAAACACTAATTCATTTGATCGTAATCGTCATTATTGTGATACTCCTTCTATGCCATCCTTTTCTAAGAAAATATTATGAAACGCATTTCATAGAGTAACATGCACAATATAATGTACTAACCTTCTGTATTCACATACATAATCTTTAACCTTTCTCGTTAGGCATTGTACATTTCTTTAGATATTGATAGTGAAAAGTCAAAATTACGAAAGAAAAGTATTCTCTATCATAATTCAAATATTTGCTGCTGTTGTCTGAATAACAAGGAATACCAGGTGAGTAGTTTGGACATAAATAGATAGACAATATTAATTTTATTAAATCCTTCCTAGTTACATCAACTCTGGAAACAGAAGTAATAGTTTTCATCTAGGCCTCACCATATACAATAATGCAAATTAAATCCTATAGAGTGTATACACCAAACTCTCCTAGGTATCAAGGTTAGTAATACGGCTTTTGATAGGTCTAATTGTCCAATGTTTCAGACTCGTTAGTCATTTATCAGACATGTATGACAAACAAGTGCTATTGAATTTAGAGTGGTGTTCACGTTCAAGGATCATACTTATATTAATTGTTTATTTAGGAGTCCAATATAGGGATTATCTTGCTTTGAAATTACTCTAGAAGTCATTATAGTTGTCCCTGTCCTCCAAAGAACAAACTATTCTACATATCAATATATTTCAGTATCAGGTTACAGAACAAAAATGAATGGCCTTGTGGTTGTTCAGTTAAATTGGGCACACCTAGCTATAGCTTTCAGTATGAACTTTGATATCCGACTTCTCCATCTTGAACAGAAATCAGAGATGTGTAGATCTGTCTTCTCTCATTAACTTGAGGATACAAACTCACTTGACCTGTTGACTAGGATTGGGCGTATAACAAGTCATTAGGCCGTGGATGTTAAGCAACTTTATAAAATGAGGCATCCGCCCTCTTGCTTGATAACATAATCTTAATTGGTGTGTATGTACATGGTACAGACAAAGGGGGCATGAAACAATTGTTATTGTTTGGTGTGCACGAACTGTCAAGAGCTTTAGCCTGGACATAGGTGGACTGGGGCAATAACAATTGGTGTGTATGCCTGTGGTCTGTACTTGATTTATTCTTTGTCAATACCACTGGAAATACTGTTCTGAATATTCAACTGCTTTTGAGAGGCCAGGTAACAATAGTGAAGGTATAGAGGTTGAAGGTTGAAATGCTGATTAAAAGAGTGAAATAAGCCACTAACAGGTAGGATACAAATGCAATTAGACAGGTAGTTCAGTAGTGTTACACAAACTAATGACCGGAAGTCATTTAACGTTGTAGGCGGGGATGCTTAACTCCCAACTGTACCCTAATTGATTGCTACTTCTCAGAGTTACCATCTTGCACTTTCAGATTAGGAAAGGGAGGTTTTTCATGTATATTTCTTGAACAATGATTATCAGTATCAGTCTACAAAATGTAATAGCTTTGAAAGCCTCAATGGCCGTCTAAGGGATGGTTATTACACAATTTAATTTTGATTTCTGTCTTTGCGTAGTGCATCAACAAGTTTCCCATTATTTGATATCAATGGGGGAAAAAGGTGTCTTTGATCGAAAATTCCAGTCTTAATTTTAGTACTGGCACTATTTCTTGAACATTAGCTGCAAATAATTCTCAATATACTTCATTCTAAAAGACTATACAGATTTAATACAGTTTTCTGTTCTTCTGCTACTTTTGCTCTTTATTAAATTTAACAGGTGTATTATTTCAGCAAAAACATGGTCTTTTACATAGCAACTTTTCCGTTTATTAATTCTGCCAATACATAATGAAACTTATATGTTTTTGATGGATTTAACAGACTGTCTGGCTCTTATACAACAAGGCATGTACAATCGGTATGTAGATGAGTGTATAGTCTATGTACAACACTGCTTTTTTTTAAGTGGTTTCCAATTTTTAATATTCAAATGTAGGAGAACTTGAGACCATACAATCTACATAGTCAAACAGTTTGTCTGCTTGTAATTTGTACATCCAAAAGCACTTTCCAATTCTACCTAGCTTATAGACTTGAAAGTTTGCTTTAATTTGTCATGTTTAGTATCCATAAAGTCCATAAAGATTCCCATAAATAATACATTTTATTAAACTAAACTATCGTGAGGAGGGTTAGCAATAAACATTTTGTTCAAGAAAAAGATGTGAAGACAACCGCTTCAAATTCAACAAACATTTATATTTGTCCGATTGTCATGTAGAATGCACCATCAGGAAAATGAAAATTAGGTTTATTAAAAATTGTAATTGGCAGTAAATAGAATTCTAAAAAACATGATTAAAGGAAAACTCGCACATAAATTCATGAAGTGCTATATCTTGTGTAATTAAGTTGACTTAAGTATTCTAAAAACATTTCAAAAGTAAAAACATGAAAATGTTGTGTTCCTAGGGACTTATTCAGGAAAGGAATTATATTTTGGGAATTCCCTGAATACTGAGCTGCTCAGTACTCCCCTTGCTACGTCACAGCTATGGGAATTCCTTCTAAAGTTACTTTGAGATTCCCTGATAAATGAATAATCATACAAGGATATACATCTTAATTCATAATGAGTTGCAGTGGGCCACATATATAAAATTTGGGTTAGAGGGCACAGACCTTATTATAAATTCTACAGGGATGGGGATTCCCTTTTAAGGGAAGATGGGATTCCCCAATAACTCCCCTTGCTACGTCATGAATTAGGGGAATTCCCTTAGAAATGAAATAAAATACAAGTTTTTATAATTTCCTGTAATTGTATGTAAACTAGGAATCTTCCTTTAACTTTGCTCATATTGAAAGTCGATGTTGTGAACAAGATGCTGATTTGAATTCATTGAAAAATAACTATGTTTTAGCTATGTGCAAGCTTTCCTTTAAGAAAACCTTGATGTAGTCCATTCAAGGTATTGCATAGAAATAACTCATCTAGGTTACTAAAATGGCTCATGACCCCCTCGGTTCCAAACCTACCATATTATCATTATCATCTCTGTACTATTCATTGTAAATACGGGAAGATCAGAGCATTCTATAGACGACAAATAAGACATTATCAAATAAGTATGTCATCTATAGCCATAAATTATATCACGTGACATTAATTAATTAACCTACCCCAAAACAGCTGAATGGGCTCGATCATGAATTACAACTGACTTGCTGCTTGAAATAACTCATAAACATGTGACCAGTCTTGGGAAATGGTAACCAAGCAGATCTGGGATAAGTTTGCTCTTAATCCATTATTAAGGGATTTATTGACAAAAAAGCATTCATCATGCATTTCATCATTAAATGTTTTGACATTGGCAGAATTTTCCAGAGATTATTAATTTGAGCACAAAAACAATCTATTTTCAATGACAGTTGCATTATGGGTAATCTAGTAGGGAATGTCTTCTCGTCAAATATTTAAAAAGCAAGCAATGTAACCATGTTACCACGGCAACAGAAAAAGGAATCTTCAGATTGCATAGAACATATTTCTCAAGTATTAAAAAAAAAATATTTTCCATCTCAAAAGTGAAAACTGTTTGTTTAAAGAAGATCTATATGAAAAGTTATCTGTATTTTGAATAAATTCAATATCAAGGAAAAAATCATTTTTGGCTCCATATGACATAATTCAAAGAGCTGTTTTATGGAAGTTATGTGAGTAATTCAAATCAGGGGTGTTGGTGTTCAAGCAAAGTAGAGGAATTCAAATGTGCATATGTCAGCCTCTATTAGGAATATTTCAATGTGGTTTGCACCATTTGAAGGGGTACATTATGAATTTTGATTGATATCTTCCCCCTAAGGTTACCTTTTTCCACATTGGGTCACACATGCTAATAAAAGAGTTGTATGAAATGACCACTATAATGGTGCCATGTAACCCCACTTACCCTACAATGGCCCCAATGCCCTTTTCCATTCCTTATATACTTCTTACCCGCCCACGTCAAGCTGGATTCACCCTATCTAAAACAGGGAGGTAAGTTCCCAGCCAAGTTGCGACATAACAGAACCATTTTGCCACCATACTTTTTGGGTCAGTATGTTACTTAAAAAGTTCGCAGGCAACAGTTACATTATTGCTGGCGAGGTTGAAACCTCACTGAATCAGTACATTATTATAATGTTATTATTTGGTGAGGTTAAGACCAAACCACAACAAAACATTATGAGAACTTTCTGTTTGAGTCGAATAATGTAACCATTGAGTTGAAGAATGTATCGTCACAGCAGCAACGTAATTGGGAGTCATCAAAAGAACGTAACAAGAACCAATACAGAACCAGCCAGAATGTTGCTCCAACATTATAATAACGTCGCATTCTTGGCTGGGTAGTCTCCCCTCACCCTGAGCTGCTTGGAGCTGCTCAATAGGCTATTGTCCTGAGAACCACCACTAAGCAGTTGCTCAGAACGCTACCTAAGTTCTCCTACTTGGAACTCTCTGTGAGTGTAAAGCGTCATCAGCAGGAGGACAGGAGGCATTTCAGGCCTGACCACCAGCAGAGCCACTACTTGAACCTCACCCACCGCAACCCAGCCAGAAGCACCACCGCCACCACCGCCACGCCACCACCGTCATAACCACCACTTTCCCCGGTCACCACCACCAAAGACACCACCCACCTACACAGCCAGGACCTGATGAGTAATTGGAAAGGACACTTTATATAAGATACAGAAACTAGTGATAGTGATACGTGGGAGGCCTGAGCGCACCAACCACTGCAACGGGAGTGCCTCAGGGCACCAAGGCTTGAGCAACTACGAGCAACTCGTATAAGTAGGCCGCAGTCAGAGGAGCAACTCCTTTTCAGTCCCAGGCAAGGGTGAACGCACCTGCACTGTGCTTACGGCCGCCCAATCTCCACATAGAGCAAGAGAGAGGAGCTCAACGGCCACCAAGGGACTGCATATATATCATACACAAACATAACTGCCAGACTTTAATATAACTGCCTATTGGAGAGATCAACCAGCAGTTCATCTGAAATATTTTTTACCTGGCACGTTTTTCTCCCAGTCTCACAGCGGTTTTGTTCTCTAGGAAAAACATCGAAAAATGCAACTTAAAGGCATCGTCTTCTTTACTTTACTCATCATACTGGTGCTAGTCACACAAGGTAAGAACGATCTTGTTTTTGATTATTCAAACTTGCGTTACAAAACGATCAACTGTTAGGTTAATATAAAGGCAGGTTACTTGTTTCTTAGTTGGCTACATCCACCTTCTGTACAGCAAAATATATTTGTGAATATCCTCATTTTTAGAATTGGAAGGAGTTCACATTCCCTTTGCATTAGGAGAGATGGTATGGGAACATAAAACATACCGTGAGATAATGTTGGGCCGTAAAACACATTAATTTTGAAGTTGTACGAGGACAAAAAAACACTATGTGGAAAGGTGTGGGGACATTCAAACACATCGTTAGATGCTATGGTCATATGAAACAAAACACAAATTTATTTCTGCTGACTGCTCTCTAGCCAGCTACTTATAACCGGTGCAGCTAGCCCAAGCAATAACTCCAAACCTCATGTTTTTCTAGGTACAGTTTATACCTTTTATATGCTAAACTAACCTCGCCACTTCTCCAAGGAGAACCGCGCGAGGACCAAAGAGACTCGCATATCAGTTTGGGTTCGGTCAATTTTCTTTATTCAGGGAATTTGTACATGATTAAAAATAAAAAATAAAAACCTCAGTGTAAGTTTACAGTGTTCTACAAGTTTACTGCTGTGCCTCGTGTCGGCACATAGTACGATATAAAGTGTCGAGAATTGGATCTATGATTTGTAGAACTTTCAGTTGAAAAAGAGTCATATAAAAAGTAATTTTTTTGTTTCCGAATTTTTCACATTAGTAATCTGTTACTGTCAATGTTGTGAAAGAAAACATTTCGTTGTCAATACATGTTTTATTTATGTGGAGGGCCGCAGTGGTTATTTGAGACCCCTTGGGGGAGCAGTGAGTGTCCTTTTTGCATATATAAGATTTATATTTACTGGGAACATATGAGGATTGTCCGGGTCCCACTGAGGTACCCTGCCCCCTAGAGCACTCAGAATGTGCATAATTCATATATATCTATGTCCACTCTGTATGCAGACTCTGCTAGTGTACCAAGCATACTAAACGGTCCAGAAAACAGAGAGAGCAGGATGACTAACAGAAAGCCCCAAAGACAATATGAAACATTGTGAACTATTATTGTGAAACGTTCGGATATTGATAAGACTCATTTTTTCGCGATTGATATATTCATAGCTCATACAAGCAATTTCCTGTCTTGAGAATGACACTCAACATTGTGTTGATGTCATGTGACTCCCACGAAGATGGTAAAAATAGTTTTTCATATTCATAAACAAGGGGGCGTTCTTATGGGGCCTTGGGATTCACTCTTATATGCTAGGTAATGTTGGTTCCAAGGTGGCTATCCTATTATCATAATATCATATGAAGGGATAGGAGGGCCAACTCAGGAATATAAATTAAAGGATTTTAAGGACTTCTTATCTTAGTATATGTCTTTCTCAGCTTAGTACAAAGGGATAATGACATTGGGATCAAAATATCCAAGGATTTATGGTGAAATTTAAGATATGATGGTTGTCTTAAGATTACATTTCAATGCCCTACCGGTGCGTAGGTAAAATAATGTTTTGTTATCTTATTTATCCTAAATTGGACATGTTGCATTTAATACAATGACATGTTCACAACCATAGCATATGAGTTGAACTATGGGCTATTTCACAGAGGAGATGATAGAATAATAAGGATAATATACCTACATTCATACTACAGCAGATACTCAATTGTTCTGGAATGGTGATATTTTTATATAATAACAAGTGCCTTCGGCAAATTTGTCAAAAGACAGTTGAAAAAGAAATAAACTCTTCCCTTCAAATTTGTTAGATGTGATGACTACATTGAGATTGATGAATGAATTCTCTGATAGATCCATCCTCATAGGAATTGCTAGTCTACAGATATATATGTCTACATAGTGGTTACTCCACAGACATATGCCTGCACAGTGGCTACTGTACAGGCTAATACTGTTGCTGCCACCTAGTAGTATAGGAGCCAAATCAAAAAAATGACTTTTTTCGTTATTTTAAGTAACATTGTGAAAAAGTAGAAATATCAAAGTAAGTTTTCATACATGAGAAAAAGTGAAAGCCCATGGAGCCGGGAATGTAAAAGGAGAACAACTTTTGTTGTCATGGCGACATGGTTGCCATGGCAACCAAAAACATTTCGAAATTTCATCATTTTCACTACTTTTTCCCATGTTCTTTTTGTTATAATGACAATAATTAGGACAGGACTGATAAAACTATCATTAATTGAAAGCACAAGAATCCCCATTTTGTATTAATGGCAAAAAATTCCATTTGTTCCATTTGTTACTCTGCCTAGCAACCACGGAAATGATTACTAGCAGATTTTGATGGAGTAACTTGGAGTGGAGTGCACCTCAGCCAATCAGATTACTGCATTCTGTGGATGGCTAACATTCATTGTAACATAGTCCAACCTGCATATAATGTCTGCACAGTGGCTACTGTACAGACTAATACTAGTGCTGCCACCTAGCATATTTGGATGGAGTGCACCTCAGCCAATCAGATTGCAGCATTCTGTGGATGGTTAACATTCAGTTTAACATAGGCCAACCTGCATATAGATTTGATACTGACCTCTTGGAATTAAACAAAAAGATTTGGCCTTTATCTATCTAAATAAGAAATAATAAACCTAAACAAAAACTAGGAGAAGATTAGTGTTACACTGAATTATTTATCAACATCTTGGTGTGCTTATTTCATTCATAGATAGAAGGGGAAGTATGCCCAAAAATTGACTCATTCTAGCATGTGTTCAATGGAGGCAAATTTGGTAAGTTATTTGGGAGATTTGCACATGGCCCACTTTTGAATTCCAACAGTGTCTTCTATATAGTGAAAATAGCTATACATTAAATCAAACAGACATGAGCTAAGTTGTTTGTCTGCTATTACACCAGTCTAAATGACTCATGGAAAAACCTCCAAAATATACTAAAAGATTCTGAATGGGTACCTTTGACAAATGAACAATTGAATAAAAATTGAAAGTTGTGGCAAATTGAATTATGCTAAATGCACCCCCTCCCTAGGCTGTTACCATAATTGCCCAACCCCAGCCTACTGACTGACTCTCTATTACCCAAGGGACAAAAACAAGTCATGTTATGTAAGGTAAGGTACAAAGTGAATTTTCTCCCCCTGTACAACCAAGTGGTCTACTGTTGACCTTCATCTCACAATGAGTCCTAAATGGGCCTTGATGGGAAAAACCTCTTGCCCTCTATCTAAAGCAGCACCATAGAGAGTTTTTCATTTACCCCAGGGTTCTTGTAAGCTTGTAAGTTAACTAAGTTAACCAAGTTAATTGAGAAGTGTCTCGACACAGCAGCTGGCGCGAATGAATTTTTAAATTCTACTTTGGCATGGTATAGAAGGTAGTGTTCTACCTTATCACCTGCTGCATGTATTATTCATGTATACTTCTTGGCTCTTTACAACCTTTGGTCCTCCTAATCCTCAATAGGCAAAACATGTTGACTAAAATTACTTCCGAAAAAGCTAAACAGTCTGTCAATAAGAGAAGAAGCTATACTATTCGTAGTTTCTTTCTTCTTCTTCTTTTAAATCAGCATAAGCTTCTTGCATGTTGTCAGAAAAAAAGGAGAATCAAATATGAACTTTTTCATTTGAGTAGGTAGACTAGACCTCTAACATTTCTCCTTAACCTTTTCTGAGTCCATATCCTGAATCAGAGCCAACCCTAAGACCATAGAGTAAACGAGTTAAAAGGCGTTTCATATGATGCCTCATACATGTAGGAGTATAAAACTGTGAAATATAAATTTGTGTGAGTTACTTCTTGTTCTTGTACCATTCGTATAACACTGAAAACACAAGGTCGTCAGAGAGCCACTGCAAGGTTGTCAAAGGGTTGTCACAGGTCACTTTTGGGCTCTCATAGGTGACTTTTGGGTCATCACAGGGCTCATTTCAGGCCATCGATGCTGTGTGACTACCTTGTGACAATCCTTTGACAACTTTGGGGTGGTCAGAGGGTTGTCATTGTGAATTTTGAGGCTGTATGACAACCCAAAGGTAGTCATTTTCTCCCGACTGCTTTAGGCCAAAAAGGTCGTCAGAGAAGCAAAAATGAAGAATGGGTTGTCATAGGGTTGTCATAGGGTTGTCACAGAAGTCAAAAGTCCTGCCTGACTACCCTAGGGTTGTAGGTGAATGGTGCCTAAAGTGACAGCCCAGGGTTGTCATGGCCTCTGTCTATATCAACCCAGTGCTGTAAGTGAATGGTGTCAGAACCATACAACTCATAGGCCTCCTATGTGTTATGGCCACACTTATAACTATTAATAACATAATAGGATGCCATTATAATGACTGTGATATCTACAATATAAAAATATTCATAAATAAGATTTTTTGTCTAACAGACACAGACACAGCCTGTGACAACCTTGGGTTGTCGTTTTTGGCACCACTTTTGACAACTCTGTGTTTTCAGTGTAGTGAAGGTGAACATTATTTTCCCACATTTTATAAACAATGCTGATCTTCCTGTTGACTCAAAATAGACATCAATAACACTATTTAATCACAAATTGTGAAATAAGGATCATGATTATAAGAACGGCGATGCCTGAAAGCATCAGGCGAAAGTCTGAGGTCAACCCAAAACTTATTTCCCTGTTAACAAAGGGTCACTCAGAAAGGCACCAACAGAAAATTAATCATTAATACCTCTATCAAAATAGAAGAGGCATTGCAACACACAGGAGGGTGAACAGCACCCTCAGCCCTGTGGTCAGTGTGGTGGGTCAGAGGTATCTCTCTTGATGACCCTTACTTTGCAGGCTATCCTTAGGAAATTGGCAAGCTCAGCTGTTTATTGAGTGGCTTACTGGTCGTTGTGGGAGGTGGGCCTAAACAAGCTAAGCCCTGAGACCCAACCTGCTGGAGGATGGCACTCGGTCCCTGGAGTAAATCACCCACCTCCATCAGCCAGGTGTGGAAAAGGCACATTGACTATGGGGGCAAAGTGTCCTACAGCGCTATAGAAGGGGAGAAGGACAGTCTCATACTGAAGGTCTACATACTCTGCTCTCTGTTGTGTGTGTGTATGTGTGTATGTGTGTGTGTGTGTGTGTGTGTGTGTGATTGTTTGGGGTGTGTGTGTGTGTGTGTGTGTGTGTGCGTGTGCGTGTGCGTGTGTGTGTGTGAGTGTGTGTGTGTGTGTTCTTTTTGGTGGAAATTAGAGAGATATAAGATAGGCCTTAATAGCGTCAGGTCAGTCACTATTTATGAATAGGTTTATAAGAAATTCTAAAAAAGAAAATAAGAAGGAAAAATAGGGTTGCGGGGCCACAACACCCAATTTTCTGACCAATTTTAAAACAAAATTTCAACAAAACTGAATAATAATATCATTTTTCATGCCTGAAAAGTAAACTTGTTATTCTCGTATTCACTTTGACTTGCGCTGCCACCCAACCCTTTCCCATGGGTGTTGTGTTTGGTTGACCAGTGAACGGCAGCCAAACGAACATTCAGTTTTAAGCTAGGTAGACACTACTGTATTAACAATGCTTTTTTCCTTGAGTGAGCTAAGGGTCTCATGAACCTCATCAGGTTCTAAAAAGTTCAGGTCTTTAGACCGAAAACATTCTGAGATGCAATCCCTTGGATTTCTTGGAATCTCTTCAATTTAGCTAATACCCTCTTACGCTTAGAACCACTCCCACTCTTGGAATCTGCATAGCGATCCAAAGAATAATTGGTAAAACTGTATCTGCTAGAAGCTGTAACATCCTTTATCCACCTTTATGGAACCGTTCCGAACACTACTTTCCAAACCCTAGTGAACTAATGCTATCCATTACATCTAACCGAGATCATTTCTGATTAGAACGCCCCCATAGAATAGGACCAAAGCTTGGGGTGGAAAGGTGAGTTCCTTTCACATAGTAAATGGACAACTGGGCTGAAAATTATGGACAGCTCTTTTCCATTATGACAGAACTCATTTTCTATTTTCTAGAAATGAGAAACGAGATATTGATCAATACTGGTGGGTGTTCCAATGTGAACCTATGATTCAGCCTCAGATCCTTAGATATTCTGGTTCCAGAGTGGCCATCTTTGTGTTATTAATATTGTATCCTAAAATGGGATAAACTAGATGTTTAGAGTACTTTTTAGCTTAGTGAAAATGTGTCTTAAGGCCGTATTCCATATACTGAATATATGCTGCCGATGGGCTGCTGATATAATATCGCAAGTATTGGCAGAAAAAGTTAACAACATGTTGGTAAATTTTTCCTGTTTATTTTGTACTAGTTGCTTATGTTCCACTTTCAGCAGCCAATATTCCACTTTTGGCAGCTGAAAGTGTGCCGAAAGTTGATGGTCCTGATATAGAATGTTGCCATAGAAATGCTCAATATAAGTGGCACATACTGTATGTGGAATACGGCCTTTAGCTTTGTGCAAATATAGGATGAAATCGGCACCATAATATCGTACAATTAAAGTTTGGTGAAATTTAAGATTAGGATGATTGTCTTAAGATTACATCTGAAGGGTTGTATGTAACTTGCTCAACTTGCAAGCTTTGTGTTCATAAAAACCTAAAACCAACCTGGCCATCAATCGTTTCCAATCTAACTTCAACTTGCCAATGCAAATATGACTCAGTTTGTAAACGGAATTAATTCAACAACCCCTTTTATGAAAACCACAATGGATATTGGTTTGACCTTAAGACAGTTCCAACAGATAATTTCATTGGATTGAGCACTTGTTTCTGCGGCTTGCTCTGCTGCTCCTCCTACTCCCAACCTGCTGCTAGTCTCTGAGCGATTCCCGCGGGGAGCCCCGGTGAGCTGCTCGCCCCTTATCCCGGCCTCTGACCATGAGCTGCTCTTCCGATAACACCTGCGGCGACTCACAGCTTATAGGAGCTGCTCCCTTACCTTAAGGTAACTCCCACCCGCGCGCAGTCGCATATTTCCAGAAGGCTCACAGTTACCAAAACGCGGTAGAATATAGCTGCAAATCAAACCGCAAAGGGATAGGTGTGTAGTGGGGATATATGTAACCGCGGAGGGATATGTTGCGTTAATGGGTTAAAAAAAAATCTTTTAGGTTGGGGCAAAATTGAAAACATTTGCGGAGTACCCCGGTGGCGGCGGGGCTAAGTGTTTCCCTAGAGAGACCACTTAAGGGGTGTAGGTAGCGTCTCCGGCGTAATTGATCTATCCCAGCCAATCAGCTGCTCGGAAATTGACACGTCACGCACTACTTTCTGAGTGATTCGCCTTTGCGTTGGCGTAAGGTAAGAGGGTGTCAGACAGGAGGGTACAGGTCTCATAGCCCTAAGCAAATTACAGTTATTTTCCCCCTACTTCTTCTCTGGGAGAAATCTAATTCTATCAACTTCCGAATAAAAATATATCACTGTAGATGGTGTACTTGATACTGTAAATGGGTGGCAAGAAAACATTGACATTCCTATAATGAGGAACACTGTTTGTTCTTGTCTTTGGAGGGAGATAGTTAGACAGGTAGTTCTTTATCAAGTAGTACTTTAAAGCGACCAGCTCGGTGTCGGGATGTAAATGGGTTTTTGTATATGACAACATACACGTTAAACAAGCATGTCAGTCGTTTTAAGGTTCAAAAGGAAATTCAGATGAACTGTGGTAGTAAGTGTAATCATTATATACATAGATATCCTGAAAAAAACACATAAACCGGTTAAGATATATATATTATAGGGATATTATTCTCCTACCCAGACACATTAATTTATTTTAGCTTACTCATCCTGGTCATTGTACAAAACGTCTCTTGCATATATTCGATATAACTTTCTATTTGTTATTCATACTGGTTTTATGAATATATGAATATAACTTCCCTCTGTGCTGACGTGTGGAACAACTAATGGAGCAAGTTACATGAGAACAAAACATGTAATTTTAATCCTGGCATATTCATCAATTTGACTAAATTTTAGGAAATCTTCATACGTGTTCCTCTTTATTATTTGAAAAGCTAAAGATAAATTGATTTATCAAGATGAGTTGAAGTTGCATGTATAACCTCCCTATTAAGTGATATGCTATCCTCCAGATTTATAACAGTCCAGTGAAGAAAATTCTTCATTAATCTTAACCGAGCACCATAAGCCAGATTAGTTGCTTGTGACCAAACAATAATGTGGAAGTAATTGGTTCATTAAATTGATTGCATGTTTGGAATGATATTGTGTGTGCCGAAGGCTTGAAAGAAAAGAATGAATGAGCAATCGTTTTATATGAAAAACTGCAGACAAAGTTCCTTTATAGGCAACAAATTAGATAATATATCTTATGTAAGAGTGTGGGGACGTGGCTTCTGGTACAATCCTTTGGCAGGACCACAATCTAAAAATTTTTTTAAACTAATTATGGATACATTCATATTAGTTTGAAATAATTTATTTCAATCAATATATCTTATGTAAACCAGTTGTTTTTGTTGATATATGACATAGTGGGAATATCATTATTCCCTTGAGCAATATTTTATAACGATGTCTTTCTCAATTACTCTGACTAGATCCCAGGAGGGATACAGTAATCTAAACAATTCAATGGATAATACAAAGCTAGAAGATAAATCATCAGGCGTGATCATCGTTCAAATTGTCGTTATAAGCTCATGTAACAATAATGTTCATTTTCACAAGAAGGCTCGAGATATAATTGAGAGGTGAATATCTGACAAATTCCGAAAGCTTCAGCACATTATATAGATCTTGTGAATACAGAGTCGAAGCTATGACTATGGATAAGTATTAAATCTAAGATTTATTAGTACACTTGTATAAGGGGCACCCATCGATATGAGTCCACACTATAGCCATTATCAATCAAATCTTAAAGTTATGATGCTTGTAGAACTTACTTTCTCTGTTTACTTGATTTGGCATTCAGCCCTTTTGTAAGAGATTTTGATTTAAAAAAACAAAATTTTTGATAATTCACGACGCTATGTCCATGACGTCACACCCTCTTAAATTGGGATGGGCGCCATATTGGTGATCAATTTAAATCTGCTATTATTTACAATTCTAAAGCATCAATTAAGTAGATTTTTGTCTATGTGATCAATTTAAACTCATTAAATCGTGATAAGATATTATTATCTTGAAATTGTAAACATATCTAGTAGTCATGTAGGTGTGGTGACCATGTGGTGATCACCAAAATCTGGTCGCGTGACCCTGTCTGCACAAGGTCTATAAGCAATCCCTATAAGTAATATGTGAAAGGTGAAAGTCCTCATTTTCATCATTTTTAACCTTCTGATTTTTCTAAACATTTCCGTTCGTTGCTCAGATATATGTTCACAAGAACGCTAACAAGATAATGTATAACGGAAGACCACAAATTTATCCTAAAACTGGTTTGCATGCTCTTTAAATAATCTGATCACTCACAATCATGTCATGATGCAGCAACTTTACAACTGACAAAGAGAGGTACAAGTTTTTGCCTAGGGACAAATGCAAAATTGAAGTGAGGTGATTTATTGCCAAATGTCCTGAGTGGTTCTTTGACAGAAGTGTTTTTTTTTCAAATTGTCATGGATAATACATGGTAAAAGAGGGAGGTGAAAATTGAATAGGATATCAAGGACACCTGGAAATGAATGATTCTCTGAGGTAACAGTCAGAGAAACAGAAATAACTTGAAAATCAGGCAGAAAGTGTACCTTGGTTTAGGGTTCTTGGCTGAATTTCTAAAATAGTCTTGGTACTCTAATATAAGGTCATTTTTCTCATTATGAATTGTTGAAATTTAACCCTTTAGACCTCATACCATTTGAGCTGTAAAGGCCATATTCCATTTTGCAGTAGGTAGCATTTGCGGTTGCTTTCTTTTAGGTACCACGAGTAGTTTGTCATTCAGATATCAAAATATTGGTATCCCAAACCACAAGCAATCCATAAAAACCTGATATAAAATTATTTGTGCCAGCAAGTAGCACAAGCAAGCAATGCAAGCAAGTACTGCAAGTACCATTATTCCATCTTGTGGTACCCTGCCACAAGTAAGTTTGTGTCAGTTTGCTTGTGTCTTTTCATGGTACTGCAAGTAAATACCATCTAGTGGAATATAGTCTTTACTGGTTAGGCCAATCAGGTATGTTGTGATTAGTGTACAATGATAAATGACTGGGTCTGTCCCATGAGTTATGAATGGCGTTTTGAGAAACAGAAATTTTGTTAGGTGAAAATCTAATTAGCGAAAGACGGAGTAAGTGAGAGAGTGATGGATGTTTTATGCTGTACTGACAACCAGGGTCATTTTCACAGCAAAAACAGGTTGGGACAAATTCTGTCTGTGGCGATCATATCTATGAGATGATGGTGACAGGACAAGCAAACAGCAGGGGATCAAAACCTGGAAATCATTTTGCTGTACCCCATTCCTAATGAAAGACGGAAATGCTCATCACAAGACACTAACCATAAGCAAGCTTTCAGCAGCTGTTTTTTGAAAATGCTCTTTTGAAATAACAACAAAAAAATGGTTAATAAAATGATTTGGACAATCACATTGTTAGAGTATACTATTTCAGAAAGGGAAATGAGCTCCATAAAGGTCTAATAGAAAATGGAGGGTGTGAGTACAAGACGTTGTTAAAAGCAGGATGCGTTATGCACAGAAATTGTGTTTCTCCAAATTCAAAAGAACCGATCACAAAATAGAATTTAATAACTAAAAGGGTTTAATTTGAAGCTCTCTTTAATGATGATCGTAATTGAGGTACTTTGTGTAAGGCATTAAAAAGTGTAGAATTGCCAGTCTTTTGACCTCTTGTTCAAATCCCTCGGAAAACGCTATAATGTTTTCCTTTGAAATTGTGGAAGTACTGTTTTTTTCTAATTCCTCCCATTCCCAATGCAAACTACAAGCCTGTGGCCCTTGGTCCTTATGAATATAGTATTAAAGAGAACTATTGGACATGATTTTAGGCCTATTCATGAACTAAACTCAAGTATTTGCTTTTATCTTGGAATATGTTTTACTGAACAAACCCTCAAAAAGATGTCTATCATTATATCATTTACAATCAACCTTTAAACATTAGTATGACAAACATGTATTTGGTAATAAGTCCTAAATTAATTCTTTTTTCCGGAAAACCAGTTTTCCTTACATCTTCCCATGGTTAACATGGTACGCGTATATATACAGTTGCTTTAAATACCATTATGAAGGGCTTGAAAAGTCCTCCTCTCTTTCAGAATGTACACACGTTTGTTTTTTTAAGGGCTGTTAGGGTCAAAACAGTAGGTTAGTGTATCTTGCAAATATAGCTGCTTAGTTTCTGAGCAAATTAAATTCTTGATTACTATAACCGGACGTTATGGAAGAATGGTTTTCGCTGACACACGTGGCATGATTACATGTTCCGCATGAGTGGTCCCAACAATCTTCACTCAAATAAATGTCATTGGTGTATTTTAAGTATTACATTCACA
The DNA here is from genome assembly GCA_936440205.1 of Lepidonotus clava. Taxonomy (NCBI): domain Eukaryota; kingdom Metazoa; phylum Annelida; class Polychaeta; order Phyllodocida; family Polynoidae; genus Lepidonotus; species Lepidonotus clava. The sequence goes on from OW387135.1 coordinate 19,426,327, forward strand.
CCAATTAGGAATCAGATGTGAATGACCTTGATCTATGTGCACAAATAATGAAAAAAAAAGACATTAATGAGAGAAAATGAAAATAAATGAAAGCCCACAAAGGTTGAGACTTGGTGAAAAAAGATGTATTCTTTCATAAAAACTAGTTTCCTTGGGTAATTAACAGTTTGCTCTTTCTATATTGGAAAATGATTATCTTGTTCTACAAACATCATCATACACACTTAAAGGAGAGCGAGTGCAATGAATGTCACAAAAATTACAAAGTGTAGCCAACAGAACATAGAAATACATTCTCTTAAATTAGTATTACTACAGGTTATGCATTCCCAAATAATACCTTGTGCACTCCCCAATATTATGATTAAATCTAATTTAAAATACACTTTAATTATCTTAAACAACTTTTGCCAGTTTAATTCATAGTTTTGTGTGTTGCATACTACTGGATCATGAGTAATAGATAATGTTAGCCTAAACAGACATTTAAGATTGTTGGTAAAGTAATGGCTCAAGGCATCTGGCTTACAGTGCAAGGGCAGGCCTGAAGGCAGTAGTCGTTTTATCCATAGGAAGGCCTTGAGACATTTGGAGGTGCGAAAGGTTAAAGAGCCGATTACACATTCCTATCAACTCGTGACGTTTTATACTGTATCCTGCTCTTTGCCCTTAAGGGCCTATTACACTACACGACATGAGCTGCGATAATTATGATGATGTCGTAGAGAAATGACACATATTAGAGATACAATTCTTTGTGATATATATGTAACATGTTCAAAATTGCCAAATTTTTATAATAATATGGCCGCTTCATGCTAATGTATCTGTAGTATAAACATACTGTGTCGATATCGCAGCTCAAGTCGTGTAGTATAATAGGGCCTTTAGTCATGTCACTTGAAAGGCAAAAGTGACGTCAGCGGGGTAATACGTAGGTATGTGGTACATAGCAACTCAAAAAGGAACAAGAGAATTGTAATGACACCAGTTGACAATGATAGGTCCATACAATGTCATTAAATAATTGATCCCTGGCTGTTCCTGTTTGTTGCAGTATGTAAGATTCTCTGTATTAGCAGGGGCAGATCAGCCGCACCTTTTGGTGGACCTCAACCAGTGACGAGAGGAAGAATGACATTGTGTGCATATGCACGTACATCTATATATAGTGTTTTAGTATGTAGCCTATTATGATGACCAAAATCACCATAATTCAAAGTAATTGGGGCTAATTGGTCAATTGGCTATAATTCACTGAAGTGAGACCTGTACCCTCGGCCCACTCAACTACCTCTTTAATTGTACCTGAACAAAAACCCCTTTGACCTGCCTTACCTAGTCAGTCTGAATTGAGTCAACCTTACTGGGCCTATTTGAAAAGCAGCGTATTCCTGCTGGTATTGATACGAATATCATTTACGCCCAATGATAAGTCACACAGAATCAAGATACAGTCTCAATCCTTTAATTGATCTATAAGGTACAATCAGTTTCAGCAGAGTTACAATCAGCGAAGGTGACAACCAAGCAAGATGACACGAAGTTAAGTGAAGCCTAGCTCCTGTGACTTAGAGTCCTCAGAGTCGGGAGGCATCAGCTGCATGAGTTAGGTATTGCCAAAACTTGGTATTCTTGTTTAGGTGTTTTTCTGTTGTGTGGGGGACCAGTCCCGACACAAAACACTGTCTTCACTGACTTTTATCAACTCAGAATAAATACTTTATGTTCTGTATGTGTTCTGTCTTGTTTAATTAAATGTTTTACGTGCCAGTTCTTGTCGAGCCTCTTTGATGCGGTCCCATAATTAAGTTTGGGTGAATTTCTTTCTTCCCTTGAACTGATGAAGTTAAGTAGTTCTAAGTGTTCCACAGAACTCTCATGTATCCAGCCACACAGGCGGAGGCAGGCCTCTCAGATTAATCTCAGACTAAAGAGGATTCTCAGTTTCACTATCAGGGGTCATAATATCAAGGAAATCAATTTGCCTTGTCGCATACAAAGGGATTTGATTCACTTAATTGATCTTTACTAGGATAATATATTCGACATTAAAGGAACGTATTTTATGATATACAAGTCATACTTATGTGACGTTCGTCGGTAGGTCGGGGTTTCCGATTCCTACAGCAGAGGGACGTGGGAATTGTTTCGGATCTCGGACGGACGGAGAATCCGGGCAAGGAACCGAGATGTGATGTTTTGGAGTCGTGCCCTGCGCACGAGGGGGGTTGAGCGAGTCAGTCGGGAATCGGTGCTCGTCGACGGGCAGAGGACTGCGGGGGAGGGAAAATATGGTAGGGGTAGGGGGGAGCCGTGGGTTTTATCTCTCTCTCTCTAATGCCGGTGTTCGCTCTTACGGACGGTCCACCCGGGGTTTCGGTCCACGGGGATGCCGGGCCGACGGTCGCCTATTGTTTGGTAGCGTGGGGCCGAGCCAGTCGCGCCGTCGTTCCCCTGGATTCCGGGTATCCGTTCCTGGTTTCGGGCCCTCGTGCCATTCCGGGCCTGCGTTTCCGGGACTCCATCCGGGCCAGTTTCAAGCCTTCGTGCCCTGCTTCGGTCCTTCGGTCCTTCGTTCCTTACTTTCGTTCCTCGGGCCTTCGGGCCCCCGTCCTAAGTTTTCGCCTAATTCTCTCGAACTTCTACTCTTTTACCCAAACTTCTAGTTAATTAACTCGTATCGGCTCATCTCAGCGGTTGTTTAAGGGAAGAAGACACGTGTAGACACAAGGAGAACTGTGAAAGAACTCGTTTATTCGGGCCTCACCGCCCCTTTTTATACTCTAGTGGTCAGCCCTGATTGGCTGGTTTTGGTCACGTGGTTACAATTGACGTCACTTCCGGTTTACATTATCTGATGAATATACATTCATCACACTTAGATGCCACTACATAGTTTTTCTATGGCTGCTAACAGAACCAGTTTCCGTGAAACTATCTGGGGATCCCCCCACCCATTCTGTCCTGGCCTCCTTGGGGCGTCAGTTTGCAAGTTTGATAATTTTGAATTTGAGTCCGAAATTATTGTCACCTCTCAAAACATTGCCTAAATCAGGAATATTTAAAACCTATTTACTAATAATTGAAATACGACGTTGACTGACAAGGCGGTCTTGTCAGAAAATTATATTTCTAGGGAAAATAGTTTGATTCTACTCACCCTTTTGGCAGATCAAGAGCTACACCTTAGAGAATAAACTATAAATATTATTATATAACCTTTCGTATGAATATCCATCGTGAAGTCCATATTTTACCATGCAGAAAATCTGCGAATTTAATACAATAACCACATTTAGTGACATTAGAAACAACATTTTCCTTCAGGCAGTTCCTTGTTTTCAAAACAATTTGGAAGAACCACAAATTCACTAATGCCATTGACCCAAACCACTGATGGTCTAGCTATCTGACAACACTTCATTAAGTCTCAGCCATGGCTAAATGTAGGAGCCGCTGGATAAACACCTCCCATGGATCTTATTAAACAGGGCTAAGCTTTTACAGCCCCCTGTGACGCTATCCTGTGGGCGTGATTAGGAGCTAATTATGACATAGGATTTAGCTACAGGTGGAGTGGCTTCAGAGAGATGGCATGCTGAGGCTAGGGGTATGGTGACATGATATAGGGTTGGTGGTATGTAGTATGATTTAAGTGGATGTTTTTGGATATAGAGAAAACAACCATGTTATGGTGGTAGATATCATTATTATGCAGTCAGGTCCTGCACTAGTAAATTAAATAGACACATGCATGTGAACATATACATGCATTATTATGCATAATTATAATATTATATTGTAGAGCCACGAGTCGGCCGATGGTATATTGTTTAATCCTGTGTATTAACCCTTTAGACCCCAATCCGGCCACGGCCACCTGAGGGTGTACTCCCCGATCCAGCCGTGGCTGCCCGGAAAAACGACCATTTTTCCATAATTTTCCATATTTTCCCAAAGGGGAACAGTTTAAATAGTGTTTAGCGTACAGGAATGGCAAATATATCGTTTAAAAGCTGGCTTAATTCCCCAGTCCATGCTTCAAACTAGATTTCAATAATTTTAATATTTAAGGCTGTGTAAACCTTTGAATGTTCTCATTTATAACAAATTTAAGGAATTTCTGAGGGAAACCCGGGGAAATCCCGGGGAAATCCAGCATTTCATCCTAGTAATAGCTGGGGTCTAAAGGGTTAAACAAACCGATGTAATCTTTCACACACAATTTCTTTATCTCGTTGCTACAAAGAGAATCCTTTGAATGAGTAGTATATAGAGATGGAAATTTGGCCAGTGGTTGTGAAGTATACAAGACAAGCACTAGTCCAAATTCCAATTTCTATATACTACTCATACAACGGAATTATCGCAGCGATATTTTTAAAGCCTGTAGAGAGGGGGTTTCCTAGAATTCTTCAATACTAGATCACTATTTTCCTTTGAAAAATATCTCAAATTGTATACCTTCCCATTTCAGACGGGAGATCATTTAACAGAAATCAATTAGAACGAAATGACTGCAAAGTATTTTCCAAAATATAAAATAATCTCTTGTATCAAAAAAAAAATATGGTAAAATTATATTCTAGGCTCAGAAAGCATGCTGCTCCACGTATCTTCATGGAATTATCATGGAAATGTGTAGCAAACTAGATTTCAATAATTTTAATATTTAAGGCTGTGTAAACCTTTGAATGTTCTCATTTATAACAAATTTAAGGAATTTCTGAGGGAAACCCGGGGAAATCCCGGGGAAATCCAGCATTTCATCCTAGTAATAGCTGGGGTCTAAAGGGTTAAACAAACCGATGTAATCTTTCACACACAATTTCTTTATCTCGTTGCTACAAAGAGAATCCTTTGAATGAGTAGTATATAGAGATGGAAATTTGGCCAGTGGTTGTGAAGTATACAAGACAAGCACTAGTCCAAATTCCAATTTCTATATACTACTCATACAACGGAATTATCGCAGCGATATTTTTAAAGCCTGTAGAGAGGGGGTTTCCTAGAATTCTTCAATACTAGATCACTATTTTCCTTTGAAAAATATCTCAAATTGTATACCTTCCCATTTCAGACGGGAGATCATTTAACAGAAATCAATTAGAACGAAATGACTGCAAAGTATTTTCCAAAATATAAAATAATCTCTTGTATCAAAAAAAAAATATGGTAAAATTATATTCTAGGCTCAGAAAGCATGCTGCTCCACGTATCTTCATGGAATTATCATGGAAATGTGTAGCAAAAAGAAAACATTCTTCCTGGACTAGTAAGTCCTCTTTGGGGATAATACCCACTATCCGGAGGTTAAGCTGCTTTGCCCGGATTTTAAATACAGTTAGTGTATAATTACTGTAATCAATTGATTTATAGTTTACTTTAATTCCATTGATATCCAGGCAAAAGGAATCAGATCCACAAGCGATACGCCCACTGAAATCAATATAGTATCATAATAAGAGCAAAGGGATATTTAATTTAGAGACGTATCCTCTTCTAAATGATCTCTTTGTCTGCTATGTCTGCTCTAGAACTTTATTCTATATATTAGACTATGCCCATATTCCCACAACATTTACTAGACTTGGACAAACATTGATTTTGATTAGGCTCTATAATAGGATTATCTAAATATTTCATTTTGATTATGTGTAGTATATGTAGAGTGATATATAATGCACCTAGAAATTCAGAGGCAATATGTTCCAATAAATAAAAAAAATATATGTAATATACAATGATATAATACTTTGTAAAAGACATTTTTCTATGTTCAAGAGCATTCATGAACATTAGTTTCTGGACGTACTTTGCATTAGGTTCATTAGGTCATTTACCACCCTACCAAGTATTAATATTCAAAAACTACCAAAATATTTTCACAAATCATTGTGAAAGTTTGCTGGTCCCCCGCTTGTGCCTTTACAACACCTCTGTTCCTCACCCAGAGTCACAATCTCAAGGCCAATGTATATGTATCACAAACTCCAAGGAAGAACTTGTATATCTTTAAGATTGGATTTAATAAAGAAATAAGAAAAAAAAAGTAGCTGCCTCCTACTTTAAGAGAGCAATCAAATCTGAGACCAATCCGGTCAGGAGGGGAATTCCCAGTTAACAGCACATTGCAGGTGTAGATAACATATAGATAACGTCTCATCCTGTGATAAGAGCCCAGGGTGATGCCCTGCAGGGTGAAAGGAAACAGGGATTAAGGTCAATCCTTTGTTGAACCGGGGGCTCATGGTTGCCCCATATAATCCCATCACCTGCTGGGTTATAGGCTTCCAACCCACGCACCTTACAACTGCCTCCTACCATACCTCTGCTGAAGCAATAGACCTTTTTTCATGTGATCACAATAGCCACGTGGTTATACACGAAATCTATTGAGTCCCTCCCTTAAGCCCAGTTTACTCAGCCCGACATCCATACTTGTGTTAATACTTCTCCCTACCACGGATAGCATATTTTCATGTTTTCTCCCTGCAGACTATTCTAAATCATGGTGCATCCTGGAAAATATGTTAACAAACCACAATGCTTTACTATAGGAAATTTAATTAATTGTGGCATAATTTGTGATTTGACATATTGGAAAACTCTTTTTGACCATTTTTCCTCATTTTGTAGCTGTATAGTTATATTTGTTATTTTTCAATATGGTTAAAAAATGCATTCATTATGAGTAGATATAGGCCTATAGCAAGAACCTGCATATTTTCCATAGATTATCCTGTGTTTTTGTCAACAAAATTCAGTCAAATTAACCTGCTGGTGTCTTAAATACTGCAAATCGCCTATCCACGGTAAGAAGAGCTCCATTAGTTACTGGGGATATCCATGGCAGAGTTCTAGAAGATATAACGTTTACAAACTCTAGATAAGAAAATATACTGTTTGAAATGGTGTCGGGGCTATTCTAAGACTGTCGCGACACTGAGGGCAGCTGTCTGGACTATCCCAAAGTTTAGGATAACCATTATCATAAGCGTTTTGATGGCTTATGTAAACCTTGCTTTAGATAAGAAGGCTTTGCCAGTTCGGATTTAGAAATACATAGTTGCCTAATGAATACAGATGCAGACAATTTTTCACGCATGTTTCCTCATGAATTCTATTGCACAGGAAGAGGAATACTCTGAGGTAAAAGAACTTTGGTTAATTAATCTAATCTCTTTTGGGTAAACATTAATAAACAGGAATACTAATCTAAATTACTGTCAAGCTATGGCTATCACTGATAATAGGCTTAAAATGCATTGCCATGATAAATATTATTGGACCTGAGCCCAGCGCCACATGCAAGCAGGGGCAGGTAGAGAAGGCTAATCACTTCTGTCATGATATCCCTAATTCCGCGGCTCTTGTTATAATATGAATCATATTATTTTACATACCATTTTCCAGTAATAATGACATACCGTATCTAGATTTTGATGTTGATATCATTATGGAAAGAAATTCAAATCCCAACCACGGATAGCCTATTTCTTGAGTTCTACCTGCAGGTTAACCTAAATCAGGATGCATGCTGGGAAATATGTCGACAAACTAGAGGGCTTAAGTATAGAGATTTTTACTAATCAAGGAATTATTTGTGGTTTGAAATTGTAGATTTCAATATCAGCTATTTTCTCATTTGATATTTGTATATCTTTATCATTTTCTGAGTTGGTTTAAAAATACATTGATTTCACATAGAGATATGGCAAACATTTGTATATTCTCTATAGATTTCCATGGGTTTTTGTCGACAAAATTAGCCAAAATTAACCTGCAGGTGCTTAAAATACTGAAATTCAGCTATCCATGTTAGGGAGAATTGCAAAAAGTAAAATATTGCTGGTTGGCTATCAGTATGTGCATCATCATCTTCACAACGTCTATAGGCTCAAGCTGGGGTGGAGGCAGAATACCTGATACAGGTTCTCATTAATTAAGCGCCATAGCGTGTCAATCAGCATTGAGAATGAGGAGGGATGAGACATGGCTGACACATGTCTGTATGCTTAAATTGATTCTAGGTGTTCAAACAAATCTGCCCTCTACTCGATATGATTATGATAAACCTTGACAAAGTACATAAAGCTACAGAAGATAAAACACACAAATGAGCAAACCTATCTTGTAACCCATGCAGAACCTCCTTGTATTGCAACTTTCTATCATTGTATATAATGATAAAATTCCTTTCTCTCATGAGTTCTAAGGACGATTCCATATTAAGATGAAAATCATTTTTTTTGCTGACAAGGGAATCTACACCAGCTTTGTCACCCACTCCCACTATATATTACTGTACACATATTATTCTTAACTGATTACTTCAATTGGAAAAAAAAACCTCTCTGGTTAAAGACGAAAACGGGATGGTTTGATGATGTTGTCTGTACCAAGGGTTTTCAGACACTTTTGTTAAAATCTTGATTTTTCTAAATTAATTCAGGTCCGAGAATTTTTTCCCACTTTACCTACCATTCAGTTGCAAATAAGGTCAAGTCCAACCACAAGATAATTGTTTGCACGCAACAAGAATGGTCATAAGGGACCTGTTTGAGTGATTAAGATGTTATTTTAAGCTGTTATTAGAAAAGTTTCACAATTCATGAAGAAAATTGGTTTTGGGTACATCAATTTCCTAAATAAATATGGGACAATAATTCACCATTAAAAGGTTGCTCAAAGGCATGACATTTATGAATTACAAACTGGGCCCACTAAACCTGAGACTCCCTAACATTTGTTCATGGCCTACCTATTGACAGGGAGCTGGCCTATTAAAGGTAAATATGGGTATTCAACATGATTTCTTGATAACCATAATAACATTATCAAACTCACACAGCTGTTGGATGAATACATACGGACTGTAATAAAACTTTAAAAACCATATGTCACCATATCCATTTACGAGATATTAGCGCTTGAAAAAAGGAGAGTTTATCATTGGATTCAATGGGGAAAAAAACACATTTTTCTCCATCAAAAATTAAATATCCATAATTTTGACATCAAAAGCTGTAAATGTTTAGATAGGAACAAGATTTACATTTTAAAATTGAAAAAACATGGGGTCACCATCAAAAAACTTATTCCTGAAAATACCAAAAGTTGACCCCCAAAACCCACAAAAATAGCCTATTCTTGTTTAAGAAATTAACAAAAATATGTCTTTTGGGCAAATCATTATAAATATTTTGAGTTTATGATAATTAGATCACATTTTGGTGACATTTCAAAGAGTTTGAGAAATGAAAAACTATTAACACCAGGTGGCACTGCAGTGAATACCCATATTTACCTTTAAAAAGAAAGGAGCGATCTCGTCAGTGAGAATTGTCTGCGGTCGTAATTGGCTATGTTGTAACTGCCGTATCTTGGCATTAGATTCGTGACGTGACCAGATTATGGTCTGACTGTTGAAAAAACATCACCAGCTGTCATGTCATTAGGCTATTGTCTGCAGACATAGGCCTGAGAACGGGAGGACGATACCGCGTGCTCCTTTAAGGGGTTTTTACATCTGTTCTCGCTGCAACATCACAGCTTCTGATTTCGGATATGTACACTCATTTCTCATCATCTCATGTCACAACGATATCACAGTGTCTTTCCCACGAACCTGTGCGGTGAACCCACCCATAGAAGCCCTGTTCCCAAAGATTCCCATAGAAAGCCATATCCCAATCGATTGTTGAAATAGGTCTATAGCGGGCATCAAGGTGTTTACACACATGAGTTTAAAATGAGGATATCGCATGGTTCATTATAAGTTATAATGAACCATGCGATATCCTCATTTTTAACTCTCAAGGCTGTGACATCACTGAGATATCATAGAGTGTCCAATACTGTCATTTACAACCTAATCTCTGTGACATTATCAAACATGCTAAATAGATATCAACCTTGCGATATGAGCCATTATAACGTGGCTGCAATAAACAAAATTATCGAAACATCCACGTGTTGTAGCAGACTGCAAAATCCTACTACAAATGTGCGACATCTTCAGTATTGCAGTTGTCTGCGATTTTTGCTATGATTTTATTATAATATTGTTTCAACCACATTGCAGGTTATGTTAGAGAATGAAGATAATATGATGTAATTGATTACTATCATAAGAGCTCTGTATGAGAGGGATAGAATAAAGTTATTTTAAAGAAAAAGAAGCTCATGTTGCGCAGGCGTAACACCCAATTCTTAAATGTCTTAACTATTGTACATGTGAATTCTATTACAAGTTTCTATGTGGAATGTTCTTGACGTTCTAACTATTCCTGCACAATTTAAGTCCTTTTGTGACGTAAAACAATTCGCCTTTGAATTAATAGATAAAATTAATAGTGAACAGCGGACGTTGTCAATGATTGATCTATTATTGTCATTATGTTCTTCTTTTCATCAGTGATAATATATGCAGTTTTCATTTCCATCAAAGGTTAAAGAATACGATAGTTGCAATAAAACATCCGAACATTAAGATCAATCTAATATGGTGACTTTTCAAAGACTGTTTGGGAACGATTTCACTTTTATGCATAATTTACTTTGATGCAAGAGAATCTAGACAAAAAAAACTATAAAATGAAATTACGTCTTTCAGAGAGGCAACCTTTAGCAAATGTGTTTTATCTGTTCATACGAGTTCAACGAAGTTACTGTATGGCATACAAACAAATATTCCAGGACTCTATACAATAAGGCCACAACATAATGTTATGAGACAAAACGCCGGGTGTCATGCCGTACATCCGTGTGATCATAATGTGTTTTATGAGTGCATTGATAGAGGGCTAAGAGTATAAATCATGTTGACACTATAAGCGAATGAGTTTTATTGCGTCACTATACAAAGACATGTTTTGTTAAATAACATGTAAAATTGATCAACTGTAATATAATGATTATAGATAGGATCGATCATTGCAATCCCCACGCATGTTTTACACAGTTTCTCAAAAGGTAATATAGGTTTCAGTATACTATTTTGCGTGTTCTCATTGCATTTTGTATCTTTCCTTCCTACTTGACCTCCTCCCCCTTATTTCGTAATATTTCGAAATTGCAATTGAAAAAATACAACTCCAAATATTGCACAGTGTACAATTAACTTAAAGCTATTGATACAGGCTTATAGACTGTGGCTATGCATACAAACCTGTTAGGAAACAAATCTTGGCACAATAAGAGTTAAATGTGCGGTTTGCTTTGCTTTGCTTTGCTGAGAATTCTGAATGTTCTTAAGTCAATTAAAATATTTGCAACCCTGCTTTCACAAAGCAGTCTGTCATTATGGGTGAACATGAAAGATGCACTTTTCAATTGTAACGAGATAATCAGGTTATTCTGTTTTGATAAATACAAGCGAGCTCTGAGAAGGCGCACAGGTCTCTGCACCTGCCTTGTATTTAAAGTAAAATTTACATGAATTGTTCTTTTAATATAACCTGAGAATTATTCTTTTGATATAACCTAAGACTGATGTTCCTTCCCTATATCGAGTAACTTGAACATATTAATTCCTGAACTTTCTAAAACTGCAATGTACAAAGTCACGTTTGCAATATGTAGAAAGGCTAACCAATAAAGTATCCAGGTTGTTTTTATAGTAGGCTAGCCATCAGCAACATTCAGATAGGATAAATAGGGGTGCCGACATCTGACCCCCAGCTAATCCCCCTTTGGACACTCAACCGGTGGCCCTCCCCGGGGAGGCGGCACTCGAGGGTGAGGTCCAACAGTCACACGTTGAATTTAAGAATAAATTACATAATATATATTTTTAAAAAACAGCTGTGACTAGGTAAAAATAATAAAGAACTATCAGAAGAGAGGGATGTATATACTTAGTTTAGTCCCGATTACAAAATGTGGAAAATAGTGACTAGGAATAGGGAAGAGTTAGCCTTTTAGGTATGAATTCTAAAGAACTATCAGAAGAGAGGGATCTATATTTAGTTTAGTCCCCATTATTAACAACTGTGGAAGTTGGACCCAGTGGTACGGGTCCACCCCTCATGGGCCCAATAAGAACCAGGCTCACAGATGCCCGGCATGCGATACATAGTACATCCTGTAATTATATCAAAATAGATCAGGTACCTCTTCTGGAAACAACCTATACAATAAAGAAATAGTGTTGGTCATTCAAAACTACGAAAAACATTCAATAATAACCATGTGTTACCCTGGAGAAATTGCCAACAAGTCTACAAGACCACTTACAGCATATATAGGATGTATCTGCTATCAGACCCTTTCCAATTGGTCACGTTTTCAATACGTGGATTCAGGTGCAATCTCATCCGCAGTGGAGCTATCAGGTCCCAGATTGAATTACTGATGAATGGGATGTAGGTGGTGGTATTACAGATAGCCGGACAATAGAATGGACACCCGAAGGCATGGTATCGAAATGGGAGGTCTTTTCTGCAGATTGGGAGCTATTCATGGCTTGAACTTTGCAGAACCTTGCAGGACCACTGATTGGTCAGAATAGTGGGGAAAGGATGACTACCTCACTCACTACTTTCCAGTGGGACACCACTCCCCATATGAAATGAGCCATGTACTCATTGAATGGAACGTGAGATGTATGATAAAATGTAACTCCAGGTTTTACCAAGATTTATTTTCCCAAATGCATTTGACTTTAACATAATGTGGCAAGTAGACTTCCGTTAATGCATTACCATCAAAGCTGGGTAAGAGGTTCAAAAACTGTCAACCCTTTAGACCCTATAGGATGCATACATGAATTGCTTGGTTTCCCTGAGATTTCCACGGATTTCCCTCCAGAATTCCCTAAATTCCTTGTATTTAAGTTAAAAGACTGACCATACTACATCAATGAGCGTTATTGAAATGGGACTTGCAACATAGGAAAGGAAATTAAATAAGCTTTTCAACGATATATAGGACAATTTTGTATGCTGAATACTCATAAATGTATTTTCCTCAGAAAAATAATGGGAAAACAGCAGTTCTTTTAATGGGCGGCTACGGCTTGATCGGGGGGCACACCATCAGGCGGATAGGGCCGCATTGGGGTCTTAAGGGTTAAAGCCCCTTAAAGCTCAGTCCAATATGCCCAGCATGTCATTGCCCTATAATATGCATCTTTTGGTTGGTTGCCAAAGCTCTGGTGATATTTTACTGATCAGAGCAATGAATCCACTCTATCTTACTGGCACTTGATGAATCAGAATACCACAACTCTGGTCTTTTCAAATCCCTTAATTTGCAAGCACTGAATGTTTCCATGTGATGTTTTTACAGGTGAATCCATTGCTTGGTCAAAGTGTTACTCCTCCAAGTTTCTCTGGAAAAGGTCTATGGCAACCACATAGTGTGTATCGTGAAAAATGATGAAAAATGAGATTCATATTAGAGGAAAGAAAGGGTACCCTACGTGAGAATGGGATAGATAAACGGGAAAAATAATAAAAAGTAGAATTAATGAGAGTTTTGATAAGAAGGCAGTTAGAACGAAATGAGTGTGGCAAACAAAACATTCAATAACCAGGAAGGTTCTCAGATAGCCACTTTGGAATATGAATATCTTAAAAGCTATCATTGTGCCAAGGTTGACAATGGAACGTCCCTCTGGTGAACCTATATTTAAAGTAGGTTAAAGGGAGCCAACAGCAATGTAAAGTCAAAATTTTGCAAATTCAGTAAACTATTGAAATATGTTTTATGGCCATAACCTAGGCCTGTGGTAAAACATAGAATGTGACTACAGACTTAACTTTATCTATATACATTAAAACTTGTCCCCAGTCAATTTTGGTGACCCACCGAAATTGGTTTGCTTACAAACATTGCTGTCTTCAGGCATGCATGATATGAGTTTTATGGAATTCAAGTAAAGTTAGAGCCAGTAATCATAATTTATACTGAACCGATGGTTAAAGTTAAGCCCCATACCCACTAGGCGATTTTACCGGCGACTGGCGACGGGCAACAGCAGAATCACTGGTCATATCATTACCAATTCTGATCAAATATTAGTATCTAACATTGAAATGTAACATACTAACATTTGATCAGAATTGGTAATGATATGACCAGTGATTCTGCTGTTGGCCGTCGCCAGTCGCCAGTAAAATCTCCTAGTGGGTATGGGGCTTTAGACTCTTAGAAAAATGTATTTTCATAGTTATTTGAGTTTGCAAAATCTGGTCATAAATTTTGACACAGCATTGCTTTTGCCTCCCTTTAAGGTTTGCCACTGGGACAAGGCAAGGGGGCCGGCTGACTAATGGCAGTCCCCTCTGCAATGACGTTGTCTGTATTACACAACGCCACAACGTCATTGCATTTCCAATTTCCTCCCCTCGTCTGTTTGTGAAACTGGCGGACAAAAGATAGATTGCTTACACCCAGAAACTGATTGATTGAAGCCAAAGTTTACATTGAAAGATGCGGCCAAGAGAGCCAGAGAATCCTGAGGAATACAATAGAGATCCATGATGGTCTTACTCAAATCAACAAGGGTATGATGTAACGTGGTTATGACAAGTACAGATTTGAATAGGTAAGGGGGACTCAGATATCCATATATATCTGCTGAACAACGGAGGCAAGAATGAATAAGTAGAACCTTGTTTACGAATGTTCAACAGTGTTCAAGGGCGCCTGAAGACATCTTATTCTTGTTAATAGAGGTATTCAAAAACTGTCCTTTATAGAAGCCATATATGAACACATTTCTAGCCAGACCAGATATGCTTTTATTACTAGAAATGTGTTTCATGTAAGAAAGTGACCTAATTATTTTTTTTTATTTTGTAGCTTTTTCCGAATGCTTTCCCCTGAAATATGGTTGCTATAGGAACAAGGAGAGAAATGTCCTTTAAATACCACAATTCGGTCAGCTGAAAAAAAGAAGTTCTTATGTGTGTTTTTTTCTGTGCAACCTGAAAAGGTCACCCACTGATATATGAGACGTAAGGTTTCATGCTATATTCTCTGAAGTTTTTGGTAACTTCGAAATTAACCAAGTTCATCAAAATTCGTGGTTAGGCTAACTAAGGCAAATGTAGCCACGGACCATATTTTCGTAATAATAACCACAGCAATTTTTAGCTGCTAACCATGCATTTACTAACCATCCTCCAGACGTAGTCTGGGGTGGTTTAGTCAATGGTTAAGGCTAACCATGTTGTTGTCAAATTTCTCATGGGTGAGATAACATGTAATAACTTGTTACAGATGAGTGAATAGCAGAAGAATGATAAAAAAAACTTACATATTCAAATATCTGATGTCAAGATGTGCAATTTAGGTACTTTAGAAACACTAATTATTATAAATCAAACAAGAAAGTGCTGTCACCATTACAAAATCCACATTGTTTTGTGTAAATACAAACAATTCATATTGTGACAGCCCATTCAAAAATAAGTTTTTTCCATTATTGTTTTTGTTTGCATGGCTCTTCCATTTATAACTTGCTGACATTTGGCTTGCTACTGTCCATCTCCATAAAATCATAATTACATAAGCATTTTTTGTCAACCCAGAATCCTTAACCATGAAACCCTAACCACAAAATGCTGCTTAGTTTGTGGTTAGTGATGATTAGCTGAAAATATTACAAAAATATGCACCGTTGTTAGGACCACTGTCAACCATGGCCTAACCATGGCAAAATAAAGCATAGCATACTTAACCATGAATTTTTTTTTACGAAGATATGGGCCCAGAAGGGTTTCTGTAATATCCTGAATTTCACATAATAAAATCTAAATTAAACCAAAATAGGCCTCCCATCTAAATCTGCCACTGAGGCCACCATATCATAAATGTGGCCACTCTACATACGAAATAGTTTGATCCCCCCTACACCTTCCAAATAGTTACATTAGGAAGTTGCTGCTAAAATGCTATCAACAGTACTGTTATGCCAGAGTAAGCCTGTATTATGCAATGCTAGGAGAACATATCATAACAGTAAACTCCGACCTTCCTAGAAACAATGGAGTGCTAACCGCCGAGAAGTTGAGAACTATATATAATGTGTGGGCGAGTCCTGGAGCATTGATTGAGCAGATGACGTCAACGTAACCACAAAGGGATTCTCCACCATATTGGTGGTCAATAGTCCATTGGAGTATTCATAGCAAAAGAGGTTACCCAACCAAGGATGGGATGTTATCATAATGTTGCAGCAATGTTCTGGTTGGTTTTGTATTGGTTCTCATTACGCTCTTTTTTATGACTCACAATCATGATGCTGCAACCTTCGGCTGTGATGTTGCACTGTGATGTTATTACAATGTTATGGTTATGTCCTTCAACCCACAAAAAAGATTCTTATAATGTTCTGTTATGGTTTGGTCTTAACTTCACCAAAAATAACATTATAATATTATTCTGATTTGGTTAGCCAAGATGTGCCATCTTATTAAGTAACAAACTGACCAAAAAAAGTATGGTTGCAGAAAAGTTCTGTTACATTGCAACTTGGCTGGGTAACTTATCATGATTAGATGATACTAATGTTGTTCTCCAGGTACCTGTGAGTCATACTATTTCAAATTTGCCTATACTTTTCTGATTCAGTTTTCTTCCTAAAGACCCATAGGCCTATAGCTATGACTAGCTAGCACATAGTGATCACCGAAATCTGGTCATCCGACCCTGTCTGCACAAGACATAATTTCTCTCAAAGCTAAGTTCTATATATTCCCCAAATTCATGCAGATGATCTAAAGCCAATGATCTTCGATTTGACATAACGCAAACCAATCTCCTTGTATTTCGATCAGCTACCTGGAAACATTGTTTTTTGAACCATAATACATAGGCTACGTGATACGGATGGCATCGTTTTTAGCCAAACCAGTTTTTAAAATTGGTCCATTGTCACACCGGCTTTGATTAAGCCTGTATTCTACAAACCGATTTCAATACTGCTGATTTTGGATTTGTTAGATTTTCTCTGAGAATTTAGTATGAAACCTTTCATTTAGTCAAAGCAAAGTCAATAACATGCCAATTTACAAATCTGCAGAAACATTGAGGCATTTTTCCATGCTACCAAAATAGAGATAACTATCATACTGCTATAGAATAAGATGAACAACACTGAACTTTTCTGTTCCATGTATATATGAAACATACGTATGTATGGATACAGAACTCGATTAAGTAATTAAAATCAAAAGCGGTCTGTTGTTGAGGAAATGTGATGGAATTACCTTCTTCCTATGAAAACGCCTAGAAACACATCTATAACAGGTTTTGAGTCCTTCACTTTACCTGTTATATCGTCCCTATGATTGAATAAAGCTTGTAATAAGATACTTCCGTTTTGCCAGGGAAGTATTAGATATACTTTCCATAGTGCCTGTAGGCTACCATTACTCTTCCTATGCAATATCCCCAAAAGTACATTATATAGAATTATGATCCTGATATTCTAAGCTTGGTGTTAGTGTACGACACTGTTGGGAATGTTCTTGAGGCATCGACCCTCCGACGAGGGGTCTCTTGGAGGCTATTTCCTATATTAATTTTGGAGCCACTATATGGCCTTTATGGCAACAAGCTAAGCAATATATAAGTATAATCTTTCACCTTTTTAAGCCTTACCAGGGTTAACACAAGTTGTGGCAGCAATCGTGTAGGCTTAGCCATAGATATATAACCAGAAACCAATAACAAAGTATATATAACCATAACTGTTTAGCTTGAATGATCTGGTCATCTTTCATCTTTCATCTGGTCGAAGACATGCTAAGAAAACTGCATGGGGAGCAAAGGTTTTATTCGGGGGAAATTTGACGGTTTGCAATAAAAAAAAAGGATTTGGGTTAGCATGCAAAGAGTAGATGCCTTTTTTTTACTTGTGGCCTTTATAGCAAAGGCAAGTGACAAAGAAATAATGACATTCAAAAGAAACATTGCAACGCACCTACAATGATTCGCACTCAGAAACAACCAACCAACAATAATACAAAACATCCACAGTTGCATATGGCATGTATATCCACAGTTGCATACGGCATGGATAGCTCCAGGCCTTTGAATAGAAGGGAAGAAGAATAGGTTCTGTACCTGTAACATAAGCCCAAATAGCTGGCCAAATATGGGCTGAATGGACATGATTACCTATGCATAACTGCCTGATAGGCCTTATCACTGGCACCTTGCCTCCCGTTAGGATGGCTCAAAAGGCAATTACAGTTCCACACTCTATCAGGGGGTCGATTTACCCTCATAATTCTCTCTTCTTGCAAGGACATCACTGGCATTTTCTCAGATCCCATTGGAACTAAATTGATGCAGATATGAAGGAAGATATAGAAGGTAACTTCAGGTTGACATGGCTTGATATTCTTCACATGCACCAAAGACATGAATTTACATTCCCATGCACCACATACACGAATATAAGTCCCATTCACCCCATGTATTTTATGAAGGGAGCTATGTAGGACATATTTATCTCACACAAGAGAACATTATAATCACATAGGGGTGAAAATGATTGCACGCGACCGGATTTTATACCTTCTTTGAATATACTTGTGTTTCCTAATGGAATTACTTATACCGTGATGCTAAAAACATGGGCCTATAATACTATAGTTTACTTTGATCCCCTTCTGTGGATAAACGGCAGATCCGGCAACTAATCAAGAGAAAAACGTTCTCTACGTTTCATTATTACTTTTATTTTGACATCTTTTGCTATAGTTAGGAAGCAACAATTGAATTACCGATGTCTGGTCAACATGTTTACTCTCATAGTGTTAAATGAATAGTTAAGTCGAAAAACTCATGCAAATGATTAGTGACAATCAAATAACCGTGATGTTTACCATCCTTGTAGAAGTCACAATTGTTAAATAAACATAAACTAATTATAAGTTTGCAATCGATCAACATGTTTACCGGATATTCAACCACCAATGACTGAGGCAGTTCAAATAATAAACATGATTTTAAATGGAATCTAGTAGGCATGCTCATGCTAGCAATTACTAACTGTAACAATGTCATTACCGGAACGGAACGAAACTGGAGAATTAATTTGATTTGTATGCGCAATATGGCTGATTCCAAAAGGATGGGCATGACCTGAGTGAGATTATCCTGTTGGTTAATCAATTGCAATTGATTAATGAACAGGATCCCAAATTGGATCCTCGTTTGCAGACATTAAAGATGGCAATTCAGATACCAATATATTTTGTTTCATTTAAATTTTTCTTCACTAGATTTTCTGCAGATAATTAGATGTTATTCGGCATCTTTAAAGGATCTGAACTGTTGATGAGGAAATATGCTGTAATTAGTATTATAAGTCAAAAGAACTGTGACCCAAAATAGAATATCAGGGATTGACAGAAAAATGGTGTCGTTCTCAAATCGCATACTTTAAGTTTTCTTTCCGACATCTCGAGTGACCAAAGTATTCTAGACTCAGCCTACATCTATTTCAACAGCCAGATTATATTCAAGTGGTGCAATTAGTTCAATGGTATCCTTTGTTTGATTGGATACATATGAAGCATTAGGGACCTTTCATAAGTGTGCAAACACATTTTTAAACTTTTCAGACCACGTCACCTCTTTGGCTTAACTACACATGGGAAATTTACCTTTAGTGAATCCAAGTTTTGTAAATAGGGTCATCAAGGCACATTGCAAAGGTCTATCAGGTGATCTTTAGAATTTTGGAAAGGTCAACTTTACAAGGTCTCTCCACAACTTTGAAGGAACACTGCATGAATATATACCTTTAAGACCTTAGATTTCTGTAAATGGGGCCATTGAGGTTGGCTAAAGGTATTGAAAAGGTCACCTTTACAAGACCTTTCCAAAACTTTTTTCAGGTGACCTTTACAATTCATCAAAGATCTTGCAAAGGTATGAAAAAGGTGACATGTCCTTTGTCTTTAGTGAACCTCAATGGCTCCATTTTCAAAACTAAAGGTTTTAAAGGTCTAATTTCACGCAGTGGAACCTTAATGGTCCCATTTACAAATATCAAAGGTCATTAAAGGCCTATATTTTTCTCACAGGGTTCTGTGAGAAACACAACGTTCTGTGTCCCCAACACAAACTCACTACCCAACGACTTAATATGTACGTACTTAAGAATATCCCTATTCATTCATTTGAATTATTAATAGTTATGATAACAATGTTTTTTTTATGAATTTTCAGGTGACGCAATAAGGTGTTCAATATGTGACACAGAGAGGGACGGTATTCGATGCATTATAGACCCACCAGAACCCATAGACTGCGAGGATATGGTGGAATATTGCACAATAGTAACGAAATACAACAAATTTGGTAAGTACACTTTGATATTCTTCATTATCATCAAATATGGGATTATACCTATGTAGGTAGAGTTAAAGGGAGCCAAAACCAATAATTGACAAAATTTTCAAAACTGAGATAAGTATAGGAATATGTTAGATGAGTTCAGTTAAGGTCATTGGTAAAGTATTAGCTGTGAAAACTAGCTCAAACTGAAGTAGAATGCCACAAGAGATGGTAATATTTGCATTTGTTTGTAAACAAACCCTATTTTTGCGGATCCACATTAATTGACTTGAGCAAGAAAAATGTGTTTTTAATGATTTTTAACCATATTTTATGGTTTAGATTTTAACATAGGCCACGAATAGGCTCAAGGAATGGATTTCTATGATTATTTGAATATGGAAAATTTCATAGAATTTATTGGTTTTGGCTCCCTTTAATCATTCACATTTGGTCCAATACATTTTGGAGATCTATTGCTTATATTGCAAAAGATTGTAATTTTTTTTAATATTTCATGAACAATGGACAATCACTTTAATGTATTAATGACCTTTAAGATGAACAATCAGCATTCTCATTCAAGTCTAAAGAAATACTAAAGAATTTTTCGAGCACCATAGCAGCCACGTTTTCAAGCTAATAAAAGAACTTGGAGTAAATTATTGATAAAGAAATTAAAGTGGTTTGGATATGTGACAAATAAGCATCAGTGAAAGCAATTGGTATGAAGCCCTTTTCAGCTAGGATTATGATTGGTGACGATTCTAGCTTTGTGGTATAGTACTTTCTGCGTCTTAAATGTTGAGGGGAGTAATGAAGATGAAAACAGGAGTAGTATTGAATTGTTGTATTCTTTCTTCAGTCACAGGTTAAAGAACATGGCCTCAGGCCAAAGCCCCATGAAATTAACATGTACATAGCTCTGAGTCTCCAGCCTCCCTGCCCAGTGGAGCAAATCAAATCCCCCTGGTTCTACAAATGCAGGGCACTGATTGGTTAGTCAAGGTGCAGGAAGCACATGGCTCCACCTGGACCTTACTCTTAATTAGAACTTATGAGGGTGGTGGCTAACAAAACATAGCATTATCATTTCATATAATTTTATTTTAATTTATTAATGTATATTATGAGTGTTCCCATACTTATAATTATATATATATATATATATATAATATTATCTATTAGATTTGAAAGATAAAGGATTTTAGTGTGTAGATATTTCCTACCCGTTTCTAGGTATGACAATGTGACCATCAGTTAGGTTACCTGGCACGTAACATATTAGTAAAACAAACGTCTGAAAGAGAATAGTATCATTTTGAGACAGTCCGTATAGTGGGGCAATAGCCTTCTGCCATTGCTCTACAAACTTTATGAATAATACAATTAATGAGATGCTGAAATGAATATCCCGGCTAGTAAAAGACATTTTCGTTGCAATTCTTCAAAAGTCACTATAACTATCAAATCAACGTTAGAATTTCAATAAGAATAAAGTATTTCCAGTAGGCCCTTATTTAGCTCTAATTAGACTGCGTTGGTTTTAGCCGAACATTTGGAAAAGCTTATCATTGACAACGTCACGCGCCGCCCTGGAGTATGTTGCTCCTCCAGGGTAGAAAGCCTCCTCCAGGGTGCAGAGAGGGTCCGCTCTGACCTCTTCCTAGTCAGACCCTATTGCCTCTTTGAACAGGACAGGGCAACAATAAGCCAATCCAACATTAGGTATGTTCCAGGGTTGGACAGGGGTGGGACATAATTAGTGTATAAGCCATCCTTGTTTCCTAGAGTTGGGGTTACTAAAATAAGCAACAGTTATATTTTTCTATATTGCCAAGTGTTGCTAGAACATAATAATTTCTTAAATTTCATCAATTGACAGATTTGCAGGCTTGCCAGTCAATCAAAATGCTGTATGTTAGGGCATAATAGGGTTGGACATTATAGGCTGGGCTGACAAGCTTTAACATATGTTTCTATGGGAAAAAGGCAAATATTTAAAGCTGCAATTTATCAATTTTAGGGACAATTTGTCAAACAAGGTGCTTTGGTTAATTTTGTATTATGCAATTGTCTTTATGGTATAAGCACAGAAGCAATTTTGAAAATATTTCATGATAAACTTTAATGTTGGTGTGAACTGGATTGGCTTATTGGAAATATTGACGTTGATATATTAACGTCCGATGCAAAATCTTGCATCACAGAAGTAGGCCCCCTAGTCGAATATTATAGCAACATTACAGAAACGAGAGTCATAATGGTTGGATGCCTGTCATGGAATGTTGATCAAAACTAATGCATGCATCAGTCATCAAATTAATGCCCTACTTTTACATTTACAGGCAGTTTTCTGTTGACCTTTATCCATGTAATGAGTATACGTTTTTCTGGATTAATATTTCAGAGATGTCATCAGAATTGTGCAGTACGGGGAATATTTTTCCAAGTTCAAGTTGTGTTCGCATTAACCTACAACATTGCAGAGTGTTTTTGAGTTTGTCTTTATTTCCGGTCTTACGGTTTTAACTGGAAAACCATTAGTTGTAGTTATCCGGGTTCAGTAACGTTTTACCCATAGCTACTTCCTACTGAAACATTCCACAGTCCCATAATGAAGTTTCGACCAGTAAAACATGAATAATACATTGAATAAAGATCATTGGAACTGATAAAGCAAGATTTACTTCACAGAGATCATCATTCAAATCCCCCTTATCCTAAATAATTATATTCCTTTACAGTCAGTCTACGACATAATCTATTTTTATGTTTAATCTGTGGTTGGCAGGGTTGTACCATGACGCACACAAAACAGTAAAGAATAAAGGGGGTACCATTGAGCGATGCAGCTAGAATTCTGGTCAACTGAGAGATCTCTAGCGACAAATATCTAACATTGTCAGATATTTTCTAAGCAATTTGCTGTTTTTAAATGGATTCCTGGTCGAATTGCTTCGACCAGAACTGAGCAACCAGAACTAGTGGACACGACCAGAATTTTAGTTTACTCGCACAATGGGTTCCCTCCTTACTGCATAATTAAAGACGCGAACGAAGATGAGCAACCGTTTGACAGCAAATCATCATAATGGCGAATACACATGACTTTTCCTAGATTTTAACAGAAAGTTGTATATATAAATATATACATTCTAAATAATATCTTTCTTATTCGTATATCACTGTACCATTACACACTTTCCTTTCCTGAATATCCATAGAAGCTGGTATTTGATATTCAAGAAAGACATGAAGATGAAATAAGTCTTAGCATGGTGCTCTATAACAATATTGGTACCAATAATATCATTTCTTGCTCTAAAGTACAGTGACGATCGGGTCTATGTTACAGAATACTGTCCATGCTCTATGTCCCAGTGTGTGCTCTTGTATCCCTAGACATTGTTGTCTAGAAACGGACGTTCTTGTCACAAAATGGACAAATGAAATGACATCTGCATGATGCTCTATTTAGCGAATCAAAACATTAATATAGCCAAACGTGTTTCTGTGTCCAGCATAATGCAAACAATAGCCCGGTGCCAGATAAATATGCTTGAAAGGTCATACATATTGTCCTTTTATTTATAGTATTAATAATGACGAAAACTATGACTGGGGTCGACTAAAGTGCAAAACTGCACAGCTACAAGAAGGAACGTATTCATGAGTAATTGTCCTCACTGAGTATTACTTAGAATAAACTACACGTCTCATAGTAAATTATTTTTGTTATTCAGAATAGAACTCGAGCCCACCCCACCCCACCCCCCTACTTGAGATCTATCCCATTGCCGCTCAGTTATTATTACCACATGATGATCACATAAAAACTGTTACATGACCTAACTTAACTTGCCCAAGGCACATAGCTATCTGATGCACTTTTTGAAGATGGTCAGTCCAATATGGCTGCGGTAACATAAGAGAAAAGTTAGCTCAACGGTAGAGCAACTGTCCATTAAAAGATATCAGGGCGGAACTTGGTCTCAAACCTGCCTGGATGTGTGTGTTGAAAAGTGAAGGAGACTGCCCCTAACAAATGTGGTGGGTTTGCTTTCCTGTCCGGTTTCTTGCAGTGGTCATGGATTAGGAATGCTGTCCCATCTGCTCATAAATATCCCATAATTCTATTCGGATCAAAAAGAGCAGGGCATGGATCCAGGAATTCTGGTTTCTCCCCTCAACAATAGATGTTATACGACACCATCAATATATTGTGTGGAAAACCATCTATGCCAAACAGGAAGTAAATGGTCAAAAGTATGATAATAAATGGGCAAAGCATCCTTCAAATCTAATCCCTGTATGCATCAGAGCATAGGAAATGAAATTCACACCTCCTCCTACATGAGATGCTGCAAAGTGCTGTACCATAGTGTGATAGAACACATGGTAATGTTTGGATACCTCTATACCTAGGGCGGATATAGGATATCGTAAAGTCAGATCTCAGCATATAGGACAAGTACCAAAATGTCACGCATTCGGCAGTGCACATGTGACGTTTTTTCTTGAACTAAAAGTCTATTATATACGTGAACTTAAAGTATCCACAAAAAGGGAACGTTTTTGGACCCCGTGGACCCCCCCCCCCCCCCCCTCCTGGATCCACCCCTGATATCCGTTTAATAGTTACGTTCAAATTGAAACTATCATTTGCCAAAATCATGGATCAGGCAAGTTAGAACCTATTTCCACTGGTCGGCTTTGCTCTCGCTTTCGAAAATTAACATTTGAATAGGATGCATGCTCCTTTTTACATATTCCTGGTGAAAAGCGCCCTTTTAATCGGCGCCCTATACGCGTGAGGTCGCCTAAATAAGCTCCACTATATATATATGCGACATTGTCACGTGTGTTGATTCTTTTATTCGCTTGACATTTAAGTAATATATGGAAATGGGACTTTGGGGCTGTCGCTTAAACAGTTTATGCATGTGACGTCGTGTATAGTTATAACACTTGTAGTACATGCGATACCGCCTCAATAGGTTCTACTATTTACATAACATTATCGTGTGAATTCATTGTATTATTCATGCTACAATCATGTTAGTAGTAGATAGAAATGAGAATTTAAACATGGCTGCATTGTCCTCTGTGTATAAATGGCAATTTATCACTACATTATAGGTCTGCCAGCCAAGAAAGGACCTAAAAACTTAAAACTTTCAAAGGATAATGGGAGATTTAATACAGGATAATTGCTATTTCATGACACATTTCCTTGAATTCCCAAACATATTTTCCTCATAACTGTTTTATATACCTAATGGTACATTCAAGCACTCATCATGTTCAAATCAAATTCCTTGTGTTCTATGTAAAATAAGGCCACACTCACAAAATCGCTCCTTTCTTGATCAGCAGACCTATAGTTTTACTTCTCTGGTGCATTTTGATAAGTCAAATGTTATATATACATAAAGATTTATAAGAATATATTTTATTATCAGGATATATAATTGCACTTTTTTTTAAAAAAAATACAAATTTTCTATATAGTTTAAATAAAGTGAAATTGTCTATTTTTCTAATGTAAATTGTGTACAGGTCAGTGGTAGAGGGCTGGCAATGTGTCAATGTATGTGAGGGATCTAAGGTCTGATACCCAAAGACTTCTTTTTTACTAAAAATGAAAAAGACACGAGTTTTAGATGTCAATACTCGTGTCAAAACTCTTGTCAGAAACTCGTGGAAACACCAGAAAGGAGGTCCTCAGAATCCTGAGTTGTACTCCAGTCTAGAACACGTGTATGGCACCCTGGATCCTGAAATAGTACATAGCACGTGCCCTTATTAATTGGAGGTTGTCGAGTAAATTGGTTCTTTGAAGGGGCAGTACTTGTTAGGTACCCAACGAATGGTACCATGCTGAGCCTTCTAATTTTCATTATGTGACCACTTATGTTACCACATGAGTCCACTTCCAGGCTGGACTAGGGTAGTTAGGGGTGGGAGGTAACAGCCCCAGGAGGGAAGGGGAGTAACACCAAGTTGGGAAAAGCCCCCAGATTCAAATCTAATAGTCAGAATTTCAAAAGGATTTTTCTGAACCGGACACTTCTAACATGAATATTTTCACACCTTTTTCAGTTTAGTTTCTTGACATGTTTTTGTAGAACTATGGCCAGAATTGATAGTCAAATATTATCTATTTCATGTGTTTTGGTTATAATGACCATATCTCCTTCAGACCTTTAAACTCACTGAGTATCTGTCCCCCCACTGGGTCACAGGCTGTTATGCCTTTTATATGCCCCTCACTGCCCCTTTAATACGCAAGATAAGTAAGTAAAATGGGAATTCACAGATGGGTTGATTTTTGTCGCTTACATTGTTTCGCTTATACATGTGACGTCGTGTATGCACTGTTTTTAGTAGTAGCGACCAGAGACCTTGTATGTATATATAGGATATATAGAGACTGGAAAGCTTCTCTTTGGGCCTATGTGCCCATTCCCCTAGCGGCTGGTTGGATCAACTATAACCAAGGTCTGGTCATTACCAATGTAATTTTGGAATAGCAAGTGGCACCACACTGGCTATTTTTACCATGGACATAATGGTCGACCCAAATCTAGTCCAACCAGCACCTAGGTGGCAGGCCTGTAGTGCATAACAGGTTTTCCCCTGGCTTTCCAGTCTCGATATATCCTATATATACATACAAGGTCTCTGGTAGCGACGTTGTATGTTAAGGCAACGTCGCATTATAGCCGGTTCGATTTTGGCACCTTTAGTAATGTGGAAACATTATGGACAATCTTGATTGCCAAACTAGAATACTTTTATCCTTTTAGTATCAAGGAAATCATAACAGTATTGCCAGATATACTTATAATCGAGTATCTTTTTCCTTGTGTCGAGAGCCTCATCGACATCTTTCGGAGAGTCTATGATAGCAATAACAATCTTGATCACCAAAGCAGAATAATATGCACCTCAAGGGATTTCAGATGCCACCACTTTGTACTGATGTTTTGGTATTTTATCCCATTTCTCATCATCTGACGGGTGACAGGCTTGGCTCCTGAGCTGAATACACTGCTGGACTTATATATGGATCCCATGTGTGCTCTTAGCTGGAGACCGGAAATATGAGTCAGACACCTCATATATATTGTTAGTGAAACACCGTCACACATAAATCTCTATACCACTAGTACTGCTCTTGCTCTTCTGTGAAGCCAAGGGACCAATTTTGAGAAGAAATGTGTTATAAGAGAATCGGTTGGTGTTATGATGGATCATTGGCCCTATAAGAAGGACCTTGTTTGGACCCCCGCCGACCTTGAACTGGGTATATACGAAAGGTCCTTTATATTACAGACAGTGTAGACACGACATCGCCTGTCTAAGAGAAACAATGTTCGCGACAATGTACATATTCCCATTTCACACACATAGTCAAAATTCTTGTCAAAACCTCAATTGTGGGCCTTATGACAGTCCTGATACTTATCCTAAAGGTCCTGGTAGCCTTATGAAAGCCACAACAACATTTTTGACAACATTTTACTTATGATGGTTTTACAGTATGTTTTCTGAGATCATGTACTAATTTCTTTCGGATATTATTGCAATTGCTGTAAAGGCAGTTATAGTGATACAATATAAACTGGACTTCATACAACATAATAAATTATTAATGAATATCCCTACAATTGTCTTCCAATAAGGAGTATCTGAAAGCTTATGAGACCTCCAACAATTAATTTTGTGTAAGCCTTACAGTGGTTTAAACAATGTTCTCGGTCTGTGTACACCGATTTTATCTTCAGAAATACTATTCATAAAGTTTTCTTAATAATTCCAACCACTGACCAGGTCTGGAATATGTTTCTCAGTTTAACAGACCCTCTGGTTGGTGATTTAAACTAGAGAGTTTCACAGCACTCAGTCTCATAGCTGATTTCATTGCTTCATGAAAAATCCCTTTTTGAGCTGAGACAGATATATCATACTTAAAATCTCATGACTGGGAGGCCATAGGTGCTGTGTTATATATTGTATATGTTATAGGATAATCCTTCAACAGTAACGTTATCATGTAAACAATCAGTCTAGCTTCATTGATATGAAGATAAATCTAACCAACAGGAACATATTGATACACCATGGAAGAGATGGTCAGTCAATGGCAATTCAAATTAGAAATGCAATAATACTTTATATCAAGACATGTTGCCATCCTTTGGGATAATTAGTCTGATAGCAGGGTGAATCAAGTGCTCTTATAAGGCTTCATTCTAAAATTTCAGGCTGCATTATGATTGGTGCCTGTCGGTGAGAATTTTCGTGGTGTAATAGGTAGAAGTTTGTTTCACATAGGGGCGGATACAGCATTTTGCAAAAGGAGAGGGGGGGGCAGTGTTAGGCTACTAAGTCTCCACCAAAAGGGGTGGGGTCCAGGGTGTCCTCTTCCACCCAGATCCATATCTGTGTCATACTCACCAATGGCCTGTTGCCAAATTGTGAATTTGCTATCAATATGTCTTATGGATGTTTCAGATTATGAATAATTATGATGGTAATTGGATCACATATACATGACAAGTAGCTCCTACTGGTAGACGTGACAGTAGTTACACAACGTCTCTAGGGGGGCCACTGTTTCCTATTTAGTAAAAATGCAACAGTTATTATCACCAACTTTTCTTTTAGGAAGAACTAACCTAAAAACGGACATTTTCGCCCACGTTCTCCCTCCAGATTTTACAGACCCATATTTCATTGCAGAATCATTTTGTCAGCACATCTGTTTTTGAACAATTATTAGTCTGGTTTCATGGCCTATGAAACCATTTGCAATACCCCTACGCATGTTCAATTAGCGAAAATTGTTCCTAATCAAGACAGGAGCTTTTCAAAAGTCTAAAACAGTTGGCAGTCTCGTCCATCTCTACTGTATTTGGTTTTTTTTTTTTTTTTTTTTTTATTATTTTAACCACTTTCACATAAATGTGTTCTTCCAAGTAAGTATAATGGTTGATATTTACAGTTCAATGCCTGGACAATTTTTGTACTGTATTTGGTTGAATCTTAAATTGCATTCCCCGTCTCAGTTACAATTTCATGACATCAGGTTTTTCTAGCTCAAAATAAGAACATTATTATATGCATTCATTTTTTGTTATATCAAGGCAAGGTTTGATTTTCAAAACAATAATTTTGCTTGGCAAGTTACGTATGTCAGGGTTATTCCCAGTCGTAAAATCTGAGGGGCTCTGAAAAATGTGAGGGGTTTCCAGGTGAATATGAAGTTCCAAAACTTCAAAGGGTTTCCAAACAAATCTGAGATGAAAATTCCTACCAATATTGATATGTTTTATATTCCATGAGCTAAACCTTTCAAAATATGAAGAGTTTCCAAAAACCCTAGAAAAAATCCCCCCTACCCCCAAATGGATATGGCACTTTATGTGTATGTTTGGATATTAATCTGTGACCACATCTGTTGGAATCATGGTTAGAATACATTGGAGAATAAGCCCATCCCAGTTTATTAACACCAATATCAAAGTTTACCATGAAAATTGCCTCTGTGTTTTTTCTATGAAGAGAGTTGCATAATACAAAATTAACCAAACCAACTTGGTTGTCAAATTGTTGCTTACATTTGTAAAATGCAGCTTTATATATTGGATTTCTTCCCATGGGAACCAATGTTAAAGCCTGTCAGCATAACCTATATTGATATAATGTCTGACCCTATTTTGCCCTCTAATACAGCATTTTGATTGGCTTGCAAACCTGCAAATCTGTCAACTGGTAAAATTTTAGAAATCATAAGGTTTTATCAAACTTGGGGATTGTACATGAATTTTGTCCGACCCTTGCTACCTCTGGAAATATCCGAAGTGGGATGGGCTTATTGCAATTACTTGGGTCAATTATGGTTGCATGTGAACTAGAACCGAGGCCTGGTAACCTTTGGATGTCTCACGGTTTTCAGAGCTGCAGCCAGAAGGTGAATCCAGGTTAAAAGCTATCTTTTACAAATTGGCGTTTCAAAGCCCACTACGAATTACTGGGTCAGTCATCAGACAAATCTGTATACTACAGCTGAGTTAGATCCAGGGGATCCAAAGAGTCCTCAACTTAACAAGGAGAGGGAAATGCCAGCATTATAGTACTTAGCCTATATCTGTGTACATGTGCTGACTTCACACTTTCAGAAATCCTAGACTTGCACTTGTACATATACGTTTAAATCTGTTCTACTGCTAACCCCCCCCCCCCCCTCTTGTTTATGGTGAGGGAACATAAAACAGAGCAAATCCGATAAAAATTCTCATCTTATTGGGACCCTTTTGGGACCATCTCAGATCTACTTGGAATCCCTTCGAAATTTCTTAAAAACCCCTCAGAGTTTCTCAACGAGCCCCCCAGACTTCAGTGATTAGTCAGGGGCGGATCCAGGTTGAGGGGTCTCTTAATTAATTTTGGTATACCCCTAATGGCTATAGTACAAAAAGAGGGGAAAATGCTGCACATGATTGTGTGCGCGAATGCATGCCAGTATATTATCTAGCCTATATGCTGACCCTCACCCCCTTCATTTTTTTCTTAGAAATATGTTCCTGTCCCTGAACGGGTATGAGTCCACAATCTGATAATTGACTGATTACCCGATTTTGTTTTTATTTCAGATAAACTACAAACTTTAACGCGGACGTGCATGCCCTTTTACTTCTCGGACAGCTGCATGCCGGGGATCGACCGTCGTGATGGCAACAAACCAGTAACCCTCTGCACAAGAACCTGTGGCAAGGACGGCTGCAACTCTCAGCTCAGAGACCCGCTCCTACTCCGACTCACCCAGCGGAAGTAGACACTGCGCACGCGCGCGGAGATGAGTGCGCATGCTCGCGGATCAGGACCGGAAGTCGACGTGGACGCACTGCGCCTGCGTCGGTCTATGCTGCTGTACATTGCCCGGATGTTTAAGAAATATTCCACTCAATCTGATATGACTCCTTATATTTTGATGGACAATTTAAACGCTGTGTTTGATATTCTGCCTGGAAAACAAACTCGGAGTTTCTTTATTATGAATAATCTACTTGGGACGCTCTGCATGATACACGTTATTGTTAATCAGTGAAACAATTTGGAAAAGGCATTTATTTTATTCACATCCAGAAATATTGGCGAATCCGTTGAGTTAAAGAAGGACATCTAGCAATAATGATTACCTGTTGATTTAAACTCGTACGGACTATTTTTACCGAGAGAAAGTCTTTACTACTTTGTGAATGTTTTGTTTCTCAGACTGATCTGTCACTGAAAAAGGGGCCTGCCCCTTC
This sequence comes from Lepidonotus clava, assembly GCA_936440205.1. Lineage (NCBI taxonomy): Eukaryota > Metazoa > Annelida > Polychaeta > Phyllodocida > Polynoidae > Lepidonotus > Lepidonotus clava. Next base: position 19,457,958 of record OW387135.1, read on the forward strand.
TATTTATATCGGGATGTAAACTGCACAAAGAGGGTAGAATGTTGTGCGTGTTAGTATTCAAAAGTTATGCAGAACCCCTCCCTCCATTATTTCGTTCCTGACTTTAGCAATATGTCAACCCCTCCCTTTGGAAACAATGTCATATGCGTGGACATGGGTTTTGGTCGGTTATTAAGACTGAAACCATGGGTTCAAGAAAGTCATCCTAAACCGCTCACATCTCCGGACACTCACTGAACACCACCATCTACAGAGGGATTGAACAATCTATCAAAGCCCTTAAGTTGATTGAGACGTCACTGAAATAACTGTGATAGGATTCAATGATCCTATTTTGATTTATTACGACTGAAGACAGCATCAACAGAAAAATTAACTAACAACATCTCACTTTTGTCTTTTGCATTTGCACGGCAATATGGCATTTCTGTTTTAGTATTCATTATTTGACTGGGAGAATAAATTTTCATGAATAAAAATACTACTTTTGTGTTTGTTCTTTGATATAGGAAGTTGTCTCAATGTTCTTAGCATCCACAATTATTCATATAGGTATTACATTTTCATAGATGGCCGTGAGATAACCAACCAACCAATCAACCAATTATGATAGATAGAAACTTCATCCTAGATTCCTAGCTGAAGAATAGGAAAATGCACCTATTCAACAAATACCATATGAAAAATGTGTCCTACCTTGGAAATATACTGAAGGTATTCTCGTGTGACTCTGGTAGTTATATCATGTAACTTGGCATGTCCCTTATAAGACTTTCATAAAGCTACTGTAGCATTATTAGCATGCTGATATAATTGAAAATAAGCTATTTTGCGAAATAGCACGAATATAACTTATAATAAAGAAAACAACATGTTTCCATTAAACCATCAGTACTTTGCCAGTCTAATAAGCAAGTAGGCTTAATACGACATGATTACACATGAGAAAAGGATAATGAACCCATCAGCGGTTCTTCCATTCATTCAGAACCGTTGTTTCACTAAAGGCTGTGGCCCACTAAGGGACTAAACTAAATTCTGGTCGTTTTCACCAGTTCTGGTCGCTTGGTTCTGGTTGAAACGACCAGAAATGGTGTTCCCACTGAGGGCTTTCTGGAAAATCGCTCAGTGGGAACACTTTTTTGTGTGTTTTGTGACCAGTTCTGGTCGTTTCGACCAGAACAAAGCGACCAGAACTGGCGAAATCGACCAGAATTTAGTTTAGTCCCTTAGTGGGTTCCAGCCTTTAGTGAATACGAAGAAATCTTCTGAGGTAAATCATAGAAAGACTGATCTCATTTATGAAATAAAATGTAAAGAATGGAATTTACTTATACATGCATGTGATACAAAAAGACAGAAAGAAAACGTATTTTAGATTTACAATTCCATGTTGCAAGGCAACTATTTTTAACAATAACAAGTGTGCATACCATTTTTCGAAACAAATTAGGCTAATCAGGTAATTTTTATAAGTGTCTCAAAAGGAGTAATTAGAATAATAGTGATGTTATTGCACAGGGATGTGTTGATCAGGTTTGTGCTGTATAAAATCACTAGCCACAAGACGCTGACAACAATATTAATTAGCCTGATTAGCCTAACCATTTGTGGAAATTGGCCCAATAAACTTTCAGGAAGAAGCATCATGCTCTGAACAACTTTTTGATCTCCCACAATCCGGTAATGATAATTGTCTTCTAATTTGAAATTGCATATCCTATCAGTGCTGTAGTAGCGAAATGCATCCTGATGAGAAAATGAAGCCAATGAAAATTGATTTATTTGTCCAAATCATGTGTCAGGCAGGAACTTTAACGTCTCTCAACCTCACACTGGTTCATTGAGTCACTGGTTCATTGAGTAAATCAGTATAGGTGCCTTCCATTATTATGCGTATACATTTTTCCTCTATGTCAGATTCAAAATGACCACTAAGTTTGATGGTTACGTACATTTACATCTAAATTTAGCCCATCTAAATATTAATGTCCCTGTTATAGCTGATAACATACATTTGTTTATCGTCAGGGGCGGATCTAGAGTCAGTAACATGGGGGGGGGGCAAACCAACCCCCCTAAATAAAAGTGAAAGTAGATAACATTGGACACTGATCATAAATTGGGATTAATCGGACTTAGACTAAGAACAATAAAAGTAGATTTTTCGATTAGACTTTCAATTGGTCCAAGTACTGCCATTTTGCCGCCCCCCCCCCCCCCCCCGATCTACCACTGATGGTGAAAAAGTAAACATTAAACAAACTATGAGCATAATAAAACAACAGAATAGGATGCAAATAAACTTGTAATTTACTTAGGCCTATTACATTGTTTACTCTTTGTATTGAAATAATCTACCTTTAACACAACTTAAATTTAAACAGTGAAGTTGTTTAAGAAAGATGGCATGTAACAGTATACTTTGACAGAAATAATTATCATATTAACCAGGAACCCTATCAGATTGAGGGGTGTGTGTGATGATGTCAACCAATTTTGTTCGCAACCTCATTACTAATATCATAGGAATCTGAAACGCTAGCTGGGTAGGCCGGAAGACTGCTAAATAGAGTGAGGTAGAATCGCCTAGAAGCTAAAGTAGTAATTTCCGCCGTACAGAATGGCATGACAGGTTTCAGCAAACGTCCACATACCGGCAAACGTTATAATAAAAGGGTAGGAAATAGGATTGTATTGCATAGCATGTTTAATTCAAGATTTCAGGCATAGTAAGGGGAGACAAGAAACGCCTTGAGTATCTTGAATGTAGAATTTGACGACCAAGACAATAAGTTTCTTCAATTTTTTGATACCATTACTAAATTTTAAAGGACGTATACTATACTTTACCATGCGTTTGCGTTGGTAGAGGCTGCTGTTGATGGTTCTACCATTGAAACACTCCATACAGAACGCATAGAAATGTGCTTGATTTGCTACTAGCATTGCGCGAACGCAAATATAAGTCACATGTTTATAAATATTCCACGTGCAACTTGCATTTCTTGATATAATTTGAGTTGCTGCCAATCTCCTCAAGAAGATATACCAAAACAAGTAACAACATGATGGAATACTACTTTTTGTTATGTTGATGAAAAGATAAAAAAAGGAATTTAAAGGAGTGTAGTACATGTTAAGGATAGAGTATGCAGTTCATATTCCACCATGCGTCATTTCACATGCGTTGGGGATGCATTTCACTTGCATTTTTAGACTGGAACGGAAGCACATGCAAGCAAATGCAAGCAAATGCAAGCAAATGCAAGCAATTTCTCAGAACGCATGGTGGAATATGGAATTTGCTTGTGTTCCTACTTGTGTTTTCTATGTGATTTTCTATGGAGTGTTTGCGTTCATTTGTGTTCAGATACCAATAAGCTACTTACGTTTCCTACCGTTAGCAGATGGAAGTTTTCCCCCAACGCATAGTGAAATATTATAGGCTTTACAATGAAGATACTGCATGAATACAGTGTTATAAATTGATTCTGCACTTGGTGCCTCTCATTTAACAGCTGGCATCTGTAACTGTGCTGTAAATTGGCCCAATTGGGTTGCTCGTAAGGAAGGTAGCCTACTCAAAGGCGCACGAGCAGCTCTTTAGAAAAGAGAATTTAATGGGTCAACTAAATCTATAAATAGAACCAAGGAAAATTGTGTCTTTCAGTTTGCAGTATTGGATACATTTCTAAAGGACCAAATATACGGAAATATTTGGAAATGTCATATTGCTAATGCCACTTAGATGAGACGGTTAGTTCCATTGATATTATTTTCTTTTGACACATGATTTGAATATAACTATAGACACTTTAATGTTATTTACAACGAGATATATATCAAATATGAAGAAATATTAGGAAATAAACAAGAGACAAATCGATAGGTCTGTGTTGCCATGCACTACCACACCAAGTGTCAGTTACACTTAGAAGTTGCCAACAGTAACCTGCTTAACAACCATGGTTAACTAACTCGATTTCAAGGTCATTTTCATGACATTAATCATAATCATGACCCAACAGTAGCTCAGCATTTTAATGATGCCCACCAGATAGACCAGGATTGACTAACGGTTTTGAGATCTTGGTCCTATCTTTCATCAAAGCGCCCCCTGAGACTAGTAAAGAACAACTAGAACGAGACAGGGAAGAAGAACGATGGATACAAAGGCTATCATCTCCCGTCCCATTGGGTCTAAATTTAATGGATTAATTCCAGGATGTACCATATGATCCGACTCCGTTCAAATAAATAAAAATATACAGATAATGTCACTTAAGTGCCATTTTATAGTTCACTCAGTATTTTTTTTGACGCGTGATTTATAGGCCTACTTAAATAAACCATTTATCCCTTTAGACAGCAATCCGGCCGTAGCGGCCCGAAAATCCTTAGCAAATCGCAATAAGTTGGTTATGCATTTTCATAGAAATAGGTTCTATACATGAAATAAAAGCTAACCAAATCCCTTAGTAACTAATGGAATTCTTTTTTTCCCCCTATCTTTGTAAACTATCTAGACATAAGAACCTCATCGCCTGCAACTAATTATTAACATTTTCCGGAAAATTGATGATATTGGTGCATCAGTCTTTTAAGTTGTTATTTTCTAAAGACGCCACTATAAATGTAATACACCCACCAATGATCTCTTCTCGCCCCCTCCCTAGCTAACAAAGTTAATTCAATATAATGCATTCATTTTGTGGTATCCCGTGAATGAAAATTGCCTAAGAGAACAATGCACGGTTAAATGTTCTAATAAATCTAAAATGTCAAAAAACATTTATCTCGTGGAACTTGGGATAGTTGGCAAGGTTGACACAAAAACAACAATTCATTAGTTTGCAACCTTTCCAAGCCTTCGAGTGGGTTCATTTGTTTGCTTTAATATGCCCCATATCGGTATTATGCAATACCACTTGACAAGAGGTCAAAGGTCCTCTTGATGATTGGAACAACACAAAATAATGTGCTGATCCACGGTTTGATTTAGCATCAATCTTTAATAATCCCTTCGAAATTCTTTTAACTTATATGCACTTAACTGTCTTGTTGGATATATATAGAAGCGAAATATATAATTGAATTTTGATATTTTTATGGTTCCAAGACGAGAGTTGTGAAGATGACGTCATAACTGTCATAATGGGCTGGCGGCCATATTGGTGATCAATTTATAGCCCTTATTTTCTAAAGTCTGGTATGCATTCCATAAAAATTTGGCGATAATTATCGCCAGTTAAAGCACTTCCATAAAAGATTGACGATACTCTAAATATTATCGCCAAGGCCTCAAATCAGTATCGTGGCGATAATTACAAAATATCGCCATTTTAAAAATATATATTTTCACAAATATTAATATATCAAAATATGTATATGTGACCAAGGAAGAAGCCTGTAAAATTTAAGTTTGATTGAAAAATAAATTGAACAAAATAAATGACAAACAAAAATTGTATGTGACGATAACATTTTGTTGGTATCGTGGTATCTCTTCAACCTGGATTATCGCGAAAATTTTATGGAATGCACCCCTGAAGTATCTAAAATATAGTTTTATGCTACAAGTAGTCATACTAAGTAATAGTTAGCAACTATCATTACTTAGAATTGATTTATTTGTATTAATCCTATAACCATAATTATAGTTGATCACCAAAAAGTGATCACGTGGTCACGTCTGCATAAGGTCTTTTAAATAATCATATATCATAACATCTACTGAAATCGCCTTCCGCTGCCATGCCCGCGTGTATAACCTCAGCAGACAGACTGCCATGGCTTCAAATTCAGGAGACACTATCAATACTATTCCAAGGACAAACGGCATAGCGATTTCCTTCTTGTCTGACTTCTATGATTGGAAAAGTGACCTTGAACAGACGGAAACCAATCCATCTCCGTGACTTTGCATGATATTGAGAGCAGTTGTTTTCTGGCTTGTTTGTGTTTGTGTTTTCCATATTACTGTCTGGGTGTGCTTCACCAATACCAGGGAAAGGAAACTGCAGGCAGTTCTGAATACCAAGCAAAGAATTTGTCATGAAATTTATGCTTTTCTTATCTATTTAACCCCTTCCACCCCATAAGGCCATATTTGGCCACCACATGAGTGTCACCCATAAAATGGCACCTATTTTAGGGTTTTAGTCTGATTATAAAATGGGTATTTCAACTACACTCATGAAGTAAATATCAAAATGTTGCCAAAGTTCCAAGGAACCTTGCATGTTTTGTATCATTATTCTATGATGTTCAGATTTTTTGGAACATGTGTTCGAGTAAAGGCTGTTATGGTCAATATGGGGCAAATCTGCCTATTCCGCAAAATCAGCCTTTTGAAAGCATTAATAAGGAATTATTGGTAAAAAAACATTTCTACATGTAATTTTATGGAAAAGTTTGACTTAGATAGAAATTTCCTGAGAATTCAATGATTTTCATAGAAATATCAAATCTTTTGCGAATGATGCATTATGGGAAATTTGCAATGGATTGTTTTTTTCACAGAAATCCTTCATATAATAAGGTTGTTAGGTTGCCATGGTTACAGAAAAAAGAATATTCAGAGTCAATGGAACAATTTTCATTAGTAATGTAGGAAAAGTCTTTTTCTATCTTATATTTCAAAAAGTTTGATGAAAGACCAAGTCAATCAAAAGTTATTGTATTTTAAACATTTTTCTGAATAAGAAATGCTTTTTATTCTAATATACAAGGTCAAGTTAAAGTTACCATAACATGGAAACAAAGATGACTATCAAAACTGGAGGGTTTCTATTGTACAAGAAGTAGGGAAGTTCAAACGACCATATCTAAGCTTCTAAAAGGAATATTTTCAAATGGTTTGCAGCTTTAGAAAGCCTATCTTCTGTAGTCCGTACACATTTTTTATTTATTATCCTCAGGAATAGAGGGTTGAAGGGGTTAAAAGCTCAACTTTGAAAGGGTAAAACATTGTTTTTATTGACCAGAAAATGTTTGCCGTTGAACTATATTAATTTGTCAAATTTTGGTGGATTTGAGGCAGCGATACATACAGTTGCATATTGCAAATCTCAAATTGTGAAATGGGATTTCTCCAGTTCCCCCGGGGAACCATGTTAAAGGTTTCACTCAGAACAAAAATTAATGTGATCATATCTGAGAAATGTCAATATGATTATGTTATCTTTTTTGACCATTCAGGTGCAATAGAAATAAGGAAGATGAGATTTAACTCAAAATGGATTGTAGTAATAAGAACTTAAAGTAATGATGTACATAAAAGTTTGTTTAATAGCCCACATTAATGTAATTAAGGTTGGACAAAACACAATGCAGTTCACCCGAACTAAACGAACTAAAATGGAAATTGGGTTTTGCATTTTGTTAAACTTTAGTTGAGGCTTTCAAAAGAACTTTAATTCATTATGTTCAAGGTTGCTCAATCTGTTTGGAAAATGAATTGGATTAATTTTACAATAACTTTGATTTTGATATGAAATGTTGTAGGTTAATAAGTGAATAGGCCTATTGCGCTGTAGTCTGTTTCATTACGTTCGTACTGAAAGATTTGAACTGTTCGTTGATTAACTTCCATTTCATAACAGATGCCAAGGGATAAACTGTTCATTGCCAGAGTCTGCAATCGGGGTTCTATAGTAAAAATGTAGACACAATGTCATCATTCCAGGAGAAGAAATGCAGCTTTTAAAAACAGTTGAAAGTCCAATAGAACTTACAGTAATAGACATTTGAAATTTTAGAAATCACACTAGAAGAAACCATGCTTTAATGGCATAGTATCGAAAAAGTCTATGTATAAAAGAGATGGTTTCAATAAAAAAAAAGATTATAATCTACTAGCTGTGGAATATTATGAAGAAGGCCACTGTCTACCAAAGACAAGATGCCTGTCCAGTATACAGGTGGTCCAGGGTCCGTTCTCTGGTCAGATATAACATTACTTTTGATCCCTGCCTGAGAAGAGCAATCACAATATCAAATTATCATCTGACACATGGTGAATCATTTAGTCCTAATCGTATTTGAGAAGCATGGTAATTATTCTGAGAGGAACAGGATACGTCTGAACAGCGACGATGATAGCCTGCAATCGGATGGTTTATTTAGTGGAAAATGACAATTATATAATTAGTCCCTTGAATAAAGAGCCAATTAGATTCACGATGATTAAAGTATGCCACGTAATTGCAAATTTTCTTCTCCTGATGAACAGGAAACAACCTGAACCAGATGGTGATACAACAATTATTATTAATGAATAATTTCGACAAGTATAATCAATTTCATTTTGATATCAGACACAGCTGCACTAGACTACCCCGTCGTCTTAAATTGGAACTTTGATTACCTCAAGATATCATTCATAACCACAGAAGGTGAACAATAGTACTTCATGAAGTATCTCTATTAAATTTAATCAATGTCTTAATTTGATTAAAAGAAATAGATACTGATGTTAAACATTTATGACAGGAGTTAAAGATAAAGACGACATGGTAAACTGAAGCATATGGTAGTACCCCGCCTAGTTCTGAGATAACAGAAAAGGGGTTGGGTTGGTAAAATCTGAGGACTTCTAAGAAAATATTCATGAAGTACCTTTGGCAATTTTGTCCACATCTGTCATAGTTTATCTAAAGACTATCGAGTCCTAGGGAGTCCTCAGAATCTTTTGTCCTCCCCAAGTACATTTTCAGCACCGATTGTTGCTGAACTTTCTGTGTGTGTAAGATCAATGTGTTTGTAATCTCCATTCTGTGATCCACGCTGAGACAAAACGCCATCCAATTTCCTTTTTTTTATCTACTTAATACACACCCTCGGGTCTAGATTGTCTTTTGGTTACAAAAATTGATTAAAAGTTGGTAATCAATTAAATAAATTAAATAGGAATATTATTTATAATTTGCAAAAAAACCATTTCTAATTTCGGTTCAAAATTGGGCAATAATTGCATCGTGTAGTACCGCCTTAAGAGCCTACCAATGCTCAGACCATCACCTACACATTTTTTGTGATGTCGTTGATGCTATCACCCCCTATGAGAGTCCGTGCAACCAGATATAAAATAAAACAACGGTGCCTCTTTATCGATGTTTTTCAAAATGTAAACAGACGACGATGCCATCACAAAAACAGCAAAAGAGACAGAGTGCTGTAAGGGTTTGCATGGACTCTCATAGGGGGCGCTAGCATTGTTATGTTCAAGTCGAAACGTCATGAAATACATACCTTTGCTTGTCTACAGAATCATTGGTAAAACGCCAAAGGACGGTCTACTTGGTCGCTTATATCATTATGTCCCTAGGGCCCTTGCGGTATCCTACGTTACAGCTTATATAGGCATTATACCTACAGTCCCAATAAATTGAATTCTCTACATCAAACGACGAACTCATATGTGCAGTGACAGTACAGTCAAGCTTTAGACCCTATTATTTAAAAAAGCATTGATGAAATCTTAATTCAAGTAAGTATTACTTTATAGAGTTATCTACAGTGAGACATCACAAGGCATTGCTATACGTAGGTTCTTAAGGCTACCTCATGAAATTAGATTAAAGAAGCATAGATCTTTCTCCTATATATCCATGATAATAATTATCATCCCTTAATTATAATTATTATAGATCTACGATTGGAAGTACTTTTTATATAAAACCACCTCGAACTGGTTGTATACTGGAACTGAATTTATAATTATCACAAAAATACACATTCCAATATGAATAGTGTCATTTCAATTATTCTCACACAGTTCTGTGATTATACCAGGAAATTCCGTTCCCTTTCAGAACTCATTCTAAAGACTCCCGTTCCCAGAAGTACCCCTTTCCTGGCAGAAGGTCACTGGAACATCGCCAAACGACTGATATGAGAAGGGACAAACCAGAGGTGATCATGACCGTGGTTATATGACCCGACTTCTAATTATGAATGCCAGGTGAAATAAGTGCTATCATAGTACTTAGACGCGGAAAGCCTCCTCTTCCTGCCAGTTTCCTCCCAAATTGGATTTTCGCAATAAGAAACAGTCACTAGAGAGTCAATTATTAAATGCAGGTTTGTACAGACTGTATGGTATTAAAGGGATATGTTTGAGGGTAACGCTATTGTTGTAGTGTAATTATAGTTATGTTGATTCCATTCTCCATTGTACAAACTGCATGGTATTAAGGGATATGTTTGAGGGTAATGCTATTGTTTTAGCATAAATATAGTTATATCTATTCCATTCTCCATTGTACAAACTGCATGGTATTAAGGGATATGTTTGAGGGTAATGCTATTGTTTTAGCATAAATATTGTTATATCTATTCCATTCTCCGTTGTACAAACTGCATGGTATTAAGGGATAGCGCTATTTGAGGGTAACGCTATTATTGTGGCCAAATCATAGTTATATTGATGCCATTCTCCGTTGTACAAACTGCATGGTATTCAGGGATATGGTTGAGGGTAACGCTATTGTTGTAGCATAATTATAGTTATATTGATTTCATTCTACGAATTTCTGCAATAAGACACAATGATTAGAGGGGCTGTGGCAGTACCAACTACATGGTTTGAAAGGTTTTAATTATTTCGGCATAATGCTATTGTTGTAACATAATAGTTAATAGTCAATTCCATTCCACATCAGGGAAAGTACAGACTGAATCTTCCTAAGAGTTCAAACCTTTCTGAGTATTCATATAATTGGATTTTGAACCCTAAAGGCCGTATTCCACATACCGAAATTGTGCCGCTGACACACTTTTGTCAGCCTTTTTTTTTTTTTTTTTTTTTTAGTAAATTTGTAATTATTTTTATTTAAAAGCCAGAATTGACCTAAAAATGCATGAAAAACCTTAAAACAACGTGTAGATGCTCAGGGCATGTATTTTAGATGCTAAACATGTTTTTAGGGTATATTTGGAATATCTTTTTATTTTCCAATGCTGGCTGGGTCTCTTTGGTAAGTAAAAAAAAAAGCAAAAAACAAATAAAGATCTTGACCTACCTACCCTATTTTTTTCGACCTATGTTACCTGAACACAACTATTTTCTTTTTTGGCCCAACTACTTACCAGCCGGTGGAAATATGTTTCCAGGAAATCTTTCTTCGAAAATAAGACAAGTCTTCAGACAAGTAGGAAAGTCTTCTTGTTTTGGTCAACACATACTCCCACCTAACCTCCCGCAAAACATTTTAAATTGCATGTCACTGCAAATTAATAACAAGCTAAATCATTCATATTTCTTTTGAAATTATTGTCATAGTAATTCTAGGGCCAAGTTACTAATTCAATTGAAGCGCGACTTATTTGATCATATGTCATTGACATACTTACTTACTTACATGTAAAACTCAGTTACTGTGACCTGAACTTTAATCTGGACTTCATGCATCCATAATGGAATCCCCTTTGAGAAGGGAATCTATATGATTACACAGGAAGTAAACAAGTAAATGAAAGGGGCATCTAGTTTCAAAGAATATGGAAATAACCCAAGTTCCTTTCATTGAAGATGTTCAAATCATGTGATACCATTCTCTGAATAAGATTAATCATAGTCCAACTCGATCCTGAAACTCCTTTTATTTTCTTTCCCTTTGTAATTGCTATTAATTTTAATATTAATTTCTTTTGTGATATTTCCTATAAATAGCTGAAGAACAAATAACAAGTGTAGACGTATCTCTGTTTTTTATATAGACAAAATGAATCAGTAGTAATTGATAGTAAAAGCAGTAGTTCATCAGCATAATTACAATAATTATTTTGAGCTGTGGCAAATTTTCGAAGTTACTATTCCATTTACTATTGCATAGCTAGTCTTTATCTGAATACATAATCCGCCTTCATGGCAAAAACGAATAGCAAACTATTGTTCCACTTAAAATGAAGCTGATGATAACCAATTAGAAATTGGGTGGCATCAATGAAAGCAATTTTGATAACGAGTATAATTATATTACTCTACATCCAACTCAAAGGATGTTAGATCAGCATAGAATCATGTAACAACACTGACATTTTTACAATTAGTTGTAGTCCAATGATTATCATTAATTACGTATTCAACTAAGTGGAATCGTCTACGTCACTGATAGTTTTTTTTTCGATTGCTAAGCAATTACCATTTTAATCTACAATTTTCCATTATGCATTATTGCTATTATGAGTGCTATAATGGGCTATCGAGAGCACTTGGTTCCATCAAAACTGATTCTTTTAACTAACAAAGAATAAAACTTAAACTAAGAACGATCAGAAAAAGTAAACTCTGTATGTGGTGTTCGAAGAAATTATCAACTATGTAATTTATGTTATTACCATTTGCAAAAAGAATTTTTTGTTAACTTTATTTTTCAATTATCCTTTTTTTTTATTAACACATATATCGAATCAAGGACGCCCGCCTTTTAAAATGCTTAAGCCAAGTACTTAAAAATTAGCCATATATAAAACCAATTATGTTGTTTTATGTAGTATGGTGGGGGGCTGGGCGGACCCCCTCCCCCTGGACGCCCCCTCTCCCTGCGTCCGCCCATAGGGATTATTGGCGTTGACCAGTTGATTGAGTGTTCACCCGGAAATCCTTGAAACTGACCGTAGGATTAGGAAAAAAGTTCAGTTGACTGATCGTTCACCAAAACATCCTTGAAACTGAGGGTAGGCCAAAGAAAAATTAGTTTTCAAATGTCTATTACTGAAAACAAAAATCTCCAGTTCTTATCATTTTAGAAAATCATAATCATTTTTGACTAAAAATTGTTAAAAAAAACATTAGGATCGGGGCCAAAAATTAGGGTTAAACTCAGGAGAAAACAGGGAACGAGGCAGAAGACGGAAATAGTTCTAGTTTAGGGTTAGCGCAGGACAATACAGGCGAATCAGGGCACAAGAACGAAGGTATTCCGGTTTGACTATTACAACTTTGAATAGGGGCCTTCCATTTAGTATACATGTACGCACATATTTGAAAAATCTCAGACCCCCCCCCCCCCCCCCCATCACCACCCACAACCCACCCAACTCCACACACACCCTCTCCCCCTTCCCCCGCCCTTTAGGTAAAAATACGCATTGGATTTTTACCAGAACATACGTACACATTTTCAAAAAATCTGAGACCGACCTCCCAACCTTGATGCATACATACTTAATGGAGAGCCCCAAAGAGGTGGTATTTTTAGCTATACACTTTATTCAGCAGTAGTACCCATGAGACTCGCATAGCTTTCCTTGGTAACAGTTCTTCATACCTGCCACCAGAAAAGTGATCACGAAGAGCCAAAGAGGAGTTGTCCGGTCTGTATTTATTAATATATTTAGGGTGACAGCAGTAACTTGTACTAGGAGTCCTTTCCACATAATACCATGGACACGGTAGTTAGACTCAATTCTCCTGGATTAACACCAGTTGAAGTGGCAGCCGAGTATGATAAATGGTCCAAAGGGCTACAGTACGACAAAGAGGTAAGTATTTTATACTAAGGCCAGTATTCCACTAGACGATTCTGACTGCCGCTAATTTTGTAATTCTTGTTTTTGTAATTTATGTTAAAAGATCATGAATCCTATATATCATTTAAAAGAGAATTATAAACCCTTTCTAATGATGGGTAACATGTCTATGATTATCCAATATTTCACTACCGATTTTTTGAAATTGGGAGTAAAATCAGCTTGTGGAATAATAGCCTTAAGGAATTGGGTACGAATAGCTGGCGCTCTTAGGGTTTCTCAAAGGCAAAGTAAGATCATATCTATGAGCAGGGGCGGATCCAGGGGAGATGGTTCAAGGGGATCCTGACCCTGACCCGTGCCAACCTTTTTGATGGGGTTGCAGGCCCCGCTCTACACTACCAGACTCATAAATACATTTCTCGTAACTCAAACTTTTAGATAAAAGGTGATACAGTCAATAATCTTAAAATAACCTAATATAACTTATATAAGCTATAAGCTAATAATAGGAACATAAGATCTTCTGTCAAGCCTGATACTACCCACTGCAAAACTACAGCCATTGCATTCATACACACCTATGGGCAGTAAACTCAAGTACCAGATTTTTCATTGTGTCTTCAGATTACAGGTATGCATTCCATAAAAAAACGGCGATATACGATAATTTTGATGACGCAGCTATGTCATGTCGCGATATTTTTAAAAAAGCGTGTCCATAAAAAATATCGCCACTATATTTTACCGTCATAAAAAGTTGACGCCACCCTGCATTACCGCCGCGATATATCGCGGTTCGACTGACGCAAGAGCGCGGGAAACTTAATTAGGTCATGGCGGCCACCTGTGCATTTTACCGGAAGTCACCGTCTATTTTGCCGGCGTTTCGCTGGTTCTTGACCGCGTTCGTATGTAATACTACTGCCATTGCTGGGTACAAGCTCATACGCTGGTTCTCCGCAAGAGGCAAGTTTTAAGCTATGTGCTCATCCCGGCAACAAGTGCGGGACGTTGTTTTGACGCCATCACAGTCACCGAGAGAAGAAGCATCATAGATGAAACCCGCCGATTTCCTGCCCATCATTCTCCTCTTCGTCCTTCTACAAGTCGCCACGGTACGTATTAACATTTCTAAGTTGTCAGTGCATATTGTAAGACGTGTGAGATAAACACGTCGTGTAGTTTAAATCATTTATGAAAGCAAAAATAGTATCGTATCTGTCGGTCTTTTCCCGACTGCCCCCCCCCAACCCGCCCCATAGTACCCTATGTTTCGGGACGGGTTTAGAATACTATTTTTCAATACAAGCTAACTTACTAGGGTTTCAGTATAAGGTGAATCCGTACGCGTATCTACAGGAATCGTGTTTGACTTTATAAGCTACGAAATGGCTCCGTCCCCCTCTCAAAATAAGAAAAAGGGTTTGTCACCATGTGAAATAATGAACTTAAGCTGACATAATTCTCCGCAATTGTAAATAGAATACCGCCTCTGATATATAGTAATATATAGGCGTCAGTACCACACTGTATGAATTCTCCAAATGGCGGTAACGTGCATCATGTAAAATAATATATATATATATATTTCCTTTTTTCAGATGTCGTCCTCAGTGGGTGGTGAGTCGCAGGACCCGTCCACGATAGATTACAAACTTAGGATTAGCTCGATCATGGACGTGCTGTCCAGAGGCGTAGACGCGAAGGACAAGAAGAAGTTGGAGGGCATGTTACAAGATGCACGTGAGCAGTATCGTCGTCAGGAGGAGCTCAACTTCGCCTACTACATGGGCAAATACACCAAAGCCACGAAAAGTGAACCTGAGACCGATACCGTCATCGTCGTCGATGGGGAGGACTCGCCACTACCAGAAATGACTTTGCCGAAGAAGAAAACAAAAGAACCTCTCGCGTCTACCTCCGGACAGCCATTAAAGAAAAGCCGACCTGCCGCCGAGCTAGATGAATCCGCTGACGACGATACTCCCGTGAAGGTGAAACCTCCTCCTAAGAAAGTTAAGGCAACCAAGGTAGTCGAGCCTGCCGAGCCTTCTCCAGAATCAAGCCCAGTGCCGAAGAAGAAAAAAAAACAGGCAGTTACAAAGAAGGTTGTGACTCCTGCAGTTCAAGAGAAGAAAAAAGGACGAGGACGTGGTAAAGCAGCAGCCGCTCCTAAAACGCCAGCCCTTGAAACCCCTTCACCAACTGGTCCCGCCTCCGGGAGAACACCCAAGAAGGCCAAGAAGAAGAGGAAGTCTGCTGCAGGTAAAGGCAAGAAAAAAGACCTGGGCTGGTGTTCCTCGGACACCGATGACGAGGGTCCACTGACGCACTCCTGCTATGAAGACGAGGAACTGGAGCTGCTTTACAACACCGCCAAACAGGATGAGTGAGTAAAACTGAAAAAAAAAGAAAAAAAAAGACACACATATATATGTATCGCAGTAGTAACAGCAAGGAAATGTCTGAGCATTGGCTGAAAAGTAAAAAATCTCACAATACTTTTAGAGAACAGTCTGTATTCTTAGGAAGAAGTTTTATTTAAAATATCAAGTAATCTAAACGCCGTACATAGTAATCATCAATAAGTATCAAAATATCACTGAATCAGAATATCAAAATGTTGACGTCGCGGTAAACTAATATTTTTTTTTTTTCATTATTCAGAGACGCTGTCCTCGGGAGGTGGGCAGAGACAGCAACCCACGACCACAAGATGAAAAAAAGGAGGGCCATCTACAAAAAGATAAAAGACAACCTCAACTCGCAGTTTGGAAAGAAACGCCGGAAGAAATACCTCTACTACAAGATAATCGATCATAAGAGTAAAACCCTATTTAAAGTAAGTAACTGTTAGTGTGGAGGTGCTTTATTTGCAGGACTTGTAATAATAATTTTATCTAATAAAGAAACAAGCTCCTAGTGTTATGGTATTTCCCAAAAAGTCATCTTTTTCCCTCTGTTTGGTTTCATTATGCTACCAGTATTGTAATAGTAATTTATATCACCACCACTTAAAAGACGTTATAACCCAAAATTAATTGAAGTTCATATTATTTAAATTTCTTTTATCATAGAAACGTCGACTGGAGAAGGCATACCAGTATTGTAATATTAAATTATATCACCACCACCTACACGACGGTACAACAAAAAATAAATTGAAGTTGATATTATTGACATTTCTTTTATAATAGAAACGTCGACTGGAGAAGGCATACGGCTACAGTGGCGCCCCTGCCATGCCAGACAACGTCGGCCTCACGGCGACACAGCTCCGGTGCCTGGAATTTTGGGGGGTAGAGGCTTCAGGCTGTAAGTATTTAGATATCTATTATCGCCTTAACATGTAATGCATTGAACCTGACATATCTAGTCGATTATTTACATCTATTTAGAAAAAACACTTGACGTTAATATATCTTATTGAGCTTGATACTTATCGTCACGATATTTTTAAAAATAATGTCAACCAACATCTAAACATAACGACAATTTTAGTAAATGAAATAATTCCTCCATTATATATTAAATCATAAGGTCAAAGTTTTGATACAAATCAGTCATTCCAGGGGCTCGCAAGACAAAGTTAGACCCCTCCTCCTCCTCCGATGACGACGACGACGATTCCTCATCAGAAGCAGAAGCCATCGCCATGGATGAGTGCTTGGCTGATCAGAAGAGACTGCACGACGAGTCGAAGCCGACCCGGGGGAAGAAGAAGACGGACGAGGAGGATATCCTAGAGAAATACAGTAAGTGTAATATGGAATAGTTGTTTTATTTTAAACAATGAACGTCGCTTGCTCAGTGTATGTTGCGCGATATGAAAAGCTAAATAATATTGCATTGATTGTACTACTTTTCTGTCGTTATTTTCAGCTCTCGATAACAAAAACATATCTTTATTACTGATCAAACTTGTTTATATTTTAGAATTGAAGGGTCCTGCCATCGGGACGATTACTGCAGCATCACCCAACCCAGAGGAAATGAAGAAAGCCAGTTCCCGTCGACCAGCGCGGCAAGTCCGTACAGCTGCTGCTGCTGCTGCTGCCTCCGCCGCTGCCTCTCCCGCGGCCGTCAGTGAAGAGGACGAGGGCTTAGATACACCCAACAAAGGTGATTATCTATTTCGGAGAATCAATGTGTCTTAGAAAATAAAACTTAAAAAATAACTTGATCCTATACCTTGTGAAAGTAACTTTAAAATTAAAATGATTTGAAACGTTAACCTCAGAACTAAATAATCACACACAAAATATATTATCAGCAAGAAAAAGCAAACATTTTTTAATTTTTTTTTAGTGAAGAAAAGAACCCCTAGAATGTGCGTCCGAGGCAGGACCTTTCATATGGTAACTCGTTCAATTGAACGTCAACTGAAGACTCCATCAATATCTGTTTCTCTACAAGAACTCGACTGGAGTCCAGCCCCTGCCGGCCGTGAGCTGTCGTTTGCCGAGGAGGAGCAAGCAGAGACCCAGGACCCTACAGCAGGAGGTATTATCGTCGCGTCATTTATCCCTGTTAAATATAGTGATAATTGTTCATATTTTGAAGAAATAGTAGGGTCAACTTTCATCAGGCGACAAGTCGTAATGTTAGCCCAAGAGTCGATCTTCACATTCTTGCCGTCACGATACTTATCACACCTTCATACAAAACATAGCGTTACTTTTGAAACATATATGTTACAGTCTTTTATATTATAGTATGTATTGTATCTCATGACAAATGTGATTTATATATCAAAGAAATTCTGAAAAAAAATTATTCTGTGCAGTTATTTTGGTATTTACTTACCTTACAGACCCCCTTGACGCGATGAACTTTGACGACGATGCCGACATGAATTACTCCGTGCATGTGCGCACACCGGACATTCAACTGGGCCAACGTACCAACGTTACAGAGGATCCGCCAGAGAAAACCCAGGAGACTGAGGCCCATACTGATGTGAAGGACAACGCATCAACAAAACCACCTAGGTCTCCGCCAAAGTCTACTACTACTGGTGCTTTCACCACAAGTTCGGCAGCAGAGGGCCGTATTATTGAAACCATGTCAAACAGATTTGATGTGGTGGAATCGGGACTCATAAATTTCCATACTGACATGGGTGCGATCAAGCAGGAGTTGGTGTTACTGAGGTGTGACGTCCAGGGACCAGCAAAACAACCGACTGACCAGCATATCGCAGGAGAACTTAAGACGATACGGAATGACGTCAACACTCTTGGGGGCGAATTTTTCCAAGTCAAGACTGGCCTAATTGATATTGCAAATGAGTGTGTTACTGCAGGGAAAGCTTGTCATGAAATGAAAGCTAACATGCTGGGCATGAAGGGGGATATCTCCGCTGTGAGAAGTGACGCACACACCCTCAAGTCGAAGTCGTTGGGACTAGCCAGTCAACAGCAGACTCTTGTGCAGGAGATGGGTGCTGCTAGAGAAGACATCCGTAATGTCGCAGCAGACTCAACCCTAGTAAAGGAGGACGTACAAAGCGTAGATAATAATGTTTTAAGTATGCGTGTCGACACTGCACTGTTAATCAGGGAAGTGGGTATCCTTAGGGGCGATATCGCCACGGTAAAGAAAGAAGTGTCTTCTTTGAGAAGTAGTCAAAAAAAAATAGAACAAACTCTGGAAATAATCAAATCAGCGGTATTGGGCACCCAGGGAGTGATAAATTTAGAGCATGTGGAGATTAAGTCTGACGTTGACGAGCCAGTACCTCCAACCCCTGGTCACGATAGGCCTACACCGATATCTCGACACCAAGAGTCTTCGTCTATTGGTGGCACCAACACTAGTGAGGTTGTTTTCCGTCAGCGTGACGGACAACAGACTTACGCTGGCAGCAGTGACTTGACTGTCCCCCTGCCCTCGACGTCAACCCCTGTAACTACTAGCGCACGTATTACACTTTTTGCAGACACCCCAAGTCAGGAGGAAACGCAGGATCCCAACGCGTCTCTTATCCAACAAGAACATGTCCTTGCAAAGAATACTGAGCCTGACTCGGACTTAGAAAGTATGCAGTGGCCGTCGTTCCCCCACGATTCTCAGCAGGACATTGCGGCTGAATCACAGGAGGTGTCAGCAGAAACCAGCGGGGCTTATTATCCCGTAGTGCATGAGGATGCTGACGGGGGTCAAACAGTGACTCAGGCTTACGTACCCGGTCATATCGTGCGGCAACTTTCAAGAGCAGCTTCACCTCAACCTTCTTCTAGCAAAGCGGCAGAAACACCCACATTAAGACCAAGAGCAAAGAGTCCTGTAGTTAGCCCAGAGCCCAGGCGAGGTTCTCGTATGAAAAAGCCTACTCACCCCAAAGACTGAACATGCGTCAATTGTATACAACGTTTTTTTTTATCACTATTAAATAGACACTGGCTTTTATGATTCTAATTAATATCGTTTTTGCCTGCATACAGAGTTAGGGTTGTGTCATGTAGAGATAATGGACAGAGATATAACAATTGATGTTGAAAAAGACAATTTATTCAACGGTATTCTGAAAAATTCGGAGGTATAAGTATTTGAACCAGCAACTGTATTTCTGGAAAGGACGAGTTTAAATTTGTATAAAGAAATTAAGTCATTACACTTTGAAAACCGGTTTGAAGTGTTAGGTTACTCGAGTAAAGAAAACGTTGTTGTGACGATATTTTTCAAAGTTTAAATTCTGCTGCGACGGCAAGTAAGATTCAGTTACAAGAATGTTACAGAGTGTTTTGTCTGATACAATAAGATTACATCTCTGATTTGTCAAAGTTTAAATTCTGCTGCGACAGCAAATAAGATTCAGTTAGAAGAATATTACAGAGTGTCTTGTCTTATACAATAAGATGACATCTCGCATTTCGCCAGAAGTTCCAAGTTTACTACTGAGGGTATGTTTCTTAAATAGTCTCGATAAATGTTCGTGTAAAACTCGACAATTTGAACGTTCTGATTTATCGTCCTCTGACATTCCTCGCACCGCGAGGACGTCGTCCCCTGCGACCCCTACCCCTTCCTGCTGGCTGGCGGAGTGCTTGAGGCATTGGCCCCCCGTACTGGGCGTAGATGTAGTTATCACGCCTCTGGATTCCCTCGAGGGAAGGGTTGTCCCTGGTATTGGGGCCTTGGTCGTGGTCAGCAACTTCCTCGCGGTCGATGTTACGGTTGTTGAGGAGGAAGCGGTATCGGGCGTTCACCTGGAGCGTCATTTCCAGGTCGCGGTCGCGGTTCTGACCAGGCTGGAGTTTGCGAAGGCCCCAATCGATACACCGATTGTGCAGCACACAGCAGGCTTTCACGACCCAGGAGGCCTGAAGGGGATGCATCTCGATAACCCCTCCACCCGATTTGGAGAGGCATCTTAGAATAAAATAGAAAACATAGTATTTTAATTTCTGGGAAAGTTATGTAACCGGAAAGCAAGATTATAAAGTGGCGCATACAAGACAATGGATGAATGACTACTCTTTGGATCCGACAGTTAGAGTTATTATTTTGTGTTGTAAATATTGGCGATATCTTTAATTAAGATGCATACCTCCAACGCGACTTGAGCTGTCCGATTGTACGCTCAACTGAAGAACGCGCGCTTGTCTGGGCGAACTGGTAGTCTCTCTGCCAGGGTTCTAGTTCTTCCAGGTTTTGGGTGCGGAAGGGCGTGAAGACTTGTGGGGTGAGAGCATAGCTGTCGAAAGAAATAATAATACAACGTTATTATTACTTAGAAAATATTTTGCATTGTGTATATAATATAGAGAGACTTAGAGAAAGAGAGATATATGTGTTAGAAGTTAGAAAATTGAATTTGTAAAAGTAATACTGCCAGTGCTAGTGTCATGTCTAATATAGAGACATATTTCACAAATTTACCCCGTCTGTTGAAATGTGGTTAACAATATCGTGACAGTAGGGTAAAAAAATGACGTGTGATATTTGGCTTTTATGTTCTGTATATTTTTTATCGCCGTTTACTGACGTTTAACCTACCCGCCGTCTCCTAAGAGAAAGTATGGTCCTAGTCGACCATGGTTGGCGATCTGCTGTCCCAAATCTGAATAATCCAGGACAGCCTGATCGTGGTGGCAGCCAGACATACCACTCTCCACAAACGTTATTCTCTCATCGTGGTCACTGGCTATCTGTTAACATATAATTGTGAATATATTTTAAACTTGTATGTTATTTTGTGTTTTTTATGCATTGTGGTGCTTGACAAAAGACGTATATAAGAGATCAAGGTTATGAAGGGTTAAAGAGAATAAAAATGTAATTGTCTGTACACTATTTGCTGAATTCTATTTGTCATCATTTCTATATAATTATACTCACAAGAACGTTCAGAGCATGGTATCCCTTGCGGCAGACGTACGCATGCTCATTCCGGACGGGCCTCTTTATAGGGATGTAGGTGCCGTCGATACACCCCACACACTGCGGCATCTTGTGTCGTTCTGCGAAGCGGAGAGCTGACTCGTGTAGCGCCTCACCCTAAAAAAAGATAATATGACTTTAACGTTGACGACAATATCGATCATTATGACTGAATAATTTAGTGAGGATTATTGCCATATTTATAGCGAATGCAGCTAACAGATTACATAAGGGGTCACCTTCTGAATATTTTTGACCGCATATTTTCCTTTTTTTTTTATGGACTGCTAAATCAATGAGGGTAATGATTTTTATCATTTACCTTGGGGAACTTGATGTACTTCTTCCTGCGCGAAACGAGGAACTTGATGAAGGGTAGTATGGCCCTACCGATGCTGGAGGTGGAGCAGCCCCCCTGGGTGTCGGACACGACACCATAGTAGGAGCCAGTGGCCAAATACCGTAGACAGTAGCACACCTATAAATCGGAAAAATTATAATGAATGAATAGCATTAATTTGCAAGTACAGTTAGGATACACTGGGGTTATTTTATTTTAATGGTGATAATTTTTCTGGGCCTACTTCCATAAATTATTGGCGATACTCTGAATTTTCGTTATTTTGCTGTGGGTTATTTTCTTTCATGTAGGCCTTCCATAATAATATAGCGACATTCTTCTCATTTACCTTGTGGAAGAGGGGGATGGGCTTTCCTCTCTTCTCATGTTCACCCTTCCCAGGGCGAAAACGGCTGGCCTCGAACTCTCGGGTGAGTTCCTCCACGCAGCTAGGGGGAAGGCGAAATCTTGCCTGGAAGTCTTTGATCCTCGGCCACCTCACCCTTGGGTCAATGCGTTCGCGGTAGACTTTCTTTGACTTGCACCGTTTTTGCCCCCACATACGGCTGTAGCTTTTCCTTTTCAAGTAGGTAGCGAGCGCAAAATGTTGAAAACGCAGACACCTGCTGGTCTGAGGTGACCTGGTCTTCCTCCTGGGTGCTGAAATAAAAAATAAATGATAATTATTACTTCACTTTTATATAACTTTGACTGTAGGTTAAGAATTTGAGACTACTAGATTTAGAGTGGTTGACACATTACGTGCAAGAAGTTAGAAATATCACTTGAAATAGACAGAATTACAAAATATCACCATTTATTGAAATTCGTCTAAATTCATCTATTATCGCTCACTTTGACCTCAAATCATTGTTTAGTAACTCTACAATACTGTAGGGGCCTTTATATTCAGACCAAACACTTCTACAGTGATTATAGTATATAGAGGTAAAAACGCTGAAGCGCGGTAACACTCTAAATATTGAAAAGTCAAGAAAAAGCTCATGTGGCTTATTTGTGTGCTCACCCATGTTGGAAGTATCCCAGAATGACTTGCGGTTTCTGTTAAAATCGATTTCAACGTTAGAGAATAGGTTTAAAAGGGGTTGTAAAACACCACGATACCAAAATTTGGTATCGCCGATTTTAGCGGTTTTGGACTATCGCGGGGTGCTGGCGATATATCGCCAAAGTTTTATGGAAGCGCAAATATCGTGGCGATATATCGTCGATTTTTTATGGAAGGCATTTTGGCCTCGCGATACGCGGTAACCCAAAAACAAGTATCGCCGATGTTTTATGGAATGCCCCCCAGAATTCCATTACAATGGACCAAAGTTGACAGCAACTTTTGCAGCAAAACACCTAAAGGACAAGAATGATGTGACGATCCTTGATGTTGGCGCCGGTTCTGGCCAACTAGCAAGAGAGGTAAATATACTATATTTATCATACCCTAGGCTGATAAAGGTTTATCATCATACCCTAGGGTAATACAGGTTTATTATCACACCATAGGGTGATACAGGTTTACACATATCATGTATCCCTGAGATAGGGAGGATGGTGACCAAAGTGTATTCATACTCACCCTGCAGTTTGATACCAAAAAATGGCCCTAGTTTATTGAGACTCAGCTCTGAAATTTAACTTTAAAATATGGCCAGGGTATGCTGAATAAATTACAAACCTGTGTGGGGGTCCAAGATAGGGCTTTCAATCCTCGGCATGTCAGGACTATCTATATGAAAAAACATTAAAAAAATGTGTAGCATCACAGCCCCACCATCACTGATTGCTGTGCATACTTCCTTGGGAGTTCAGATCTAACAGAAAAAGTATAATAAATCCACAACCAACGTCGAAGGGAGTACTCGGGCGGTTATCACCCCTCGCGGGGACCCTGCTATCAGCCCTTGGCTGGCCCTTTGGGCCCTGGCCTCAGGCTGATATTGGGGTCCCGGCTCGGGGTGATAACCACCCTCGTACTCCCTTCTCGGTTGGTTATATGTATTAATCACCCAAGCATTTCTCAGACTATGTTAAAACAACTGGTTATACAGAGTGGTACGTACAGCGTGGCAATATGACCTCCCAGCAATACGCACTGCTCGTCAGCCGTGCGGGTGATAAAAGATATGCATTCTGTGTGCTTGTGAAAGTATTTCACACTTGAAAAGTCTCCTTTATTAGCAAATGCACAATAGATATTACAAGTCTGTTTTTTGTTTCAGTTAAAGAAGCGTGGCTTCCACAATATCCATGCTTTAGATCCATCCAAGGGAATGCTGGAAGTCGCAAGGGAAAGACAACTTTATAAACATTATATTCAAGAATTCTTTACCAACAGAGTGGATGCACTGAAAACAAGTAAGCAATACATCCTTTTCAATAATTTTGTAATACACACTTTCTCTTATTTATTCTAGGTAATAACACTGCAATGCATTGCAGAGCATAGGCCTACAGTCATGACAATGTTAAAGAAAAAGGATATGAGATGATCAATGATTTAGTCCCAAATCTGCCCAAATCTGCCCCTTCTCTCCGGCCCGACGGAATCCTCTGAGGGGAGTAATATGATGCTGAGACTGTGGGAAGCAGGGACTGTATACCCGGGGATGGGAATTCATCATAAGTTTGCCCGGATGTGTGTGTTGAAAAGTGAAAGACAAGGGTCCCTTTTCAGCTCTAATGGAGTAAAAATGAATAGCACTAATTTCATAATTGGTATTATATAAGCATGCACCACTCAATACGGGTGTATTTAAGAGGTACTCCCATAATTCTCGTAAAGGCGGTGATCCACGTTGCGACAAAATTGAACCGATTTCCAACCGATCCAAAATCGGCTGGAAATCGGCTGGAAATCGGCTGGAAATCGGTTCACTTTGGAAAATATCGCAACGTGGATCATGTCAGCCGATTTTTTCCAGCCGATTTCCAACCGACACAAGTCAGACTAAATTATTCCAGCCGATTTCCAGCCGATTTCCAGCCGATTTTGGTACGACGAAATTATTAAACCTGTTTAATAATTTGGAACCGATTCTGGGCCGATTCTGAACCGATTTGATTATGCCTATGTATTCCTCATATTATTTCAATCATTTTTGAGTATATTAGAACGAAAATGTTACCAATATGTATAAAAATGAATATTCTTTCGTGGGATATTTTTTTTAATGCTGTAAGATGAGTATTTTACTTTTTTACTTACTATCAATCAAAAAGATTAAATAATATATATATGTGATCCTCCTGACCATATTTAGTCATAAAGTATTAAAATATTTCCAAAATATTCATAATTTAATGAACCGATTTTTTTTCCACTGTTTTCCTATCAATTTGTGATCCAGGATTCAAGGAAATTGCCAATTTTCATCTCCACTGTGGATCATGGGTGTAGGACCGATTCTGGACCGATTCTGGACCGATTTCAGGACCGACAGGTTAATTGGCAAACCGATTCAGGACCGACAAAAAAAAATCGGTCCTAAAATCGGTTGGCTATTTCTTTTTTTCATCGGTTCAGGAAATGTCGCAACGTGGATCACCAGCTTTATAAGGGTTTCTCATGTTGACCTAATTGATTCAGAGTCACGCCATGCTTCATTAATTATGATAAACATCATAAGTATTATCAGAACTATAGCTCAAGATGTAGCATAACAAGATGCAAGAAAGTATTTGAATTGAACCGAACTCCATATATAGGAGTTGGTGTTTGGCTATCAAATAGCTATATAGGATTTACATATACATGGTTAGTCCTTCTCTAAGTATATCTTTGAAGTAAGGTCCCTTCATTGTGGGTATGTTTTTCCATGGGCATAGTCCTTCCGAAGCGGTTTAACCCAACACACACATCCGGGAGTATATGAATGAAGTAGCACCCACGGGACTGTATACACCCTTCTTATGACCCAGCGCAGAGTGAACCGACTGACCACCTCGAAAAAGTGGTCACGTCACTATACGGGTGCACAAGGTCTATAACTTTTTCAATAATCATTTTGTATGATTTGGCAGTCTAGAATGGGGTAATGTGCAATATCTCCCTTGCCTGCTCTATGTAAATTAACAATTTTACAATAACATGTAGTATACACCGTTACCATCAATTTGTAATTTGTCAAGTAGTGCCTCCCTTAAATGGTGCAATAAAAATAACTGATATGATCAAAGTTCTGTCAAATCACAAGAAATGTGGGTTTTTTTGTGTTTCTTTTTTTATTTACGGGTGAAAATTATGAAGTAACCTGACAACTCCAGTTAGTGATATAGGCCAATAATTAGTTATATATTAACATAACATCATGATCAGCTTTCATTGGGGCATATTTGTGGCCAGCCAAGGGGAAAGGGTACTCCAAGGTTTCTATATTTGCTGTCCTAAACCTAACATTTAAGGAGATATGAGTAGATTTATGAAAAATAGTCAGAATTTACTCTTAAACCAACTTTTTGTGTAGAATTCATTTCTCATACCTAAAACATTCCATCATGATGGAATCTTCCCTTATTTAGAATGTCAATGGAACGTTTTGATATGGGTAATTCACTGAATTCATTCTATTTGGTTGCCATGGAAACTAAAATTCACGAGATTTTTATAAAATTGTAATAACTATGAGAAACTATCATTTTCTGGTCTCTACATTGAAAACAGAATACATTTATCATTTCTGGTTAAGAAATAATGAATAAAATTGTGTTTTATAATATTTACTCATAATTATGATAATTTATGATAGTTTATGCAAAATCTCAATAAATACAAGTAAATTAAGGTTTTCCTCATTTTCCGCTATCCTGACAGTGTTAAGTTTAAGGACTCATAACTTCCTTAATAATGGTCGGATTTGGACATGCTTGATATCATTTGAAAGCTAAGAACATGCTCTACAACATCAATTTAATAGCAAATCCCGCACGGAGTACCCTTTCCCCTCGGCTGTCCACATTTATACAACGTTAAATTCCAGTCCCAGGCTTGAACCTTAAAGTTTACGTCTCCTTTCAACCATAATGATAATGTTTTTGTTTTATCTTCACTTCCTTTCGACAGATTCATATGATGTCCTAGTTTCCTGTGGAGCCTTTGTGGAGGGTCACATGAAGGCTAATGTTCTTGGAGAAATGGCAAGATGCGTGAAACCAGGTGAGAAAAATTAACTGATCTTGAGCGAGGTTTCTATTCTAGAAATTGCATTGAGAAAGGTCACCGAATATGTTATATTATCACCTCATCCAAGTTCCCAGTGTTTTTAAATCGGTCCCTTATAATGAGTGTTTGTGTGTCCTTTCATAACAGTCTTCCTTTTAAGATGTTTGCAGAACTATTTGGACCCTAACTCAAGAAGCATTGTATAAATGAATGGTTCAAATGTTCTATAAAAAACACTTTTTAGATGAGACGTACAAGCTTAAACGCTATTGTATGATCAAAACATAATGAAAATTATATCATAAACAATTATTATTATTATTATCGTCAATCAATTCTAAGTGACAACCATCAAATACAGCTTATCTCATTACCTTAAAATGCTCTATGAATGTGAAATTAGACGAGGCTTGTTAATAAGAAAGTATTGGTACTTACTTCTTGGTACTAGGAACCAATGTATGATAATGATAATAATTATAGTTATGATATGAAAAGTACTTTGGTAAAAGAAGTATTATCGAAAATAGGACGTAGTTGCATAGCCAGTATTGTCCCTTGCAAATGTATTCAAATACATGATGACTTTAGAAAAAGATCCCAATACAATATTTTACATCAATATCAATAACCATTCATTATATTGATAAGTTTAAGCCAAAACCCACTATGTGTTTATTCAATAAAGTTTATAACTGTATCTAGGTTTGTACCTGCATATAGTACAAACACAGATCATCAGGTGGCACCACTAACTTTGAAAAGATACTGATGCACTCAAATAAAATTCCAACTCCTAGGTTAAGGTTACTGCTATTTGGAAGAAACTTGTACAAAATTATCAACGTTTCTCAAAGGACATGCAATCCAGGAAAACGAATTAATGCCATATTCTACATGCACTGGGGGACCATTTCGGGTGTTCAATTTTGCAACCACAAGCCATTTGCAGATAAGATACCAACATGTTAGTATCCCCTAAAGCAAGCATCCCATAGAAAACCTAGGTAAAATCATTTACGGTCGTGATCACCCACTTCAAGCAAATCCCACAAGCGTTTTCCTATATTCCACCTTGCGTTACCCTACCGCAAGAAAGTTTGTGGCATTTCGCTTGCGGCATTTCAGGGTACCACAAGCAAGTGATGCAAACTGGAAAATAGCCTTTAGTATTTAGGATAATTATAAATCACCTTGATCTACATAATATTTGCGCGCACAAAACGGTTGTGGTAGTTCCCGGAAATTACTTTGTGATCATGATTATGATAAAGATTATCAAGTGAATTTCGATAAGTGTTTTATTATTGATGCGTCCGCAACTAATAATCTTTCTTATATCACATTGACATCAGAACTGTTCGTGATAGATTGTTTGCTGATATATTGTTTGCTAAGTAAGAGATACTGTTCACAATACATTTGATTAATCTAGGCCCATAATTTTGTGACTAATCAAGCTAACCATGTATAATGTGATTATTTTTTCTTCATACGCAATTTGGCGTGTTATATAAAGTACCGACGTCATTAGAAAAGAACCTTTAATAGAGATTGATAGGTAAAGACATTATGTTAAACACAAAATCACCAAAAGGATAAGCAGTACCAAGATGCCAGTATTAATGTTTTGCATCACCTGCATTAATTTTGTCATGTCTTTTTAATTGATGATATGCTCCTTAGAATGCCCACAAATTAGTTCATTGTGACCGATGGGAAAAGGCGCATCTATTACAATTTTTGTAGCAAGTTGCATAGCCATAAGCGCTACCACAATCATTCTATTCTTAACATAACACCATTTTGTCGTCTTTCCACAAAGATTGTTATGTGGCGTACCCACTTGATGATTTTCTCAGAATTTAGCACTGATTTGTGTGTGGGTATGCCTTGCCAAGTCAGTGTCGTTTGATGGGGCGCAAACCATCAGCTGACTCTGCACAAAAACAGTTAGTCTGGGGTCCGAACGCCAAAAAGTAGCTTATTTAAGGATTTGGTATGCCATGAAAGGTTTATACCCGAAACTATTTTGGGGTGCTAGAGGGGTCCTTTGGGCATAAGAATATGCCTGTTGTCACTCCGTAGAGGTGTGCATGAGAGTGACAGCAGCCATTTTGTATGACAACCCCCTTCAAAATGTAACACAATATAATACAGTCTCTTTCTTTAATAACAGACTCAATAAGTTAGCTATCCATTTCATATTGAACAAATCAATAGTGCATTAGTAGGAGAAGATAAAACATGAATGACTTTGACTTTATCCAACTATCTACGTCCAAACTATCTTAGCCTATGAAATATATATAAATAACATCTAAAACTACTCTGGAGTTCTAGAAGGGACCCTTGGGCATAGGAATATACTTGTTGACACTATGCGAAGGTGCATGCCAATGTGAAAGCAGCCATTTTGTTTGGTTACCTCCTTGAAAAATGACCCAGCAAGTGATGGTCTCTTTCTATAATAGTCTACCTAATTCTTAAGCAATCTATTTCATATTAGACAGATCAATAGTGCATTAGTAGGAGAAGATAAAACATGGATGACTTTGACTTTATCCAAGGTCAAGGTCATCAAAATTAAGGTCAAACTTTGAAAAACGTCAAAAAATGGGTGTTTTACTCCTTCAATTCTATCTTAGCCTATGAAATATGTTTAAATAACATCTAAAAACACTCTGGAGTGCTAAAGGGGAACCTTGGGCATAGGACTATATCTGTTGTCACTGTGCAAAGGTGTGTGCCAATGTGACAGCAGCGATTTTGTTTGGTTACCTCATTGAAAAATGACCCAGTAAGTAATGGTCTCTTTCTCTAAAAATCTACCTAATTCTTAAGCCATCTATTTCATATTAATAATAAGTAGTGCATTAATAGGCGTAGATAAAACATGATTGACATTGACCTTATCCAAGGTCACAGTCACCAGTATTAAGGTCAAACTTTGAAAAACATCAAAGAATGAGTGTTTACTTTTTTATTTACAAACTATCCTAGTCTATGAAATATGTATAAAAACATATAAAACAATTCTGGGGTGCCAAAGAGGTCCTTTGGACATAGGACTATATCTGTTGTCACTGTGTGAAGGTCTGTGCTAATGTGACAGCAGCCATTTTGTTTTGGTTATATCCTGGAAAAATGACCCAGCAAATGATGGTCTCTTTCTCTAATAATCTACCCATTTCTAAGGCTATCCATTTTACATAAGACAAATCAATATTGCATTAGTTGGGGAAGGTAAAGCATGAGTTACATTGACCTTATCCAAGGTCAAAGACACCAATGATAAGGGGGCGTAAAGCAACCAATAACCAACCAAGCAAGCAACCAATCAATAATAAGGTCAAACTTTCAGAAACATTAAAAAATGAGTGTTTTTGCCCTTCCAAAGTATTGTGGTCAATGAAACATGTGTGAATAATACTTGAAACTATTCTTGGGTCCTAGAGGGGTCTCACGGCCATTGGTAAATGCCTGTTGTCACTTTGTGATGGTGTGTGTAAGTGTGACAGCATCAATTTTGTTTGACCACCCCCTTTGAAATATGACACAATATGATACAGTCTGTTTCTGTGATAACCTACTCAATATCTTAGCCATTCATTTCTTACTAGTTAAATGATTAGTGTATTAATGGTGAGAGATAAAACATGAGTGACTTTGACTCTATCCAAAGCCAAAATCATCAAATTAAGGTTAGACTTATATAATATTAGATTATATAAATGTGATTGTTTTGCTTTTTTACAAACTCTCCTAGTCTATGGAATACATACAAATAAAACCTTAGACTACTGTGGGGTGCTAGAGGAGTCCTTTGGGCATTGCCTGTAAAGATTTGTGTAAGTGTGACAGCAGCCAATTTGTAAAAAATCTGAAATGTAATAGCCCATATCCAATATTCTGGCCTTTATGGGATAGGGCCTTCCAAACTGGTAGTTTGAGATTTCTGTTGGGAGTAACTCCTCCAATATCTTACAGGTTAAACTTTTATCAACTTAGAGCTTTCTCCCATGATAGAAAGGTAATCCTCAGAATACTGAAATGGCTCTTTTGGAATAGGTTTTACTTCATCGATACTGAACATAATTAAGTATTTCTGCACTGGTAAATAAAACTGTAATTTCATCTAACCTATTCATGAACAATTGATTTCTAACAAATAATCATAAATATCCAGATGACCGTGTTACATGAATGAAGAACCTTATCAATCTTTTGCCATATTTGTTCAATATCTCTAGACATTTCATATATTGTTTCTGGTCACACCTAAAAATAAAGTTACTTACAGAAAGTGGCAAAGTGGTCAGATTTTCAAAATGAAAGCC
Source organism: Lepidonotus clava (assembly GCA_936440205.1). Classification (NCBI taxonomy): domain Eukaryota; kingdom Metazoa; phylum Annelida; class Polychaeta; order Phyllodocida; family Polynoidae; genus Lepidonotus; species Lepidonotus clava. The sequence continues at coordinate 19,489,678 of OW387135.1, forward strand.
CAACAAAAACGTTGATGTCATGCATAAGCATGGATTAACAAACTGACAACAGACATTTACCAATGCTCAAGGGACCCCTTAAGTACCCAAGGTGGTTTCAGGTATTATTCATAGACTAGGATAGTTTGAAAGGAATAAAACACTCATTTTTTGACGTTTTTCAAAGTTTGACCTTAATATTGATGACTGTGACCTTGGATGAGGTGATTGTCATTCATATTTTACCTTCTCCTACTAATGCACTATTGATTTGTCTAATATGAAATAGATGGCTTAAGAATTTGATAGGTTATTAGAGAAAGAGACCATCACTTGCTGGGTCATTTTCAAGGAGGTAACCAAACAAAATGGCTGCTGTCACGTTGGCACACACCTTCGAACAGTGACAACAAGCATATTCCTATGCCCAAGGGTCTACTCTAGCACTCCAGAATGGTTTGAGATGTTATTTATATATATTTCATAGGCTAGATAGTTTGGAAGGAGTAAAACACTCATTTTTTGACGTTTTTCAAAGTTTGACCTTAATTTTGATGACCTTGACCTTGGATAAAGTCAAAGTCATTCATGTTTTATCTTCTCCTACTAATGCACTATTGATTTGTTGAATATGAAATGGATAGCTAACTTATTGAGTCTGTTATTAAAGAAAGAGACTGTATTATATTGGGTTATATTTTGAAGGGGGTTGTCAAACAAAATGGCTGCTGTCACTCTCATGCACACCTCTACGGAGTGACAACAGGCATATTCTTATGCCCAAAGGACCCCTCTAGCACCCCAAAATAGTTTCGGGTATAAACCTTTCATGGCACACTGAATCATAATTTTCATGGCTCGGACCCCAGACTAAGTCGGCAGTCAGTCCATTGTCTCAGTGGTGTAATGAAATTATAGGAATCAATTCAGGATTTTAGTACAAGTTCTTTGATACCGAATTATAAAGAATAATCTAAGTAGGCATTATTACAAGAAGTTAGACCCCAAACCCAGGCACAGTTCGACCAGTAATGCCAGCCCTCGCTGCCCTACCCCTCTAGTAACGAGACCCTGTCAGTGTCAGAATCCCACGAGTCTTATCACAACCACTATCTGCTCTCGTGATATCAAGAGCGACGGGGCTCAGAATAGTCGAGAGTCCGAATATAAAAGGGGAATCATGGAAAGACCATTTTATTTTTGTCCCTAATCAGTAACGAACACATGGGTCGATGCCAATAAGCAACAAATTGTGTCTATTGCAGGTGGGCTAGTGGTAATAGGCATCAGAGAGGAACTCCTGTGGACTGTACCTGAATACAAGGACACATTGGAACCCTATATGAAGACCCTGGAGGAAGAAGGAAAATGGGAATTACTGGAAAGGACCCGTGTTCAAGAGTTCTTTCTTCATCGTGACGGAGCTGTCTTTGTATATAAAGTCTTAAAGTAGGCAGTGTACATATCCATTGTAAGATAAATGCAGGATCTCTGCAGATTTTGAAATTGGTATTTACATGATAAATGATTTTCTACAAATCAAGAGTTTGTATGTTTTTTTAAAATCTACATTGTCTATTATCATACTTTTTTTCGAATTTCACATTGCCTATAGTACTATTATACTGAGTATAATTATTCGCCCCATAGTACTATCTTAGTAATGTGTTTGTATAAACAATTGTTCTTGATGGATTGGCAACGTTAACAGAACATGTGATGAAACAGGAGACGCATTAAGTAGGACCAGTATTACTGACACGTATGGGTAATAATAAATCAACTAATGGCTTAACCCCTTCCACCCCATAAGGCCATATTTGGCCTCACCACTGGTGTAGCCCATGAATATGGGTCCATTTTTATGGTTATTTGTTGATTACAAAATAGATATTTGACCTACAGCTTTAAGGTAAAGACTATTACATTCTGTGAGTTCAAGGGATTTTCCTACCATTTGTTTCATCACATTATCTCACTTAGTTCTATTAGAATCTTATGGCCAATGCAGGCCATTATGGCAAATTTTGGCCAGATTTGGCCATATTGCAAAATCAGCCCCATAATTCTATTATTTATGAAATTATTGTGAAAAAACTAAGTTTTTATGCTGTTTTATGAAAAAATCTTACTTAAATAGAATTTCTCAGAGATTCCAATGGTTTTATGATCGATAAAATAGTTTTGGTAACTATTGCATTATGGGAAATTTACAGTGGAACGTTTTTTCAGGGAAAATCTTAGTATTTGGAAGGTTGCCAGGTTACCATGGTTACAGATAAAAGAATAAAGATATTGAAAATAATATTTTTCATGATTTCTTTAGAAGATGTCTTTATCTTTTAAATACCGCAAACATTTATTAAAATAAACAAAACTATGTAAAGTTATTGCATTTTCAACATTTCTAATGATTAAAACACTTAATTTTATGCTTTAGTATGGTTGAGTTCAAGCTGCAAATACAATGAGATATTGAAGATATATAGATTGAAGGGTTTCCTAGCAAAATATGAAGTATGTAGCTTCAAAAACCAATATCTCAGGTTCTAACAGGAATATTACAAAACAGTTTGCAGCTATTAAAAGCTGAGAACTTTTACTTTAAGAGAAATTTTCATCTGATTTTCTCAGGAATGCAGGGTTGAAGAGGTTAAAGGAATACCATTGGTCGAAATCTGTAAATCAATTGTTCACATTAATTGCTTTGTCAGTTTCTGAATGATGGTTGACACATTAATTTTCAAATCGTAAGTAAGGAAGAGTATTTATGTCACAAAATTGGTTATGTGAGTTATTGCAGTATATTAAACAGTACTTATATAATATTTGTTCTTGGCCTTTAAACGACAGTTATTATTGTCAGCATCTACACTCTCCACCAAGCTGCCACCTATTAGATATTCTGGTAACTATAATGAAGGAGGACCATTAGTTCAGTGATAAAACATTGGTCTGTTCATTGAAAGGCCCGTGTTTTGGTTGGTTATTAGTTGCTTTACGCCCGTATTTACTGCCAGGGTCATATGAAGGACCCACATCCCTTTACAGTCTATTTATAACTAAAGGGTGGATTCCACATGGGAACAAAGTTACAAAGTTCTGTGGGAAACACTGGGAAACAAAAGTTAATTGCACAATTGCACAACTAACATTAGAAAATGTTATTGCTGTGTTGAAGTGTTTCCATTATATTCACCATGTTTGATTCATTTGTTGCCCTCAGCAACAGCTAGGCAATATAATTTTTTTTGGCAACAGAACAGCAACAATTCAGAAAGGATGTTGCTGACTTGTTGCTAGACCATTGCTGTGTACTTGTCGCCACGTGGAATCCATGCTTGAGAAATGCAAAATTATTTCAAAACTCTTGAAAAAGAGTACAAGGATAGTTACTTCAAATGATGACAATGATTGCTTTCAGAGTACCCAAAAATGTAGCAGAGATTAAGTATTGTGTTATTTGTTCTTGAAATAAAATTAGCTCTGCTTAATTGAAAAGAAAAGAGATGCAAAATTGAAACGCATATAACATATTATTCTATAAATGTCAGCACAGTTATCCTTTAAAAACCAACACTGCTATTTTAGTTGTGTTTGGACCTTGGAAAGTAATGAACCACTAGGTGGCCCTACCTTCCCCTACTTCACTCTACATGCCATCAGGTGGAGGTACTGGTTCAGTCACGTCTAACTCGGTGGATCTCCAGTGATCAGGGAGTGAACCTTGAAACGTTCCTCTATGTAGTGGTGTATATATTTGTCATAACAAATGCGTAGATAGATTTGTAGACAAATAAATTGCATGAGCATTTTTTTTTGTATTTTAGATTCACTCTTTTGAGACTGTGCACAAACAAAGTTATCCTTGACGACCTGTACATCTGTGTCATTAAGTTGCTTATCCCAATACGTACAGAGAAATGGAAAGCAATCAGGACAATTCCGAATGAAGTTAAATGGGAAGTCACTGAATGTTCTTTCATTTTGATTAGACATGCACTAGATGCTTAGGGAAAGTTTGAGTCGGTACCTCGATAATTTGATCATTTCACTCTTGATGAAAGATGCCTATATTGCTCGTGTTCTGCAGGTGTCGTACAATAGCTATATCTGTTGAAATCAGGAACCTTGGCAGTCAGTGAGATGTACTGGGGTTATATTTATCAGTTCGACTCTTAAGGATGTTACAGTATTAAAAATTTAATAGATACAAATACCACAAACATGTTACATCCTTGTGTATGTGAATGTGTGTGGGCGTTGAGATATGTATGGTCATTAATCAATGCAATTAACTATTTTTATAAACAACTCCGATTAAAACACTTTATTTCAACAATAATTCCTGTCAAATCATGGCTAACTATAAATAAAATTTATGTCATTGGAATTCGTAAAACACTTTATTTCAACAATAATTCCTGTTAAATCCTGTTAACTTTAAATGGAATTCATGAATAGTCAACCCAAATCATCACTTCCAATTTCAAAACAAATAATCCAAAGCTTCCCACACAAACTCCTTAAGACATAACCCAACCATACCTTCCTTTAAGACTCAACGCCAGCCTACCATAACACCAACAACAACCAAACAACTGAACCACACTCCCCACAACTCCCTCCCTACTTTTCCAATCCCCAAACCGTGAGGTGAGGCCGTGGTCGGTGACGGTTCTAACACGACCCACCTAGCCCCTGCCAGCCGGCCGCGCCGACGAGCGGAAAAACCGGTTTGTGGCCGCCCTGAGACGACTGCCGCCCCGGCCCCCGCCCGCACCGCCCCGGCTGAGGAACGGGCGTCACGCTCTGACGGTTCCCAAGCTTTGGGGGCGTTCGGAAAGTCAATGTTGTTATGTTACAGTGGCGTAGCCAGGGGGGTTCCTGGGTGTCTGGAACCCCCTTAAATTTCCCAAAATATAAGTAAAATGTAAGAAATGTTGCCAAAAATGTAAGTCGGAACCCCCTTAGATTTACCTGAAACCCCCTTTGACTCAAGGGCTGGCTACGCCCCTGAAAGTTGGATGTTATAAGTGAAGGATGGCCTTTTCGGTGGAATAGCAAGCTATCCACAATTTTTAAGTGTGTGTTATCACTAGGGTATCACGGGGCATACTTTTCTGTATATTTTCTTTCTAAATTTGAGTGTATGTACTTACAAAGGAATGTTATCGATCAATGTTTCAGGATTGAGTAAAATTCTTTGCAGCATGCAGCTGTTCATCTAATGTCACCATGACAATATATATTGAAATTCTCCTTTCACATAATATATAGGATGCCATATACTCAGAAAAAAAACCACACGATCCCCAGCATCAAAATGTGTATCGCGATCGGTATGTGGAATCCATTGCATTTTTGCGTCATTGTAGCTACGCCAGTGGTTCAATGGGTCATGTTTGGTGTAGACCGGATTGAGATTTGAAAGGTAGAAGGGTTTCCTCTGCTATGTCATTGGATGCATGAGGTCTGCTAAAACCTGCTAAAACATTAATGTTAAAGGGTGTTGGTTCCAATAGCATTCCAATTTTATAGCCACAGTAGATTTTGTAGCCGGATAGATCCAACCCATTGGGATGTAACACAGGGATGATCATTGTTCATGTGTTTTGGAAATACATCTCCTGTCACATAATAATGCATATACATGAATGAGATGAGGCACGTTAATGTCTCGAAACAGGCAAATCACTGTTGTGATGGGTTTTGTTGTTCAGTTGTAACTGTTCTTGTTCCCAAACTGCGCTCTTCAATATTCATCGAAAGGAGACGTTCAGATTTACGAATCCTGAGAATTTCAGCCCAAAATCAGCATTTTGATTAGAAGAACTTTGAGGATGAAATTTGATGTATTGATGATCACATCAATAGTGATTTTAACAATGATATCATTCAATTTTGCTGTTATCTAATATCCCACTGTTCATTATGCAATGGCTACTGTTGGCACTATATCTTAATTAATAAAGTAATTGACTATTATATTGAGCCTTATGGATTTGGCGCTTGCAGTATACAGGTAGCCTTTTGAGAACATTGCCAGCATACGCATATCCCTATTAATCAATATAGAGTTTTTTTGGGTGATCTGAGTTTAGCATGAGAAGCATTTGAATGGTGAGCTGAAAGATAGAATTTCCTTAAATTGATATCAGTGAGTAAAGCTATTGATTTCTATATAAAGCAATGTTTATTGGATATGTAGGCCAAGCAACGGTTGTTTCAATTGTACGGTAGTGAAAGATCTGTTTAATTTGTTCCATACCTAATAGGTGAAGTACTTTCAAACACATTCAATATGTGTCTCATTCAAATAGATTTGGTGAGCCTCTCTGTTTCCAGGGACAGGCCTATAGCTCCTGACAAAGTAAATCTTTGGTAACACACAGGTTGGGTGACAGGTTGGGTGACCTCCACTAAGTCAGAGACAAACAGGCTCACACAACCCCTGGGTATGGGATCATGTCTGGGTGTGTGTATATATATTATGTCTATGCTTCTGTCGGTATGCTGTATGAATGCTGGGGAATATTAAACAGAGCGGTATGAGTAAATATACAGAACATGAAGAGGGCCTCTCCACTGCACTCTCCCCTTATGACAAGCCTGGAAATCTTGGAAAATAAGATGCTTTTTGTGTTTTACCTCATAATCAGGTAACACAAGGTACAACAGTGTTAGTAGACCCTCTTTAGTATAAAATTATTGACATTTAAGGTGTCTGTGTAAACATTCTGAGTTTTATGCTGAGATTTTTACATCTTAAACTAAAACTGTTCTTAAACTAAACTGTTTTACATGTTAAACTGTTTTACTGTTTAAAACTGCTTTAAAACTGCTTTACTGTTTTCCATCTTAAACTAAAATTGTTCTGTAGTCTGAAGCTAAAACTGTTCTGTACTCTGAAAGCATTGCTATGTTGCTATTTGAGGGTGTTTACTATTATGTGAGGAACTCCCATGATACCATAACAAGTGGCGTTTGGAGTAACTAGCTAGATTTAATCTTTATTTACCTCCTGGAACCACCAGCTATATAAGGACGTTCAGTTCTGTTTATCAGAAAAAGTAAATCAGTGATCAGTTGTAAAGTACAACATTTGTTTTTATGAATTAATTCAATCAGAAAGCCAACTAGTAGTATAATTGGCAAGGGAAATTCACTAAAAAGGCTAATAAGTAAGGAAGCTGCTTTTGACTTCCCACTCCATAGAACTTATCAAGTAAAAATATCACGGAAACGATTTTTTCCCGAGAGGTCATTATGAAAATGTTGCTATCAGGATTCTAAAGGTGAATTAGATATCCAAATTTGATGGAATGGAGCATAACTGAGCGGAATCTGGCGCATCTGTGATTTCCCAAAATAGGTCAGAATGTTGGTTAGTCACTCCTTAGGTAATTCACCTGGTTAGGCCTAAGCTATTACGTATATTATGTCGCCTTGAAAACTCAACTATGGGGTTGAACCCCTTGCCAAGGAACCAAGGATTGCTCTCAGCCATGACGAATTTGAGAATGTTATGGTTGAATAAAATCTAATGCAAACTCTCTTATCACAAGTGCGGAGAAATCACCGCCCACGGGTGGACGTTAAAGAATTGTCCTCAGCTGAAAGCATGAAAAGCTGTAAAGTTTTCTCCATTGATTTAAAACTTTACTGTAAATTTTGTATTCATCCATGAGTTGGTGCGATCGAGTTGTTAAATAATTAGGGCATCTAGAGATTTTGTTGGCTGAACCCACTTTATTTTAGAGGCTATAAATGTGAAAAATATTGTTAACTAAGATGGTATAATATATGGCTTTCTTTCCAAATCAGTTGGTATTTCTCAAGAAAGTAACTATGCCTACGAAGAAAGAGGTGTTTTGATTTCACTATAGAACTCTGGATTGTTTCTTTTTCGTCACAACCAAACATACATGGAAAAAAAAGAAAACAAACTTTATGAAAATGGGGCCATACAAAACAGACATAGGCCTACTTAGCAGACATGAAGAGGCAATTGCAATCAAATTATTCAACTTGATTTATTCAAATTTCAAAACATATTTAAACTAGATAACATTTCCGAACGATTCCACTGCATACTTAATGAATTCGAATTTCTCTGGATCCCAGTGAGTCTTCGCTCAGGATCCACGGGACACCCCTACTCCTCCCCTATTCCCCCTCCCACACTTCCCCAAGCATGCACATCAAACCCAACCACAGGCGTCTGTAGACCGTCACACATGAGTGCCCCCAGCCTGTAACCAGAGGAGGCAGCAGTAGCAAAGAACTTTTAAAATTCATGAAGAATGTGCACTCAGGATTCTACGTCTGTCTGTCTGTCTGTCTGTCTGTCTGTCTGTCTGTCTGTCTGTCTGTCTGTCTGTCTGTCTGTCTGTGCCCTCTGGAATGGTCAAGTTCAGCTGGTCAATTAGGTCAGGAGCTAAAGTTCATTGCCCAAGAAGGCTAGTTCCAATACTCACAGAATATCTGCATGGCCAACCCCACTGGTTTTGATCCTACCAACCTGAAGGGCAATATAAACATAATCCCAAAGAGTGAGCGAACACTCTCTATAGAATCAAATCTCTCTGATAGTTGTAGTAGTAGATCCAGAGGTCCCAACTGCTGCTACCTGTCTGCCCCTCTCTGCTATCCCTCCCCACCTGTCTCTGCTGAAGGTGAGTAAGGAGCAGGCACCCAGCAGCCCCCCAAACCACTCCTGGGTCCCTCCAGGTGTTTCTCCCACCTGCCATAGGAGCCAAGCCTCCAGCACCAGGAGCGTTCCTGGAGCCCATTCAAAAGGTCCTACTGCCATCAATTAGTAGTTGTAGTGTAGGGCTAACTCCCCCAAGACAACCCCTGGTCATAGGGGTCTGCACCCACCCCCTCTCTCTCACCTGTGTCAGGTGAGTGACCTGGGCTGACCTCTGTAGCCCCCTACATCAACCCCCCCCCCCCCGACCCGGCCTGAGGGGGGCACCGACCGTCAGGAGGCGTGACCGAGCTTTGAGGGACGGCTTTCCAAGGAACCTGGATCTACCCAAGGTAAGTGAGATTGTTTTGGAACTTTTTATTTGATCAAATGATGATCACATCCTTTGGTATTTGCCGGAGAGTTTTAATTATGATGGTTGTATCCCAAAGGGTTATTCTGTTCCCCCAGTTTCAGAGATCGCCAGTTGATCGCCATAACCACGAATGGGTTATAATGGATTAGAACCAATTCTTTTTCAGATAATTTGTATAGACTGTTCTACTTATAATACTTCTCATGAAAATTTGAAATTGATGAATCGTCGTTGCAGGTTGTAAAATTATTTGAGGAATGCAGGCTTATTCACAGGAAAATTGTCTTTAAGCTTAAGATTGCATCATTTTTTTCAGAATGCAGCATGAGCTAATTCAAGTCAATGGGTACTGGCAGACTATGATGATTAAGAATAATAAAAAAGAAGATGTTTTTATGCCTAAAAAGGAAAGAGGGGGACTCCTATAGGCTATTCTGCCATTCTGCTGACTCTATATTTTGGTATACTCCTTCAATCTATATAAAAAAAAAAAGGTATACAGAGGTTTGCTCTGCCCTTTAGCCAAAGCACTACAGTTGTATTTGCAAATGCCTCCTAAATGTTCCTGCAAGTATGCACCCATTTCAAATGTAAAGTGGGAGAGTTCAAGATAAGAAGTTACTTTGGGCTCACCTGACATCCTTCAGTGATGGAATATGATGGATACCAAGGAAAGAAGTCTCCTGGGTAGAGAGAGCCACCCCCCTTGATCTTTTTACACTATCTACATACCAGACTGGCTAAAAAGGCCTGAGTCTGACATAGAAATACCTGACAGGGAAGGTGGCATGCACAGAGTTTTGTTTTTCCTTTAAGAAGACACACTTTGTGGCCTGCAGGTGACAAAGACACAAGAGGGGGTGATGCAAACTTCTGATTGGACAAAGGGGAGTCACCTGGTAAAAACTAACTTAGGGAGATTAAAAGTTGAAATCATTCTAACTTTAGATTAAGGACTGCATTCCACATACCGATACACATTTTGATGCTGGGGATTCTGTTTTTATTCTGAGTATATGGCATGAGACCATACATCCTATATAGTATGTGAAGGAGAAGTGCAATATATTGCTATGGTGACATTAGGTAAACAGCTGCTGCAAAGAAAAGTTTGATGTGGATGTGCTATACTTTCTTTTGTAGTGCAACATTATATATTACCATCGTGGTCACAATTTCTTTGAAATACTGCGGATAAAATATATCTGATCCTTTCATTATTCTTATAACCAGTGTGACGTAAGTTATTCGTGTGCATGAAATGCCCTCAATGAGATACGTGGATTAAACAATGCTTCTTACCCCGATTAAACCAATGGTGTGCAGTCAGGCATGACCAACAAATTGTAATATTTATTTTAAGAATTTGTTAGCTATTGACATTTTTCAACAAGACTACGATTACAAGAACATAATTTTTGACTATTTATCTTTAACTCTGTGGTTCTATAGTAATACCTATACTATATTTATTGTAGTCACTCGCAAGCCCTAAGTTTGCTGATGAACTTTTTCAGTAGGAGTTGCACTAGAGACGTCACCTGTGCATGAAGAGTGAGGAGTTTTACCCGAGTCGCGCACGTAGTCTAGTTACTAGAGTTTGACGCTCTTGAATCTTAAATGTATCGACGACTTAGATTCGCCAAGTGTCATATCGAATGACAGAAATGTATGATATGCCGTGGCTTTTGACAAGTAGACGTTTTATCAAAGTGGTTTAAGATTCAAAACTATCTGGGTTGTAGGTGACACATGTCAAGAGGATAAAAGAAATACCTGACAATAACTTCAGTTATATCCTATTTCCCTCTTATTTTTACTTGAATAGCCAATAATTATGCTTTTAGAGTGCCCAAGGGGATATTGTCCAGCTTGGTACAAATTGCTCAAGGATGGCGCCCAATGTCGACTCTAATGAATGACCACTTTAACTATGGTATGCGCAAATCTTTGTTGTTTTAATACCGCCAACAGCCATACATAGAAATCTCCCTATAGGACCCATCATGACCAACACAATTTTGGGGTGCCCTTTTGATTGAGGCAGAATTTTCAATCTCAGTTTTTCATAGAATTTATAAGTTTATATAATGTTCTAATTCAATATCAGTATGATGATCCTATTTACCTTATTGTGAATCAAATATGGGAAAACCCGAGGTTTGTAATGGCGGTTTTACCATAAAGACGTTATTCAATAGGGTATGTACAAGTACGAGTAAGTAATAAACGGGGGCTGATCCAGGATTTTAAAGAGGGGAGGGGGTCCAAATAATAACGGCTTAGTACTGAAATGCCCCACATTCACCTTCACGTATAGGAAGTTTTACACCTATGCAACGTATGAAGTGCGACATCAATTCAGTAATTTTATTACATCGCTTTTATACATAGGAGGTTTACTTTGACATTTTACTGAATAAATTGACTATTTACACATGTGAAATAAACAATTGTAAATGTTTTATTTATGAAATGTTTTTGCGACATTGTCATATTGCATCTATTTCACATAGGTATAAACCCCCCTTTTCTGTATAGTTTAGGTGTCCACCAAAAAGGGGCGGTCGGGACCCCCGAAACAACAACTAGATCCCTTGCCTCATTAAATCTTACGTTCTTTTGAAGCCAACAATCAATTGCAAGTTTCAAAATGTGAATCCAGATGCAGTATGTTGAATTTGGAACATGCATGTGGACTAAACTTCATCTCTTTCCTTGTGTCACTAAAAGCACTTCTGTTTTTTCAACATTTCCTAGACGCCCACAGACCCTGGGTATATATAATCAAAAAAGGACATCTGAGAGCAATGGGAATGTTGACCTGAGACAGGTGGGGTGGGGAGCAGGCGTAGGAATTGCACAAAGAAATTACCCCCAGTCCCTACTGCCTGTCTGCTGTACTATGTCAAGTCAGTCATCAAAGATTTTTTCTGGCTTTCCCTTAAAGGGACACCGCCTACGCGCACCCCTCTGCTGATCTCACCATTGTCAGATTTGTGCTACTTTACGTATTGTTAACAGAAGATTTGTGCTACTTTACTCATTTTTAACAGTGATCGAATGCGAACTCATCCATCAGTTGGATTAAATATCTTTGGTTTAGTTTTATTCTGGTAAAAGTTAGTACATTGAGAATGTTCGGTTTTTAAATGATGCCTGATGGATTAGAGTGGCTTACATGCGTACACAGTGATTACTAGGACATATATGGAATTAGCGTTACACATTGCAACTACAATAGTCATACAAAAAAGGCAATCTATCAAAAATGTACAAAAATGTTTGGGAACTTATAAATGTATACCCCTCAGAATAAGTACAAAGGTATCTTTGTTGAATACCAAATGGCTACTTTGAAGCCCGAATAGTTTGGCATTACTTAATGACGGAACCCCAAACGCTCGGATCTTTCATTCTCCAATCAACTGAAGTACGATTTACTTTCCAAAACATATATCATAACAATATTTGTTTTTTGCCTTCTCGAAATTAGTTCTGACTTATCAGAGATCACAGTTACCTCTTTGTTCATAGTTCGGGTTAGATATTTTCTTTTCATTATTTCAATCTATTTGATATAAATTTTTCCAGATCCCTGGACTAGATAACATGAATTTTGCTGATACCTATTCATGGCCACCTTAAAACAGCAAATGCTGATCACAAATATTTCAAAAAAGCTGGCCAGAAAAACGTAGCGGAGTAGTTGAATTGTCACTTAAGTATCTTCAAAGCCCTATATATTACGTGAACAGCCACACAGGAATTCAACAACCACTAGGAAAACATGTAAAACATGAAGATAGTAAAAGGCGTATTTCTGTCAAGTGGGGAAGTGCATGTTCCCCTCGGTCACTGAAAGACAGGGCTTTATTTGTTGAGCGTCACATGAGACCGTCTAGTTTACTTTTCAATTTCTGGGTCATTTCAGTCTAAGGTAGAGGGTCAGGTCAGCTGCCATAGAGTAGCCTCCCTGACAACAAGGATGGCTGAGATTACAAAGACATTTCAAAGGCCAGTGGTTAAACTTTGATCTATGTCCTCACTGCCATTGTAAAAGTCTATATAGGGCCTACAGGGGCAGCGCCCATGGAGGTGCCTCAAACCCCCAAACTTTGATGACAGTTTTGGAATTGTGATAATAACTTTAATAGTGGGTGTTTGAAAGCATGAAAGAGTAGGTAGACAGGGTAGGCATTGTTTGATGGAAAGTTTTGTCACATGTATTGAACCTACTTTTTGCTCTTTATTTGCAAGCAGAGACCCAAATGGTTGTACATACCTGGAATAACTAACATGTATACTCTGAGTGTTATAAAACCAACTCAGACTAAATAGGGTGCGTTCCTCTATAGGGGACAATTTGACTTCAACTTTTATTTTATATTAAGTTACATTCTGTACATAAAAAAGACAGTCTAAGTTGCAAGGTGAGAATCAAAAGTAAGGTATTTGAGTCAAACTGGTGTAGGACTATAGTGTCATACAGAGTACAAACCACAGCAGCTTCCCCTCCATTCTAGAAAAACCGGTTGTCGATGGTGACACAAGCCAAAAAACCGTAGCCAGACACACTAACCACATTAAGCCCCGTACACCTTTCTATAAGTAGGCGGTGCACCCACCTACATTAAGATCTAGGCCTGCCTTTATTAAGTACTCCCTGTTAACTGAACCAGCCCATATTACCCAGCCTAAGATATGTAGAAATCAGGTCAAGCCATGTCTAATTATCAGTACGTTAACCTGCCACATGCAAAGATCTTCCGCTTGCGTATAGCCTGATTCGTGATGGAAGCTAAACCTTTGGGCCCAATGCCCACTGGGATCTAGGCCCCATATGCACAAATTCGCCCTAACATTGGCTGATTCTACCCCAATAATTAGCTGATTTTAGCACCAATTGAGATAAACCATAGACATTTCAATATGGTTTACCCACAGGCGATCATGTGAATCGGCCGACTTTAACACAGACTTGTTGACCTATGCACCAAGAAAGGGTGACTTGGAAAAAGGCTTTTTATTTTCAAACAGCCATAACTTTCTAGATAATCAAGATAGCATTCTATTTTATATGTCATAGGTTTAAGAATAAATTGAACAAGCAATCTGGACTGGTTTTGCAAAACATATATCATAGAATGAAAACATTCTATTTAGAAATAAAGTCTGAAAAATGGAGAAAAAAAACATTTACAATAATGTGGTATAATCTGATTTGAGGCTCTATAACAAAAATGTAATATTTGTGACATGGCAAAATCAATACATTTAGCACATCTGTCAGTACTTTTAAGATTACAATGGTATATAATGATAGTGGCTGTATTATCATAATTTTACAGCTAAATCCATAAAAAATTCAAAATGGTCAAAAAGCGGTAAAATGTATAATTTTTGGAGATTGCCTATGGGGATTTACTATAGGATTTGGTTGTTAAATGTGCCAATTCATGATTTGAAAGGACTTTTGAGCATCAACATTCATGAAAAACTAGCCTATAATGTTATATGACCACTTAATGTTATATGCCATCATGATGTCTTCTACATCCTCAGTCATCCAATAAATGAGATTAGAGATCCTACAATGTGTTTGACAAACTTTATAAATGGTTGTTAAAGGATGATAAAGGCTACGTTTCTCAGCGCATGGATCTAGTACTTAGGTCTACTTTGGGTGGGTTCTCGGGTCGTAGCGAGAATGGAGCGCAATAATTAGCCCAAACCTGAGCTTGGTAGTGGGTACCTTAATCAGGCAGAGTAGGCCTACTCAGAAAAAAAAGATAGGCAAAGTAATTATGTCTGAAATGTTTATTGCGCCAATTGACCTGAGGTGTGCGTGCAAGCTATTTCCTCTGGTTGTTCCTATCTTTTCAACCTATTCTTTGCAACCTAGCTGTTCTATTTAGCTCTCTTACTGCCCTTACTCTGTAGTTGTACTATTTTACCAGCCTATCAAGCCGACCTGCCATTTTAAAAGTAGTAAGAGAAGCTAGCAGACAATCCTACAAACTACTATTTTACATCCATGATGTCATGACAACTTTATTTGTACTATTTACATTAAGGATATTATGTCTGTTTTAGGAAATATAAAACTTTACTTTTCGTTAGCCTTCTTCTTCTTCTTTTTTTTTTTTTTTTTTTTTTTTAGCCAAAAACGTTCTTTTTTAGTTATCAAAGCCGGTAATTTCAATTGAATAGAAATATAATTCAGACTGGATGGGAAATAATCCTCTAACCACGTTGGGTCAAAAGTGAGGGGTATGTTCGTAGAAAGGACTACTTTATTCGAAGTTTCAAGAATCAGGCAAGTAGTTAAAAAGAGATGGCTGTGATAACCTGAATTGCACATACCCATTGCCCTACTCTGATCAATGAGTAAGCTATCAGATTTACATTAATGAGAAGTGGCGGCTGGGGCTGGCTTTAGAATTCAACTTTCAAGGTGGCAGGTGAAATAATTTATTGCACCTCAAAACAAATTTGACTGCATTTAGAATGCACTACTAAAGTCACGATGTCTCATACTGTAACCTTCTACAATTCAACCCAACAGCTATTTTCTAAAGCATATTTTCTCTTTTATTTGGAGCCTGTCAAATTAAAAACAAATTGAACGAGCCTTTGTTCAGAAGTTACTCTTTTCACAACCACTTTCATAAAAAGCATGATTATATCTCAATGAATAGAGGATTTACAGTTACCTGGTTATAAAATTGTAGTAAACTTTCTTCATGTCAAATATAAAAGAGGGCAGTTGTAAACAAAAATAGAGAAGTCAAACCAACAAATGATTACAAAAAAGACGTTTTATTTCCAATAAAGATACAATTTACGTACGGGCAGGCATAAACCTGTCTGTAGAATTCACTTATACGTGATGACTACTCACTCTGAGGGTCAAACAAGTCTATGAATATTTAATATAATTTTACAGTTTTATCTTGTTACCTGTTGTCAGGTTTAGGACAGAAACAGGCCATTTCTTACTTAAGCAGGCTGGTAAGGCAGTTATATCAGTCATCTTCCTAACTTAGGAACCCCGTGGGGGTTCGGGGAAGAATATGGGCCCCCAGTAGCCCCTGCTGATCGTATAAGCCGACGATAGGGGAGACCCAGCACTGACCAAGTGATTCTTTGGATTCAATTCCCAGTTGGTGCTTGGTTCACTAAGGGATTAGGTACAGCAAAAATGATTTCCAGGTCTTGATCCCCTGCTGTTAGCCTGTCCTGTCGCCTTCATCTAATAGATACGATCACCAAAGACAGAATTTGTCCCAACCTGTTTTCGCTGTGAATATGACCTTAGTTGTCGAAATGGCGAAAAGCATCCATCACTCACTCACTCACTCCTAACTTAGGATGTCACTAAGGCCTAGATTACCATAGTTCATCATGAAGCTATAGGAGAGTCTCTGAACCTGTGCTAAGCGAAAAAAAGAACATGCCCAGTGTGTCTATGATAGAGAATGACTTTGGCATTGTGCCCGTTCAGTTATATCTGCTTCGTTATTTCTTCTATTTTGCTAGTTTGAAAAGAGTCCGTAACTGTGATATTGAAGCTATAATGAAAACCCAGATTAGTACTGAATGCCCCTTCCATAACTATAATAACTTTGAATTTATCTGTACTAATTAGAGTGGTCCATAAGCCAGCCGGCACCCTGGTAAAATTAAAAGTGATTCTACTTTGCAATTATTTTGCATAAATATGTTCATGCACCAAACACATTGGAGTGCATTGAGTCCATCAGACTCATTGCACTCTGTTAGCAATTACACCTGTAGCAAAGAAGCCAGTGAGTGAAGTAGAACAAGAGGTAAACGGACGACGGCAAAGTAAGTGTTAATGAAGAGAGATCAACAACATTCAGTGGATACATAAGTATACAATCAAAGTTTTATCGCAATGTAGAGCAATTTCTTTATATTTTTGTTTCTTCACATGCATTCATTATGTGTTAACGACAAGAAATGCTGTAGCAATTGTCCTGCATCTCTTTCATGAAAATCATGTGTTATTTTCACATCATGTGTGGCAGCAATATGGATACCAAATGAACTTCATCCAGCCTCTCCAAGGAGATTATATGGGCTAATCTATAGACCTTTTTCATTAGTGTGGCGCCCCGCTAGCGGATATGTCTGATCTCATGAGTTGGGGTATGGGTTTAAATGGAGCCAGGTTAAGGGTGTTGGGTACAAGGCGTCTATGGGAAAGTCCACTGCGCAGACTCCTGAAAAGGGTGTATAACCACACAAATCTTTACAACATCCAGCTCCAAGTAATTGCTAATGACTGTAGTAATCGCAGCACTGGTATGCAGAATATAGCCTGTAGATGTTTCATATCATTGTTTCTTTTTCATACAGTTTTCCCGCAAGGAGAAATATGGCATTCAATTTCCATTTACCCTTAGAGCAAAGGGAGGATAGACAATTCTACTTGGAAGAGAACAATACATGAGCAAATATCATGAGTAGATACCCTGAGGGAATATGTGAAACAAAAAATGCGAATAGTAGCATAGTGTAGCTTTAGGGATTCATATATTTTCACAAAAGAAGCCCCTGTAAGATTATTGTCTGAGAGGTCAGGAATGTTGTATCCTGCAAAATTGTGTGCTGCAAGCAATATTTCTTAATCGTGGCTTGACTGCCAATTCGAAAATGAATGTGGTTAGAGGTCTTTGTAGTATTTACGTGTACATTTTCCTCTACTTTGACGTATAACTACCCCAACAATTATTACTGGCTATGTAGCTAGGTATGATCATGCCTTACATTATGCAAGGATGTATGCATTCCTCCAAGATCTATAACCCCAGGGTTGTGCCCAGACATAAAATCCGAGGGGTTCTGGAAAAATCCGAGGGGTCCTGAAATAATCTGAGGGGTTTGAGGTGATTCTTCGGGGTTCAATGTAAATCAAAGGGGTTCCTAAGTAAACCATCTAAGTAAAATTCTAGAAAAATCTTTTTAGTAGTTCAAGAAGGCTCTAATTAAATCTGAATAGATTCCAGAAGATAACTCTTACCAAATGTGTTACCTTTTATGTTCCATTTCCAAAACTTTTCACAATGTCAGGACTTCCAGAAACACCATTGGAATATTTTCCACTGAACTGTGGTTTAAACAAATCTCCCGTTTATCATAATTGCAACACTCATGACTATATCCATTTATTATATGTAATATTTGTGACCACGCATGCACCCCACGGTTAACTTTCGCGTGCCCTCACTGACCCCTTCTGCCATGCTGTAATTTTCCCATGTGCATTCTATACGTTTACCTATGACCCTGTAAACCCGTTGTGTCAGAGTCTGCCACCTTTCCTCACCTATTGTTAACCTATTGAGATACCCCTTGAACGCTAGTGAAACTGTTTAGCCTTGTTTAAACTCCACGATTTTTTCAGTAGCGACTCATTATAAGATAACATAAGACTGAAGAATAGATAGAGTTATGATAAAATGAACCACACTTCTAGAAGACTAACATACTTGAACCAAGAATACCAGGAAGATTGACAAAGACCAGAGCTTAAGTTAAATTCTATTTCACAATTTGTGTTATAAGTATCGCAATATTTAAGAGCAAAAAGTACATGAACCAAGCTATTGTGATCCTTATTATACCTGAGAAAAATGGTATGGTGTGAAATGGTATGGTGCTTTTATGCACCTTCTTTACCGTCTAGCATGCAGCACGAGAGACAACTTTGCACCTTTGTATTCGGATCTTTCAGTTTTTTACTTGCTGCTCTGAATGTGCATGGGGAAAATAGTCTGTATTGTCCATGGGAAAGCGATAGGCAAGAAAACGCCTTAAATTCTTGCAGTATTGAGTTGCATATATATCTACAGTGGTATAGTTTCAGTGGTTTATTGAAAGTGGCATAGTAAATTTAAGCTTTCATCCTCAGCGAAAAGCAGTCTTAAGCCTGGAATATTGAATTGAGAATATGTCTTGAGGAGTCAAGCACTGAAAGAATTATGTCAATATTCCAAGTAGAACAAAAGTTGCATCTATTTGAAAATGCTAAGGTCAGATAGGGTAAATATGGTGAAATGGGCGAGCCTATGATATTTAATAAAACGCAAAAGAACTTGGCCAAAAATTGAAATGCCAAATACAATGTCATGAAATATACTGCCATTTCTTTTCTATTTGTGATATCCAATATCTGTTTGTTGCATAACATAGCTAAGGTATCCATAGATTCAGATTTCCTATTTTCAGAAATTTCATTTTATTCCATGGTTACCATGGAAACCATTAATTACATAGTGGTAGCGTTGGCTGGTTTGGCCATTCCATCAGCATTCTGGTTGCTATGGCAACCATATGCATAAAATCTTGAAATTTTCAATGTTAATGAAAACTATGGAAAATTTCATTTTGGGCATAAATTAAACTTATTTTTCTTATTTTCATGATTCCTAAGCTAAAAAAAAGAGCTTTAGAGCTATAAATATGCATATTCATAAGGCTGGAAGTCCCATAGTCTATTAGGTTCACACTTACCTATATATACCTTTAGAGGTATACTTACAGTGATATATTTACAGTAAAATAATTACGGACAATAGTATACATATACTTACAGTAGTATACTTACGGTGACACCCTCACAGCTAGTGTATGCAAGATGTTGGCTTGTTGGGGGATCACAATTGGTATCTGGAGAATGGCTATCAGTTCTTTAGATCTCCAGTTCTATGGTCGTTAGCTTTGTTACCAAGAGCCTTTGAAAGTGTATCCTCCGCCGCCTCTGGCGCGTTTGGTTCGGCCTACTTCTCACATTCTAGTTTCCATTTGAAAAAAACATATGACTAGGTAATAAATTGCGAACGAACAAACAAAGGGATACAAGGAAAATCTGTAAAATCCTTGAAGTCAGGACCCTCACTCTATTGATGGGGAACTTATGTCCACTTAAGAAGGGGATCACTTTTCTGGGCCACTCTGTCTCAGCCATAATTTACCAGTGGAAGTTCCCGGCGCGGTGCACTGATAAATTATAGCTGCCACTAAGTAACCCAGAATGGTACTTTTCTTCTTTATTTGAGTGACAGCACATCGTGTCTATGTGCGAATTAGGTTTTATTGGTATGCATGTACTATGACCAGTGATTTTATAATGTTTCATTTCCATACCTGTACATTTCGGCCTATCCTTCGCAACTTGAAATGCAATTTGGGAGCGTGTCTGGGAAAAGGTACCTTATGCCAATTAATAAGGTCACAAAATGACATGAAACATGGGGAAATGTGTCAGCATTATTCTTATTGTAGAGAACCTACTCTTTCAAATGCTGCAAACCATTTTGAAATATTCCTGATAGAACTTGAGATAAACATGTATGAACCTACCCACCTCTTGTACATTGAGAACACCTTATTCCTAATTGCTGTTATTACTTCCATGCTATGGCAACTTAAAGTTTATAAAGAATTGTATGTTTATCAAGATATTAAGTTTTCTTATTTCTGAGAATATCCAAAGTGCCATAACTATTGACAAGAATGCTTGTTCCACTCACTGTTTTCAGTTTTGAGAAGGTAAAAACACTTTCTACATTACCTGTGAAAAAATGTTCTTTTCATTTTTTATATTCTTTTTACCGTAACCATGGTAACTCGCTCACCTAAATCATGTGCAGAAATTCTGTTAAAAACGTTCCATTTTGATTTTCCCATGATGCATTGCTTATGAAAATTTTGGTTTTTTAGTAAATGTCATGAGAATCTTCAGAAAATTTCATATAAGTCAAATTTTTTCACAAAATAACTTGAAAAATAGTTTTTCCCCATATATTTCATGATTAATGTAACAAAGAGTCAATTTCTGCCAGATACTACCAGATTTGACCCAAATTGAGCATAATGGCCTATATTGTACGTAAGATTGCGAAGGAACTAAATATCGTAGAATGATAAAACAAAGAGTAGAAGAATCCCTGGGACTCCAGAAACATTATAAAACATAACTTTTAGCTGCATGTTAAGTGATTGTTTCATGATATGAACGAACCTCCAGAACTAGCTGCCACAGGGTGGCCAAATATGTCATTAGGTACCTTTTCCCAAATATGCTCCCATTTGCTGATCCCTTTAGACAATCAGTCTATTTATTATTATAGGGGTTTACCTTGATTCTGCCAAGAAATTAAATTCAGTTTACCCTATTTCAGTGGTTCTGGCATATCGGAGTGGAAAAATACCCCTTTTGAAAGTCAATTGACCATTTATATAAGGTTTTATATCAAAATGGGGCTACGATTATTCTCATTACATCCCTGATCACACTAATTACTTGAATCTTGCTTCCCATCACTCGAATAAAATTATCTTGATGAAATAAGCTTTGGGATGATTAATGATGATGATAGTGCAAGTTGTGAAAATGCGTCGTGGGTTTCGCCTGGTTTATAGAGCATAACTAGACTCAAAGGGTGTTATCTTTAAGATCCCGAACCTGTACCCCTTCAAATCAGAAAGGGTTCGCTGCATGTGGACAACCTGGAAGAAGGTATTTGCATTCGGATAGAACTGGGGCGGTATCGGGTCCCCATAACATGGACGCTTACAAAATGGTCCGGATAAAGCTTACAAAATGGCTTGCGAAATGGCCAATGAGCTTGTGAAAAATGGCATTACGCTCTAAATAGCATGTACATGCTTACTATGAAGGTACAATCGCTTATATCAATATAATGAGACCAAATATATTTTAGTCTCGTGGATGAGACTATCTGCAGTTGGGGTAAGCATACATGGCACCTCGTACATGCCTGTAAGCAGGTAAGCATGCATCACTGTGCATGTCTCATCCCAGTCAAGATGTAAGCATACGTGTTAAAAAGAATGCAAAGGCTGTATTCCATCATCTGTTTTTGCATCTGGAATACAGATAATTGTGAACATGTTGGATGTCTATAGAAAGTGTTTTGAATTTTCGATCAAAAGATGTGTAGCATGAATTCACCCTACCACGGATAGCCAATTTCTTCAGTTTTGCCTGCAGGTTAGCCTTCTGCAGGGTGCATGCTGGGTAATAATGTCGACAAATCACAAGGCTTTACTTTAGGAATTGTCATTAATCATGTCAGTAATTTTAGTTTGACATTAGCAAAACTTAGCCATCATTATTTTTTAAATCTGTATCCATATACTTTGCATATTTTCCAAGTTGTTTGAAAATTCATTCAATATAGGTGGAAATAATCACAATTATTCATCAATTTTCTATAGTTTCACCAGGGGCTTTGTTGACAAAATGGACCAAAATTAGCCTGCAGGCGCTCAAAATACTATAAACCAGCTATCCGTGGTAGGGTGAATTGGTTCATTGTATATTACAATATTTAGGAATTTCTAAATTATCTGTGGTTGAATCTTCTAGTTGTGTACTGGATTCAGTGTACGTGCATATAGCCGCTCCTGGACAACCTCAGGACACGGTGCTCCAAGTAAACAGACCGTTTTCGGCAAAACCATTAAATATTTGTCTGTGTCCCTAACGGTGCCCCCTCATTTTGCACCCTTTGAAAAGTTAGCACTGGCTGAAGACCAGGCTGAAGCTGTGGTTTATATCCTTTTTCGGAAGATAAATAACAAACATGTGATATAGGTTAAATAGGCTGGGTACTTCCAGGAGTCTGTGGGAGAGTTCAAGGGTAAATATGAACTCGTGGGTGGGCCATCCACGCGCTTCCTCTTTAAAAGGAAGGAATCTGAACTATCTACTCTGAAGACGAAGGTCCGTTGTACCTGTAACCCTAGCCTGTCAGAAATTAAAGACTTATGTTTTCATTGACCAATAATGAAATAATCATTAAGGCATTAGGAGCAAAAATAATATGAGGAAGAATGCATAGTTTGTCTATTTTGACTTTTAAATGTTTTTATTGCTTTACACTTACATTTAAAGATGTATATTTTTATTGAAATTCCAGCTTCACGTATACACATGTTCTTCCAGCATAAAGGGAGAAAAAGAGATTACAAGGATTATTAGGGAACAAGAATTCAAACTTTCATAACTTTAGTTTTTATAGGAAGATCTTATGATCAAACCAGTCTTTCAAATTCTCATTTTTTTATATATGCGATGTATGCCGCAGTGCGTTGCTGGGGTCACTTAAGCCCCATACCCACTAGGCGATTTCAGCGGCGACTGGCGATGGGCAACAGCAGAATCATTGGTCATATCATTACCAATTCATATCAAATGTTAGTATGTAACATTTCAATGTTAGATAACAACATGTGATCTGAATTGGTGACGATCTTACCAGTGATTCTGCTGTTGCCCGTCGCCAGTTGCTGGTAAAATCACCTAGTGGGTATAGGGCTTTAAGATGATATCGGGATATGGCTTTTTCAGTTTTTATTATTGTTATTTTTTATGTAGTTGGCCTGCTATCACGAATTCAACCTTAATAGAAAGATTTTCACTCACAGATGCTTCAAGGGTCCTATTTTTATTTGATATTGTGACGTTCTCTGGTAAGTCGGGGTTGCCGATTCTTACGACAGAGGAACGTGGGGGTTGTTCGGGTCTCGGGGCGGACGGGGAATCCGGGCCAAGAACCGAGGTGTGTTTCTAGAGTCGTGCCTCGCGCACGAGGGGGGGCTGAGCGAATCGATCGGCACTCGATGTCGACGGAGGACTGCGGGGGAGGGAAATTATGGTAGGGGTACGGGTCGGCCGGGGAACGGTCCACCCCTGAGTTCCGGTCCGCGGGGGCGACGGGCCGACGGTCGCCTATTGTTTGGTAGCGTGGGGCCGAGCACGCCGCGCCCTCGTCCCCGCGGACTTCGCTCCCTCGTTCCGCTCCCCATGTCTTCGTACCATACTACGCCTCGGTTTCCGGTACTACTTCGGGCCTTCGTGCCCTACTTCGTTCCCTCGTTCCTCGTTCTTCGGGCCTTCGGGCCCCTTACCCTATGTTTCGACTACCTATCTCGGACTTCGACTGTTTTGTCCTAACTTCGACTTAATTACTCTATTCGGCTCATCTTTAGTGGTTGTTTCAGGAAAGAGGACACGTCTGGACACCAGGAGAACTGTTGAAGAACTCTGTTTATTCGGGCCTCACCGCCCCTTTATATACTAGAGAGGTCAGCCCTGATTGGCTGCCTTCGGTCACGTGACCTACAATTGACGTCACTTCCGGTTTATATATTCCGTTTCCGGTTTACATTTCACTTCCGGTTTACATATTTCCGGGTTTCGTTCCATTACGTTTTCGTTATTCGTTCTTTACATATTCGTTATTCGTTCTTTACATATTCGTTCTTTACATCTATTTCGTTCTTCGTTCTTTACATATTCGTTATTCGTTCTTTACATATTTCCATTATTACCTTATTATTATTTTAACCTCTATGTATTTTGGCTGAATAGCCGTTCATCACACCCTCCCGCACCTTCTTGAAAGGTGGGAAAACACGTTATACAAAATTTCAACACAGTTCATACAGCAACGACAACAGAACATACTCTAGAACCAGAAACATTTCAATCCTACGCTCCTTATCGGCAGAGGAGGAGGTGTCACCCTCTGTCCTCCCCGGTCAACTTCGGAGGGCCCCCGGGGCCTATCCGGCTAATTATTATTTCTCTTCTTTCTTCGTTTTTCTTTCTTCGTTTTTCTCTCTTCGTTTTTAAAAGTTCATATAATTCGTTTTTATATATCTTAGTCTCTTTTTATCTTCGTCAGAGTTCTCTTATCCTTGATCTATTTACGACCTCCTGTTTTTCTCGTTTTTTAGGATGAGCGAGCCGGTCGTGGCTCTCCCACCCGGGACTGGGGATCGGTCGTGACCCCGTCGCCCCCGCTCCTCTCCTCTGGGCTCTGTTTACTTAGCCCCTCGGCGCGTTTTTCCTCGCCTTTTCTTTACCCTCATTAGGACAGAGGGACCGGTCGTGGTCCTCCTGCCCGGGGCCATGGGTCGGTCGTGACCCGCAGTGCCCCCGTTCCCTTCGTTTTTCGTCGTCCAGACGTTCTCCCCTAGTTCGGGTGGAGAATCGGTCGTGACTCTCTCACCCAGAGGCCAGGGTCGGTCGTGACCCTTAGTCCTCTCGACCCTCGGTCCGTTCTACCGTCGTCCAGACGTTCTCCCTTGTTTTTGGGTAGAGAATCGGTCGTGACTCTCCTACCCGGTCGGTCGTGACCCCTCGTTCTTCCGTAACTGTTACTCTTCTCTGCGTTCTCTTAGGTGATGATGATGATTTTAAGGATGAGTTGAAGAAGAAAGACTGAAGCTTTTGTAGATAGAATGTTCTTTTTGGACTTCGCACCCTCGGTCGCCTCGGCATTCAGAGCCCCCCAGTGACTTTTTCACGGTTGGCAAGGACAACATGTTCGAGCCAGAGGCCAAGGTACCCAAAGAAGAAGATGGCGTTGTATGTGGAAAGGAACTTAACTTCATTCATTAAAGCTTAGAGTGGAAGCTTCAGCAGACGACGTCGCGGGTTTCGTGCTACTTGTCACGGTGAAGCTTTGAGATGGAGTTCGGGTGAAGGTGAGACTGAGAAGATTAGAATCATTAATTATTGATGAAGTGTTCGTTTTCCGTACAGGAACTGAAGTTTGACTTTTACGACACATGTCCTCGTGGTTAACCCAGCATCAAGATGTTCCGTCCTCGACCACGTCGACACATTTGAAGATTTCAGGATTTCAGACAGAGATGTCGGAGGGAGTCCACCATAATAAAGTATTTCCGTCACCGTTCCGGGCCCAAGTGGCATGACAACAACCGGAACGGAGACCTGATTTAAGAAGATAGTTTTGATGAAGTTTCTTTTTGATGACAGGAGCCGGTGCCTCTCATCCCTCCCCCCCCCCGTAAACAACGGCAGGAAGACAGTCCTCTTTGGGGCGAGAGGGAGGCTCCTTCGTTCTACTGATGAGATGATTTTCCTAAGAAGAGGATTCCTGTTTCGGGCACTCGGGCCCTCGTTCGTTTCCTAGGCTCTCGGGCCTCGCTCCGCCTACTAAGTTTTTCTCCTCGTCCTCCCGGAGGACCGTGCTTATTGACGATTTTCTTAAGACTGTAATACCAACAAATAGTTCGTTAATAGAGGTAAGTTTAAGATCCGGTCTGGTTTGATTTTGGAGTAAGGCCACAGTCGTCCACGGTGCCATGTCACATTGCATGGAGACACTATGCCTATGACGAACGCCGAGACAACAGCTCCGAGCCGTTCCGGGCTGCTCCTAGGTACGACGGTTCGAAGTTGGTAAGTTGAAGATATTAGTGAGAAGGAGAAGAAGAAGCCGTAGAAAGTGAAGATGGACGACATCAACTGGGACCTGCACCCAACGTCAACGTTTGAGATCCGGAACGGGCCCATTCACAATAAAATAGCATGTATAGAGAACTCATCCGATGAACTCCAAGAAGGATCGCTCCTCGTTGCTCCTTGCAGACCTCTTGATTTGTCTATCAGGGCATCCGCAGCCGACGTTCCAAGCACCACCTCCCTGTATATTGCAAAGATTACTTCCCTATATGTTTCAAAGACTATTTTGTTTCGTTCCTCGAGAAGAAGACATCAGGAAATACGACATGGAAGGAGTCTCTGTCGTTACAGCAGGTGAGAGATTAATATAAGTTTTTAGTAAGTCTATTAAATTTTTTTCCGTTTCTCGTTCATGTATTACTTTTACTATATATCACGGTCGGTCACGAGCCAGGGCCCCTAAGTTATCGTCCCTGCTCGTGCCTTGGTCCTCCGGGAGACATCTACGACACGCCGCAATCCTTTCACGACTCGCTGCATCAACTCTGGCACGATAAAACCAGCATTCAGGTCGAAAAATTCCATTTTGCCGCTCTTCGTATGCGGTAAGAGGCTGAAGACAAGGAAACTCAGAAGATGATGGTACATGAATCCGGGTTCATCCACATTCTGATCGATCCATCCAAGATCAAGAAGACAAGGTTGCAGGAAGTAGAAGTGCCGCTAGAGGACAGAGGTCGTCTCTTCCTCGCCTCCAGATCGCTCAAGGCAGCGCGGGAGAAGGGTTTTCAGTCTTGGCCCGCGCCAGCCTTTCCTCCAGCGGCGAGTCGCCGGCCCACCGGTACCTTATTTACCCCGGCACGACCGTCGACTCAAAGACTACAATGACAACACTATCCGTCCTTTCTGATTTCCCTTCCTCGATTCCGCCTCCCAACTTTCACTCTCGCTCCCGGGTCGCCCGGCCCGTTATCCATTTCCGCGACCGGACGATCCCGTTCCATCTGCTCGGTCCCAACCAACGCAGCGGGCTCCAGGGAAGAAGAGGAACAGCTACAAACTTGTTTTTCCTCCTAGCGCCTCCTTCCGTCCCGTATTCGCCCCGCAGGCTTGGTAAGTTCATTCCAGTCATGGACCCTCCAGCTCACTGATTACGCTCAACACCTCCTAACACATGTGGTTTCGTTCACTTCCGCAAGAAGGTTTCCATAAAGAAACTAATAAGAATAAATTAAGATAAGAATGTTCGAGCCCGCCAGTCCGTTCCCGATGAGTTTAAGTAAGGTTTTCGGGCCCGTCCAGCGGTCTCCAGGAGAGTCTTTTATCCAGGCTTCGGCCTCCTGTGCGGCTCAGGTACCTCCGCCTCGGCCCGGTTCTCTCCCTGGGGGTTTGACACTATGGGTGAGGAGCCAACGCCCCGTAATCCCTCCCCACCCGACTCGCGACGCGCCATCTTCCGCCTCTGGTTCCGTCGCGCTGTTTTTCTTCCGTGCAAGACCTCGAGCAGCATCTACTTCACCCTTCTTCTTGGCGTCGGATCGGCAGCAACAGCCTCTCTTCCCTAGCGGGGAGCTCGAGAAGCTGATCCACCATTCCGCTCTGTTTTTCCGCCTCTCTTGTCGCCTTCAACAAGTCATCCAGTTGATCCTCGTTTTTGTGCATCACTAGGGTCTGAGCCAATTGGACGGTCCGGTTGTGTTCGTTAACTAGCTGGTCGACCCCCGGGAATTCCCTGGTCAACGGCCCCAGTGCCGCCGTCGGGAACTGCGCCATCGCTTCTTCAAATGTCTCTGGCTTGCGGCCCGTTTCTAGTGCCATCAGGAACGCCATAGACGCCGAAGCCATTGCTCTTGTCTTGGCCGTCATTCCTCGCACCTCCCTCGGGGGCCACGTCAGTTGCACCCGAATGGCCTTTTCCGCGTCCCAGTCCCGTACCGCTCGCGCCGTCACCGGAAAGTGTCCCTGTAAGACCTGGTGAACGGCCTGTGTCCGTAATAACTTGAGTCTCGGTGTTTCTCTAGATGGTCCTGCCGTCGGCATCTCCGTTCCGATAGACCCGAACACTGAATCCGCTCCCGACTCGTCCAATTCTTGTTTCTCCGGCTCGTATCCTCTGGTCTCGGCCTGCCCCAACTCCATGTCCTCTGAGTCTTCCACCTCCTCGTCCATGGACTGGGCAGCCGGCATTTGTAATCTGTGTATCACAACCCGCGGTTGTAGCGCCCGCCCGTGTTTGTCCTCGTCCTTGAGTGGGGTATCCGGTCCTGGCGGCGATCCCATACGTTCGGGCGACGGTGGTCCCGGGGTCTCCTCCGATCCTTGCGACCCGAAAAACGAGCTCCCCAAACTGGCCCGAGTCAGGTTGTCAACCGCCGCCCGTGTCTCTGGCGTGTCTGGTGCTACCGTAATGTCTCTCATTCGTTTCAATCCTGGGGGCGGCACTATCGGCTGCTTACATACCATCTTCTCCAGGGGTGAATCTGCTTTCGTCGGGGTAGGGGTAGAGAACAGCGGCTGTGTCGAGGCCGTCGACGCCGTGTCCTCCGGCCTGGCCGCATGCCGAACATACTTTACTTTCTCCACTCGCCCCGACGGTTTGAGTCCCTGCCTTTCTGCCATCTCGCGCAAAAACCTCCCTAGGTACAATGCTTCTCTTTCCACCAGCCGGCCTCCCTGTGCTTCCCGAATGCTGTCCTCCAGCTCCCGGTCGGATCTCGCCTCGTGGTAACCCCTGAACGATCCCTCCCGGTTCATTGTTCCTTTTAAATACCCGGGGTACCTCGGGTGTCGTGATTCGTATATCACCGATTTCTTATGAACTGTCATCATAGTAAATTGTGCGTCGCTACAAGGTGGTTCTAGTCCCGTGGTCCGTTTGACTCCTGTCGAGGTCTCAGGCTGTGATGGTCCCAGCTCTCCCGTGCTGCTAGACTCAGCGATAATCAAAGACCGATCGCTTCGGGCCGACATACTCCTGCCTGACTCCGACTGGTCCGAACTCGTTCCCTCCTCCAATTCTCTCGGGACTTTCTTGACCTTTTTCCACTTCTTCTTTCGCGACGGCTCCTCCGTCGGGCATCCCTGCGTCGGGGGCCTCTTGAAAGCGAGCGGCTCCTCTTCTTCCTTGACTTTCGGTCGTTGGTCGTCGGACGAGCTCACCAATTCCACCACCTCAGCCCCCGGTGGTATTCCTGAGCAACCCGGCTTCGGGGTGGGTGTGGATGTCCGTCCTTTTCCTCTGACTGGGAGTCCTCGTCCTCTCGGTTCCCGTGGTTCTCCCTGGGCGTTTAACTTCTTAATTCGGCTCTGTACTAACCCTGATATTTGGTCTGGTGTCAGGAGTGGTTTCGGGTTGACCACGGCCCGGCTTGCGCTTCGCGGCGACTCGGTGTCTTCCTTCCGTACTCCTTTCGCGGCCCTCCGAGGGGAACGACGCGTGGGTGTTGATCGTTCCGCCACCTCGGCCAGGGGTCCCTTCCCTGCTGCTTTGGCTGCTTGGGCTCCCTCGCCGGCCTCGTCGGCCTCTGATCCTTCTTCGGTTGCTACCTGCTCCAGCTGCTCGGCGTCGCTGTCCTCGGATTCTCTTGACGCCCTCGGGTAGTAAGGGATGCGGATCTGCCGTCGCGGCCTCTCCGGTGCCTCCTTATCCACCGCCCTCTCAGGGGGTTGAAACCCTTCTGGATGGCGCACCGCGTAGTCCCGTTCCATGTTGGCTACCCGGGCCGCCGTTTCATCCCCAGTAGCGAAACTGGTGTACGGCGGTCGTCCTTTCGGGTCCAAGGCGAACGCCGCAGCATACTCCAGCCTCAGAAGGGGGTCTTGCTTCGGCATCCCCCTCTGCAGGTTCCCTTCGTGTGATTCCGTCATGTGCTTTCTCCAGTCCTGGTGTGTCGAATAGGCTCGACTCGAACACACCGGGCACATGTAGTACTGCTTCCGGAATCCATCGTGCTGGCCTTTAATATGCTTGACCAAGTGCTTAAACTCCTTTCCGTGACAATGTCCTTCCCAGCACTGTCCGCTCATCGTGTCTGTTTTCCGGGCTTTCGGGGCTCGTTCCAATCTTGAAGCTCGTCCCGTCAGCCGTTTCCGTTTTTGTCTCGTGGTGATGCTGCTCGTCTCGCTTCTCTGCTTTTCTTCTTGTTTTCTTCTCCTTAGCTCAGTCTGCTCGTCTGCGATTCGATGAATCCTGGTCGGCTGAC
This sequence comes from Lepidonotus clava, assembly GCA_936440205.1. Taxonomy (NCBI): domain Eukaryota; kingdom Metazoa; phylum Annelida; class Polychaeta; order Phyllodocida; family Polynoidae; genus Lepidonotus; species Lepidonotus clava. The sequence continues at coordinate 19,520,202 of OW387135.1, forward strand.
CAGAATGACCTGCTCCGGCGAGCGCTCTGCCTTTTATAGCCGCCGCAGGCGGAAGTGGGCGTGGCCTGCACTAGCGACCCCTAGCGTCAGACTCACCATCCACTTCTACGGTGGCGCCCCCTACTATTTTCCGGTCCCCGGGGCCCGCCGCTGGTCACCGCCTCGCCTGTTTTCTTTACCTCGCGGCCCTTCGCCCGTCCTCGCGTTTTTCCTAGGCCTTTTATTGCCCCACCGGACGCCCTCGGTCCTTTCATCCCTCGTCGCCTTTTCTTGCCTTTTTCATCTTGGCCCTCACAGTGCTTCCGCACACTTCCCGGAGAACACAGGGGCTCGGCGTTATCATCTCCTCGCCGCCGCCCCGTTCTCTTTGTCCTCTTTTATTCCTTTTACGACCTACTTTAAAGCCCGTCCTCGTTTCAGGCCTCGCCTTTTACAGCCGTCCGTTCGTTCCTCCGGCGTTCCCGAGAGTGCCGCATCTACTCTCCTCCGGTCTCCTGGACGCTGTAAAGCGGTATTACCAAGTCGGCATTACTTCAGAAGTCTTCACCAGCTTGCCACCGGGTCTGTTTTCCGTTGTAATCCAACCATCTTTTCCACGCTGTGGTTCCTCCGAACTGACCGGAAAGCGGCTCCGTGGGACTACTTTAGACATTCGGGCCGTCGTGGCTCCCGAACGCCTTTTTTTTCGTTCCAACCCCGCATTTCCCACCTATATTACATCCGCAAGAGAACCAATCTTCAGCTAGGTAGCGAATCTCTACAGCCTAACGACCTGCACTCCTACTGTAGTGGTCAACGCACCGCCCCGACTCAATGGCCCCAGGTTGATCAGTCCTTTTTGGCCAAAGCCTTTCTGTGTAGCGCCGATTTGGTCGTTCCCTTGGTCCTCTTCCACCTGCGGAATCGAGACACGAAAACGACTTCATCACAAAAAGGGGGTACCCCGTTTCCTTACGTGCCCTAGCGCGCCCCACCCCAAGCATTTACTGTGCAGCCTCGTATCCTTGCTGGTCAGCTACCATCCAAGCTGGCGCAGCGTGTCCTCGGTAGGGTTCCAGGCGGTCCACATGGACCACCCCCCCCGGTTTCCCTCGTTTCTTCCGTACTACCACCCGTCCTCGGTCAAGCACCTTGACGATCAGTGCAGGGCCTATCCATGGAAATCGCAACTTCGTTCCCTTGTCCCTATCCACTACCGTATCGTGCACCCAGACCAGTTCTCCGGCGTGGTATTCCCGCCGAGTCACCTTCCCATCATACTCGTGTTTCTGATGGATGGCGGCTCGTTTCAGCCCCGTCCGGGCCTCCCGATAGGCCGCGACTAGCCCTTCCTCTAGGCTTTCCACATAGTCGCTTACCCGTCGGGGTTCCTCCTCTGGTCCTAGAGGTCTCCCATAAATCGCCTGTCGCGGCATCATGGTCTGTCGGCCCAGCATCATCATGTTCGGTGTCACTCCCGTGCTGGCTTGCGGCGTTGCTCTATAACTCATCATCACTAGCGGGACCATCTCGTCCCATTCCCGACCTGTCGCTCGGCAGCTGGCTTTCAAACAACACCCCAAAGTACGGAAACTTCGTTCTATGTACCCGTCACTCCTGGGGTGGTACGGCGTCGTTCTTGTTTTGTGAATCCCGAATAGTGCACAGACCTGAGCCACCACCTCGGATTCGAAATTCGTTCCTTGATCCGAGTGTAGTTCCCGAAACGCGCCGTACCGTGCTACTACTTCTTCAACCAGTTTGTTCGCCACTGTCGTTGCCTTTTGATCCGGGATCGGGAAACACTCCAACCATTTGGTGAAATAGCATCCCACCATCAGGCAATACTTATTTCCTCGTTTGGTGACTGGGTACGGGCCCGAAACATCCATGGCCAGCCGTTCCATCGGCTCCCCCACTATGTACTGATGTAGCGGCTCCCGTCTTCCTCTTCCTTTTTTCAGCAACGCGCAATCACATTCTCGACATTCCTTCCGCACGTCTTCCCGGAGTCCCGGCCAGTAAAACCCTTGTTCCAACAGGGCCGTCGTCCTGGCGACTCCTAAATGCGCTCCTGCCGCGCCTCCATGGTATTCCCTTACCAGCTTGGCCCGTTCCCCTCGGGGAACGACCAACTGGTTCCTCCAACCATGTCCTTCCAGTTCCCAGTATTTCCGATGCAGCACGCCATCCCTGAGGCTTAATCGTTCCCATTGCCTCCATAGGATCTTTGTTTCTCGGGATTCCGGAGATATGGCCTCCCAACCTGGCCGGTCCGCATCTTTTTCCATCCGTGCGACAATCGGCCCTATATCTCGATCCCTCCTCTGCGCTGCTCTCATCTCCTGCGGGGACCATCCGGGCTCGTACCCCCGGGCCCGCGTCACTACTCTCACTTGTTCGGTATTCTCGTGCTCCTCTCCACATTGTTTGCACGGATACCGGGACAACGCGTCAGCGTTCCCATGCTTCCTGCCCGGTCGGTGTTGGAACGACACATCATGCGAGTCGATAATCTCAATCCACCGAGCAGCCTGCCCCATCGGTTCCTTACTTCTCTGCAGCCAACTAACCGCGCTGTTATCCGTCCGGACTATCACGCGTTGACCATAGATGTAGCACCGAAAATGCTTCAAAGCTCGCACCACCGCCAACAGTTCTTTCCGCGTGGTGCAATACTTTCGTTCGTTTGACTCCAGGGTTTTGCTCGTGTAAGCTATCACCCGTTCCTCCCCTCTCTGCTCTTGTGATAGCACGGCTCCCGTTCCCACGTCACTGGCGTCTGTATCAAGCCACCATTGTCCTTCTTCCTCCGGGAATCCCAACACCGGGGCCTCCGTTAGCGCCTTCTTCATCGCATCAAATGCCTCTTGTCGTCTCGCGCTCCACACGAATGGTTCCTCCTTTGTTGCCAATTCATACAAGGGGGCAGCCAACTCCGTGAAGCCGTTTATATGCCTTCTATAGTACGAACATAATCCCACGAAGGCTCGTACCTCGTGGAGATCCCGCGGGACCGGCCACTCGGTTACTTGCCGACACTTTTCGGGGTCGGGTTCGATCCCGTTGAACGAGACAACGTGCCCCAAGAACGGAATCTTCTTCTGGAACAGCTTACATTTTCGCGCCTTTAACTTCAGTCCTGCAGCGTTCAGCCGGTCCAGAACCCGTACCAATCTTTCCAGAGTCACTTTGAACGTTGGTCCAAAGACCAATATATCATCCAAGTATACCAGACACTCCTCCCACACGATTCCTCTGAGGATTCTTTCCATCAGTCTCTCGAAGGTGGCTGGGGCGTTCACTAGCCCGAATGGCATCACTTTGAACTCATATAATCCTCCTTGAGTCACGAAGGCCGTCTTTTCTTGGTCCTCCGGTGCCATCTCTACCTGCCAATATCCGCTTGCGAGATCCAGACTGCAGAAGAATAGGCTTCCTCCCAAAGTGTTGAGGCTGTCCTCTATCCGCGGGAGCGGATAGGCGTCCACTTTCGTAGCCTGGTTCAGTTTTCGGTAGTCAATGCAGAACCTCGTTCCTCCGTCCTTCTTTTTGACTAGAACGGTCGGGCTACTCCACGCACTCCCGCTCTCTTGGATAATCCCTAAATTTAACATATCCTCCACCAGTGCTCGTTCTTCCTCTCTCCTGGTGGCCGGATACCGTCTGACCCTCTGCTTGATCGGCATCTGATCTCCCGTTTTAATTCGATGTTGTACTAAATCTGTCCGTCCTAACTCATGTTTCGAGGTCGCAAACATTTGTTCCCGGGCCATGATGGCTTTCTCCAGCTCTTCGCCCTCCTTCGTGGTCAGGTCTTTCTTAGCCTCCCCTATCATTTCAACGAGCGCTCCTGGGGGTTCTTTTGCTTCACTTCCTACTCCTCGTACCTCTTGTACGAAGGTGGCTTCTCCGAGTACCCCGCCGGTTTCCAATTTCGCGCTCTCGGTCCCTCGGTTGGCCACCCAAACTTCATTTTCTTCTCCCAATGTCACCGTTCCTGGGATCACCTCCAGTCCCATAGGTAATCCAGCGCCGGTGATGACAGCCAGCTGTCCACCCTGTCTTATGTCCATTCTCGCTACTACTGTTACTCGGGTCACTTGGAGTGGGGGTATTTCCGTCGTTTTCTCGATTCGCACGACCTGTCCTCCGACGGTAACTGCCCGAATCCCATCCGTTCTCTGTTCTACTCCCGGGATTCGTTCCCCCTCTCCCTCCCCCTCGGCGGGCAGGAAGATGGCACTCGCGTGGGGCTTAACTGTCAGCCGGTATTTCACCGCGAAGTCGTTTCCCAGGATCCCTTCATCTCTACCGATGTCTGCCACCATGAACGTCCACTTCAACACGCGTGTTCCCAATTTCACTGGCAAGTTCGTGCATCCATAGCACCGCAACGGACTACCATCTACCGAGCAGAGACGTCCTTCATATCCATCCAGTTCTTCTCTTTTTCGTCCCCACTCTCTCCAGAGGCGTTCCGACAGCAGACTGATCATAGATCCGGTATCAACCAAAAAACGGACGACACTCTCTCCCACCGTCCCGGCCACATAAAGTCCACATTCTCCCATGCCTACTACTTCTCTCGCCGCGCCCGAAGGGGGCCCCGCGCTTACTGCGACGGCGACTGTCCGTTTCCCTGACGCTGAGAACACTCTCTTGCGAAATGGCCCTTCTGGTGACAGTGATGACACTCTAAATCTTCTTTTCGCTTCTTAAACGCCTCCCTCCGGGCCGTTGCTTGTCTTCTAGCTTCCCGTTCCTCTGCCAATTCTTTCATCATCTCCTCCAACTTACCGTTCAAGGCCATGATCTGTGTATTGGCGTCCTCCTCGGGCTTCACTGCCCGCAGGAGGCGGCGTGAGTATCGTTCCTGTATTTCTACCACCTCTACCGCCTCCTCTAGTGTCTTGCATCCTTTCTCTGCACACTTCAGCTGAAGGTCTTCCCCAACTGCAGCCTGGAACGCATGTAATGCTGCTTTTTCCTGGCTAGCGTAGTCGTTGGAGAAGTAGGCTCTCGATGCCAGTCGCCGGGCATTATCAGCCAACTCCTTCGCTGTCTGGTTCTTTACACGTTTCAAGCCCGCCAACTCTTGCAGAGCATTACACGTGTCCTTCTCCTGACCGAACCTCCGGCGCAACGCATCCACCCTCGCCGAGTAACGGAGTCGTTCCCTGTCCGGGAGTCCGACAAAGTACATTCGTGCCGTTCCCGTCAGCGAGAGGAAAAGCATCGCCGCTTTTTCCTCGGCCGTCCAGCGTCCCAATGTTGCGTACTCCTCAAACTGGTTGATCCATCCCTCGAAATCCGGTTTACCGTCATACTTCTCTGGTCGTAAACTGAACTTCTTCAAACTCGCTCCTTCCTGGCCGGTCTGTTGTTGTTGAGCCCGCACATTCTGCTCATCCGTCGGGGTGGACGTTCCCATAAAATTAAACTGCCTACCCATTATGGTCGTGTCCTCCCCTTTTGTCTCGGTTTTCGCACCTCCTTTCTCCTCCCCACCTTCCTTGAAGGCGACGTCAGAATCCATCTGCTCGAAGACTGTTGCAGTCGCCATGAGTATCCAATACCGATGAAACACCCAAGATCCACAAGTCCGTATGTGCCTATTTCAGCACCACCGCTGCCACCAGTGTGACGTTCTCTGGTAAGTCGGGGTTGCCGATTCTTACGACAGAGGAACGTGGGGGTTGTTCGGGTCTCGGGGCGGACGGGGAATCCGGGCCAAGAACCGAGGTGTGTTTCTAGAGTCGTGCCTCGCGCACGAGGGGGGGCTGAGCGAATCGATCGGCACTCGATGTCGACGGAGGACTGCGGGGGAGGGAAATTATGGTAGGGGTACGGGTCGGCCGGGGAACGGTCCACCCCTGAGTTCCGGTCCGCGGGGGCGACGGGCCGACGGTCGCCTATTGTTTGGTAGCGTGGGGCCGAGCACGCCGCGCCCTCGTCCCCGCGGACTTCGCTCCCTCGTTCCGCTCCCCATGTCTTCGTACCATACTACGCCTCGGTTTCCGGTACTACTTCGGGCCTTCGTGCCCTACTTCGTTCCCTCGTTCCTCGTTCTTCGGGCCTTCGGGCCCCTTACCCTATGTTTCGACTACCTATCTCGGACTTCGACTGTTTTGTCCTAACTTCGACTTAATTACTCTATTCGGCTCATCTTTAGTGGTTGTTTCAGGAAAGAGGACACGTCTGGACACCAGGAGAACTGTTGAAGAACTCTGTTTATTCGGGCCTCACCGCCCCTTTATATACTAGAGAGGTCAGCCCTGATTGGCTGCCTTCGGTCACGTGACCTACAATTGACGTCACTTCCGGTTTATATATTCCGTTTCCGGTTTACATTTCACTTCCGGTTTACATATTTCCGGGTTTCGTTCCATTACGTTTTCGTTATTCGTTCTTTACATATTCGTTATTCGTTCTTTACATATTCGTTCTTTACATCTATTTCGTTCTTCGTTCTTTACATATTCGTTATTCGTTCTTTACATATTTCCATTATTACCTTATTATTATTTTAACCTCTATGTATTTTGGCTGAATAGCCGTTCATCACAATATATTGTCTTGTGAATAGTTCAGTAATCGAAATCATTGAGCATCTTGCTACAAGTTGTCATTATCTGTCCAACTGATAACACATACTAAAGGGTTTTGACACGGGAAGGTTAAACAAGAAGCTGCTTCTTTCAACGTTCTTTTTGTGATTAATTTCTTGTGTAACTTCCCTGATGTTCCAGATAGATTAGGATTTACAGCACAGTTCGAAGTCAATATTTTACCCTTATCTGAAGTGGATCGTGGAAAGATTGAGACAATTCTGATACACTCAAGTGAGTAAGTTCATCCAGCTTGACTTAAAGTGCTTCAATAATCATAGGGCATTTAGTACTATTACACTAAATTGCACCTGATGTCTTTCAAGTTGCACATAATGTATGATTGTTAAATTTACTTTAAACATAAAACCTCATAAATTGCCAAATTGGAACAGTTGGTCTCCTTCCCTACTAGGATAGACTACTGTATACAGTACCATCGAATAGTAGATAAAGTTTGCAAACAAGTTGAGGTACATCTTTGTGACAATACCTTATGGACAGTATACTAGGGGGTGAAATAGATACTGGAGTACTTTTTACTCCTTAGTTAAGCCGTCTCTGGTACGAGAAAAATGCTAGTGAATCTACATACTGAAAAAGAAATATCATTTTTTTCAATACAAGCAAAGTACTCAACCATGTTTTGAAAAGTTTGACTACGCAGAGCAACTCGCAGTTGCAATCAATTTGATACATTTTTTTGTAGAAAGAACACCCACATATATGTTAACCATTTCCTTAAAGGGAAGAACTTATTTCCCACGCAGCATTTAACATCATTGTGGTCATACACTTAGCAGAAACCAATTGTCCTTCAATATTGGTGGATGTGAGTACACTTCCAATCTTTCCTACCTAAATTCCCTCGTCTTAAACAATATTGAATTATTCTACCTTGTTTAACTAACGTGTGAATAGCGTTGAAACATTCAGTAGAAGACAGGTACAGGTTGTCGATTTTCTCTGGATTCCACCCTACATCTACAACTCTCTGATTTTCTTAGCGCTAAGTAAATGTTACAGGCAGATGTGTCATATTTACCCTGTCCCTCTCCTGGTAGGCTGAACTGTTATCAATATTGACTCCCCTTGAGAAAGGGAAGGGCTCCCAGACAACAGGCTTCCCCAACTGACTCCCATGGGAGCCCACTCCTCCAGACAGTGACGCCTCAAAAGATCAGAATCTGAAGGTATTGACTCACTTCTAAATTGATTGCCAACCTACTTGATTTAATGCTCTACTACTTGATTTAATACTCTACTTGATTTGATACTATCTACCAAAGAAAGTCTAGACCTGCTGGCCCATACATCCTGCCTGAGAGAGTCAGTGTGTGTGTGTGTTTTGTGTAATACCATGTTATATGCTTGGAAGGAAAATGTGATGTCTATTCCCAGATGCAACTTTATTTCTCAGGTAGATAATTGGGTCAATGATAAATGACTATAGGGGGAAGCTAATGACTCCCTCAGCTTGGTAATTAAGTTGGTAACTGGTGAGTGGCAACTACAAGGTTTTTGAAATGGTGATGCTCTACATAATCTACCATAAGCCGGATCCAGATATTGTTACAGTCTATGGTTATGATAATGTGCTAAAAATGCTAGTATAATTAACATGTATACTATGTAAAGTAAATTCCAAACTACCTACCACTACACATGACAATAATTACTTGGCCAGCTTTCATATGTTATTTAAAAATTCATAATTAGACTTTGAACTTCCCATTTAAAGTGCCATTTTTTAAGTAAATCAGTAAATGCAATGAGCAAACATCTCAGCAAACGTAAATCAGTCAATGCAATGAGGAAACGTCTTTTTCAAAGTGTCTACGGAATATAAAGGTTACTTTGCAAACCATCACTCATTTAACAGTTATCTGGATCAACCTAATCACACTCTAAAGATCTTGCTTCCGCCTTGATTAGTTCAATTAAGAACACCAAACATGCAAAATGCCTAGGCAACAATCCTTGCACTATACAACAGCAAGCAACACATGCAATAATTAATTATTCATAACACTACGTAGTCTAGGCAATGTTGAAAACATTTCCTGTTTGATAAATTGGTCTTTTCCATATGAGACAATCTGCTTCAGTAAGCAGAGTATCAGGGGCGGAGACAGAATTTTGCAGGGGAAAAGGGGTCAGCACATTTGGACATACCTGCAACCGTATTTCCTTTTTGCATAGTTTATGTGGCCAACAAAAAGGGAGAGGCTGATGGGGTCCTGCCCCCTGGGTCCCCTTTTGGACCCCCTCGATCCTCCCTTGTGTATAATATGTATCGGGAAAATACTCAAGTCTCCTAGTTCTGTGATAGTTTTGGTGTCCCCATATATATACAGTCATGCACTGTCATATATATCATACAAGATATATGTTAGACAAATATTATATTCAGGAACTCCAGCAAATATGTGTTTTCGCGGAACGGAGTGTAGTTACTGGAAGACGTGATCAGTGGTAGCCCTCTGGGTGTCCGATAGCTGGCTGCACTTTGGGCAACGTGCTTCCCTGAAACATTTGTCTTCTCACACCTATTTCTGTGGCCCACTTTCTGGTTGTAGATCTTTATTGATCTTGCATAGACCTACACTTTCTAGAAGCAGTTTATGTTTTCTGGTTATATATCTAATATTATTATATTGATCTTGCATTTAGGACCTGAAATCCCTATAATTTTGCATGAATTAGATCATCATATCAAACAATTGATCATACTTGGTTTTTATAAATCATTTCTGAATGATCTATATTATAAGATTCTAATATTTGGGGTCTTGTAAAGGGTGTCTATTTCAGATTGTTTACACAATAAGGAAATAAGACAATACTTGGTCTTGTTGCGAGATATAAAGCACCTTAGGATCGATTTAAGCACACATATAGAAAACATGGAAGAATGTGTTTGAATACGTATTGAAAAGAAGAATATATGTAAGTACGAAACTATATCCAAAGGGAATTGTTGCCACAGTTTTATGGATAACAGGTAAAGGGGAGAATGAGAATAGACATGAATTGTGCTTTGTTAAGAAAACCTTCAAGATATATAGTTCTATATGATCAGACGCAAAAAGAAACATAATGCAAGCAAGAATAGAATACAACCATATGTTTTTTTCTCGCTTTGAAGCATGCATCACCCTATTTGGGATAAAGGAATACATGACATAGGGGTAAGCAAGCATCTTATATGTGCAAGGTTTGGAGTGATAACAACAGATATCCCTTTTTTCATCGAACCCAGGCAAAGGATATGAAGACTGCTGTAAATATGTAAAAGAAAAAAAATGGATAAAAAAAGGTCCTGCTGATTTTAAACTCCACAGGTGTTTGAGGTTGGAGGTGTTTGTTGGAGAAGGTTGGATCAAGCATCCCATCTCAGCATGGCAAAGAACTTCTTTAACTAGGGGTTTATAGAGGAATTCTTTAAAAAGAGAGTTGGCAAATACAGACAAGTGGCAGTGCCTATACCAAGGCTTTCGTCTCTACTGGTCTCAGTGTTATGACTCACATGTGGAATTAGTAAGATATCCCTTTAATCAAAACGATTCCACAAGGCTGGAATAAAGAAAGCTGCTTCCGAATCAAAGTGTTAAAGAACCCATATGATGAATCATTAAGATATTTTGATAAAGGAAATAGTTCCACATTGCTGAAATAAGGATGAATGCCTTCATCATTGTGCTATAGATGATTCATCATTGTGCTATAGATGAAAATAGTACTTGGTTTGTATTACACCTTTTAGACATATAAAAAGAGAATTTTTAAAACAGATTGCCTGCTTTAAAAAAAAGTGCACAAAAAGTGTAAGAAAAATTGGTCTTATAGGAAGAGCACCAAACATTGACAGATATAACACGTTGCATTCATACATTGATATATCATGACAGATGCCATCATCGTTTTGATACAACCTTTTACCAATAGCTAGGGACCAGTAACCTTTGTGAAAGCAAAAAAATATTGTCATAAATATGATGTAGGCATACCGAATGTTGAAGTCACCTAGCCTACAGCTTTACAGAAAACATTAACTGTGCGATTTGTAAAAGTCATTGTGTTGTAATCTTTTGGTAATTGAACTATACTTCAGTTACATTGTGGCTTTGAACTACCTGCTTGCACCAGAGGATAGAGTTGCCGAATGGTTTATAAGACACTCACCAAATCGACGTGCTGTTATAAGTTATGGGACTTTTGCCTGAGGGTAAATGTGAGTCCCGGATTGTGTTAACCACTGTCTGATTCTGAAAGCTCTTTACACTCACATTACCAGTGAAATATTGTTGGAAATTGCAAGTTCTACTGTTGTTTTACTTGTTGAAGCATTTCGTGATTTGTTTTGTTTGATAAACAGATCATGTTCTCAATAAGATATATTTGCTTGAGTGGGATATTTAGATCAGGCTTTGCCTTCCGATTCTTTATGAGGTATCTCCTAGTCCTTGATATGTATACTATGTCCCACCTTTGTAATCTGTGGTGCAAATCAGGGCTCTAAAGAGACTTTTGCTGAGGATGGGGTATCTTAAAGTAGGTCTGGAAAAGGGGATGACTTCCTTCCTTTAACAGATAGGAAAAAGAAATAATATTCAGCCCAAGGCATGTTGTACCTAGAGGAAATTGCGTGCATCAAGGAATTGTTGTATTTATAGTATGGTCCGACTGCTGCAGTTATCGTATACTGGGGGTATATAAACAATTTTGTACTCAGAAGGTCCTCCCAGTATGTTCAACATAAAGACCAAATAATTATAATATATGGATCAACCCGCTGTATAATAACCCTATTTCAAGTCATGAATATTATCAAGCCTTGTTCTAGTATACCTTCCCGGAGCCGTTGTTAACTATAGGACACGCTAAATATGTTTAAAAGTTCATTTTTCAGTTCATGTCAAGGATTAAAGTTGGCCTTCAATGATATTGCCCCGTGGATATTGAATATAGGAATGTGAGGTGTTGTGAAAATAGGCTGGAATGTAGGGGTGAATGGTCGTAGGTGTGCAGGTCCCCCGCAATAGCTGGGAGGTTTTATAACAGCAAAGGAGATGTGAATGGGTCATTGCCTCCACGCAGGTTAAAGGAGGTGGCGTCTACAGGGGACGGAGTTGGGACATAAAGTGGGGACGTAAAGTGGTGACATAAAGTGGGGATGTAAAGTCGTGTGTAAAGTGGAGACGTCAAGTCGGGACGTAAAGTGGGGATGTAAAGTGGGGACGTAAAGTGGGGACGTAAAGTGGGGACATAAAGTGGGGACATAAAGTGGGGATGTAAAGGGGGGACATCAAGTGGGGACACAAAGTGGGGACGTAAAGTGGGGACGTAAAGTGGGGATGTAAAGTAGATCCTTACATACTATCTTCTGGGTAGCAGAAGGCAGGAAAGTGTGCCATCCCTCATCTGCAAGTGCATATAGAGAATTTTGGAAAGGGGTGTTCTGCATATATATTGGCTTGAAGTACTAAAACGACGTGTGTTTGCGTGCATTTGCGCTACATTTTTTTCCCTCTTCAGCAAGTTAAGTACCCACCAAAATGGGGGAGTCAGGACCCCCCTGGACCCCCCTTGATCCGCCCATGCTCTGGGGATCTAATGGATGGCCTTACCCCCGCAAAAATGCAGCATTATTATAATGTTGTAGCAATGTTCTGTTTAGTACTGATTTTGGTTCTTGTTACTTTACTTTGATGACACCCAAAAACTTCCTTAGAACCTAACATTGTGACATTGCATTGTAACGTTATTGAGAGATTCCTGTTTCATTCTTTCATTTAAGATAACATTATGGTAAAAAGCATTCTGTATCATCAAGGTCTGAACTTCACCAAAATGTATTGTTATTATAACACTCTTTATTTTTATGAGCCTCAACCTAACCTAAAATACTGTTACATGAAAAATGACCAAGTAATTTACTGCCCAAAAATGTAAAAAAAAAAAAAAAGATCCTAAATGCCCAAATCTTTATTGCAATCGATTAATATAAGTAGTCCCTCCCCCTATATGGTACACTAATGGGTCAGTGGTTAACATGCCTAGTGGTAGCTTGAAAGTGTAAGGTGCACCTCCAAACCAAAGACAAGATGCCAGATACCCGCCAGGCACAGAAATAGCTGGCAGAAATGATAAGTCGCCACTGCCCATCGTAATGACAGCAAGATGGGAAGAGGCTTGTTTTTTTTTCATCCGAGCAATAGGATTGAAGTGTAATTTTTCTTATTCTGCTATTGTCCCTTTAAGGAGAAAATGGGGAGAATAGCGTGGATGTACTTAACCGCCTTGATTCAGAACATTACTAAATAGTCTTTCTTCTTCTTCCTCTTTTTCTTCCCCGTTTCTGCTTTTTTCAAATGAGAAACCCTCTTTTATGTAGCACATTCTGTATAATGAGAGGATAACGTTGACAAACACAACAGTATGTATTTTAGCAAACTCGGCATATTCTATTTCCAAATCCTTTAAAAGAGGAAGGATTACTTGAGATATGGGACTCTTAGTACAAAATGCCACCTTTTAAAATAGGCTAGGCAGATGAACTTTGGTGATATAGAGGGAAGGAGTCTGCCCCCATATTCCTTTTAGCGTGTGAGGGGTAGTCACTGTTTAGTTAAGTGGCCCTATATAAGGTATCACCTCAGTAAACTAAACCAGGAAACTTATACTCCACAAATACACAGGGAAACAGCGCATAAATTACTTGCTCCAGTTTTAAAGATAACCTCAAAAACAGACAGTAGTGTGCCTACCGATATGTGTGTACGTAAATCAACTTACATGTTGATTTAATGCCCTTATACCATTATATCCCTGATAGCTACCTTCATGTTGAACCCTTTGAAATTTGAGTACTGACCCCTGTTGAGCATCCCTATGACAGAACCCAAGTTATAAATGGGCCAACATTTTTGCCTATGCAATTTAAAGGATTAAGGTAGACTCTTTGCTCATAGGGGGTTAGCAGCTGAAAGGTTAGCGTAAAATAAGTCTAGAAGGAGGGTACTATATCTTCTGGCAAACAAATAGCAATTGGAAGTCAAGCTGGTAAAGAAGTAGACCAGACTTTGTAAGGTGTAGAGTGGGGATGGGGAGGGCTGACAGTTGAATAGGATGAGCTATGGTAGCTAGGTAACAGGTAGGGGAGGTTGTGTGTTTTATGAAAAGCACTGAGTGTGGAGATCCAGCTCTAATGATGTCACTGCACACAGTCCTTTGCCTATAGGTGGCGCTAGGAGCGGCTTAGTGTTAAACTGTCCAACCTGGGAGGAGTTTTTTGTATATCCTTTGTGCATCAGTGATCATAGGAAATGTTGACAGATGGGGGGGCATCTACTTTGCCTGGGTTAGAAGATGGATCTTTTATACTTTGAGTTATGAATGCAGGCTAGAGTTTAAAGAATGATAAACTGTATGCTTCATATAAAAAGGAATGGGTTATAAAGGCATGGGTTTAGACAATTATTCAAGTATCATTTTACTTAATTAGAGTCAACAACATAACAATGAATGCCAGCAAAAATAACATAGTTTAAAAAATACCATACCATCCACATAGAGACAGATTTCTTAATAGAGCATTTGCGCTTGATAGCAGAATGTTTAAGTGTTCAAAATTTGGGAGACAAAAACATTGTTAACCTTTTATTTATTAGTGAAAATAAAATCAATTATCACTATCTTTTGTATGATCAGATCAGTAGAGAAGGTAACAAGACAATAATAATAATATGTATTAAACAATACTTGAAATGTAAACAGGGCCTAAAGTGAATGAAGGACATGTCTATTATCAGGGGGTCAGGGTGGCCAACGTCTTTGAGGCGTTGGTACCACTCGTTGGCATTGGCACTGCATGGGTGCGAGTCCCATACAGTGCAGCATTGAAAAAGGACATTTGGATGACCCCTGCATGGAATTGTACCCAAATGCCACAGGACTGCAATGGAAGAACATTTAATAAAGTGAACTCAGTCTGTATAAAAATCCAATTAGAAAAAAAAATCCCTGTAATTAAACCCTACCCTCATTAATCCATTTTCCCCGTGCATCGCCTAGGTTAATCGTCAAAGTCCCTAACCCTCATTTGACTATCATGCAATAGCTAAAAGCACTGCAGATTTTGGGGTGGCGAATGTAATTACGATTACCATGCCTCTATTATTCTCTAATTACTCTAGCATTTAACGTCCTGTTTAAATCCATAACATTTGACACAATTAAAAAAACCATTCCACACGTGACTATCTGGAGGATTACATACTTTTAGGGACATTACCAAACCCTAAATTATAAATCAAGACGAATAAAGGAACAATAAAATAAGATGAGTCCAAGTTGATTCAAAATAACCCTGGTTTACCTATGTATTTTTGTAATGTAACAGGGTCCAGTGGAAAATCGTAATTAAGAAACATAACCCAGGTTTCGATCATGATCCATTCTTATTTTTATCTGTTTCAAAATTATATTACAGTGCTTGGCAAGAACAAAGTATAAGATATATTACGTACTGCAATTAAAAAGAATAAGAAAGTCATGCTTTAGGATATAGGCCATTTCATTGGCTAATACATGACGTCATGCCCATGAATAGCAACGTTAATGATGTGCCGTGTGACCCCTGGACCCTGACATTATGGGATAGATCACGACCGGCCTGGTCCGGAGCGCTCAACCGTGACATGCGTGGCCGGAAGTGTCGATGGAATGGCCAATAGGCGTCGCCACGCAGCCGGAACCGGAAATGCTGGTGATCCTGAAACAGCTGGTTCCTGGCGTCACAGATGACGTCACAAATAGAATGAATGCCTTAATGCAGGCAAATAAATAGTCCTTCCATGACCTGTAGCTATTTTTCTATTGCATACTGATAATTTGAGCTACTATTGGACTTGGATGGAACTATAGTCTATTGAATGAACTACCTGAGGTCTGAGCATTTTAGTGTGTGACTTAAAGTTTATTTGTAATACTAAGTTTATTGCTGATAAACTGTTACAAGCATGTGATAAAATATAGCATCAACAAGATAATTTTTATCTGTAGAATCAAATGACGTTTGATTACCAAGTTACTAGATTGTGGGGCAAATGTAAGGAGCAGACACGCTTTTGATTACAAATATTATGACATGCATATAATGGCTTAAACAGTTAAATAATATTTAATGCTTACTTTACCTCCCACTCACTCAAAAAGCCCAAAATCAATGGGATGAAATATGTGCAGCTCTTGTGCTTGTGCTCTTCCAGTCCAGAAGTCAGTCCGCAGCATCTTTATACCAGTTCCGAATGACCTAAACACACACCGATGACATTCCTAATTCAGACTACAACTTCCCTCATCCTGTTTGGCCAGTGATCTCATGTAAAGTCTCGTTGTTCCTACCAACAATCCACAACGAGTCACTTCGGGCCACTACACAGAAAAAGGCCCAAGATATTAACTCAGTCTTATAACTTTTTCCACATCTGTTTTTCATGTCCTCTTATTTCTTGGGCCTAAAAAATATTTCAAAACTGATTGTGCAAAGAGTGGTGGGTTCATCCTCCGTGAAATCCAGTAATAGTACTGATGGATTTGCGGTTATGGTTCGCAGCATTTGGTGTTTTCTCTGGTGGGTTAAGATCCCAATAATGGACATGGACATTGGTATCAGAAATGCTGCATGGTTGGGAATGCTGGTCAAGCGTATTATTACAAAACCTTTTACTTATCAGAAAAAGTGCTGAACAAATATGTTCCCAGAATCGTTCCTACCTACAGGTTTACATGTAGAAAGGAACTACAGATGAGAAAACAGTTGAGAATATTGTAATGCAAAAACAGGATAGGTCTATCATATTTTACGTGAGTCCTTCGAATCAGAAGACTGGGGTTTTCCTTTTCAGCCAAATTGACATTTTTACCTATACATGTATTCATGCATGCATGCATATAAGTATGTATAAAATTTATGTGCATAATTATTTATTTGTAAGCAGACATGCAATATGAATACTTATATAGAATTATACAAACCTTTTCATATACGTAACAAAAATGTAACTATCCAGATAAAAACTTATTAACATCATTGTGCAAGACAGTTTCAAGAGGAACAATCTCACTGTTTTAGTTACAAAAATCATGAGTTTACTTCCAGTCGCATTTGAGGCTCCAATACCTAAACTTTTCCGCAGCTGGTCTAGGTTCAACTCAATTTATCTGAAAAGCGCGAGGTTGCATGTTTGTTCTAATTAGCATAGGCAAACCCTGGTCCCATCCGCGTGTGACACTCGGGTCTCCTCTTTAGCACCTCCGTTACGCTCCATTGACCTCAATAACTGAAATTACAGTAATAATGAATAATTATAAAGTGGTGCCACATGCTTTCCTTTTTTGTGTAAAATAACTGCAATTATAAATAATTGTGTCCCCCTAAATATTTAGGTTGAGTGTGTCAACTATGACACACTCACTTGGCAAACATTTGTGACCTCGATTCTATAGGGATTTTGGTTGTACCAATAACTGTAAAATGTAATTGTTTAGATACAGAAGTACTTCTCATATTTTGTATAGAATCTACTCTAAAAGATGGAAGATCTCGATGACATAATAAGAAGTACCTTTGTGAAACAAAAAAAAGATAAAATAACATCGATATTTTTATTTCCAATTTTCAGTAAGTACTCTGAATATGCATCAAAATGTATAAAACTGAATATATCAACTTTACTGAAAACCAGTGGAAAATTTGATATTCCCTAATTTTCGAGATAAGATCTTTAAAGAATATTACCTTGGAACAAAATGTAGTAAGATCATTTACATTTTGTAGTGTAAGTTGTTTGAGAGCATTTGGGCACGTTCAAGGTTGGGGGATAAAAGTATCGATATACGATCGGGGATACAAAATCGATAGCAATATTCAACGTATTCAAATTAATACATACCCCCAGGCCTTTGAATATGTGCTGATGTCCTGTCCTGATGTATATGTAGCGAGCAGCTCAGGCTGGGTTCAGCCAACCATAACGATGAGCTCACGTGTATCATGTGTGGTGTGCGTGCTGTGCGTTACCTAGTTACCTTGGCAATGAGTGGGTGGGTAGGGGGGGGGGGTTGTAGGTACTAGTAGTGCTGGAGCCACTCTCCCTCCCTCCAGGTGTGTCAGTGTAGTCAGCAGGTGAGGTGAGTGGGTCAGGTATAGACTCATTGACTCGGTCACCACTCACCTGGCTGGACAAACGCCGGTCAGAGGATCGCAGCCCAAAAGGCAATTGTCTCATTTGGCTCGACCATTCACCTTGTTGGACGAACGCTTGGTAGACTCTTGCAGGTCAAGAGGCAATTGTCTCACCTGGCTCCAGGGTGGAACGGTGAACAATAAGGCCAGAGCATGGATCCACCTTTCATGGACGGATTCACATGGATGAACTTACCTGGCATTTTGTAAGGATGTGATAGGTTCCATGCAGAAACGTTTGGATTGGTATTGGATTAACATTAGTTGCTGGATTAATTCCATTCTGGACTCAAGGATTCCGATATATTTGTGAGCGTTTGTACACTGGCGCCATGCTGAATTTGGTTGAAGATGCTTAAGCATAATGTTTTATATTGAAAACGACTACAAACAGTAGGTCATGATGCTTAAAGGATTTAGATAATAGATTACAGACTTAACAGGATTAAGAGGACAGTTATAATGCATCGTTTTACCTTGAACAATGTTTATGGAGCAGAATTCACATAACCTTTAAATCGACGGAATAACTATCTCGTTGCTGCTGTACTACATACAAAAGGTAAGTATTGTGATATTTGTATGTATGTATTTATATATACAAAATAATGCATGTCTACATTTTAACTTTAAATGTAGAAAAATATAACATTGAAAAATAGAAAAGAATATATGAACCGTTTACCATACAACAGCTATCCCCAAAGGTGTACTGCACTTAGATTTTAAAACACCTTCCCTTCGAATCACAAATGCTGCAAAAACTTTAAAAAAAATCCTTAATAAAGACATGATTGTATTGACCAAAGTTTTGCCAATCCCTGCTTAAAGATTGGACCTTGGTCAGCAAAATCATGATAAAGGAGGAATCTACTGGAGCGAAGCGGAGCAGAAAACTAATCATGGCATATCGATTGTTCTCTGCCATGGCAGGGTACAGGCAGACTGTTCACGATAAAGGCTGTATTCCATATACCGAAAGTGTGCGCTGCTGAAATTGAGCCTAAAGGCCGTATTCCACATACCGATTGTGCGGCGCCGATTTGACGGCGATACACTTTCGCCACTACCGGCACATATTCGGTGACCCTACCGATAAAATTTACGGACATGTTGTTAAATATTTACGACCGATTATAGACCGGCCGCCGATAACGCACTTTCGGCCGCCGATAACGCACTTTCGGCCGCCGAAAGTGCGTTATCGGCGGCCGAAAGTCCACCAAAAGTGCGGGCCGCCCGGTATGGAACGTTGCCATGGAGAGGCTGCAAATCGGCGGCCCGCACTTTCGGTATGTGGAATACGGCCTTAAGCATTGCAATATAGGCGAAACCATTTCCAGGTCAACGGCGTTTAGCTTTTTCCATTGGTTTTTGTTGGTTTGGATGGCGAAATGGTGTGCCAGTATTCAACAGTTTTGCAATGACTGTCGACATATGCAGTATGGATGGGGTAGGAGAATTTGTGATATGTTGATGGACGAGCTGGATTTGGTAGTGATATCGAGATTCTTTTTAGTTTTACAGGTGACTTAATGTACTGAAAAATGTCTGGTTTCTCTAGACTGATGGCCGGATTATGTAACTGTTTTTTTTTCAAGACGAATTCACAATACGTATTCTTCCAATCTCGATTCTTCCAATCTCGATGGAAAGTCTGTTATACATTCATATATAAGCATAAGCATTAATAGAACACTGATATGTAGTTGGTAGTCTTAATGCCTAGTTCCTTTATTTCTAGAAAATAAATCAATTGAAAGATAGTATCGTCCCAATAATTGTAACCTAAACTTATTTTACAACCTGAAAGTTGTGTACAACCTTCATTTGTTTAGTTATAAGCACACAATCTTACTTCAGAGTATTGGTGGTATGAATTTCCATCATCAGCTGCAGCAATCAATGTGCTATCTATGGCGCATTGAAGCAATTATGTATGCCACTCAGTCATTTATGGTAATTGAGGGTTAGATAGTCTAGCCAGATCCATTTGTTCTCCGTATGTTAGAAAAAAAACACCAACTGATAGGAAACCGGCAACCGTTGTTATTTTATGTCATTTATGGCATATCATGCCTAAACTTCAATGGGCACTGCGAAACCAATGCAGACAATATTGATTATGATTATAGGCCTAGCTGTTTATCTATTTCTCTTTATGTTTGATTGTGGATCCAACCTGATCAATTATCATTCGCCTAAATCGGGAAAAAATATGGATTTAAAAATACACACAAAGATGTACTGAATGGATATTCTATTATGCGTTGATTTTACGATATATCCTTTTTAAAGTTGGATAAGGTTCAGAGAATACATATGGGAAAAACACTTTAGCATTCTATCCATGACCCAAGTGTCATATCATAAAAACATAATATCAACACAGTGGCAGACATACATGCCATTTCTACGTCAACTTTTGAGTGATTAAATGCTTTTGCCAAGTAATAAAACATGAGATATGGTAGGTCCTGGCCGGTTAGTACACCGTATAAGGGATAAATACTAAAACAGCTGCAATGTAAATTATTTATATATACGCAAGAGTTGCGAAGATAAAGTACACTATCAATTACGTAAATCTTCATTGCCTCGTGACATGCACTACATAAGTTATGGGATTTAAAAAAAGTAATAATTTGGTTTTCGGTCTAGTCTGCGTGTCCTTAATGTATGCTATAAACCCTAGGCCTATTATCTCCTATTCTTTATTAGCCTAGATTGTGTTGTCGAGATCGTTCTAGAATCAGAGGTGTTCTACAATTTAAAGACATACAGGGGAGATCATATCACGATGATTATTTATTCTTTTTCCCCATAATAACGGAACAATTGATGTTTCATTCTAATGCTATAATTATAGGACGATAATTATAATATCATATTTTCAGAAATATCAAGACAAGGACAAAATCACAAGAATCAAAAAGGTCTGTGAAATACAGGTTTAATCTCTTAAGACCCCATATTTGCATTATTGCATTGCTTGATTTCCCCAATATTTCCATGGATTTCCCTCCGGAATTCCCTTAATTCTTTTTAATTGAGAACGCTCAAGGGCCAATTCCTATCAGTGAGCCTTATAGACATGGAGTTTGTAGCTGTAGATAGGAAAATAAATCAGCTTTTAAACGATATATTGGCCAATTTTGTATGTTGATTATTCATAACAGTGGCCTCCTTTGAAAAATAAGGAAAAATTATTGAAATATTGCAATTTTTCCGGGCGGCTATGGCCAGATTGGGGACTACACGTGCGGGAGGCTACGGCCGGATTGGGGTCCAAAGGGAAAGAAACTTTGTGCCTGGCAATACATACATTAGGTTGTGGGCCAAGATAAGTAGGGCCTTGGTAGGTTTTGGGCTGTACAGTTTCAATGTTTGGATTATAATGGGTAGTGAATGTATGTCAAGAGGAGACTTAGAGAGGTATAAGGTAAGGACTGAGTGGAAACATCATTAAGCCCATGTATCAATGTTTAAATCTACGTCTTTGTTTAATTCCAGTCGTAGATGGAGGATCCGCTGTGTTGTCTGTGCATCAGGGTTTAGACGTATGCGTTTCAAGTGTTTGATAATATTTCTAATAGGAAAAAGAGACGTAGGCCCCCCTAAAATTTCTTAACAAAAAGAAATAATTTGTGATAAAGGATTTGGCAAAATGGGTTGCATTAAAAGTCACATTGAAATTATAATCTCCCTTGCATAGATCTTTCACCGATGTTATATCGCCTCTAATGCAAATTGATTTAATTTCAAGTTAGATTGAAATTGATCTGAGCTTGATTGAGAATAAAGTTATGTAACATAATGTTAACCACTAACCCACTAACCTCAATGTAACTCCAGATCTGTGATCATTCGACCGTTTCGGGTAAGGATAAGGATAACATATAATTTGGTGCATTTACCTGAAAATATGAAACCATCGGTAGTTAGGCCTACCATCTCGATAATGTCAATCTGTAGTTATCATAATTATAAGCCTTTAAAATTTC
Source organism: Lepidonotus clava (assembly GCA_936440205.1). Classification (NCBI taxonomy): domain Eukaryota; kingdom Metazoa; phylum Annelida; class Polychaeta; order Phyllodocida; family Polynoidae; genus Lepidonotus; species Lepidonotus clava. The sequence continues at coordinate 19,542,047 of OW387135.1, forward strand.
TAGTTCTAGCTATCAAGTTAATAACCCTGCATAGGCATACGGGCCTTGACTGAGACGCAGACTTGCCTCTATATCTAATGTTTATGGAGCTCTGGGGGAATTTTGTTGATCTATTTAGGAATATTACCACACTTCTTATTATTTTAGGCTATATTTATATGGCCTCCCATTTAGTATATGTAGGCACCAAATGGGGATGGGAGCTCTGGAATTTCCTGAAAATGTCTGTATTTACCTATACAAATTCAATGCGAACTTCAACCCAAGGACAGGGGTGGTCCGTATGAAATTTTGGAAAGTGTGTGCATATAATATGCGCAGAAATCTTGATTTGGGGTCCTCAAGAAAAGTTAGGTGTTTTCAAACAGCGATAAGGCATTTTTCATTTTCCCCAATCCTATTCACACAAGTTCTTCCTATAGGTACAGGCCAGTTCTATAGCAAATGTGGGCACCCAGTGGAGCGTATCCTGGCCCTGGTCCAGTGCTCCCGGTGGCCATGTCCTACCCCTAGGGTCACCCCCTTCACCCCTCCCCACCCCACCTACTCCAGCCCACCTGAGGGGGACGCCGGCAGACCCCCTGTGATGTGAAAGGTCCTACCTGGGGGCGGACTAAGGAGTAAAACAGGTCACCTCTAAAGGTTAAGCCCAGTGGGTGCCGTTATGTGTAGATTTTTTACTAATATTTTGTCAATGAAATTCATTAACAAAATAATAATGGTAAATCTACAGATAGCTATTTATTGATTTGTAGCTTGGATTTTAGAGCTGCTTTTAGGAAATTGAATTGAGAACTTAGATGATTGTTTATCGAACACAAATCAAGTTTATCTTCTCTAACGTTTTTATGGTGTTTTAAGGAAGGGGTCTTAGGTGTATTATTATAGGCCTAGGCCTATACATCTGTAACGTGTAGACATCCTTAAAAGAAGAGGGGAGTGAATTTTTGCCTCTATAATAAGAAAAAAAGAAAAGAAAAGTACGTTTATAATAGTGCGTTATATAGGTACTTTTGGAACATATTATGATGGTTTCCGAACGTCCCCCCTATGCATCTGACTGGCTTAGTCTGGGAGGTGGGTTAAGGAGCTTATCTTTGTCATGTATACTTAGAGTCTAGCATAAAGTAGACTGTTATACCGAGACCTCTTTGGAAATATACCCTGAAAAAGAGTTTTCCTGTTTTTCCATGTTGACAGTTTTTACTGGAATTGTGCATATAATATTATGTGCACCAATTACTTAGAGTATATCCGAAAAAGAAAGAAGCAATTGTTTTGGCTGGGCATGCACATTTTTATCTTTCACAATATGTAAAAAATAATACTCACTGAAGGTCAATAATATTGTTTCAGGGCTTATGACTTTTACAAAGGCAATGTTAAATCATGTACATGGAAAATACAATGTAACACCTATCATTTCTAAATGATTACAATATATTAACAAAATACACAATTGTACAGCAAACTTATCATACGTGCATGTGTATATAAGCTTTGAACCAAATCCTTTTGCATCATTCATAAAAACATATTAAACCGTACAAAAAGAAAATCCCAGGGTTGCACCGGGAAAAAGGCTTAAACTGTTGATCTTCCTTCCCCATATGGCCCCTGATGAGCCTTTTAGGATTTACTGACACTGCACCTGAGCCCTGACCATTGTCAGGCAGACCCATAAGCAAAGACTGTGTCAATGTTGACTCGACATCTTTTCAATACTGTGTCCGTGGTTTAAACTGGGCGTATAGTCTGTGCCTATCACCCAGTTTAAATGCTGCTGGGTGACAAGAAGATGAGGGCAGTTTTAACACACTTTGACATAGGCCTATAGATATTGTCAATATGTGTTGTTATCTTGAGAGGCTAGCAAGAGTCTGTGTATGTATGCTGTTTTATGTAGTTGTGTGTGTGTTAAATATCCCAGGGTAGAAAGATTATTGGTATTGATGAGTCACTTGTAAATATGGGGATTAACTCGTCAATTTTCCACGAAAAAGATCTTTTGACTTTTTATTGTTTGCATATATTCCTTCAGGGGTGCACGTGGAAAGAAATGCACACATTTGTTGGCATGTTTTCTAATTGCAACTACAAATTTATTCTATCGTGGGGGGACGAGGCCTCTATGTTCTTCCCTTGTCAAGACCAAAATGTTTTTCAAATAAGGGATCCCTTAACAGGGAAATATATCAAAATACATGATTAATTATATCCAAAGAGTATACACAGGCACACACACACATACATAATATTTATATATGCAGAAATATATGCAGAAATATATATATATATAAACATATTTGTATATTACAATCATATTTTCTGTTTTCAATAAGAGCAAACTTAAGGAAATAGCAGTACTCCTTCACCATTTCCATGCTGTACAAACACTCCCACCTAAACAAACCAAACCCCACAATTACGATGGCCTGTTTTAACCTGCCCATGCAGGGAACAACAAAAACAACAAAACCTGGCACAAGCAGTCGTAATAGGTGCAATAAAGTAGTTTCTTTGCTGTTTTCTCACACGCTATTACGAGAGCAGGGAAGGCCTATAAACCTGTATGTATATATCCTCCAGTTTACTAGTCTGTCGCAGTCAGACCCACTGTTTCCCAAAGTGAGTCTGTACACCAGCAACCATTTTAGGTGGGAATTCCACCCTGCATCCCAGCATGCTTTGCAGCCGCTGTTTTACGGCAGGTAGGACCATAAACCAGCCAGCAGCCCAAGAACCATCAAAGGGGTTGCCCATGCCATTAACAATTTCATAGAGGGCCAGTAAAAGAATTCCTTACAAATTTTAATTGACCGATAAAAGCCGCGGGCTGTTGTGGGTGTACGGACCCATTATGCAATAGATAATCTGGGTCAGAACGGACTACCAGCTTACCTGCTGGAGTCACGCATGCCTGCCCTGGAGGGGTAAGCAGGTCTGCTGCTCTCTCCCATGGTTCGGTGAACTCTCCCAGGTCACTGCCTGGCGCGGCTTGCATAAGGCACATGCTCTTATGAAAGCAGCTTTTATCAACGTCAGGTGTCCACAAAGAGTAGGGATTTATCGGTATTAAAGTATAGTGATATTAGTCAGAGCATCATCACTTACATACATTATAAATAGGTTGAAGTACAATGGCATGGATTGTTTTTTCACATGAAAATAGTATGTGAAAAATATATCCATTGTACCTGGTACTTGAAACAAGTTAGAAAAAGGGATGGGATAGAATATACAAGATAAATAGTTGTATAATTTCTCTTTGTCTTTGCTATTCTTTGCAATTCTGCAAAAGCCTTCTGGTGTTTTTTACACTCGGGCTTTGGTCCTTATTCAGATAGTAAGTTTCTTGTTCTTGGTATGCCCATGGCTCTTTTAAAAGGATAGGTAGGTGATCAGGGTTTTTTCAAAGTAAACAATAGCTACAATAGCTGTTGAAAGACGACCGCCATTTCTACAATTCCCTTATCGAACCTTACAATAGTAATAGATTAGGGACACGAAAATGGCATTCATTTATTAAGACGGACATGTTTACCTAAGTTTCTACGGATATTGTGCAAGAACTATCGGACCACAGAAATTTCACTCATGGTTGAAGACGTACATGTTTACGTAAGCTCCTTTGCACATAAACCCAGAATGACCGCTTTCATCCCTATCTACAATCCCCTTGGTGACCATGCTGATTGCCCTCCTTTGATTATTCATGTATACCAGTTCATCAAGTTTCATACCGTCATGAGAGTAAAATCATGTAGCTTGTCATTACTCTATGTCAAAAGGTAGTTCAAGCTTTTTTTTCTTTCAGCTTGGTGACTCAGACTTCCTTCGATATATAGCTATCGTTTCAAGCTTTTCATCTTCTTGCTTGAGCTTGGAAATAATCTTATTGATTGAACGAGGCAGCATAAGATCGATATGGCCTCCATGTAACAAAACAAAAAATATTTGATGCCCCCTAGATCTTAGGAAGTTACTTACTGATGATACTACATGATATTATCATACATGTCTGCATTTCACTCAAACACTAACAAATCAAAAGAACAAGAAACGATTTATTTCCATTGCTCATGTCAAATCTATAGATTTATTCATTCTCTAAATCATCAATCTATATCTAAAATGCATTCTGCCTAGCCATTAACTCCCTATAAATTATCAAATGGGGTATTTACAAGAATTGCCTATAGACATCTGACAGTGAAATGTGTTGATCTGACAAGAAAGGGAGAGGGTTGATCTCAGGATATCAGTCTGTTTTGCCATGGAAAGATATCCTTGAGTTCCCAGAGGACTCATCCCTGTATTATCCCTGACCTCCAGAGCATGTAACCCCTTTTAGTACCCACCTTTCAGGTACCAAAGGTTGGCTTAGTCCCTGTGGGGGCGAGTCTGGGCCACTGCCAATTACTCACATTAAGACATGATGATGCCTGTCAGTGGATGACCCAGAGAGATAGTATGCCACTGTCCGATTTTACTGGCGATTTCAGAAATCGCCAGGATGTAGAAGAGAAAAGCATGGACATGTTGCATATCATTGGAAAGGACTTCGAATTATCTTTCAAATGATATGTAACATGCATGGATTCCTGTAATGTTCCTGGTGAAAATTGAGAAATTGCCGAATTCCTGGCTGTCAAAATCGCTTAGTGCAGCATAGGCCAAACCTGTCAACACCAAACGGCAGAGGAGGGGCCCATTGGAACCTCCTCTACCATGAACACTGGTCACACAGCACTGCTCATAGGGGCTTTCACTCAAACTGATAGATGTATGACAGGCTGTTTGATAACAGTGAATTTCCTGGTGTCAACTTAGTTTCCACTGACAAACTTGACGGATACAGGCTTCAGTCAACTGAGTTTCTGCCGTCAAACTCGGCAGACACAGGACCTTGAATACTCTACAATGGTACTTCTGAAATTGAAGATTTGCATTGCAACGCAACTAAGGAGGCAGCTTTGAAAATTATAAACATAATTATTAAAGACTCTCCTATTCTTCATGAGGCCATGGCAAACCCTATTGCTTTGAGGGTTATGTAAAATGAAATTGGGAAACCGTTCACGACTGTGTTTTGGGAGACAGAACTACTCTCCTGTGACAAAGAGGAAACTATATCATGCCTGAATTATTATCATTGCGACATCTTTTATGCTTCAGTAGATGCTAAGGATATAATGATTTTAAAACAGAAAACACCCCTGATTATATAGGATAAAAAAATTATCATATTTCTTATCAATCAGAAATTAGAATGTGTTGATCCATTTTCTCTACAGTCACTGATATTCTGCATGTATTTCTAAAGCCAAAAGGTAGATAACTCATTTCTGTATGATTATGTGACCAAACTCCAAACGTATAGAATCCACTGCCACTAGGGCTTTCGGAGAGTCAAAGGAAGAGCTGTCGTATTATTATGTATCCAGGTGTTCACATGAGTCTCTGTTGACTTTTACTGGAAAGCCCCACGACTGGCCGCACCCATGGTTAAACCTTATGATTCATCTTCATGCGTGGATTATACCAAAAGTCATAAACAAAAATGTCTCCATCACTAGCAAATCAGCAGATTTTTTTTTATCCTCGATAAGATGTTTTATTTCCCGCACCACCAATGTACAATGAATAAGATTATATTCTTTCAAATGACTAATGGCATGAAATACCATACAGTGACAGGAGTGTCATGCTTTTGGAGAAATTCAATGGAGTAAGAGGTCCCTACGTTTAAGCAGTTTGTGATGAAACAGAATCAGATCAGTTTTGTCTATTCCAATGACTTTATTCAGAGAAACCTCACAGGTTTACCCAATATGAGAAGGGCTTAAAATGGGAAAGAGTCTTGTAGTCAAATGACAAATTCTAAGACTTGATTAGGAGACAGCCTTGCAGATAGAGGAAATCTCCTTAGACTTAATTTGGGAGAAAGCCTTATAATTATAGGACGAAACCCAAGAATTAATTTGAGAGAAAGCCTTGTAGTTATAGGACAAATTCTATGACTTGATTAGGGAGAAAGACTTGTAGGTAAAGGACAAATCCTCATATTCAATTTGAGAGAAAGCATTAGAGCCAGAGGACAAACCCTAAGGTTTACCCAATAGTTCAACTATATATGTACAAGCAGCACCCACACACTGTTTGTGCCCAGGCCCCAGCCCCTGCCATCCCTACCCATTCAGCTTCTGTTTGTCTCAGAGTCTGACACAAGGAATGGGTTTGAAGTGACTGGTGGGTGCAGAGGTTGGTATAGGTGTTGGGCAAACTTTACATAAGGTGGGTGGGGTGTACTGAAGACGTGGCCCCTGAAATCCAGGCTGTATGTTCTGCACCTTGACATCCACAAGGCTGTAGGTCATGTTGTCATGCCTACACTGATTTAGCCACTCCAGGCCTTTGCACCAATAGATATACGTGTCAAGAAGCTAGGTCTTACCCCGGGGAGCCCCCAGGGTAAGGGGGTAGAGAAAATCTGCCAGATATCTTGATCAACAAGAAAGGATTTGTCAAAGTGCAGATGATTCTAACTTTATGGCTTAATTGAAATGTTGATTCCTCTCTGAATTTATTGTATACCAACTTTGTAGCGCCTATACCTTCATCATTGTCCTGCCCCGCGAGCAAAGGTGCAATAACCGAGGGCGTTATTGCACACTGTGCAATAATAAAAAATTATTGCCCCGTAAGAGAATTCGTCTTGTTTTTCATGGGTTCATGGGTTCATGGATTATTTCTGTGGGTTATTGATATATAATGAAACAAGAACTAACCTCGGGGGGCCCTCAGCAACAATTATTGCCCCTCGTCTCAGCCCCTTTTGAGGGTCTCGGGCAGAGCCCTCGACCCTCAAAAGGAGCTTTGACTCGGTGCAAATAATTATTGCTTCGTGCCCCCTCGGTTAGTTCTGTGTATTTATTTCACCAACATGACTCTCTACTATGAATACAAAGGTTTATTTTTTTACTTGCACCTGCTGCTGTAGCATGTTTGAGAAAGAAATCTTAAAAATTGGTACAATAAAGTAAATATGGAAAGGACTGGTTGACTTGCCATCCATGAATATATTTCATCAATTCTCAATATGGTCGCCAAGCCTAGATGGCTTAACCATTTTATTGGTATTCAAAGATATATTTAAAATTACCAAAACCTTACTAAACACTAAGCTTTGGCCTTCATATGGGATGTAGATCCGCCGACAATAAGTTAAAATCAAACATTGTAAAATCACAGAGTTCGAACTTAGAATGCAGTCAAGCATAGACAAGTTTCATAACATTTCAAGATGGCCTCCACTTCAAGATCACAATAGGCCTATAAATTGAGCGTAAAGTTTATGAAAAGGTCAAGATTTTCCAAACAACAGAAAACTAGAATGAGTGGGCTGACTCTAAGCCTGAGGCCCGATGCATTAAGCCTTGTCATGTTCCTATAATTAACACTTGTGACTCATACACTGAAAGGTCAGAACCTCCTGGAGACACCCTGGAGATGTACCTCTGTCTGCCAAGACCCAGGAGGCAGGGACCCTTTCCAGGAGTCCCCCTTATTGTAGTTCCCTTTGTTGACTTTTCTGGCTGCCACCAGGTCACGATTTTTCACAAGGTGTTTGATAGGTGTGTAACCCAAGGGCAAACGCCACTCACCGACTGACAACCCACTCGTAGAATGTTTAGAATGTTAGAGAGTTGTAGACAGATGCCTGTATCAAGTAGAAAAAGTGAAATGGCATGATTGCTGTTATTACGGTTATTTGCATCAAAACCACTATCTTTGGTTGTATAGAAACACTCCCATTAACTTGCCATCGCATGACATAGATTGACTTTTTATTATCAGACCTTTCGTATGAAATTAGAAATATCTCAAACTAGTTCATGGGTCGCTTGGGACTGTTACATATAATTTCCTCCAAATTACTGCATCCAACCACATGTTTAGCTATTAGGTAAAGTTGTTTTTGAAGTAAATATTTGAAAGATTGATTAATCATAATTTTTATTTAGATCTCTATTTGGAAATAGACAAACCTACAGATTTATTATATTTCTAACGCAATTGCCATTATGCACTATCTCCGTTCAGATTCGAGCTAGGAATACCCTCATTGCAGTATGCTTTGGTTCAAAAGCCAAATAGCTTGTACAAAGTTCAAAACAACGTAGCCCTTGTTTACCTTAACCCCTATACTAAAAATTACCTTTGAGTAAACCTATCCTGCAGTTAAGGAACATGTTCAAGAGCAATCCTATGAGGGGCCAGCATACAAGAAAATGTCTGAACAGCTTAATTCCTTATATAGGTAATTCTTCTCTTAACCTTGACCAACAGCTGACCCCTCTTATCAGATAAACATTACAATTGAGCATAGAGTGATGCCTTGCTAGATTAATAGTTTAAGGATGTAAGTAATGTTGTTTCAAACCCTTCTGATCCTGAACATTGCAAAGACACTTCAGTATGGAAGGTCTGGGTTCAAGCCCGAATAGGGACAACCTTGATGTGATTTGTGATATAGGTGATTATAGACCTTCTTTGACCTGTTGTCCTTAGATGGCCTAGATAATTGGTGCAAAGGTCGTGGGGGTTCTGGAGCATACACCATTAGGTTCTTTCAATGCCTTTACTTCTGATTGAGTGGTTCACTGATGGTAGCCATCCATTCTCCAATTACCGTAATTCACATAGATAATACCATCAAGACCCCACAGAGAGAATAGAAGTCTCTATTGAGTTGAAAGATAAACGATTTCTTCAGCTATAAGGTAGACTACTATAATGGAAAAGTGGTTGTTTTGCCATGGTTGTGATATTAATGATCACCGCGTTTACCATTGTTATCCTATACATGTATTTGATGTATTAAAAGATAATTTAGACCCCTCTCCTCTAGAATGACTCAGAATCAAGTAATTTTAATTTGTGTTTGTGTTTTTGTAATACCCTATTTCCTTGATATGAGAAATGATTGACTAAACGGGTTCCATCATAACTACAACACACATGTAAAATGCCCACCCTTGACTACAGGTCTTAGGATGGAATTACAGAAACTCGCAATACATATATATTCTGTTGTATAGGTCAAGGATTCAAAATAGTTGTTAGCCATGTGTAAAATTTTGGGGTGGAATTTCAAAAGTTGATGATATATTTTCTGCTATTCTGCTAACGATTCAAAATCGTTCTAAGCCACATGTTAGGATGTTGGCTACAACCTTGGGTTGGAATTTTTAAAATAACAAAACATATTCTGATATATAGGTCAAAGATTCAAAATCAGTGTAAGCCCTGTGTAAAGTTGTTGGAAAAGGGTTGAGGGAGACAACACATGGTCACGGTCAGCAAACACTGGTCACTTCCTGACACCTGCTGACTGGTCATCTGATACCTGTGACCAAAGGTAAGCCCCCACATGGAGGGTGTTCTGTTCCAACCCTTAGGGTTCTCTGGATTATGCTCTACTTCCTGAAGTGCACAGAAAGGCTGTATGGTGTATCTATAGGTAGCTTGAGTGTATTTCTGGTATGGAGGATCAACCATCTAAAATTGCAGTTCTGACATATTTGTAACTCAATGGGGAGGGGGTCCAAGATGGGTTATAAAACTGTGGTGTTCTAGGTATATCGGCCTGAGGGCAGGGCTGCAGGGACGCCAGAAGGGTGATATCCCTGACATTAGAAGGATGATAATCCCATCGAAGACCACTCCCCTCCCCAAACTGGTATTGTATATACTTAATACCAAAATCTTCATACAATATAAAAGTAAATGTCTAGAATTTAGACAAACTGACCTGACCAAATTACTTTCTACCACAGGAGCTAATTTCTGTGTCACTCCATGCATGGTATTACAAGATTGAGAAAATAACCACAATAATATCATAATTATATATTATTGTTCTAAGCATACAACTAAGTTACGTTAATCGCTCAAATATGAATGCAGAATGTAGAATGTCCTGGAGAAAAATCAAGAAAAAGAATAATTATTTAGGATCTTAGTAGCTGCGCAAGTTCCTTGTAGACCTTTGATATTTGGGACAATTGATACATGATTATGGTATTCAAATTTCATTATTCTTAGAAATAACATTTACTGGACAGCATAAATAATTGAGTTATCTTATGCAATCCGCTGGGATTCTAATCAAACATATAGTAAATCACAACCCTAGGAGACATGTTACAGGAGATCAAATGTTTCCTTAGTTAGTCGTGATTCCCAAAATGTATTTCCTTTTCGTCAGGTAATAGGGTTCCAGTAGACCTAGGGGCCATAACAAGATCAAACGTTTTCATAAGCTTCCTTCGCGTTATCTGGTCCGTGACACATTAAGGTCTTAACACAGGGTTGAATCCAACTGTGCAGATCCAACCTCTGAACCTCACTAGAGCTAGTCACGACGGCTTAAACATAGCTCTGATGTCTACAGGGGTTATTATATACATATACATGTATGAACTTTGAATGGGAGCTAAACCGAGATCACCTTTTACACTTTTTTTCAGAAGGACCTGTCCTAAATAGTGAAAGTTGACATTTCAAAAAGTTCAGGCTAGGTTAATATTCCTTCAGATATGTACATACATGGTGTGAACATTATCACATGAACTGAGATTATCATGTTATATACCGTGCATGCAAGAGAGTGGGTGGATCTTTTGTACTGGAGTATGACAACTTCTAAACTCGTAATTATATATTTCGTGACTACTTCGAAGCTGAAGTAAATTTAAATGTGCTCATTCAAGAAGTCAGCGATTTGGGAGAATATTTTATTGATATCAAATCAAGACGTCTTGTGATGTAATTGCTGTATCTATAACTGGGTCAAAGTAAAATGGTTCATTTTAATCAATTCAATTCTCAAATTAGGCCATTTAGATTTTCTGCATATTGAATGTGTCAAATACTTTGATGGTATTCTTGTCAAGATCTTTGCTAATTATGACAGTAAGTGCTTCGGACAAACCGCATATGACCAACCTAATAATCAACCTCCCTATATCATGGACGGACACTTTCTTGAATACCCATAATTATAACCCTAATTTGTCTGATTACCTAAAACGACTACAATTGTCCAATGCTGCTAAACTATGTAAAGTGTCACATATGAATGAACCCTTTGTCCTACCCACATTAAGATGTTCCAGTTTGGTAGTAAAGTTTACCTAGAGTCGGGGAGTTTCAAAGAAAATTGTCAACCCACTTTTACAAAAGTAGTCATAGATAATGGTGCCGACAGCAATACTTACAAGAAGGGGGAACAGTTTCGGTGATAAGGACCAATAAATACCAGAAATTTTGACACCTAAGTGAGAGTTATGGTGTGTTAGAAACATGATATATCGAGCCATATGTCAGAATGTCAGGCTGTTGAAGGGACTCCATTTGTAGTTAAAGGTTTCTTTGGACAGTTACTCATTTTAGATGCCTTTTTTCTGGAGAGTTTACTGCACTTTAACTTCATTGTATACCAGAATAGCATGACAAAGAAAGCAACAATTTCTTTATTAGATAGCTGGTTGATGTAATAGCTCTGAATGGTTCCAAGGGCATACCGAATGTTGTCACGAAACTTAACGTAAATTTGCCTTGTTATTGTATATGCAATATCATTTATATGTATTTATTTAATATACATTATTGTATATGTAAATATACATGTGTATATTGCTGAATTGTGTATCATACAGGAAGAAATATTAGAAAACATTAACACAGTAGACACAACATAATTGATTAACTTGAAAAGAGCTTTCCATTAGAACATGTCCATTAATGTCAAACAAAATGCATGACCCTTAAAATACCTCTACAGTCCAGTACACCCGTCCGACTACTCTGCAACCCCTTGTACATGTAGCTTTTAACTCCTGCAGTTTGCCTATAATCTAGGCATACCTGAAAGTCAACCTTCAGTTAAGATCTATGATCCCATGTTAAGACCTAACCTTTGGCCCATGTAGTGGACTCCCATGTAGGGTTAGAGGTTGGGGGTAGTGGGAGGGGTGTGTGGTCATTGGTGCATGTCGGGTCAGTTTGGGGGTAGAGAGTTCATGAAGATCCTAGAAACTCTCCCAAAGACAAGTAGACCCTGAAGACAACCTACCCCCTGGATCCCCATCATTGTCTACAATGACCACCCACTGTTACACAGGAAAAGAGGCAGGGTCAAGATGTCTAGATAAGGTCATAGGCAGCTTGGCCTCCCTTAACAATGGCCTAGGAAAACTGGGACCACACTGTGCAATTTTCAGGCCAATTGAACCCGATTCCTACCCTGATAGTTTGTGTGTCAACCCAAGAGGTTCAAGCTGATATGTATATCTATAGCTTTATGATGACTGGGGGAAAAGCAGCAGATTGTGATAAACATTCTCAAAGGATTTTTAACAAGTGTGACCCAGGAACTTAGTTTAGGCAGTGGGAAAGAACTAACCCTTTAGCTGTGGGGTAGTACATAGCCTTTGTTTGTTGTGCACGCTTGAGAGAAGTTGGACATAAGAAGGGTCACTTTAACCTCAGTCTACTCTGGTGCAACCTGTATTCATGCAGATAATGGGGAAAAGGGGGAGAATGGAGAAGCAGGGTCAGTGCTTACATACTTTGTCCATATCTGCAATAACGGCGACCGCGTTTTCTATTCAACTCAAGAGTCATGCAGGTTAAGACTGCTCATAACTTACTTATTTCTTTCAATACCTGACAACTGTCAACACAGTTTCTCCCAACTGGAATCTCAATTGGGCTAATTTTACTCACTTAAGTTGATGCCCAAGATGGATTCTAGGATAGGTTGTAATTATTCTATTGACATGTTCCTTCTCTTACAATCAGATAAAAATATATGACATGGACATTAAATATGGTTCAGTTTGAATGGACAGTCTTTTGCTTTAATTCATAATAAGATCTTTCATTTACTGCAATAGTCTACATAACACACTGATGATGCATCTTTACACATATTCAAAGATAATCAATGAACATTATAACCCTCGAATTTTTATTGTTTCAAGACAATATCAAACTGAGGTAACTATAAGGTTAGAAGCTCTTTAAACCTAGATACCTGAATACCCTGAAAAGTATGTGAGGTTGGAACATAGTTACTGGGTGTTATTAATGATGAAGTATTGCAGCCCTACCCTACATTGAAGGAGCCTGGGGCCAGCAGGTATAAAGGTTGACACCTGTTAAATAGAGCTGTGATCAGAACTCCTCCATCAGTGACAGGTGATACCCACCTGTGTAGACAGGCAGGCTACCTGTCAATACAAGTCTTTGAATCCATCTGTCAATGAGTATCTATCATCTGACTGTCAATGAGTATCTATCATCTGACTGTCAATGAGTATCTCTCATCTGACCTGCCTACCAAACGTATGCAGAAACCATGACCAGGTTGTTGATGGCAATTTATCTAATCATGGCATTTAGGAAAGGGATTCTAAGGTTAGCCTTTGTTGAACAACTCAAAGGGGGAAAGTTTCCATAATATCTCACGTAATTTGATAATGTTCAATGTTAATCTAGCTGTGCATGTTCATTGATTATTTCTTTTTGCAATTGTAAAAGTTACATCAGATCAAAACTGTTTTTCTTATTTTCTTTAATATCATTTGCAGTCTCTGCCATTCTATGTAAGCAATTGTTCATGCCCTTGAATTGGATGATAGCTAGAAAATGATGCACTGTTTCAACTCTTTGATCTGACTGTCAATGAGTATCTCCCATCTAACTGATGACTTTAATCACCTTCCAATCAAACACATGCATGCAGAAACCATGAAATTGTTTATGATAGACCCTTTATGTAATCTATGGTTGGTGAGAGGGGGATTCTAAGGCGAACAATTTTTTGACATAAAAAAGGGGAATGTTATCAGTATATATCACATAATTGGAATGATTTCAACAACGTTATCTGCCTTAACTCTTTTCCGCCCATGGCGCCCTTTTCAAAAGAAGCCTATTGTTTAGACCCAGCCACATTTTTGTCATTTTTCATATGCAACTCTTCCTCAGGTAACTCCTGCATGTTAGGTCATTGTTAGAAAATTGTTTATTCTCCTAAAACGTTACATTTGCATCTAAAAAAGATTATATAACGTTTAGTTTCCTTGTATATGATATTCTTTAGCTGTTTAGGTTCTTTATTTCCAACTCTGTTTCATTCCCGAGCCTATGTGTCCATATACTTATATTATGCATACACAATTCTGGATGTCATCTGGCTTTAAATCACAACAGTTTCCTCCTTCGTCTAGCTTTTAAGATTTAAAGACCAATGTCTTTAGCATCTGTCTAGGTCTATCCATCTAATTTCACACATCTCAGGTTTTTCATGTGAAAAACAAATTAATCAAAGCTGGTTTTTAGAAACAGATGTGCCCTATTTCTCACCTGTTGAATGGTGAGTGTCAAACCTGTCACGTTTAGACTTTTGAAAACCGTGACTTAGATCTTACATAAAACACCTAAAGGAGCCTCCCTCAGACTTGATCCCACTATGAACATCTATATTTCAAAATGATTTCTTTTGACTCAATGATGTCATAAATCTAAAGATGTGACCTATGGCTGCACAAACTCTTACATTGGTGGTTTTATGAGACAGAAACACTTGAATCTATCTTTACTCCTGAGCTGGAACTCACTTATGCAATTGAACTCTTCTTCGCCTGCCACGGACTGTTTTTCTGGGTTAGAGAATATAAGTTTTAAAAAATTCTGTTCTCTTATTACCTATTGAGTTCCTATGTCTCCTTTCAGCATAAGATTAAATGGAGAAGGTTTACAGATTTACCCCCACCTATTGATGATAGCAGTGTCAACGGTAGCAAAAAAAGTAAAAGGTTGAGCGAGTAACGACGTTATATAGGGGCTCCTTTATAACACCTCAGTGCTTCTTATTTTTATTTTGGTTCCTGCACCCTCTCAGCAGTCTGGATGTAAAAAAAGCTTAGTTTTTAAGTGTAAAAACTAGGCTCAGGGGACGCCTTTCGTATTTGCACTAGTTCTAAGCTGTCTTGATTGGGGAGCAGTCAGCTTAGACGACCTCTTATAAAACAGACCCAAGGCTGTCGCAGGTCGGGGGAATATTCTTAAATTTGACCCACATTGGAAGCAGGGTAAGGAAATCTTATATGTCTGACAGATTCTCAATGGGGATGTAGCTTTTCGTACCACTCACAGAAAGGATGACGGTATACCTAGCCTTTACATTCCAGGCCAGCGTTTCAATAGACCAAAGTTTTCAATGGATCTCTCTAAGAAATGGAAAAAAAAGTAAAATATTTATATATCTAAGATATTAGTTGTTTTAGACGCACGAAGAACTGGATTTGATTTCATAGTCTACTTCTGGTTTGTATTTTTCAACTAGGACACTTTACACATGGTCCTCCTTACTGAGTATGAGTCACTTTATAAATTTCCAAATATAATAAGTATGTCTTTGCTGTACTAGTAACTTCTCCGAGGATTCTGATTCATATTTTGAATGTATTACTTTTATCAATTCCAATGTCTCAGCGTATCTGTGTTGTGGATCCTGTCCTTTTTTCTTCTTCCTTTCTATGATAATTGTATATCTAAAAACAAAATTGTAATATCTCTGCCCATGTCATGGCACTTTTATCACGGAGATTTTTGTCTGTCCCTCTTAGGGAGGTTGTTCTAAAAAGTATTCATAAAGTGGACAGGGGAAATTGTTCTCCATGAGTTATGCAGCCATGTTCACTATGATCAGATCATATTAGACTGTAATCCTCTAGCTACTAGAGCCAGCCTATCATTATGGAAGATAAGCAGAACTTTAATAATTGGTTCATACATGGTTCATATTTTGTTTATGCTGTGTATCAAGGCTACGTATTCAGACAAATAGATTTTGAAATTTCCTTAAACAAGAAAGCATTATCACCTTTTATGTATCTACTTAATGGATTATGTCATTTTGGTTATCGACATGTCAGTCAATACCAGAGAATAAATAACTTTGTGGTTAAACCTATTCAAAAGTTCTTTTGGCCTAGTTCATGGGTCATTGGCCTTTCAGCGTTACCTTACACCTTACCTCTCTTAGTACCTTGAAGGCAAGAAGATCTGAACAAATAAAGGTGGGATTGTCAGTCAAACCTGTCCTTTTTCTAAACAAGCCTTTTTTATAAACCGAGCGGTTCCTCCTGGGATTTGTCTTTTTTCCACGTTATCTCCTTCAAGCATGGAGCAGCCAAACACCCCTAGATGTTGTGTTGACAAACTTACGGTATATTACTTTTGAAATTAGATGGGGCAGATAAAAGTATATTTGGATAAATAATTTTTTCAACGGGGGCTGATCTGGTGACAGATCTTGCAGGCAGAAGGACGGAAAACGGGCAGTGCTCAGATTCGGCAGAGTTAGGTTCATGCAACTTAAAGCACAGCAACTTCTGTCAAAATTCATATCTGGAACCCTTAGATTTACTTTGAAACCCCTCCTACAGATATACTTTATAAAATAAGTTAATGAAACTAGTGGCGGATCCAGGATATTGAGAGGGAGGGACGCCATTGGAAAAAAAAGTTCTTTAATTACTTTTTGGCTGAATTTTACTTTAAAAAAGTCTAAATTTGGCAGCAACCAAATAGGAGGGGGGGCACGCTTCCCCCCCGTCCCCCGCCCCCCAACCCTCTAAATCCGCCAGTTGAACACTATATCAAAGCTGGACAAATACAAGTTAATCGAGCAGGTGTTGCTATGATGAAATAGCAACCAAAAAAAAAGAGAATAAATCTGAACCTTATCATTTATCTTTTATCAGCCTTCTATTAAAAAAAACCAAAGCCTAGAAACATGCCATTCTATGCTTCTATATATATCCTCCAGCCATTCAACCGATAGCATGACTAGGTCAATATTAGCTCCATGGTATAGAATACGCCGCACGTAGGCTGTATACCAGCAGCGGCTTAGGATTGATTTTAATAGGTAAATAGGCTTCCCAGTGTCCAGGTAGGGCTTTGGGGGGTTTTTACCTGAGCCCAGCCAGATACTCGCATGATACCAACATACCCTCCCAACACTCTCTTTACCCCTCATTATTCCCACCAGCCAACCAACCAACAACCCCTCACCCCTACACCTTCCCCCACCAAAACCCCCTACCACCACCATCTAGACCTCCTACCCCCTCCCAGGCACCCACCTATGGCCCCCTCCCACACCCAAACCTCCTCGTGTCACGCACCCGGACCTGTCTGCCTGACAGAAGTTCCCCATTTATACCCCATGTCTGTTCTGCATGTATGTGGGATAGCAGGTTAAATGTCCCCTTCATGTGTATATCTTTGATCAACATTAACCATTTCACTCAGAAATTTTACTTGTTTTTTTGTAGGATAAAATTTATATATATATATAGTTGCTAAAGAGGCGATGGTTCACACGTTTTTCTTTGATTAGATTGAATGCTGTAAAACAAATATTTTACTGTTATCACATATATGCAGTCCTCAAAGGTTCATTGGATAGGTTCTCTATTTTAAGGGTTATTAAATTTAAAATATCATGGAGTAAATTGAGACAAAATTGGATGGAAATTATTGTTAGTATAGACTTTATCAGACCGGGTTGATATGAGGCACAATCAAGTTATCTACCTTTACTAGTTAATATAACCTTAAAGGAAAATAATTATATGGTCTTCTGTGGGTGCCTGTTCATCCTCTAGCTCCTCCACATTTATTTTAATGTGATCTTTTAACACTGGTCAAGGCGTCACCCCTTGTCACACATTGCCAGGTCATCTGACCTTCTGTATCCTAGGTGTAAAAGGTCAGACGCCCTTCTGCCTCCACACCCACCTGACCCTCCACCCCCTGCCCTTATTAGACATGGGATAATTACAGGTGTAAAAGGTAATTACCTGTATCTAGCATGATTGTAGGCTACCAGTGTAAGCCTCTGATTGGGGGTAGTGACTTAATGAGGGCAATCAGTAATCTCTGGGATGCAGTAATTTTTATTGCGACCTATATTGTGATGTTTTTATGCACGCAGGTAGGGAGCGCTTATGAATGTGTAAATATACGTTGTATTAGCCTTGTTTTTTTCTGTGTATCGAGTAAAATGCACTAAAATTAACCTTGGCACCTAATTTTGATTACAACGTGATTATAAAAAATGAGACATATAATCAGGCGGAAACAATTTTCATATGAGAATATAACTTTTTTTTTCATTTCTGAATCTAATCTTCAGGGATATTCCCTGGTCTTCTAATATATATACTAGTATATGAATTATGAAAATTAAACAATAATGATTATTATGGTTAATAATTACTTCTCGGTCTATCTCTCAAATCACATAAAGCAATCCTATTATAGCAAACGTCCATAAACGTAGTCTTTGTTTCAACCATTTATGTAGACCCCAGACATATCAGGCCTTAACGTGTGATGCGGTGCCTATTGCGTGATTTGCCGGGAGGTTGTGATAATATGTGCATTTTTGGTTCAATTACCTGTCGTTGGCACGCTACACTCTATCATCATGACCTACAGCCAAACTAAGATTGTTACTTTACATTACTTAAATAAAAATGTTTGTGTTTATTGCCGTCCAAAACGACACTTCATTGTATACATGTAGTTATATACAGTCTCCACAACTAAGACGGGATAAGTAAGAATATAGAAATGGAGGTTATAGGCCTGATCAAAACGATTTGGGGGATGGCTAGCTAAATCAGAATTATTATTCAGTTTCTAACCTCTCATGATCAAATTTTATTGTTTTCTTCGTGTGGATACATGTGTATTGCTCCTAATATTGTGAAGACAGATGTACAGTCAAGATACTAAGATATATTTGAAATATCAGTACATTAGCAATAATTAGTTTTTACATAAGGGACAAAATGCATGTGCCTCAGCTCTTAGTTCAAATAGCCAATTTAGGAAGTCACTATCGACAATTGAGATATATATGAGTTATGTTCTACAATTACATTCGAGAAAAGAAAAAATAGGTTCACATAATGATATTATAATTAACACTGTGTTTTTACCCATTTTCCGTTTGTCCAGCAGCACTTGTATGCTACTCACTAAAGGGGCAATAGTGGGGGAGACATAGATAGTGAACATAGATTTGGCATGTTCTGGGCCATGTCACCAGCTATCTTTTTGGCCCTTCGACCTCTTCCAGACAGTTTCCTAAACTACAAAGAGACATCATGGGTCAGTTGATCAACAAATATTTGTAACCGACAGTTTTACAGATATAAAACTTTGATATAACGCAAGGGAACTATACCATGGTATGTCAGGACCATTTATCTCGTGAAAAAAACTGATGCCATTGCGTGTGCCTGCAAACTTTTGTCCTCATAGGCTGCAGTACGTTTTAAAAATTCCACTGTGAGTCAAAATGATTGTGCATGGTAAGCAGAAACCAGTTTAAAATAGTCTTAGTAGACCAATAACCTTTTTGAGTTATGGTGCTGTAGCATTGAAAAGTTTATAGGCCTATAACAACTGGGGAAAAAAAACAATGACAAAAGTCTAAAGCCGTAGATCATAATTCTTTTTTCCAAAGCCATTTAAAAGACAGTATTTCACGAGACCCCTGTAGGGAGGATACTTTATTGTGATTTGACAACTTTCAAAACAATAAAATACACAACTTTCTTTGCACTTGCTGACATAGTGATACAGTTTCACCGTGCACTGGCATAGTGATACAGTGAAAAACAATAAAGTTTAAATTGTAAAATTCCACTGTTATATAATTAACTGCTTAAAGTGGAATTCTTGCACGTTTGATTACATTTCAAATCCAGGTCAATCTTTCCGTACCAATGATGCCGTGAAAATAGCAAAACAAGTCCCGGATCCTTCTCTATCACTATTATTTTCACAGACATACATTTTCGCGAATTTGAACAAGGAACATACAATTATATAGTTATATTCGCGGGCATATAATTTTGCATTCTTAAAGGTATTCCTTCTTTGTGGTGCTATTAACCTCATTTCGGCTTGTATTTTTGCGGATATTTAATGCACTTGAATGACACGTAAATATGTTGAACGCGAATATCAAATTCAAAATATGGTTTAAGAGGAATGTGCGAGTATGTATGCATGTACCTTTAAGGGGTGCGCGTGCGTGTATGGGACGCCGGGGGAACGCGCACGCATGCGCATGGATCTTGTTGTCTGTTGGCAGGAAGGTTACCATGGGAACCGCACCCAATGGAGCGTGTCGAACTTTCTCAACTGGCGAGGGGTGTTTGGTAGTCTTTACATGACCTAGTAACCTCTTGCATACTAGTATGGGCGACTGACGGACTTGGATGTAACTACAGTCTAGGTGTTTGGGAGAAATAGAGGTGATTCAGGTGTGTTAATTAAGGAAGGCGAGGTGATCAAATGATCAAAGACTTTCCATGTAGATGAAGATACACGGGTCTGCCTATAATAACTGTATGGTGCATGCTTATGGCTAGAATTAAGCCCCAATGACCAACCCTTGTATGGTTCTTTTAAGGTTTCAGTTCTCAGATAGCGTGGGTAATCCAACCCTATGATTACAGGGGTGAGCATTGGGGCGGAACGTTAACATTGGTAAATGAGGGGGAATAGAAGGGTGTGGGTGTGGGTACCGGCGCTTCGACAATCGCAATGGGTTACTTGATCAGAAACTGGGAGGCTAGAGGGGTTGTGAACCAAAAGGACATTTGTATAAAGTTGCCGTCGATGCATCTTGCTTGAAGTACTACATAGCTTACAATGAATGGTATGTTGTTTCCTCTCAGAAAGAGGAATTCAAAATAATTCGTCTTAATCTTTGGGTTGAAATACCTTTTATTGCCCTATCATAGTCATATCCCTTTATTGCAGTATATCTAAAGCTGAATAATCCCCACAAAATTATTGAATTTCTAAAAGCGTTCTTATAACGTCTTATATATGTGCAGGTCTTTTCAGAAGCATCACGTATCGTGCCCATTTTCTTCTCGCAGGAAATGTTGGATCTAAAAAGAATCTAAAAGAATCTCGATGTATTACATTAATAACCCTTCATTGCCAACAAATTAAAGCTTAATCACCAAAAAAAATTCCAAGATTTCAAAAAAAAAGTTCCTTTAATCAATATCCCTTTTCCAGGACCAGTGCGCATGAACTGTCCTCAAAAGAAAAAACAACACATTTCAAAATAACCCATTAATTAATGCAATAAATCTTTTTTTTTTTCCAACAAAATAACGCAGAAAACACCCACAAAATCAATCATGTCGGTGATTACTGCTTGGTGTGTGTCCTAGATGTAAACGGCCACATTCCTTAACATCACGGGTTGTCTGATGAGTCATACCTTAGGGGTGAGACCCTCCCCCCTCACCTGGGGGGTGACCCCCCCCCCCCCCAGGTCCGCCTTCTCACCTGAGTGGGGACGCCGTCTTCACCCCCTTTTGGATACCTTATATGACCCCCCGCCTCTAAATGAGGCGTAGGTTGCACGGATCAATTCAGATTGAATTTCAAATAAGGGTGAGGGGAGGCAAAGATGAGGACAAGCTTTAAAAAAACAATTCCCCCATTCCGGGGAATCAATAATAAAAAAAAGGATAGAATATTTGGGAAAAAAAGAGTTTTATTCATTATGGTCGGTACGAAATTTGAAAGAATGCAGGATACATAATTTATGATGAGTAATAGATTGGTTATTCAGATTATTATTATTATATATAGGATCCATTTAGATTGCCACAAAAAGAATAATTGGGTTACCTTGAAACCCCTTCTTTTCTGATTTTTTTTTCGTAATCTTCATAACTAGGGCTTTAATACTGATAGAAACTCAAATCTGTGACTTATGCCTAACTGTGTGATGATGGGTCACATTTATGTAAGAGTGTAGGCTCTAAAGGCATGCCTATATCTATAGATGTCTTTATAGGGGAATAGACCCGGGACCTCAAAAACCTGTCTTCTCGAGTGATCTAGTTTGGAGTCACGCCTATAAGCCATCGCTCATTTGCTATTACATAAGGTGATAAAATGCTTCCAATTGCACTTTTAGGAACAATTCGATCTATGGATGATATGAATATTACGTTAACACACTTATTATCTATTAATTGCTATAATATTTTTTAACTTTGAAGGGAAATGGTGTATTATCAATTAATTGACATAATATTTTCTAACTTTGAAGGGAAATGATAAATAGGCCTATGGGTTGGAATTTAAGTTTAACTGAAAGTGTTATATTGATCTATAGTATCTCCCTTGTCTTTCTAAGGTGTGTTGGATGTCGTCATTACAAAATTGTTCACTGATCAATTTGATACATATCTAATTCACACTACACATATGTTCTTACAGCTAATATGAAGTTCCTATTCAGTTGTCTGTGCATGATAATTAAGAATCATCGACTCATCATTTGGAATTTCAAAATAGTATGCTACATGAAATTTCATGTTTACATTCCCTAACATTATATGAACCGTATAAAACGTTATGTACCAATTTGGGGTAAAACATACATGTTACTAAACTGTAGGTGCACCATTACATGTGCACCTTCACCAATACCTTTACCTTAACCGTGGACATGCTTCACTGCGTCCGTTCCGCTCGACTGGCGCTGCTCCTGACCTGAAGACAGGTTCTACTTCCGATACCACTGAGGTGCTACACGACACCCAGACCCAAACTACTGCCAGCGACGCCAGTGGGACACCCCTACTCCTCTGCCACACTGGGCCAACCAAGTCAGTCCCCTGGCCGGTGTAATAGAGTATTTTCTACTGAACTGCATGGTTCGGTGAGTTGTGGGGGGAATGGTGACACATGAGATCTGAGTTGGTTGTGCGTTGAGAGCATGTGCCTTATTCGGATATATATATTTCCGGTGAGACCCATTTTGGGCATGCTTCTCAGCCAGATTAGAATGTAAGATAATGAACAAAATATGATATTGATTTATCTCAAAGACAGGGTGGGTGGGATTCCTTGCTAAGGTCACTTAGCAACCCTAAAGGGCTGAGACACTTTTGCCCTCATTTGATTGGTCAGTCTTTATCTCTAACCTGACCTGTCCCCCTCTGTCTTAGTTATAGGCATGTATGAGGGACCATGCATTACTGTTACTAAGGATTTCCCTGATCCAGAAGGGGCTATGATACACACCTGTCTTTGAGAGCTTTCCAACTTCTACACTGTAGGGCATACAAATTATCTTTTTCTTTTTAATTAAGATTCCTGAAGACTGAACTCTTTCAATCTCTTGAAGATACATAGAGAACATTCTTCCCCTAACCATGCATCCTGATAATCATGTAGTCCTATATGGCCATGCCTTGCAACTTTTCCCTGCATGGTGGCGTTGTATGGAAACTCCTCTATAGTCCTGCAGGGACTGTGTGGTGGTGCTCATGGTGGTGGAGGTGGTGTTGGAGGTGGAGGTGGGGGCATGGCCACTATAGCGTGACGGAAGGTAAGCAGCAGGCCGGTAGCAGGCAGGCAGTGGCGGCCCAGGGAGGTAGGTAGACTGTAGATAGGTCGAAGTCCGCTAGGTACTCAAACTAATATGTAAGAGTTAAGTAGGTCATGAAAGGACTAATAGGTAGGTTGTAGGTCTAAGGGAGGAGAAGTAGGTAAGTAGGAGGAGTAGGAGGGGCACGGGGGGCACTCAGCACCAAAATGGGTACCAACTGCGGTTGGAAGCTCTGGGAGCTGTAGCTGTGAACTGCTAATTTGGCTAGAAATTGAGAGGGGGGGGGGGCTTTTAAATAATGAGACCATCTTTTGGGGGAGCTGTAAATGATGTGTACTATATCATAAGTTTATGTATGCAATTCAATCACTTCATAATGCTTCTTAAATTGAGTCCGATATCAAATAATGACCACCTTAACAAATGCCTTTTTTGGAGGGGTTGTCCTTGATATAGCCTGAAAAGGGGGGCTGTCAGAGTTTTCCAATCCCCAAAAAGGGGGGCTGTCAGTTTTCCCATTCCTAAAAAGGGGGGTCTGTAGTTTCGCAGTTGGTACCTACCTTCAAAGACTAAGTGCCCCCCCCCCCCACCTCCCAGGGAGGAGGGGGGAACCGCCTACCTACTACTACTAGCGCCACCTGACGAGGCCTTCTCCTCACCCACCTGGGCTTACCTGAGCACTGTGCCGTGAGGGGCAGAGCAGGAAGGGTGTGGGCGCCCGTGCACGATACCCGTGTGCGGCTGGATTATACAGAAAGGTGAGTTTTAAATCTACAAACCAGGGAAAAACTTATAGCCAGTTATTAATATGATAGTTATTGTTACTACACACAGGAGCAATTTTAAAAAATAAGTTGGATCGTTAAAACCAAAATGGATTACTTCCAGAAATGTTACCCGGTGAGTTTACATAAGGTTCACACCTGAACCGGTACCTATAAGTATATTCCATAAACTTCAGCTTTAAATAGTAATAATTGTCTTCAACAACTTTGGACCAATATACAAGGAGTTACCCACCCACACTTCAAAGCATTGGAGTACGAATGCATGCATGTATAAGCCTTGCTGCAAAAAGCCAAAAGAAGCCGGCGAGTTGAACATGGGATATTTGAGGACACGCCGCGACTGGAGACACAGATAAGTCCCTGCCTGATCTAAAGACGCGACGCTGGGATCCGAGCAAGCAAGCCAGGAGTACAAACTTTTCACAGCCAGAAATTTTATGTAACTCAACGCCACCCAATGCTTCTCAAAGGCAATGCCAGTGGACTACACCCATTGGATATTGAACACATGAGCAATTATATATGATTGTTTTTTAATTGCAATTTGGGATGAAAGGGAGCAGAGGGTTTTGTAAGTGGGGTGGGAGTTCTGCTTTAATCTTTGGGAGTGCGGCCCCACAGAAGCTGCTGCCTAGGTCAGGTCGGTCTGCTCTAGTTCCCCGACTAAAGGAATGCCGTCCTCTTGCTATGCGCCGGCCGGCAGCCCCAACGCCACACCTCCCCATATAATCCATGCACCCGAATGTCTCATATTTTTACCCTGGGATTCTTGAATATTCCTCCACTTTTTCTGGCGTTGCTTCATATCAACATTGCTTTAGGTCTTAGGGATCTGAAAACCAGTTTACATGTCCTTGGACTTATGCATGTGGTCTCTTTTTATTATAAACCCCCACCAGTGGCCGCCCCTCTTATGCGGCCACCGTTTCAAAGAATTAGCTTTATAATAAGGTATTGAATTTACCCCTCATGAGCGGCAACCTCTCTTTAACGGACACATTAGGGCTATTCTTTTAGTGTTGAGTTTTAAGTTTGGTTGGTGGATGGGAGGGGGGACTATTGTGATTGTCTTTGTTCCGGTTGGCTGACTAGACATACTCGCAAATGAAAAGTCATGTTCAACCCAATCCTTACTTGCCAAAATGATCTAGTGGTTTTGGATAAAATTGTCCCTCGGTCATCCTTCTTAAATGAAGACTACTTTTCTTAATTTCAAATTAATTTGAAACTTAATATCTCAAATTAGAGTCTTTATTTGACTGGGAGATTGTTCTCTTAAATTACAAATCGAATGGGAGTTGTCCATAGACATGCTATTCTATAGATCAGTAGAAAAGGGATTCAATTATTTTTCAAGTGATATGTAGGATGCATGGTATTTGTCATAACATTGAATCAGAATCGTGATGGGGAATACAGGATAAAGAGTCCGGAAGTATGTACTGGCCTTCAGGATATTTATAGAGGCAGGGGCAGCACTAGGAAATGCCTTCCAAGGGAATGACTATCTAGCTGCTAGCTACCAAATGGCAAATCCAAACGACTGCAATTTCCTGCCGATATTTGGTTCTACTCAAACATCATTTTCCCCCATTTTCTTTTTGTAAAAACAATCCAGCTCAGGGCAGGTAAAACATATTTCCCAGCCTGGCTTCTGGCCAAATCTCAGTCATGGATCTGCCCCCTGGTCTAGACTGTGGCCAACAATGTTACTCCCCACCTTTTATGGGAGGGATGGAGGGGGCGGGCAATGTGGGACTTTAAAGCCCTGTTTCCACCAGCTGATTTTACTACTGATTTCAGAAATCGGCAGTGGGAATATTGGTTAATCACGAACATGTTATATACCATTAGAAAGGGTTTTTAATTCTCTTTCAAACGGTATGTAACATATATAATCCTTTGCCATATTACCAGTTAAAAGTAATAGATTACCAACAAATCGGTAGTAAAAATCGGCTGGTGGAAACAGGACTTTTATTGTGGTCCCTGCAACACGTCTCGACAGCCACCACTGCCAGAACCTCAGCCACTCGTGAATCACCTCCTACTACTAGTAAAAACATCTCAGTATCTGCCCCTCACCCCCTTTCTGCCCAATGCTTCCATTCTTGACTCTTCTCCCAGGGTAACAGATCTTAAAGGCCAATCCACTTCTTTTTATGTTGATAAATGCATATTTAATGCATATTAGAAGTACATTGGTAAACTTGTTCAGCTGTTCAGATCTGGAGAAAAGCAGAACAAAGTAGGCCCCTGTAGCCTTCTATAAATGTGATTTGATGTAATTAATAGTTTTATTTGGGGGCGTTTTGGTATGGCAACTCATTTTTATAATTAAGCAATTATTGTTTGTACACGACGTTCTGAAATCATACAGATGGAAATATTAGCTTATGTGCAGTATTTTACAAAATTCAGGTACGCTCATACAAAGTCATCACACCCCTCCGCATGTCCCTTAGTGGCAACTACTGGGTTTTCAAAGGTCTAGGGACATTGGCTGTTGTGTGTATGGCTCTGTCCATGGGACCATGCACATTAAAGAACACCTACCTCAGTAAAAGTGTAGAGGTATGGTCTCTACCTTCTCATATATTTGATCACCATCACTGCCCTTGATATGACCCTGCCAGTTAATTAAGGCAAAAAGCAACCAATTAGCAACTAACCAACCATACAAAAATATTATGCGGACCCCAAAGTATTATGAGTATAGTGACAATAGAAGTCCTAGCTTAGACACTTGTCATTGTTGTGGCCAGGTAGGTATTCTTAACAGAAAGGTAAGCTACCTTAGCTGACCGGTTCTGCATGACCTGAGTCTTTTCAGCTGAAGTAGTCCTCGAATGGCACCAGGGATAAAAATAGCTCTGTCTGATGATTTATCACTTCTATTCTATAACCGTCGTGAACAGCAGTCACATTGTTGTCCATGTATTTCTTGACTAGGATCACGAATACTTATCTAGACAGCAGGATGGTCGAGTTTCTGGAAGCAAAATCTATGACGACTCAAGATTCGTAAAGCTGTATTAAAACTGATTTATGCACTCTACATCAGCTTGTACCCCAAAACTTATAAAGGATTCCTACAGTTATTGGGTTTGTTTTATAAGTTGTGGTTATCTATTAGAAAGATGTGGAGCTTATACAAACTGTGAGCTCATTATAACACATACATGAAAAGATTAGGGAAATACTTTGCCTATTCATCCTAAGACTGATTCTATGAGTTCACCAAGTGGCAAATTTTACTTAGATAATAGGCCGATTGTGCACCAATTCAGGTCAAACATGGTAATTTCAATACAGTATACCGACGAACAATCAATCAAAAGCAAGAATCGTAAAAGTGGGTATAAGGCTTATAATGGCATTATTATAATTATTTCATAGTTTCAATTACACGGGCTGACTTAAACAGGCAAAGCCTCAATTTATATCCTGGCCCTTACGCCCAGAACCCATACCTTCGCAACATATCAAAGGGACAGCCAAGACTGGGGTGTTATATGGTCTATTCAGATAGCCATCTCCCAATTCAGTTATGTAACAAACCAGAGGGACATCACAAAGCTACAAGCAATGATACTGCTTTTGTGCTAATAGGCGATAAAGAGAGTATTGAATAGAAAACAGCTCATTGGCTTAGTCAACTGGGTTTTTATAAAGAATTCCTTCACAGAAGATAACAGATCTAATGACTTTTGACAAATAAGCCAACTGTTCAAGCCAATTGCATAGTCTATTAGGAGATGGGTCTTGGTGGTGATAGATAGCATCACTTGTTGCTTACTAGGACTCTAAGGACTGGAGGTTCAAAAGTATCAAGCTTAAACTCTTGAACTACTGATCGTGATCGTTAAAAATAGACTGACCCCCCCCCCCCCCACCAACTCCCACAGGTAGCAGCCTGTTGCTTAGGAATAGCAAAGAACTTCTAAGATCAGCAAGAATGGACACTCAGGTGCCTTTTTCCTACCTGTCTGTTGTCATGATCAAGTTTTGGTTGAGTCACAGTTTGTTTGTACCTTCAACGATGCTCAATTACAACCAATACTCCCAGATTGCATAAACAACTTTACAAACCACAGGGGCAGATCCGGGAGGGTGGGGGGGGGGGGGGTTCTGTGGGTCCTGACCCCCTCCCCCTCCTTTTGGTGGACCCCTAAACAACAAAAAGAGGTAAAATGCCACATGCGTATATGAAATGCACACAGTTTCAGTACTTAGCCTTTATACTGACCCCCCTTATGAAAATCCTGTATCCGCCCCTGAAACCATGACCTGCTTATGGTTACACCTGACTGGTTTGAAACTTTATCTTATGCTAACCAGTAGGGAACTGATCACACAGCCACAAAGGTTGAGTGAATAGTCTCTACACATATAAAGTCTCTGGAAGTAGTACTCCATCCTAGTACAAACTCAGGCCAGATGGCAATGTGAATAATTCATCCTCACCCTATTTCTCCCATTAGGGTGTTTCCCGACCGATATCTTCTCAGCAGGGGGGATTCCCCACCCTAGGGAGCAGGGAATTCCTATAAAAGGTGAGAAGTTATCATGCAAGATCTACTTTTTTGAAGATTTTAAGAGAAAGTGATTGTTTCTATGGCATAATGGTAAATCCCTAGGTAGGTTTATACAGTATCTTAGCATTTTTAGTAGATGCATTTTGGCACGCATATTGTGCATGCTTGGCAAGGGGATGGTTGGAATTGCAATTAAATTTGCATGTGTGTTTGTCTGTCCTGGAATGTGTAAGGGCAGTATGCCTTCGTTACTTGGGAGATG
This sequence comes from Lepidonotus clava, assembly GCA_936440205.1. Lineage (NCBI taxonomy): Eukaryota > Metazoa > Annelida > Polychaeta > Phyllodocida > Polynoidae > Lepidonotus > Lepidonotus clava. Next base: position 19,571,171 of record OW387135.1, read on the forward strand.
TAGTGAAACCAAGAACTAAGAATTTATGGATATTCTACATTCCTGTGTCATTGACCTTAAGGATAACCGGCTGGTTTATTATACAATTAGCTTTAGAATCTTCTGGATCAGAAATGATTCATTTCCAAGTCATGCGTGACCATCCTACTTTCTATACACGCTGTGGCGATAACTTTACCGTAATTACCCTAATTATTAGGGATAGAAGCTACCCTGGTGATCAGTTAACTATTTGAAAAAATATAAGTTACTATGGGATATTTGTGATGGAATTAAGGTGATCATCAAAACTGTTCACATGACCCTAGTCACAAACTGTCTACACGTATAATTATAAGTCCACGTGTACCAAATTTTACTTAAACAATAGAAATATCATATATGAAGTTTAACGTATGCCAATGTAAGACAATTCAAGAAGTACAAAAGCATGATTAAAAAGCACAGATGAGAACTGTCCGTAATGCCTGAATAAGCACCTTGAATATTTGACCGACTTTTCAAATTGACGCGCTACCGTATAACTGCTTAAGTGTTTTATAGGTGGGCCCTGCGCCCCTTTCAACCTATTGTTGAGGGGCAATGCCCTTAGGGCCCTAAGATGTTGGGGTAGTATACTGGGAGGGGCATCAGGCATGCTGTGTTGGGGGACACACGTTGTATAGGGACGTCCCAGTGACAGTAGGAAGGTTTTGTGGCATTGAGAAGTACAAACTTGGGCTCCCAGTATTGAATTTTACTCAGGCTTTTTTGTTGCTGTGTGTGTGTACAAAGGGGAGATAGGTCAGGTGAGAGAGGCGCTATGGATAGTCAAATATTAACCCAACCCTCAAACTACACACAAATATAATAGTCTATATCCTAGCTGAGTGAACACAAAAAAATATTGAAAGTTTTAACTTTTGGGAGACAAAATTAAAGATGATTTTACAAACCAAAAAATGAGTTGGCCAAAAGAAATTATTCTGAAATTTGAAATAACTGAGATCAATGTTAGATTGGAGAAAAAAAAGTATTTGAATAAAACAAAATATTAAAGTTCAGATCCTGTGCATGCACGAGGTCATCTAAGTACACGGGGGTAGGTATGGAAAGGGGGGGGGAGGGTTTGTGGGAGGTAAGGGGTTCCACAGGGGTATGGAGGTTTAAATATCTGTACCAATACTATAATTTGTTTTCTCATCCCTCCTGGCATAGATCAACCATTGTGTTTAGTTGTCAGAGCCTAAAGGTACGCCTTGTAGGTGCGAAAGGTGTCCCAGTGCAGGACCGAGGGGTGTTTGGGGGGTTGGGGTCCAAGGAGTGGGTGGGAGTTGCTAGAGGGTAATTCCCTAAAGGCTGCTTATCATACGTGTCAGTCAGTGTGGAAGAAAACCGGTCACAGGCACATTGCCCCCTGGTGTTATGAAGAAAAGGGAGTTGAGCATCACGTGTGACATCTCAAACATATGTCACAGTATGTGTTTGTAGAATGAAGGATCCCTGGTCGGTTTTCTGAATATAAACTCCTACTTGATTAGCATTTAAAATCTCCAGAAGTGAATAGTAACTCTTTTGATAGGTGATGATTAGAATTTTCATGACTGGTTGGCCATTGAATGATAAGTCATTTTTGTTATGGTTAGTCATTTTGTGGATTGACAAAGCCTCTTGGAGCTGAACTTTCAAAGTCAAACCAGTTTGCAGCTTCTGACTAACCAAGACACGCTTCAGTGAACACTTGAAATCTAAAAAACTCTTCTCATTGATACCTTGTGCATGACTCACTCTACTTGGAATTCGTCCAAAAACAAAAGAAAACAAGACCTTCAGTGTCATTGCATTCAAATATTCACCTGTATTATTATCAGACGATTATGCGCACTAGCTATAGAGGAATTCAGGATAGAAGTAGCTGAAATTCCCACGACTTTCTTCCAATCATTGCATAGAAAATTGGGTAAGCTCAAAACGACTCTATAATGCAAAGACATGAAGTGAAATACAATTAAATGGCCTTTCCATTTTCTGAATATAATTTCAATGAAAATTTACCCATATTCTAAAATTGATTTACTATAAATGCATCAGCACTTCACTCAACACCCATCAGTGTAGCACATGGTCTGACAATAGGGTGCGTGGCATGGCCGCCAGGTCAATGAGATAACTACCTGTATAGGCTGTCGACAGTATCATCTTAGCCCGCGGCACCTTAGGGTGAAGGGTGCGTGGGGGTGATAATAGAGCATCACACCACTGACCTCAACACAAAAACTGATGTGTGACCACTTCTGAATCGATTCTCATGAGTGAAGGGCATGATAAGTGGGTTACCAAAGGGGGTTCATAACTCCAACATAGAAATTCTTATATCAAATTGATGTGTGACTGCTTCAGAAGGGGTTCTTATCTGTGAAGGGTATAGGTGGGTAACAAAATGGATTCACATCACTGACCTTAACACAAACACATTTGCATGAGTATTATAATGAGTTTGTACGGTTCATGTGTCACCGCATGCTTCAGTGAGGGTTCCCGGTGATGAAATAATTATACCATAGTAAAAAGTACAGTTTGTAATAGTAATTCATCATTTTAAGTTCACAAAGAATCAGTAAGAAATCATAGGCATGAATGGCCCGACTAATTCCGGAGTATGAATAAAGCATTCTGTGGTGCCCATCATTTAACACAGACCAACAAATACAGAATGAATGCTCAACAAAGAATGTTGCATAATTTTCAATTGCTACTTCAATCCTATACTACGGTTGGGTTACCTTTAACCCCAGAGGCAAGAGGCCGAGCAATATCCTATAGGTAACATAACTGTTAATTATAGCCAAAATGACACGATTTCAAAAAGCAACAGTCTCTTTGTAAAACATAAGTTGCTTAAGGAGTGTAAAAATCAGATTATATTACCTCCACGGGAAGAAATGTACTAATCAGAGAAAATGACTCTTAATTATGACCAAAATAGTGCCGACTGTTTATGTCTAAGGTACCAATGACTTTTAGAAAGATTATATGCCAATTTTCACTACCTGACTGCCAATAGAATTAATATCTACCACTATTATAAGAGAGGGACTCTACTAAACATTCTCGTTAGTGAAATCAATAACGTTCAACGAAGTCTTAGTTGTTGCAACATTCCCTACCGCATATCATTATCTTTCAGGTTGAAAGGAAATAGTTTAAATTCCTATGCCTTGTGCAAATCATGCGTCCTACATCTCTACAATGAAAGGTTCTGTCCGGAATAAAGGTCATTGAAGTGCCTTTACAACGTCTATTTCGTGCCTGGAGAGATGGGTCCTCTTGTAGGCAAAAGGTCCTAGTTGCCCTTAGGCTATTTTGCATTTCAGGCCTTAGGCTAAGGTGCTTTCGAATTTCGTATTCATAGGTTTTAGAGCCACAGGCAATGCTGACCCTTACAGAAAAGAAACTCTGAATAGTGAAATTAGCACCGCAGAATGTGTACATGTACACAAGTTGGTTTTGTGAAGGCAATGATTTAATGTCTATGGATAGGCTGGTACAATGTGAGGAATTAGATAGGTTGCCTTTTAAATCCGCAGCCAAATGCATCAGCTGAAATTAAAGCAGTGATTGTGAGAATTCTTGGGATATGTTTGTATTACATTATAAGACTGAATATAGATTCTTAATCCTAAAGTGTTCCAACCTTCTTAATATATGTTCGAAGGCTTAGCAGTTAGTCAATTGCATGTTACTGAATCTAGATTTGTTAATTTTTAGAATTAACGGATAACTTTTACATGTTAGCTCATTTTCAAAGGCTAAGCAGTAAGTCACTAGAATATTTTATTTCAAACTACAGTAAAACCTTGCACATGCTTACATATTCAAAGGGTTAGTAAGTCACATGTTATCCGTTTAAAACCCTACACTAAGAGGTCCATTTTGAACTGATGAGACCTTTTTGTTTGTTGGTAACCAAACAAAATACCATTGTTGACATACAGAGGCCAATGGGTTTCCTCCCCAGACAACACTGCCTGCTTTCAGTCCCTAGTAATATGCACTGCACACCTTACATGGCGGAGCCCTGGGGTACTTTACTGTGTCAGGAATAGTTTACAGACACAGAGGCTTAAAACAACAGTGGTAACATTGAAAGGTCATCTTGCTGGACCCACACAATGGATACAGAACAGATTCCATGAAAGTCTACCATGATTGAGTCTATGGTAGTACAGTCTCCAAAGTTGTAAGGTTTTTCTGTACCTATATGGTTTGAACAATTGAGGGAAAGAATGCAGAAAGTCTAGATAAAAAAAGGAATATAAATAAAGGGGAAGAATGTAGAAAGGCTAAATTCTTGGATAGCTGAGTAATAGTTCCAACAACTCTGCTTTACATAAACCTGTATTCATGCAGAATTCTTATGACGTTGGAATATGATGGAAATATTATCTCACCCCGAAGCTATGAAGATGCAATTAACATAATGGGCAATAATTTATTATAGGAATCCTCTTCAAAGCGTTGAACTACAGTGGGGAGTAACATCATTACATTTTTATGCTCCTAAATGGACACTTTTACTCATCATAAGTGTGTTCTTAAAGCACCTATCTCAATCCAAGAAGTACAATTCGTAGCTGCAGATATTGTATAATTTGAGATGTAGGTCAGAAACAAATACAAGAGGTCTTTGGGTCATATAAGACTTTCTTACCCACGGCAGGTGGTACAGAAGTCCCAACCCCTATAGGCTCATTAGGAAGTAAAACATCAGGCTATTATGTGTTGAGGTGGAGGTCAGGAGAGCTATTACAGCTAGTCAGGTCTCAAACGTTGTAAGACCCAATTCCATACCTCAACCTTTAATATCAGTGTTTTTCAGTTGGTCTGAAAGGTTGAAGGAGTTAACTTCGAAAATAAACATGGAGACTTGTAATTCTGTTCAGTACTTGTTTTTTCCATGGAGATAGTTCCCTCGAATGTAGATTATTGAGGATATAATTATCTTTATCTAATCAATACTGTGATCCAATGGGTTTTTTTAAAGTCTCTTTTTAAATGTATACAGGGGCGGATCCAGGATTTTTCAAAAGGGGGACGTGATATAGCTGAATCTTTTCCCAGGCCCTCTGGGCCCATGAATTTTACATTAAACACAATATTTGGGCCAAAATAAGGAGGGGGCGTGCACCTGGCATGCCCCCCACTCCCTAAGTCCGCGCCTGGTATATTTGATAATAATAACTACCCTGAAAATATTGTTACAAAACCCAAACATTTCATAACAGAGTTCACCCCAACACCTGTCTAGAGATACAACTTGCACGTTTAGAGCCCACGTGCTGTCATAAGTGTTGCTTAGGAGATGTGCACACATACAAACAAACTAAGGAGATAGATGCAATATTAAACAGGAGTGGACTTGCCCCAACAATCTTGGCTAAATAGCGCTGCACCACAACAGCAGTGAACTCTGGAGTACGCATTGCCCTCTTATTTTAATCAATAAGTATGCTTTATTATGCATCCCTTGGTTCTAAGTGATCTAAAATAGGTCTGCTGTGTGGCTTAGTTCAGAGCTTCCAGATGAGCCCCACAATTCATGCATGTCTAGAAGTGAGTCATTAGTAAGATATCTGTTCATATTATCCGTTGAACCTTTCATATTGCTGGCTGAATTTGATCCATATATGTGACCAATCATGGGATTTGGTGTCCTAGAGGGGGAAAGTATGAATTTGAATTTGCATTCCTACCTTTCAGACAATGCAAACCATTTATAAATATTCCCATTATAGGCTGAGATATGGGAGTTTGAAATCCCCTAATTTCCTACCTTTCAGACAATGCAAACCATTTACAAATATTCCCATTATAGGCTGAGATATGGGAGTTTGAAATCCCCTTTGTGGTACACACTGGTACACTCCTGTTTTACCATTTGTGTTCCATTTCCATATTATAGCTCCTTGAACCAAACGATATTTAATCAAAAATTACAATTTTCTTACTTATCAAAATTATTCAAAATACAATAACTTTTCACATAGATCTTCATTCAAATAACATATTTTACTACCAGAAAGTGAAAAACTTCTGTTTTTAGAATTGACAAAAATATTCTATGCAATCTGAACGTTCCTTTTTCTGTTGCCATGGTAACATGACAACATTCCTTATTGCAGCACTCTTTTAAAAAAACGACGTTCCTTACAAAATTACCCACAATGCAAATTTCATAAATAAATAGAATGATTTTTTGCTCATAATCTTAATCTCTGGAAAATTCTGCCTAAGTCACATTTCTTAAGGAAATATACATTATTAGCCTGTTTTCTTCAATTACTCTCTTAATAATGGACCTAGAGCAAAATGAGTAAAATCCCTCTAGGTTACCATATCCCATGACTGGTCACATATAATTCCGGTTCACGGCGCCCCCTCCGGAGGCTCAGTTTTACATAGAAAATGTAATATTTTGACCAAAAAAAAGAAGGGGAGAGAGGGAAGCGCCATACATGCGCCCCCCCCCCCCTTCCTAAATCCGCCCCTGAAAACGCTCAGTGCAATAATTCTGAAACTGGAAATTCCCATATTTGATTCATATCAATTTCCATATTTGATTATTAATTTCCAAATGTTATTCCGCGGCAATCCTGATTATGCCTCCTTTCCGATAGTGTAACAAGTTTCGTTGTAATTGAAGAAACTGAAATATATGAACTGCCCTTTAACAACAAACCTCTAGGTCCGCATTTATAAGCATTTTGAGACAGCTAAAGTTTTCTAAGTACTGGATTTGTCTTGGCAATAGCCACAGTAAGTCCTGCACCTATATTGAATACTATGGGCATATATATCTTTAAGTATTATCCGTAAACTCAGACAGCTGCTAAGTCCACCCTCAGAGAGACCAGGCTTTGGAAGTTATAAAACTTCAAGGAGGTACATCTATAATTATCTCCAATATACAAAAACTGACGGCTGAGTCTTGCCGGAGGTCTAAAAACAGGGGAACTAGAGCATGGCTCATTTTTCAGTGGATTTGGGACACATCCTGTCTGTCTATCTGATGGCACTTTTGAAACCATTATGCTTGAATTCTTGGTATGCCCCCATTGTTATTGGAACTGCGCAGTTTAAAAGCATTGACACGTTTCAAACCTGGAGTGGAGTTATTTAAGGCATGATATTTGTGAGAGGCGACTGGACTTTTTTTTTTAACTTTGCCTTATCCAGGGTAGTTGCCTTGCTTTACTATTATATTTTATCCATTTTATAGCATACTTTTAGACCTATGGTGTTCCCATATTGCTTCCTGCATGGTCGCATGGGAAAATGGACAGTAATTTACCATTAATCTCAAACATATGATTAAATTCTGTAAAACATAATCCGGCCATCCTTCGAAGTTGACAAGGGAAGACATCTGACTGATGTAATTTATTGAGACAGTAGGAACGTTTACGAACAGTTTGCTGTGTGTTTGTATGTGTGTGTGTGTGTGTGTGTGTGTGTGTGCGTGTGTGTGTGTGTGTGTGTGTGTGTGTGTGTGTGTGTGTGTGTGTGTGTGTGTGTGTGTGTCTATGAGATAGCCGGGACTTAAGATCAAGCGAGGTTCCTTGAGTGGAACTTTTGCTTATGATTACCATGATTTTACCACAAAAAGGGGGATGGCGAGGTTCAACAAGTGGAGCTTTTCAATATTTTCTTTAAATATTTTGATGTTTTTACATTGAATTTATGAGGGAAAGGTGGAACTTTTTAGAAACAAATTCTCTGGGGGGGGGGGGGGCGCCACAACCGCCCCCCCCCCCTCTACTTACGGGCCTGCAGTCCTCTGGATAATCGGTTCAACACCTACATTCATGAATCGACCGAAAATCCCAAAAAAACTGTGTCATTTATTTAAAAAGGACCTATATGACTTAGGCCTAATGTTGCTGAAGTCATCAAAATATTCTCTACAACAGAAAAACAGAAAGCCTATTCTTAAACACTCCAACAAATTGTGCATTGTAGCACTTTTCGCAGTCCTCCCAAGTCTCATAGAATTGTCTTTGGGCTGCATTGAATACGTGGAAAGATTCTTCACCCATGTTTGCCCATGGCTAACGACCAAAAACGTCAATGGTACAACTTTCTCACAGCTCAGCAGTGGCAAGGAGAATGTTGTTTATTTTCCATCCGTTGAATCTTCACACGTTTCCTTTGACATTGTATTTCTTGGGTCAGTTTTTATTTGGGTATGCTTGACAGAGCTGTATAATCGGAATAATTGTTGGAACTTGTTCTTGGTTTTAGGAGGAGAGGCGACACAACCTGGCCATTCTATTTTATCATAATGTTCATTGCCCTTGCGTTTTTCGGTTTGTTTTACCCACTTTATTCAATGCGATGTATATGTAATTATTGTTTAGATTCCAGTATCTCTGTTGTATTCCCTAGAGATAGTATACTTTAATCATTATTACGATATTTGAATATATTATTACGTCTAGAGGAAGCCCTTAGTTGGAAAAATCTCTGAAACTTTATTCTCTGGCTTTGTTTGATCTGAAAATTCTTAGAACTTGTGAATTTGATATCAAGTTCCAAGAGTGAAATAGTATACCCTTTGACAGAATCAGCTTTCTCTTTATCCCCCTAGATAGCCTGAATAGAGATACAGGACCCCTTCAGCTGTGATAAGGTATTTTGCCAGAAAAAGCTCAATTGTAGTCAATGTGAGCCATACTGAATGAGCCACTAGTATTAAAACTAGAAAACCTCCAGCGTGAGCATATGCATTTCGCGGGTAGTCAACGATAATATGCATGGATCAAAACCTGTATTCTACATACCAATTTCGATACTGGTGATTTTGTATTTGTTTTATTTTCTCTGAGAATATGGCACGACGCTATACAACCTATGTAGCATTGTAAGGAGAATTGTAAAGTCGTTCAAGTAAGGTGTTTATGTCTAATATTAATACCCACTGCCAATTATCCTGCACTGTTGGCATGCAGAAAATGCCTTTGACACAAAACTTTCACAGACGAGAACCTCCCGACAACAACCTGCTTTTGTTATGGCCTGTTGACTAGGAATGTTCTTAGAGAATTGTAAACTGTGTGTACAGAAACAAATATCTTGCCGATAATGTATACCTCGAATAAGTAACAATTATTTTACTCTTACAACAATGGTTTCTACATTCGTCATAGGATCAGGTGATGCAGTCAAAGTAAGTTTGATGATAGATCAAAAAGGGTCTGGAAAGCGAATGTTTCCTTTCATTCGTTACACTGAATTGATTCGTGTCTTCAAATCGTATTGGAAACTAAATAAATTATTCAGAGTGTAATTCCAGAAATGTACCATAGTAGCTACCCAGGTTAAAATGCCATTATTTTGTACAAAAACAAAGTGAAGCCTTCTTTTGATAGTCGTTTTTTTTCAACTCCTGCACCCATCAATGGATTGTGGTAAAGGCTTAGGAGGTTGTAGGGTCACCTAACATTGTCCTATCAAACTTGAACATATCAGGTGAACAGGTAGAACTAGCCGCCCAGAAATGCCCTCACCTCCTCTTTGTTCAAGTAAGGCAAAGTGCACCCTTACCATTTTTTTTCTACCAATAATTCGTGCAATGATTGAACGTATTGCCCCTCTCAGGAATAATGCCCATTTGGCTAACCACAGCATTGGCCCAAGGTATGACCTAGAGGTCCAAACGACATCGGAAATCCTTGTGGTTTTGTTTTCTGCCAAACTTGTGGGATGAGACTATAAAGAACTTACCACCTTTTTGAGAGAAAACTAAAAAAGGGCATAGTTGTAAACAGTAACCAAGTTGAATCGAAAGGTTTTTCGTTCGTAAAGACCACAAGTGGAAGAAGTTGGGGTATTGTGTAAAGGCGGTGATCCACGTTGCGACAAAATTGAACCGATAGTGAACCGATTTTCTTTTTTTTTTCTATCTCCAAAATCGGTTCAAAATTGGTTAAGAATCGGTTCAGAATCGGTCCACTGTGGACAATAATCGTGATGTGGATCATGTCAACCGATTTTTTAAAACCGATATCAGAACCGACAGTTGAAATAGAAAAATATTCCAACCGATTTCAAAACGACAATGGACCGACATAATTATTTAACTTGTTTAATAATTTTGGACCGATTCTGGACTGATTCTGAACCAATTTTATTATGTCTATGTATTTTCCATGTCATTTCCTTAATTTATGTGGATATTAGAACGAAAGTGTTACCAAAATATATCAAAATGAATATTCTTTCACAGGATCTGTTTTTTAATGCTGTATGATGAGTATTTTTCTATCTTACTTGTTATTAATTGTACAAGCTAAATATTTTACATTTCTAGTCGTGATTAACATGTTACTCTTGAAATATAGAAATTAATCCAAATTTGTGAAAAATATAACAACCGATTTTTTATTAATTGATTTACTACTGATTTGCAGTCGAGAAGACAAGGAAAATATTGATTTTTAACATCACTGTGGATCATAGGTCGTGGACCGATTCTGGACCGATTTTTAGGACCAAAAGGTTTTATTACCAAACCGATTCTGAACCGACAAAAATCCGTCGTTCCTGAAATCGGTTTGCTACTATGTTTTTCGTCGGTTTGAAAAACTGTCGCAACGTGGATCATTAGCTTAAGGCGTGAAAATATAACCCTGTCGTACTTGTACTTGGGTAGAAAACAAAATAAAGGAAAAACAGCCATTGACCAACCACATCAGAAGACCTGTTGTTCAATGGTTTCCCATTCTTTGAAAAACAACATAAAATGAGAAGGGAAATACCTTTCTAGGCTACTTGGTACCTGTCATAGTTGAACAGTGTAGCACGCCAGGACCTTTCCCTGCCGTTGGTTCCGGTCGCGGTACACTGCATGTTAAACTATAGGATCACGTCAGGTGGAAATCTAGGAGTGTAATTAAAGACTAGGTAATTTTGCATAAGTTGACTAAAACTTATGATTTAGACGCTTGCTGATATTACCGAGGTGAGTTTACCCAGTATTTGAACACTGGTACCTTAAGTAACGCCCAAGTCATAATGACCAAACCATCAGTCATGCTTCTTAGTTGTGAATTACCCAAATGAATGCCTAGGATTGTTTCTCCCGTTCATTAGAATAATTATACTTTCTAATTATCATCAATTTGATTAAATATAGGTCGACCGTGAAATTCAGATATATCAATTATATTACCAAACACCACTACGCACGACAAATACAATCTTCTGAACATTCAACTCCTGTGAAATTTCAAATGTCTTTTTTCTAGTAACTCAGATAGGCTTTTAAACTCAATATCCAAGATAGTATGCTCTTGATCTCTTGACCCAATGTATTATAGCGATTAAATTATCTTGATTCCAAGCAGAGACGACACTCATCTCGGAAATTTGAAGCGATTTCAAACCACCAGAGGAGATTCCACATAAATCTGATGGGGTTCTATAAAAGAAAGATTCTGCTGAAAATTTAGATCCAATTTAATAACCTTAAGGTTTTGTGATCAACCCGTTTCTTAAATCTCAAATCGTGACACCATTGGACACCCCAGGTCAGAGTTGTACATTACAAATAATCCTATCGGAAGCATTAACTCCTGACCTTAAAGATTTTAACACTAAAGGGCCGGCCACACTGGCCGACTCAACTCAACTAGACAGTCGTAGACCTTAAGGCACCAGCTTGCCCCGACGGTTTAGTCTTAAGCAAAAAGCTGGACCATGCCATAAGGTGCGACTCAACTGTTACAGCTAGAGAGCTATGTGGTATATATGCTTACCTACTGCATACCCCCCTAAGACCCGACAATCCAATCTTACATCTTCAACATCTCAAGATCTAAGACCCGACTGGATAGTCTCAAGAAAAGGCTACGACCCCAGTCTTAAGGTATGACACACTCTAAGACTGACCCCAACCCAACTCAACTCAACAGTTGAGTTGAGTTGAAACGTGTAGTGTGGCCGGGCCTTAACAGTGGCATTAATCTTATGTTGAAACAACAACACCTAAAGCGCCCATTTAGCAGTTAGGATGTGCATGTGAACCCGTTACTAATCCCTCCTTAGCATTGTTGAATTGGTCTAGATCAAATATGGATTACATAAACTAAGCAATCAGCCTGATCTACCAGCCGATTTAGCCTACAGTTAGGGGGATACATAGTACACATGGGGATTAACCCTATTTAAATATTTAACAAGTGAGCAGCATGCCAAGTATCCATTCATACCAAGGCATGTGATGATATGAGTATTCTCTATTGGAATGTAGATGTACACAAGAGAATTGCTGATTGTTATGTAACTTTTAAATGAGTAACTGACCAACTATTTAATGATCAAATTATTGGATAGGATCTATTATTATGAAGACATTATTATTTCTCTCAACAGCAATGTTAGACCGTGTGCAGAGATAGTCTCGTGATCACTTTTTGGTGAACACTTTCACTACATGGCTATGAAATGTGGAGTTCTAATCAATGATTATTGTCATTTATCAATTTCATAAGTTTCTTTTGAGGCGAAATGGGTATCAATATTTCATCTAGATGTTCTCAAATTTTGCAAATATAGTGGTTTTAAATTAATCACCAATATGGCTCCCAGTGCATTTATAGGATACGTGACGTTACCTACACAAGATATATAATTATACGCAATGTTAGGCATTCATATTACATACATTATCTAGCTCATAATTATAGCTATAATTATATCTATAATTATATCTATCAACATATATATTAGAAAAATGTGAAAATATGTTAAGTTTTGCTATATCTAGATACATAGCTATAGATAGATATTGTCATTTTATCACCAATACGGATGGCAACTGATATAATTATCTATCAGGAAAGGGGGTGGGATAGTGCTGGGGGTACAGTCCTCGCCTCGCACGTGGCTGGACCGGGTTCAAGCCTTGGCTGTGCCAGCTATACTACCTTGCCTTGCCTTCATTTCCATCCCCATAGATTTAATCATTGAACTGTCTATAGTCAAAAAAATAATGTGAATGTTCCTGATATAACTGAAAAATTCCTTAGTGGACATTAAACTCCAGCAATCATCGTCATCATATCTCCTCGGAGTGAACCGAATGGCACCTAGCCATATCGTTATCACGGTGTTGCACATATCGCCGCCCAATGAGTGTGACTTGGCAGACCTTCTACTTCTACACGCTCTTGAATAAATATTACACAAACAAAGCAGATGCCATCTGTAAAGTTATCAAAAAGGGGAATCAATCCACACAATTTGGCAGGGGTAACGAAGCTTACACATTTCTATGGTTATATACGAACTTGAACATGGTTTCTTTTGTCACAGGGGTTATGGCACGATATGATGTTATCGTATTTTATTCATTAAACAACTTTCACTTAAAAATGATTAAAGAAATGTTCCAAGTAGGTGATGCGTTATGTACAATCCAAGGTGAACTTCAAAACATTATTTTTTTCAGTTTTAACAGATTACACTTTGAAAGGGCTGCTACTTCTATTAATCTATCACCTGTTCCCCCTGGCACTTCAATTTATCTACTAATCCAAATGCCCCAGGTTTGTTTACTGGCCCGGTTTTAAACCAGGGTCATGGATTATGATGATACATGTGGCATCTTACCCCTGGAGTGGTCTAAAACTTACCAAAGGCCAGGGGTGAGTAGGGCTCTGTCCCTTTGCGCAAAAAGTTCAAAGATTCCTATACAGATTAATAAGAACAGGATGCAACCCCTGGAATACTGATCTCTAGTCTCAGCAATAAAAATATGGTAGTATACTACTCCAGGGCAATGTGGAAGACAATACCCACTAGGCGATTTGGGCTTGGTCGCCTGTCAGTATGCTATATTGAAATGAACATGTTTGATCAAATCGTTGGGCAAATCATCGGGCGATTTTCCCGGTGATTCAGATCAAACATGACATTGTATATTTCAATATAGCATACTGACGGGCGACCAAGCCCACATCGCCTAGTGGGTATGGGGCTTAACTGAACACTATGGCCCAGAAAAAATATTTAAATGTCAAAACAGTTTATTCATATCTAAATGATTAAAAAAAAACACACCAAAAGGTCCACACTGGGAAAAGGGTGGAACCCCATAGGGACACAGCATGCATGTTGGGAAAGGGGTATTCACTTTTGATGGCGCGTGAGAACCAGGGAGGGCGATGTCACAGGTGGGTGGTTTCCTCAGGTGAGAATAAGGTGAGGGATACAGGGCAGACGCACCTGTAGATTTACCTGTAGATTTACTGGGTGACAGGAGAAAGGTGTAGGTGTGGGAAGGGGGCAGGCCACAAGCCAGACGGAAGGGCTAAGTAAGGAAGGCATGTATTATACTAGACGATTTTGATCATACTATTAGCTGATTAGCTTCTGGCTTTCTTTAGTAATATGGCACGAACACATAATTATATGCTATACATACCATTTAAGTTAGAATTTGAAATCCACGCTCATGATATGATATTGATATCTTATGAAAATTTCATCCAAAGTGGGAGTTTATTCTACAATACTTCATTAGGAAAGATTTTTTTCAGCCAACCGTCTGTGTCAACCTCCTCACTACCTAATGGCATATGAAAAGTCTTTAGATAGCCTTCACCATTTTGCTCTTATTGGCGGTTTCTTCAATCACGAGTAAAAATCGCCACATGCTGATTTTGATGTTACCGGTTTTGTATTTGTTCTACTTTTTCCAAAAATACGGTAGGAAACATCAAATCCTACACTCAGTTCAATCAATAATTTTAAATCCATTCTAGGCGTATACAACATGCCTTTCTTTAACATTTAATTACCACTTAAAATCGTCACCAAAATCGCCAAGTGGTATACAACCTTAAACAAGCTTAAGGAGGCCGGTGGGACTCAGAGGTAGTTAAAATGCCCCCTTCTCGTCGTGTGACTTCCCTGGCAGCAGGCACCTGACTGGCTTTTTACCCGTCTCACCTGGATACCCTTTTTTTACCTGGCCGGTTCACATTCCACCTAGCAGGTAGGCCTATACCTGTCAGGTGTGGCTACATCTGGGACCAGAGAGCGTCGGAAGAAGGCTTTGTGGTGGGAAGAGGTTGTAAAAAAAACGACCAAACATTTATCAGGCTGGAAGTTCTTTGTTTGAAACAGGACATGGTTACTGAGAGATACATATAAAACACCTGTCTGGGACACCAATTTTGGTGATTAACATTATTGTTATTTTCGTTTTTGTAATATGTGATTTTGTTTCTTTGAGTGGTTATCATATAGTCTTTGGATAGTAATTTTCTTATTAGACGCCGATTCGGTCTGCATGTAGAGTATTTGCGTTTCTTTTGAAACAATTATTTTGAATGGGGTTAAGGTTTCTTGTCGTTAATGTCAGTAGCTATTGATATTATGTTAGTTACTATTGATATTAACACCTGATATTTTCCGAGCCTAATTTAACCGATTTCGTCTCACGCCTCAGCCGGTATACAGTTTTCTGAGTTAAGTTCGCCCCAACAAAAACTGCTAAGCAGGTTCATATCAAAACTGTAAAAGTCTATTGTCCTGTTTTGAACTGTACTGTAATACCCTATACAGACTAGTCCCAAAATGCGGTTACAATGACAGTTAATAGAAGTCATAATGCGCATTTTGGGGCTAGTCTGTAAAGGGTGTTAGAGATGCCCTTTAATTGCAATTGCCGATGAGGATACCATCATATTCACAATTAAAACGCTAGGATATAGCTAAACCATTGGAATTGTGTATTCTCTTTGATGAATTTAGGTAGGACCCTGCTTTTGAGTAATGTACATATAAAACCTACTCTCCGGTACCAATAGCTTATTATTACTTTATAGAGGCTCAGGGCACATCCATTTTTGATGGCGGGATACCTTACACACTATGGTTATCAAGGGAATTGGCAGAACATTTTAGAATTATTTAGTATTGATCTTCTTTCTCAGACAGGATGGTCTTGATTTGACAACTTGGGTCGTTCATTTTAGAATAAAAGTTCTATGTCCAGCAATTCTATAACCAGTGCATAGGGGCCTTCCATTTAGAACGTACGCACATTTTTAAAAATCTTGGACCCCCCTCCCCCCTTGATGCGTATGTAATGAATGGAAGGGCCCATATAAAACAATCTAAAGTATACTAATGATACTTTATCATCATTGGTATACCAAAACGAAATTGTATGCTCCTAGGAGAGGTAAAATACCTAGACATATTGGGAGGTAGTACCATTTATATAACAACACACTGCTAAGTCTTTACACATAAACACATACGGCCAATAACAGACCGGAAGAAGACACTGGTCCTAACTCAGTCTGAGCAATGTACAAAGTCGTGATTGATTCACCAGCCGTCTGAGACGGGTTTGTGAAACTTACTGTAAGCAGTACTAGCCAACTGAGTCACCTGGCTTTGTCTGGGAGCTGTTTGTTGTCAGGGGGTACAGGTAATCATGTCCGGGGGTAGAGGTAATAATGCCAGGAGGGCCAGGAAGTGCTGGCAATTAGGCCCACCTGTAATTACCTCACCGCCACAGGTGTTGGCCAGGTAGACGGCCACCTTAATCAGAGAAATTAGACCAAGAAGAGTGAGCGCTCATTCCCGATAGGGCTGTTGGTTGGTTGGTTATTGGTGTTTAATGCTGTATCAACATCTATCACGGCAAGAACAAGGTTTTGACAATTCTGTCTTTTTGATGATCGTATCTATAAAATGATCGTATCTATGAGGAGGTAGAGACCATACTCCTACACTCTTACCCAGGCACCCGATAAGGCTAGTTCATTTTGTACTATATTTGAAAAATCCTCAGTTGGTTTTTCAGAAATCCTCAGTGAGAGGAAAAGATTAATATAGACATTGTTGTATCATTCGATCAGCTGCAGATTTTGGATCATCTTTCAAATGGTATGATGCATGCATGGGTTTCAGTCATATTCCTGATGTAAATCATAGAGATACATAAGATGTTATGTATGTCTATGTGTAAATTTAGAAATTACCAAATTTCCAATTGTCAAAATCGCACAATGAAAGAAAGGCTATACCTTTAATAGGCTTCAAATTTACCTATATAGGTAATCAATAGCCTATATGGTGAGACATCACTGCAGGTCATACCAGCACCCAGACAAATTATCCCATAGCCGCAAAGACGGAGTTAACAGTCTCCATAAGTACATATTCTCTGCTGAAATGCCAATAGTCAGCAACAGAGTGGTTTCTTGAAGTACCTGCTACTTTGTTCTCGGTACAGAGCACCTAGACTTGTTTCTAAGTGTGTTACAAGCATGTGCAATCGCATGTTAAAGTACAACCTTTCGTGTAGATTGTGGAAATGCATGGTAACAGTTTTCACACAAAAGAAGCTCAAATATGGACAAGTGCTGCGAAAGGAAATTGCAATCATCAGGCAAGGCTGGGCCCTTAAGCATTATAATCTCACGGTGAAGCTACCACGTTTGGTTTTTTAAAAAAAAACTTAAAGTAAAGGTAGACAGATATTGCTGGTATGTCTAATAGAAACTGGCCACATGCCAACGACACAAATAAGGTACCAGGGAGTTCACTTTGGGTGTGGAAAAAACTGTCTTCAATTTCCAACGGTTATGTAGTTAGTTCCAAACCATGGAGACACTGAACAGTCATTTATTAGTATATAGACACTGTCAGTTTGTTTATGCTTTTATTATCAGAGACGTTAGCTTTGAATTGCCTGATTCTGTGCCAGAATGTGTCTTTTGAATTAAGTCTTGAAGGGATAAAAGCCAACTCTTTTCTTTGTCAAAACCAACACGGTTACATGTGAAGAATATCTTCAATATAGTCTGTACTTATAGGCCTATATGAAAAAAAGGGTAGTAGTTGAACAAAATGTTATCATTTGCGTTTGTGACATTGTGGATATCTAATAAGACTTAGGCAAACCCTTAATTGATATGGATATTCTATTATCTATTGCAAAGTATTAATAAACATATCATAATTCATGTTACCTAATGTAATTAATATGTGAGACTACTTTCCTGTTTGTCACCAACAACTCATTACTTCACGTATCACAATATCCAAGGAAGAACCTATTGTATTAGATTGGATTTAAATATAAAAAAAGGGGAAAAAAATATGTAGAGGATAGGGGCCGGTCCAGGGGATCCAGACGGTCCAGGGGATCATGACTCCCATCCTCTTCCGTTTGATGGAAGGAAACTGCTGAGGCAATGAATGGAGCCTCTGCGACGTTTTAGTACTTCGGCTATGTGGACTTAGCTTCTCAAAACCTCAATCTTCCCCTGCTGCAATTTACTACAATATAATTACAGGGTTGGATCCAGAACCGGTGTTCTGGGGGGGTGGGGGCAAACCCTGACCCCCCCCCCCCCCCTTATAAAAATGAAAATTCAAAACATCAGATTTACACAGGTCTTCTCATTTTAAAATGCTAATCTTTTTTACCTTGGGTCTAAGAGGTCAATTGCCCCTTTTGCCCCCCCCCCACCTTGGATTCGCCACTGAGAAATGTTTGCAAGCTCCGTATAATTATATCTGCTGTGGCCCGTTGCACAATGGGTTTCGTAACAATGAAAATATTGTAAACAGGGAAAGAGTTCGTTGTTGCTTAATAAATTATTTGCAGGTATTTTCGTAACAACGAAAGTTTTTTTTAACAATTTTTTTTCTATAGTTAGAATGCCCTCAATGAGTTGTAACTTTTAATGCCTTTTCTCCAATGTCTTGCCTTTTTATATCAATTTACAGAATTCAATTCCATTCATTAGAAGCCGAGATTTTTACTATTTAAGTAAGAGTGGAATATTTTTGTAACAATGAAACATTTCGTTGTTAAGCAAAAGTTCGTTGTGCTTTTGTTGTTTTATCTTAGTAACGAAATTCTATTGTGCAACGGGCCACTAATGTTTTAAGCTTATATGTCCAAGTTACTCAATTCTTTTTGTTATTCTTACAGAACGAGGGGGCTGTGTAGCCACCGTGTACTGTCGTCACTATGACGACGTTACCAAGGGACCACCTTCCTACGTTCGGCATGATGTTGTCATGGTTACTGGTCGTCGTCCTCACAGTCAGCCAGGTCACAGGGCAGGACCTACGACGTAAGTTACATTGAGTGTTTCTCTTTTAACATTGCAAAATACAAAGGCATGGCTTCTAAGATTCAAACATTATCGGTGTGTTACCAGGTTTAACTTGTAGACACTAACTTCTTACGTGAATGTTTTCAATCTTATATCCTTGATCAACAGGAGTGTACATGTGTTATTATGTAATATTATCATGTATCTGAATAGTTTATTCAAATAAAATACGTTCAATGTAGGAGCCTAGGCTTGAGTTCTTAAGTGTAGGAAAACGTATGTGATTAAAAAACGTAATGGGCTTTAGCTATAACTGTATCTGCGAATAGCTATGATTTAAACTACAAGATATGGCTATATTTAGTGGTATTTTCTTTCCTTACCTACATCCCCCCATGAAGAAAGAGACTTAGCTCAGTGATAATGCATTGGTCTGCTACCAAAGGGAACCGGGTTGGATTTCGGGGTTGGATTTATCCTGGGTCATTAAATGTAACCAGTCATATCTGTCTCGTCTCAGTATTAGATGCTAGTGTACTACCTTAAGACAATGTTGAAGATTATGTCATCATCTTTAACTAAACCCCCTACCTGACCCCATGATTATCCCATTAGGCTAAGCATATCCATCACTCCAGGAGGTGCCCAGGAGACACTCAGCAGTTTACATCTCATTAGGTAACTCACACACAAATCAGGGGCCGATCCAGGAATTCTTGAAAGCGGGTGGAGGTGGGCGCCTATGTTAGGATATGTTAAAAAGGGTGTTGGCGCCCCCATTAACAGATGGCTACATCAAAAGAAATGAATATTTGACTCAAAAATTAATGATGCCCCTCTATAGGGGCCCCTCAGGAGCGGATCCAGGTGGGGTCCAAGGGGTCCTGACCCCCCCCCCCCCCCCCCCCCCCGCTTTTGGTGGGGACTCAAACTTGCCAAAGAGAAAAAAAGACGTCTTGCGCATGCATGCGAATGCACATTGTTTTAGCACTTACCCTATACGTTGACTCCCTCTCTTCAAAATCCTGTATCCACCCCTGCCCCTATTCTCGGCATAATAGTCTCAACCATCAAACTTTTCTTGCAATTGCAGCATGTGATTCGAGGGAGGGTAGCACCATCCGACTGGAGATTTCGGAGGCGACCGACACAGAGTTGCGGCGGAACCCGACGTCGCCCATGTACCGCCAGCCAGTGCCCATAGGGGGCACTCTGAGCGGGGACGCCCAAACTGGGGTCACCTTGGAGATGAAGCCCGACTTCTTCGTCAGTGACAGAGACCCCAACCAATTCTTCCGGCTCAGATCGGAGGGGGATAATATATACCTGCAACTAATCAGGGGCGTCGACAGAGAGGTGAGTGGGGAGTTTTATGGATTACATTTTCAATATGATTGAAAATAATCATTATATAAAATTCACCCAACCACAGATAGCCAATTTGTTGAATTCTAGCTGCAGGTTAGCCTTAAAGAAAGACAAGTCGCAAGGCTTTAGAATAGGAATGTCACTGTTTCTAGTTTGACATTAAGGAAAATTAGAGATCAGTATTTTTTGGAATTTAAATATTTTCCAAATTGTTTGAAAATTCATTCATTGTAGGTGGAGATATCACAATTATTCTTTGATAACTATTTTTGTAGTTTTTCAAGGAGTTTTGTCGACAAAATTGGTCAAAATCAGCCTGTATGTACTTAGAATATAAAGCAGCTATCCGTGGTAGAGTGAATTAAAAACCTTTCATTTGGATTAATGTATTGTGTGTTGTCGTTCTGAGAATTATTATGTTGAAACCTCCAGCAGTTATTTTACATAAGATTGTTTATCATATTTTACCTCGTAAATGTTTGTTTGAATAATGAGGGAAAATATTAAATCAACTCATGTGACCATGATATATAAATTGCACTGGTTTTCGCCATCAAACGATTTGGCAATTCCCATGAAAATAAATAAGTCAACGAAAATTACAAAATTGCACTGGAATCGGTCACTTTTTAATTACACATAGAAGGTACGATCTGTTTTACAGTTTTGGAGACAAAAATGCTTACAAGATTTGTAGTCTATAGAAGTCTATTGTCTTCTCAAATGTTAGTGTATGATGATAAAAACTGTCGGTATTAAAGCTATGCATATCACCCCCTCTTTCTCCAGGGTCAGAGGCCGGGTACGAGTGATGATATCGGGGAGATAAACTTTCAATTGGAATGTACGCCCCGGTCCGACCCGAGCAATATTGTAAGTACCATATGCGCATCTTCTTGTGTAAATATTACAATCTATGTATGTGTTACAATAGTAATGTTTCACACACATGAAAGTTGTAAACTTTTCAATAAGCACGGTCTGTAATCAGTAATGGTTAGTATATTCATCTTTAGCGCGGCCATATTACATAAAGACTATACATTTAATTAACAATAGTTTTATTCTGTCTTAGAAAAGCTCATCACATTAAATGGACAATAATTATTGTTATTCTGTTTCAGCAATTTTACACAGTTGTCGTCACAATCAATGACGTGAACGACAACACACCCCAGTTCATTGGTTTACCATATGAGACGTCAATTAACGAGGTAAGGAAACAATATTTAATTCGTTATAAATAGGACAACATAAGGAACGAAAAATTGATCAATGATATAAAAGATGATCCATTAACCTTAAACACTGTCCTGCCCTCTCAGAAACCACGAATAAAAAGATCTGGTATTGCCCCGGACGGGAGTAAGTGTTGCACATGGGTAGAAAAAAAGTGAAAAAACAAAATCGGAATTACAAGTTTAATTGTAATATTTTCTCAAAAGACAGGTGTTATTCTGTCCTCTTGAAAAAAATTGGCTCGTTAACCTTCTTCATAATAGAGATATGACACTTCAAAGATATATATGATATATTTGACCAAATGGGATAAAAGCTTTCTTTTATGTTCCTTTATTGAACAACTTAGAACTGATATGTGACCCACTATAACAATGTGATACCCCTTTTTGTGAATTTCACATTGAAGAGTAGTATCTTAGCTTTCAAATGATACCAAAATTATCAAAATATGATAATTATTTATGGAGTTAGAGTCATAGTAACATAGGAGTGTCAGTGTTCCTGAAAACTATTTTTTCACTTGGCCATCTAATGTGGAGTATATAATAGATACCGTAAAGGTAAAATCTCTCGTAGATACTATTTCAGCAAAATCACCACCACTGATTCAAAAATCAATTAATTGATATCTGGTTTAAAATTTTTGAACATGAAAAATTTCACCGGTAACTGTGTCTAGCTTGAATTGATCAATTTTATAATAATTTGCTATCAGTGGTAGATATATCATTTCAAAATCTCTCGTAGATACATCTCTCGTAGATACTACTTTGCTATTCCTGTCCTCCTGGAGCCTTTGATAATGAGTGTAGATAACTAAAATTCAGGATATTTAAGTTTGAATAGTAGATCTATCATAATTTCTTTGTTTTTCTCTTCTGAATAATCTCTTTCATTGCTAAACCTCATCTCTCGTAGATACCCCCCTTAAATATATGGGCAAAAAGTGCATATTATAACAGTCAGACAATTTTTATTTTAATCAAAACATTATCTTTCAGCGTTTTTTTCTAATGGGGCTAAGTGCCCCAGACATTTTAGTACAGAAAATACAGGCCTAGCATTATTTTCTGAACCAAAATGCCTAGTTTCTTTAAAAATCTCTCGTAGATACTAAATAGAGTGGACATTTTCCATTAAAGTAGAAAAAATATACATTCTTAGATAAGGATACATTAAAAATCATAAAACTGTAAGGAGTTATAGTAAGAACACAGCACGATATGAAATTGGGCTGTAAATTAATTATTTTGAAATCTACAGTATTAAAGGGAAAAAATAATTCTCTGTGGACATGGAGTTTTGAGGGTTTTGAGGGTACATGACACTTTAACAAATTAAAAGTTCAATTTTAACACATACCTGATTAACATTCCTATATATCAAAGAATTGGTTTCAACATAAGGATCTTAGAAATTTGAATTGCCAAGGGAAAATGAGTAAGTGAAAAAAGTTATAAGCCTTTCAATGTTGAAGACACCCAATGCAACACTTAACATAGAATGTGCCATGTGAATGTTAATGCCAATTTTCTTTTGTCAGTAAAATCCAGTAAAGATGTATAACATTTTCGGTGTAATTGATATAGAATGAATGAAGCACAGACTGCAAGCACACTCAGTAATTGTTATTGCCCCACTTTGCAAACACCTATGTCTCGGGCTAAATCCATCAATAGCATTTGCAAACCTAGGCAATAACAATTGCTTTGTGCCCCCCTTGATCTGTACTATATTATTTATAAACCTCAATACCATCAGCAAGACTTCTTCCCACTCTCTACCAGAGGGGAATATCACCTGTAGGTCTATTCACCACCACGATGTTCTTATATCAAATTGAAGTAGATAAATAACCATATTTGATTTGATATTGCAGCTTGCGCCTGTGGGCACAGCCGTTTACCAAATGCTCTCGGCGGTAGACTTCGACAATGGCCGAAACGGGGACGTGGACTTTAATATTGTACGGGGAAATGGTGGACCGGTAAGTATTAAATATGTTCTTAAGTGTGACCCTTCAAGAAGCAAAGGTAAATTCATTAGCATAGGAGGAATATATTCGTATAGGTATTCTATGTTATTGTTAGGGTAAGATTAAGTAAGCATTGTATTATGCTGCTGCAATATCATGATATGATCACTTGTATTAGCAATATCATAAAATTGATCTATTTTTTCAAATACTTTACTGAAATATTGATGTCCATATCTACACCGATAACACCAGGAAGTAGGAAAAAACATCATTGTAATCATGCAACTACAATATTTCTCTAATCTATTTAAATCATACTGATTCGTTGGTGCTGCCAGACTATTGCAATCTTTCAATGATGCTGCTCCCTTTTCTAATCCTATGTTACCCAGGTTCTCATTATAATCTTCCTACCTTACATAAGTGTTGCATTGGTGTAGGTCTACATACTGGGGCTGATCCGAGGGGAGGGGTCCAGGGGTCCTGACCACATCTCTCTCCCCCCCCCCCCCCCAACACGTTTGTTTTTTGGTGGACCCCTTAACTACAAAAAGAGGGGGATATGCCATGTACATAATTATGCACAAATGCACACGTTTTTGTACTTAGCCTTAATCCTGACCCCCTTTGAAAATCCCGTATACACCCCTGACCTTTCTTGATGTTCATTTTCAGCTGGACGGTAGTACAAAATTCAGGATCCCCCTGTCTCGGCGAGGGGCAGTATACGTCTCTTCACAGTTGGATTACGAAACGCTTCGGGAAACTGGACGGACTTATTACGTTCTAAATATCTCCGCCAATGTAAGTTCACTGCACGTTTATTTATGTTATTGCTGGTTGATTTATGTATATATTTGTTTGTGGATTGCATAACAAGTGAAGTGTCTATAGATTGACAGGAAGTCTGATGTTTTGATAGCATACATGTACATATATGTAAAGATTGTGGGTCTACTTTCACACTTCAAATAAAACAACCACTAGTACTTGAAAAGTGAACATTTACTGTATTAATCCATTAGGATATAATGAGGATCTTTTCTCTGTATATTACATCATAATCATGGTTTCAGCACGATGGATATTCACTGTAGCTATCAGCATTATGTCGCCATATCAGTTTTCACCTTTTCGTAACAGTTTTGCATGGAGGAAATGCATCAATGTATATGGATATATTTATGATGACATAACAATGTCGCAGGAGTAGTCGGACAATAATATTGTCATTTTCACATCGGTGTGACTGTATCTATTTATCTTTCTCTCACCTTCTTTGCAATGACTTCTTATTTACAGAAAGTCTTCTTTTCGCCGATTGTTGTTGTAATACATTTCTTTTGACAATTTCTCTGGCCTCCTCCTACCAGGACAAACCTATATTAGGAGGTTATCTACGGGTTAGTAAATGTAAAGAGAAGTTGACTGAGATGTTCGTTCACCCTCAGATATGTCCATTCCTTGCAAAAAGGGCAATTGATATCTTGCTTGCAAAGAAGATATCAACTTGTGTGACCTAAAAGCACATGAATATTTGCTTGTTTTGCAATTTATGTTCCATCCTGTTCACCAATGTTATTCTAATGACAGTTGCTTGTAGGTCAATTTGTGATTTGTCGCCTCAGAATCTCTAGAATCTAAACTGGTATACTTAGAACTAAAATCTATAATCTATTGTTGGTTGTCTCAAGTCTCTACTACACACACTCTTTTCCTTTTGAATAGCAAAATTATAAGAAATCAGGAAAAGAAGGTAATTTGGGTTAAATTGAAAAGTTTTGGATTAATTTTAGTTTATTGATATGGAATTGGTTTTAGTATTTGGTGTGTTGTTAAGTGATATATATATATATATAAGAAATATAAAAGTTTACACTTGTCTATGATACTAATTTGAATATCACTTCCTTTTTAATGAAATTGGAAAGTGATCTTTAAACAGCATGGCTTCAGGATAGTAATTGTTAGTCATATTTACTCTAAAATTCCAGATAAAATTCATAAGAATATGACAAAATCTTACTTTCACCCTTTGAACAGCACAAATTCTCTGAATATTCTGGTCACTATTCACTTAAATTCTAAAAAGCTGTCTCTGGTTACTTCTATCTTATTTGACAATTTTCTTGAAAACTTGAAAAACTATTTGTCACCAATGTGGAATTTGGAGTTGAAAATAGTAAAGATCCCAACCCCGATATTATATGTAGTTCCTACACATATATTTATGGAAATTGTCTCATAGATCCATATAGGTTATAGGCATGTGAGAGAAAGAGTGATAATAATTAAGGAATGTTTCCCCTACATCCCAGTAACCCTACCCACATCCCCGTACCAAATAGCCAATTAGAAACATCCCTGGTTATACATAAGAATGAGTATGCAACCCGCCCTACCTGCATAAGACCAATTTGACGTTAATAATCATAAGTCATACCAGTTATAAACAAAGAAAATCAAGAAAAAATTTAAGCATGCTTTTTCCTCATCTTCACTTGAATCTTGAAACTGTTAGTTTTATTGGTTCAAACTTCTAGACGTTGGATTTTCACACATTTTTGTTGTGCTTACATGCAATATTACCAGGACAACTTTGAAGTTGAGGTAAGGCCACGGTCACCCTGCAGACTATACATTGTGGCACCACATTTTTTATTCAGAACCTACTGTATACTGTGTGTAGCTTAAGTCTTTTAGTGCATGTAGTTTTCGTGTTTTTCATGGAGTGTGGCCAATGTGCTGAAAATTATATTGTTCTGAATTAATTGTTATCTGGCACTTCTTACCAAACTGAGACTGCTTTTCCAGGACATATTAATTTACAAAACAGTTTTATATGTAAGGATCTCGATGATTTTGATACTATTTTTCATATCATTCAGAACAATATGGTTTTCAGATCAAGCCTTTTGAGAGAACTACAGAAATGAAATTTTCTTTTGGTTTTATGTGATGACAGCATGAGTTGCAAGTCATAAAACATTTTGAAAGAATTATAACGAGGACTACATACAGAACAAGCATTATAGTGTATGATTAGAAGATTATTTTGGAGTTTACAACATCCATGATTTTTAGTTAGCATTATGAACAGATTGTAGTATGTATGACCTGAGAGACGCGGCTGTCGCATGGAGTTTGTTTGAATAATTTTGATTTGATTTTTGCCGGAGTTGGTCTTAAGGACCACTTACGCATTAATTTGTAAAAATGCCCGCGCATTTGTTGTGTGCAATAACTACAAAAATGCCTACATTTTATTGAGATAACGTCCAATGAAACAACATTCACTTTGTATAGTTGTACCCACTAGTTTTCTCAGCAAGACCCTCATCTGCGTATAACCGAATTGGTTGTACTAAAATAAGGGGCTTGTTCGGGAAAAAATATTCGGATTAAGATTACTGATAACTAAATCTTATACATGTAGTTCTTTTTCCGGATGGCTCACGTATTCTGTTGTATTCAGTGCACGTTATTGTATGGTTGGAAATGATAATAGGTCACAGTGTAAAGAATAGCGTGCACAATATGACAAAATACAGTTGTACAAAGCTCTACCGGTATAGATAAGAGTAGTATACCCTTCTATCTTTGATCTCTCTCGACCCTTCTCAATAAATATTCCATATAACCCACTCCTTATGCCTATTTTGTCATTTGCAAAAGAGGCATAATCAAATTATACTTAGGAAAGGTAGGAAGTGTAATGATATCAACCTCAACCTTGAGTTGAATATAGTACAAAATATGTCTTAAGATTATATGCTGTAAAACATTTGTAAACCAGATACATAAGCTTAAAATAAATGTTGAATGTAATTATGACAATCATCAGTTAAAACAGCTACTCAAAAATCAAAAGAGGGTGAAAAACTATAGAAAAAAAAACCTGCCAAAATATTTAACCACAGAAAAAGAAACAAATTACTAAACTGATTCCTTCATTTTATTAACTGTAGCATAGCATTGGCGGTCAACAACAGGGAAAATCATGAAGCTAAATTGTCCTTCTTTGTCTTGCTAACTGTAGGATGACAGTAGTCTTTTCGCCAAGCGGACAGCCTACGCCACCCTCAGGATCACTGTCACTGATGGAGATGACCAGGGGCCCACCTTTGAGTACGAGGGCTGCTTCAAGTCAGGGCAGCAATGTGTGGATCCCATCTACAGGGCCAAGATCAAGAGCTCCACTGTTGTAAGTATTATTTTATTTATTCATTCTTTTTATATTCATAAATTCATGTCTTTGATGATTGCCGTGACGTTTTGAAGGTGTTTCCTTTCAAGATATCATATCAACATGTTGATAGATAGCAATGACCACTGCATGCATATTCTGTAATCCATTGTGCATTGTTTTGCATTGCTTGCGTTGAACTCTACGTAAGTCAAACGACGCATGGTGGAAAAAGGATAGCGCATTGCCAAAACATTTTAAATTGAAGTGGCACTTCAATTACCTGCTGTCATAAAAAAGACTTAATTGTAGAGACCAATAATTGTTAGCATTTTGAAGATGTCTTTATTAATTTAGTTTTCTTTCCATGTTTAGGAATAAAATGACCGCTTTGTAATTTTAGACCGGCCAACTGACGCTCGAGCCTGAAGCGATAAAAGCCAAAGATATGGATACATTGAATTATCGGATACGGTTTTCTATACAAAGAGGTGAGTCTAAGTTCTGTTGATCTACACCTGAGATTGTATTACTGAAGTCAATTGGATAATATAAATTCTTAGAAATAGCATGTACTTGAATTATTTGTTATAGTATAGAATCTATCAAAATGTTATGGAAATGTTCAGCCTAGTTAAACATAAACTCTTCTTTAAATTCACCTATAAGACCTTGTGTAATAATACTAAAAACCAAGGGAAACCTTGACGTTTTTCTGTATTAAATTCCGTGGGGATCTTTTTGTGCTTTTGGCCTGGCCAACAGAAACTCTGAAAAAGTAGAATATCAATTCTATATATCTTAAATTGCTAGCTTTAAAGATATAAATAAAAATTCCTAAGATAAAAAAGGTATGTAATAAAAGTAATCTAATTAATTAAATAAATTTCAGTGAGCCCTCCACAGTATCGAGAGTCGTTCTCGATAGATCCGGTTTCTGGAGTTGTGTCCCAGGTAAAACCAGTCAACCGACTAGAGACAAGAAGAATCGATATTATTGTCAGAGTGAGTACCGCACGGCTTACATTGGGAGCAATGTTTCTTAGTTTCTTTTTCTGAATTCATGTAATTCACTATTCTAAAATCATGTAATTCACTAGGGCAGGAATGGATGAGGCTTCCATTGAGTGTTTTGAGGCATGCATTTTTTCAGGATGCAGCGTAAAACGCCTACACATAATATTATCAAGAATCAATTTATATTAGAGCCTCTAAAAACTTATTTCATTATCATAATACTAATATTTCCCTGAGATCACTTCACCTATAACATAATCTACTAATAAAAAAAGACTATTCCCTAAACTTATGCACTTCTACACTTGACTAGAAGCTCTTGTAAAATGCGAAGTAGATAACGAGATGTCAGTAAACAGGAAAAAAGTACAATCATTGATTTCATTTACATGTTTCTCTTTGACCAGGCGACAGAGGCGTCGGAGAACGCACGTTCCTCCACGGCGGAGGTGATCGTGGAGGTAGAACAGACCAATGAGAAGCCTCCAGTGATCGCCAGTTCTCTCAGAGACTTCACTGGGTACGTCTACGAAAACGCCAGGAAGAACTCACTGGTGACTGACGCACAGGGATCCCAGGCACTGCGACTTATTGTCACAGATCCCGACCAGGTAATGTACCAGCTAAAGCTGAGGTTAAATCATTAATAGATGTTTTTTCTTTGTTTAAGCCTTGTTTCCACCAACCGATTTCACCAACGATTTTTCAGTAATTTATTACTTTTAACTTGTATTATTACAAAAGATTATATATCTTACATACCATTTGAAAGAGAATTAAAAATGCTTTCTATTGGCATGTTTGTGATTAACTAATATTCCCACGGCCGATTTTTGAAATCGGTAGTAAAATCGGCTAGTGGAAACAGGGCTTTAGTTGATTAAAAATCTTCTGGTTAGAAATAGATTGGTTTTATTTTCTTGTGTGGGTGATGTGTACTGCACAACAGTCAGGGCCATATCCAGTGCACAAATTTGAGCGGGTTCCCCAAAAATCTAAGGGATTCCAAGTGAATTGCGGAGTTTCGAGCAATGATTAGGGCCCATCCTAGTTCTCATTTTGATTGATCCCAAGCAAGAAAACCTATAGGTAGGTGTTAACAGGAGAGTATCAAGTTTATAAATATTGAATTTATTCGGTTTAACATCACCTTTTATAAAGTCAACAGAGATACTTGTTCCTGATTGGTCAATACCAGATCACATGACTTTCCAAGTGATTTTTGATGAGACCACCAAAACATTTGTATCACTCTAGACCTGTAGACTGAGACAATAATCAGTATGATCATGTATAAATTTGTGCATTTGTGGTACCATTACATTTGTGTCTTTGTGGTATGTTCTAGTCTTTGTTGTGTCCTTTGTGTATTTATGACAACATAACATTAGAGTCTTTTAGTTGTCTCTAACAATAACTTACACTATCATTGCATAAAGGAGTCCTAAGAAAATATTCAATCATAATCCTGTGGGGTAGGAATCTGAGGTAAGGTTTGCAGTCATGGGTTCAGATATGTTTGATCAATACAATACACATTGTTAGATGTTATAAATTATTCATTACAGATTGTAAGTAAAAATGTTGGTGAGTCAGGAAAAGTATGAAAAACAATAACTGAGCACACGTTAAAAGCTTAGAATTGACAAACCATTGACCACCGTCAATGAATTGAGATCTCAATTCGACATCACTTTTCACAAAATGCAGTTTATTTATTATCACATTTGCACATGTACATTTCGTTCGCATCTCTCTCTATCACTGGCCACATTAAGACAAAGATATGAATAGAATTTCCATAAATCTGAGATTGAATTGTAATGCCATATTTATATATTAACTAGCACCTTCATGATGTAAATGCTCCTACCAATGTGCATGCAAAACAGAAAATCCATGATTAAGCCCTATATATAACTTACTAAACCCTAGACGAATTTTGAACCTGCTAAAAACTATTGCTCTTTATACATATCTCAGCTAACATTTACCATAACAGAGTTTCATTTGAACACGAAATAAATCATTGAAGATATGCTTCAAATACTTCTAGGTGGTTTAGACTAGGACATCCTCCAAAGTTCTAAATCTTTAACCATAGCATCAAGAAATTGTTTAATTGTTATAGATAACCATTCACCTATCCTTCAGTTTATAATGTACTATGAAAGGTTATTCAAATTATACAAATGACATAGCCAAGAGTCAATCAGTGATTTGAAAGAGAGAACAGGTTGAGAAACCCTCTTTAATTCGCCCAAACCTTTCACCTCTGGTTTTCAAAATCCTGATTCTTCTTAACATTTCCTACTCGATTGCTCCCTGAAAGCCAAAACCTCTCCAATACTCTTTAGAGAATTTCATAAAAATGCGCTTATAAATAATTACAGTTCCATACGGGCATAATGCGCATTCTGGGGATCGTGGGTAAAGGGTCCAGTTGCAACAATTTCCCAATGATATTACAACCCCACTTTATCTTCACAACCCATTGCCTAAAAACTAACTGATTGAAAAATGATTATCAAAGCAAATTGTCCAGCAAAAGGCTAATACCCTTTACCAGAGACATTATATAAGTACTTATGTATCTCCATGCCTTTACAGACTGGGCTCAGAATGCGCATTCTGCCTGTATTGAACTGTCATTATGAGTGCATTTTGAGGCCAGTCTGTAGAGGATATAAGAGCTTTATAGTATATTTCAGTTATGATTATAAGCTTAAAGTCACCATTTAACCCTTCCACCCCAACAGACTGAGGACGATCCCGACACCAAATTCAACTTCCGCGTGGAAGGCACTGGTCTCTTCACCATCACGGCAGACACAGGGTTCGTAGCCGTCAACGTGGAGGAACTGGACTATGAGACGACCAAGAAGGTTACCTTTAGGGCCATCGTCACAGAAGTCGATGTGCCCTCACCCAAGTCCTCCACGGCGGAGATCACCATTAACATCCTTGACCAGAACGATAACACCCCGCAGTTCCCGCCCTCAGGCTACAATGTGACCATTAAGGAGAGCGAGAGCACGAGCAGGAGGCCGGTGGTTAAGGTATAGTCAGTTGGATTATCTAATCAATTAAATTATTATGTTAATTGGGAGTCCCTAGTTATATCTATTTAGTATTGTAGCTATTGGTGGGGACTCCCTTAGTCAGTCATGTCTTTAGTAATCTGATTCTCTTTGTTCTGAATGACCGGTTACACAATCTCATGTTCAGTTGTTGAAGGGCATTGTCCTACAATTGCTGTGAGAATCAGGCAGTGGAAGAACCCAGAAGTGGGTTACATAATCACTGCTTGATCGAAACAGTCCTCATCCCTTCAAATTAGGACCTCCACTGTCACCTGCAGGTGGGCAGGTGTAGATGGGTGAGTGATAGGTCACTCAGTACTGGGTGCATGGCAGTAGCCTTGTAGCAGCCCCTTTCCTATACCCCTCCCTGAGTTGTGTGTGACAGCAGGAGTGGTGGTGGTGGTGGTCACTACTTGTAGCCTGTATAGCCTTCTGGTTGTAGGAAGCCATTAGTTTATTGAGGGACAACCATTGCCCATGCAAAACTTTGTATGAGCGAAACTTTGTAGCTCTTTTGCTTCTTGTTGTCGACGGTGTAGGTAGTATTGATAATTAGGCCTATGGTTACTGGTCATGCCGGCTACAAGTCATCATCTTGTTTGTTTTATAGTAATTTTACACACAGTCTATGGATTTGTAGAGATGTTGTTTCACTTCTTTACCTATTGCTTATTGTTAAAATATTCATTTTATTATTCTTAAGTAATTCTATGTTATATCTGGTCATGAACAAAGTAGTTCCGGTTCCGGACCAATTAAGCCACAAAGTTCTCTACCATATGCCCCCAACAGGGTCATATTCAAAGGTCAAGTGTGTGATTCCCTTTCTATGGGATATTACACATAAAAGAGCCTTTAATCACCACTTTTCCATACAAGGTGTGTAGTGATCCAAGTTGCAGGTTTCTCCTAATTCATCTCTTGAATGTGGTCGCTCCAAACTAAATACGTCCAAACTTGTTCTCATCTACGTCTGTAGACCTCTAACTCTTTGTTTTTTTGCAACCAAATGACCTTAGATATCAGTATGAACACCTACTACACTCATCATTCCTCATTCACTCACTCACTTAGACTGTAGTTACGTCCAAGTCTGTTAGGGACTCAAACTAGGACTGTTAAACAGCAACCATTTTAGGTGGGAATTCCACCCCATATCCCAGCATGCTTTGGGGCTGCTGGTTTATGGCAGGTAGGATCATAAACCAGCCAGCACCCAAACATCCATCAAAGGGGTTCCCATGCCATTTATAGAGGGCCAATAAAAGAATTCCTTATATATTTTAGGTGGCCACTAGTAGCCATGGGCTCTTGTGGGTGTACAAAACTGTCATGCAAGAGGTATCTAGGTCATGAAAGGACTAACTCACTCACTACCTTCATATTCTCCAGGTCGAGGCTAAGGACGACGACAGCGCCACCTTCGGCGTTGTGCGGTACTCCATTAAGTCGGTGTCCAATGATGGTGGGAGTAAATTCGCCATCGACGCCACCAGCGGTCAGATCTTTGTCACGAGCAAGGTAGTACGTAACGAACAGTACATTATCAGTGTAGAGGCCGAGGACCAGGCTCCCGAGAGGGTCAGGAGGTGAGCAGCTCAGCAGGTTTATCAATTGCTCCTATAGGGTAGTTTATGATGTTTATCTATCTCTCATATGATAGCAAGCAACTCAGGTTGTTTATCAATTACTCATATGTTTACAATTAAGGATGTTAATCCGTTGCGCAGATGATTCCAACTCATGATGTTTATCAACTACTCAACACAAATAATGTATCCCAAAGAATGTTGGTCTCTTATTGAATTTTGGATTAATTTTAGCAAAATTCCAATTGATGCTATATAACTAGTTTCATCTGTGGAACTTTTCGCTGTCTATGTAATGAAATCATGCATTTCACACTTGGTATTATGACACTATATGATTATAGTGTCATAATAATAATATTATTACCTTGTCTGAGGTTGTCTTCCCCTTTAACAATTTTATTTCCCCTTGTATCTCTCCAGGAGCTCACTTACACTCGTCACAGTTTACGTGGAGCGCGACAAGAACTTGGGACCAGTGATACCCGCTCGACAATACGCACTCCCCGTCAGCGAGGGAGTGCTCATGGACACAGTCGTCTTCGAAGTGCCTGTAAGTGTTATTATTTTATTAATTTATTTGTGTATTAAACTACCAACTCCTATACAAGTAATCTTCCATGTAGATACAGGATATATTTTAATTGTTTGTGTTGGATATTTCCCAGTTTGACCAGGCCCGTACCCAGGTTCTGCCGCGAGAGGGGGGGGGGGGGTGGTGGCAAGTGGAACTTTTGCCTGTATCTTCAATAATTTGAGGGAATTTTACATTAAATTTTGGAAGGAAAGGTGGAACTTTTTGAAAAATTTCCTTTAGGGGGGGGGGGGGGCGGGGGGAATGCCCGGCAACCGGGCCTGTAATTTGACATAGGACGCTCATTTCTCTTCTGCAGGTCAGCATGTACAGTTATACATTCTTTACAACCTTGAAATAAACTCGAGATATGATATTTTAACATATGATAATTTAATCGCATTGTTTTCCAGGCTTCTGATCCGGAGAATGACGATCTCAAATTCGCCATCTACGATGGAAATACAGGAGAAGCATTTTCCATTGATCGCACAAAGTAAGTTTTGGTTATGGTGATTCGGAATATCGATATTAATTTTGTACTTTAGCGCGTCCATATCGAATAAGGCCTATTGATTACATTGTGAACACATTTCGATGATATCATTAACTCTAATTTTGTTGCCATATCTTTGAACAACGTTTTGGTTGAAATACAGTCGGTAACATTTTTGGGAGTCCCTAGTTATATCTATATAGTATAGTAGCTAATGATGGGGACTTCCTCAATGAGTCATGTCTTTAACCATTTAATTCTCTTTGTTCTCAATGACCGGTTATACAATCTCATGTTCAGCTGTTGAAGGGCATTGTCCTCCAATTGTTGTTAGAATCAGGCTCTGTGAGAAGCTAGAAATAGGTTACATAACCAATGCCTGAGCTAAACAGCCCCTACTCCTTCAAATAAGGACCACCACTGTCACCTGCAGGTGGGCAGTCCCAGGTGGGTGAATGATAGGTCACTCAGTACTAGGACCTTGTAGTAGCCCTTTCTTAAACCCCTCCCTGAGCTGTGTATGACAGCAGGAGTGGTGGTGGCCAGTACCTATAGCCCATATTACACTCTGGTATTAGGAGGGCTTACTGAGGGACGACCATCGCTCATACATGAGCGGAATTTTGTAGTATTTGCTTCTTGTTTACAATGCCATTTCTTTTCATTACAGGGGTATAATTAAGACGACAAAGTTACTCGACAGAGAAACTAAGGACAATTACGCATTGAAAATAAAGGTTGAAGATGACACACCTGGACGGGTAAGTGCCTGAAACAAACACAAACACATAGAACACACATACTACAAACACACACATACAAATATCTGTCTGTTTGTATGCATGTATGTGTGTGTGTAAGCTATTGGCTTTTTCGATGACATCATACACTTAAACGAAATTGCCATGATGGCGGCTATGATGAAATGAATCCAACGACCAACACTTTCTACAACCATTCCCACAACACTAACCTTTCTCGATGCATTACCAAAACAGCTTCACGATATTGTTTTATAAGTGTACATCCAACTATTGATTAATTCAGAGTAATATCAAATATAACATTAACGATTTAAAAAACGGCCAATTATGATTGTATCTCACAACAATTAGACATGACATATCATAACTATAATAATGACATCCTTATCATGATTATAATTGTAATATTTTGTAATAATTGCCAAGCAGACGCTATTTCAAGTTTTCCTGTATTTTATGTACCTGCAGCCTAATTTTGACACATCTTGTTGACAAAAACATGGAAAAAACAATAGACATAATATACCTTATGGCAATAAAAAATGTGACCAATCATGGGATTTGGTGTCCTAGAGGGGGAAAGTATGAAAACAAATTTAAAATTATACCTTTCGAACAATGCAAACCATTTTTAAATATTCCAATTAGAGGCTGAGATTCAGGAGTTTGAAATCCCCTATGTGGTACACACTGGCACACCCCTGTTTTACCATTTGTGCTCCATTTGCATATTGTAGCTCCTTGAACCAAATCATGTTTAGTTAAAAAATACAATTTTCTTAATTATCATAATTATTCAAAATACAATAACTTTTCACACAGATCTCTGATCATATAACAGTTTTTACTACTGCAAAGAGAAAGACTTTTGTTATTAAATTTGACAAAGATATTTTCTGCTATCTGAAAATGCCTTTTTCTGTTGCCATGGTAACATGAGAACATTCCTTATTGTGATACCCTTTTCAAAAAGGACATTCCTTGGAAAATTACCCATAATGCAACTTTCATAAATAAATAGAATGTTTTTTTGCTTGTAATCTTAATCTCTGTAAAATTCTGTCTGAGTCACAATTCTTAGGAAAATATGCATTATTGGCTTGTTTTCATCAATACCTTGCTTAATAATGGACTTAGAGCAAAATGACTAATATCCCTCTAGGTTACCATATCCCGTGACTGGTCACAAATATCTAAAGAAAATATTTTTAGATCAACTTCAGACATTTGAAGTAAATATGGTAACAAAATGAAAAAGTACCTAACTTTACCTGTTTATTTCTCTAAAAACCAGAGATAATGTCACAAAAGATTATTTAAGATATGCTCTAGGCCTATGACAGGAAATAGACATGTCAACATAATTTCCCACAATGCATCCTAATTTAGCCTGCAGGTACACCAAAATACAACACACCAGAGAATCGCGTCTGGGAGAAATGCAATCGTAATTTATGATAATGCTTCTGCTTTAATAGTCGGCGACCACCACCCTGTCCATCACGGTGACTGACGTCAACGACAACAGCCCGGTGTTCACGTCCAAAGAGCCCTACGTGTTCAGTGTACGGGAGAACCAGAACAACGAGGTGGTCGGCACCGTGTCGGCCACCGACGCCGACATCGGCAACAACAAGGCCATCAAATACACCGTACCGGCCAACAATGGGTACGTACAAAACCAATACGCTTAAAGGCCATGATCAACGATGCGACGAAACGCCAACCGATTTTCTTCTCATGCATTTTTCGCATATAAGTCGCCATAGAAACAGTTCTAGTTGTTTTATTGCTGACTCATTTTTCCCACTGTATAATGTAATACTAACTATAGTAAACTGGTAAAGTACACATGCTCTTTTATCTGTTAATAGCAACCAGAGACCTTGTATATATATATATATATATATATATATATATATATATATATATATAGGATATATAGAGACTGGAAAGCTTCTCTTTGGGCCTATAGATGTGCTCATTCCCCTAGTGGCTGGTTGGAACCAAACTGGTCAAGCATGACCAGGGTCTGATCATTACCAATGTATTTTTAGAATGGCAGGTGGCACCTCACAGGTCATTTTTACCAGAGACATAATGGTCAATCCAAATCCAATCCAACCAGCACCTAGGTGGCAGGGCAGTAGTGCATAACAGGTTTACCCCTGGCTTTCCAGTCTTGACATATCCTATATACATACAAGGTCTCTGATAGCAACAAGCCAGGCATATGCCATTTTTCTAATTCCCACAATTGTTTTCATGCAGCTTTCTCATACATGCATCTTGATTATGATAATTATTAAGTATACCAACATAAACATTATTAGCACTTATTAAGTCATACATTAGATATATCTGTCTACATTACCAGGGAAATAACATGTGAAACAAGAGTAAAGCCTCATACCCACTACTGTGTTGTGCCGACGTCGACTGCTGACCTTTTTTTGAGTATACAGTATTAAAATATACATCCTTGATCTGAATTGGCGCAAAAGTCCGCCAATCATTGGAATAGAATCAATCGAATAATCTACCCATTAATCGATTGAAAAAGGCCCCTAGTGTGTATGAGCCCTGAGAGTATTGTAACGGCCACCTTTCACAAGTTCTACACTTAAAAGTACCTGTTTTTCCCCATAGTTTCTTCTCGATCGGGGAGACGAACGGTCAAATCCGTACCACCAAACCTCTAGACTACGAGAACCAGAAGGAGCATACCCTCCTGGTAACGGCAACCGACTCGGGCAATGACCAGCGGGCAACCGTTGTCCCGGTGACAATCAATGTGGTCGACGTGGAGGATGTAGTACCTGTCTTCCCCAAACGCCTCTACCTGGCCCAGGTACCGGAGAACGAGGTCAACTACCTGGTCGCCACCCTGGAGGTAGGTGTCTCTGAATATTTCTGGGCAATAGAACTGCAACAATGTAAAAAAAGTTGTTTCGACGCAAGGTTTTTAACTTTCAAATGTTTATTTTTGTCTGTTCTTGGAGACAAAAAATGTGAGTCCTTGGTTGAAAATAGTACCTAGTTTATGTCGATAAAATTTTGTTAAGAAAAGCAAACCCGTAGTTAATGTCCAAAAATAAGTTGGTATAGGGAAAGAGGGAAAGAAGGAATGTAGCATCTCTTGAAGGAACTCTTATACCAAGCCTTATTGAGAAATTAAAACTTTGCAGTAGCCTATTTGTAAGCCATGACTCAAGCATGTCAAGAATTCATGATCGAAATTGCTTCAAATGCCCACTACAGTTTCTTTGAGGAAAAAGCCATTTCTTTGAGTTTAGTTTTTATTTCACATCATTTTGCGCAATCACTTAATCAAAATAAAATATGACATAAAGCCATTTACAAACCATTCATACTTTGATAATAATTATTAAATGTATAACCAACATCAATTAATCCCCTCCCAGGCTGTGGACCAGGACGTGAAGAAGTCGATCACCTACTCCATTGTCCGAGGGGACACTGGCCGGTTCCGTATGGACGGAACGACCGGCAAGCTGACCACCACCCAGGGGCTGGACTACGAGCGGCAGAAGGAGTACGTGCTGGTCATCTCCACCCGGGAGGCCAGTGGTCAGAACAACCCCGCCTACTCCGCCACCGTCTCCGTTGCCGTCATGGTTAGTATACAATGTTTGTTTTTTTAAATGACATTATACAGGGATGTAAGTCTCAGTTGATAAAAAAAATCTGAAACTCAAGAAATTTTGAAATTATCTTTAAATGCTATATAACATGATGCTGTAACTTCATATTGAAAGTTATTAATGGAGGCGATGATATGGAAAAAAATGTGAAATCAGATAAAATTCGGAAAGCTTAATGTATCCCTGATTATATTTAAGAATAGTGCTTTATGACGTGTATTTTAAAAATAATTTTATTTATCCAGGGATTAGTATATAGGATTACTTCTGTCTTTCTTCATCTCGGGCTACAACTTATTTAATTAGGCCTACATCTACGTCTCCAGAAGCGTGATTTCTTTATCATTAATAAACCAATTGATAATACAAACAATTTAACATTAAACAATTGCACAATTTACACAATTACAATTGCACAATTGAAACAGTTGGTGAAATGAGATGCAATGAGACCAATTTTCAGTCAGGTTACAGTTTCCTATTCACTCTCTCTATGGGCCTATGCATATATATGGATGAATCCTTGCACTCAATTGCATATTTCGGTATTTGATATTGCTTTGCTGTGTTCGATTTGCTTTTATAACTGTGCAGACATGCAATAAAAACGGGATCATTTTCGTATGGGCAGGATACTTATGATTTCTCACCTGGCTCCATGATTAGCAATGGCAGCGATGAGTGAGCAACTAGTTCCAATCATGTTTTTACAAAGACTTAGTCGCGGGTCAACCAGGTAACGTTAGAAAGGACATGAAACTGGTTAGCTCATCCGCCAAAATAATAATCAATTTGCATAGGCATTGCTATTCAAATTGCAAATCTTTGCTACACACAGGACCAAAACGACTTCACGCCCAAGTTCGAGCGCCAGGCCTACACAGCTCCCAACCTACTGGAGACGGTCTCTCCAGGCACCCAGGTGGTGCAGGTAAAGGCCGCCGACGAGGACCCGGAGGGAAAGAACAGCGACATCCGCTACTCCATCCAGACGGTGAACCCGGCCTCCGGGCAGAACTTCTTCTACATCTACCCCGAGACGGGATCAGTGACCCTGAGTAGGCCCATTCAGACGGACAAGGAGACCTCCAGATATGTGGTGAGTGTCTGGTGGAGTTATGGAGGAATTGAAGGGAAACAAAACCTATTTGATGAGCCCAAGACAGTATACATCAAAATCAAAGTTTGCCATGAAATATTAGTATACAGTTGCTTCTCGGTTTGTGCCCCAATAGTATTTGGCATAAGACAAAATGAAAGATCAAAGTTTGCCATGAAATATTACTACAAGTACTTCCTGATGTATGGTCAAAATACATTAGTATAAGACAAAAATGAACCATAACAGTTTGGTTGACAAATTGCTCCTATAAAGTTTATGAAAGGCAGCCATATGCTACAATAGCTTTTCCTCATGGGAATCAAAGCTAAACCCAGTCATCCCAACCCATAATGTCCAACTCTTTATTGGCTTCAAATTCTGAATTGTCATGGCTGCCATGGCAATTTGCAAATGTGTCACTTGAAATAAGTCAAACTGTTTTAGAAATATTTTGAGACCACTATATATATATATTCTGACCACCCTCTTGGGTAAAACCTTACGTATTCAATATCAAAATTCCAACCCCTATACCTTCAGTATGATATATAATTGCTATAGCTGCCATCTCAAAAGCGGGTGAATAAAAAGATATATGTTATTGCCCTTAGGGGCAATAATGCCTGTCTGTGAATGTTTATGGCAATGTTTGTGTTGTCAGTAAAGATTTTCTGTGTAATTAATATAGAATAAATCAAGTATAAACAGCAGGCACACTCAGCGATCGTTAGAGTCCTAGTTTGCACACACCTATGTCTAGGGTTAATGCCCTCGATGGTGTGTGCAAACCAGGGCATGCAATAACAATTTCTTTTTGACCCTTGGTCTGTACTGTGTATATCTGCCCCTGGAATCGAGCAAATCTAACCGATCAATTCATGTCCTACAGCTGACCGTGGTAGCCGCTGATCTGGGCACCCCGTCCCTTAGCTCCACGGCCCAGGTGACCGTGAACGTCATCAGGAACAACTTCGCCCCCGAGTTCACCCCTCCGCAGTACGCCAAGAACATCGACTTCACCAAGGCCATCAACGAGGAGGTGGTGCGGGTCACTGCCAGGGACAGGGACACCAACGTGAGGACACTGATTCTTTTTTGTTATACTGATTTTTTTCTTTTGTTATTATTTTGAACCATATTCATTAAACATGATTTTCCATGTGGGTGAAAGGCCAATAACAATCACAACATATGAAAACTTAGTCTAAAACAGTTGATATAATGCCTATCATCAAAACTATACGCATGCACACATTTGACAATTGTGGTCAAAACATGAGACCAATTCGGATCCAATTGCGAAAGATTATCAATACTATATCTATAGTCATGTAATTATCTATGGTTAACACTATTGCAATTACCAACCGACTGATTCATTAGTAATATCTCCAATTGATGTTCCTTCTTGCAGGCGCCTTTCAACAAAATTACTTATGAAATCGTTGGAGATGGTAAGGCGCCAAGGTACTTCAAAGTTAACAAGGATGACGGCAAGATCTCTATTGCCCGCAGTCTTCGGGAGGACCAGGACCTGGGCTACGTTGTAAGTATAGCAATTAATTGCACTGCTCTAGTTTATGTTAATAATAATGTAATTCACATTCACTTTCAAAGTCTATAAGATTTGATTATTGGTGGTTTTACCTATGATATATTATCTGTGGCTCTATTCGAAAGTAATGCGATTCTGTTTCAATATCTTGGGTGTAGATATAGGTGTGCACACCTATATACCCAAGATATTTATATTATAAATAAGCACATCTGAAAGGTAGCATTGGTTACCTGTATATCAATAAAAGGTAACTGATATTCCATAGATGGATTCAAAAGGTGAATTTATCATAGATATCCTCCACTTGCAAAGAAGTGTCTTATAAATACAGGGCTATACCCAGCCCTAAAATCTGAGGGGTTCCGGAAAAAATTATTGTTACCAAAATGTTCAATGTTTTATATTGCATGACTTAAACCTTTCACAATCTGTGACTTGATTCCAGACTCCCTCACAGCCCCTTCTAGGTACGCTACTGCATGTGTCAAACATTAATACATACTTAATTTGCCTTCCCATAGATCCGAGTGCGCGCCACAGACGGCGGAGGTCGTACGGCGGAGGGCCTGGTGACGGTCACCGTCAACCGGAACCTGAACGCGCCCCGTTTTGAGCGGGAGGCTTATAGGACGACCATCCAGGACAACGAGCCGCTCTCCTCCTCCTTCATCAGGGTCACCGCCACCGACTCGGACGTCCAGGTAAGGAGCAGCTCACCAATGTTCATCGTTTTTTGAACTTTTTTTGTTTATTTTTCTTAACTTTCTCCAGCCAAGGAGCGTTCTGTGAGGGTATAAAAATGTTCTGCGACGTCACATCCTTGACTGAATAGTTAGACGTGATATTCATTATAGCACCATACTCTAAGCAGTGTTCTTAGAGAAGTACCAATGTAAATAATGGTCACGTTCTGCTAAATTCTGATAGAACAGAGCACATAAATATATAGGCCTAAAGTTGTGATATCTAACTCTGTAGATATGGGAAGGTAATAGCCTAACTATTTTCATGAGTAGCTCATATAGCTTTCCCCTTCACAGTCATAAAGTAATATTAACCACAACACATTAAAAGTCAATAATTACCATCTTTCTCAGTCATATTATGGGGGTGGACCACTAAATTCGACACGGCGACACGGCCCTTTTTGAGCTTAATGACATGCGACATAGCCAATTCTTAAATTCGACACGGCGACAGGGCCTATTCTTAAAATCGACATGCGACATAGCTTATAGTGACATTTGACATGGGCTTTTCTTAAATTCGACACGGCGACAGGGCCAATTCTTAAAATCGACATGCGACATCGGGACCCCCCCATCCAGAGCCCCCATATTATAATGCCGTTAACATAAGCATTGGAAAGCAATCACGGTATGAAAATTTAGAATTGCAAACACATATCTACCAAACTTTCAGACCTAATGTTACTTTCTTTTTCCTCCAGTCGCCCCACAAGGACGTGCAGTACACCCTGGTGGGAGATACCACGGCCCAGGAGTACTTCATGGTGGACGAGAACACGGGACACATCAGTCTCAAGAAGTCCGTCGTCCTCGACTCGGAGAGGAGGACCTCATACACTGTAAGTTCTAGGATCCATTGTTGTTATTTAATCTATATAGGGAGACTATCTTCGTTTCATGAAATCTTGCCTATTTGTTTACAAAAAAATAAGTCA
Source organism: Lepidonotus clava (assembly GCA_936440205.1). Taxonomy (NCBI): domain Eukaryota; kingdom Metazoa; phylum Annelida; class Polychaeta; order Phyllodocida; family Polynoidae; genus Lepidonotus; species Lepidonotus clava. The sequence continues at coordinate 19,614,607 of OW387135.1, forward strand.
AAATGACAATTGAAACCTAATCAAATGATGATTTCAATAAGCCCTTCCATATTGATTCAGTGTTGAACTGAGATATTAAAATAAACATAACTCTTAATAAAAGGAATTTAATTATGTTGACTGTATAGGCCCTATTTGATTAATCAGATAAGTAGTTTAATAGTTTTGTCAATATCATCCAATGAAAATGGTGTAGGCATATTATAGAAAGCATGCAATCAAGTTAATGCACAGCGAGTTAATCTGACAAACTTAAGCATAAATAATTGTTTTTCAATGATCATTGGATGATATAGATTAATCTTATTTAATAATGTTAGAGGGCTGAGCCCCCCTACAACCTCATAATATAAGGTTGTAGGGGGGCAGTCATAATGTTATTGTGGAACTTTGGATTCAAAAGAAACTGGGGAAGGCCAATATCTATTCTAAGCTTCTTGATTAAAGGTAATAATATTTTGTTTTAATCCAATTCGTCCAGGTGATCATCGCTGCCCGTGATCGTGGTATGCCAACAGTAAAACAGGCGACGAACCGTGCGCGTGTCCAGGTGAACGTGGTCCGCAACACCAACGACCCGATCTTCTTTAACCGTACCTACACGGCCACCATCCGACAGGACGTGCCCACAGGCCACCAGGTGGCTACAGTGGCCGCCAGGGACGCCGATACCGCGGTAGGTGGCGCTGTACATTATGAGGTCTATTGGGAGGGGATTGGGGAGGGATTACAACTCATGTTATCAATGGATTTTAGTTAAATTTGCATGGGAAATGCCCGGGGAAATGCATTAGAGAAAAGGGGGACTGATCGTTGTCTTTTATGCTATGACTAGTAGGCCTATGAGTAGGTCTATGCCTAATCTGCAATCACATGGGAAACATTGAAATAGGTTCTATCAGATAGGGCACCTTCATAGGTACCTAAAAGGTTTTTAATAGGTCCACTATCCTAGATTGGTTATAGGAGGTCCATTGAGTGACTTGAGGTTCCGACTTTTTTCATGTTCCTGAGTTCTTTTAGATGACAATAATGATTGTAAAATCATTTGGAGTTATTGGAGACCAGGAATTTCTTGTTCAGAAATAAAAACAATATGTTAATAAGAAGGCCTAATATAGGCCATAGGGCTTATAGGGCCTTAGACGCCTAGGCCTAATCAACCTAATCAAAATGGGGGTTTGAAAGTTATCCGATTCAACAGTCACAGACTTCCATTCATTATCCCTTCATTATTAAACTGTCAAGTACATTGAACGTTTGCATAGCCTGCATAGGCCTAATACATTATTGAATTTTTTTTCTATTGCCTCCATGTTCTCCTATAGGCCTAGACCCTATAATTGCCAATTTTCTATTGCCTCCATGCATAACAAGTAGGCCTATAGGCCCCCTATAGGCATAGGGCCTATCCTATCTTCCATGCATAACCCCTACCAATAATGATAACTTAAGGGTAATAACATCCTCTCCTTCCATCCACAGGAGGACTTCAAGACGCTATCCTACGGCATCATTGGCGACGACACGGCCTCAACTTTCTTCGAGATCAACTCAGAAACTGGCACCATCAAGACACGGGCGTCCGTCGATAGAGAAACCACTGACCTCTACCGCATCCGGGTAGTCGCCAAGGACAGCGGAAACCCGCCTCGTTCTGCCACCGCCATAGTCTACGTCACCGTCCTGAGAAACTTCCACGCCCCAACATGGGAACAAACCGTTTATTCCGTCAGAATCATGGAAACCCAAGCTCAGGGGGTTTCCTTTATCGAAGTAGCTGCAAGAGATCGAGATCGGGCCGCTCCGAATAATCAGTTTTTCTACGAGGCTACGGGGGATCGGTTGGCTCTAGAGTATTTTGAGGTGGATGAGGATAGTGGCGATGTGGCTGTGAGGAAATCTTTGTTGACTGATACGGCTAGGACCAAGACGTATGCGTTTAGGATTGTTGCTAAGGATTTGGGAACGCCGCAGAGAGTTAGTGATAATGCTACGGTTAATATTGAGGTCATCCGCAATGATAATGAGCCCAAGTTTGAGAAGGAGGTGTACGCGGTGTCCATTACTCAGAACCAGGAGACCGGAAGGAGAATTGCTACTGTCAAGGCCAATGACCGCGACCCAGAGGTGAGTAAATTGGTTGCTATTAGGCCGACTGATTACTTACTTAATTAGGCCTAAGCCTATATCTTAATATTATCTTAGAAAATAAGGATTATGCCTATAGGCCCTATATCATGCCTCATACCTTATACCCTATAGTGGCCTATAGTAGTTGTAGGGTTTGTAGGGCCTAGGCTATAGGCCTATTAGACTATAGGCCTATCACTAGCAGCCTTAGGGGCCCTTAGGGTTTATCCTATATGGACCTACTTTAATTACTGATAATGAATTGATCTTATAATATAGGGTCATCACTTTTACTAACTCTGACATTTGAACTGATGACTTTGAATCATGAATGGTCAAAAAGTAAAAGATTAAGTAGGGGCCTATTAGGCCTAGATCTATAGCATACAATTACACATAGCCATTGAGTTTCAGTAAGATCATGAAAAGTAATGATATTACTCAGACCCTTAATTGGGCCTATAATCATATTGCCAATATGATTATTATTGGCCCAATACATTCTTGAGCAATAAGGGTATGGTCTGCAATTTTTCAAAAAAAGGTCGGATGTAGGCCTACATTGCCCTCTAATCTGTTTTATGAATATTCTTAAATGTCTTCTCACTGAGACCCAGTGGGCATCCATTGATTCAATGTGGAATGCAGATAATAATGCAATAAAAGAGAATACTTTTAAAAAAAATAATAATGAGAACTTTTTACTACTCTAATGATGAAATAGGCCTAGGCCTAGGCCGATTTAGAGATGAACTAGATCTACCACGAATTGTATTTAATTTTAAGTAGTAGTAGTAGTAGTAGTGATTTTATTGACAACAAAGAGTCATACATTTGATCTCACGTGTCATGCATAGTCAACTGATACACATACTTTAAACACACACAAACACTACACTAGGTACATAAAACAGTGAACAGATCTTTTCACTCGCTTTAGCACCAAACAAATTGTAAAAACTTAGATTAACATTTTTTACTCGCAACATCACATATAGATGCTCGTGAATGCATCTTTAACTTATAACATATATACAGCACCTTGGTTTGAGTGATCACACTTGTCTTAGAACAGTGACTAGTTATGACCTTAGTATCGGGCTGGTCATAAATACTTTAAAATGACTAGTCCTAAGGATTGGGTAGATAGTTTCATAACATATATACATATATACAACACCATAGCCTACATGGTAACACTTGTTATTACTAAAGTGAACATTTATGAGTACATTGAGGAATATAAAGCTAATGTTGTCGCACATATTCTTCCCTGAGTTTAAAGGCTGCATACACATAGGCACCTAATGCCTTAATGACTTTTACCTCTTTACTATTCATAATTGAAAATAATACATCACCATGCAACATTATACTAGTGTCAAGCTCTGTTGATTTAAAGAGGGTTAGTCGTAATTCTTTATAGAGTGGACATTTTAAAAGAAAATGCTGTTCATCTTCCACCTCATCCAGGGAACAATTTGGGCATTTCCTTTCTTCTCTCGCAGTTTTGGGCCTTGAATGCCTCCCAGTCTCTATTGCTAAAGAATGTTAAGGCAAGTTACAATAGAGTCTAGACCTATATCATGCCTAACCATTCATCCTTTGCGTCATTGTCGAAGATTTGAGCTTCTTCAATCCGATCCTTAAAGTTTCATAAAGAAAATAACATTTAACCTCCCCCTTCCATGACCTTTCCAGGCACGGTTTGGTGTTATCCGCTACCGTATCATCGGTGACGACTCTGCCCCTAGCTTCTTCGTCATCAACGAGCGCAGTGGAGAAATCTCCCTTCGCAACTCCCTACGCGCAGACAAGGAGACAGAATACCAGGTGCGAGTGGAGGCCTTTGACAATGGTACCCCCTTCAAGTCGGATGTGGCTATCGTTAAGGTTACCGTAAACCGTAACCTGAACGCCCCAGTCTTCCAGCAAACGGCCATCAATGTGAATATACTGTACGCCCAGGAGTTGGGGTCTGCTATCGCCCAGGTGGCTGCTACGGATAGGGACCAACAGGTAAATAATGCTTTTTTTAAATCTGTTTAATATTTTTGGATTTATATTTATGAATTCTATTAGTACTAATGGAATTGATCGCCAAATAGGAAAATGTGTCTTCAAATCACTTTCTTTTATTGTGTAATTTTTTTGTGATTTGTATACATATTTGTTACATAGATTAACCATTAGAAAACTTTCCTTTGGGTAACTTATGTAAATTTGTGAATTTATTCAATAAGATTTTCTAGCATGCATAAACAAAAACTATTTCAGGTATGGGACCTTTAACAATAAATATTTGTGTTGGGAAGGCCTACCCATAATATAGCAAATATGTGACGCAAGCAAAAACATATTCTCCAGAGTTTCTTAAAATGTCATCGTTTGCGTGTAGTAAATTTTCAAACTTATCTTTTGCTCCTTGTTAATTTCAACCTGATTTTATTAATTTTTAAAGTAATCACTTTTTACCCCTATCCCCCATTGTTACAGGCCCCTCACAACGAGATCCGTTACTACCTGATCGCCGACACGCTGGCCCAGCAGTACTTCATGGTGAACGAGCAGAGCGGGGAGGTCTATGTCAGGAAGGACCTGGCCGGAGACTCCAACACCAGATACGCGGTGAGTTGGGATGCTCGTGAGCAGCTCATAGAATTCATAGGAGTTGTGTGAGGCTAGAAAAATTCGGCCTAAATTCTGGTCGTCAGAGGACGACCAATAACAAAATCTGGACGTCCTCATACACTTTTAGCTTGTCCTTGAAAGTTTAGCCACATATCAAAATAGGCAGAAAACAATATTTTTGGGGGTAAAGATTTCATTGATCTTTACAGAATATCTGGTCGTCCTGAGAACAACCAATATTCATTTTCTGGTTGGGGCAGAGTTGGGATGGGCAGCTCATAAAAGGAAAGTAGCTCGTCAGGGCTCAACATTAAGTCTTTTGGCCTGGCTGCCCATCGGGCAGGTGTGGGTGGATTTTTACCTGCCCGACTCTCAATTTTACCTCAATTTTACCTCAATTTTACCTCAATTTTACCTCAATTTTACCAGCTGACGATCCAAGCCCGTGACATGGGGTCTCCCAGCCTGGCCAGTAACCGTAACGCGCGTGTCACCGTAGACGTGGCACGTAACAACAACCCACCCAAGTTTACGGCCACCCCATACACGGCGGCCATTAAGAGGGACGCCCAGACCGGGACCCTCGTCAAACAGGTGCTCGCCCGCGACGCTGACGTCAAGGTATGTTAATTACCCAACGTTTTTTCAACATTTACTAACTTTTAAAAAACAAACATTTTCTAACGTTTTATGTTTAATTTATGGTTTCAAAAAAAGTTTGATACACCATTAAATTATTTAGTTCTTTTTAGTTTCAAAGCAGTTTGATTGAAATTGAGTTTCCAATGATTGTTTATTCATGTTAGGATTTTATTGTTTTAATAAGTATGTATTTCCTTTCAGCATAGTCTGTTGCCATGGTATATTCCATCTGTGTCTCTTTTTCCTAGCTATAATCACGGAGACTTACGATTATCTTTTGTTCTTCTTATGAAAAGGGTAATGTTTTGAAGGAGAGAATATAATAATTTCTTGTGTTTTTTCAAATATTCTATTTTGTGTTTTTCATATATTCCATTTGAGTTGATGTATCTTGTTAATGTTGCACAACTTCATGTTCCTTAAGGATATACTCAATCCAGGTACATTATTGGATAATATATGTTTTCAATTAATCTAAATTTTGTGATGGTCTTATGGTGCTCGATATTTTTTTCCTTAAAAGATTTCCCTATCTTTCTTTCGTCTTTTAAATAGGACTCCTAAGAGGTACAATTCTTATGTATTAGAACGTTGTGAATACTTTGAATCGTGTAAGAAGTACAGTGATTCAAATTGTGACGATGGTTATTCTCCTATCATGAGATGATCATTTATTATTAATTCTGTTAAATGGTATGTGTAATTGGGTGATTGATGTATGTGGTTAATAAATCTTAAGAGTACATTGTTTGTTATCTTGTCCGACCAAATATAGTGTGGAATACGTTCCCGTCGACTTTGTGGTGTTCAGTTAGCCATTATCTTTTAGCCGAGCTTACCAATGCTTTCTTGTATGAAGTCTTGTCATCCAATAAGATCATTTAGTTATTTTAATTGAATGCTTCATGATTTTAATTCAGATATCCCCTACAAATGCATATCAGTGGCATGTGATATATATTTTCAATTCATTTATGATTTAGAAGATTATTCTGAAACATTTAATGAATCAATTGTAGAGCAAGTTTATCAAATTGTCCATAGATAATATTAGCTTTCGCTCTGGAATTGGAAATCGGAGTAAATAGGATAATCTGTAGCAAAATATTAGACTGTTTCAGAATATCTTGCAGTAGGCTTTGTTAGCAAAATTTATATCAAGTCCCCAGATTATTTGGTTTGACCCCCGGCTTATATGCTGCCCAATATGTGCATGTTGATCCCCTGTTTATAGTTGTGTGTGATCGTGGTATGTTTCCCCCTCGCTACAGAATGGTTCTAAGGGCAACCAAACCGGCCCTCCCATCCAGGTAGTATGAATGCCATCCCTTAATTGTGCTCCTACCGCTTACCCTGCCAATATAATGTTATCCATCAATACAATTATCAATGTATTATTTTTTTCTGTCAACCAAATACACCACCCACCACCATAATTATATAAACAGTAGAGATGCACACTTTGTTCCATAGGATGTCATACAGTCTACTATCACCACCAATGGATTTTCTTTTGATACAGAATTCTTGTAGGATTTTCTTCTCGGGAACCTTTTCAGGAGATGACCTATGATGCACATCGCTGTACTGGACACATTTCAATTTTGTCCCTCCCCTTATCCTGCCCCTATCTTCCAGAGTCCTCGTTTCAATCAAACATATATAATATTACTCTTCAACTAAAATTGACATTCTAATCATTAAAATCTTCCTTCAAGAAAGCAAAAGCAGCTAATTTGTTTAATTTTACACAAAGAAAATCACATGCAGATGTTTTCAAAAAACAAAATAAAAACTGAAACAGACTGCTTTCTCTAATTTGCCAACATAACACTTTAAGTAATATTTCAAACAATTTTGGCAATTATATATACATGTATGCATCCAAGTACTGAAGAATCTACTAGAGCACCGCCTTTGCTTCTGTATCCAATGTATTATCATGTACCTGCTTTCTATATTTAGTATATTGCTGAAGTCTTCCTTGCCCCTGTTGTAGATTTAGATTTCTCTTTCAGGATAATTTTATTTTGTACAACATTTTGTTTTTGTGTATACATTCATTTTGTTGTCGCATGTTAAAATGATCTAGTGGAAGATACGTCGCTGTGTATTTTGATGTTTTGTTTTTGTCTATATGTAGAATTACTATGCATATTTTAGTATGGCTTTTCTGTGCTATATAGAATTATGGTAAGCTAGTATAGATATAGTATGTGGCGATGTATAAATCCATGATATAGACCCATGGACTAAGAAGGGATGACTTCAAAAGCAGTAACCTATTGGAATTACAGACACCAACGTTTACAATATATGAAAGTTCAACTGTTTCTACCTAAAATAAAAATTATAACTTATGTCATATTAAAAGATATTCATATTTACTTAGCCATGGGTATATCTGGAAGGATGTCGGTATGAGTTGTTGATATGACAAGGGATGTAAACGAGAATGTTTTGTTTGCTGATCATGTTCCATGCTATCCAACTAGAACGCATCAAAAGCCAAGATGTTTCCTGAAATATATAGATTTCATTTTCAGACAAATAGTATCATTTATCAGAAAAAAAGGCGATTTCTTCTAAATCGCAAGTTTCATTCACAACCCTGGTTCCAATAGGCCATCTTCAATTACCTCTTATCTGAGAATCACTGTTTTATCAATACTAATTTCAGGTGCCCTACAACAAAGTGCCCTATAATTTATGTTGTATTATGTTGGTTTCCAGGTGCCCTACAACAAGGTGACCTACTCCATCATCGGGGACGACAAGGCCCCGAGCCTCTTCTCCATCGACGAGCGGGGTCAAGTCAAGGTCAAGAGCAGTCTCAACGAGGACGACGGGGAGATCTACAAAGTAAGTCAGGATTTCAACTGAGGGTGAAAAAAAAGACTTGCGTTTTGTATCCCAGTTTTTTTTGTTTGTTTGTTGTTTTTTTTTATTTCTTAAACCACTTTCACATCAATGTGATCTTCCAAGTAGGTACATTATACAAAAATATATAATTCTAATAATTGTTAATCAAACAGCAATACATGTACAAATGTTTTGATTTTTTAAGGCTTGAAAAAACTTAGGGTGTTGATGCCACCGCGTAACAACAGCATTTATACATTTTTTCAGTCTCAAAATCTTAGACTCACCGTAGTTTATTACCTTCCTTATATTAAAGAAGCGTTGCTTCCAATCTTCACCAAGCTTCATCTGTGCAATGCTATCTGCCATTGGCACAGAGTGAGTGAGGGCCAGAGGCAGAGTGTCAGTTGAAATAAATGCTGGTATCTCAACTCATACATGACTCTATGAAACAGAAGGCAGAACACCAGCACCCAGCGAAATGTCCCACTATACCCCCACTCTGGCCCCTTCCCACAGCCCCTCCAGTGGTGGCCTAACTGGTAGGGTGTCTGCCTCCAGTGTGAGGGGACCAGGGTTCGCCTCCCAGTGGCGTAACCCACTTGTCTTTATAAAACAGAGAGAAAAGCACTGCATTAAATTTGAACACTATTAGCTCCTCAATTGTACCCAGGTCAGAGATGATTAAATGATAAGTGTGCTACTGCTGTAAGTGTTGTATGTAAGTAGTATAGTAGGTGTTTTTAAATTTGATCTAGTCAAAGTGTTGACAAGGATGATATGTGCTATGCTCTTTGGCCAATTTGTTTAAGGTATTTTCTTAATGAATGGACTTAAATTGCTCTACTAAATAAACATATTGTTTCCTTGCAGGTGCGCATCCAAGCAGCTGATGGTGACAGTCCCCCGAAGACAGCCACCGAGATCCTGACGGTTACGGTGGACCGTAACCTGAACCCGCCCGAGTTCACGAAGCCCACCGACCGGGCTGAAGTCACCATCCAGGAGACGGAGAACTTCCAGAAGGTCATCTATACAGTCGCCGCCAGGGACAATGACAGAAAGGTAAGACTATAGAGGGTTTTGGGGCAATATATAGGATATACATGTTCTTATCTAAATTAAGTATGCAGGTTTAACAATATTTTTGGTAAGATTTTTGTTTTTTATCGTCTTACAAAAATTATGAAAACTTAGGCAATCAAATGCTCTTTCTGCATATGAAAATGCAATTAAGTCGTTTGATGCGATGAGTAATAGTTTACTTTTGACAGTTCTAATTCTATCTCTTTTCTGGCAACTTGAATACCTGTTTAATGAATTAATGGGCTATTTCATACTGACTTGCCAACAACTAAAACACTTATTTATAAGGCTGGAGCCTCTCTGAACATATTGATTTCAACGTGATCAAATATTTCATAACCTTATGCACAAATAATCATCAACTGAGTACATAGATTAGACGTGATCCTGCAATGGATTGTTGTATGTTCTTCACCTTTTCGATAACATTAATTTCTTCCTGTTCCCTAGGCCCCCTACAACAAGGTGTTCTTCAGGATCACCGGTAACTCGGCGGCCCAGCGCTTCTTCCTCATTGACCGGGACAGCGGGGAGATCAAACTCAAGACCTCCCTGCTCCAGGATACCTCTAGGGCAGAGACCTACAGGGTCAGTATCTATGATACCTAAATAGGGCTTAGCGAGAAATAAACACTAAGATATTGGCTGTATCTTGGTTGGAAACATAGTTGCAGAATTATGCAGGGGTTTTCCTTAGCTTACCTTTTAATAACCCACTGGGCAAACTAGTGCTCTAGATTTTACACTAGCCCTTGATAGATTTCACTAGTCCGACCAAAACCCTTTCAATTGATGTATTACATGTTAAGATCCTGCTATAGTTTTGGAGATATTGTAATTTTACTATACAGGTCATGAAACATTTTTTGTTTAGGATATTATGCTTTCCACTGGTCCATCGGGCTAGCTACACAAAATTTGCACTAGCCCGCCCAGGTTTTTACTAGTACTCGGTACTAGTAACTCTATTTTAAGGTCAAACCCTGTTATGGTACAGTAATTTTGTTTCCCAGCATAACAGACAGGAGTAGTCTTCTTAAGTCTTTTAATCCTTTAAATGAATCCATTTTTTTATGTGGACAGTATTACACTGCTATGACCAGGAAAGTTAAAAAGCATTATAACTGCATAAGTAGAATCGCATGAAACTTGAAGATATATAGAAAACCCTTAACACATCACCACCTCTTCAACCTAAACTTTTATTTTAAATGACCAAAAAAAATCTAAATTTTTTCAGGTCGAAGTGCAAGCCGTTGACGGCGGTTTCCCAGCAAAGGTGAGCTCCCGTCGGGCCGCCATCGACGTTAAGGTGATCCGAAACAAGAACACGCCGACGTTCACGGGAGCCCCCTACACGGCCGACGTACGGATGGACGCCAGCCTCCGCAGTAAGGTGGCCACCATCACCGCCAGGGACAACGACCCCAAGGTACGACCCTGTTATTTGTTTGGTTTAGGTTGGGGTTGGTAGGGACAATGACCCTAAGGTATGACCCAGTTTAGTTCATTCGTTTTATGTGTCATGAGGGAAAATAACATCAAGGTACGACCCAACTTGCTTTTATGGGTCTGACGGTATCATGACAGATTTTTGTGTGTGAAAGAGATAAGGCTGACATATTGTTCTGTGTCAATTCAATAACTATGTTATTTATGCATTTGCTTTCGAAGAATTAGGTGCTTTCCCTCCTTACGTTTCTTTCACAGAAATTTAACTAAACTGTTTACAAAACTACACACAACTTTGCACCAGTCTTGATCAGGTGTTGATATACCTATACCTATATCTTCTAGAAGAGGATATTATACACTTTTTACAAAACATCAACGTTATTTGTAAAACAACCTTTTATTGAGTTACTGCATGAAATCGTGTGCGACCAATAGAATACAATTTTGTTGTCTAGAATGTGTTCCATGCAATGAGGAGACTTTTCCCTCTTGGTTCTAGCAAAAGGTTATCACTGTAACACACTGGGGACGTTCCAGGTATGATACACTGTTATCTTGCGCCTTGTATCTAGTTTCCCAGAAAAGAAATTCTCCCCATTAAATTTCTTGATTGTTTTGCTCAATTTTAAACCTTTTTTTTAACCCAGGACACCTTCGAGACAGTGCGTTACGAGGTAATCGGGGACGACTCAGCTCCCGCCTTCTTCGTCATCAGCCCCACGTCCGGGGAGGTGACGGTGTCGGGCGAGCTGGCCAAGGACCGGGAGACAGTCTACGTTGTGAGTGCTTGATTCTCATAGATTTTGTAATGTGTATAACTTGGAGGTGAGGGAAGACAGGAAAAATCCTACTCACACCGGGGCAAATAAAACTGTTCAAACAAAAATTATCTTTTCATCGGTATGCAGATTCTGCAATGTTATACCAGATTGGGCAGAAACGATCTCTGTATTTGTACACATCTATTTTTTAGAGGCTTTTATTTGTAATAATCTTCAAGGTTAACCATGACCATGGCTTATTTGGTTTATTAGAAAAACACAACGGTAGTTTGAATATTCAAATTTTGTTTCGATTATAAAGTAAACATTTTCAGCAGCTTTTTGGGCGCATTTCTACAGGGTTCTATCCATTGCATAGTAATTATTCAAATATTCAAACATTGTGTTCATTTAATTGATTAAAAAAATCATAATTCAACATACATACTATCATAAGTCAGGAAAACATTTCTCTGACTTTCAAATATTCAAACATATATGATTTTTTCCCAATAAAACATATAACCCAGCACATATGCCGTGGTTAATCATAATCTTCTTTTCCTACAGACTTCAATATCTATAATGTAATATTTTCTCCGCAGCTGCGAGTCAGAGCCTACGATAACGGCGTGCCCCCGCGGGACAGCACGACGTCTCTGACGATTAACGTGAACCGTAACCTGGCCTGCCCCGAGTGGAAGACCAGCTCTCAGACCGTCAACATCATGGAGACCCTCAACATCGCCACCTCGGTGGGCAAGGTGGAGGCCACCGACAAGGACGCGCAGGTCAGTTGAGGCACCCCATACACATACTTTCTCCTTATTTAAGAGGAAGAGGAAGGTATAGCATCTTCCTCTTTAAGAGCAAACGTTCTCCCTGTTATATCTCACATGAGGCTTTTAAGGTGAGGTTTTCTTATTGGACACATAGAGTTTTAGTATTGATGTATACCAGCAGGGAGTGCATGTATGTCCTCTTTTACTTGAAACGAAATCCCTCACCAAATGAGCCAAACATAGGTATAACAGTGAGTAAAAAGTATGCCCTTTCTCTTATCCTTAAAGAGAAAGAATCCAAGTGTATGAGGTGGTCGAGGGCTGTTTTTCAATGATTTCTTTTCTATTAATTCATTGATTTATCGATTTTCGAAATATTTAAAAAACATAATTGTGGATTCTCAATTTGGAATGTATTTGTTATTTTCTGGACAACAATATTTTTCAATGTTATCATAAGTTATGTTTATGCATGATATTGAAAGATGGAAAGTTTTTATAATCAGTTTGTTTGCTGAACAGTAGTTCTTAATGTCTTGTCAAGTTAAATAGGTACATGGATGTATTGTTAGTGCAAAAAATTTACATCACCAAGAAGAAAATGATAGGGACATGCCTATTGAGTTTTCTGGAAATGTTTCTGTTCACACCTACATCTTAAATTATGTGTCAGTTTGACTTCAATTATTGAAAATGTACAAACATAATAATAATGACCAGGACTTTAGTTCAGGTCAAATCTTCACTAAAAGACTACATGAGGATCCCCTACTTTGACTTTACATACACAATGCCTTCCACCACATTGCAGACCCCATTCAACCAGGTGCGCTACGCCCTGTACGGAGATACCTTGGCCAAGGAGTACTTCCTCGTCGACCCCATCAGCGGAGTCATCTACCAGAGGAAGTCCATCCAGAACGAGCCCACCAAGGCCAAGCAGTACAGGGTGAGTCTTGCTATATTATCAACGTTTTAGAATATGAGATTATTATAAAAGTTTACATTATCATGATATCAGTATTTGTCGGTATGAATATCAAATCAAGTACATGTACTTAAATGCAAAATTGTGAAAAAAAAGTGCCAAAAGCAAACGACCAGTATGTGGTTCTTTGATTTTTATTGTTGGAAACAGTAGTCTTTATTTCAAAATATGGTACAGTACATTAACTGTAGGCAGTGAGACATTGAGACATTGGGGAGCACAATACATGAGTATGAATATCGCAACGTTTCGGTTCGTTTAGGTCACATTTCATCACGAGATCCTACCATAAACCTTTACATATTCAATTCAGTTCTTAATATCTCCCTAATTCTCAACATTTATAATATATTTGTGTCGAACTTTTTCTTGGCAATTTTTATGATCAACCATTGAGGAGCCACGTTTCTCTTCTTGAATTTATAAACTCTGGATCGCGAATCTAAAGATCCTAGCTATATCACTGAAAGAAAGCAACAAAAGCTAAACGATAAAATTCTTACCCACAGCTGATCATTGGCGCCATGGACCTAGCCATCCCCACGTCCTGCATGGCTAACAGGAACGCCACCGTAGACGTCCGCGTAAGGCGTAACGAGAACGTGCCCACGTTTACGTCGGCCGGTCAGTACAAGGCCTCGGTACGGGAGGACCTGGGCACCAACAACCGGGTCACCTCCGTCACCGCCAGCGACAGGGACACCACCGTCAGTATTAACATATACATTGTGTACCCTTTTTTTTGTTAATAAATGTATTTGATTTTTTTTTTCAAAATTAACAATTGAATGATAGAAAAAGGAGCTTAACCTTCACGTTTTTGTATTACCCGAATGTCTGTTATCTTAGGTATTTGGTTGTGCAGACCCACGATTATTTTCGCAAATTACTAGGTTAAGACTCGCACATTCTAGTCATAAATTCGCACATTTTTGTACAGCATTTTCACTTTCCTATATACATTTGTGGCAAAAATTCGCACATTCTGTAACAAAATTCGCACATTTGTGCGAATTTGCGAGCATTTGCACACCTAATGTTTGCCGTGGTTTCAATCGTCGACTTGTAGATACCCTTAAAAGGGTGAAAATCCACGATGATTAGAACTCAACATCCATAGATTTGATACCCACGAATTTCTAATTATACTTTACAAGGTAACCAGTATGAAAAAAAATATAGAGCGCTTCTCTCAATCGACCAGGCGTTCCTTATTTCAACATTTCCTTTATCTTCATCTTTTAGGCACCTTTCAACCGCGTGCAGTACTCGATCATCGGGGACGACCAGGCGCCCGCCTACTTCAGTATCTCCGAGGACCAGGGCGAGATCCGCGTCAAGTCGAGCCTGCAGGCCGACACGGCCACTGACTACTTGGTGAGTGCAGGCCTCAACTGCTATTGGACAACTCAAGGGAGGGTTTCAGGCTAAGACAATTTTCTGGTTGTCAAAGGACGACCAATGTCAAAGATCTGGTCGTCCACATACATCCAAAGGTTGTCCACATTATTGGGACACGTTCAAAGTTGTCAAACAACTATCAAAATAGAACAAAATAAGATATCCTGATGGGATATTTTTAGGAATTATTTTGAAATATCTGGTCGTCAGGAGGACCACTAGAAATCAATAGGCATCTACACCCATTTTCTGGTCGTCGAGGACACATGGACACGCAGATTTTCCTAGCCTGGGTTTTCTTTCATGGATGATTTCAGAGGATGGTTTTCTATTAATCTGTCAAAGAAGGGAAAACGTATTTCTGTTTGTAAAAGAAAATGCTTGAAATTTTAGCTTGAGTCAAAGTTTTTAATCTAGGAGAGCAGGGATTGATTTGTTTCTTCCAAGCAATATGGTATGATTGTAGGTATTGCCAAATTTAGGTATTTTTGATATGAAATGTATCGTAAAAACATCCATTTCTCGAAAACCAATTCTTTGCCTCAGTACAACAGGCATGTATTTGTTCGTGTCAAGAGCATCAGTTATAACCCTTTATAATTATATACTGAAGGGAAGAACCTATCTCGTAAATCTTTCATGTCATCCTATTTCCTCACATTTTTGTAGATCAAAGTCCTGGCTAAGGACGGCGGCACCCCATCCCTGAGCGCCACGGCCACTGTTTCAGTAACCGTCCTTCGTAACCTGAACAAGCCTGAGTTCAGCCCGGCCCGCTACAACGCAGAGATCCTCGAGACCCAGGGGCTGGGTGTAAGGATCCTGACTGTGTCGGCCACGGACAAGGACAGGGTGGTAAGTTGAGGCTTGGAATTATCTAAGTTTTTGCAGCTGTAATGGTTATTTTGGATAATCATATTTCAGAATTTTTTGACTAGAGATAGTGGAAGTGAAAAGTATGTTCTTTCTGAATAATGCAGTGTGACCTCCATTATTTTCCGAATGGAATAGTATTTTTTCAATAGAGTTTCCAGGCAAGTTGCGAATCGCTGCAACTCTCAATGAACGTTTACTTTCACAATTTAAGGGAGAAACAAATATTAAGGGTTATTAAGGGTTAACATAACCTACATGTTTTCTCCTACTGATATATATAACACCAAACATGAAATACATTATCAACACCAATACTATGTTGCGCACCAAAACGTTTCATGTTCACATCTGATTAATAGAAATAAATAAATTTCGCTGGGGTTATCGTTTTTTCTTCTCATCCCCTCCAGTACCCGCACAACGAGACGCGCTTCTCCCTGCAGCCGACGACGGCGTCCTCCTTCTTCATGGTGGACCCGGTGACGGGCAACCTGTCCCTGAGACGGTCCCTGCTCGACGACACCCGCACCACCTACGAGGTGGGTTATTCTATCTGCAGGTTACCTGTGAAATAGATTATAAGTTGTCAAATGGGAAGGCAAATGTGATAAATTTGATTGTTATATGAAAATTAAACAGTCAGTGGACAAATGCAACAGGGTCAATCGAGAGAATGGCATAATTAGACTCACTGTGCCATAGAAACTTTAACTTTTCTCGGCGACAGCGGATCACTGGGCTAGTTGTTACTTTACTTTAGTACAGGGTCTAAAGGTAAGCTCTGCAGACACATTTTAAATGCGATACCAGATTCCAGCCCCAATTTTCTTATACTACTCATATAATTTGATTCACTTGTTACACTAACTCTAAAGAAAAGATATATCATAATCATTCAGGTTTTATGTATAAGAATAATAGACTTTCGTTTCTCTCGGAAGAAGGCGATATTCCGGTCAAACTAACAATGTTTTATGGCTTAATAGTACATCGCATCAATCTTCAGTTTCTATGCCAGAGTACAATGACCATTTTCATATACTACTCACGATCATTTTGTTGGTGGGACGTGGCAGTACTTCTCTCTGTGAATTGATACCACGTTATTACTCACGACTGTTGCGTCATCTAAGTGCCATAGACATGATAACATCCCTACATACCTGTCTTAAACATCCAATACCATTCCAACCCTTACAGTTCCGTGTGGACGCCATCGACCAAGGCACCCCTCCTCTCAAAGCCACGCGACCCGCTGAAATCTCCATCAAAGTCGTGCGTAACGTACAAACTCCCCGCTTCGGAAACCTTCCGGCTACCATCTCCCTGAACATGTCCACCCCGCGGGGCAGCAAGGTGTTCCAGGTGGAAGGCCGCGACACGGATAACAAGAACCCGTTCAACGACCTGTCCTTCTTCGTGGTGGGTGACGACAACGCGCCGCAGTACTTCGAGATCAACAAGGCGGGCGAGGTGGCAGTCCGCACGAGTCTGAGGTCTGCACCTGGGGATGAGACCCAGTACAAACTGAGGATACAGGTGGGTTTGAGGCTTTTGGTTCATTGGGGTTTGATTTTAGTGCAAGTTTTTTTTTTTTTTTTTTTTTGAGTCAGGGCCTTGTGTACATTCTTCGATCTTACACACTTAGAATGAAGTTGGCTGCTCGAATATTTGGCCTAGTAATTTAAAGAGCAGTCAAACACTTTGGTAAGCTTGCATTTCTCGTTAAGTCATCAAAGAGGCACTACATTTTAGTTTAGATATTAGTGCCATATATAATCCCACATTTCCATACTACTCATGTTGGTTTCTCATTCGTATGGTGCTAGTGTCAGGGATCCTACTTGTGCTAGACGTTTCTCATCTGCAACTTGGAGAGCCATTGCCACATTGTAACTTTTTCCAAAAACATGATTCAATCAGATGAACCAAAACACGCGCCCTACAATGATATAAAAAATACCATGCGCATTCCTACGCATTTTACACTCAACGCATTTTTACGCATTTCCTTAAAAACAGGTCCAGGACGGCGGCACCCCACCCCGTGAAGCCTCAGCCATCCTGACCGTCAACATGCTGAGGAACCTTCGCGCTCCTACCTTTGCCAGTAGCCAGTACCGGGCTACGGTCCTGGAGACTCAACCCATTGGTCAGTCCATCCTGAAGGTAACGGCCAGAGACTCAGACGAGAAGGCCCCCCACAACCAGGTCACCTACCAGCTGACCAACACCTACTTCACCATTGACTCTGAGACTGGGGTCATCTCCCTGAAGCGTTCCATTGTAGGGGACTCCACCAGGGAATACAGGGTGAGCACATGTTTTATTATATTTTCACGACTTTTTTTTTATTTAGGAAAATTGTATGTTTTAACGCTATGTGTTTTGTGTTGAGATAAAAATTGAAATAAATTGCATTTCGTGTTAACATGTTGATATTTGATGTGAATACAGCCGCCCCTGGATTTTCCTTTCTTCATTATTTTCCTATGAAAGAGTACATACAATTTCGTCTAGATAATCTTCGTCTCTCCAAAATCCACTAATGAAAAGAGTGAAACTCTGTCTGGAGTTTCTAGTTTCCCTGTCTAGAAAAATATCCTCCATGCCACTTCTTCATCATTTTCCCACTCACAAAAATAATTGATATTTTGAATACACATTTAATCTTAGGGAAAAACAAGAAACATATATATATTTTTAATACATGTTTATTTACCCTGTGATGAGTAGGATTTCTCCTGTCTTCCCTCATCTCCAGCCATAACTTAGTATAATTCAAGCTTCAAGATGACATATGTTATTTCTTAAAGTTTACAGTTATAAAATAAAGCATGATAGTATGATAATGGGATGAGATGTTAATGCTTTTAGGCACATAATCATATCAAACCCCCACGTTCTCTCCCCTCTCCAGCTGAACGTCTACTCCACCGACAAGGGCGTACCCCCGCTCCGGACAGGGCCCAACATCGTGGCCGTCACAGTCATCAGGAATTTGAACAGCCCGCGCTTTTCATCCCGTGACTACCGCCGCACCATCAAGCAGGACGCCTCCCCTGGCACGGCCGTCGTCTCTGTTAGGGCTACAGATAGTGACCAACGGGCGCCATTTAATGTGATCAAGTACACGATTATTGGTGATGATGCATCGGGAAGTTATTTCCGTATTGATGAGAAGAGCGGAGAGATCTCTGTTAGTAATAACTTGGAGAATGACGCCACCAGGGAGTATAAGGTAGGTTATGTGATTTTATTTTTGGTTGAAAATGATGTTTTAGCTTAAAAGAAATTAAGTAGGTTTGTTTCTTCTTTATATGATTCTTTTAAACAAATTTCGTCGATTCTTTGTGAAAACTGAATTAAATAATGGTTGTTCCCATTGAGTACTTATTTTAGTAAGATTCACACAAATATCTTAAGTACAACTTTAATTAAACAGTGTTTTCCTTCAAATCATTTAGATATTTTGTTCATCTAATTCGCCAAAAAAAGCACCTGTAATTGTTACATGTGAAAGTTCAAAAAATAATTTCACAGAATCAGTCAGAGACTATTATTTTGGTGAATCCCAACAATCCTTCTCCCTCTCAGCTTCGACCGACAACTCAATAAAAACCAATACCACATTTCCCTTAAATAAATCAAACACATATTGGTACTATTTACTGTTCTCTATATAAGTGACCTTTTTTCATTTTTGTAATGAACTGAAAAACAGAGGCAACTCTGATTTTATTTCTGAATAAAAATGTATGTACAAGAAAAGAATATATCCTACTGACTCGGCGCACCTCTCTCCCAGATCCGAGTGGTAGCATCTGATGGCGGCACCCCACCCAAACAGGACACGGTAGTGGCCCGCGTCACCGTGGTCCGTAACCTGAAGAAGCCCCGCTTTGACCCTGGGAACTACGAAGCCAAGGTGCTGGAGACGCTTCCCATCGGCCAGATCATCACCCGCGTCAGGGCCTCCGACAGCGACAAGAGGGTGAGATTTGTCCTCCTAAAATTGAAAAAAGGAATAAATTATGATGATTAAAAAAAACGTAATTAAAAAAAAAAAATCCAAGTTTGTGCCTATTGTGGTATGGCAGCCTCTTGATATTGGCTCATATATAATTATATTAAAAATTCAAGCCCCGCTAGTTGTTTGTTAATCTATATTTTTCTGATGTTAGTCAATTGAGTTAAGATCGAGTTAATTAGATAATATTATTTTATTCTTTGACTACTGAAGAACTTCAAAAGTATCCACTGTTTTGGTATAGATTTTTTTGAAGTGATGTGTGACGTGAAATACATTTTTTTTCATATTCACATTTTTTTTATATACACGTAAATCTTTTGTCCCAACAGGCTCCTGACAATGAGATAGAATACGAAGTGACCGGTGACTCGAAAGCACGAGACTACTTCTTAGTGAACCCCAAATCGGGAGAGGTTTCCTTGAAGAAGTCGCTCCTTGCTGACACTGCAGAAAAGTACACTGTGAGTACAACATTTTGTAACGCTTGTTAAAAAAGAGAAAACCTTTTAAATGACACTGGTGTGCATTGTTTAACCCTGGTATCATAAGCATCCATTCTATGCCCAAAATATTCAGGACCTTACGCGTTATCAAACAAAATAGACATGACGTGATTTTGCAATTTTCGCTTAATTTACGTTGAGTGTGAGTAATCTGCATAGTATTATACGACGTAAAGTAATAAGGCTAGAAATTAATGAATAATTAATGTTATTTGTCCAATTTGAGTCAAGCGATAGATACATTTCAATAATTCGATCGAATTGTATTTATCATAGCATAGAACTGTCAACAACATTTCTATAATTTGTTAAAACCTGTGCTAGTTCTACATAATTACAATATTGCAATTTTCCTCTACCTCAATGGAAGAACACGTTCATGTGAAAGTGGTTAATTAATGAAAAAAATCATATCCCAAAATATCCAATAGAAAATTTCACCTACATTAAGATCAGAAACTGACTGCACATAGTTACCAGTATCCTTTGCCCATAGCTTTCATTTTTTCCATTTTAGTAATCTGGGGTATATGTGTGTAAGTATTCAATTTCAACAACCAAATTAATTTACACCACCAAAAGTAACAACTTACCCTATTGCAGGTCATCATTGGTGCCACCGACCTTGGAAGCCCCGCGCAGAAGTCGGAGAACACTGCTACCGTAGTGGTGACCGTGGACCGTAACAAGAAGGCCCCCGTGTTCGTAGACCCCAGCAAATACAGCAAAACTATCTCTGAGACGGTCAGGGGTGGCAGTGAGGTTCTCAGAGTCAGTGTCAAGGACGACGACACTGTGGTCAGTATTACTTTTTTCTTCTTAGTTTTCAGTGATGATGTCAGAAAAAAATGTTCGCGCGATAATGGCGCACTTCTTATAGAATTAAATGAGACCTATTTTCACCAAAATATGCCATTCTTGTATATCCTAATGTCTTTTGAAATCCCAAATGTAGGGATCATTGTCTGCACTCTTGATGTGACATTTTATGTTTTAATGCGGCCTCAGCATTTTCATTGGGCCTTTGATAAGAGGGAGTATGTTAGATTATGAGGGAAGATGTTGCAAAAAGGTTGACATATTTTTAGATATTTTGTTTTGTTATTTAATTGACGCGTTCCCTCTGCATTGACATCTTTTGTTATGATTCTTCCTCAAAGAGCAATGATTATTTCAGACTTACGGCGAGTTAAATGGAACTAATGTAAAGAGAAAAATCTCAAATTCTCAAATTCTTCAATAAAATAGATACTTGATGGGCCCATGAATGTATCATTATGCACATACTGGGATTCGATAGGGTTGGAATTCTCCCTGTGTCCACATGTACTCTGTTAAAACTGAATAAGACAAACTGCATGCAGTCATTTCATGTATCACCCGCGAATATACAAAACATGAGACAGATTGAAATAATAACAATGATAATGATAAAAACGCAGCAGTAATCAGAAAATAAGTGCAAAACTTTTTAAACTAACCACGTCCGTTTCTCACTTACAGAAACCCTTCAATGAAGTCAAACTACGTGTGATTGGTGATGACGCCGCTCCCACCTTCTTTGAGATCACCCAAACCGGATCAGTCAAGGTTAAGACAGGGTCAAACCTGGCCACGGACAAGGAGACTGACTACACGGTAAGAAAAACAATTTTTTGTCCTACTTTTCCAACACTTAAAACTCTCCATCCACTTTGGTTTGGACTTTTTCTTTCATCCACTTGTAACATATGCAGGACCATTCATTGTTATGTTACCGTGTATTGCCCATGTCATGGAAAGTTTACTTACCAGGGAAATTTTACTGTTACATGCCTTCGTGTTCCATCTCTATCTTTGTAACAGGAATTTTAGATATTATAATTGTCTCGATGCCAGTTCCATTTAGTTGCAGATAATGCATGACAAAATAAAAGTAGAATTCTAGTAACGATAGACTGATGCATGAAACTTCGGAGCTTGTGAAATTTTCCCCTGGTAAGAAAAATCGATTATGTCAGTGGATTAATACCACGAAACAAATAATTTTTTCTTTTTTTTTTTTTCTTTACAAAATATATATCAAATATGAAATAATAACCCCTGGCTCTCCCCAAAGTTGCGTGTTGAGGCCACAGACGGCGGCTCCCCAGCTAAGAGCAGCACGGCTATGGTACGGATCGTGGTCACCCGTAACCTGCGCGCGCCCGAGTTCACCACCGACAACCTGAGGGTGTCCATCACTGACAACTCGGCCCCGGGAACCAAGGTGGCCCAGGTCCAGGCCAGCGACAGGGACAGAGGGGTAAGGTTTATGTTGTGGTGGGTTGTTGTTGATTGTTGCAACATGTGTTGTTGTTGATTGTTGCAACAATGGTGATTTACCATCTGCACTATATTTTATGGAAAATAAAAAATAATAACTTTTGAAAAATGAAAAATGATTCTATATTCATTTGAAATAAACCTGGCCTAAAATTGAGATTCAAGACTTTATATCAAATTGTAAGATGTATGTAGCCTACTCGTGCAGGAGTCATACATATGTATCATGTAGGAATTCCAAAGTTTTGTGCAATACGACTCAGATTGTTTGAGAAAACCCTTGTGATTTAAAAGAAAAAAAAAACTAATCATCACGAAATACTCTCACCATGTATAATTAAGTGAACAATTGGTTTAGTATCAGGAATAAAGATAAGTTGGTTTATGTTTTTATTTTATTTCCTCCAGGCACCAAACAACGTGATTACGTACGTTATCACCGGAGACGGAGATTCTCCGAAGTACTTCTACATCAACCCGTCCACTGGAGAGATCAGTCTGCTGCAGAGTGTCCTCCAGACCCAGCAGTCAGTCTACAGGGTACGTGATATCTCAGCCAAAGTCTAAGTCAGTCATACTATAAAATTAGATAATCTTAGAATCCTATTTAAGGCGCGACACAGCAAGGGTACATAAATAACTATGCAAATGTTTAAAATAGAATTGTTTAATTTCAGTACCGGTAGGTGTTTTTCAAATGACACATACATAAGATATTGATAAAGGACGAGGCTATACGTGCTCTTCACAGCACAAAAAAAAACAACAAATTCTAAAGATAGTTTTAGAAGTTCAAACTTCGACTAAAATTGTACTTCTATTTTTTTTTTAAATAACAACAATTCAACACAAAATGATACAAATAACACTTATCACTCAATACATAAAAACTCATCCGATGTCCTCTCCCCCTACATAGATCAAGGTGGTGGCCCGTGACGGCGGTGTGCCCCAGCAGGAGGACGAGACGTCGGTGGAGGTGACCGTTATCCGGGACCGCGGCACGCTGCGCTTCTCCACCTCCCAGTACCGGGCCACCGTCTCCGAGAATAAGGCCGTCGGCTCAGACGTCGTCAAGATCACCGCCTCACCAGGGGTAAGAAAAACTATGGTGTTTTTAGTATGTGGTTAGTTTCAAGGGATAATTATTGTCATCTTTCATGAGTTACATCTTTCTTACCTTTTCCCTTGTTCCCCGTTATCTTTTGGTTAGAAATGGTTAAGAATATAAATTTAAAAACAAACAAACCACCCTATCGATCATTTTATTAGGCCAAAGCTAAATTCACAAATCGTATGGGCTGCGATTTCTGTTATCTGTACACTATAATACTGTTTGTGTGAGAAAAATAGCATCTTTGTCATGGGGGCCATCTCGCAAATATCCAAGTATTGCAATATATGTTATAATGAGAAGCATGGTTTCAGTGAAACAAACACCAATTAAATTCAAAAGAACAAAATCCTTTTTGCTCAGCACACTTAATCCTATTCTATACGTCTTGATAATGAATATTTTACTCCTACTTTTCATCATACATAACCAAAAATCCTCTCCTTTTTTCTCATAGGACAATGTCAAGTACACGATCACAGGCCTGAGCACTGCCCCAGACTACTTCAAGGTAGAGGAGGGCACAGGACGTATCAGTATCCAGCGCTCCCTCAAAGAGGATACATCCAAGCTGGTCATGTACCAGCTGCAGGTTGAGGCCCGCCGACAGTTTGAGGTGCGCGAACAAGTAGCGTACGCCACGGTCAACATCACTGTGACCAGGAACGAGTTCGCGCCCCGGTTCGCCCGCAGCGAGTACCGAAAGGACCCGCTTTCGGAGAAGACCGAAGTCGGAGCAAGTATCATCCAGGTCCAGGCTACTGATCAGGATAAGGTAAGTTGAATTTCTATTCCATGTCTATTTTGAATGTTTTTCTTTTTTTCTTGTTTCTTTTTAGGAATTATCTCATTACTCGGAATTTAGGATGAGAATGTCGTCTTTATCCTATCATAGTTTTATTTACTTGCATTACTTCAAAACTTAGTTTTTTTGTTAATGTAGTCATACTGAAATTATTGGAGAGGTATTGCTTTGTTTGAAATACTATCATAGTCAAGGCCTTTATATTGAATATGCCAGAATCTTGATGGAAATTTTGACTGCCCATAACATGCCAACTGTCCTAATACCTAATTCTGCAATTATCAGACAACACTTTCCAATATATCAGGAATAATGTCGGCTTTGCTATAATTCCCTACATTTCAATAAAGTGTGTTTGCATGATATAGATGAACAGTACCCATAATATGACAAAAAAAAGACTAACGAATTTATACATTGCAATGGTAGGATGTCCTGGAGTACACGCTGATTCCCAAGTCGCCAGAGACAGAATTCTTCTACATCCACCCAGAAACAGGCGTGATCACCTTGGCCAAGGTCCTAAGCGTGGAGGATCGAGTCTTCTACAGGGTGAGTGGTGAAATTAGTACTCATCAAAATTTATATGACAGCGGAAGACTATGTCTCATTGTCTGTAACATATGAACTGCAGTGATAAAAAGATACCGAACCTCTATGTTTTAGGAATATCCCCGGAAGAGTGTTTGCAAACAATTTAAAAACGTTTATGGAAAAGCCAGAAATCTTTATTTGAATTTAATCGTATTTGATATTTGTTATGATTCTATACTTATAATATGTTGAATAAGTGGCTAGGTGGTGTAAAAAAAGACGTATAATGTAACGATAAAAGAAACCATTTGTGTAAGGACATGCACGTATACATGGCTGTGAGTCAATAATGTTTTATATGATGAACGATCCCCGTTTTGATTCATAATACATTGGGTCTTTACCTCTAGATCTTCCAACCAAATGTGAAAATACATGTTTAATTACAAAAATATTAGTAATCACACATACACCAAAAATTCATTCCTCAGTTCAAAATATTAGTACTCACTCATAAACCAAAAATTAATATTTCATTCACCAGTTCAAAATATTAGTATTCACTCATAAACCAAAACTTAATATTTAATTCATCAGTTGTAAATATCAGTTATTACTCATAAACCAAAAATTAATATTTCATTCATCAGTTTAAAATATAAGTACTCACTCATAAACCAAACTTTGATATTTTATTCCTCAGTTCAACGTCAAAGCTAGTGACAAAGGTACACCAGAGAAGACGGCGACGACCCTGATCTACATCAAAGTAGAGCGTGACTTGAAGCCGCCACGTTTTGAATCCCTGCCCTACAAGATGGTCATCCCCGAGACGACGGCCGTCGAAAGCAGCATCCTCACCCTGAGAGGCCGCGACGACGACAAAATGGTGCGTTTGTGATGTTTGAACCTTTCTTTAATTGCTATGAGGAAAGAGTTTTATGTTTTGTTGTTGTTTCCTTACATTACCATATTAAATGGCGTAGCGAGGGAGGTTCGTGGGTGTCTGGAACCCCCTTAAATTTCCTAAAATACTATGAGATATCTTGCTAAAAATGTAAGTCAGAACCCCCTTAGATTTACATGGAACGCCCTTTGACTTTAGGGCTGGCAATGCCCCTGAAATTAAATGACTCGTTTATTCCATCCAGAATATTTCATCCCATGTTTGTTTTTATAGGTAGGGAACAAATTATTTCGGAAAAAAATTCCATTGCCTGTTCTTGTCAAAGAATTTTTGCTTTCAATGCTAGCTGCGCTATTTGAAAAATAAGTTCTGATTTACAAAATCAAATCTTGTTTATCGATCTATTCAATGAAATAATACGTGTCTCTAATTTGAAGAAATTCGCCCTTAAGCGTAGCTTTATTGAATATAATTGTTTCTAAATATTTAACATCCATTTATTTTCCAATGTGAAGTTCGCAATATCATGAATAATTATTTGGTATTTTTGACAGGGTCAACTGGTGTATGAGATAACGGGAGTTGTCCCTGGTCCCTACTTCTTCGGTGTGCGCCGGACGACTGGCGTGGTTTACGTGAAGAGCAGTCTAGCCAACGACAGGCTCTTCAACTACACAGTAAGTTAGCCTCTGCCTATAACTTTGGTGGTTCTGTCAGCGTTTTTTGTTTGAGATCCATAAAGAAGAAAAGTAAGGTAAAGAGTTTTATAAATTTCATTTTTTTCTGGTATTTTATGCTAACTGCAAATAAATCCTATAGGTTTTGAACTTTAAAAAATCATATTTTTCATTCGTCAACTTGCAAAACTGGGATTTTTTTATTGAAAGATGAACTGATGAGACGAACAGAAAAAATGACAAAATATTATTTGTTAACCTTTATTGTTGTAAAAAGAAAATTAGATTTATCCCAGATGAATAAGTTCTATCCATGGAATAAAAGCTAAAAATATTAATTATTGTAACCCCTTCCTTTCTTTCCCTATTAGCTCACTGCTCTTGTGTATGATGATGCCAACCCCGACTCGCGTGCTGAGACGAACGTGTCCATCAGTGTGACCCGTAACGCCAACCGGCCCCGCTTCGAGCCGTACGACTACCGCCAGACCGTGCTCGAGATCATCCCCATTGGAACCAGCATCACCCAAGTTAAGGCCTCTGACAAGGACAAGGTGGGAATTTTCTCTGAATGATAGACTTATGATAAAATAAATAATTACAAAGTTTTTGATATGATATGAAACTCTCGGGGTATTTTTTCAAATCTGCGTTTCCAATGATTATATCACAAAAATATCATCTGAGAATGTTATTCTGTTAGTTTTGGTAATGTATAGATTATCATAAAATGAAATTCAATCAATATTCAAAAGATATTTTTCACTTTTTGATGACTGTCTACAAAACATAGAAATAAAACTCAAGATAATCCCCTCCCCCTTCCCAAATATTTATCTTTCACTCGCAATCTATACAAACAACAACGTATTCATATAAGAATCCAAAACCAAAACATTAGAAAATACCATACAAAATAACAGTTTTAACAAAATCATTTCATTTTTAACCTACAGGACTCGGTGTATTACGAGATGTTGGATACTAGCGGCGAGGAAACCACAGCCTCTGAGTTCTTCTACATTAATCGTGATAATGGAATTATTACCTTAGCTAAGCCTCTGAGTCAGACTGATAGAACGGATATCAGAGTAAGTACTTAACCAAACCTCCACCCCGCTGGTCTACGCTTTGCTTCCCTATGCCGGTCAACCCCATCCGAACTGCTTCTTAAGTTAAGGTTATACGGAGGTGAAGAGATGGTATTATGTTTTTCAGTTCTTAATGGTTAGCTTATACCCGTGCACTGAGTGTATTATGTTAAAATCGAATTATTTTAGAATTAAAAAAAAGAAAAAAGTTTTAGCTCATAATGATTATAATTTCTAGAATTAAAGAACATGTTTCTAAGATTTAAATCTATCGTTTTCGTGTAGTCCGGAATAATACAATTTAATATGAATGATCTAGTGAATGAAATAATACCCTGGTAAAGCGGGCCCTAGGTAGGGTTATAAAAAGGTGGATTACTTTTATACATGTGCCAAAAAAAGGGTTCGAAATAGGGTAAATCCCTTCTATACAAGTGCCAAAAAAGGGTCTAAAAAGGGTGGATTTGTTCTATACAAGTGCCAAAAAGGATGGGTTGATAATAAGAATATTCTGAAAATTGTAAAAGACTATCTTCTATGCATAAACCATTCACCTTATGAAAAAATGGGGGATCGTAAATTTCTTATCAGTTAAGAGGGATATTCCAAACGCATCACTTGGCCCTACCTACGGCCCTAGAATAAAATAACCCATGCCATCCCCCTGGTTTTTCCCACGTCTAGCATATTTTTAAATTTAAATATGTGTCGGGTAACAAGCACGGAGAAAGATAAGAATTTTGCACAACATTTTATGTTCGGTCTAGATGGTTCTCAAGACATCCGCTTGTATATTCTCGCACACGGGCTGACATCACAAAACAAAACCAGCGACACAGCATAAATGCACCGCTTGCGGGAACTGATAAGGGCGTAAAACGATTGGTTTCCCCCCTTCATCGGTGCCTGCAAGTACTGTGTGTTGAGTTTACGTCGCTGGTTTTAAGCCCTCTTTCCACCAGTCGATTTTACTACCGATTTCAGAAATTTCAGGATATTAGTTAATCATGAACATGTTATATACCATTTGAAAAAGTTTTTAATTCTCCTTCAAATGATATGTAAGATATATAATCCTTTACCAGTTAAAAGTAATAAATTGCCAACAAATCGGTAGTAAAATCAGCTGGTGGAAACAGGGCTTAAGCCTAGAAACTTTTGCCGGTCTGCGAGAATCGAGCTTAACCCGGAGGTGTCCGATACAGGATGGCACCGGCGAACATCCCCATGGTCTCCCCGCTGGGAGGGTTGTGACTGCCTGCTTGTGTAGAACTCTGACTACTGACTACTCCCCCAACCGACTGACTACAGTTAACACCTTGACTTCACTACTAACCACCACCAACATAGTCTGTAGTTGTATTAGTCGTAGACGTACAGAAATGTATGATAATGCTCGCTCAGTTAATTAACAAAATGAAACTTAAAACTGATAATATTTAAAAGGAATCTAATATAAATCATAATTTTATAATCATAAGTGTTGTTGATTTTGATTAAAAACTTGTTGTGTTTTTATTACTAGCATATCTAATTAAGCTTTGATTAAAAGAATAATGTTGTTAATTATTAACTAGGTAAACCGTCGATATATCCTCTTCATCTCAGCGGTCAGGTTTCATCCGGCGGTCTGACTGGAAATCCTGGAAGACCTCGAGAATGAAAATGGTCATGGAAAAGTCACGTAATTTGAAAAAGTGACAGAATTACATGTCATTTTGTAAAAAAGAAAATATTGAATTTTGCTCATATCTCACTATGAATGATTATAAATATCTTCGATTTTCCGAAAAAGAAATTAAGAATTAATTTGTGAATTCAGAAATATCGCTTTTTCTAACAATTTCTCCATTATATTGTAATTGAAAATTGTGCCTTAGGATAAACATATTATGATAATATTCTTCTGGAATTAGACGATTAAATTCACTGAGTCTGAATTTAATGGACTAATTCCAGGAAAATATCATAATGGTCTCACTACGTCAAAATGAATTCCAAATACTGATCATATCATATCAACCAGTGACATTACACACCGACTATCCAGTATATGGACATAGTCCTACCACTTTTGACCAACATCCATTTTTCATCAACCACTGATTCTATCTTATTTTGAACATGGGCTAAACTTGAAAAATTAATCAATATAACTAAAATATTGGGATGGACCTGGTAATAAAATTATTTTACATAATATTAAATAAATAGCATTCAGTTAATTTATTATTAGGGAATTATCACTGGAATTAATTTTATATAATCTACAAATTCGCACCAGACGTCATGCTTTAATGGTGAAACCACTAAATACCAACATTCAATCAAACACTGTAGGCTAGCTCCATCTATTTGGATCACCAAAGTTATTACACACAGATTGCTATCCTTGGTGCTCAGATATTTGGTTGGGAAGGTGTAAAACATTGATGATAAACATCTGATAATAGAATCGATAATCATTGGAAATGAACGATATATTCAAAAAAATTCGATGGGAGAAGAGTCAACCATGAAAGTATATAATCCAATTCTTAAGATATTCTATAAGCGGCTAAAACGCTAAAGTCTAAGATACCCAACTTTTGGACTTCCGTCTATTTGGGTCTTAAACCATAAAATATCAAACATAAATTAGAACAGCTAATTACTGTAGTATAATTCCCGCTACTGACTGCTTGTACATAGTGTTACATAGTTAGTGTTACCTAGTTAGTATTTCATAGTTAGAATAGTGTAGATTAATGAGATCATGTTTTGCTCGTTGTATTGCTCCCAACTTAGGAAATTGAAATTGAGAATGCCTTGTTAAATCTAGACGTATCTTCTGAATAGAAAACGCTGTTTGCATGATGGAATGTTACTTAATACTGCAACTAGACAGTGTAGCTGTCATACTAGTGTGTGATTAACTTAAAGTGACCGACAATGTCGCCTTCAAAGTAACAAAATATGCACGCATGCGTACTTGTATTGAGCACACTTTTAATTAAATAATTAATTACAAAGTGCAACCTAGATGTCAAGACTACAGTTGACTTATATTTTTCAAGATGTACACAGGGTGCTTACCGATTTCTTTAAAAAAAGTCTTTAAAAGTCTTGTACTGATTTCTAAGATGTGAATAGATCAAAAAGTGTTTAATTTGATAATTTTTGACTATTGAGGTCTTAATCAATTTATTTCAGGAAAACTTTGACAACATTTTTCTTAATTTCAGCTGTGCATATTTGAAAAATGTTCTGCTAGATGACTCACTTTGGGTGTGTTTCACACTGGTCTGAATTCTTAAGATCTGATTTTTCAAATAAGATGTTTTGATTTTGTGATGTTTCTGACTTACAATCCTATGTTTCTGGTGTTAGTTAATAGTAATTGTAGTAGAGAGTAATGACTGTATAAGTCATATTATCCTAAAGTTTAAGGTATGAGTAACGCATTAAATTTTGTGATAAAACTGATGTGAAACTCACCCAAAGTCAGCAATTATATGAGCCATTTCTTAAATTGATCCTAAAAATGTCTTTGAAAAAAATAAAATTGTTAAGCACAAAAAAAGGAAAGCACCTTGTAGTACCAATCAGCCATAACAGAACAATTTGCATGAACCTAGTACGTACTCGACTATAATAATAAGACCTTGACTATTGACTCTGACTCTCTAGACCCTTCCTGGCTCTGCCACCCACAGCACGCAGCCACAACATGTTCCTCAGTGCACCCTGTTGACACTAATCCGTATAACTTCTCGCCCGTCTCTCCCATTAGAACTCAACCACCTCAACCATTTCCTCCTACCAGCTGTCGGTAGTGGCCTGGGACACAGGCTACCCGGCACAAAACAGCTCCAACACGGCGCGGGTCCAGATTCTGGTCACGAGGAACATCCGCGAACCCCGCTTCGCTAAGACGGAGTACGAGGTGGCCGTACCTGAGACCACTCAGGTGCGGGGGTCAGTGGCCGAGGTGAAGGCCACTGACTCGGATACTGCGGTGAGCATATATCATATAATGGTGTTTATATATCACATATCGTTTTATTTATTTCATGTATCATATATCAACAAAAAAAAATTATATCAATTTTTTTTATATATAATTTTTTTTAAGCGGTAGCATCGATCTTGCAAGCACATGTAGCCACGTCCAATGTAAATTCTTTTAATATATATATATATATATAAAGACATATATATGAGACATGTCTTTAGATATTTTATGTATATGTATGGATATAGTTAACCTAATTATATATTTGATTAGACGTAAGATATTTTTTGTATTATCATATATCTGTGGTATAAACCGACCGATCCATGAATATTGAAATATGATATAAATTTAAAGTAGTTGCTTGTTCATAGATGCTATTGAAATGTGTTTTTCTTGAGTATCAATTTGCTTTCCAAATATGTTGTTAACTATCATTTACTGTTGACCATGACTTCCTTTTCTAGAATCAATGTACGGCACGCAACCATACTTTACTCTTCATTCTTCAACTGCATATAATGATTAATATCTACCAATAACTCTAGCGAGTTATAGATGCAGACATTTATCATTCTTTTAAAACACAGATACGTTAAACCGATATAAATGAATATAATAACTGAAAGAACTATATTCAATAGGGCTACTTATACCATATCATAAATAAAGCACTGTTTCCCCACTGTGACAGGCCCCCTTCAACGAGATCAAGTACTCGCTGATCGGAGACGACGACGGACCGAGGTACTTCCAGATCGACGAGAAGTCGGGACGTATCTCCGTGAAACAGGACCTCAAGGCCGAAAACGTCGACTTCTACAACGTAGGCACCATTTAGATTATATAACAATAATATTATAATCATTCCAAAAGAAATGAAAAAGTTTCATGGTATTTTCTTTTATAACATATTTCCTGGTAATTCTTTCTATAGATAAACCACCAACATACATTTATCAAGCCATACATTTGCATTGACGGTTTGTCTTACATGGGAAACATTGTCAAGCTGAACTTTGAAATGGATGAATTATAATTTTTCAAGATATTAGGAGGTTATACAACAAGTTACACTACAGTTCAAATCATTGAAATAAGAATGAAGTCAATATTTTGTTTTCCCTATTGGAAATTGTTACTGAAAACCAGGAGAAACCCTGATGTACTGTACATTATAAAATTTCAAGAAAAAGAAGGGAAAAAAGAGAAAATATGGGGAAAGAAGTCCAGACATGTTTGATATCTTTGACCAGAAAGCTACAATTTTCGTGACATCTAATCATTAGCTAGAACAATAGGAAATCCTTCACACGTCCAAAACTTACCACTCTATCATCCCCTTAGCTTCGTGTGGTGGCGTCGGACGGCGGAGTGCCTGCCCTCAGCGCCACGGCCAACGTCAAGGTGGAGGTTCTGCGCAACTTCCAGGAGCCGCGCTTCGACCCCAGCTCTTACAACGTGGAGATCTTAGAGACCCAGGGTCTGGGAGTCTCCATCCTCCAGGTCCGGGCCCGGGACAGCGACAGGAAGGTGAGTTTAGGGGTGGATAATGCATACGGTTAGACTGGGGAAATGCTTGGGTAGACTGGGATAATACATGGTCAGACTGGGATAATGCACTATCAGACTGGGATAATGAAGCGTTAGTCATAATTATTTATGATTGAGGAACAAGCTAGGGGACTGGTAATGTCCTCGCTTAAGTTCTTCATAGGGATGTTTTCTTAAATGCAAATATTCCTGATACAGTTTGGATACATACACATAAAAGAAAAGTTATCATCTATTCTATACAATGTTTAACGATGAGAGGCTGAAAGGTCTCCGGTCTCTTTGATCCTTTGATTTCAAAATGCAACGAAAAGATTTTATACATGTATTATGTGTAAAGAAAAAAGTATTTAGTAGGCATCGCTAGTGAACATGCAAAGCATTAATAAAGGGGTATGCCATAATGCATTTGTGAACTATGATATTTAATATGCAACGAAAGTCCTCATGTGGATGAAACTTCAACTCCATAACAAAACGAATATTAACCACTATTTCCTCTGCAAGATTTAAGTGTGAACATCGCCTCGCATAATCAAAAAAACAACAAAAAACTTAACTTTTAAACTTTGTGATTCATTCTGATTTAACCTTGGATCCTTGTTGCCTCTGCAGCGCCCCTACAACATCCTCCGCTACGCCTTCCCGGCCAATGTGGAGTCTCGGATCAAGGAGTACTTCACGGTAGATGCTGAAACTGGTATCATCTACCTCAAGAAGTCTCTCATGCTCGACACAAGTAATGCCAAACAATATGGGGTAAGTCAACCTAGCCTAAAATCCGTGTTTAGAAGGGTAAAGATTTAATACTGCTTTACGTTGTGATGATTCAGACACAGTTTGCAAATTTGGTTGTCACATTTAGGAAAGTGAGTTATGACAGAAAAGGTCCGTCTTTTTGTGCTATTGTAATACCAGCTTTCGACAAAAATATTGTGTTAGACATAAACAACCGCTACAAATTTCTCTTCAGCTAGGCTCACAGCATGAGATTTCCATATGATTTGGATTGATCATATTAAATGTAACTCCTTATCTAAGAACCAACGCATTGACCACAACCTGGTTACCATTCTAAATTGAGCCTAAAATATGATTTTGCCAATTTGTAAATATTCAAAAACTGAACCAAAACAATAATCAAAATATTGGCAACTGACATATATTCAAAGTTAACCCCAAAATAAATCATCTGGAAAAAAAGAAAAAAAACTTTAAAAATAATTTAACAAAAAACATCTGGGTTGCCCCCAGCCCTTCAAAATAAATCATCTGAAAGAATAAAATTCTATTTCTTAAAATAAATTTGATGGAGGACGTGGCAACATGTGCACTCAACAGCAACCGATTTTTTTAAATAACTGGGGATGTCACAGCTTTTGGAATAAACCAGTAGTACCCATGGTGACAACATGGCAACAGAACATGGAAAAAAGTTTTAAATAATGAAATAACAATTTAATAAATAAATAAATAAAAATAATATGAATATATAAATAATAATGAATATAAATAATAATAAATAATAATTTCTTTGTTCACCCTCAGCCCTTCACGGTGACAGCCACTGACCAGGGTAAGAACCCGAAGACGAGCTCCCAGCCGGCCCGGGTCACCATCAAAGTGGGGCGGAACGAGAACCCGCCCGTCTTCTCCGGGGAACCCTACAAGAAGGAGATCAAGAGGGACATGGAGGCTAATAAGTTCCTGCTCAGTGTGACCGCGCGCGATGCCGATACTGCCGTGAGTGGTTACCTTTTATTTCTGGATTTACTTGTTTGTTGTGTTTCAAATGTGTAAGGTATTTTAGAAGAACCATGTAAAAGTAAAAGGGGAAAAATGGAACAAAATTGTTAGAATAAAGAATAAAATGAATTTATTGAAGGTCATTCAATGTGATGGAATTATAGATGCGCCGAGTTAATTTTACTGTAATTTATTGAAAATGAAATATCGTTAGCAAATGATCTTAATGTTTAGAGAAATAGTCTTTCCATTTCTCCCCATCTCTTCCAAAAGTCCAAACTTGGTAACGTTGTTATCATGTCAGTGATACTCATTCAAAATATATCATGGCCTCAGGAAAAAACCCCAGCGATAATCAAGTGAGAGGTACTGTTCATACAGTGATGTAACTTTCACATGAGCAAGTAGGGAGTATTTTGCTGTGAGCGCATTGTACCGTAGCTATAAAATCTGTAATAAATCTAATAATTTGGGACATTTTTTCAAAAGTAAAAATCTGGTTGAATTTTCAGGCTCCCTTCCGCCGGGTGCTGTACTCGCTGACGGGCGACGACTCGGCCCCAGTGTACTTTAAGATCAACCCGTCTAACGGGGCCCTGTCCACACGGGCCTCCATCAACTCCGACGACAAGACGCAGTACAGGGTGAGTAGGAAAAACTTGACTCTAAAGGCTGTATGACACTATCCCATTTTACCTGCAATTTGGTAAATTGCTAGTTGAAAACGGGCCGAATGTAGATATTTTATGTATCGTTAGAAAGGATTTTGATTTCTCTTTCAAATGCCATTTAGCATGGTTGGCCTGGGGCTGTTTCTAACGCAAAATTAGAAAATAGAAAATTTTCGGTACTCAAAATCGCCTAGTGGATTCCAGGCTTTGACCGTGGTTTTTAGGGTTTATTGTACACTGTCACATAAGATAATTTTATGCTGTTTGACTTTTCTTGACTTTTGATGATAATTGTTTCTTTTTGTTTCTGCCTATTCTTCGAAAACTTAAGATTAGTACAGTCTCACATCATATAATCTCCTGTTCCCTTGATAATATTTTCAAACCAGTTCTCTCGATTTTCACCACTGCTTTGACTTGTCTCGACCTATTCTTCAAAAACTGATTATCAGGAATTACAATTCTAATGAACCAGTCAAAAAATTGTCTTTTTTTCCAAAGTGATAAATGGTATTAAAAAAAATCAAAATTTCAAATTTTAAATGTGTTATTTCCTTACCCCCAGGTGCGCGTGCTGGCCACAGACGGCGGTACTCCCCCTAAGACCGACACCACAGTGGTCACCATAGACGTACAGCGTAACCTCAAGGCGCCCGTCTTCGCCCCGTCCAACTACCCGACCAAACTACTGGAGACCCAGCCTGTTGGCGTGCCCTTCGTCCAGGTTAAGGCAAAGGACGAGGATCAGAAGGTCAGTAGGGGTCTGACCGTCACTGAGTGTTTAAAGCCCTGGCTCCACTGCCCGACAGTCGAGTTGAGTTGAGTTGAACTCAGTCCTACAGTGGAGTTTGGTTTACGACTAGAATCATAGCCTTTTGCTACAACTGATCCGTTGTGTCTTACAAGTTGAGCTGCTGAAGATGTATGACTCGATAGTCGGATCTTAGGGGTGTGTGGAGTAGCTTTGTATATATATGTTACTATAGGTTATAGGAAAGACAATCCAGTCCTTGCCTGTGGCATGGTGGATTTTTTTCTAAGACCAGGCATTCTTGGTTCTGACGCCTTTTAGAGCTACGACGATCTTTCCCCCGGTTTTTGAAGAACACATATTGTAACGTATTACCATCTTAGGTGTCAGTTTTGGAATGGGTCATCTAGTTTAAATAATTTAAATAGTTCATTAAGTTTAGACATTTCAGTTGGATTATTCTTTCAGTATCATGCTGCATGGTATTTTTTCCCAGCTACTGGTTTTCTCGATCCATTTTACAGTAGCCTTGGCTGTTTTAGCTTTGCATGGTAATTAGATTAATAAATTTATTTACTGATCCACATTGCAGCCACCCTACAACACGTTCAAGTTGGAGATCGCTGGTAATGCAGAGGCCAAGGAATACTTCCTGGTCGACGAGGACACGGGAGAGATCTCAGTGAAGAAGAGTTTACAGCTCGACCCCAGGAAGAGGTCGACTTACAGCGTGAGTAGTTTGATTTGTCGGTAAAATCTTTGAATTTAAATCAAGCTGTGTATGATGCAATAATAGAATTTACAGCTGGACCCTAGGAAGAGGTCCACTTATAGTGTGAGTAATTTGATTTGTCGGTAAAATCTTCGAATTTAAATCAAACAGTGTATGATGTAATAATAGAGTTTACAGCCCGACTCAAGGAAGAGGCCAATTTACAGCGTGAGTAGTTGGGTTTGAGGGTAAAACCTCTATTTAAATCTTACTCTGTATTCAACATTATGGTAGAGTTTGCGGTTCGACCCAAGGGCCAGTTGTTTGGCACATTTTTTCCAAATGAAATATATGCAAAGTTCAAAATAAACTTTTTGGACAACGGCCACCAGTGCTGATATTCTTGAAAAACTGTCATCCCTGAAAGAGAATTTTCAGTCCGGAATTAGTAAGATGAAAAATCTAATAACAAGGAAGACAGACAATAAATTCTCAAGGAGGCGAGGTGATTAGTACATTTGTATGTGGTAGCCTGCAAAACAAAATATGCAAAAATATATCATTTCCCCCTACAATCCGTCAGTCCTCCGGGATGAATTAATATCAGTTATTTTCGCCCCGAATCTGGCCTGATCAGAAACTGGGAGCGGATGGAAGAACAGCTATGCTGAAAATGACCCCCCCCCAAAAAAAAAAAAATAAATAAATAAATAAAAAAAATAAATAGAAAAATAAATAAATAAATAAATACAAAAAAAATATGCAAACTCGAAATGCAAACTAGAACAGGTGAAACACACACAATATGTTTAATTAAGCTATCTCTGTTAACAGATCGACGTGCGGGCTACGGACGGCGGCACCCCACCCAAGGCTTCATCTCAGATGGCGCGGGTTAGCGTTCAAGTTACCAGGAACGCCAACCCGCCCGTGTTCCAGGGCACCCAGCCCTACACCGTCAAGATGCCCGAGACGGAGGAGGTCAACAAGAAGATCTTCTCCGTGCGCGCCACCGACAGGGATCCCGAGGTAGGTGGAATAGAACTTTGTGAGATTTGGGTTATCAATTTAGACAGGGTCGGATCTAATGTTTGGCCCACAGGCGTGTTCCATACCCCTTTTCCAGAAAATTCAAGAATTTTCAATCTAGAATTCTTGCATCAATTCTTTTCATACTAAACCACGCCATACCCTTTTCAAATTTCTAAATCCGATCCTACCTTTTGACGCCAACGTAATTTTGATATTTTGCCCAGAGATTTTTAAATATTTCCATTCATACCGGAAAATCCAGTGGTGTAAAAATCCCTACCAATCTTTCTAATATTATTAAAAGGGAATGATTCTGATGGATAGTACAGAGAATTTTTACCGATCTGTTCAACTCGAATTGCCAGAAAAAGTTATTTTTCATTATCAAATGAAAAATGTTAAAAGGTATCAATATTTTGAATAAATGCATCATAAATCTCCTTAGTCATGTCGCATGCCAAACATTAGAGGGTATATGAAATAATATAATTTTTTCCAATGAGAAATAGATAAATTAATGCGCTTTTATCACCAACAGGGTCCGTTCAGGGATATGACATTCGCCATCATCGGTGACGACACGGCCCCGACCTACTTCGCCATCAACGAGGCCGGAGACATCAGCGTCAAGCGCAGCCTGAGGGAGACAGAGCTGGAGCAGATGACGGTGAGCAACTCACTTGGAGAGCAGCTCATATAGAGAGTAACTCACTCAGAGAGCAGCTCATATAGAGAGAGAGTAACTCACTCAGAGAGCAGCTCATATAGAGAGTAACTCACTCAGAGAGCAGCTCATATAGAGAGTAACTCACTCGGAGAGCAGCTCATATAGAGAGTAACTCACTCGGAGAGCAGCTCATCTAGAGAGTAACTCACTCGGAGAGCAGCTCATATAGAGAGTAACTCACTTAGAGAGCAGCTCATAATTATAGAGTAACTCACTTATAGAGCAGCTCATATAGAGAGTAACTCACTCAGAGAGCAGCTCATCTAGAGAGCAGCTGTCTCAGGAGCAGTTTATCACTAAAGAAGCAGTTCACAAGAGCTGATCACTTAAGAAGCAGCTCGCTTTGAGAGCAGCTCATTTAGAGAGCAGCCTGCTTGGGAGCAATTCATTAAAAGTGCAGCTCACTTAGAGAGCAGCTCACTCAGAGCTAATTCAGAGAGCAACTCACCTGCAAAACAGCTCGCTTACAGAGAAGCTCGTGTTTAGGGTAGATCACATAAACAGCAATTCGCTTTATATATATATATAAAGAAATAACAAGACAGCATTAGAAACTCAACAGTGTTGATTGATATTAAACACTTTCTATAATGAAACCACAATGATACTATGTTTTCTACACTCGACGTGCAAACAAATCGTCTTGCTAAAAAAAATCGGATGTAGTATTGAGTGTAAACCAGTATAGTTGAAGTAAAATCAACGTTAAATAATAAATCAACATTCTACTTTTTATTTTCTGAACAGATCCGCGTTGAGGTTCGTGACGGCGGCACCCCATTCCGCTATAACATCACCACGGTGACAGTAGACATCGAGCGGAACTTCGCCTCCCCGCAGTGGGAGGTGTCGCGCTACGCCAAAGCCATCGACGAGAGCACCACGCTGGGCACCTCTATACTGAGGGTACAGGCCAAGGACCAGGACAGGAGGGTGAGCGGGACAAGAAATGTCTTTTTTTCTTTTAATTTTAGTTGTCACAACTTGTTGAAATTCAATTTCTATTATCTTAATCATCGAATTCAGCCAAGAAAAGTTTCTGCTTCTATACTGTTGTAACAGAAATTGCTTCACTTTCCGTTGGTGATTTTATCTTTAGTGGCCTTGATAACGTAGGATATTGATCAAGAACCTATTGCATGTAGTTTGGTGTGATTTTTCTTGGTGGGAGATAAAAAATAGATGCCATTAGGTTATATTTTTTGAGTTGATGTTTTGAATAGATTACTAAAGATTTCAACAGTCATATTATTTACATTTTTCAATCCTTAAACAAAAAGACATGCAAAGCAAAACTTGTGTATTTTCCATTATATTAACCAGCTTTGAACAAAAACATAGAAAACCAAATAGAACCAAAAACACACATTCTCATTTCCCTCCACTCCATCCCCACAGAAACCCTACAACGACGTCTACTACGAGATCACCGGCGACCGCCAGGCCCAGGAGTGTTTCGCCGTCAGCCAGCTCACAGGAGTAATCATCCTCAAACAGTCACTGCTCCTCCAGCCCTGCCAAGCCGAGACCTACAACATCAGGGTGAGGGCCTCCGACGGGGGAACCCCGCCCAAAGTGAGCCCAGAGGCGGCGGCCACTGTTACTGTAGGCAGGAATAGGTTTGAGCCGGTGTTCCAGAAGACGCCCTACGCCACGACCATCAGGGAGAATTTAGAGCCGGGCCGCGGTGTGATGTCCGTGACGGCCACGGATAGGGACAAGAAGGTGAGTGCGGTGTGAATTTTCAGATTTTATATATAATTTCAGATTGTCTTCCTCATCACCTGAGATAAAGATTCCTTGCCTTGTTTTCTGCGAAGCTCGTCCTCAGAGAATAACAATGACTCAGGGAATTGAAAAATATTCATACAAATTGTATTACCGTATGAGAATAAAAGTTTTAAAACTGTATCAAACTCAACGCTCATAGTGGTGGACTGGTAGTTTTATTTTGGATGAATTAAAGTTTACACAATCAACATGTTTCGGTTTTTCAACCTTCATGAGGAATGAAATTTTATTTTCCTATTTCTTTGATACTTATATTTAGGTTCCATTTATGCTGATAATTAAACCTGCTAAAATTATCTCCCCCCTCCCTTTTGTTGTCTACCAGTCTATTACTTTTAAGGGTACAGATCCTATTTAGGTTAATTAGATATTCATCCGAAATTTACATTAAATGAAATAATCATGTTATGGTACTAGTCTACTACAATGTTGATGAATACGAAAAGTTGATATATTAAATGACCAGTTTTTGTTCTTAGATTAGTTTAAACGTTTTTTCCATTATTTGTCTAACTTATTAATTGTGCCGCTTTCAGGAGCCATTTAACAAGGTGACCTATCGGGTTATCGGCGACAACAAGGCTCCCACCTTCTTCAAACTCAAGTCCCCAACCAACGGAGACCTGACTCTCAACACCACCCTGATGTCGGACTCGGACACCATGTACACTGTAAGGAGACTGAAATCCTATTTTAAACATGTTTCCTTAAGTTTTTATTTATCATTCTATAACAATAATATAACATTTTAGAAGGCCAAAATCATATAAGGCAAATGAATGAATATAATGTTATTGTATGTTTACTATTAATCTATAATAAAAGACACTTTTTGTAAAAGAAAAGTGTAGTAAAATGCCGTCAATCATAATTAGTATTCCTCATATGTGATTCGAAATAGGCATTTCCATTTGAATTTTTCTATTTTGAATTTTCTCAACGCTAGCTAAATTTGCCAAAAACTAATTCTTGGGTTCTCAAAATAAATCTAATTTAACTTTCAAAGTTTCTGGAAAAAAAACACATCTGATTGGAACACGCACCATAAACAAACGTGGGGGAAGTGCTTGTCAAATATCAAATATACATCAAATATCAAAATTATCAAAATTATCAAATTTATATCAAAATTATCAAATATACGAATCAATATGTAATCATTCTATACTTTTCTCAGGTGCGCATCGTAGCCTCAGACGGCGGCGACCCAACCAAGACGGCCACGGCCACCGTCCAGATCAACGTTCAGCGTAACCTGTTCGCGCCCAAGTTCCAGCCCCAGCGTATCGACCGCGACATCCTGGAGACCCACCCCCTGGGCGAGGCCATCACCAACGTTAACGCCACCGACCAGGACACGAAGGCGCCTCACAATGTGATAAGATACGAGATAACCGGGTCTCAGAACTCCAAGGAGTTCTTCCTGATCAATGAGATGACTGGCGAGATCTACATCAAGAAGCCGCTGTCCGAGGATAAGGCTTCTGTTAGCAGTTACACGGTGAGAATTTTTCATGAATACTTTACTTTTTTTTCTTTTTGGGGGGTTTATTGTACTCACCAAGTCCTACACATAAATTGCAGGGTTTTGGTGGGTCAATTTGGTGTTTGGATCACATTTTTGTAACTGATTATAGCCTGGCTAATAAGGTACATTTTTATTATTGTCTTATTGTTGATGGATGTGTCTGTGACAAAAAGTAGTGGGACTATTTTGTAAAATAACCTCAAAGGGGATTAAACTATGTAGATACGTTTTGTGACAAACATAAACAATAATCATAAGGCACTAATCACTCATCACAGCATCCTTTTGAGAAAAAAAAACATCATACATCATGACTTCTTTTGAAGACCGCATGCCTCGTAGAAAAGTGAAAGTTTTCTATAGCCAGAGACTTTTGAAAGCAACTTTATCAGATAATTGTAGCAGATTCCAAATGAGCAAAGTAAACAAATTTGGTCAGATTACAACCCGTCACCTTAAGCTTACAAAATAAGCCAACAATCATTCAATTTTTTTTCCTTAATATTTTTCATCCCTTTTTTAAGAAAAACATGAGGGTTGTTTTTCTCAATTCTGGGTGGACAGACAAATTTGTCATATCTGCACGCAATCATTCAAGTTTTTATCATACATGTTCTACACACTGACCACACATACCTCACTGACCACACCAACCCCTCCCACCCTACAGATCGTGGTCAAGGCTCGTGACCTCGGCACCCCACAACTGACCAGTCAGGACAGCGCCACCGTCACCGTGCGCGTCCAACGGAACAAGAACTGCCCCAACTTCCAGGGCGAGCCCTTCGCCAAGACCATCCGCGAAACGCAGCAGGTGCGTTCCGAGGTTATGCAGATCCGCGCCGTGGACTTTGACCCCCAGAACACGCCGTTCCGACGACTTAACTTTACTTTGTTGGGAGACGATAAGGGCCCGACCTACTTCAGGATTGATGAGAATAACGGGAGGATTTACGTGAAGACGGATCTGAGGCCTGATACGGAGATTCAGTACAAGGTATGGACTTTTTTATTTTTTTTATTTATTTTTTGTTATGCGAATTATCTTTAAAAAATATGAATTATTCATTTGAAAAGTTGCAGAATTGTCCTTCTGTCACTGATTTTTATCCATCTTTTTCATGCTCCAAAACTTATCAGTTTCTTTTCTACATTGAATCGATTGATGAAAGGCAATTTGTCTTAGCTTTTAATTAAAAGTTGATGAAAACCTGATAGATTTAGAACTGTAAACCTATTGATTCTGATCGAGAGCGCGTGAATTTTGAACTTTTTTTTTAACAATCTATTTACCCTGGTCGTGAATTGGATTTCTCCAGTATTCCTTCACGACTTATAAATTGCTGATAAGAATAGTATCTGTTTATCGTGTTTTTATTCTGAAGCAAATGCAGCTTTATCTCAACAAAACAAAACCTAGTGAGGCACCTCAGAAACTAATCACCCTGATCCTTTTCATGATAAAAAAAAATCACCCCTGGAGAAAATGATTTTCTTTTTTATTTATTATTAAACCACATTCATTGTTACAATGATCTTCCATGTAGGTTATGATGCCACCAGACTCAATCTGTCAATAAATCTAACTTTTGGTTCCCCCTAGCTTCGTGTGATGGTGTCAGACGGTGGCATCCCTCCCTGCTCCAAGACGTCCGTGGCCACCATAGATGTAGAGCGTAACCTGGCCGCGCCCCGCTTCACTCGGGGAGAGTGGACCGTCACCATCATGGAGACGCACCCGCTGACCGACCCCATCATCAAGGTGGCTGCAACCGATGCTGACCGCAAGGTAAGGATATAACTTTTTTTTAAACTATATATCCATATATATATATTACAGATATATACTTTGATTAATTGTGCAATTGATCCTCAAGACTGTCCTTTTAGGCCTATATTCTACTACCGATTTTGGTTCTGGCGATTTTGTTTTTATATTATACTTTCCCTGAAATATGGTATGAAACCATAAATCCTGTATATAATATTCGAAAGAGAATGATACAACTTTCATAATGATATGTAAAAATAAGGTCAACATCTATCCTTTATTCCCATTACCGATTTTAAAATCGGCAGTAACATCAGTATGTGGGATATAGGCTCAAGTTGTGATGTTTAAAATCTCCATGCGTCAAACAGGAAAG
The DNA here is from genome assembly GCA_936440205.1 of Lepidonotus clava. NCBI lineage: Eukaryota > Metazoa > Annelida > Polychaeta > Phyllodocida > Polynoidae > Lepidonotus > Lepidonotus clava. The sequence continues at coordinate 19,658,845 of OW387135.1, forward strand.
CGCAAGAATCAACGTTATGTGTATCGATTCTTCCTCAAATGCAGAGCACAAAAACGATCAAATTTCACCCCTCATAACCTATCTGTGCTACAGGTTGTGTGAGTGTGTGTGTTACATTTTTTTTACTTGAAATAATTATAGGCGGAGAATGTGCGCGTTTCGAAGCATTTTTTAATGTTTGTGTTGCATACTTGTTTTCGGAAACTCATTTTGAACAGGTCCATAAGGTTAAGAAACGAAAAGTTACAAATTTCAACCCCCATCGATGTATAGATTCTGTAGTGTAGCAATTATAAGTAGTTTAGATAGCACCTTTTGTAAATACATTTTCATACAGTATATTTTATTTCGTTGAACTTGATTGTGTTTATATAGTGGTAAAGTGTACAGGTTTGTGTGCACATATCTTTAGTGAATAAGCGTGTATGTCAAGATGATGGACTGTTTTGCCCGTAGAGTAGGAAAGCAATGCATAAAGCATCGTCTACATAGTAAGGTTCGGTCAATGAATATTCTTTTCGAAGCCACAAGTTAAAACCAAACCAATCGACAGAATACTAGAATGTGCTACATTACTTTCCAACCTATCAAATAGAACTTATCTATTCCAGTCGTACTTTATCCGGTTTTGGATCCTTTGAGAAAATAAGATAAAACTTCAGTGTAGGCGGTGCTTATGATAGAATAGTTAGATAGTGTGATAGTGAAATAGTGTAATAGTTTTATAGTGTAATAGTTTGTTAGTGTGTTCGTGCAGTGCCTTGTACCCGACCCCTTGTTATTGCAGACTATTGGCAACACCACTAAAACGGTAACTGATTAAGATGCTCAGCTTATGCTACATACGGTCTTAGCTGCGCAGCGATGTGTGTGTTTGGAAACCAAATTCCTACGTCACCATTGACTTTATTATGCAAACCACTTATTGTTTTCCGCATCTAGCACTTTGCTTATTCATTGCATGGAAAGTACGCGTCTAGAAAATAAACAGAACTCAACCGGAGACGGAATACTCACTACTGGTAGATTCCTCATTATTTCAATGTTGTTTCAGCCTCTTCTAGAAACCTGCTTAGAGGATTCCGTCCATTAGAGGAGGAAATGCATTCCATATAATTTTGCCTATAGAATTTCTAGTTTTCTAGCATAACTAATATTGCTGAAAGAAGAAACATCGCCGTCTTGTTCCTCATCCCATCAACAGCGCAAAAACTATTTTCAGGGAGACCTGTTGCCGTCTGATTGCGAATGTTCTTCCTACATTTACTTTAATTAATGTATAGAGCTTGTGGTACCAAGGGTTGCTGATCGTTATAAACTTTGTGATTCAAAGGATAATTCCAGGTGTACCGGGAGCTCCCAAGCTAATATAAGGATAGTTTTCTTATATCTATATCCCGTTTAATATCTATAGTTGATACAAATGTATATGTAACAAACATTATAAGTAACGAACATGGCAACATGCATGCTCAATTAAACAACTGAATCTGACAACATTGTCATTTATGGTATAACTTTCAAAGGAATACCTTTCCATATGGTGTATGATATTGACTGATCAGTGCAAACAGTGTGGAAGGGGCTTTCGGAAAGGGAAAGCATGCTCCCGGATATTTGACCTACCCTAGGATATGTTTCAATTTCGATTTTACAGCTTTTGCGGATCGACTCACACTGGTCATGAATCACCTGATGAATCTCTGATATCGATTATTTTTTATGTTTATTCTTATCATTTTGCTTCTTATGTTAAATTTAGAGTCTAGAATTGGAAAGAACGGGCTGGTCTAGCATATCTATGATTTCGGAGACATTATATATCATTTAAAACAACTCGGCTAGATTTGGACATATATTACACACACGGAATAATTATATTTGATAAAAGTAGTCGCATATTTCACCCAGAAATCTAGACCAAAAGTCATCCAATTACCTGTTGAATGCTCTAAATGGAAATCATCTAAAATATCTTCGAAAGATCATGTCAATTAAAAACATCGCAAAAAATCAGCAGAAAAAATCTTCGAAAACAAAATCACAAAATCATGATTATGTTGGACCAACCTTGAAGAAGTATCACACTAACCTCCCACAAAAGAAGGTCACTTTTTGTAGACCTTTTTCAATATTGAATGTACCTAAATGTGTCCCTACTCGTGGCCTTTCAGACTCCTCATAGCACCATTCACTACCTGATCGAGGCCAACTCCCAGTACCGGGACCGCTTCTCCATCAACGAGAACACGGGCGCCCTCTTCCTGAGGAGGACCCTGGTCGGAGAGAACACCAAGCAATACACGGTAAGCAAACTCTCAAACATACTCTTAACATTGCTTAATGTTATTCTAGGATTCCAAGATTCCATGCAGTTGCCATGTTAAAACGGTGATTTTCCTATACTACTTATATTGTTAAGCCAGAATCAGTCAGTCATTTTCTATACTACTCACATTTATTAGATAGTATTAAACGATCATTTTTCTATATTACTCACGTGCAGGGATGTCAGTTTTCAGATTTTAATCTGATTTCAGATTCTTTGACATTATCACCTCAAATAATAATTTCCAAACTGAATTCCTTACATGACGTTTTATAACATTTTAAGATTATTCTAAATTTTATCTCTGGGTTTTCAGATTTTGTTCGTTGACCCTGACTAACATCCCTGCACGTGAATCAAACCAAATCAAAACACCATTTTCTTATAAAACTCATGTTAAATACACATGATTAAATGGCTATTTTCTAATACTGCTTAATGTTGATTAAGTAGAAAAGAGGATCCCTAATTTTAAACCACATCTATAATCCCCAAAAGAAAACCACATACATAAACCCTCAATTTTCTTATAAAACTCACGTTAACTAGACAGCATTAAACGGCTATTTTCTTATACTGCTTAATGTTGATTACTTTCAGATCACAGTGATCGCTATGGATGAAGGTCTGCCGGAGCCTAAGGTGGGTCCGTCAGCCCGTGTAGTTGTGAATGTGGTGCGTAACCTGCAGGCCCCACGCTTTTTGGGCACCCCGTACCGTAAGAATATCACCGAGGCCCAGGCCCGCGACACGACTCTCTTCACCGTGCGGGCTGAGGATCGCGATGAGCGGGTAGGTTGGGTTTTTTGTGAAATATTATGAAATCTTCATTTCAATTGTAAAATTGTCCTTTCATAAAAGACTGCATTTCCAGATTGTTGGAGTACACTTATGAATGTGCAGGTTAATTTTTACTTTTAAACCCTTGTCTGTGGTAGTATGGTCACTGAAGGTGTCGCTGGAATATACGATATTAAATTCAAGTATTGTGAAATATTATGTGCTACTAATAGACAGAGAGGTTATATAGTTTTAACTATATAACCTCTCTGTCATAAAGCCGAGGGAAATAATGTATAGAATGGTAGTTGATTTAACTGAATATAATGATACTTGTAACATATATCGTGTTTTAAATAAAAAAAAGATTAAGTACATGTAATATACCTTCATTAGATATGAAACATTATCTAAAAACATACAAAACATTATTTTCCTCAGGCACCCTACAACAAGCTGACCTACGAGATCGTGGGTGACGATGCTGCTCCAACTTACTTTGCTGTAAACAAAGAAAAGGGTGACATCTCGATCAAACGCGACATCAAGAGCGACACAGAAACCGACTACCAGATCCGGGTCCGGGCCAGCGATGGGGGAACCCCGAGTCTTACCGCTATGGCCTTGGTGCATGTTCACGTTAACCGGAACCAGTTTGCGCCTCGATTTGAGAAAGGCGACTACCGCGCCAACATCCTGGAGACGCAGACCCTGGGTGTTCCCTTCGTTAAGGTGGTAGCCAAGGACCAGGATACCAGGGTGAGTTTTACGGATTGTGTTTAACAAAATTTCTGATTTAAGTCACATCTGATTTAAAATATGAATTTTTTTTCGGGGAATCTGATTTCTAATGTAGTATCTAAAAAGGATGCACCATCACCTTGTTTTGCATCTCATGCTGCATACACTTTTTGTGATTCTTTATGATATGTTTGTTTCACGTGTCAGATCCTACATTTGATTGTAAGATTATGTATGTTTTCTTACTCAGACATAATTATGTTTGATTATTGTATATTTCTTTTTGCATACATGAAAATAATGTGCTAAATGATCTAAAAGAATAGCAAGTACACACGGAGTTTATATCTGTTTTTAATTTGAATAGTCTGACATAGTCTGACACTGTTAGAGTCCAAATTCAAAATCTCCTTATCCTTACTTTAAATGCTCATGATCCTTACTGTAAATGCTCTGATCCTTACTTTAAATGCCTCATACCCTTACTTTCAGAGTCCCTATAAGGACATTCGTTACCTGATGTTAGGTACCTCAGGTATCATCCAGTACTTTATGGTGGACGACATCACCGGTGATGTGTCGCTGAAGAAGTCGGTCATGGAGGACCCCAACGCAAGAACCAACTACAACGTGAGTTAATTTTTTTAAATCTTGATGAAAACTGTCAAAAGTCGAAACCTGTCGACCTGCCGCAATTTTATTAAAATGTCTAATTGAATAAATACCAACATTGTCCATCAACACTGTTGTCAAGTTTGGTGAATTTTCAACATCTTTAATTTTTCAAATCGTGCTTTGACCAAAATTTTCTCAGCCAAGAATCTAGGGTTGATATAAAGATTGTCTGCAAATCTTTATCCTATAACTCACCAACGAGGGTATGGAACGGTCTGTAAACGTGTTGGTATCCTAAGAGTAGGAAAAAGCAAGAAAAGGGGTTGGGAAAGTTGGGGGAAATAAACATTTCTTTTTTATGAATAACAAAAAATGGATACTTCTCAAATGTGCCGACCAACTGCATTGCTTATACCATAATCCTAAAAATCTAACTGAAAAAAATACAAAATTTTCACTTTACCCTTCAGTAAGGTCATATCACTGGTACAATTTTCTAAATAAGACCATGAAATTATCTTAACTGTATCCCTTATACATCAGAAATTAATAAATAGTAAATAAATATATCCTTTCTTTTTTATCCCTCCCATAGTTCCGAGTGATCGCCCAGGACTTGGCCGGGATCCATACCCGTAACAGCAGCAACCAGGCCAGCGTTAACGTGCAGGTCCAACGTAACCGTAACGCGCCCCGCTTTGAGGGCACACCGTACAAGAAGTCCATCAAACAGACTCAGCAGGCCGGCGCCACTCTACTGTCTGTGCGCACCAAGGATGAAGACAAAACCGTATGCATCTAATATACATTCATTTAATTTTTCGTCAATTTCTTTCGATTTTAGAAAAATTAAAGGCACTTTATGATATCATTGATAACGTGCATTAGGCCTATTTGCGTAAATCTGAGGATTATGTTATGCATATTTCTAAGAATTAATCTAGGTAAAATTTACAAGACAAAGTTTTTGTTGAACACTTGCATCAAAATTTCTTTCATAGGCTTCAGGTTTTTGATATTATGTTTCTTAACACCATGTACTGCAGCATTTTTCTATCATCGCTTACCCCTACCTTATCATTGTACAATGTACATTGTTATCCAGAATAAGTAGAGTGAACCTTGATTTTTTTCTGGTTCTTATAACATAAAGAATTGTATGAATATGAACGACTTGTAAGCGCAGTTGTAATGCAGTGTTTATTCAAAGTCCGATTTAAGGGGCTAGCGTAACCCAAGTTTATTCGAGGCACGCATCAACAAAAAGTTCAATAATTAACTGAATAAACGCACGTTAACTTCATCACCGTAAAGTAAATGGTTATGGTATGTATCATGGTAATTATGTAATATTTATGTTAAGAACGAGGCTAGAAACGTGTCTGTTTTGATGCTACCGCTTAAGTGAGCTGGTTCCTGGAAGGTCCAGCTTAAGTGCTTAGATATCATCTCCATGGTGATAAGTCACAATTGCAGGGTCAGGCCGGGGGAGGCCCAGATCCTGTCCAGGGGCAAAAACAAAAACAAAAAAATTATGTAATATTTAAAACATTTTTTTCTTTGCAGGAGCCGTTCAACAAGATCAAGTACAGTCTGATCGGGGACGACAGCGCCCCCAGCTTCTTCTCGCTGGCCGAGAACGGAGAAATCAAACTGCGCTCAGGGGTCAACCTGCCCGCCGACGCCGAGACCACCTATGTGGTGAGTTGACTTACTATGATACAATGATTTATGAGCAAAATAAACTGCGTGAAAGATGTATAAGGTTGATACGAGGCGATGTTGTGCAAAATATAAAATATATGTATAATTTAAAAAAAAAAAAGATTCTATGGTTTTGTAATATCTTAAATACTTTCTGAATGTTTTACAATCAATGATTGTATTTATATCATGTTAATAACTGAAATGGATAGGTACTTCAACAGACTAACAACTGCATGTATTTGAATTGGTCTCGTATCCTAATGATAAATTGAAGCTTCCGGGGCTTATACTTAATAATGATAAAAATAGATTACTTTGGACAATATCTTGTAATCCTTCCCATACCCCTTCCAGCTGCGAGTGTTGGCGGAGGATGGAGGTACACCGAAAACGTTTCTTTTTTTATAAATTACATACAAATGTATTACTTTTAACATTGTGTAATCCATGCTTTGGCCATTGTAGCTTCGAGTGCTGGCAGAGGACGGTGGCACACCGACCAAAACAGCCACGTCCCTGGTGGAGATCGAGGTGGACCGTAACCTGAACGTTCCCCGCTTTAACCAGAGCACCGTGCGGGTTCAGATCCCCGAGATCCTGCCCACCGGGTCAGTCGTCACCCAGATCACCGCCACCGATGCCGACACAGCCGTGAGTCTGATGTTACTAACTTTAGTTTTGTTTTTGGATGTACATTTTTTCTAAATACAGTAAGTTTCGGTGTTTTTTTTCTACATTACATCCGAGAAAATAAGCAAAAAGTAAGAGTTATTTGGAGAGGAATTATAATGTATATCTGTGTGTTTGTTTCCAGTGACGGAACAATAATTATGTGGTTATCAGTAACGCAAAAATTAGGGTACTTCAAAATTAGGGCTTGAAATAATCTTACATTCGACAGTTTTCTTCCAATAGGTCTGAAAAACGTCTTAAACTAAATCTGAACTTGGAAATGTAAATTCATTTATCCTGAGACAAAACAAGACACCCAACATTTGAGTTGTGGTATGCCAAACCATCTTTTTAAAGGGAATTCATGTCAAGTAGCCGCAGAGTATTACATGTGATCCTTCATATTTTGAAAAAACAATTAAAGTTGCAGATAGCACACTGTGCTTTCTGTAAGCGTGCAGACTATTATTCCCCTTTTCCTTCTCTCCTCAGGCGCCTAACAACGTGCTGAGTTACAGTATTGTGGGTGACAGTGACGGTCAGAAGTTCTTCTACATCCACCCAACAGACGGCACCATCTCCCTGCTCCAGTCGGTCTACGAGACCTCCAAAAGGGACTACAGGGTAAGCACTTCAGACAATATAAACTCTTTTTTTGAAATGATACATCAATAAAAGAATTTTATTCAAATGTTTTAATTGAATAAATAACCAACGCTGTCCATCAACACTGTTGTCAAGTTTGGTGTAACATCTTTAACCCTTTACCCCCTCCTCCAGGTGCGCGTGCAGGCGTCGGACGCCGGCATCCCCCCACGGACGGCCGTCGCCACGGTGGAGGTGAAGGTACAGAGGGACGAGGGAGACCTCAAGTTCACACGACCGGAGTACAAGATCGAGGTGTCGGAGAACAGGGCCGTGGGCAACGGCATCGGCAACGTGCGAGCAGCTCCAGGGGTGAGCAGCTCACTTAGGGCTATTTTTAGCACCTTTTTTGAATTAAAAATGTACACACAATTTTCGTAATTAAAGATTTGTGCAATTTTTTAAAAAAATATTGATGGCACCAAAGTTTGGTACATTTTTCTATATCAATAACTATACCAGTTTTTCTTTTCATAATGTTTGGTACCTCTTTTGAATTTGATATTTGGTACCAATTTTTTTTATGTTTGGTTCCATTTAGAAGAATTATTCTGCTTTAGGTTACAGTGTAAATATTGATAGGATATAGATGATAATTATTGCTGGTGCTCCAACTGCACTAGTATGTTCAATCTGTTTGCAACAGACTGCGTTGGGGATAAGACTCTTAAAAAAGAAGTAACATTTTAATATCAATTATCATTTACAGCGAGGCGTCAAGTACTTCGTGGTGGGGACGAGTAACGCCCCTGACTACTTCACCATCGTGGAGGACCGCGGGGAGATCCAGGTGAAGAGCGACCTCCGGGACGACCCCATCGACGCCAAGGTCTACAGGGTACGTCTCATACATGGCTACTTTTAACTTATCTTTTTTCAATATGACATTGTTGCTGATATTAAGGGAATTTCCCAGGTTTTGTTTCTGAAAATGTCGTCATATTAACGAAAATAGATGTGTATTACACATGTATTACATATGTCAACATATTGTTGTTGCTCAGTGCAGAATTTCTAATTGTATTAAATGTGTGAACAAGATCAATACATTTGTTGAATATTGTTAGTATCTGATCAGAGCTATATATATAAGTTACTACTTAAAGTGTTTTTGGGGGAATTGAATTAATCAAAAGCATGGGCAAATTGTGGAATAACAAACCTACGAGCCTATGCAGTTGCCAGGTGATAGATACTTTGGTATTCAACTGATCAGTCACATAGGAGTTCGGCTTCAAATTAAAAAAAAGATAAACAATAGAAATGAAAAAAATAGATAAATGTCTTTATTGATGGTAAAGGCCATCTACCAAAGTGCGCTACATGTCACTTCAATATCAATATTTTAACAAATATTTCTATTTTTCAAACCTCCAGCTTATGGTGAAGGCCACGTACCAGGGAGTACGTTACCATGAGGCCTTTGCCTACGTGAACATCACGGTGAAGCGTAACGAGCGCGAGCCGCAGTTCTCTAAGGGCTTCTACCGCCAGACGATCCTCGAGTACTTCCCGCTGGGTGAAAGTATCCTCCAGGTCACCGCCACCGATACGGACAAAAACGTGAGTCTAGCGTATAATACATAATGAGCTTTCTTGGGATCGAGTTGGTTATGTTTAAGTCTTGTATGATATTAGCTATACTGTTATGTAGTATTAAATTATTGTGTTTAAAGATACTGTTAGTCGTAAAAAACGGTTTGGTTGTCAGAGAAATTCAAGTATTATTGTGTTTAAAGATACAGTTAGTCGTAAAAACGGTTTGGTTGTCAGAGAAATTCAAGTTTTTTTTTTTTTTTTTTTTTTTTTTTGGGGGGGGGGGGGGGCAAGAAATCTGTATAAGATTCTAGTCCCTCTCAGTAAATAATATATTTATCATTTGATGCATAGATTTTCGAATTAATGTTTGGTAAGGCACTTGATATTTAACGCAGCATCTGATATATCGTCCTGGAGTATAGTTAACTTTACAATAAAAAGGCGACATACCAAAAATGATATGAATAAATCTTAGATAGCAAAATGTTATATGATTAACCTCTTTCATTGTAGCCAACAAGTTGCAAGGTTTTATTTGTGGCAGTACTTTCAAGCTTGAGCAAAATATTATTTCTAATTTGACTTTCAGGACGTGATCACCTACCGGATCATTGAGAAGGAGCCCGACACGTCTCTCTTCTTCCTCAACCCCACCTCAGGCGTCCTGACCCTGAGAAAGGTCTGGCCTAAGGGACAGAAGAACGACTACCAGGTGAGCCTACAGAATTGAATTATAAAAAGAAAAATATAAAGGGGAAAAGACTGTAAAGATTCAGCTGGGTATTCTTTTCTTATTTCTCGTTGAATTTGTTGAGGTCAAATTATTGTTATGCCTGGGTGAATTGTTGTACATTATTATGATACATTGAAAATTGTACGCAATATTTGTTTGTTTTTCCTTTGAATTTTCCTAAATTTTGATGGCTGTATTTTGGACTGACTTGTCAAAGAGTAGTTGCCAGAACATCGCTTTTTTTGACTTGTTCGGTTTTGTATAATCATTTCTTTGAACTATTTTCGTTTCTTTTTGTAAAGAAAATACATCCATCACACTCATATCCATATGTAACAATAAGAGGCAGTGTGAAAAATAAATACAATTATATCCGTATATAACACATACATAATAAATGGATGAAAATTTTCCAACTTAAAAAAAATATTTATTAGACATTGTCGCAGCATTATCCCACATGTGTCCTATAAGAGTTGATCTTAGATATTACAATATCCCCGTAAATCCTTTACAAACGTATCTGTCTACTCTTACATTACCTAGTTCCAAGTGGAGGCTAACGACGGTAACGACCCCCCTAAGACAAAGAAGGCCGGTGTCCAGGTGGTCTTTAAGAGGGACCGCGTGCCCAAGTTTGACAACTTGCCGAGGGAACAGAAGGTCTCGGAGAACGCCGCCAACAACAGTCTCGTCTACTCCGTGAGGGGACGAGATGATGACCGCAAGGTAGATAACGTTTAAATGTTTTTGTATAATGTTCCCTTTGTGACGTTTAAACGTTGTTATAATTGTCTCTGTGACGTTATATTATTCTTTGTGTGATGTTTAAACGTTTTATATTATTTTCTGTGACGTTTAAACATCATTTTCTCTGCGTGACGTTTAACGTTATTAGATTGTTTTATGTTTGACATTTAAACGCTTTTGTTACATAATGTGTGTGATGTCTAAACGTTATACATCATAATCTCTGTGTTGTGTCTCTTTTTCTGTAAATATTAATGTAAAACAAAATGATTTTGTCATAAGTTGTCGTCATTCGTTTGGAAAAAATCTGGGTAACTTAAGGAAGGTGTTATGAAATTGGGGTTTGGGATATGAAAAAGAAATGTTGGAATTTCTGTGTGCTTTATTCATCCTAGCCTGATAAAATGTTGACTGAGTAAATGTTTATCTGTGATAGTATAGGGAGATTATTCCCTGTACAATGATTATATTGATTTATAGGCAAATCCTAAAGACACACATCATACAATCCAAACAAGGACACTTTCTCCAAGAAAAGAAATCTTACCATATGGATTTCGCTCATGGAAAAGCTTTTACGAAGCATGCAAATGAATGACCATGTTATTTCATTTTCAAGAGAATATGAAATGAATCATACATATTTTCTTTCTTTGCCTATCTAACACTTCCAGAGCGAGAACAATACCCTTGTACGTAAAATGTGGAGAAAAAATGCAACACTTTTTGGAGCGTTTATTCCATTTTTTTTTATACAATGTGTAGTTGAAATAGTCTTGCAACATTTTGTTAAGCTTTAGTAAAAGTGAAAACGCAACCAGATAGAGTACGCAGCCTTTCCACTTGGAAACCTTTCTGGTTTTTCTCTTTTCATTCACTAATGTTCTAATCACTTTGGATATTACCTAAATTATTGCTTTCACAGTCTTTAATGAATGCATTCAATAATACCAGCTATCAATTTTTATATTCATAGTCGCAAACGTCCACAGATAAATATTATCATAACTGATATGTAATTCGTCAGTCCTATCCCACCTTTCTCTTGAGCAAAACCCAAATTTAGATTTAGTTAGATTACTATTTTGCTTCGTCACATAGATACAATCAACCCCCTCCCTCACCACCCCCACTCCCAAGTTTCTAGATTGTTATCATGAATTAAATGCAATTCTGAAAAACAATTTTGAGCAGAGGGAAATAATGCTTCTACGGGTTTCAAATCCTAGTAGGATAATATCGCTTCTAGTATCTAGGAAAGACAATTACTGAGCTTGATTTATTTTACTTTCTTTCATACTTTATCATATTATGATTGTGAAAATAGTATTATAACAATATTTTGTTACTAGTGAATTACCAAAGGCATTAGTCTGATTATGGCCGAATTGAGTTCCTCATGTATGCTGTGGATGTATTTCAAGATAATATCTTTACATATAGGCATTTGATCATTAAGTTCCTTTTCTCCATCATTTTGTTCTGTGTCGTAAATCAATTTGTTCTTTTCAGTGTGCGCAACTGTTATGATGAATATCATTGTCACATGTAATCGTTTACATATACAAAAGTTATACATGGCTCTGCATTCCACATCTCAGTTCAGAGTCTACTCACATGACATCAAAACAAATTGAAAATTGTGTCTTACCTGCCATGAACACTTATCCCAACACGTTTATCTTTCACAATACTGTACCATTGATGACAACATTATACCTTTGATTACAACACTGTACCATTTATTACAACACTGTACCTTTTATCATAACACTGTACCATTGAATACAACACCCTCCACTATTGTATACTGACCATGGCAGCTCGCACTTCGTTTCTTTCAGGCAAATAGCACAGTACGTAAGATCCACCCATTTTTTTCTTTTTCAAAAGATCACCAGACATAACCGCGCTTATATCAAGCTTATCCCCAGCGACGTTATCAAAATTAGGCGAGATGTTAAAATTCACGTACTGAAATTAGGACCTATCGTTGAAAGTCCAAGCTATTGTCGATTAATTTTTTGTTGCGACAGTAAGGAACATCGAGCGAGGTCGCTGGAAGGCGCAATGTCGCGACATCTAGTTTTGACTTTCCATGATAGGCGCCCATGAATTTTGATGTCTCACCTTATTGCTTTTTAATCAAAACAGTTTCTTTTAACTCAAAACTGTTTCCATTTAATCTATATCATGAACAAGACCAAAAGAAGAAAGTTGGTCTAGGTTATTTGGTATAATCCCAATAATTTAATAGTTATGCTTCATTGACAAAACTTCCTTGACGGATGACTGCTATATATTTTCTTCGATTCTTTATGCAAAGTAGTTTTCCCATACAATCAACCCATGCATTATCTCACCTCGCAGTTGCACATTGTCAAACATCCAGTAGAAAAAAAGAGTAGCCTAACGAGTAGTTCTTTTTGATAATATTTTTTTTTAACTTTTTTTTAATAATATTTTTTTTAAGCATTTTTTTCGGTGATGATGAAGGCCAGGTATCTTACTGATAGGGAAATTCTTTACTGAATTTCTGTCTTATTTCTAGATATTAGGTGATTTCTGACCCAACCAGGAAAGATTCCCTATCACGAGGATAATGAAAACTCTTCCAATGTTTTATTAATCTTGAGCTGGTCATATCATAATTATTGATGAAATTCTCTGATATCTAACGGGATGTTTTAATATTATAAAACTGGTCTAATACATGGAGGTGGTGGTTTAGAAACTCAGCATTTGGAAAATTGCATTTGGATGTTCAACTTTTTCATGATTAAAATACATTTTAATTCAAAAATCTATATTGCTTTCTCAAATCAAATTTCGCAAACGGTTTAATGTGTGTCATACATACAATTATCTGTCTGAGTTAGGCAAAAACAAGGAATATTGGGGGCTTTTAATTGGAATTATTTGATTTGAAAAAGCAATGATTAAAAAAGATATTTCTCAGCTGACTCTTTCGTCATAATGTTTTCACAAAGAAGGGTACTGAATTCAAGCCAAAGCTTCAGCATTAAGATTTACACCCAGCTAGCAAAGTAGATAGTTCCATTACAGCACATTAAAATATTTTTTACCAGTTTAAAATATTTTTCACTTAGTCTTTTATTTTCATTTACCCATGAGCCATCATTTTTATTTGCTATGTGTATTTCAAGAGTATATGAACATCAGCATCTTTAATTCAGAAGGAGCATCTATAGAGTTTAGAATTATCAGTTGCCCAACTAGGCCTTGGGGTATTTATATTTACTTTCACTTTATTTTTAGTCTGGTCAGTTCTATATTCAATGTGTATTTTAATGTTGTACTTTACGTCCTTCTATATGCAAGAGCTCAACATGCCAGTCACTTCTATGTGTGCGCGCATAAACCCACACGCTTTCCAGAAACTAACAACTATACCATTCAAAAAGTTTCAATCGTTTTTTATACCATCTTCAAAATGAACCGTCTTCATCCGATTAAAAGGATGCAGCGGAAACAGTGGACAAAATACATAAAATGGTTTCAGTCTTTCAAAAGAGATTTATTTGGATGAATAACAAAAATCGAATCAATCTGATATTTTATAATAATTTATGATAAGATAAACATACCATTTTCAATCACATTTCTTTTTTATTATTTTTTGTCACCTCGCACTTTCCAACCATAATGAGCTTTTTAGTGGTATAGATGTTATGCTATTGAGGTGCAGACTTTCTTTACGTCAAAAGAAAACGCCCGAACCCCATGCCAGCCTGGCACATTATAATCCCTTTTGTGATAATAACTATTATTCCCTGATGTAACCCCATGACCTGTTCCCACAGAGCCCCCTGAGGTACAGCTTCCTGCCGTCCACCCCCGGCACAGACATCTTCTACATCAGACCTGACAATGGCGAGGTGCGCATCAAGAACGCCGAGCTTCTGCTCAGGGACGCCTCCTTCAAGTACATGGTACGTACAGAAATAACGTGGGGAATTGCGTATAACAATGTTTGGGATATCCAGCCATATGAATCTGTACATGAAGAGCTCTT